>OZ021693.1:21042996-22510720 GCA_963978525.1 Ornithomya fringillina
CATTTAAACACTTAAGGACCGATGACAAATATACTTTCTTTCTTGATTTGTGATCGTGGTCCTAGTGGTAATATGTATATAGCCATTTGGATTATAAGACAAAAGGAGTTCCACGTTTACATTTGCTTTGTTTATGCCTAAATTAGATTCGGTATTTTTTATACCCTCCACATAAGAGGGACTTATACTAAGTTTGTTCTTCCGTTTGCAACACCTAGAAGGAGACGTCAGAGACTCCACAATGTATATATATTCTTGATCAGCATCAAAAACTGAGTAGATCTAGAAATGTACGTCCGTAAGTCCATCTCTAAGCATTTTTGAAATGTCGAGCTGAAATTTTCAACTTATAGTTTCTCCATGCAGATCAATTATTTTAAAATAGGCGAAATTGATCAAGAGCCACGCCCACAATCGGTAAAAATCTATTTATCTGTTACAAAAATGGACATATTAAGTTGAAATTTGCTATATATATATATATTTATAATTACCCTTTCCATCGATAAGTGCGGTTGAATTTCAGGGACGTCCACAATTTACAAAAAGCCGTACTCAGCGTAAGACTCGACTTACAAGTTAATGTAAAATACATACACACAAATCTGTCACGTCCACTATTTGTATATAGATGTGGAGAATATTAAAAAATTTGGCCTGAACCAAATTCCGTTCTTTCACTTTTTGATTCTGTACTTCTGACAACAGTCCGATTCAATTCCGAATTTCATTTACGTACTAAACAGATGTAGATCCATTTATGAATATAATGTTTTACAAGATGAGTGCATTAAATATGGTATATGGTATATGTTGTATATGATGAGTCGCGATTTCAGTTTAAGTTAATATATAGTTTAGTTTAGTTGAGTTTAGTTGAGTTGAGTAGACGATGGTGGGTAGTAAGTACAAGTGATACAATAGTAAATAAGTTGTTAAAGCGCTTAAAAGCATATATGCATGAGTGTATGTATAAAATGTATGTTATGTATGTATGTATATTAATATGTATAAATAGCAGGTATTTGTTAGTGGGCGGCAATCGGCAAATTGGATTTGTTTTTAGTTGGCTAACATATGTGTTTAGTTATAGTATGATAATTATTTTATAAGGCGTAATATGAGACGTAGAGGCTGATCATCCCATATTATATTGTATTGAGTCAACTCTAATGGCGGTCTTTCATTCTTAATATGATATGAAAAGAAATCAATAGCGAGATGTATAGTGACGAAGGACAGTTGCTTATAAATCAAAATAAAACTCCACAAGCCATGCCTAAAATTGATTAACTTTCAGTTCATTGCCTTGGAGCTGGACTAAACGAAATGCTTCACGTATTGTAGGCGTCATCAATAATTTCAGATTATCTTCAGCTTCGGCTGGCAAAGATCTAAGCAATTCCATTGAGGCGACAACCAGTTGAGCGAGAGCCGCTCGTTTGTAATTGGAATCTTTTAAAATACTGCTCGCCCGTTGTTGTTCGATTTCTGGTGAAATTGTTTCCGTTTCAACCTTTTGCGGACGATTTGTATCGAACGGATTGTTGCGACTTTTCGGTATATATTCACTTATCAAAGTGGTCATGGTAATATTTTCATCATCGTGCAGCGCACCTTGTTTACTGGGCGTTAAATTCACAGCTTCTGTATAATTAAGAGTATTGCCGTTGTCCTGGTTACCATTATTTATGGTTATGCACAATGACTTGATCCCCAACTTTTGTTGTTGATGCACCTCACCATTCGCTGAACGCAAACGACCATGTTCAATATCATGCAGAGTGGAATTATTAAGATATAATTCACACACGAGATTCCAAGCATCCTGTAAACAAAATAAATATCTCACGAAATTCTCCTTCTTTTTAACGGTGGTCGTGTTGAGACGTGAACAAGATTCCAAAATGAAATGAAGATCCTCTGCCCCCAGGTTGTAGACGACAATATCATTTAAATACGAGTCGACCAGAGCAATGTAGTAGATCATCCAGGAGGAGGTCATTTGTTTATACAAATTGGCCGCGTATTCAATGTTGGCCACTTTTTGCATAAGAAACTTAAGGCCGGGTCTTGAGTCGAATTCTAAAGCACTGGATAAGAATTGTAGACAGCAACGCAACAGAATCTCTTTGGAGCGAAAGTCCAAGTCATAGTCTTGGGACAGAGGGGTGGAGCTGCTGTAATTATCAAATATACAAGTGGAGACTGCTTGTGGTACACACTTTAAACGCGACAACAGTAACTTGGCCACCAGTTGCAAGAGCATTTGATTTGCCAATAAGCCAACCACCAGATTCTTAAAGGGTATGCGTATAACAAAATTATCCAAATTCGAATTGAAGCCATTATTTTGCGGATACAATAGAAACGAATAACTGCGATCGTCATTGGTTAAACGTTTGTCGTTATTCGCTTTACTACCGATCGGATCCCGTTGATTGTCCGCTAGAAACACTTGTTGGGCCAATGAGTAGATGCGCGTTAGTTCATCGGTGGTGGTGTCACGTCTTGCAGCCACTTTCACATTAGCACAATCCCCATAAAAGCTGTTGGATTTCTCATGGAAAGCAAAGGACAGTTGACGTAATGGTGCTATTGTCACCGTACAGGCTCGATGTATGGCGGAACAAGCAATCATCCATTGGTATTCATTGAAGAGCGTTCCCGTCGAGAGTATGACATGCTTAAGGCAAGACACTCCCACCCTTGCAACAGCTTCTTGCGCTTGGGCCGAACACTCAATCAACACCAACAACAATTGTTTTAATGAGAGCGTAGCTGAATAAGAGATTTTGGGATTATTGTCCTTTGTTGTTTCGGCAGCCCGGCAACCCTCTTCACTGGAAGAATTGCTATCATAGAGAGGGTGGTGCTGTCGTTGCGATTCCGGCCCTATCGGTTCGGTAACGAATTTCACCTTGGAGAAGACATTGTCAGTGGGTTGTAAGATTTGTGTTACCCTAGTTCTGGTATTGTACGCTTGCTTGCGCACCTCAGGAGCTGATGTCTTAATAAAATCAACCACCAGATCTGTGGTCATGCAGCAGCAATGTTTGAAATTCTTCTCTACAAATTGCCACGAGGCTCCGCTTTTATTAATATAACGCAACCAGTCTTGTATCATCGGTATTAGCAGATGATTGATGCAATAAAAGCCATAATCGATGCCGGGATTTGTTAAGAGATTCTTAAAATGTTTAAAAATCGTTTGTAGAATGGGTGCCTGGTGCAGATAGGGGCACACGATCAAAGCATTGGTTAAACCATCCAACAACAAAAACCACACTTTCAATACACCCGACGGTTTATCCATTTCATCGATTTTCACGATACTCTCCTTATCAATATGCAACGATCTGTAGGAAATCATGTGCTGCTCACTTTTGGTTTGTAAATAATCGTTTCCAAAATAGGTGAAGTTCTCCATAGAATTGGGAATGTTGGCGTCTATAATGTGAGTGTAGGAGATGCCTTTAATCTTATAGGTGGAATGAAAATTCGGACATTTCGGCATATTGTACATGAAGCCTAAAATGGAGGAGCAACGTTCCAGAAATCGCAACGTTTCGTGTAAAAAATCCAAAGGCCTGAAATTATTCTCCTCATCGTTTACCGTCAGACCACTGCTGACGCCAGCAGAACTACTACCACTACCACCGGGCACTTCCAAATAAGACAACAAGCACAAAATGCAATCCAAACCGGCATTAGCAAATACCATAACATTGTCCGAATCCAAGAAAACTCGGAAAATATCTATAATGTTGCTCATATTTAACATGCGATTGCGTGCATTCCTGAGCGTACCGAAAAGGGGCCGCCAACCTGAACGTATCTCTGTACGATGAGCTTCGACAATCTCATACAGACAGGCGACAATCTGATCTTGAACATCCGTATCGCAGCTGTCCATGCTTAAGAGATTTTCAAATGGTTTCAAAAGTGCCTCGTTGAAGTGGAAGTACGGCAGTTCGGATTGTTCCACCAATAATGCTGTGACGATGTCGTGTATGTACTCTATGGAACGTTTGGATATGATGCGTTCACGATGACAGGCAGCGTCCATTAAATGAGGTCCCGTTATCGCCCACACTTTCAAAACATGCAACAACGGGCGAGCACTTCTAAAAACTTTCAACGTTACATCGCCTATACGATGCAACAGCAGAGACATGGGTAAGTTGTCATTCTTGCGCCACACCTTGCTAGGCCACCAAACTGCCGCCGCCCGATTCGTTTTGCTGGTCGATGTATTTTTATATAATTGTTCGCGTGAAGCTTTACAGAGACTTTTAAGAAATTGGCATAGAGAGGGCAGGCTCAACCTTTCGGCGGCATCCGTAAATAAACATTCCGCTTGGTGGGACAGAGCGCACAACACTTTCGTTGTGTCACCGGTACTGAGTAGGACGGTTTCATTGCTACCAGCATAAGCCTTCAGTATGCACGTTATGTTGGTATTTGGACTGCGTAAAGGTGCTTGCAAAAAACTATACACATCCACGCTGCAACAAAAACAGAATAAAAAAATTGATAAAAGCAAGACAACTAAATTTGGCTGAGGCCAAATCTTAAATAACCTCCTTATCTATAGATAAACGATGGGCGTGGCGGGTATATGATTAGGCCCTATTCAAAGTTGTATTTCGCTTATTTTAAAATAAGTAACCGAGTAGGCTTAATATCTAATCAAAATTTACGCCCGTGAGAATGCCAATAACAGACAGACACACCGACATACATGTCTAGACCGACTCAGTTTTTAATGCTGATCAAAAATATGTATATTTTGTAGGGTCACTGACGGCTGTCCCGTCTTGTATGGAGGGTATAAAAATGTATATTTATAAAATTGCTTCCATCTTACCAAGTTTCATCGTCATCTATCGGAATCGAGTCCACATTATATTTGTTATTCGGTCCGCCATTATTTGGTAACTTATCGGTCCCATCTAACCCCGATGTGATTGTTGTTACAACGTTGTTGTTGTTGTTATTTTGCGTGCTGAATAAGTCATGTTCCAATTGTGACACATGACGGCACACCGAGAATATTGAGGACCAACAATCTGGACTATAAGAACCAAGCTGTAGGCCTCCACTCAATACCACATCCATTGACATAGCTTGACTGGCGGAAATGCGCGGTCCCACCGTTTCCGCAACATTCGAAGCCAACAAATTGAGTATCTTACCGGCCAAATGCTGCAGATTCAAACAATTACTTAAGGTTGCTGCCTAAAAACGAAACATTGTCAAATAGCAAATAAAGAGTTTCGAAGTACAGCCAGCAGTGTTCTTACCGAATGTAAGCCTTCTAAGCATAAAGCATACATTGCCTCTCCATTTAATTTGTTGGTTTTGGTTTTAACACGTAACGTACGCTTCGATAATGCCATCAACTTATTTGAACTCGTTGCTTGCGATTCACCCAAGCCTGAGCTTAGAACCAAAACCATAGAATCCCAACAGCACGTTAATATACGACGGCTAAGTTTTTTGGCGGCAGCTCGACGCTCATTTAATTCTTCGTTTTCATTGTACTTTATGTGGGCCGCTTGCAGATGCTGCCATTCCGACATCATTTGTGTAGACCCCAAACCACTAGCATCATTTAATACATCCACCAGAGCATAACGTATATTACTATTGCTGCGCAAGCACTCACGGTCCATTAAATCGAAAATATTGATAATTAAAACACTTTGATATAGTTCGCATAGCCAAGCGGACGACAAGTATACCAGCACCCCACTATTCTGAACGGATGTAACAAATTGTTGTTCCGACATTGGTATCAGAATTTCTTTATCGATATCCTCATAATAACCAAGCCGCTTCAATTGCAAACTCAACAACAAGGCAGAGTATATGGCTAAGTATATTCCATCGGCATTGATTGCAGTGAGATTATAATCAAAATCGGAAAAGTTTGCACTATTCTCTTGACATATAGCGGAGGCAAATTCTTGAATGGCTTCGTCTACCTCTACAGCAGAACGCAAACGGAGTAGTTTGGGAACGAGATCACTGGCAAGAGTTTTAGCCAAATCTCTGGCATGTTGGCGATCCGTATCGATGTCAGAGCGCATCGGAATTATTGGAGCATCCAAATGTGAATATGGCCAACGGCAGTGATCACCTCGCGACGTATCCTCACTGGTAGTTGACCGATTATCATCTTCTGGCCCTTCAGTATCACCCGAATCATTCGAGGCGATATCATTTTCATTCGGATGATCGCCAACATCACTCTCCGAACTAGAAAAAGTCTCAAAAATGTTTTGTCGAAATTCGGCCACAGCATCCCGATACTGAGCCGGTAAACGGGCCATCGATTGATATGTTAAAGGTCCCGTATAATCGGCATCCTTGAGTTGACGAAAACGACCATTCACCACACTAACGATTTGATTACTAATCATTGATTCTGTCAATTCCCCGGTGCAGAGAACTTGAAGACTTTGCAACAGTGCTACCATGCATTCCACACTAGCCTGAAGACTGCTCTCAGCATTGATGCCACCACTGACACCATAAACACACTCCTCCATAGCATCAATCATTCTGCAAAGGAGTTTCTTTTATTATCATTTAAAGAGAAGATTAAAGAAATTTATATTTACAATCGGAAGAGAGCCATTTCATCACTGCTGCAACTTTGAGATGTAGCCGACCTGTCTACATATAAAATTAATGATAAATCAATTAAACGTTCGGGACTTTTGAATATTTCCCGAACACATTTCAGCGGTTCGGTGCGATTCGCTGATGATGGCAGCAACAACATACGATGAAATAATGCCTCTAGCATGGGTCGCAAAGAGCCATGAGCTCCCGCGATGCGCAACAGTTGTATGCTAGTCAAGTAAATACAACGGGCTTGTGGTCCATCCAGGCCGGGACCGGTAAAAAATCCTCGTGTCTCATTTTCTAATATATGCAAAGCATCCCTTTGTTATAAAAAAGTGGAAAATAATTTGTATAGGATTTTTTTTTCTGTAGTTAAACTCAATAACCGCTTACTTGTAAGTGAATTTTTTATCCAACGTAACTCTGCTGGGTGATCCTAAGGCTGCTGCCAAAGTGGGGCAAAATTTTTGCCACAAAAACGATGTAAAGTGTGGATTGGTGTGGACATTACGCGGCAATGCTGACGTCAACGTCAATATGCACTCGGTTAAATACAAAGTTCCCATTTGATCGGGTTTTTTATTTGGAGAACCGGATACATGCGGCTCTATTAAACGACTGCATAGCCACTGCATTACCGGTATTACTTCATTATAAACGGCCGTAGCTTGTGATTGTATCATTAGTCCCGTCTTTTTGATCTCTTCCGCCTCTTCGATAAGGAATACACAAAAGGTGCGTAAACATTGCGAAGCGGCAGCCAAAGATGCCGCCTTGACAGCTCTTGAACCCACTTCCCAACATTCGCCACATCGTGATAATATTTCAATCAATAAACGACCATTTAACGTACAAGCTGGTGAACAAGCCATGGACAGAAATAGGCGCAAAACATTTACAACCGTATCATGATTACTTGTAATGGGTAAAATGCCAGCTGTAGCTCGTAATAGTTGTGCTGGCAACCATACTGAATCGTCTTCTGGCTCCATACCCAAATAGAAACGTTCATCTTTAATTATTCTCTAGATATTTTCCAAAAAAAAAAAAAATTTAATATAAAAAAAGTCAGCTTTACAGAGTGCCTTTAAAAGACTCACATGCAAACCATTTAAACCCATGGTAATGAATTTGTGGCGTCTGGTATCCAAAGCCATTTGTAAAGCAGTAAAACAAACGGAGCGCAACTCATGCGATGGGTCCCGATGTACACCATGTTGGCGGTAAAGTTTGTCTTAAATAAAACAAGGAAATAATTCTTCAGTTGGCTTAAGCCAAACCTTGCATATCCTCCACACTATGATATGAGCGTTATATATGTCTATAATTAAGTCCTTTTTTAACCACTACGTAATGGCGTCTGCTATTCCGCCCATTTTCATCACACGGATGGAAGGAGTGTCAACAGATTTTGTCAGATAATATTAAAAAGAAAACTGCCTGCATTTATATAAGCTGAGCATCTTAACTTTTTATCTCATCTCATGTGGAGGATATAAAAAAAAAAAGTCATAATATTTAATTCTGATAATATGAAAATCACACCTACCGTAAGCGATTTGTGCCGTTTGACGTAAAGCATTATGTTTTGTGCCCGTAGACTCTTTAATTATTAACAGGAAAAGGTCCTCCATTCTTCTTGAGTAAACGTAATAATATCCAAGTGTTGTACAAAATCAATAATATGTATATTGGGATATAACTCTCACACTACATGTGCTGTTGAGACGGCTTATATTTAATATATTAAAACACAGAAGCGTACAGTACCGCAATTCATTACTTTCCTCTATTTATGTTTTTTTCATTTTTCATTTTTTTTTTAGTTTTATACAATACAATTATATGCAAAGTCTTTAGTAATAATTTGTGCAATTCTTCATTGTTAAACACTTGCACATTTACACCCTTACAATAACTAATGATATTAGTCTGTATCGGTTGATTTCGTAGCCACTATGAATGTATGACTCAAAGTTATTCACTATTTTTAGCAAATGTCTTGGCGATGTCATTTTTTTATACCCACCACCTTGAATTTACTGCGAAACAAACAAAAATGTTTGTAATAACTACAAAAGAATATATATTTTTGATATCCTGAATCGATTTAAATATGTCCGTCTGTCGGTCCCTGTAAATTTATGCTTAACTTATTTAAAGGTCGCATTTTTTTGAAATATTTCAATGAAATTTGGTACAAGGACACGTCTTGTCTTGAAAAGGAACCCTACAAAAAATGAGCCGAATCGGATCCTTTTTAGAACCCCTCCCCATATAAGGTTTATAATATAAATGAAGTTCTTATACAGAAAAAAATTGCAATTCTTAATATTTTTTAACAAAATTTGGTGAAGAATAGTTAATTAGCTAAATAATAGGCTGTATCAAATTTGGACTCAATCGGACTACTTTTAGAACCCCTCCCCATATACGGATATTTCAGAAAGTAACTTTTATGCTAATACAACTAAACTAATTGTAGCATAATTTAAGGAGCTAAGTGGTGTAGTGTACTAAGTGACCGAGCTTAACCATCTATAACATTTTCACAACTTTTTTTTGAGGGTTTTTACATTAAATTTGATTTTAATGTTCCAAGACAGCGAGTATCCAAAATAATTTTTTTTCTTATCTGTTATAAACACCATTAATCAATTATGCACATAAATATTAAAATATACTACTTAATGTATTTTCATATATTTCTTTCAATCAAATTATTAACTAAGAACTTTTTTAATAAATCATTGTTAGAAGCACAACTCAACTGCTTCAACCAGTCATAATACAATTATAGCATTGAAAGTTTTCTTTTTTTTTTTTTTTCTTCATTAATTTGTAAAATTAATGCGCAGGATCATCACAAGGAATTACTATATCTTAAAAAAATCAATAATTGCTCTTGTATACACGGTGTGTGTGTATACATATACATTTGATGGGAAAAAAAATTCATTACCTGTAGAGAGATATTTATATGTTTGAGTAATAGTTTTCTCACTGCTTTTGTTTACTTTGTATTGGTTTCTTACGGTACTTTCAAATAAAAGAACAATTAACAGGTGGTCGGTGAATTTTCTGCTATAAAAAGGAGACAACAACTACTACATAACATTATTACATACTATGCTTTATACTATTTGAACACTACCTGAAATTCCTATTCACACGATGCCTTCTAATTTTCTAAAAGCCTCAACATAAGATACCCCCTAAGTTTATCATTCAGCACGTGTATATGTGTTATTTATACGTCTCAAATTATTCATCAAATAAAGCTGAAAATTTACAAAAAGAAACCTTATTTAAAGCATAATCGATTTCGAAGTTACAATGTACAGTTAGTTAAGTATTGAAATTAAATGGTAGCGGATATAAACAAGACTATGATTTATAAAAAAAAACATAAAAAAAAATAAAGTGATTTATCGCACAACTTTACATATTATCATCAGACATAATTGAATACTCGGTAACAGACATTTTACACAAAGGAATTTCGTTCTCCTTTATTAATATGAAACAATTGATTGATATTAATATAGGAATTGAATATTGTTGTAATATTAAAAATTGACATACATTGTATGCGTTTCTTTACTTTTTGCGTCAACTCCAATTTACTTGATAGGTTTCATCTTCCACAGTCCATCATTAAGATAATGATAATTTTCTACACCAATGCCTTTATTCACTTTGGCTCTAAAAATTACATGTTAATTTCCAATTAAATTCCACGTTGTTTTTTAATTGCAAAAGAAAAAGGTCAAGTCTACTTACATATCGTCCGTTGAAAGTGTTGTAACACCAATTGCTAGAGCATTTTCTTTACCTTCAGCCATAATAGCAACCACGGTGTTTTTTTCGGCTGGTGTCATAATCGCACCGGGTGATGTCAAACCAGGACACATAATGTTAGCTCCACTCAAAACAAACCGAATAGCACCCTTATCTACTTGCTGCATTGTCACAAAATATGGAAACTTGTGTAGTAGCTTAAGCGTTGGCATCCATGGACCTTCACGATGGCGAAAAAATACCTGTTCACCGCTACCATTCAATAATATTTCAATGTGATCTTGACTAAAAATGAAAAATATTGGTTTACCGTATGAGTTTATTACCGAGTTGTTAATATTTAGGTACTATACCATTTAGCTATTCGATAAGTGTCCTTTTTAGGTAGAATTAAATCAATATGATGTTCCAGTAAAGGATAAGCCTCTAACAATTTAACTCGTATACCTTTCTGAACGGATGATTTCAGTTGTTGTATAGATGAGACACTTTCTTTGTCTTCAAATTTTTTAAACATTTTTTAGTTCTTTTAATAAAAACCGTACAAACTTTTACTCATTTATTAAAATGCACTTTTACAAATCTTAGAAATAATTGTTGTGTGGCCAGCTAAAGGAGCTATAATGTCAGGGTAGCTCAAGTTATAAACATGTTGTTGAACGGTATCAGGTTTTGCAATTAATGTTAATGAAAATGTATAAACAATAACCGAACTGTTATTCAACGATGAACGACGCCATCTAGCTAACATAAATGTATAAATAAAAATAGAAATATGCAAAGCATCACAATTTAAGAAAAGGCCATCTCTAATACAATAAAATTTGCAAACTATCCGCATAGGCCGGCACAACGTAATTAATTTTATTATATTGATAATAATACTTTTTAAATATGGAATATGCATTACCAGAACTTTTAACACGCGATGATATTTTACATATATTGCTTCATGTAAGTAAATAAAATGGTACAATAAAATAACGTTTCACCGAAAGTTGTAAACACTTGGTAAATATGATATTTAGAGATGACAACAAGTGAAAATTAAAATATATACGACTTGGAAATTTCTGTCAGAATTGTATATATATTTTTTTCCTTTTAGCGTCAATTAAACATACCTGATATACATGAATTAAATTATGATGAACTTGTCCGTATATATAAAATGTTTGTTGTGCCGTTGTCACGTAGACCTCAACGTCACCGTAAACCTTTGGTTCATGACAATGATTTACACATAGATAATGAAATGGAAATAGATATGCCCACAGAATCACTGCACATACCTCCTACAACACCAGCAGCAGTGTCACCACAGATTACAAGGTTTCAATGCGATAATGCATTATTTAGAACATTGAATTTAAATGAAAAGCGACGTCCAGGGGACGTTTATGGACATTCTTCAACGGATTATCAATATCAATTAAGTTCAGCTACGAAACGTATTAAAATCTCTTTAACGTGATTTCTTATCTTATTATTTATTTAATCCGCCTATACTACAAACACCTGTTTTTTAATAGAAATAATAGAGAAAAAAATGTTTTAATTAAGAATTATTAATATATAATTTTATTATAGTATTTCTTGTATAATAATATCAACTTGTAAGTAGTTAAACTTTTTCGCTATAATTTTACTATTTTTGTAATTCTTTGTTTGTACAATAATTACAATTGCAATAAAATAAGAAAAAAGTCTAATAAATGGCTTTAGAAAAATAATTGAGAAAATAAATATTTTTTATAACATCTCAAGAGTGATATATTTTTATTTTTTTTTTCTTCATGTACCGTACGATATAATAAAAATGATGTAAACCATACGTTTCGAGTACGTGAGGGTGACGTTGTTGTTGTTGTTTTTGTTATAAAGGAACTTATATTCTAATATTTATTATTATTTTTTCTTTTTTTTTATAATATCAATCCTAAATTCTAATAATACTCAATTTCACAAACGTCTCAAAGATGTTGAGAGAGATAGAGGAAGTTGGAGAGATAAAACATTTTTACTCATACGGCCGTCTCATGATCAGTCTCATCTATGCGTCCCAAGCGCCAGGAATTGGGATCGCCTACTATAAAAAAAATGAATTTAAAGAAAAAAGGCAACAATTTTCAATTTATTCAATTTTCACGATTTTGTTTTCTTTCTTTCATATTCAATTAATAGCTGTGATTTAGTAGTTAGCTTGCACAAAATACAATAAAGAGTGAGATAAAATACAACCATGCATGCTTGGAAAAAAGAGTATTCACACACAGATACCAAATAGTATATTTTTCTTAAGATAGTTAAAAGTTTCAATTAAATTCGATCATTATATATATATAGACGAATAAAAAGATAAAGGCGGATACATACATACACATAGAGTAATATACCAAACATTTACATAATACTCACCACTCTCATAATATTTCGATATCCGTGGTAAGGCTATATGGTGAGCGATGTCAAAATGAAAATATTAAAAATTAAAATCTCTATGTTTTTGTTCGTTTGATTTTCTTTTAAATATCTCATCTGGTTAATTAAACATGTTTAGGGGGATATAATATGATGAGACGGCTTATGTGCTTATATATGAAGAGATCATCATCTCATTGATGATTGATGTTGTTGGTAATGCCAGTTACTCTAAAAACAGTATTACAATGATGTTGAGAAGAGATGTTCAGGTGTTGGACATGAAACGTTTTTTAAGACAAATCAAATGAAATTGAAAAAACCATCATAAATATGTATCACAATATAAACGGCTGGTTGTACATATGTGCAAAAGCATAAATTTTGGGAGAAGAAACATTAATTCTCTGAAGTTACTCGTTTGCTTTTACGCTGATAAAATCGCAAAATGGTGTTAAATCAAATAAATATAAAAATAAGACCTTTTTTTTTTTACAATATAACAATAATGTGGAATAAAGCATAAATCTCAACTTTTTCCAACAAAAAATTGGTGCAAGTTATTTACCTACAATTAGACCAAATCAGATCAGACTTAAAAACGGATTGTTGGAAAACTAAATGAAAGGATTTGATCGACTATAACATTTTCACTAGTTATACCCTACACATAAGATTGGGGGGTATACTAAGTTTGTCATTACATTTGCAACATTTAGAAGCAGGCATCAGAGACTATACAAAGTATATATATGTTTAACCATTAAAATCCAAGTCGATTTAGATATACATGTCCATATGTCCGTGTTTCCG
Organism: Ornithomya fringillina; assembly: GCA_963978525.1. Taxonomy (NCBI): domain Eukaryota; kingdom Metazoa; phylum Arthropoda; class Insecta; order Diptera; family Hippoboscidae; genus Ornithomya; species Ornithomya fringillina. Next base: position 21,056,668 of record OZ021693.1, read on the forward strand.
TCGGTTGTTGACATTCTCACGATTATACATTTTGAGATATTAAGCTGAAATTTTGTATACAGATTTTTTAAAGCTATCAATAGATCTATGGATAGCTTTAGAATGGCCAAAATCGGTTAAGAGCCACGCCCACAATCGACAAAAATATATTTATTTGCCACAAAAATTGAAATTTGGTATACCCATCTACAATCATCTTTTTCATAATTGTGCCAAAAATGGGCGTAATCGAATAACAGATAGGTCCACAATTTACAAAAAAATCATACCCAGTGTACAACTCGCCTTTCAAGTTAATACGTAATACATCCACCATTATAGGGCGTCATTATATACTTGCCACGCCCACAGTTTGTATGCAAATGTGAATTTGCAAATTAGAGATTTGGCTTAAGCCAAATTTAGTTTTTTTCACTTGTTTTTTATTCATTATTTTCATTTATATTTAATTTATTTTCATCAATTCTACTTTATTCTCTAATTGTCCTCCATTCTTACGAGTATATAAATACGAATGTTTTTTGTTGTTGCAATTCACTACTTTACTTAAACACACACACGCACATTCAGGCACATGCAGACACACACACACACACACACACACACACACACGCATTTAAACACTTGAAATTGTTAACATGGCGACGTTAATTGATTAATGTTGTTGTCGTCGGCATTGTTGTCATTTCTATTGATATTATCGCTGTAATGTGATATTAATTTGTTGACCGTCATTGTGCTGGACAAGCCATCAAATATAGGCGGTAGCAACATTCGGTGGTTTGCTTGTATTGTAGTATATGTACGACCCAATAGGGGTACATGCTCTTCTATAAAAGAAACAACACAATAAAATGCCAATAATTGTAACAAAAACTAAAAAAAAAAACTAAAACAAATAAATGTTTTTTATAATAATAATAAAATAATGTAATAAACAAAAAAAAAAAAAAAAAAAAAAAACAAAAACAAACAAAAAATCAAAATTTAAAGAATTTCAAAAGCAAATCGATAACAGGTGATTAATATGATTTTCTATAAATGTATGGAATCTACGTATATTGTATATAGATCTATAATGAATGTGTTGGGATTGGTCATGCATTTAACACGATTACGATTACGATTACGTTACGTTATATTTATATTTATGCGTTAACAACTTTTTAACGAGCTACGACAGAATTAGACAACCATTTGCAATTTTTTTTTTGTTTTTTGTTTTTTAACTTCTTCTTCTATGTGTGATTTTATATACATTTGACGTTTATTATTGATTGCTACTCACCCTGAAGTTGACGATTTATTAAAGCTGTCAGACTGTGACCTTCAATGCTCTTTTTCATAACAAGCATAGGCTTATCCTCGGCATCATCATAACCACCAGACGGTAGGAAACCGTTGCTAGCAATTGATTCACTAACCTACAAATATACAACAACACAATATACAAAAACAAGTAAGAAAACTAAATTTGGCTTAGATCAAATCTTAAATACCCTCCACATCCACATACAAATTGTGGGCGTGCCTCTTGACCGATTTTAGCCATTTTAGAAACGATCTTTGTGCAGAAAAGTTTCTATACAAAATTTCAGCGAGAATAACAACAACAAAGGGACACACGGACATGTCGTCTAGAACGACTCAGTTTTTGATGTTGATCAAGAAAAAATTTATTTTGTAGTATACATATATAGATATGTATGCAATCTTTTTCACTTTATGACTTTTGCTTCTCTTTTAATCAAATGGACATACATAATTAGATCCATAAATTAGACGGTCTGGCAACAACTTCCTTCATTCCTTATCGGTGGTGGGTATAAAATTATTATTTTTTTCTTTTTTGACAAAAAAATATATACATTTGTGTGTGTATGTTACCTGAGTGACTTGCATTAATTTCTTGACGACATCTCTGCCCAATATATGATCAAATACGGTTTGTAAAAATGGTTCTGCCATTATGGATAGTTTTAGTTTGTCTCGATGCCATATTAATACCCTCGATTCCTCCATTGCCAAAATGGAAACCTTTATATTAATTAAAATTATATCCTTTTATTTAAAAATCTCTTTAAGTGGAAAGTTGTTTGAAAAAAAGGGCGTAAAATTTTTTAAAAAAGTTCTCACCATAGTTCAATTCGGTTTAGTGATCTTGAAACAGTTTTCATTAAAATAACTTGAAAACAAGTGCAAATATTTTAAACCGTCCATTTAATACCATTTAATCACTGAGCTTCTTAAATTATGCTACAATTAAGTTAGTTGTGACAGGAATTTAATCATGTCCGTCTGTTCGTCTGTCTATATAAAATAAAAAATTAAGTACAGATGCGTATTTTTTGAGATATTTCAATGAAATTTGGTACAAAAACATGTATTGGCCCAAACAGAAAGTCTGGATCGAATCGAACCATTTTTAGAACCCCTCCCCATATAAGGTTTATAATATTAAGGAAGTCTTTATATGGCAAAAAATTGCAATTCTTTATATTTTTTGACAAAATTCGGTGAAGAATAGTTAATTGGCTTAATATTTGGACCTAATCGGACTATTTTTAGAAGCCCTTCTCATATAATGATACTTCACGAAGAGACTTTCATGGCCGGTATAACTAAAGTAATTGTAGCACAATTTAAGAGACTAAGTGGTATTGAATGGGCGGGTTTTACAGACTACAACATTTTTCACTTGCATGGGTATAGAAAAAATTATTCCAAGTCAATTAGTCTATGGGGCGATAGTAGATATTTTAATGTACTTGTAAACATACTCTAAACTTACTTGAAAATAATCATCCGTGGACACACCAAACCATTCGGGTGAATCGAGGAATTGATGAGGAAACACTATATGTAATGCACGTTGATTCTGTGACACCACTAATCTATTAAATAAATAATATTTAATAATTTAATTAAACAAACAAACAAACAATTTTTTTTCATGACATACTTTCCAGACAGAACAAGTGATAAACTATCTACTTTGGTAACTTTCTCTTGTGCGTACACCTCTTGATATTTTAATGCACGTATCAGTTTCATACAATTTAAAACTTTCTTAAATTGATGTCGCGTTACACGCAACGGTTTAAATAGCGTTGTGTACACCTGCAATGGAAAGATGACAGACATAGAAAAAGTATTAGTTATTTATGTTTATCAATATGATCAATATTGCTTTGTTTATATTAAAGGCAGACATAATATAACAAAAATAATTCCGAGCAAGCTGCAAGCGAATATTTTCATATCATAACTCATACGCCCCCTTGCAACAACATAAGTATACTTATAATGGCTGGGTAGATCTGCTCTGAATTTTGTTCTTTTACGTTTCTGTCGTCATTGTCGTCTGAGAAAGAGAGCATTAGGTATGAAATGAACAGATGAGCTTACAAACTCATATACATATATATAAACAAATATATGTAAATAATGCGATGTTTAGTTAGTGTTTTATTTCTTTATTTTTCTTGTTGTAGTTTTTATTACATTCAATCTAATGAGAGAAATAATAAAAAAATAATAAAAACAAACACGACGACAGACAACAATTCTAAATACCAGCTGCGCAGACATCGCTAATAATGACTAAGTCACGTAGGCCACCAAATCATTTGTTTCTCTGCATTGAAACAAAAAAAAAAAAAAAAAAAAAAAAAAAACATTGCAATTCTCATGCGATTCACATGCTTACAAATGCAGCCCCAAGTTTTTATACGCTTTTATTTGTTTCTTTTTTATTCTTTTTTACAATTGAGATCAATTCCAACGAAAATTATAGTCAAAGGCTTCTCTTATGGCAATAAAGAGAATTAAGTGGGAGCTTTGTCCAAGTACCATCAAATTATACTCTTTTCGTTTATACAGTTATCAAAAATGTACAAATAATACAATAATTTATACAGTTAGACTCATTCTTAAAGGTATAATCGATCGTTCTACTCAGAGAAGCGTAACTGATCTCTCACAAAACATAACTGCGGCTGTATTTCAATATGTGTTAGTAAACTTTTTTTTTGTTTATATTTAATAACCGTGGAGCAGTTTACTTTTTTCTATACCAGACTGGAACGTGTAAAGAGTATAACTAAAAACAAGTAAGAAAAGTAAATTTGGATTAGACTACATCTTAAATAGCCTCCACATCTATATAGAAACGGTAGGCGTGGAAGGTTCTCTAATTGTGTATATATATATTAGCTTGCAAGTTGAGTATGATGAATATGGTTTTTTGTATATTGTGGGCGTATTTGTTTTCCAATCAGGCCTATTTTTGGCCCGTCCATGAAAGGGGTAATTATATATATATATATTATTGTGGGCGTGTCTTTTATCTACTCCAGACTATATTTATTTGTTTTCATTTAAGTAGTAATATTCTATCTATTTCAGTTTTTATTAAACAGTTTGTTGTTTGATCGATTTTGCTGGTTTCCAATATCATTTGATATTGAATAGTTGAAATATAAAAGTTTTTTGGGACCAAAAGAATGATTTCCATATATACATAAACAGACGTTAGTAAGCTACTGAACTTCTTCTTGTTTCGATGCTGATTCAGTACAAGCTGTATGGAGAATTTTGAAACGTGCCCCTGGTTGGGCACAACGTTATATAACCTTTCATGTTTATTTTATGATGAGACAAGCTTCTCTCCTTCCTATATAGCCGCTATTCCATGTGGTTAAATCCAATTCATTTTTATTAGGTTCTTAAGTGCGTCATTGAAAAAGGTGTTATTCCTTTACAGCACAAAAAGACATTCCAACATTACTTGAAAAACGTCAGTTATATTGACACTAATCGTTAAACACTTGAATGCTTCTCTATTTACTCTTGAGCTATACTATTAAAATATATATTCAAGTTATTTAGATAAGATAGAATTTTTTATTAGGCCATTGGCATTATATTACAATATTAAAAATAGTGTAGCTCACGTAGTCCACTTGTATTTTATGAGGGAAACTAACTATAATCATGTAATAAATCTATTATAATGCATAACTTTAAGTGGCAAATTGAATACTGAACTAGATTATGGAAAATTTCATCTGCTGATATATGCGCGTTCGTCCGTAAGTAGGTTGGTGTATACGTTCGTATATAACTGAAAAGTTGAAGTATTATAATAGCAACAATAATAAACAAATTTGTAAGCAAATACATATATATATAATAAAGTTTTTTTGTGCTTTATAAACACATTCTTATGAATGAATAGTCAGTCATATGATTACGTGTGTATGAATGTATTATGCGTGATAAGTAGTCAATATAAACATGAGTACGAAATGTGAAAATTGTTTAGTACAAGTAAAAGGTTTTGTATTAATCCTGAGCATGTCCATTAATTTGGTGCATGTTACAAAGGAAACCACCAGCACTGTCCAACAAAATGTCTTTCAATTATCCGATTAAAAACTAATATGCTTAAAGCATCGCTTTTTACGTCTGTCTGCCTTTACATGTTATGCAGATTTCCGTCATGCCAGATTAAGTCTATCAACCCCTTCTAATTTTGGTATGGAGGGTATAAATTGAGGAAAATTTAATTTTGGTTTAGGACAAATCTTAAATATCCTCCTCATATATATACAAATGGTGGGCGTGGATTGCCCTCACCAATAGTACATATATTATGTATCACCTTGAAATTAAAGTTTTACGCTGAGAATGATTCTTTGTAAGTTGTGGGCGTATCTGTTGTGTGGCCGCGCCCAATTTTGGCATAACGATAAGAGGAATAATTATAGATTTGCATAACAAATTTCAAGTTCATAGGTCAATTTTTGTGATAGATATATAAACTTTGGTCGTTTATGGGTGCGTTTCTTATTCAACCACGCCCATTTTTGGTTTAATGATGGATGATCTAATTATAGATATGCATACCAAATTGGAACTTCATAAATAGATTTTTGTGTTAGTTTTAAAGATTTTTCTCTATTGTGGGCGTATCTGTTATTTGGCCATGCCTACTTTTGAAATTTTTATGGATGAGATAATTATAAATACGTGTACTAAATTTCATCTTTATTGCTCAATTTTTATCTGTCATGATAATTGGATTTTTGTCGTTTATGGGCGTGGCGATTGACCGATATTGGCCAATTTAAATAGCGATATGAGTGACAAAATGAAAATGTCTGTAAAAAATTCACGATTTTGATAATGGGAACAACAGGCGGACATGCATTTACATTCTCTGACGCCTCCTTCTGGCTGTGGCAAACGGAATAACATATTTAATGTACCCTCTTTCACCTTATGTGGAAGGTATAAGAAAAAGTTAAATATTTTTTAAACGATATTGTAATATGTAAATATACGTACTATGTAAGAGTATCACAGAACAGTCAACATTTGATTTCTCTGCATGGAAACAGAGAGCACTTTGCTTTGTATTATTTTGTACTCAAGGTGAGTAACGATTATGTTGCATTTAAATATCAAGAATATCTATTGAAAATAAATATTATAACGATTTGGATTTAAATTAAATGATTTAAAAAATCAATACAATTCACTCGCTCCCCCGCCCCTGAAAACTGAACCAAGAGCAAACTAAAGAGCGCCATTTAGAATATTTAGCTCCACAATTGTCTGTTGCTCGATTGCTATTGAGAGACCAGTGAGCAGAGCAGATCTTCCTCAGTTTTACTCTGTTTTATTATATAGCGTATAAATGCTATAAAGTAAAATACAAAATTTTATAATATAAAATGCAGCGCACAGTCTTTTGACACATTATTGGTGTTTGTTCATTTGTCGGGTAGAAATCGTTAGTTAGCTCTTCGCTGTAGATTATCGGACAGCGTACAGCATAAACGTATGAGCAGCTACGATTTTTAATTGAAGAAATAAAACAGTAAGAACAAACCCAAGATCAATCTCCACCTGTGTACGTCGTGTGAATATTCTTGCATTTAGGATAATCATTCACTAATCATTTTTTTATAAACAAAAAGGGTGTGTTATTGTGAATAAAACGAAACGCGAAAAACTAAAAACGAACGTTGTGAAAATGTGCCATAATTGTGTATGGGAGGAGGAGGAGCATGATGAACAGATTGACAAATGTGTCGAGAATGGTATGCCGCAAAAGATTGTGAAATCATTAAAATTCACTATAAGGAAACGTATGGAAAAACATGAGCACGAAAGTAAAGAACATGATGAACCAAAAATGGTAACCAACAGCTCTTATGTGGAGCACATGAAGCATCCAACAACTGAGGTGAGCGTCGCGCATATAATGCACCAGCAAAGCGTTGCTGCTGTTGCTTCCACTAATGCACCATTCATACCCCAAATGTGTGGCCGTTTTCGTTCATCGCTTTCTACAAGCAAAGCTGATGTTGCACATGGCATAGCAAACATATCCGGCCATAGCAACAGCAGCAATAAACTCGATCAAACATTCTACACGGACGATAACTTGGCGAAAAGTGTTCAATTCACCAGAATATGGGCTGCACGCGTATACTGTAAAATACGCAATATGCAGAATAGCAGAATTTACTTGTAAGTAATTAAGTGCGATGGTGTTGTTTATTCAAAGCGCAACAGTGTGTTACTTAAATTCTTATGCGTAAATAAACTTGAAAATCAAGATTGAAGCGCACATTCCTCAAGCGCCAAAAATACATTAAATATAAATGAATTTCCGTCAGAGGTGTGAATCTATCCATCATAATGAATGAAGCTTTTTAAAAAACAAAAAAAAAACAAAAAAAAACAATAATCAATTTGCCACAATAATTGGAAAAGGTCGTGCGTGTCATTTATTATTTCAAAAAGCGAGTGAAATAAGTTTGTGTAGATGTTTGTAACTTTTAAACGGCATACTGTCATACACATCTTCAATTATATTAAACGATTGAGTATGAAAATCTGAATCGATTTAACCATATGCGTCCGTCTGTCCATGTAAATTTGTGTGCATTTTTTGAGATATTTCAATGAAATTTGGTAAAAGGACATGTTTTGAATTCAAAAGGAATTCAATTGAAAATTAATCGAATTGGACCATTTTTAGTACCCCTTCCCATATAAGGTTTATAATATAAAGGAAGTCTTTATATGGCCAAAAATCGCAATTCTTAATATTTTTTGATAAAATTTGGTGAAGAATAATTCAATAGCTAAATAATTGGCTGTAAAAAATTAGGATCCGATCGGACCATTTTTAGAATCCTTTTCCTTATAATGATATTTTACGAAGTAATTTATGTGGCAGTGCTTTGCATTTACTGATACAACTAAACTAATTATAGCATAATTTAAGGAGCCAAGGGGTATAGAGTGTTAAGCTTAATCGACTATAACATTTTCATTTATTTTGCTCACGTTTGTATGTACTTTTTTATTACGTTTAATTTAACTCGGGCTTTGAACTTAACTCTGTTACTTCTTAGCTACTAAAAAACCTAAACACAACTTATCATAAGCCGGTATAAATAGATATATCATCTCTGGCTTATTATAACACAAAATATTATTTTAAGAATTTAAAATCTTTGATGCGGTTGGTAATCAATCAATATATGTTTATATACAATACGAAAGATTGAACCTTATTAATTATAATTAACTGCTTTCTCTTAAGTATAAAATACAAATTTGTAGCGTTCCTTTGAATTGCCAAACGAATGCATACAATTTAACAAATAATCGATCGATTCAGAATTAAAATCTGACCACATACGTCTCTCTGTCCAAATAAATTTATGTACACAGATCGCATTTTTTGAGATAGTTTAATAAAACCATCTTTAGAATCCCTCTTCACATTTATCTATCTATAGGTCCATGTATTCCTTATGATTCATCAACAGGTCACTATTTTGTATATTTTTATTTTAACGAAATTGGGCACAGTGATGTATTGTAATCCCTATTAAAATTGAACCTGATCGGTCTATTGCCTTAAAAGTCATTTGGAGAAATGTCATTAATGGTCCGACAGGATTCAAATTTGTTACTGCCTATTATTCAGCTAATTAACCATTTTTGTGAAATAATAATTATATTATAAACTTTATATGAGGAGGGGTTCTAAAAATGGTCCAATTTGGTACCTTTTTGGTTTAAAACATGTTCTCTTGTACCAAATTTCATTAAAATATCTCGAAAAAAATTCACACTGTAGCTTAAGCATATATTTACGCACAGCTGGACAATCGATTACAGATTTTTATACTGAATCGATTAGTTTAATTGAAGGTGTGTAAGACATTTGCAAACATCTGCCCAAACTTAATATACGTTCTTATCACATGTAGTGTAGGGTATAAATACTTTCTAAAAAAGGTTAACAAAAAATGTTTCTCATGTTGCCTTCAATTATCGGACCTTAGCTGTATTCGCGGAATACACCTTAGGCAGTAGTATTTTACAAAGATTTCTCTTACTCTATAATTAAAACATAAATGATGACATTGCTGCAGAATTTTTTCCCTAATGTACGCACTGTTATTTGATATATATATAAATTTATTTAGTGCGCAACAAACACTAACAACAACAACAAAATTTACACATTATATGAGGGTCGCTCAAACAAACACCCATTGGGGCGACCACACAAATGTTGCGAGACGCAGACAATCAGCCACTCAGAGTCTTTCATTAAAAAACTTTTGCATGCTTTTTCGCACGTACGCCAGTCTTAGTTTGACTTTCAAACGAAACTGTGCATATCGGATGCGCTCTAAGAAGATTGGATAACATGAAAAGAAAAAAAAAAAAACTGCAAACCTGCGGGAATTTCTTCTTTTTTTTTTTTTCAAATTTCAATGCGGTGGCTGTCAACATTAATATTTCTATAAATGTTGCTTTGATTTGATAATTTTTCCGTTTGCTAAACATTTGGGCACCTTTTTGTAATTGATTAATTGACTCCTTTTAGAACCCATTGAATTTAAAAAATTTTAACAATTTTCTAATTTTTTGCCGCCCACAGATTGCTAACGGGTACTGCACAGCCTGCTCATGTTATAACAATCGCTATATTATCGTTTGTGCTGTTTGCGGTTTGGCCAGAGCTTATAGGCTGGAAGAATACCAGCCAGAGTTCATTAGAAGACAATGGAAATGGCAAATATGTCAACGGTACAAACAGACTGGCTATGGTAATCTATTTGGGAGCATTTGCAACACACTTCGGTGCGCAAATATGGATGACCTTTGTATCAGGTAATTAACCAGTTATTTATTTATTTATATGGAAACTTTCAATATGATTAATTTCCCCGTTTACAGGTCTATCACTGTATTTTTCATTGCCACGTCACATATTCGGTCAGTGCCAACAGATACTGTTCCCCAAATATTTTACATTGAATGCTGTACTTAGTCTAACAATGTTGATACTCTTTATCAAGTACTTTTTCATTACATGGACCATTAGCAAATTCATACAATTGTGCTCCTTGGCTGCTACCGGCATTATAGAGGTGGTGGTGCGCTTATACATAGCACCCTCTTTGCTAAAACTTATGCATGAGAAATATCGTATTGAAGGTAGCATTGGCAGTGGTGCAGAAATTGGTCGGCTAGTGCAGGGCGATTTGACAGAATGTCCACATTATCAACGTATTCATCGAGCCTTTCGCCGTTTGCACATGATTGTTGCTACAGGCAATATTATAGCATTGGCAGCCAGTTGTGCACAATTATATTATTTAGCTGCTCAAATACAAATTACCATTTAGACACTTGCCATATATGAATATGAATGTCATGTCAAAGTGCACATGACCAATAGTATGCATTGCTGTTAAATGACGAAAATCTTAACCAAAAATTTCATTTACATAATTATATCCTACATCATATATAAGAATAAGAAAGTATATTGAGTTTGTATAGATGTTTGTAACTCTCAAACGGCATTTGTCACTCCCATCTGAATCGATTTAACCATGTCCGTCTGTCTGTCTATGTAAATAAATGCTTAAGCTAAAGGTTGCATTTTTTGATATATTTTAATCAAGTGTGGTGCAAGGACATGTTTTAAACCAAAAAGGAACCCTATTGAAAAGGAACCGAATTAGATCATTTTTAGAACCCCTCCCCATATAAGGTTTATAACAATAAGGAAGTCATTATATGGCAAAAAATTGCAATTTGTAATATTTTTTCAAAAAAAATAATAATTGAAGAATAGTTAATTAGCTTAATAAATGGGTGTGGTAAGTTTGGACCTGATAGGTCTATTTTTAGAACCCCTTTCCTTATATAGATATTTCTCAAAATGATTTATATGGCAGTTAATCGATACATTTAAACTAAATTATAGCATAATTCAAGAAGCCAAGTGATGTAGGGTGGTAAAAGATCGGCCTTGACCGACTATAACATTATCACTTATTTATATTCTTAAGTAAATGCTAGAAATGCAATTTTTCTCTCCCTCTCTCTCTCTCAAGTGGTTTTGTTTAGTTCAAAATATTCCCAAAATACTCATTATTTTCCATTTATATTTGAAACCGTTACAATATTGTACATAGTTACAAAAAAACAAAACTCTGTTCTCTCCCTTTTTATCAATATCAAAAGCTTATTAATATTACTATTAGTGCAATTGAATTGCAATTAAAAAAGTATTAACCGAATGATTTAACTCATTAAAAAGATATATTATGCGTGTTCATGAGTGAAATATTTTTGTTGTAATCTCAAAATATTATCTACTTGCTATAAAAGCACACCAAATAAGAAAAAAAAAAACTGTGATATCCTATTTTAAATAAGTGCACTAAGGCATAAGTCTGTATTTAGATGTAATTATATGTATATTATAAAAAAAAAAATTAAAAAAAAATTAAATATTAGTTAAATACACATCAGTGGATATATCTTTTATCTAACAGTACATATGGAAACATTTACAAACACCTTTGCTGACAGAGCCCGATTTGGCTGGCATGTAAGATTCAGCTTAAAACGAATATGTATTTTTCAAAACAACGGATCATGTTTAGTTATAGCATTTGAGTTATCCAAAAATTGAAACTACGGAATGTAGAGTATTCAAATGTCTTGTTTAATCAAGTGTTAACCAACTTGGTTTAAATTGTTATAAATTTTTTGTTTATTTTCAGTGATTTCACCATTTTTTTAAAAATTATGTAACTTTAGCAAATATAAAAAACATAGAAAATGAATAGTTACTTACGGCTTCTATTTCCTTGTCGAAGCGTACCGGTCGCAATCGGAATAATAATATAATAAAATAAATTAAATTGACTCCAAAAAATAGTCCAGACCATAGGACAAAATCTTGAGCGCAATCGATCATATAACCGTACATTCCCAATAAAATGGAAGCAACGATAAGCATTGTCCGTAACCATAAAGAGCCGCAAGGACTGTGTGGTGCCAGAAAGGCCAACAATAGAAAAGCGTTGCCTAATTGAAAATATAAATGGTGGGGGCGTTGCCATATGATGCATTGTTCCACAGACCAATCACCCGGATTAGCGGAACGTACTGTGCCGTTACTGTCCCAAGTCGATGTAGCATCGTTCGTGCTTGTACCACTTCCGCCGCTGCCATTACTATCTACCACACTGCCAGCTACCGCCGTCATTGCGGTAGGCTTTAGAAGTGGTGTACTGACAACCTTTGCGATTGCAGCTTGAATCACAGTACCAACACCATCACCATCTTCATCATTATTAATATCATTTACTGCTGGAATACTGGCGATACTGTTTGTTGCACGTAAATGGGTGTCGATCAGTGGTTGTGCTGTATTGTCGTTCGTGGTGGTGTTGGTGGTGGTGGTGTTGTTCGTGGTGGTATTGATGTTTCTACTATTTACGATATTTCGATTTCGATTTGTTGATTCAACAAGTCCCAAAGCCAAAGCACCAATTAACAGCATCGCAGTATTGGCGGTTTGTATGTAAAAATATTATGCGTTGAAGATATTTGCACAGCACCTTCGTCGCGTTAATGTAAATATTTATATATAATTATAATTTCAGGTATTTACTATAATTGTTGTTGTAGATTTAAGATTACAATCTTGTGTTGACGAAAATAATTGAATCGTTTAAAACGTTGCCGTTGAATTCTTTCGTTTTTTGCGTCAAACATAGCTTTCATTTGTACAGCTTCATATAATATATTAACTAAAATGAAAAAAAAGTATTCATATTATATTTATAATTAAACCATTCATTGCAATGTACTTGCTAGTTAACTCTATTTCGTTGGTACTTATAGCTTAAAAAAAAAAATAAAAATAAATAAATAAAAACTATTTTCAACACAATACCAAACAACCCAATTATCAGCAATTCGTAGGCGAACTCTTTATATGGCTTAAACACAACACCTTAAACAAAAAAACTATGCTTATGTGTTCCTAATACGGCTGCAAATGTGGGCCTTATTTTATGTATGCGTGGGAGGAAGAAGTTTACTTTGTTGTGTAGTGTTGTTGGTTAAAGGTGAAGTCATCATCTCTGCTCTACAGTGTCCCCATAGTTTACATATATTTTTTTTCAAATTCATACTCTTGACGAGTTAATTAACAAGCACACTTTTTAAGTGCCTCACTCAACCTACCATGTGTACTCTTTTTCCTCCGGTTATCTTCGACACCTTTTAACCGAGCACCCAACTTTATTGCTAAACATTATTCTGAAAAATCCCATTCAACTTATTTTGTGGGTTTTGCATACATTTGTTATTTTACATTTTTTTGTATTATTAAATTTCGATTTTTCGCCATATTTTCATTCATTACTATGGGGATAATCAATTATTCGATTTCAAATTTCCACTTATACACACACATCTTACACATATTTTTTTTTTTTGTGTTTAATTTTTTGTAATTTACACTTTTCAATATTCAATTTTTAGTGCTTAATTTATTCTCTCATTTAGGAAAGTTTTAATGTTGAAAACCTTGCCTTTTGAATAAGTAAGTTTTTTATTAAGTTTTATCCTTTTATTACACAAAATTCTATAATTTAATTAAATCCATTTTGCATTTCAAAAATCACATCATCACTCCAAACAAAATTTATTACAATTATTGGAGATGTATGGCTAGTGAGTATATTAGTTATACTGAAGTAAACAATCGAAACTAGTTGGCTATGCTTAGCTTTATAAACATAGTTCAATAATTCCATCAATACAGTGATTCCCAAAGGGTAGATTTGTGTTTTGCGGAATGTAAATGTGCTTTGTTTTGAATTATCTCCTTCACACGTACAACTTTTGTGTGAATTATTATCAGAAATATTTACAAATTGTAAGGTTTATTTAATTTTAATATAATATTTAATATTAATATAATTAACTTAACTTGGTACTAAAAAAAAGTGCATGCGCGTAATAGTAAAATTCAGTTAAATGAACTAGATCCCTTATGCTTAGTTCTTTAGTTACTTTAGCTGTCAGTTCATTATTTCAGTTCATAGTTCATTTAAATCTCTCATTCTACAATTTCGCTCATACTTTATGAAATTCTTTATTTCGACTTTTGTTGTAACAGTGCTGAACAACAGAAATTATAAATGTTGGAACTTCCGTTACTGCAATCTAATTATTCTATTTTTTTTTTCAACTCTCTGTCTACTTTTTGAACCTTATTTACAACTTATCAAATCATAAACAGTTTCGTTATTTATTCTAATTGTTTTGTTAGATTAAATTTGGTGAGATGATAAGATAAGATGGAAAGGAATTGTATAAGTTTGAAATATTTATCAGATATTTAGCGGTACTGTTATCAGACCTAAGTTGGCCCGGTTACCTAGCGAATGTTGTCATTTTACAAACAACGTAGGACACATGCTGGTATTCGAGTCATCTTAGGTTCATGGCTCACACAGTTCTTTATCTTAATAATCGAATTATCTATTTATATTATTTTCTTACAATAAAAGTGCGTTTAATCTTTTAAATAACGTTTAACACAAATACATACATATATTTTGATTTAATTCAAAGTCATTAAAATTGTTATACAACATATACAAACATACATGCATACATACATACATTGTAGAAAGTTATGGTAATGGTAGAGGAAGTAATGAAAAACAAGAAAGAAAGCTAAATTTGGCTTAGGTCGAATTTTAAGTACCCTCCACATCTACATACAAATGGTGGGCGTGGTAGGTTTATGATTAAGCCCTCTAATTGTGTTTGTATTATGTATTAGCTCGCAAGTAGAGTTTTATGCTGAGTATGGTTTTTTTAACATTGTGAGCATATATGTTATCTGACCACCCCCATGGTTGCAATATTTATAAGTATGTACACTAAATTTCAAAATTTTAGATCAATTTTTGTGGCCGTTAAATAGTTTTTTGTCGATTTGAAGCAGAAATCAGACGTGACTGTAAAAAATGTCAGCTCAGTATCTCAAAAGTTTTAGACGGTGAGAAAGTTAGTAACAGATGGACACACGGACATACTCATATTTTTATGCCTGCTCCTGGGTGTTTTAAATGGAATGACAAACTTAGTATATCTCCCATCTTACGTGGAGGATATGAAAATTGTACATTTAATAATAAATTGTAATATTACACCAATACAGGGAAATAGAGAGTACATAGTAGTTGGTGAGTGTATGTTGGATTGTACTTTTCATAGTTATGCAATTCATATATATTAACGACATTTGATCACATTGGTATAATTTACAGCTTCAAGTTCAAATTCAATGATGAAGTTTCCGTTCATCGAAAATAAAAAACGATTAAACAAAACACACTGGTATCAAATGATGAAAATGTCAAGGGCCTGTTGGGAGATGGTAGACTTTTTGAGGTTTCCTTTTTTCAACATATATTAAATGATTGCTTAATTATATTGTAGATATAGAAAAGTTTACAATTGTATAAAAGAGTGAGTAAAGGTGAGCATGCCAAACAGTTTTACTTTCTGTGCTTTATAGTAACGTAGGCGGGAAAGCCCAACATAAAAAGGATTATTATTATTATTGTTAAACATTTGAAAATGAATGTTCTTCTTGTGTTTTGCATCATTCACATACTCCCTGGAATATTGAGCAATTCGGCTAGGCTGCATGAAAAACGACAATTGCCTCTGCCGAAATTTAGACCATCCGAACAAGAATATTATACCAGAGCTCAAGATCAAGATCAATATCAAGCAGTCAATAACAATGGGCCACTCGCTCATTTACAACAACAACAATATAATAACAACAACAATAACAACAATGTAGCATCAGCATCAGTGGTGCCGGCTAACGGTTTGCCAAGGCAAGTATATACCCCTTTTTTTATGCCTATATTGCCAGCGAACAGTAGCGATAATGTAGGAGGATTATCCCAATTTCAAATTCAACATGAGCTCTCTACACAAAACAATGAAGAACAAAATCTTATGCAAAGAGGACCTCAAAAATTTCCTGTACAAGAGTCACATGAACAACAGCAGCAGCAACAACAACATAGAGCTATAGCCCAAAATGAGGGACAGCCAAATACGAACATCATTTTCAATGCCAATCCAGCTCCTCTGCCCGTTCCTTTACCTTTACACTTTCCCTTTCATTTTAATCCTTTGCCGGTATATCCTTCAATGTTTCCCAACTTTAACAGCTTTAGAGGAATGTTGCCTCCCAGTGCTCCCCTAAAAATGGACGCCCCCTTTCTGCCATCACAATTTATGGGTTTTATGGGAAAGCGAGCAGCAACACAACAACATCAACAAAGTAACAAAAACTTTGTCCAATTCCAGACCCCCACCTATCAACAAACGTTAGCTGTTGTTAAGCCAGTACATGAACCGCCAAATCAATTTCGATTTAAACGCTCGATCAATCAGCCTTCTTATCTTTATGGTGCCTACAATTAATTACAATTAAGCACAACATTTACCATAGAAGTAAAATATGTACAAGTTTTATTTATTATACATACTCCACTCCATATCCCATACATATCCCCGTCTGTTTTGCAGGGTGAAAATGAATAATTAATGAAATTAATGTTTAGAGTACAAGTTTTTTGTAATACATACTAGCAAATGCATAAGTACCCTATAAGCATTCCATGTATATGTTATAAATTTATTTATATATACATATACTACACACACACACACTGAATATATATACTCGATCAAGTTTATAATAAAAGGTAAAATTTTATAATTATTACGGGAAGATTTTTCTAACAACACCCAAGGAAAGCATGACTTATTTTCATAAATTAAAAGTTAAGCAAAGTATTTAAAAGTAGTTTTATGTATTTAAATGTGTTATACATAAACATTACAATTCATTTGAATGGAAACAACTGCAATCAGTGGATGGACGTACGGACAATTTATTCTTAGACTGAAAGTTTTATACCGGAAAGATCTAAAGTACATTACAGACATTATAGAGGCTTAGCTAACCTTTATTATAATATTTTATATTAATTGTTTAAGTTTTCATATTCATTTATTACTCACACTGTACCGAAAAGTTGGACACAAAAATTGAGATAAGATTTTAGAAATAATTTGATCAGATCTATTTTGATTATGGCAAAATTATATTTTTCTCTCCCACATAAAAACTCATAATTAGCTTCAAGTTCTTGCTGGGCTTAGTAACGTCGATATATGAATAAAAAATACAGTTCAGAATAATTCAGTTCAAGTTAAAGTTTGCATTCCAATTAATCTATATTTAATATGTCTGCGTCTGCATTGACACAATCGATCTTTATATTATCAAGCTGGGTCCATTTGTTGTTTTGAATATCATACATTTCCACCGTTGTGGTCCTTTTATACGTATATCCATAAAACATATCATAATAAGGTTTGACACCACCAAACACATAAATCATATTATTTTTCAAAATTGCTGAATGATAGTAACGAGCTGTTTCCATATTATTTAAACGTTCCCATTTACGATTACGAATATCACACCGATCAACTTTGGCAACGGCAGATCTGTTTTCCTGGCCACCAATACAATACACATACGTTTTATCGGATACCAGGCAAAAATGATCTCGATATATATCTAAATAGATTAAATCTGTCCACTTTGGTGTTCTTGGATCAAAGCAACAAACTTTACCTTCGTCCATACAGTAGATAGCGTTGTTCAGTTCCACCAATTTCGTATATCGTGCATAACCCATATTAGGCCCTTTCTTCCACTCCGATATTTCTGTATTGTAGATTTCTACTTTACTTGTGGGTAATGATAGAGTAGAACCCTGAACACGCAAAAAACCACCACTGGCATAAATCGAATGTCGAAGAGCAACAGCCCCGAAATCAAAACGACTAGTTGGCATATCAGGCATAGGTGTCCACTTATTGAGTGACGGATCGAATCGTTCTCCACAACCTGTAGCCACACCAGAAGGATTCTCAAATAAACCTCCAAATACGTAGAAATTTTTATTAGTAGCGACTGCACAAGCTGATTTTCGGGGCTTTTTCATTTGCGGTATAGAGATTTTATTCCAAGATGAATCGTACAATTGGCAGGTTTCTCCTGCTATTAAAATCAATTGCGATGGTGTCTTTGATTTACGCGGCTGCATAAGCTTAATGTTTGGTTTACTTTCATTCTTTGGATATAACTGATCTTCCACAGACTTTGTAAGCAAGTCTCTAAACTCACTATCCGTTTTCATTAAGAGCCCTTCTATAAAAAGTTGTAGTATGTTTTTCGTTTTAATTAATGGCAAACGAACATGTGACATCAGCTCCGTTAAGTGCACTTTACGATTATCTACACTGCTTTTTACCCAATTTATAACAGCTCCATAAAGAATTTCTTCACGTTGAACAAAAAGATCATCGCTGGATATTATATCTTTAAGCTTCAACAAATTAAATTTAACATCCAAATAATGGATCTTTAGCAAAAATGTACTAATAATGATACATACCTCTTCAAATAACATCTTTAAAAAGGATTCATCCGCAACAAGGTTTTCAAAATTTTGTATCATGTACTTAGTACAGTACCGTGAGAGAATCTCACATGAATGTAAATCTAACGAGAATAGATAAATTTGAATACATAAGAAAATATTTCACGAAGCTTGAACATACCAGCCAATCTACGTGTAGTTAAACAATTGGTGGTATTTAGAGTTTCCTTCAAGTAATCGCAACATTGATCTACAATCCATTGAATTTGGAGAATGTGCGAAGCAACGAGTAACAATTGGGCATTATTGTCGTTGATCGTGATTTCACTGGTATATATATAATCGATAATTTGCCGTAGGATTCCTGAATCTATTTCAGGGAATGTCACAACACTTTCCTTCTTTTCCCGCATGTCGGCTATAAGTTTATATAAAGTTTTAATGGGAACTATTAAAAATCAGTTATTCTTACGAAACGTACCATTAAATAGGGCGACAAAATAAGGCGACACTGCTTCAAGGACCGCTTTATGAACTTTTATATTTTCTCCATCCTCTGTCTTTATAATAAAATCGCAATACTTTTAAAACAAAAATATAATATAAATATTAATAATTAATTATTTAACGGAATCAACAAAGATACCTTTTCGTTGGAACGCACGTGGTTAAAGATATTACCAAAATATTCGGAATGTTTATATATTTTTTGCTTAATAGAAGCCATTTCTAAAATCTGATAACTTTACTGAATTTTAAAAATATAATATTCCTCTAAAATACAATACCGCGTGTTTTGAGGTGAATACCCGAATTTTGAATTTTTGAATGTTAGGGAAGGTCTTTAAATAGAATTATTTAAATTTGTTTTTAGGGATGAACAACTTTTTAGTTCAGGTACATTTCAGATAATTTGTGACTGAGCTGAACGTTTGGTTTTTTGAACTGGGAGAACGAGGAAAGAGTTTTTTAGTTCAGGTAGTATTTCTGAACTAAAAACTTCTAATGTTTCCTCTAAAATAAATATTTGTTCTTAGAAATTGTCCTTCTTAACATGGCAGATAATAATTTTTTTTAAAATTTTTTAACTTTCTCACTTTTTATATTTGAACCAATGAAAGATTATTTAATATTAATTTATGAATGAATGTTCTTTCATTATTTAAGGAAGCTAGTATTTTGATTTAAATCAAATAATGGAAATTTCACACATTACAACAACATGACAACAAGAAATAAATTAATAACTAATCATTGTTATAACTTTAATAACCTTGAATCATTTGAAAACCACAAAAATATGTGAGTATGCGAATAACTATTTACATATAAAGCAATCTGTATAACATTTTAACAACAACAACACAAGCTTGCACCGCCACAAGAAATTATGCAGAAATCCATTCAAAAATTCATCCAATTTCAAATTCATTAACAATGCATTGATGTTCAAAACACATACAAGCAGACCATTGAATAAGCCGGTGAATGAAAGAATTTCCCTTTATGCGAATAATGTAGTAGTTTAGTTAAATAAGAGTACGAGTAAGTAACTAAAACGTTATAATAAAAAGAAAAAATGAAAATGTTATAATCGGTCAAGGTGGACCATTTAATACCCTACATTACTTAGCTGCATCTGTATACGTAAGCCATTGCCATATAAGTCACTTCGGGAAATATCATTATATAGAAAGGTGTTCTAAAAATGGTCTGATTGGGTTCAAACTTGTTACAGCCTATTATTTAGCTAATTAAGTATTCTTCACAAATATTTATAAAAAAAATATTAAGAATTACAATTTTTTATCATATAAAGACTTTTTTTGTTTTGTAAACCTTTTATGGGGAGATGTTCTAAAAATAGTCCGATTCGGTTCATTTTCAATAGGGACCTTTTTTGAATAAAAAAATTTCCTTATACCAAATTTCATTGAAATATTTCAAAAAAAATGAGTCCTGTAGCCTAAGAATAAATTGTCGAAGACAGACAGACAGACAGACGATGAATGTAACATTTGCCGTTAAAACATACTGTTTGCCACAAGTGCTGTAGGGTATAATATATTTAATATATTACACATATATATATATATATATATATATATTGCTCATTAATTGTTACAAGTAGAGAAAGAGAGTAAATACTTACATACAAGTATTTATTGTTAGCCTTTGCTAACGATAAAGAGATTTAAAGCATGTACATATGTATGTATGCATATATGTATTTATGTTTATGTATCAAACAAGAAATTGCGCTTACCACCACCACAACATATTAGATGAAAGACAAAAATAACAACAAATGAAAGCATTTGAGTCAATATGTAAAGGTATAAAAATCATTGTTGAACATTGAAGTTCAAACACAAATATTTTGACTTTGCAGCAGACACAACTGGTACTTGCGGCCGTGAAATAAATATTGTAACATAAAGCAATGCAACCATCGATTATTATGCAAATAAAAGTAAGTTCCGTGTACTTTCACGCATTTGCAAATGAAACATTATTATGTAAAAGTCTATTTTTTTTTTAGTTGAACTTAACGCTGTTATGTTGTGTTTTGGTTACAATAACAGTGGCAGAGGTGAAGCAACGAAAGCAGCAGCAAAAAGCAATTGTCGGAGTGGTCAGGGGCATTAAAGAAAAACGTGATGCTTATCAAGGATTATCTTATAAATACTTACCAGGTGGTTTAACGGCACTCAATTATGACAGTTATGGTGGCGATTATAGTGCTGGTTTGGGTACCGCTGGTAGTTATGCTATGGGGAACGGCCTCAATTCAGGCTTAAGTATTTACGGCCACTCAAATTATCCTGACAAGTATTCCACCACGCTGGCCCTTCCCTTACACAGTCCAAGTGGTCATTATGCAGGCAGTACAAATGGAATGGCTGACGGTTATCAATTGACAAAAATTCTTCCACAATCCAGTTTCGGTGGCTTTCATTTAAATGGAGGTCACAATTCGGAAAGAGCCTTGTCAAGCCATTATCTACCCATAGCTGCCCTCAATTCTCACTTTGGTTATGCTGGTGGGCAAAATAAATTGAATAATTACAAGTATGAAATTCCTAAACCCTTACATGGCATGCCTCACACTAGTTACAGCGTCCCGTTAGCTTTAGTTGGTTCTTCTTACTCTCCCAAATATCATACACATACCACGAGAAACGAACCGTCATATGCAATCGGTCACAAAGGTTTACGTCATTTTGGCTCGGGACCGAAAACATTTCAATTCCTTAACACGCGTGTTACAGATTCAAGCCATAAAAAAGTTAATAATTTATTCAAGCCATCGGCCTTTTTTGGCACTAAATATGAAAGTAACGGTATATTACATGGTGGTGGTGATTCTTCCGATCATTTGAAAGCTTCATACAATGAACCAAGTAAAGGTTATGATTATTCCGCTAATTCCGGGTTTGAAGAGCCTCAGTTTCAACTAGAAGACATGATGGGTTTGGGTGGAAAATATGCTTCATCATCATCAAACGTTCAACCTTCAACAGTTGAAGAAAGTGTTGGCGACAACAAAGATAATTACTTTTCACATCTTAGTGAAAATTATTGATAATATTGTTTTTCATTTTATTTAAGTTACACTCTTATTTAAATTATTTATTGTCCTTTTAAAGTGTGTCACATCAAATTTTGCACTTTATTACATGAATTATTAGGTTCACAAAATTGTAGCCACGTAACGTTTTATGAGAGCACCATTGTTGGCATCCTTTCAATTAATTGTTTGAATATTGATTTTGCCATTATGCAATATTACAGAAAACCTGTAAAGAAATTTATTATTAGTTATAGTGAAACACTCTTAATATTAAAAAAACCGGTAGTTAGTTACATATAATATGTATAAGAAGAAGAAGAAAAAAAAAAAAGAAAGGTAACAGCTTAATATACGGTATATAATAAAGTTTATAAATGATGGAGTAAATATTCGAATTTGTGTTTGTGTCTTAAGTCTTTTGTATTTCCTTTCTGCAGATGTTTGTCTTACATTTGTGTCGGCACGTATATATGTATGTACCTGTAATTGTGCTTAAGATAAAGTGAATGAGCAAAATAAATAATAAATTTTGGGTGAGGTCAAAAATTGCTGCCTCACCCACCACCCACTTTAGGTTATTAAAATAAAAATTATGATCATTGACCAGATAATAAAACGAAGTACTACTGCAATTACTGCTCCATGGCTAAATCAACACAGAATGTCTTATTGATCAAGAATACATATAAAAATCTCTAATGCTTGAGTATACACCCAATTTCAATCAATTTCAGGATCAATTTGCTGGCCTTTGTAAAGTCCCAGTCATTGCTAAGCTTGTATATAATAAAACAAAATCATTATAAACATACCCATACACATACACCTCAGCCCTCATTATGTTATTTTGAATAAAATATTCACGTATTTATTTATTTTTTTCTCTCGTTAACTTTTACTGGCATTGCATCAGTATTTGCTGTTAAAGATAATAATTAAATTGTCGTTAGTGGGGCTTTCATAAACTACTTTTTAAACTAAATCTGTGTATGTACAATGTATTGTAAATAAAAGTGTTCGTTTGTCGTTGTGTGTGTTCATTTGAATTTTTGACCGGAACTCTTATGATCGCATTAATTTAATGTTATTGATTTTTAGTGCAGATAATTTTTATTTATTGTTTTGTATAAAATATATAAAAACAAGTAAGAAAACTAAATTTGGTTTAGGGCAAATTTTAAATACTATTTACTTCCACAACTGTGGGTGTGGCAAATATATATATATTGTGTATGTATTACGTATCAGGATGCAAATCTACTTTTACGTTGAATATGGTTTTTTGTAAATTGTAGGCGTGTCTGTTATCCGACCATGCCCATTTTTGGTACATCGATGGATGGGTTAACCTTTAATAAATTTACTGAATTTCAAGTTCACAAGTCAACTTTTGTGGCAGATAAATAGATTTTTATCGATTGTGGGCGTGGCTCTTGACCAATTTTGCCCATTTTAAATATAGATCTGCGTGCAAAAACTAAAAGTGTCTGTTTAAAAATTCAGCTCAATATCTCAAAATTTACGCCCATGAGAATGCCAACAATAGACAGACATACGGACGCACAGACACACGGACATACATGTCTAAATTGACTCAGTTTTTGACGCTGATCAAGAATATATAATAATAATGCCTATAATAATAATGCCTAACATACTTTCGGGAAAATGTTAAACATAACATATACTGTAAGTTTAACAGTAACAGTTTTTAATTACTTTGGTACAAATTGTATATCGCGTGCCTTCATTACATATTGTTAAATATCTGACTCTTGTTATAAATTACAAAAAAATGTATGTATATACCTAAAGAGGCCAACACTTGGTTGAATGATGACTTAACATAATACAGCTTGATACATATAAGGACAACTAGTTGCATTAATGAATCAAGGAAACAATACTTACGTATAGTTTTGTATATAAAAAATATTTTTAAAATATCATTTAAATCTTACATTTATACATATATAATGTAGTAGAGGTGTGTGTGTGTGTGCATAAAAGCTAACAACTAACAAAAACAAGTGTGGCTTGACGAACACGCTTTGTGGTTGCAAATAGTTTCGATGAAAATGAGAGTAAATTGGTAACATTGACCTTTAAGTAGTAAAAGCAGTTTAAAATTATTGTATATACACTCTACATAAGCTGGAGGATATGTTTTATTTATTATTCCATTTTCAACACCCAGAAGGAGATCTCTGAGATCGTATATATATATTCCTGATTAGCATCAAAAACTGAGTCCATCTAGTCATGTATGTCCGTGTGTCTGTCTATTGTTGGCATTCTCACGATCGATTTTTGTTTTTGAGATATTGAGCTGAAATTTTATACAGACCCTTTTAATTTCCGGACACAGATCATTATTTAAAATGGGCAAATAGGTCAAAAACCATGCCCACAATTGATAAAAATCTATATATCAACCACAAAAATTGAGCTATAAAGTTGGAATTTGGTGGAAATGTTTATAATTATTCCATCCATTGATGTGTCAAAAATGGGCATGGTCGTATAACAGATACATTCACAATCAACAACAACAAACCTTATAAAGCGTAAAACTCGACTTGTAAGCTTATACATAGAGGGCATAATCATATACATGCCACGCCCACTATTTGTAGGTAGATGTGTAGGATATTTAAGATTTAGTCTAAGCCAAATTTAGTTTTCTTACTTGTTTTTTTTTTTGTTTGTTTGTTTCGTTTTGGTTTTATTATCAGAGCTGCTTATGGTTTGGAGTAATTTCTTTACTCAATATAGAAAATGAGCAAAAAGACGTGGACAAAATATTTTTGAAATGCTTAATTACGGGAAATTTGCTGACAATGTTATAAAAGACTGTTGTCAACTACGGAATTGAGTTAGAGGAAAAACATTTTCCATGGCCGCTGCAGACTATCACTAAACAATACATCGTGAAATTATAAAATATAAACAATATAAAATAAAATATGTAAGGATTAAAGGAATAGAAGCTGACAGATTTATACATAGAAAAAAAATTTGTAAACATGAAATGAAATACATTTAGTGCAGTTCAGTAAATAAATTATGTCCGTCTGTCCGTCTGTCCAATAGCTTATAAGGATATGTGAAAATATTGAGGTATAGTTTGGGATGATGTGTTTTTTCGGAATGAATATTTCATACAGACTTACTATTGAAGGTAGTGATGATGTATATTTGAAAAATGTGAAAAATTAATACTTGACGACTGGAGGGGTTAAGCCTAGACCGGTTTCGAACTCGCCCTCATCGAGTTCTCATCAGTAGACGCTTTACCAGTTCAGCCAAATATATATATTTAATCGGGTTTTTTGTTTTTTGAAAATATTTTGTGCAAACTTTTTTGATTATTAAGGATATAAGAACACAGTACATAGATTTAGTAATTGTGTTTTATTGGTTTTGTTTATTTTTATGATGGCCAGGTGGAGTGAATTAAAATGCTTTTCCAATTGGATAATATTTGCAACGCTATTGCAATGTTCATGGGCCGATCCTATTTCAAATTCGGAAACTTTGGATATTTCGAGAAAAATCACCAATAGTCTTAATCAACAAACGCAAAACACTTTAGATCAACAGCAACTACAACAAGTGCAGAATCAAAATGCTCACTTGAATTCGTTAAATGCTTATGCCAGCAGTTACGATAACCAACGCCCAACGCCTGCTGCATCAGATGGAGATTTTAGGCCTTCATTCAAATTGCCCGAAATGGAACATAATTTTACACCGTTACAAAATACTGCCACCTTTCCATTGCGTTCATCAACAACAGCACAACAACAAGAACAACAACTTTATCAAATCAATGGACCCCAAGAAACGCTACCAACCGCATCGAATATCGCAGCACCCCAACTAATACATTATGTAGCTCCCGTTACCAATGATCATGGTGTTCGTTATGTGCAATTAATACCTACACGACCTATGCTATTGCCAATGGGTCAATTTTTAACAGCAAATCCTGCCTACGCTTCATTACCGCATACCAATAATATTAATAATAATAATTACATCGATTATGCACAACGACCTCTCGCTTTGTTAAATGGTCAGGTAGTACCTATATCAAAGGCACCACTCTTTGATGTTTCATTAAAGCATATGCCAGGAAGTTATGGTATGTTGAGCTATGGTAGCGGCAGCACCATAACCAATTACAAACCAAACTTTCGCATTAATCGTGAGATCAGAGACAAAGGTTCACCATCCAGTATAAGTTTGAACTTAAATGAGTATATGCCGCCTACACCTACAAAAATCTCCTTCCCATTTATAAATCGGGGAAGACGTTAACAAATTTGAAATTGTTTCATATCAAAAAAATTATTTTTAATAAAATTATTATTGATTAATAATTAATACAAACTGTTGTTGCTTTATTGCAATATAGTTATCATTTTAATACCCTGCACAACATGTGATAAGAGAGTTATTAATATCTGTCTGTACGTCTGTCCATCCATATATATATTTATGCTTAAGCTACAGGTAGCATTTGTTTAAGATATTTCAATGAAATTTGGTACAACAACATGTTTTAAACAAAAAAAGAACCGACC
Source organism: Ornithomya fringillina (assembly GCA_963978525.1). Taxonomy (NCBI): domain Eukaryota; kingdom Metazoa; phylum Arthropoda; class Insecta; order Diptera; family Hippoboscidae; genus Ornithomya; species Ornithomya fringillina. The sequence continues at coordinate 21,083,748 of OZ021693.1, forward strand.
ATTTTCACAGCCCCTCCTTACATAAGGTTTCTAGTATAAAGGAAGTTCTTATGTGACACTACATCCCAATCCTTAATATTTTTGGGCGAAATTTAAGAAAGAATGTTTAATTAGTTAAATTTCAATCAAATTTATTTAAAAAAATTCAACTTTTTCTAGACTCTCGGAAGAACACAAATAAATGCTAAAGTCAAACAACATTCTCCTCACTTTGGTTCCACAAAACACAAACAAAACAAAACACACAAATATTTTGTGGAACGTTCGAAAACCATCCTCTTATAATATGCTTATAAAACTAAAAGCACTGTCTGCAATTTTATTAGTCTTAATAATAATTCTGTTCAAACTTTAAACGCACTGAGGCAAGAATTTAAAATAAAATTTAAAAAATCAATAAAAAATAAAAAAAAAAAGGGGAAAAATATTTAACCATTAAAAAGGTTATTTCAACTATCAACAAAAAAAATGGTGAGTACAAGCTCGTCTTTGGAAATGAAAATACGGGTCAATTGAAAGATTAATAGTAATGGACAGATAATATGAATAATTAGGAATAAACATTAACACAATTAAAGCAAATAACTTAATGCACTACACCTGCCTTATGATCAATAAGCAAAGCGTCTAATAACAGCACCTGCTGTAGGCAGAAATTAAAATGTTTAAATTGAAAGACGAATCGTGGGAAATCAAGAAAACATTTAACAAAGAAAAAAAAGAAGAAAAAAACCAGAAAAATTTGAATTTGTTGAACAACAAGTGAAACTGTTATGTCGATCAATCGCGATCATGGACTACCCTAAACCTCTTGGCCTTTTTCCCCACCCAACTGTTGTTGTCATTGTTTTGAAAAGACTTGTCAAGAAAAAATCGAATGTTTATATATACGAGGATAACATAACACATCATATATGTTATAAAGTATTAATAGTGAATGTTGTTGTATAGTCTTAATGACCTATATACGTACGTGCCAAAATACAACATAAACGATAATACATACTAATGCATGAACATATTATGTTCATTATAAAATTTAAACAAACGCCAGGCAATGTCATATAAGTTACAGTGTGACATATGGTTACATGGAAAAGGGTGTTAAAAATGGTCCGATCGATATCAAATTTCTCACAGCCAATTATTAAGCTAATTTACTATTTTCTAGTCATTTTTGTTAAAAAAAAATATTAAGAATTGCAATTTTTTTCCATATAAAGACTTTCTTTACAATATAAATCTTATATGGGGAGAGGTTTCAAAAATAGTTCAATTTGGTTTATTTTCAATAATCATTCTTATTAGGGCAAATACATATGCTTGTATCAAATTTTATTGAAATATCTCAAAAAATACAACATGTAGCTTAAGCATGAATATACAGACAGACGGACATGGTTACAACGATTAAGATTTTTATTCTGAATCGTTTGGTATATTTGTAGATGTTACAATCATCTGAACAAACTCAACATACCCTGGTATACAAGGTATAATAATTTACCGGTTTGTGCATGTTTTTTTAATATTTGTTAAAAGCGTTTTGCCCATTTGATGGGCCATTTGCTAATTGATGAAAATCAATGACAAATGTTTTTTTTTTTTTTTTAATATTTTTTAATAACAGAAACCGTCACTGACCATCATTTAGAATGCACCAAAACTGGTTTGTGACATTTTACAATTATTCCTACAAAGATCACATGTATTGGCTTTGATTTGAATTTGGTTGTTTGGTAGCGTAAGCAACTTTAAAACAAACATGCAGGCGTTCAGGCGCTTTGGTAAGAGACGAAACTCTTTCAATTCAACGAAGAGATAATAAATTGTTCGAAAGATTTTGCAAGTTATGCAGTTTGTGTATTGAATGGTTAAATGTTAAGATATTTGTTTATTGAGCTTATAATAATACAAGTGGACAGTAGGTAAACATACGAGGGTAGTATGAGAAGTAATCTGACCTGACCTGACCTGATGTTTTGAAGGATATCGAAGCTATTAAAAAGTGTATCGAGCTAAAAAGTTTATGTGCTACGTTAAAATATCGTATACAGTTACGTTTTCCCCAATTTATTCGTCACATAGTTATTTAATTAAAAAGTTACAATTTATTTAAATTTCAATTTTTGTAACTTTCATTGACAGAATCTCATGTACTTTAAGTTGATAATGATGATAGTTGGGGATTTAAACAGACACATTGAGGCTTTGTACTCCACACAAAAGTCCTATATATCCTCCGCAGATATACCAAGCAGGAATAATCACAATAGTAAGGAAAGTCAACACAAATTTAAACATCCAGCAATTTGGACAACGACAAGAAACGTTCTAAGTCCAGTTAATTCTATAAAAAACTTTGAATATGATGGTAATTAATTATATAATTTCAAGAGCTATTATTATATCAAAACAAAAATGTTTGTTTGCATTACAGTGACAGAAAAGCAATATAATTTAAATCAACAACAACTAGTCTATCAACAAGAGAAAATACCATTACAACTGCTTTCATTCAAAGTGCCGCACTCTTCACTACTACATCAACAAAATCAACAACAAAAATTACAGGAAAGTTATCCGGATTTTTGGCCAAATCCGTTGCACACATCTACTGTTGCTTCTATCCACAGTGAGGTGTAAGTTTGTTCACAACAAATAAATTGAAAATGTTTTTATATTTAGACGAGCTTTAAAATGGTTTGAATCTTAGGTAAGATTGTACGTGCATATATTAAGATAATCTAAAACCTCTCAAAAAGCTCTAAATGCACTCAATTACATGAAATTGAAACAATTGAGTGCTTATATGGAGTCCAACGTTCAATTCGATTCAAAATAATTGTGATACTTAAGTGCTGTCAAAGAAGGAAAAAGAAGAAAGAAAAATAATGAGTTTTTATATCCTTCACATAAGATGGGGGGTATACTAAGTTTATCACTGCGTTTACAACATCCAGAAAGACGCATCACAGATCCCACAAAGTATATATATTCTGCATTAGTATCAAAAACTCGAGTCGATCTAGACATGTAATGTCCGTGCGTCCGTCTATTCTTTCTCATTATCGCAAATTTTGTACAAATACTTCTAGTTTCTGCAAGCAGACTGTTATTTGGGCAAAATAAGTCTAGAGCCATGCCCACAACCAACAAAAATCTACTTATTTGCTACAAAAATTGAGCTTTAAAGTTGAAATCTGCTTCAAATATTTATAATTATACCATCCATCGATATGCTGAAAATGGGCCCGATCGTATAACCGACGCGCCCACAATTTACAAAAAAACCTCACTCAGTGTAAAACTCTACTTGCAACATGATACATAAAAGGTACACTATTAAAGGGCGTAATCATATATCTGCCACGCCCTCTGTTTATACGTAGATATGGGGAAGTATTTAAGCTTGAGCTTAAGCCAAATTTATTGTTTCAATCTCAATTTTTGACACTGTGAGATCTTCAACAACAGACATACTGCCTTAACAACACAATGTTCAATCATCAACATCAGATTTTATAAAATAGTGTAAATATAAAAAAAAAAAATTAAATTCTTTCACTTTTTACTCTCAAGGTATAGTAAACAACGAACCGGTGACAAGTACAGACCACAACGATACGCTACCGCAAAAGGCAACAGACTACCACATATGTCGTTATCAATTAATACCAATATGTCTTTTAATTACTTACGTGATGACGTAAGGTATGTAAGTGAAAATGTTATGAGTTCGTATGACAAACGTGTTGCTCCAACGCGTGAAGGTGGTAAGAATGATTTTTCTCAACAATTGCTGTATGCTCCCAAACGCTCAAAAGCAGAAAACAATGTGCCATTACCGTTCCCGCCCTCATTTATAACATTTACCACAACAAAACCACCATCCGCATACCATTCTGGAAAAGAAACGACAACTGTGCAGAAATATTCAGCTTCAAAGTCACCACGATTTTATGTACCGGATTACTTTGCTAATCGCCAATATAAATCCCTGCTAGATTCCTATATACCCAGTTGGCAAGTCATCAAAATGTTGCAACATTTCAACTTACACATCGCTAAGCAGACGCAGAAAGTTAGTGATTTGCATACTTTGGCCATAGCAGTACCATTCAAGAAAAATTACTTCAAACACAATATGGAAAATAAAAGAAATAAATTGATCCATTCGCACACAAACATCAATAAATAATAATTTTGAATGGTTTATTATATTTCATGTGTGAATATTGCTGGTAATGTAGCTGAAACACACTGAACACAAATGGAAAAGAAATGTTATAGCGCGAACATCAAATAAACACAAAAAAAAAAAAAAAACCTTTTTTGATAAATTAATAGTATAAAGCAGCAAAACAATAAATTATTTTAGCTTGCGGTTGACATAATAGGAGATTGGTTGGAAAAAATAAAAACTTCAGCAGTTATAGCGAACATTTAAAAGTGCTTTTCTTTTTTCGGTATTTAACTTTTGTAAATAAATGTTATAGACGGCCAAGCCCGACTTTTTAATATCTTGCACTATTTTGCTTCTTAAATTATGCCACAATTAGTTTCTTTGTTCAATAAACCTTATATGGGGAGGGGCTCTAAAAATGATGCGATTTAATTCATTCTTAATAGGGTTCTTTTCCAGGCCAAAACATGTCCTTGTACCAAATCTCATTGAAATTTCTCAAAAAAATACAGCCTGTAGCTTAAGCAGAAATTTATCTAGACAGACAGACCTACAGACGTACATGATTAAATCAAATCAAATCAAATCAGATTTTCATTCTGAATCGAACGATGGCATTTGATTTTTCGAAATTACAAACATTTGCAGCAACTTAATATACCTTCTCAGCACAAGTGGTGCAGATTAAAAAAAATAATAGTACATCATGCACAGCGCATACTGCACAAGAGGTGAAGAAAAACGAAACAAAAGTCATCTAAAAAACAAACATTCAAACAATGGAAATCTTTATGTGTTCCTCATCCAACAAACAACCTATAAAATTAATAATGTGGCGCTTCTATTATTACTATTACTCAAACAGCGAAATAAACGACACACTTATGGCAGCCAAAACACTATACGCTGAATTTATAGTATACGGAAAATTAGCTTCCTACTTGCATAAATTTACACAGACAATCTTTGCATCTTCAGACAAATTTCAAATTAAGTAAGATACGTTGTTGGAAAATAGTATAACAAGCATCTACATGCATACGGCTACGTGTAAGTGTTCCATCAATAAACACATAAGCAATATAAAATACACTCACAAGCTTCAGACCAGCTTTACATTTAATTATATATTATAACGTTGTATTCAGTATAAAAATTTTTGTAGAAATAATTCATTGTAAATATGAGTCGACGAAATCTAAGGGAATTGTTTGTGCAATATTTTGAGAAACAATCAATCTATTTATATAATTGAAAACATGAGAAAAGAAAAAAAAACCAACTGTAATTATTATAGCCATTGCGTACCATATCTAAAAATGATCATCATTACAACCTATATGTAAGAAAAGAGTAAACTAAGTATGTCATATCGTTTCCAACTAGCAACACGTAAAAATATTAGAGCGACAATTTAATACCCTACACTATTTAGCCCCTTAAATTATGCTACAATTACTTCAGTTGTATCAGTGAACGTGAGGCACTTACTTTTTCAAATAATGATCCAAAAATGATCCGATTGGATGCAAATTTGGCACAGCCAATTATTAAGCTACTTAACTATCTTCTGGTCATTTTTGTCAAAAAATATTAAGAATTGCAATTTTTTGCTATATAAAGACTTCCTTTATATTATAAACCTTATATGGGGAGGGGTTCTAAAAATGGTCCAATTTGGTTCATTTTCAACAGGGCTCCTTTTTTGGTTCAAAACATGTCCTTTTACTAAATTTCATCGATATATCTCAAAATATACAATCTGTAGCTTAAGCATTAATTAACATGGACAGACGGATTAGATTAAATCGATACAGATTTTGATTCTAAATGGATCAGTGTGAAGTTACAAACATCTGCACAAACTTGATATACTCTTTTATGTCTATGAGGTGTAGGGTATAAAAAGAGAATTTGGAGACCTTAGGTCCGTTAAACTTAGAGTTGCAAAAATTTAACTGAAATTTGGTACAGACTGTAGCCAAAACGCTCACATACAGAGTTACCCAGTTAAAAATTATTCATACTTCTTGCATATATTGACTTGTATCAAATAACAAACACGCCCACAATTTACAACACACATACACTCTCTTTAGTGTAAAATTTGATTAGTGAGCTAAAAATCAACATCTGCTCTAATTAAATTAGAGCGCATGTATAATAACATGCCACGCCCACTAATTATGTATATACGGGAAGGGTATCTAAGAATGCGCCTAATGCAAAATTTAGTTATAATTATTTATTAATACGTAATTTTTGTTTGAACACATACACTAAACTGGTTTTGGAAGACAAGATTTGAAATGCAGGAAAATTCAATTTCTACATTTTTAGATATGAGAGGCAGAAGGAAATGCATACATGTATATGTGTATGCATGTTTATTACATATATTTTTAACAAAAAAAACTAGCCAAGACAACCCATGACAAGTTCGTTTCTAAAGTCTTTTTAAATTTCAATTATACACGTATTTAAAACAAGTTCGTTGTTCAAGTCTTTTGAAAAAACTTCAAGTTCATCATTGAACTACGATTTATGGCTTAGATCTTTTTCTATGCAGCTTAATCTAAAACTTGTTTGTTTGATGCCGTGCTATTATAAATTACATACATTTCTTATCGTATTAAGAATTTGTTGGAATAGTCGTTATATTCGTACAATGCAAAGGAAATGTGTAATAATTTTGAATTTTTGGATTATAAATTATGAGAAAATTTGTTCAAGGCAAAAACATTGTGTCATTTCGTAAATGGACAGTAATTCCTATTACGTAGTATACAAAATATTGCATGAAATCTCTGTTTTGAATTTCTTGTGTAAAAAGTGATTCCTATGCTGCATATCTCTAACACATTACTTGAAGCAATTACCTTCAACATCATGCAAGGGCAATTGAAGTTTAATTCATTGAAATTACATGCTAATGGCAACTTTGTTTTTGAACTTGAACCTTCTTCTGGTAACGTAATTAGCAAAATGTAACAATATTTATAGAAAAGTGATACAGTAAAGATAAATGCAGATATTGTATTAACTGTAGAGGCAAACACATACACACACACATCTTCTTTTACCTTTTTTTTTTTTTAAATTAACATGCACTCGAATCTCTACTTCTCTCTCTCGCATTCTCGCATAAAAAAAAAGCAGTTTTCCATCAAACCAAACTAAAGTGATCCAAGTTGGTAATGTTGGTGGAGGCCATATATAAAGCTAGTGCAGTTTAAATGAAAAATGCAGTAAGGTGCAAAAATTTTTACTACTAAGTTGTATACGGATAAAGCTTACATACAATACATTAAATCTCAAAGGGAAAAAAAATTTTTAAAAATTAAAAAAATTACACCAATATTTTTCTAAAATTTAAAAATTCAAAAATATGAAGTTTTTTAAATAATTAATAATAAAAAAAAAAGAATTTTTAAAGACGAAAAATAATGCACAAAATATTTGGCATGAAGTATTTTTTTACAGTGGTAAGGAAGCAAAAAATATTGAAAAAAAAAAAAAAAATGCGTTAACGAAAAAATAAATATGACACCTACATATAACAAGTTATATAAGAAATGCGTAAACTTGAATTTAGCATATATTTGTGTAGTTTTCGACAACCACCGCACATACGCAACATTGATATAAATTTACACTGAATAGTGGAGTCGCAGGTTTTTTGTTTTCTGTGTGAGACTTATTTGAAACAAAAAAAAAAAAATACATTTCATGCAACCAACAAGCATATGTTACAATATCATTATTTATATAGTAGAAGGGTAAAGAGTAGAATGCATAATTATACCCTACACCACATATGATAAAAGGATATATTAAGTTTTTGCTTATGTTTGTAACTCCTAAAGAGCAAATGCTGTAGCCATCTTCAATTATACGGATCAGTTCACAATCAAATTTAAAATATGAATCGATTAGCCTAGAATCCTATTGTAAATGGGCCGAATCAGACCATTTTTAGAACCTCTCCCCATATAACGACCTATTACAATGGAAGTCTTTTTACGGCAAAGTGGCCATTTTGAGGATGTGTATGATGTTTGTTAATTGTAATTAATTTACAAATTTTTATATCCTCCACATGAGATAGAGAGTAAAACGCGACTTGATGTATAAGATTTGGCTTAAGCCAAATTTAGTTTTCTTACTTGTGTAACTCTAAATTTAGAGTCAAGAGAAAGTTTTATGAATTATGGGCGTAACAGTTAAACGATTTTGTCTATTTTAAATATAATTTTCTTATTTTTGATGATGACACTGGTATTGGAAAAGCGTTTCAATTTTGTCCCATTTCTTTTTTAGAGAGTTGCATGACAAACGAAATGACAAAATTACAAACTCACTATAATATATGATGGGTATGATTGGTAAATATTATATAAAATAATAATCCACACACATAATCTTGTCACAGTATATTCGCAACACCTGAACATCACAAATTCATGCATTCATTCATCTTGCACATTTTTCGTAAATCATTTTCAGTTTCTTTGTTGCTGCTTTCAGTTTTTTCTTTTTTAAACATACATATGTATACACATACATGTGCGTATGTATGTGTTAGGTGTTTTTGTGCATGCATAATCGTTGTATATATTTCGCGTTTTTGCAGTATTTTGGTTATTAGTTTTTCGTCTTCAAGCAAACTATACATGTCCCATTTTTGTTGTTGTTGTTATATCATCATTTCTAACACACATTGACACTCTAGTTACCCTCTTTATAAGTATTTCGGTGGCTACTAGCATGAAACCTATGCATAACAGAAATGCTTAAAATGATTACGAGCACAAATGTCATTGAAAATGTAACAAAGATACCAGCAACAATAAACACCATTAGACTTATAAACTTATATTCTTATACAGAATTTGACGTGCGTATTTCATATTGACTCCAAATGAGTCATTTTTTTTCAATGTATAAAAAGAAGTCATTCCATTACTCGATGGCATTGCATGGAAATCATTCCGTACGTTATTATGAAAACTTTGAACGCTTATATCTCGGAAACGGTAGCTCCTATCGATCTGAAAATTTTTGCGCCCCTTTTTCTAAATCCAATGAAGAATCCATTAATCGAGGACTCAAGGTCCTAAGACGACCCATTTTTGAAAAAAAGAATACTTTGTAAAATGGGTTATTATAATTAAATGGGCGAAGTCACGCCCAAAAAATTTATATCTTTGTAAAGCTGAAGAATTTTCCATTTACGGGCAGTTTTTTTGAACTAAATCCGTAAAGCGGTTCAAAAGTTATAAGCATTTAAACACGAAGGTTGTGACAAAATGGTTTAAAAAATATTTCCACTGATTTTGCCAAATTCTACAAACAATAACAACAATCACATCAAACACAAGATAATATTGTTTTGCTTATAACTTTTCAACGACAACTCTGATTTTATTGAAATTTTTTTTCAAACATTTGGAAATTTCTTTAGCTTTTCGAATATTCATAATTAGTGGGTGTGGCACTACCCATTTGCTTAAGAAATTACTTTTTTTTTAAATAATTGTTGTTTATTAGCTAAATGGGTGGTGCCACGCCCTTATAATAAACTTCATTGGAAAGCTGAATTAATTTACAAGTTTTTGCAAAAAGTTTGAGCAAAATCTGTCCAGTCGTTTCTAAGTTATAAGAGTTTAAAAAATATGTTCAATGAAGATTCGTTTTCTGAGCAATTCTGGGCGCCTGGTGTTTTCAAATTTTGATTTTTCTTACTTTCGTTCAATTTTGTCAGGTTTTTCGATGACGATTTAGTAACATGTTGTTGTAGCAAAATTTAAATCTCTTATTTAATTACAAAGTAAAGAGTTGTAGCTGCTGGCCTTCACACATTTCATTGACAATGCGAAACATCGGTAAGTAATGACCATACTTTGTGGTGTGTGGGGGAGTGTACACTTACGTTAAGATATGAAGTTAAAACTATTCATTATAATTTAAATGATTACACGTTGTATTCACATATTTTATTACTCCTTTTACTGCAGGCATGTGTAATGATTTGGGCGGAGCTGTGCTGGGGTGCTACAAAATCCGACGATGTGGGACAATATACACTTATCAACAATCAAGTGGATAAATTAGGTTATCCGAAAAAAGTTACTTCCATTAAAAAAACGGCCTCAAAATCGTCCAACAAAAAGCTGGCCGACTTAGTGGAGAAATTTAAACATTTGCCCGAAAATGATTTATCTTTTATAAAGGAATTGGACAGACAATTTGCATTATATGGCGCTAAAGTAAAAATAAAAGTGGAAAACGTAAATATAAGTGCCAAGAAGAAAGGAGAAAAGAATAAGAGTATAAAGCGTACGGTGGACAGGAACTTGGGGTGAGTAAACTTGAGATGCGAGGTCAAGCACTTGATGGCAGTTAATTATCTTTGAATATAAATTTCATTTTAGATATGGTTACTTAAAGCAGGAGCAGAACAGTTATGAACACAACTCACCTAAATTTATGTTCTATCCGTACTCTCAAGAAGATATTGCATCCCAAGAGCCTAAATATTACGTACCCGAACACAGGTTAGTTACAACGGTTACGGTTGAGCCTTCGTATTCTTTTGAGTTGAAAAGTGAAACGTATTTGCAATCGCCTCAGCCATACCCACCAACGCAATCAATACACGATGCGAAAAATGGTTTGCGGGAAGAGCCAGTTATAGTGTTACGGATACCGGGTCCACCCAAATACGCTGAACACTTGAAAAGCCTTTTGCAACAATATCTGGAGGTAAAGGCAGCCCAGTATTTAAGAATTCTAGAAGAAAACGAATTACGAAAATATCCACAAGACAGTCCTGAGGTGCATGAGCAACAGCAGCAGCAACAGCAAGAGGATTACACTGATGATCAACAACAACATCAGCACCAACATTTTTCCCAATTTAATGAAGCAGATAATGATCACATATATCACAACTCTAATTATCAATATCCAATAACATCAACACATCACTTGGATGAGAATCATCATCAAAATCCTTATGAAGGTCAAACGGTGGAGGCACCACAAAATTATCCAACAGCTATACAACAGCATCCCGAATCCCGCCTATTGTATTACACACATAATCAACAATACATTCAATCTGATCAGGATGCTAGTAATAATTATGCTCAAGTTTATCTGTTGAGCACCGGTTCGGGGCAACCGTTTATTTATGTAACAAAGGATAATGAGGGAAAGAAATCTGAAGCATTTACATTACCCGTAACCGAAAACAATCCCCGAGGATCACACACTAAGGTGATTTTCACAGAAAACAACAACCATGCCACCCGAGATACGTCACAAAATTATCCACTACCATCGATTAAGCCGAAAGAGTTTCATTCACCGACTTCAATACCTGTCTACCACCAAGACTTTCGTGGACTATTATCGCCAAAAGAAGATGCTTTACAATCGAAATCCAGTACAGGACAGGTGGTAACTATCACTCAGAGACCGCATAATTATCATGCTCATAAAGTTCAGCAATTTTCAAATCGTGTACTTTCACAAAAACGACGCGCCATTCATATCTGAATTATAATGCCCTATTATCACATTGAAAGTTTTATTTCTTGTTTATTCAATTGTTATGAAATTGTTGTTGTTGTTTTTTTTTTTATAATTAAGAATGTGCAATATTGGTTCATTAGGAAACTGTAACGTAATTATTAATTGAATTGTTATATTTTAGAAAAGTTGATAACTTTTGACTAAATTCTATAAAAACTAAGTTTTTCATTCGTTTTGGAATACCCAGAAGGAGACACATCGCACACCCTGCAAAGTATATATATTCTTGATCCAAATCAAACACTGAGTCGGTCTAGATATGTATGTTCATACGTTCAACTATTGTTGGCTTTCTCACGGTCGTTACTTTTAAGGTATTGGGTAAAATCCTTGAAGAGCTACGCCCACAATCGATATAAATCTATTTATATGCCCCAAAATTTGACCTTTGAACTTGGAATTTAGTTTATAAATTTATAATTATCCCCTTCATTGATATGATATATATGAGGATGGTCGGATAACAGATACAAAAATCTACTATATGCTACAAAAATTGACCTTGAACTTTTTTTTGGATGAATATCTATAGTTATCCCATCTATTGATGTGTCGAAAATGGGCATGGTCGGATAATAAACAGGCCCACAATTTACAGAACAATCATATTCCACGGAAAAATTGATTTGCAAACTAATACACGTAATAATATATCTGACACGCCCACCATTGTAGATGTGGATGGTATTTAAGATTTGGTCTAAGCCAAATTTACTTTTCTTACTTGTTTATTTTCCTAATATCTTGGTTCAGACATTGTCTCCAACATACGTTGAAAAAGACTTAATGAAACTTATTAGTCTAATCTTAAGTACAGTACCGTTAATAAATAATAATAAAGCAAAGCCTGAAATTATGCTTTACTTTTAGTTTCAAATTTATAGCGATTGATTTTACAAAAGAAAACTTATATCAAGTTTACGAAAATGTTTACCTTCTTAAGTATATGTAACCTAACCCCAGCTTTTTTTTTTTTGTTTTGATGAAAACTTTTGAACAATCCCGTATAGAAAGGCTTAGTGACATATATATAATAATCTTAATTTTTAGTTTAATTGATTTTTGGTTTTTATTTATGTTATCTTGGAGTTGATTGCTGTTGGCTGTGGATTAACACACATTCTGTTGGTCAGGATTAGAGCGCGCTGTAAAACCAATGATATAACTTATTTGTTTATAAATATGTATATAGGCATACGGAAAAATATGCGCATGCTTGCACATTACATGTTCAACTCTTAACAGCACGAAAAAAGCTAGACTAGAAATTTTGTAATATGCACATAATACATATGTGCAAAGTGTTACGGTCAAGGAACTTGAAAAATTGCATATTGGCACTTGTGTCTAACCACATTGTATGTTTGGTTGTTGTTGTTGTTGTTGTTGTTGCTGTTGTTGTTATTATTATTATTATTTCGTTTTGGAGAAATGATATGAAAATGAGTTCTCACTAAATATTACGCTGTAAATTACATAAGAGTTGGAAAATTGCAATTGAATGTTATTTTATATAATATATGAAGAAATACTATGCTAATGTGTTGGATATTGAATTTGGAATATTGAAAATTGAAAAGTAGAAACCAAACTATCGGTTAATTGCAATTTTTCTTATTGAAACAAATATTTCGGAAATATTGAACAAATATTAAAAATTGTGCTGAAACGGAAAATAAAACTGCTACAACACTAATAGGTGGACACGACTGCGTACTCTAATAAAAATAAGCACCTGTTGTTTTATTGTCATTTATTTAACTTGATGGCAATTGTTTAAACTTTCATTTTTCGTTTGTAATGCGTGATTAAATTTCTATTATTTTTTTTTTTTTTGGCTATGCTCTGCAAAATGTTTTTAATTTCCATTAAATTAAATCAATTATTTTACATTTGTCCGTGCATCCACACAGTCAAACATAAAACATAAAAACATTTTCGTTCTTTCATTTGTGTGGCAAAGCACACACAATTTTTAATAACTACGACACCATACCATAAGGAAATACCCCTGTCCGGTTATATCAATTGAAAAAATAAATAATTTTCAACAACAACAAAAACTTTATCTGAAAATTTTTATTGTATTTTAATGTTACATCTCAAAATTACACAGTTATTAATGTAAACAAGTAATAAAACTAAATTTTAAATATCTTCTACATCTGCACACGAACAGTGGGCATGGCAGATATATAATTATGCTCTGTAATACAGTATGTATTAAGTATCAACTTGCAAGTCGAATTGTACGCTTTATAAGATTTTTTGCATATTATGGGCGTGCATATTATTCTACTACGCCTACTTTTGCCACAACGTAGGGGTAAGGTATAAATGCCAAATTTCAACTTCATAGCTCAATTTTTGTGTCAGATAAGTAGGTTTTGGTCAATTGTGGGCGTGGTTTTTAGCCGATTTCGCTCATTTTAAATAGCTATCTACTTGCAGAAACTAAAAGTTTTTATATAATATTTTTCCTCAATATCTCAATTTACTACCGTGGAATGCCAATAACAGACAGACGCACGGACATACATGTTTAGATCGCATCAGTTTTAAATGCTGATCAAGGATATATATAATTTATAGGATATCTGATAACATACATCTAAGTAAACAATTTTAAACAACAACAACAACAACTATTGCTTACTATTTAATTTGGAAATTTTGTTGAATTTTATAAATTGTTGCTGTTCAAAATCACGCGGTAATTAATGAAAAAAAAAAGTATAAACTTAAGGACGACGAAGTTTAAACATTTCTCGTTTTGCAGGAAAGGAATGTTTTATATGATAAACAAACAGAAAAATTTCACTAAAATGAATAGAAATAGAAAACAAGAAGCAAGTTCATGGTTAATATTTTTTTAAGCCAGTTGAAAAAAAAACTAATCACCGTTCAGGCCAAATGATGTGCTTTTAAATACATAAAGATATATATATATATATATACAATATATTGAATATCTCTTGCCTATGTTATAATTTATTAGCCCCACAAAACAGAAGCGTTATGTAAATTAGTTTCAAGCTTACAATGTATTGTATATTGAATGCAAGCCACAGAGAAAAAGTGAAAAACTATTGATTTAATGAAGAGATGCGAGAACAAGCATATTTACAAATTAAAGCAGGTAAATAACTAAATTCGATTTAAGTCAAGTTTTCAATACCCTCTCTTTCATTCATGGTAAAAATAAATCACGATTGAGTCGGATCAACAACATTTATAGAGCCTAGAAGAAGGCTTGTGAGCCCTCCACACAGTATAAACAGAAGATATAATGAATTAAATTTGACTGAGGCCATATCTTAAATATATTTTCTGCATCTATTTACAAACGGTGGGCGTGGCAAGTATATGATTCCATCTTCTAATAGTGCATGAACATTATGTGTCATCTTGCAAGTTGAGCTTTACAATGGATATGGTTTTTTGTCGATTGTGGGTGTATGCTCAACATCCGCACAAACTTAATATACCCCCTCTACTAAGGTATAAAAAACTTATTGCTGCAGTAAGAGAAAAACGGCAGGGCTAAAATTGTTAATAAGCCAAGAAGAGAGCCCGCATTTTCCTTTTCACTAAACATTAGAAACAACAGCGTTTGTTTGCCATTGTTTATGGTTATGGCTTAAATTGTTTATGCCATGCACACATCAAAACTAAAGCAACAAACTTCTTTGGGCATTCATGTTAAAAGTAATGCCACATATATATACATACATACAGATACATAAAAGCAATATATTATACGCACCTCGGTTATGTTGCACATTATAAAAGCATCATATTGAACACCAAGCGAAAACAATTGATGTTCAGAAATCAAAGTGAAATGACCGCGCACCAGTTTAAATATTTTTTATATTCAGCTTTGCTAATTGTAAGTAAAGGAAAAGAAAAAAATATATAAATATAAATATAATTATGAAGCAACTGAATTGTTGAATGTGATTGAAAATACCGCGTGCACCACTAAACTGATCATTTCTCAACAAATCCTTTTTTTATAAAAGAGAGAAAATAATTATTTTTTTTCGAAGAGAAGTGTTCGATATAATTTTTTACTCCAATATTTTTCTTTTGGTTTGTAAATCGGCGTGATTTAAGATCTGAGCTTATATGGGCAATAATTGATAATGTGTAAACTTTCAAGTTTACTCAAACACTTCCACCTCAAATTTTTACTTAAATAGTGAAATTGAACTCTGTGGAATGGACAATGCTCTTTGATGATAATGCTTATGGCACATTTCAGCCAGGCGAAAAGTGATCATTGAATGATATACGATTAAACATTTTTATTAACGAAAATTAAAAATGTGAAAAAACTTTAATTAAATTTACTCCCGATTAAGTTAGCTAAACGAGTGCGTACAGTTCCAACGAAAAGTTAAAAGCTAACTGTTACTCCAATTTCAAGGTTAAATTTAATTGAACAAAATATTATTATTGTTGTTGTTGTCATTTAGTGATGTGAATGAACTATTAATCATTACGATTTATAAATTACGTGCAGTTGTACATATACGTACACATGTACATACGTGTAATTAGCAATGCCGGCAAAGCTAACCAACCGTATCCAAACCAAACTCTTGAAACCATATGAAGCAAGCGAAAGTTATTCGTAATGCATTGCATCCTCATTTACTGTTATTGAAAGAAAAGTCAATAACATTTCTCGATATAATTTTGATTTTGTTTTTCTTCTTCTTCTTCTTTTTCTTAATTGTTGTTTCCTTATAACATTTGCTAAGCAGTTGCTAAGCATTAATGCGGTGGTGGCTGAAAAAAACTTATTTCGTAGACGACCTGGCAGTATTAATACTACCAATACACCGAAACAAGCAAATAAAGATGGAACCGAAAAGTTAATACCAGATCAGAAGACAGCTGCAACGGGCCAAACAACATATCAAAGTCAACAGCAACGACGCGAGGGCGATGTATATACGCCAGATGTGGAAGGTGAACATAATTTGCGTACAATAAACGGTATAAATATAGAAAAGTCATTTTTTTATATATTTTTTTTTTTTGTAGACTTTGCCGTCAACAATGTGGATATAAATGTAATACATCCGGATAAGAAGCCTCTGCATACAAAGATAACTACAAAATATACGAGTCGAATTAGTATACCGTCTGACAGTCTGGAAAACTCAGAGACAGCTGAAGAGTATGTGGCGAAGGCGGTCGGTATGTTTGGTTCTCATTTACGTGAACCAATTCGTATACCAGAATCGAGTCCAAAAACAATTGAGCCATATCAACAACAATTACCGCTAAGTGTTGCCCAACAACAGCCAGAAATTGTTGGCCATGCCAATAACTATCATTATTATGTAATAAATACTAAAGCGCATCAGGAACAGCAATTACAACAACAGCAGCAGCAGCAGCAGCAGCAAGAGCAGCAACAGCAACAGCAGCAAACACAAATGATCTTAAAACAACAACAACATCAACAACAACAGCAGCAATCTCAAAATCAATATCGTGATACAGCAGATCCACAGACCAAAGAAGCGGATGCCAACGCTATAATGGAAGCTCAAATACAACAACACTATCAAGAGCAATTACAGCAAGCGCAGTATTTAGCAAAAGTCCATCTACAACAAGAACAACAACAAAAACAATCACAATCACAACCCCAACCCCAACAACATCCACAGAATGAACAGTCATCCGAAGAATTGTTCACGTCCAAAGGTGCAGCCGTTTATCAAAAAGACGGTCCACCAATAACCTTTACCAGTCAAAGAAATTACAATTATGACTATGAAGTACCAAATTTATCTAATGAGAATCAAGCCAAGCCGGAAGTTGATCGAACATATCGAACCAAATATATTTATAAGCCCGTCTATCATCCTTCGGCTTTTGCGCATGAGGACAGAGAAAGCGATGTTGAAGATAAGCGAGAAAAATTACGTGTATCAGCTTCAACGGAAATACCCAAGGCGGAAATTATGAAACAAATTGAAAAGTCTGTCATCAAGTATATGAAAGAACTTGAAGCTGAGGGTAAAATCATTGCCACACCCAAGACCCAAGAGATGAAAAACTATTTTAAGGTATCCGAAGGTGAAAGATCTCCGGAAAGTAATAACTTGACACCGCGTTACACCTCCACGCCAACCAATTATCAACAACAATCTCCCTATTCGGGCAAAAAACAAACTACTGGAAAACATGAATATTCTGCACAAGATTTGGGTGAAGCATTAGCACCCAATGTCGAATTTGTGTATAAAATTAAAACTAGAGCGCCCCTACAAACGACAACAGTTAAAACAGTTTCAAAGCCTTACATGCTACCTATGGCGCAATTCGATCATGCCTCAGCTTTAAAAAACATTGAAGAATTTGATCATTCTCATGTCATTGCAGGGTCTAATAATGATGACTACGAGCAACCGGCCACAAGTGCCGCCTCGACTAAATCAAATAAATTATATTTCAATTCAGAAATATATCATGACATTAAAGCAGCGCCCATGAAGCAAAAACAACGCCTAGAAACTGACTATCGGAAATTAAAACCAGCTGAAGCGCATGCAGCAGAGTACAAAGGTTATGGTGGCAATGGATACTTTATTGATTCCTCAGTGAGCGATTCAGACAGAGGTCTGCCCAGTTCGGACGAATACACTTTATTAACTCCCTATCAGTACATGTTAAAGAAAGAACATCCGGTAAATAAATACGAAGATGCTGGATCCGGCAATAAACACGATTTAAGTTCCAATTATAAATACAAAGCTCCCGAATACGAGAATTACAGTCAAAGGTACAACAATAATCAAGATGCTTATAATAATCAACAACACAATTACAAAGGTTACACGTCCAGCCGTCATAGTCCAGGTAAAAGAGGAAAACGTGGTGGCAGCAATAATGGTGCATCAAAGAAAAGCGCCCATCGCAACAATTCAAACAAAGACCGAGACATTGAACCAAACTTTCTAATGCGTCCCTCTTCAACAGTATAATTTATTTCGGCATATTTATATTCACATTTTTTGTATAATACATGCGCGATTTTTATCACAATGAAACATAAATTATTTGCCAAAACTATAAAAAAAAAAAAAAGTTTAATTTTTAGAGGAAGTAAGAAAAGCATAACAATTATATTTGGATCAGGACAGAGTTGGGATAACCCTGACATTCATATATTGTATAAAATATGGGATAAGAGTGTCTTTATATACTCTTCACATTATTGATTAGATTTTTGAAAAACTAAGTCGGTTTAGATATGGATGTCCGTATATCCGTCTGTTGTTGGCATTCTCATGGTCGCCCATTTTGAGATATTGAGCTGAAATTTTGTACAGACACTTTTAGTTTACGGACACAAATCATTATTTAAAATGGGCAAAATCGGTCAAGATACACGCCCACAATCGACAAAAATCTGTTTATCTGCCTCAAAAATTTACTGAAGAAGTGGAAATTTGGTTCTCATACTAATAACCCATTCATCGATATGCCAAAAATGGCCGTGGTCGGACAATAAAGTTGAATTTCAAGCGTAATACGTTCACTACTAAAAGGCGTATTCATATACCTGCCACGTCCTTTTTCAATACATACACGAGTAGATTTAATATGGTTCTAACATAATCAAAAATTTCCTCAATTCAATTTGTATCTTGACCATTGAGATGATCGAGTTATATTTATTTAAAACAACCTGACAGATTAATAATTTTGTAAAAGGAATAAAACATACAGCACGTATATAAAGTAGAGTTAATTTTATTTCCGTACAATAGCATTTGAACAACAAAAATGAAAACCTTCTATAGTGTGGGATAATAAAGAAATCTAAGGATAACAATGTTTAAAAAAGAAAATTACTTATGAGTAAATTGGTTTAGAGACAATATTTGACACTTTGGTCCACGGAAAAGGAACATTATTATTATTACGAAAAAACAATCGTCCCGGTGCGAATCTATTCGTGATGGTGGAAGTGATGTTCAAAGTGGGGTTCTTCGCTATGTCCAATATGATGGAATTTGGATTCATTGTGTTCCTCCAAAACTAAACCGTGATTGTGATTCTTTTCGGTTTCAGGATGTAAAATTTTCAATTTTTGTTTAGTGTCACCAATTTCGACTGGTTTCTTGACCAAATGTTGATCTTCTTTTTTGATGTAAACGGGCACTGGATGAAAATGATGCAATTTGACACTTTGATGGGAGGTGGCGTGCTTATGTTCAACTTCGTGATGGCTGTCCGTTTCCTCATGGTGTTGGGGTGCAGCTTCATGATGAGCGAATTCCACATGTTCGTATTGAGCATGATGATCGCCATGAAAATCATGAATCTTCAAAGCACTGCTTACAGCAATGACAACGGAGCATAATACCTAAAACAGTACATAAATCAGGATTTATCTTTTCACTTGTTTCGATATTTTGTATGATCTTACAATGAACTTCATCATTTTTGTTAAGTTATGTAGACTTTTCTATAAATTGAATTTTTGCACAAATATATTTTCTTCCTTAACACGCAATTATTGGCTGGACGGGGATGTGATTTTTTCTTTTTTTAGGTTTGGCGGCTATACTTGAAGTATGTTGCTCTGAGACGTTTTGACTTGAACTGTGATTTTGATATGATACCAGATTTCATTTATACTTACAGCTAAGCCAACTGAATACGTACTGTCTGCAAATTACTCTCTCCAATCTCACCAGTGAGTGAATGGATTTAACATTAAAAACACCAACTAAACTAACAAATATAACACCAAATAATAAAACACACAGCACATAACCACACACACACATATATATTTAAATACTTGTAGTAATATTAATAGCTCGGGCTGCCGGTTAAAGTGTTGGGATGCAAGAGTACCTCTCAACAAATTTTCAAGCTATCGAACTTAATGAAACGGCCATATGTAGCTGAGGCTTTCATTACCGAAAACACACAACTCTTGAAATTTTGCAGTTAAGTGGACAATGACGGTATTAGTCAATCAGAAAGGCTCATCTGATGTTGGTGATCTAATACTTTGGCGATATAATGCACAAGAGCAAAGATGTAAAACGTTAAAGAAAACATAAAGCAGCATAACATTGAATCAAAGCTTACGGAATTAACAAACAAAAAAAAAAAAAATCCATCGCCTAGCAATAAACAACCAAAGAGCAAGACAATTACACCTTAACATACAAGTTAGAAAAATAAATTTAGCTTAAGTCACATTTTAAATACTCTTCATACTGATTTGATTTTTATACCCTTCACCTCAGAGATGAGGGTGTACTAAGTTTGTTCTTCCGTTTACAACACCCAGAAAAAGGCGTCAGAGACCCTACAAAGTATATTGTATTCTTGATCAGCGTCGAAAACTGAATCAATTTAGACATGTACGAGTATGTCCGTGTGTCCGTCTGTTGTTGGCATTCTCACGGGCATAAATTTTGAGATATTGAAATTTTGTACCAACACTTTTAGTTTCTATGCACCGATCACTAAATAAAATGGGCAAAATCGATCAAGATCCACGCCCACAACTGACAAAAAACTATGTATCTGCCACAAAAATTGAGTTATAAACTTGAAATAGAAATATGTACAATAATACAATAAATATTAGCTTTATCGACGTGCCGTGTTCGGATAACAGACACGCCCACAATCAATAAAAACCTTTATATCTGTCACAAAAGTTGACCTAAGAACTTGAAATTTGTTATTCTTATACATAGTTAATCCATTGACTAATGTGCTAAATATGGAATATTACAATATAATATCCAACTTACCGTTGCTCCTTGCTAATAGATATCCAACATCATAAGAAAAGATGTCTGAGTCACAGTTGGAAAAATTTATACCCTTCATGGTGCAATTTTCCCTGGATCCATATCAATTTACACGGTAAAATTGAATGCAGTGAACCGGAACGGTTTTTGTATACCCCTTACAAAGTTTAAAAGTACATGGGGTGTACATTTTTCATTTAGGCGAGAAAACGAGTTTTGTCCTAGTAGAGAAGTTTCATACAAGTAGTTCATTTATCAATTTGTCAGCACCAAGATTTAGCGGTGATTCACATAGTGCCTTCTACAAATCTATCGTGTCAAACTTAAGTGTTCAAAACGTAGACAAGCCAAAGTTGTATTATTGTAACTGAAGAGGTTTTATAGGAACTGGAGATATTGATTATTGTGAAAATGCAATTATTGGTTTCGAATAATCTTCTTATGCGCTATAAACATCGTCCCAGATAGAGAAGAGAAGAAGCGAATTCGATGGTTGGATTTCTATTCCCTTTGTATGTTGTAAGTCATACTACTATACATAGTTAAGCCATTGACTGATATGCTAAAATGGGCGTGATCAATAATGAAGAATTTTCACCACATTTTCACACAAAAAAAAGTACTAATTAGAATATTACAATATAATATCCAACTTACCGTTGCTCCTTGCTAATGGATATCCAACATCATTAGAAAAGATGACTGAGTCACAGTTGGAAAAATTTATACCCTTCATGGTGCAATTTTCCCTGGATCCATATCAATTTACACGGTAAAATTGAATGCAGTGAACCAGAACGGTTTTTGTATACCCCTTACAAAGTTTAAAAGTACATGGGGTGTACATTTTTCGGCAAGATGTTCATTAACAGAACTACGTAAAATTTACAACATCATTTATTTAGGCGCGAAAACGAGTTTTGTCCTAGTAGAGAAGTTTCATACAAGTAGTTCATTTATCAATTTGTCAGCACCAAGATTTAGCGGTGATTCACATAGTGCCTTCTACAAATCTATCGTGTCAAACTTAAGTGTTCAAAACGTAGACAAGCCAAAGTTGTATTGTTGTAACTGAAGAGGTTTTATAGAAACTGGAGATATTTATTATTGTGAAAATGCAATTATTGGTTTCGAATCATCTTCTTATGCGCTATAAACATCGTCCCAGACAAAGTAGAGAAGAAGCGAATTCGATGGTTGGATTTCTATTCCCTTTGTATGTTGTATATGATATAACATTAAAAATTGTTATTAAAAAATTCCATAGAAATTCTATGGATCTAATGTACATGCTACGTAACTTTTCTAATGATTTACGTAATGTTCGTTCTCTTCAAACGCAGATGTCATCATCATCTCCAAGGCAATAATAGCCCATGTCGGGCACCTTTTGATTTTGCTACCAGTGATTTTGACGAAACTTCGCAGTTGAATTCCACATTACCAATACCAACACGAAGTTTTGCAGTCAGCCTCTATTTAGACTATATCGCTTTTTAATTACAGTGTATTTGATATATCAGCGTTTCAAAGACCCGCCTTATACTGTCAAAGCTTTATATGTTTTTAAAATGCGATGACTTATGATATTAAATTTCGCTTATATCTGGAGAGTGAATTGATTGAACAATATCCTAATATAAAAATTATGCCACAGGATTTCGTTTTTCATCCTTATGACCCGTTCATAATCAGTATCCAGAAGTTTTATGGAAGTTTTGTAATCAATTTTCATATCTATAATGGAAATTAATAATTTTAAACGAAATGAAATATCGAGTAGTTGTACAAGTGGTTCATTTATCAATTTGAAATAATATATATAAATATTGTAAAAATAGTGGGCGTGACAGGTACATAATGACACCATCCAATTGTGTACACATACGAGTATAACGTATCAGTTTGCAAGTCCAGTTTTTCACCGAGTATGATATATTTATAAATTGTGGACGTATCTGTTATCCTGCCACGCCCATTTTTGTCATATCAATGGATAGGACAATTATATATATGTGTTCCAAAATTTACAACTGCTTAGCTCAATTTTTGTAGCAGATAAATGGATTTTTGTCGATTGTGGGCGTGGCTTTTAAACGATTTTTCCCAATTTAAATAGCAAAGAATTATATATACAAAATTTCAGCTTAATAACTCAAAATTTACGACCGTAATAATGCCAACAACAGACAGATACATGAACACACGGACTCGGCTTTGTTTTTGATGCTGATCCGTCACAAAAGTTGACCTAAGAACTTGACTTTGTAGAGTCTCTGATATCTTCTTCTGGGTATTACAAATGAAATGACCAACTAAGTATACTCCTCATCTTGTGTGAAGGGTATAAAACTAATATAATATAAATAAAATTAATTTGTGACCGAGCAACATACTCACTCACATGTAGGAAATTTAAAGAAATTTTTAAACACATACAAATATGTATGTATATTGAATCTTGTTGAGGCTGGTTGAATTTTATAGTGTGCATATATATATTAAAGTGATAAATTCAAACGTTGAAGGACAACCTTATAAAAGCTTGTGATTGTTTGTACGCAATGTAAAAGTAAAGATAAGAAATTGCTAAGGTTATAACAAGAGCATAGAAAAATATAAAAAAAAAACAAATAATTTCGTAGAGGGATAGACACAAAATAGTTATTTTGGTCTATATAATGTGTGTGTATGCAATAGTGAATGTTTCACATTTGCTACAATCAAATAAGCAAACAACTGCAGCAAGAAACCGCATAATAAGCACTTTAGTAATATAAAGCCCTCATAAATGTGTATTGGATTTAAAATACTGACTTTGGCTTTTTTTATTGAATTACTTTAAATTAAACTATAATTCAATTAATAACGATTGTTAACTAGTTAATTAAACTTGAAAGATTAATAAGTCTTTCAAAATGGATCACTTGGTTTTTTTGTCTTATCTATTAATAAATTATTGTATTAACAGATATACATACACACACATACTTATTTGGCAAGGTATCAAATTTTAAATATATCCAAACTTCAAAATATTAACACTAACAATAGTTTTGACATTTTGGCTTCAAACTCTTATTTGGCCAAATGTAACCGACCACAGGTACAACAATTGTAAATGTTACAGACGATCAAGACTGATTATTTAATAACCTACACTTCTTAACCATATACATATATTATGCTACACATAGATTAAATCAGTATCAGTAAACGAGAGGTTTTGCTTTAAAAGGCTTTTTGTGAAATATCATTATATGGTAAGGGGTTCTAAAAATGGTCCGATTGAAACTAAATTTATTACATGCAAACATTAAGCCAATTAACTACTCTTTCCCCATATTTTATTAAAAAATATAAAGAATTACAATTTTTTCCCATATAAAGACTTTACAATGGAATACAACTTTATATAGGGAGGATTTCTAAAAATGGACCAATTCGGTTCATTTTTAAAAGATTTCCTTTCTAGGTGAAAACATATCTTTATATCAAATTTTATCGAAATATTTCATAAAATGTTATCTATAACTTAAACACAAGTATACATATACAAATGGACGGATAGACGGACATGGTTAGATTGATTCATATTTTGATTTTGGATCAATCGATATTTATGTAAGTGTGATATTTGCGGTTACAACTATTCAAACATTACAAACATGCCCACAAACTTAATATATCCTCTTACCACATATAGTGTAAGGTATAAAAACTATATTTGGCTGAGATTAAATGTTAGATAATCTATAGAGATTAATGTTTAAATAGTGGGAGTGGCAAGTATTCAAATATTTGTTACACGTTTCCTTACAGATTGGACAGAAACTCGAAGAGAGACTTTTGTATAGTCATCCTTTATATCTCTTCTCTCACTCTATTTTGTATTTGTACATAAATATGAATTAAATAATTATGATGATTTTTCAATTGGAAACTGTCATATATATAAAATGTCCGTTCTTTCAACAGTACATCACAAAAACAACAGAAATTTTGATGCTAGCTGACTCTCCTGAAACTTTCTTCTTGTAAATTCAAATAGAATGTCAAACTTATTATATGTACAATATAATGGATATAAAAAACTTGCTTAAAGTAAAGAGATTTGCAACGTGCTTGGGACATTTGCACCAAGACACACATAAATAAATGAAAGCAGTCGGAAAATAATAAAAAAACAAAAAAAAAAAAACCAAATCACAAGTACTTCCTTATTACGTGTAAAAATATATTAACATTAAACATGCAGTACGTCTATGCCTACATGTGTGCATATATATGTTGTTACATTAAGCTTAACATATGAATGCATGAATATGTAAAAGCGCGAAGCACAAAACGTTTGATATTCATTAAATAAGAAAAAGAGAGTAGGGAATATGGACAGAGCACATATATTTTCCAATTTTCCAAAGTGAGCAGGACCTGTATGTTTGGTAAAAATTTTTACATATTTCTTCCATATATAGAAAAGTAAGTATATAATAAAATAAGTTTGGTTCATATACAATAAAAAAAATTTTATGTAAATGTATTTAGGTCAATGTTTCCTGATTTATTATATGCATATATATATATACTCTCATAAAACATTGTGTAAAATATAAGTGAAAGGTTTTTTGGTTTTTTTTTTTTAGTTTTTTTTTTCATTTTTTTTCATTTTCCAAACCGCATATTATTTAACCTAGTAAACTAGTAACACCAATTACCTTTCCATATATGATGCCTTGTCTCTGAGCAAAAGTTTTTTCTTTGCAAAAAAAAAAAAAAAAAAACAATAAAATATTAAAACTGAGATTTGTGGAAAATATTGTAGTATATACAATTAACAGTTACAACAATTGTATTGTTATATAAATGTCTGCATGCATAACATTAATTTCCATTTATTATAGCCTGCACCACATGTGGTAAGGGAGTATATTAAGAGCTTGTACAGATGTTTGTAAGTATTAATGCTACACTGCTTCTTCAAGTATACCCATCGATTCAGAATCAAAAAATTAATCGATGTTACTATTGTCCGTCTGTCTGTCCATGTAGATTTATGCATTTTTTTTTTAAATATTTTCATAAAATTTGGTACAAGGACTTCATAGTCCCGACCTAAGTCCTTCCTTACCACCTAAGTTTATATTAAATAAATGAAACCTTTTTTATTATAAATATTTTTTGATAATAATGGCTTTGCCAAATTTGGTTCCGATCGGACTATTTTTAGAATCATTTTAGCTATAATAATATAATATTTTAAATAGTAACTTAAGTGGCAATGCCTCTCATGTACAGATACAACTAAACTTATTTTAGCATAACTTAAGGTGTAGGAAACTATATAATACCGCATGATCTATTATGTAACAATATCACTTGTTGTATTATGGGTATACTTGTGTCCAGGTATTCATATAAAGTTATAAAAACTTTTCCATAAGTATGAAAATCTGTATATATATAAATATGTCTGTCTGCCGTTAATGTGCCGCAAAGGCAGGATATGATATGGGTATTGATATAGGGAAAGTGGTATTAATTTTATTTTAGTCTAAATTAATTTTATTTTAGTCTAAACGTACCTTTTCTTTTCTTTTACAAGCTTTCCTTGATCCGATTGATTGATGTAGGCGGGCTTAAAGCTATATTCTAGCGCACATCGTTGCGTCTGTTGCTGAAACGCGCACAGACCACAGAAAATGGCGATTCCATAATATATCTCTCAACAGGCAATTGCCTGTCGAGAGATATAAATGTTGATGTTCACAAAATTATAGCTACGAAAATAAAAATAATTAATTTACTTCACAAATATAATAAATAATTTATTACAATTTATAAAAATGTTATATAAAAAACGGCCTTTGTGTTGAAATGTGAGTTGAATTTAAATTATAGTTGGACTAAAGAAATTATCGAACTACACAATAATTTATTAAACTAAATTTTATCTAAAAGCACATCTCTAATTTTAAACAAAAAAAAGAAAAAAAAAAAAAAGGGTGAATAGGGTTTAATTTCAATTTTTACTTACGGATTAAATATGTACTTTTTCTAAAATTTATTATAGAAAACGAATTATCTTTAACTTGATTTGGATTATTGCTGATAGTACTTTGGATATAATGGCTAGTCCACCATTAGAGTTGGAAGTTATAAGTGCCGTGGAGAAAGAATTGGAACGTGTTATTACAAAGTTTACAGAATTTAAGGAGAGTGCCGCTACAGAAATCAATGATGTGGCCTCCCTTTTGGAGGAGCTGTTGCAAGCTTTGGGTAAAGCTGAACAAGAAATGACTGGAACAACTATAAACACAGGCACACAAATCGATACCGATGATCCGATGGTCGATGAAGTAGATATGCAAGTAGAGATGGAGCGTAAATATTAAAGAGAATAATTTTTTGTATAGTCGCCTCAAGCATTTTACATTTTTACAAAATTTTAGCTTCCCCAGCTCGTCTTACGGAAAACCAAATTGCCATTGTGACAGAGTCCTTGCAAAAGGCTAATGAAAAATTACAGCGTCTATCAGCTGAACATAGGGATTTACATGGTGCTGTTTCCAAAGTGGGTAAAGTTATTGACCGTAACTTTATATCAGACTTTTCGGCCACAACACGTACAGATGCTCTGCAGGATGAGGAGAATGTGGTGCTTTTGAATAAAATCATGGCTAAGCACTATTGCCGCCAAGGAATGGATGATGTGGCCAAACTGTTAATCGAAGAATCTAATTTGCCAGAGGAAATGGCTCGGGAAATTTTTGAATCAGAAAGCAGCTTCGCCGAAATATACCGCACTTGGAGAGCCATAGTGGAACACGACCTAAAACCAGCCTTGGAATGGACAGCACGCTATTCCAATGAATTGAAAGCAAAAAATTCATCATTGGAATTTAAATTACATCGCTTAGCATTTTTGCAAATTATTTCACGCGGCATAACAGCTCAGGGGGAAGCCATTGCTTATGCGCGAACTAATTTTCACAAATTTATGGATCGGTTTGATATCGAAATACCCATTTTGATGGGCTGCTTCATATATTTGCCCTTGGGCATTGAAAATTCACCATATAAGCATTTGGTTTCCTCGGAAATGTGGACGGAAGCTTCGTACATTTTTATGAAAGACGCCTGCCACACTTTGGGTATAAGCAAAAATTCGGCTTTGTCCGTAGTGGTGAATGCAGGCTGTACAGCGCTTACAGCCCTATTGGCTATTAAACAAGTAAAAATTAATTGAAAAAAAGTCGGAATTAAATTTTTAATATTAATATTTTTACTAGGTTATGCAGTCCAGGCAGGTGCTAAATATATGGTGTGGACGTGATGAACTACCTATCGAAATAGATCTGGATCCTGAGTACCGCTATCATTCAATATTCGCTTGCCCCATATTAAGGCAGCAAACAACAGAAGATAACCCACCCAAGAAATTAACATGTGGGCATGTTATATCTAATGATGCCCTGCACAAACTAAGCAATGGTCATATACTTAAATGCCCCTACTGTCCAGTAGAACAAAATGCGGACGAAGCTGTAAGAATCTATTTTTAAATAAAAACCCCAGGCACACCCTTAGTATTAAAGCATTTATTTCTAAGAGAGTTTATCTTTTGAAATAAAAATCATATTAATCTCGTTATTATTAGTAAAAACCAAAATATCGTATATATCACACAAACATGCAATGTCACGATTAGTGCACACTAGTGCTCTTCATAGGAGCTGAAAATGGGCGGTTCCACTTCGGGCAAGGTGTTATCTTCATGATTATGTATTAGTTTAAAAAGTCCCGTACCGATAGTTGCCGGCATTCCCAATATAATGCGTTCAGAAACTCCATCCACTGCATCGTTTTGGCCAAAATAGGCTGCGTCGAATAAATGATCTGCAGTTTTTTCAAACTGAAAAGAGTAAAAAACAATGAAATTTCCAAAAAATATTTTAAAACTTTTCCACTTTGGATAGCATTGACTTACCGAAGCCAAATTGAACACGCTCTCACGCATTTTGGCCAAGCCATGACGGGTTATACCGAGTACTTCTCCACGAGAAGTCATCTGGCTAGCCAGTAGCATAATGTGTCGGTGATCTACGCTCATGCCGTGCCCTTCCATCACATCCGTTATTTCAGTCATTATTGTGGTGCGTGCCGCTTCGATACCCAACGTACTATACACTTCCCATATATTATTGCTTTTGGTTCTGGTGCCTACAACGCCAAACGTCGCCATAACATCACGCAAACCCGCCCCTTCTATACACAGTTTATATGTAGCTGGATTTTGAGTGTCATCAATGGCTATGACGGCACGTGAAATGTTGGACAAACCAGCTACGACAACATTTTGTATGGCGGACGATAAACGTTGAAGTTCAGCATTCAGAGCAGCACCATGCTTGGAACCATCTATACGCACTATTATAATGGAGGAACCCAGCACATCAACCAGTGCTGGTTTAATCCGTAATTTAGATGTACAGATACTGTCAATGGTGAATTTTTATACAAACACCGATCGGACACACAGACCATAAATATCCTACTCACCAATATCTAATTGTTTCGACATTGATTTCCAAGCCCAAAACTTTTATACGATTTAAATCCAATCGTATGATCAAGTACGAGTCGTCCGGCTTATAAACTTCTTCTATGTAGGAGGAGACTTCACCTAAAGTAGTTTTCTCAATTCGTGCTTTTACTTTGCGCGCAAATTCCATGCTGGTATTATTTAGAATTTCTGCAGTAATAATGGGCGTGGATATGGTGCGGGTAGCATTGATGATTTCCACAATACGTGGAACGCCTTGAGTTATGTTCATGGAGGCCACACCAGCAAAATGGAATGTTTTCAAAGTCATTTGTGTGCCGGGCTCACCAATACTTTGGGCAGCTACCGCGCCCACTGCAGTACCCGGTTCGGTAACGGCTTGATTGTATTTATCGTTTACCCAGCGCAAAAACGTGCGCAGTTGGCCTTCTGTGAAGCGTTCCATCTCATCCGCCAACTTACGATGTTTTTGGTATTTGTCCTGGATTTGCGAAACTTTGCCAGCCACTTTATTAATGAACCCACTGATATTTTTTTTTTGTTAAATTAAACACCGATCATCACAATGAAAGAAAGGACAATTAATTGCTTACAGAATGTCATCTTGAAAATCCTTACGGCTTGAAGCGAATTCAGGTCCTTGCAGCATTTGCTTAACGGTGGGTAATATATTTTTGGCATCCAATGATGGCTCTTCGTTATATGGGCACACTGCCCTTACGTGATTCAACTGACGCGACATATCGACCGGTTTGTTTTTGATTTCCATATAAACTGGATCTAAGCCGTCACCACCATAAGTTAATTCCACAATTTCTCCTATAGCATTCCGCACCGAACAATCATAATGGACCACCAGATCTTCCAAGCACTGTAAACGAACACACATTAAACTTTACGCATTCAAAACCTTTTCCGTTATCTTACTTTAACTAGACGTCGTTGCAAATAACCAGTTTCAGCGGTTTTTACTGCGGTATCAACTAGACCTTCGCGTCCTGCCATCGTATGAAAGAAGAACTCGGTTGGGGTTAAGCCGGAAAAGAAACTGTTTTGCACAAAACCTCGGGCAGCGGGTATGGCGGCTGGAAATTAATGAAGAAAAAAAATATAAAAAATATAAATGCTTGTCCACAAACATTTTACATCTAGAAGAGTCTTACAAAATTTTTCAAAATGTGGTAAAGCTCTATTCTCAAAGCCGTTGGGTACTCGTTTTCCATTAATAGCTTGTTGACCCACACATGCTATCATTTGCGAGATATTGATGTTGGATCCTTTCGATCCGGATAGAGCCATTATTAAAGCACTGTTGGTGGGGTGCAGTTCACGGAAACAAGCCTTAGCCGCCTGCTCACGTATACTGGACAATTCACGCAACATGACCGCCTCTAAAGTTTGCTCTGCCGTACAACCCGGCTGACACTGCAGCGTACCTTTTTTCATCTCCAATATATACTCATCACATTTGGCGTAACCCTTCTCCAAAAGTCTTTGCTTTTCCTCCAGCAATCGATTGCTCGGAGTAACATCACTAATGCCAAAGGAGAAGCCACGATTTTGTATAAAATAAGATGCAATCTGGAAAGTGAAAATAAAAAAGTGAGAAAACTACATTTGGATTAAAGTAAATTTTAAATACATTTAAAAATAAATGTAGGGCGTGGCATGTTTATGACTAGACCCTGTAATAGTGTATGGGTGACGTATCTGTTTGAAAGTCAAGTTTTACACTAAATATGGCATTTGTAAATTTGTGAGCGATCACGCCCAATTTTGGTACATCCATACATGGTACAATTATAGATGTGTTTACCAAAATTCAAGTTCAAAGGTTAATTTTCGTGCCAGTTATATAGAGTGTTGTCGTTTGTGGGCGTGTCTTTTGACCAATTCTCTCCCAATTTCAAAAGCAATCTGCGTACAACTACTAAATATGTTTGTATACAATTTCAATGTAATATCTCAAAATTTAAAAATGGTGAGAATGCCAAACATACGGACGCACGGACATATGTACATGTCTAGATCGACTTAGATTTTGACGCTGCTCAAAAATCTATATATATTGTACTGACGCCTCCTTCTGCATATTGCCAATGGAGTGCCAAGTTTAGTATATCTTGTGGGGAGAGTCATCAAAAATCATGAATGAATTTTAATTAAATAAAATTTAATTTTAAGTCACGTGTCCTCTATTAACAAGTATTCGTATACAAGATAATATTTCAATGATAGTTATCTGTTGTTGTGTGCCTTATCATTTCAAAGTTGTATTTATGGAAGTACGTTAGAGATATCGACCCTTTGTGAGAAATCATTTTCAGCAACCAGAAGGTATCGCGCAAGTGTATTATTCTTAATCGACATTATGATAGGATTGGAGCTAACATTGCTACTATATGTTACTTTCGGCGCTTTGGCATTAAAAAGTGAACAGAATGAAAAGCCCGTGAGAGATGTTTAGCTTAACATACAAAGTGTACGATTTTCATGCAAATACTTTTAGGAGCCGCGCATTGTATCAGGGATAGTGGCATTGGAAGGACAATTTCCTTGGCAAGTGATTTTGAAAAGACACGAAGTTGATACTTTGCTGTGTGGTGGTTCCATTATTAACCAGTATTGGGTTTTAACTGCCGCCCATTGCACTTTCGGTCATACTTCCTTGTACGCTATATTCGGTGTAACACACCTTAATCCGGACAATGCTGTGAATATTACAATCACGAAATTTTATGAGCATCCCGCCTATAATTCTACAAATTTGAACAATGACATCTCACTCATTCGATTGCCAGCATCTTTACAATTTGGTCGCACTATACAGCCTATAAAACTGGTACCATCAAGCATGATGGGCAATTCATTTGTGGGCCGTAAGGCGGTTGTGTCAGGTTTTGGTCTGGTCGATGACGATTATTTGGATTATCCTGAAACCTTAATGTGGGCCAAAGTTGAGATTATAGATAAATGTTCCTGCATTGAAGTGTACGGCAGCGATGTTGTATTGGACTCCACTATATGTGCCCGGGGCCTTAACAATACAAATCAGTCGATTTGTACGGGCGATTCAGGCGGTCCCCTCATCGCTCTGGACAATTATAATAATATTATACAAATTGGCATTAATTCGTTTGTGGCGGAGGAAATGTGTACAGTTGGCTATCCATCGGGTTATGTACGCTTGACTTCCTTCTTGGGATTCATCGAGGAAATAACGGGCTTGGTGTTAATTTAAAGCATTAACCAAATAAAACTACAAAATATTGTGCCAGTCTGATGTGATGAATGTGACAATAATGTGTTATATGCAGAATTTGATAAGATTAAATTATCGCCAACTGGCAAACCCATTAAGTTCTCAAGTGGTTTTTCTGTGAAATATTTTTATAAAAAACAAAAACAAAAACAAAACAAACTCACCCTCGCCAAACGCCACATGCATTTGGTGGCATAGATTTCGCCAAATTCTCGCAGTAAGACATAAAAAATACAGTTTTTAGTGCCCGAACCCAGAGTACTTTTATCCATGGCACCGCACATTAATTCAGAGTTCCGGATAACTACCCCTAAAAAAAAGAATGCTTAGTTCAAAGGAAATATAATCTCTTAAAATCACCCTACTTACATGAATCCTTGATGCACAAGTCACAATTTGAGGTGTAGTTACGGCCTTTGGTAATCAGATTCACTTGAACTGGGCATTTTTTGTTTGGCCTCAACAGCAGGCTAAATACTTGTTTGCCGGTCCAAAGTTTTCGCGGTTTCATTATGGCGGGCGGTGGCATATCGATTTGTAAATTGGCATCGGGGCCAGCCAAGAAGCAGGCCGCTAGTTGCATGGCCTGTTCACGTGTTAGAAATTCATCTTTTTGTGTTAATAAATAGCCGCCCGTTATAAAGTCTTGGGTGGCTGCTATAAGAATTTCTCCATTTTTCGGTGTAACCAAATTAGATTTGTTGCCCATCAGTATTAGGGCCTCGGCTCGTGCTTCTTCCGTTTGAGGCAAATGCAAATTCATCTCATCACCGTCAAAGTCGGCATTGTATGGTGTGCAAGCGCATTCGTTGAAACGGAAGGTACGCTGCGGTTGCACTTTAGCCTGGTGGCACATTATTGACATTTTATGCAGCGAGGGCTGTCGATTGAATAAAACAATGTCACCATCGCACAGATGTCGCTCTACAACATCACCGCATTTCAGATCATGGGCGACCTTATCACGATTGCCATAAGCTAAATACTTTTTAAATGTGGAACCTCTCTGTTGCACATAGTTAGCACCGGGATGTAGACTGGGTCCATTCTTAACCAGTGCCTTCATCTTTTGTATATTGGCAGGATTTACACGTTCCGGATAAGTGAGAATCTTTGCCACCCGTTCAGGTACACCCACTTGATGTATCATTAAATTGGGGTCAGGCGATATAACTGTCCGTCCAGAAAAGTCCACTCTTTTGCCAGACAGATTCCCTCTAAAGCGACCTTGTTTACCTTTCAGTCTTTGTACCAAACCTCTCGTGGTCTTCTTTGGGGCCATATTCAAAGGTATACCAGATATTTCACTATGATAGTAAAGGGCCACGTGCAATTGTAGAAAATCCCAATCCTCCTGAATCAATTCCATTTTACCACCGCTGTTCATGTGCTTTTGTATAACATCGTTAATCAATAAAATTTCACTTTGTTTCATTGTTAAGTCGTCTTCGGTGCTGTAAAGGATTAAAACTTTTAAAACAATAACAATTTGCTTGAGTTCAACTGCTATATATACTTACGTGCCTGCTTTTACTTCCGACACCACCGAAGGTCTTATACAAACGGGCGGTACAAACACTCGGGTAACTATTAAAT
The DNA here is from genome assembly GCA_963978525.1 of Ornithomya fringillina. Classification (NCBI taxonomy): domain Eukaryota; kingdom Metazoa; phylum Arthropoda; class Insecta; order Diptera; family Hippoboscidae; genus Ornithomya; species Ornithomya fringillina. The sequence continues at coordinate 21,118,769 of OZ021693.1, forward strand.
TGGCTGGATTGGCGTTAGAACTGGTCATACCTAACAATGGTACGTCCGACTTCGGTATGGCTTTAAATAATTCTAATACCATTAACGGGTTCAACTCTTCTACTTGATTAAAGTTTGCCAACATTTGATTTAATTCCTTATTATTTTCAGTAGCCTGCAGTAACTCTTCCAGATTGTTATTCATCAAAGTGTCCAGTTTTTTACCTTTGGAGGGGTTGTGTAATATCTTGAGAAGGCCAGGTCCCTTTTTAACGCCCCCATTTGTACAGTCACAATAAGGACATTTCATTTGTTTTTTAGCTTTATTCAAAATCTGATTGTGTAAAGCCTTCTTTGCCAAATAACTAAAATTTGGATTCAGCAGCTTTTTCTCGTACATTCGTTTATCTGCCTCCTTCAACATTACCCGCGAACACGATTTGCATATCATTTGCAAAATGGCAATAGTTGAGCGAAAATGGCCAATATGAAAGACGGGCAGTGCCAAATCCAAATAGCCAAAATGACCGATACATTCATTTAGGCCCTGTCCACATGTCTCACATGTGGCATCCTTGCTACTCACACCTAAGCGACGATCCAAAACCCCGTATGGCACGGGTTGCCGTTGACCTTGATACAAATTTTTCGAAACTATACGTAAATGTGCCTCCTGTTGTATTTCTTCGGGGCTACTTATACCGAATTGTACATGTGATCTAAAATTTTCATATAATTAGTAAATAAATCAATGGCTTGTAATTGATTCGAATACAAACATTTTTTTAATAACATCAGCTTCACGAAACTGCTCCTTGGGCATTTTTTAAAAACACTTTAGCAAAAATTTGAAGAACTACATACCACTTTGCAGATTTTTAAAAATTAGATATGTGTAATAAATAACTGTTAGTTCAATGGTTGTGGTACTCTTGAAAAACTAGTTCAACTTTTTTTATGCCTGCGTTTATGTGTAACCAAGTATATATATATAAAAAAAAAAAACTCTATTTAATTTCTTCCTTAAGAATGCAAGAAAATACAACATTGAACAACTTTCTACAATGCTACTATAACACATTACGATTATAAACAAACATGAATATATAAATTGAGAAAATTTAATAATAAGTAATCGATTGGATCAATAACGACTAAAAGGAGAGAAATGTGTTCAATAAAAACTTCGTTAAATAAAAATAAAAATAAAAATGCCGCTTGATTAAATACAATTTTACCTAACTGTTGACAACGAAAATTGCAAACTTTATGTATCCCGTGAAAAATGTGCATTAGTTCGCTAATAATCAGTCCCCTTATCTTTGTGGTGCCCATAATTAGTTACAATTAAGCACAACATTTAACATAGATGTAAAATATGTACAAGTTTTATTTATTATACATACTCCACATATGATGCGAAGTATACTAAATTTGTCATTCCATTTGCAATACATAGAAGGAGGCACCAAACACCCTACAGAGTACATATATTTTTGATTAGCATAAAAAACTGAGTTGATCTGGACATATACGTCCGCGTGACAGACGAACATCTGTTGTTGGCGTGTTTATGGTTTAGAAGTTTTGATAAAAACTTAAAATTAGCTTCAAGTTTTTACTGGGCTTAGTAGCGCCGACATATGAATACAAATATACAGTTCAGAATAATTCAGTTCAAGCTAAAGTTTGCATTCCAATTAATCAATATTTAATATGTCTGCGCCTGCATAGACACAATTGATCTTCATATTATCAAGCTGGATCCATTTGTCTCTTTGAATATCATACATTTCCACCGTTGTGGTGCGTTTACACGTATGTTCATAAAACGCATCATAATAAGAACCGGTACCACCAAACACATAAATTAAATTATTTATTAAAATTGCTGAGTGACCGTAACGAGCTGTTTCCATATTATCTAAACGTTTCCATTTATGATTACGAACATCGTACCGATCAACTCTGGCGACGGCATTTTTTTTGGATGTCTTACCACCAATACAATACACATACGTCTTATCGGATATTAAACAAAAATCTTTTCGATCAATATATGATTTGGGGAAACTTATCCACTTTGGTGTTCTCGGATCAAAGCAACAAACTCCTAATTTGTCCACACAGTAAATAGCGTTGTTCAGTTCCACAGATTTCGTATATCCATCAAAATCCATGGGGGGCCCTTCTTCCCACTCCGATATTTCCGTATTGTAGATTTCTACTTTACTTGTGGGTAATGATAGAGTAGAACCCTGAACACGCAAAAAACCACCACTGGCATAAATCGAATGTCGAAGAGCAACAGCCCCGAAATTAAAACGACTTGTTGGCATATCGGGCATAGGTGTCCACTTATTGAGTGACGGATCGAATCGTTCTCCACAACCTGTAGCCACACTAGAAGGATTCTTAAATAAACCTCCAAATACGTAGAAATTTTTATTAGTAGCGACTGTACAAGTTGATCTTCGCGGGTTTCTCATTTGCGGTATATAGATGTTATTCCAAGTTGAATCGTACCATTGACAGGTTTTGCCTGCTATTAAAATCAATTGCGATGGTGTCTTTGATTTACGCGGCTGCGTGAGCTTAATGTTTGGTTCACATCCATTCTTTGGGTATAACTGATCTCCCACGGACTTTGTAAGCAAGTCTCTAAACTCACTATCCGTTTTCATTAAGAGCTCTTCTATAAAATGTTGTTTTATGTCGTTATAATTAATTAATGGCAAACGAACATAAGACATCAGCTCCGTTAAGTGCACCTTACGATCATCTACACTGCTTTTTACCCAATTTAGAACAGCTCCATAAAGAATTTCTTCACGTTGAACAAAAAGATCATCGCTGGATATTATATCTTTAAGCTTCAACAAATTAAATTTAACATTCAAAATAATGCATCTTTAGCAAAAATGTACTAATAAAGATACATACCTCTTCAAAGGACATCTTTAAAAAGGATTCATCCGCAATAAAGTTTTCGAAATTTTGTAACATATAATCAGTACAGTGCCCTGAGAGAATCTCACATGAATGTACATCTAACGAGAATAGATAAATTTGAATACATAAGAAAATATTTCATGAAGCTTGAACATACCAGCCAATCTACGTGTAGTTAAACAATTGGTGGTATTTAGAGTTTCCTTCAAGTAATCGCAACATTGATCTCCAATCCATTGAATTTGAAGAATGTGCGAAGCAAGGAGTAACAATTGAGCGTTATCGTCGTCAATCGTGATTTCACTGGTATATATATAATCGATAATTTGCCGTAGGATTCCTGAATCTATATCAGGGAATGTCACAACACTTTCCTTCTTTTCGCGCATGTCGGCTATAAGTTTATATAAAGTTTTAATGGGAACTATAAAAAATCAGTTATTTTTACTAAACATACCATTAAATAGGGTGAAAAAATAAGGCGACACTGCTTCAAGGACCGCTTTATGAACTTTTATATTTTCTCCATCCTCTGTCTTTATAATAAAATCACAATACTTTTAAAACAAAAATATAATATAAATATTAACAATTAATTATTTAACGGAATCAACAAAGATACCTTTTCGTTGGAACGCATGTGGTTAAAAATATTACCAAAATATTCGGAATGTTTATATATTTTTTGCTTAATAGAAGCCATTTCTAAAATCTTCTACTTACTTACAGAATTTTAAAAATATAATATTCTTCCAAAATACAATACCGCGGGTTTTGCTAAGAATACCCGAATTTTGAATTTTTGAATGTTAGGAAAATTCTTTAAATAGAATTATTTAAAACTGTTATTAGTGATGAAAAACTTTTTATTTCAGGTACATTTCAAATAAATTGTGAATGAGCTGGACGTTTGGTTTTTTGAACTGGGAGAACGAGGAAAGTTTTTTAGTTCAGGTAGTATTTCTCTACTAAATACTTCAAATGTTTCCTCTAAAATAAATATTTGTTCTTAGAAATTGTCCTTCTTAACATGGCAGATAATAATTTTTTAAAATGTGTCGTGGAAATTTTTCAGTAGAGGTTGTGAGAGAGAGAGGAGAGACGATATGTGAGCGTTAATGCTGCAAGGCTACATTATTAACAGATTTTAGTAAACTCTCCCTACCTCTTTGTCGCTCTCCCTTACTGCACCACTTGCGGCAAATGGTATATTAAGTTTGTGCGTATGTTTGTAACCCTTTTAATTATACCGATCGATCAATTTGGATTCACAATGTGAATCATTTTAACGATATCCGTCTGGCCAGCCCATCATGCAAACCCATCGATTTAACTATTTGAATTTTAAAATTATAATGTTGTTGTTGGCTCATTTTCATAATTATTCATAATCAGCATAGAATTCCAAGACCTTACCTACAAAAATTTGTGGTAGTATCCTAATCAAAATGATCGATATCTGTTCTCAGCCACGCCCACAATTGACCAATACTTGTCTTGGTTAAGATCCACGCCCACAATCGACAAAAATCTATTTTTTTAAAAGTAGTTTTATGTATTTAAATGTGCTTATACATAAACATTACAATCCATTTGAATGGAAACAACTGCAATCAGTGGATGGACGTACGGACAATTTATTCTTAGACTGTTTTATACGGGAAAGATCTAAAGTACAAAAAATAAGTTAAAAAAAATCAAATTTTATACATTTTTACAGACATTATGGAGGCGTGGCATGCAATTTATGATGATGTGATGATAACAAAAAATAACAGAAAAACTTACAAATTGAATACCGGCTGGAAATTTTTCTTTTAAAGAGGGCGTGTTTGTTGTGTAACCCTTTTCCTATTTACTCCATTCAATAATGAATTGATTGTACAGCTTCTATTTTTATTTTTACGTGTAAAACATTTTTGGTTGATTATGGGCGTGGCCCTTGACTAATGTCGCTTAAAGTAAAAACGTTTATTCAAAATATCGTTAAAATATTTCAATGTTGGCGACTGTGCAAGTGCTAATAATGAGCCATATACTTACTCGGACGTACAGACATCTACATAGACACCAAGACCTTCAATATATCTCTCATCTCTTTTATATAATTCGTTAACTTTTCATACACATTTATTATTCACACTGTACCCAAAAATTCAACACAATTCGTATCGAATTATATATCATGATACAAAAATGTTAAAAACAATTCTTACATGAGATAAGATTCAAGAAATAATTTGATCAGAATTATTTTTTAAACATTATGGCAAAATTATATTTTTCTCTCCTACATAAAAACTTAAAATTAACTTCAAATTCTTTCTGGGCTTAGTAACGCCGATATATGAATAAAAAAATATAGTTCAGAATAATTCAGTTCAAGTTAAAGTTTGCATTCCAATTAATCTATATTTAATATGTCTGCGCTTGCAAAGGCACAATCGATCTTTATATTATCAAGCTGGGTCCATTTGTTGTTTTGAATATCATACATTTCCACCGTTGTGACGCTTTGACCCGAATATTTACCACCAAACACATAAATCAAATTATTTTTCAAAATTGCTGAATGACCGTGACGAGCTGTTTCCATATTATCTAAACATTCCCATTTACGATTACGAACATCAAGTCTGGCAACGTCATAATCGTTTACCTTGCCACCAATACAATACATATACGTTTTGTCGGATACTAGACAAAAATCATTTTGCTTAAAATATGCATTGGAGAATTTTATCCAATTTCGTGTTCTCGGATCAAAGGAAAGAACTTCATATCCGACAACACAGTAAATAGCGTTATTCACTTCCACAGATTTCGTAGGTCCTGCAATATCCATTGGAGGCCCTTCCATCCACTCCGATATTTCCGTATTGTAGATTTCTACTTTACTTGTGGGTGTTAGAGTAGAACTGTTACGGTCATAACCACCACTGGCATAAATTAAATTTCCAAGAGCAACAGCCCCGAATTTAGTTCGAATAGTTGGCATATCAGGCATAAATGTCCACTTATTGAGTAAAGGATCGAATCGTTCTCCACGACCTGTAGCCATACTAGAAATATTATTAATAAATAAACCTCCAAATACGTAGAAATTTTTATTAGTAGCGACTGTACAAGGTGAACTTCGGGGGTTTCTCATTTGCGGAATAGGGATGTCATTCCAAGATGAATCGTACAATTGACAGGTTTCGCCTGCTATTAAAATCAATTGCGAACTTTGATTTAATGTCTTTGATTTACGCTGCTGCGTGAGCTTAATGTTTGTTTCACGTTCATTCTTTGGATATAACTGATCTTCCACGGACTTTGTAAGCAAGTCTTTAAACTCACTATCTGTTTTTATTAATGGCTCTTCTATAAAAAGTTGTAATATGTCATTCGTTTTAATTAATGGCAAACGAACATGTGACATCAGCTGCATTAAGTGCACTTTACGATCATCTACACTGCTTTTTACCCAATTTAGAACAGCTCTATAAAGAATTTCTTCACGTTGAACAAAAAGATCATCGCTGGATATTATATCTTTAAGCTTCAACAAATTAAATTTAACATCCAAATAATGGGTCTTTAGCAAAAATGTACTAATAAAGTACATACCTCTTCAAAGGACATCTTTAAAAAGGATTCATCCGCAATAAAGTTTTCGAAATTTTGTAACATATAATCAGTACAGTGCCCTGAGAGAATCTCACATGAATGTAAATCTAACGAGAATAGATAAATTTGAATACATAAGAAAATATTTCACGAAGCTTGAACATACCAGCCAATCTACGTGTAGTTAAACAATTGGTGGTATTTAGAGTTTCCTTCAAGTAATCGCAACATTGATCCACAATCCATTGAATTTGAAGAATGTGCGAAGCAGCGAGTAACAATTGGGCATTATTGTCGTTGATCGTGATTTCACTGGTATATATATAATCGATAATTTGCCGTAGGATTCCTGAATCTATTTCAGGGAATGTCACAACACTTTCCTTCTTTTCTCGCATGTCGGCTATAAGTTTATATAAAGTTTTAATGGGAACTATTAAAAATCAGTTATTCTTACGAAACATACCATTAAATAGGGCGACAAAGTAAGGCGAGACAGCTTCGAGAACCACTTTATGAACTTTTATATTTTCTCCACCCTTTGCCTTTAGAGTAAAATCGCAATACTTTTTAAACAAAAATATAATATAAATATTAACAATTAATTATTTAACGGAATCAACAAAGATACCTTTTCGTTGGAACGCACGTGGTTAAAGATATTACCAAAATATTCGGAATGTTTATATATTTTTTGCTTAATAGAAGCCATTTCTAAAATCTGATAACTTCACTACAAATATAATATTCTTTTAAAAAACTATACCGCGTTTTTGTGTGAATACCCGAATTTGAATGATTGAATATTAGGGACGGTCTTTATATATAATAAAGTTGTTATTAGGGATGAAAGACTTTTTAGTTCAGATACATTTCAAATAAATTATAAATGAGCTCAATGAATTCGGTTTGATTGGTAGCGCGTGCACACGGTAGTGCGGTAGTACATTGAGTATATAAATTGAGTATATGGGTTGAATGTGTAGATTGAATATATAAATTGAGAAAATTTAATAATAAGTAATCAATAACGACTAAAAGGAGAGAAATGTGTTTAAAAAAAACTTCGTTAAATAAAAAATGAAAAAAATGCCGCTCGATTAAATACAATTTTACCTAACTGTTTATAACCAAAATTGTAAATTTTATGTGTCCCGTGAAAAATGTGCATTAGTTCGCTAATGATCGTTTCGTTTTTGTAAAAACCGTTACAAGTTCAACCAAGCAGTAAAGACAGTTACAAACCTAACAACAATAAAACTAGCTAAGAACAAAGCGCTCATTCATCGAAATATATAAGAGGAAGGAAAAAAAGAGAAATAATAAAGAAAAACAGAAGATGACTTAAGAATTATTGGCGTATATACTTGTTGCTTTTTGACGCATTGGCACAACTACTCATTTAAACTGGAGCATACACTTTTACATGGTTTTTCTGGAATGTAAAAAATTAATGGAAATCAGACACTAAGGAAAAGAGGCGATTATCTTAATACTAAAACTAATCCTGCACTCTGCTGAGGTTCTAAAAAATTAGCCCTTACCACTTTGACACGGCGAATTTATCTGTTGTTGGTTCACTAAGCCTCATTTTAAGAAGAAGAAGAAGGTATATTTTTATGAAGTGCAAGGAATGTGCTTTACATATACGGCATGCATCTATTCATATGCATGCTTTAATTGATTTCTAAACAGGGTGTTGCTATATTAATTTATTTTATTTATAGTACGTTTAATGTTTGAAACTAAATATAGAGGGCTCTTCAACTCATTAAAATATTTGCTTACTGAGCAATTCTGAGCGCCTGGTGTTTTTCTCATATTTTGATATATGGCGTGATTTTAAAAATGACGACCACAAGAATTCATGAAATATTTCCCCGGCTTATAACTGGAAAACTACTGCGTCGATTTTGGTGAAATTTTTTGCAAACATTTGGAAATTTCTTCAGCTTTTCGGAGATCTATACTTAGAGGGCGTGGCATGGACCATTTGCCTAGGAAATTACTTTTTTAAATAAAAGAAAAGCGCCACGCCTCTAATTTATGCTTCTACTAAAAGCTGAATTAATTTACAGGCTTTCACAAAAAATTTGAACAAAATCCGTCCAGCCGTTTCCAAGTTATAAGACTTTAAAAAATATGCTCAATCAATTTAACTTTCTAAACAATTCTGAGTGCCTGGTGTTTTTCTCATATTTTTATGTATGGCGTGATTTTCAAAATGACAACCACAAGAATTCATGAAATATTTCCCCGGCTTATAACTGGAAAACTACTGCGTCGATTTTGGTGAAATTTTTTGCAAACATTTGGAAATTTCTTCAGCTTTTCGGAGATCTATACTTAGAGGGCGTGGCATGGACCATTTGCCTAGGAAATTACTTTTTTAAATAAAAGAAAAGCGCCACGCCTCTAATTTATGCTTCTACTAAAAGCTGAATTAATTTACAGGCTTTCACAAAAAATTTGAACAAAATCCGTCCAGCCGTTTCCAAGTTATAAGACTTTAAAAAATATGCTCAATCAATTTAACTTTCTAAACAATTCTGAGTGCCTGGTGTTTTTCTCATATTTTTATGTATGGCGTGATTTTCAAAATGACAACCACAAGAATTCATGAAATATTTCCCCGGCTTATAACTGGAAAACTACTGCGTCGATTTTGGTGAAATTTTTTGCAAACATTTGGAAATTTCTTCAGCTTTTCGGAGATCTATACTTAGAGGGCGTGGCATGGACCATTTGCCTAGGAAATTACTTTTTTAAATAAAAGAAAAGCGCCACGCCTCTAATTTATGCTTCTACTAAAAGCTGAATTAATTTACAGGCTTTCACAAAAAATTTGAACAAAATCCGTCCAGCCGTTTCCAAGTTATAAGACTTTAAAAAATATGCTCAATCAATTTAACTTTCTAAACAATTCTGAGTGCCTGGTGTTTTTCTCATATTTTTATGTATGGCGTGATTTTCAAAATAACAACCACAAGAATTCATGAAATATTTCCCCGGCTTATAACTGGAAAACTACTGCGTCGATTTTGTTGAAATTTTTTGCAAACATTTGGAAATTTCTTCAGCTTTTCGGAGATCTATACTTAGAGGGCGTGGCATGGACCATTTGCCTAGGAAATTACTTTTTTAAATAAAAGAAAAGCGCCACGCCTCTAATTTATGCTTCTACTAAAAGCTGAATTAATTTACAGGCTTTCACAAAAAATTTGAACAAAATCCGTCCAGCCGTTTCCAAGTTATAAGACTTTAAAGAATATGCTCAACTTTCTAAACAATTCTGAGCGCCTGGTGTTTTTCTCACATTTTGATATATGGCGTGATTTTAAAAATGACGACCACAAGAATTCATGAAATATTTCCCCGGCTTATAACTGGAAAACTACTGCGTCGATTTTGGTGAAATTTTTTGCAAACATTTGGAAATTTCTTCAGCTTTTCGGAGATCTATACTTAGAGGGCGTGGCATGGACCATTTGCCTAGGAAATTACTTTTTTAAATAAAAGAAAAGCGCCACGCCTCTAATTTATGCTTCTACTAAAAGCTGAATTAATTTACACGCTTTCACAAAAAATTTGAACAAAATCCGTCCAGCCGTTTCCAAGTTATAAGACTTTAAAGAATATGCTCAACTTTCTCTGAGCGCCTGGTGTTTTTCTCATATTTTAATATATGGCGTGATTTTAAAAATGACAACCACAAGAATTCATGAAATATTTCCCCGGCTTATAACTGGAAAACTACTGCGTCCATTTTGAAGAAATTTTTTGCAAACATTTGGAAATTTCTTTAGCTTTTCTAGGATCTAGAATTAGTGGGCATGGCATCGCCCCTTTGCTTAGAAAATGTCTTTTTTTAATTTAACTGTTGTTTATTAGCTAAATGGGTAGTGCCACGCCCATGTAAAATGCTTTTTCGAAAAGCTGAAATAATTTATAAGTTTTTGCAAAAAGTTTTAATACAATCTGAGCCTACTCAGCAATTCTAAGCGCCTTTCTTTACTTCCACCTAATTATAGATTCCGCACCTATGAGTACTCTATTATATTTGTCCAGTCACCCTAACATGGCATCGCCATTTTGGTTTAAATGAAAATGCACAGCATTTGGTATGTATTATATTATATTTGTATTAGTAAAATATTGCTAAAGAAAATTTAGAAATATTTAAAATCTATTTGGTTTAAAATTCCTACATGTGTTCATAATGAAAAATATATACGATAATTATCCTTAATTTACAATATTTGCTTAAAATTATTCTGCACCTAATATGAAAATATCAACTTTTTGTTTGGTTTACATTTTTGTTACAACATACACGTACGTCTGTACATATTTGATTTGATTTTGTTTCACTATTTTACACTATTTCTGTTACATTTTTCATCTTTGGCATTATTATTAAATTCTTGATAATTAGTAATTTTCTCTTGAGAGGTAGCAGACTTGTAATCATTGGCCTTCTTGCTATAAATTCCGTTGTTATTGTATTGTTCTTGTTGCTTTTGTTGTAGTCCAGCCAAAGAACGCACCTGAAGGAATAAGCTGTTGTTTAAGAGGCGCGCTTGATGCTCTTGGGCTTTTGCTCTTAAGCAAGCTATGGAATTGTTTCTGTAAATAATAATTAGGGAAATATTATGGTTTTTCTAATATGTAAGAGAGCAAAATTTAGCTTAAGCCACATCTTAACTACCCTGCACATTTACATGGGCGTGGAATACGCCCTTTACTAGTGAATATCTTAAGTAGAGTTTTACACTGAGAAGTTTTTGATAATTGCGGGCGTGTCTGTTATCTGACCATGCTTATTTTTGACACATTAACGGATGGGATAATTATAAACATATGTACCAAATTCTACCTTTATAGGTAAACTTTTGTGGCAGGTATATAGATTTTGATAAATTGTGAGCGTTTATGTTATCCGATCACGCCCAATTTTAGCATATCATTGGATAGAATAATTATAAATATGTGTACCAAATTTCAAGTTTATAGCTCACTTTTTGTGGCATATAAACAGATTGTGGGCGTGGCTCTTGACCTATTTTTCCCAATTTAAATAGCCTTCTACATGCAAAAACTTACAGCAGACAATTTCGATTCAAAATTTCAAAAGTTACCACCATGAGAATGCCAACAACAGACAGACGCATGGGGACTCGAACACAAATATCTAAATCGACTCAGATTTTAATGCTAATCAAGAATATATATACTTTATAGGATCTCTGACGCCTCTCCGTCTGAGTCTTGCAAACGGAATATTATGTGGAGGCGATAACAAGGTAAAAACTATAAACACTTTAAATACCTGAAAGCATCTGGATCTTTAATAATGCAAGAGTTGTAAAAGTCTCCTACACTAGCATCGGTATGAGCAGTAGCGGCAGCTGCAGCCGCCACCGCAGTATTCATTAACAAGTGAAACTCCTTATTGTTGGCAGCGGCGGCAACACCTGCACCAGCATTTACAGCATCCATTAGAGGATGATAAGTTGGTGGTGTGGCCGTTGTCTCCGTCTCTTGATGGCTGCCTTCTTGTTGTTGCGCTTGATTTTGATAATTAACTCCTCGTATCCTTTGCATGGCCATATATTGATGTTGCCTTGGCGAAGGCATTGGACATTGTACATGCATTACATCATTATCTGGGGATTGTGAACTTATATTCATATTATACGAAGGTGACTTATGTGTTGGTGTGATTGATGTGGGCGTGTTAGATAATAACGCTTTATTGATGGATGCAGTTAAAGTTTGAGGTGGTGGTGTTGAAGCCACTACATTTAATGATTCCATTGATGATGTAGAATTTGGGCGGGATGATTGGGTATGTTTCACTTCCTCATATGATCTATAGCCGATCGATTCTTCCCCAGCATCACTAAGACCGGAATCTTCCTTGAACACTTCTTTAGCTTCCAACGATTTGCGATGTATACCTAGTCAAATATTGTAAAGTTATTTTGTTTACATAAAAATAGATATGAAAGTGTTATATAGTCGGTACGTTAATCTCTTTAGCACATAAGTCACATTCAGTGGCAGATAAATTGATTTTTATGGTTTAGGGGCGGGGCTCTTGACTGATTTTATCCACTTTAGATTACGATTTGCGTGCACAGACTATAAGTATTTTAACTCAATATCTCAAATTTTACAGACCCTGAGAGAATGCCAACAACAGACGGACACAGGGACACACATGTCTAGATCGATTCAGTTTTTGATGCTAATCAAGAATATATATATATATATATATATATATATGTTTGTATTGTCTCTGATGCCTCCTTTTAAGCGTTTCTAATGGAATGACAAACTTAGCATACATTCCATCTTACTGTGGAGGGTATAAAAAAACTGTGTGACCTAGATTCGATGCAGTTGTGTTTGGTTTGTATGGTTGGCATGATTATAAGTGGTGTAATTGTTGCACTTTTTCTTTTCTAAATGTCATTCACACGTGAACACTAATTAAATGAAATAAAATTAATCAATATTTTGTCGATTAAAGTTATTATAAATTTAATAAAACTTAATCTGCAGAAATTTCATATTTAAGCCCTTTCGTAGTGACTGCGTTTCAGTTGGTTAATAATATATACAACACATATATGTATGTATGTGTGTGTAATAAATTATTAGATTAATTGACAATAACAAAATGACAATAAAAGCATTTTAATAAACTTTTGAACTAAAGCAACTCAATACCAAGCGTTTACTATAAACAATATAATGGAATTATGTTGAAAACGTGACCTAATAAAGTGATTGTGTATATAGGTGTGTGTGAGTGTGTTTGTGTGAAAATCGTTGAAACTTTTTGTGCATTTATTATGAAACAATTATTAAGCTATAAATTCTGCTTTCAAGTTAACTGAACTGTGCAATATATTGTCTGTACGTCCGTTTACTGTTAGTGCTTTTGCACCCTTCGAACAAAGTTTTCTTGCAGCATTTCTCTTGTATGTATGTAAGGTCTCTCATTCATTCATACACTTGCTAATCCCTAAAGTCGATTTTATGAGCTCTTTCTAATGTGGTCCACACCAGCTTAATCATTGTCGTTGGTAGGTAGTATAATGTGTTGTGTTGTGTTGTTGTGGTATTCATTTTTCTATTTACGTTCCCAACAATTTGTTAAATCCTGTCAAGTGCTATTTTATCTATTAGACATAATCATATTTTAGGGTGAGTTTGCTAGAAAAACTGGTAGCACAATGCTCATCAATGTCAGTCAGTGTCATTATTATCATTATCGTTGTCTTTCTTGTGCGCCTTAATGAGAAAATTTCCAACATATGACAACGTTATTATTACATTTGCAGTTGTTAAATCGCCTTGTTTTGAAATTAGTCATGCTTACGAAATATGCTACTACTACTACTACTACTACTACTACTAAAACGACTGCCACTACGATACCAAAGATCACAGAGAGCCGAAGGTAGGAAAAGGGTTCAATTTGAAATTTCTAACAGTTGATTAGTATGTTCGCGTGATATATTTGATACATTTATTGCATTTACTTTTATTCTCCATACCTAGTAGCCAGGGTGCTACAGATTCGTTCTCTTTGGCCGATTTTAAGATCGTCTCCGGCAGTGGCAACGAATGACGAACCATAGCACCGTACAAACCGTATTCGGCCATTATAGTGCTGCGGCCCCAACACTTTTCCGTCTTACGCCATTTAGCACGACGATTCTGAAACCAGACCTGCCAGAGAATTTCAAAGGAAACAATTTTATTAAAATAATATTATTCAAAATTAAATTCAAAATCACATTTTTTACTCATTTACTAACTATAAATATATATTAATATATACATGATACAGTGATAATGTATTTTTTTATACTCTTCACATTATATGGGGGTACACTAAATTTGTCTTTCCATTTACAACAGCCAGAAGAAGGCGTCAGAGACCTCACAAAGTATATATATTCTTAATCAACGTCAAAAACTGAGTTGATCTGCACATGTATGTCCGTGTGTCCGTCTGTTGTAGGTATTCTCACGGTCGTAAATTTTGAGATATTAAGCTGGAATTTTGTACAAATAATTTTAGTTTCTACACATAGATTGCTAATTAAAATAAACAAAATGGATCTGGGGCCACGCCCACAATTCTTAAAAATTTATTTTTCTTCAATATAAATTGAGCTATGAAGTTGAAATTTGTTCCACATATTTATAATTATCCCATCCATCGGTATGCTAAAAAAGAGCGCGTTTAGATAACAAACACGCCCACAATTTACAAAAAACCATACACAACGTAAAAATCGACTTTCGAGCTGATACGTAAAACATACATTATTTGAAGGCGTAATCACGCCTCCATAAATGTAGAGGGTATTTGAGATTTGGCTTAAGTCAAATATAAATCTTTTACTTGTTTATAGAATGGCTGCCTTTTTTTTATTTCCCTGAAAATCATTTTTTAATGTTTTCGAATATTTTGTAGAGTGACTGAAAAGATTTGGAAATTTACATTTTTTATAAATAATACGTTAATGTATTCGTTTTTATTATTGAAGCCTGTTAAAGTGCCTATTAAATCATAATTATACCCGTTACATTGGTGATGAGAGTATACTAAGCTTGTGTTATCAGAAATGTAGTTCTCTGTAGTTATGTCCGTATGTCCGCTTGTTATTGAAAATCTTTTTTATTGAAAAAATTTCAGATATTGTCTTAAAATGGGTTAAGTGTCATATATATAAAAATAACGGGCATGTTTTGAATCACTTTATTTATTTATGGACAATTTTTGTATCCAATGTTCAGAATAAATACCATGCGCCATGTATCGCAAGGAAGGGTATTCAAGATCTGACGTTACCTAAACGTATTTTTTTTATTTCTTCTTCTCTTTTTTTGGTAATAGTAGAGATTGCATTCGTAACAGTTGTGTTTTTTGTTTTTCTTTTTAAATGATTTTGAAGTTAATGTTGTGGAAGGAAGTTTATTTTAATTCACACAAACTTCAAGTTATGCTTTTTAATTTTTTATTCTATTCATTATACAGCAACTTTTACACCCAACCCCAATTAGTTGTTGATACATTGGTACATTGGCAAAATATTTTTATGCTATTATATGGTACTGGTAGCAACATACCGCACAAATTGGTGTCAAGTCATTGTAACCAGCTAGTCAATCAATTTATTAATTTCCGTTATAAATTACGGAACATTTCCATGTTTCCGCTTTTGTGCATGAATTTATGACAAAAACAAAAAAAAAGCCGATCGAATGTTTGCTGCCGGTTAATGGCAATAAAATGTGTCACAAGGCAAACAAAAAGAAGAAGCATAGTACCAGTTTCTGAATCTGCTAAAATATGGTAAAATGTAAAATATTTAATAAAAAAGTAATGGGTATAAAGGAAGTAGAATAGATTCACAACTATAAGACTTGAAGTTTTTTATACCCTCCATATAAGATACTAAGGTATACTAAGTTTGTTATTCCGTTTGCAACATCCAGAAGGAGGCGTCAAAGGCCTTACAAAGTATATATATTTTTGGTCCAAATCAAAAACTGAGTGGTTCTAGATATGTTTGTCCATATGTCCGTACGTTCCTCTGTTGTTGTTTTTCCTTCGGTCGTAAAATTTGACATATTAATCTAAAATTTTGTACAAATGGGCAAAATCGGTCAAGATCCGAGAGAGAATAATAAACAAAAATCTGCTTATTTATTACAAAAATGTAGCAATGAAATTTGAATGGATAATTTATAAATATACGATCCCTTGATATGCCAAAAATCAGCGTTATCGGTTAATGGACACGCCCACAATCGACAAAAATCGATTTATCTGGAAAAAAAATTAACCCATGAACTTGAAATTTGGTAATAATATCTATAATTATATCATCCCTCTCTATACCAAAAATGGGCATGGCCCATAATCAATAAAAGTCTATATATTTGCCATAAAAATTGACCTATGAACCTGAAATTTAGTAATAATATCTAAAATTATTCTATCCATTGGTGTGCCGGAAATGGCCTTCGTCAGATAACAAACACGCCCACAATTTATATAAAAACATACTCAGCGTAAAACTCGACTAGTAAGCTGATGGGTAATGCATACGCTATTAAAGGGTGTAATCATATAACTGCCATGCCCACCGTTTGTATGCATGTGGAGAGTATTTAAGATTTGGTTTAAGCCAAATTTAGTTTTCTTAGTTGCTTTCTTTACTCTAATCGTTTTTATACGTTTGCGCGTAAATATTTTATGAGCTAACTTAATAATATCCTTAATAGACTCTCACCAACGAATTTTCAGTGAAATATCCGTCAATTTACCAACATCATTTACTCGGTAAGATCTTAATTGAAAACAAATTATGAATTTCCTGCCTTAAATGATGATGGTAGATATAATAAGCACCCATTTCTATACACATCCTAGATCCAATGAAGCGCTTACCTTTTCTATAGAATAATCAACCATTCACACTGTTGTTGTACTTACACAATCAAACCATTTGACATATGTAACAATTTTTCGGACGCAATGCAAATTGCAACTGAGTTCAGTTTTATAGCAAATTTTACTTGAATAGCATTCTTAATCCCCATCATTGGTACCATGTCCACTCCTTTTATTTTATTAATGCGTGTTCATATACATTTTTCATAAGCCTGTTGCAGATTGTAATTTCAATTTACAACTGCAGTGTATACCTGTCTACACAAATGCTTTCCACTCTAAATACACAATAATCCATGATGGAGAATGCACATGAATACGAAATATAATCATTGATATTTTACAAAATTGTCACAGAAATTGTGTGTAGCGTAATTTAACTAAAAAAAATTCGATCAATATAAATCTAATTACGGAAGTATTTATAGAGTGTGTGTTACAGGTTGAGAAGGCGCATTCAACATTTTTTTTTTCAGAGACTGGATATAAGGACTTTAAAATCGTTAAAGGAAACGATTTGATTTAAATGAACCAATTAACCAATTAACCAATTTCTCCTATACGTTGATTTTTCGGCATGTTGCAATAGTTTAAACTTAGTATTGTAGGGAAAAACATCACTTGGCGCACTATGAAAAGATCGTTATATGAAAAAAATTCCCAATTCTTAATATTTTCCAATGAAACATGGGAACATTAATTCCACTTATTATAAGGTTGATTTGAAACAAGTTGAAATGCATGCAATTGGACGATTTGAACATGTTTGCAAAAAATTTCACCAAAATCGGAGCAGTAGTGTTCTAGTTATAAGCCAAGAAAAAAATATTTCATTAATTCTTGTGAAAATCACGCCAAACATCAAAATATGAGAAAAACACCAGGCGCTCAGAATTGCTCAGTAAGCAAATATTGATTGAGCATATTTTTTAAACTCTTATAATTTGGAAATGGCTGAACGGATTTTATTGAAATTTGTGGCAAAAACTGGTAAATTAATTCAGCTTTCAAAAGAAGTATATTATAAGGGCGTGTCACTTCCTATTTAGTTAATAAACAACATTTATTTCCAAAAAAAGTAATTTCCTAAGCAAATGGGCAGTGCCACGCCCACTAATTATAAAACCCCGAAAAGGTAAAGAAATTTCCAAATGTTTGCAAAAAATTTCAGCAAAATCGGATTTATCTTTGGTAAGTTATAAGCAAAACAATATTACCTTGTTTTTGGTGTGATTGTTGTTATTGTTTGTAGAATTTAGCAAAATTTAGAGGAAATATTTTTATCCCATTTTGTCACAATGCTCGTATTCAATAGCTTGTAACTTTTGAATCGCTGAACGGATTTAGTTCGAACTAACTGACCGTAGATGGAAAATTCTTCAGCTTTACAATGATATACATTTTTTGGGCGTGACATCGCCCATTTAATTATAATAACTCATTTTACAAAGTACTGTTTTTTTCAAAAATGGCTCATCCTAGGACCTCGAGACCTCGATTAATGGTTACTTTATCGAATTTAGAAAGAGGGGCGCAAAAATTTTCAGATCGATTGGAGCTACCGTTTCCGAGATATAAGCGTTCAAAGTTTTCATAGTAACGTTCTGGGGCACATTAATTCCATTTATCGTAAGGTTGATCTAAGACAAGTTTGAGTACGTTTTTTTTCACTTTTTTTGTAAATTTTTTAACAAAGGCCGAAAATATTATATTTTTTACTAAGAAATCCTTAATTTTAACATACTCCATGCAAATGCATAGGTGTAGGTTTTAATTAGAAATTTTGAATATTTTAAATTGTTTACTTTCGCATTTATTTTCCGATATTTTGTGCTAATATTATTATTGTTATTGCTATTGTATATAAACTGTTTTCCTCAAAGATACATTAAATTATATAAATTTCATTTTTGGAGGAAGGATAACGATAAAACGTAATTCCATTTTACGTAAAATAACTTTTCATCTGCCTTCGGGGCAGTATTGCAGCAATCTGTCATTCGCTTAAAATATGTGTATCGACCTGTTAACGCCCCCTACATTTAATAAATTAGAAATATTCCTCTCCTCCGACTAATCGACTAATACTATGTGAATGATTTATTTAGAAACACAAGTCTAATCAATTGCTGTGCCGTAGATAACGTTATAAGACGAGCTTTATAAAATGTCAATTTATCTCAAATTTAGTTACTTGCAATATCCCATAAATGGCGCATTAGTGGTTGAAAGAAGAATTACATTTACCCTGCAATGATATTGTATTTTATTATTGTACAGTAGTTGTTATGCTTGAGTTCTTTGGGAGAATTGTGCTGTAAAATTTCAATCAGTAAATTGATATTTTGCGTGATTTTCTATTACCAAATTCATTGTGTGACAATTGTAATATGTTTTCTAGAATATATCGTTAAGTAAGTAGTCTTATATTATACATGTACGAACAAGGGCTTTTAAGTAAACTATTTTAATGATTAAATTGCTTTAATGCTATTCTCCTGTCGCCTCCAATTGTAATATATGTGGTCGGACATTGATAATCGGATTATTTTACCCTCCACATAAGATACTAAGGCATACTATGTTTGTCATTCCATTTGCAATACCCAGAAGGAGGTGTCAGAGGTGTATTCTTGATGTCCGGGTGTCCGTGCGCCCGTCTTTTTATTGCCATTGTAAATTTGGTCATAAATTTTGAGATAATAAACTAAAAATTTTATTTTTAAATTTAAATCATTATTTAAAATGAGTAAAATCGGTCAAGAGTCACGCCCACAATCGACACAATCGAAATAAATCTAAATATAAATAAGTTCCTACGCCTAAGAATAAAAGCTAACATTGTATTAATATTAAAACCATATGCCACACCCACAATATACAAAAATCCACACTCAGCGCTAAACTCAACTTTCACGTTGATACGTATTAGAGAACGTAATAGTGTAGTTGCCACATTCACTGTTTATATATGTTTATATATGAGGATGTATAGTACACTCTGAAGTACTGTTGAAAATGGGTCAAATTGGTCCATGGTAAGATTTGTATTAAAAACTTAACATAACTTAATGTGTAACAAATGTTTATTGAACGCAGAGAAAGGTGTTTAGTGTGTTGGTAGTTGGTAAAGAATAACTGGGATCATATTATTAATAATATAAATTTATTCATTATTAATGAACTATTTAATTAAATTAATAATTAAATAATTAATTAATTGATTTATTTATTCAAGATTTATTAATTCAGATTCTTTGCTTAATAACTACTTTGAATATATTTATTATTAAAAATAGTTTTTATTAAAGGAAGATTATACTAAACGCTAATGATAAACGTGTTGCACTTTTACGCATCGACACAATCCCACCCTTGACATATAACCAGTAGGGTATGAGAATAAAAACCCGTTGAGATAACATATAAAAAGTCAAATATTCGACTAATTCATTTATTTAAAAAAAAGAAGAAGAAGAAGAAATGCAATAACAACAAAAATTCACATATCATTAACCAGTATAAGCACGCGCATCCAAATGAAAATCATACACAATGCGACGACGATGATATATGATATTAAAATATTGTAAAGATAATGACTCTGAATATAATTGAAATTCAAATAAAACAAGTCAAAAATGGTATATTTGGCTGGAGCCACATCTGAAATACCCTACCCTTCTATATGTGATCTGTAAGCATGGCATATAAGTCTTAAGCGGCCTCTTTTAACAATGAACTTTAAACTAGACAACTTTGCTTTTGCGGTCATTAAAAAGTTTGTTGGTGGTAGGAGGAATTGTTAATAAATTAAATTAAACAAAAATGTCTGCTTAAAATTTCATTTCTTTATCTAAATTTTTACCATAAGCGCGTCATCAACTGAAACAGTTTTGCTGCTCATCACGATTATATTTGAAATGACAAACTTGGTTTACCTTTCATCTTATGTGTAGGGTATAAATATTAATAAATACACTAGGCTGTCAAAACAAATCATTTGATGTGTGAGAGTTCAGTTACTAGGACAAAATCTTGTTAAGGAAGGCACGCACCCGAATCCCTTGACAATTACTATTGTTAATCTCAGACCAATGAAATATAATTCACTTTGTATATATTATAGAATAAAGCATTACGGCGGCATGGTTTAGTGTTCTGTAGTGTTCGTTGCAACATAGTAGTGAGTAGTGTATATAGGACATGTTGTGAAAATTCACACGCGCTTTAGTGGTTTTTCGTTGGCATGTTGTTTACACTTAACCACACACACACACACTCTTAAAGATTTATCATCTAATCGTCCAAAAATGTGGGTGATTAATATTAACTCGTTGCTGTTTCCAATGTTACCAAAATGTTTGGTACGCGTGGCATCAAAGTTTCACTTTGGCCGGTATTTGTTTAACTTTACTTGCACTTGCTTTTGCTCTAATATTGTAGTAATTGTTATTGTTAATACCACTAGTGCTGGCCGTTGGTGTTGATGTCGGTATTTATTATTTATTAACAGCCCTTAACTCGTTTACGATTTTCTACTTAACGCGTTTGTTTGCATGTATCTAAGAATCCCCTCTTTTTTTACATCCTTGTTTCAATTATTGTATATTTTGTTTTTTGTTTTTTCATTTAAAGTTACATCAATACATATATAATGTACACAAACAAAACATTAATTTATAACACCCGTAAAAAGTAACAAGCTTGTTAGCATTTTGTTTATAATTTGTATTACTTATAGGCTTTGTGTGTTGGTAATGAACATCCGCGAAGGGGATGATTAGAAGGGAAATATATATTGTCTAAAATAAATAGAAAACAAGTAAAAGAAAATTAAATCTGGCTTAAGCCAAAACTTAAATACCCTCATATGCAGCATTTACATAGAAACGGTGGGCGTGGCAGGTAATAGAGAATGTATTACATAGATTTTGGTCTATTATGGGCGTGTCTCTTGACCAATTTTGCTCAATTTAAATAGCGTGCAAAATCGAATACTATATATATATATGAAGTTTCAACTTAATATCTCAAAACTTAGAACTGTTAGAGTACAAACAACAGACAGACTCATGGACATACGGACATACGTGTTTAGATAGACTCAATGATTGATGCTGATCAAGAATATATATACTTTGTATATGATGCTTCCTTTTGGGTGTTACAAATGGAATGACAAACTTAATATACCCCTATCTTATATATCTGAAAGGGTTATCTTGAAAGTGGCCTTAATTCACTCTTCCGAAAAGACAAGTGAAATTTGCTAGATTATAAAGAAATATGAAGATTATATAAATTACCTAAAACGAAATATTTAGAAAATGGTCAAATTTAATCTATACATATATACATACATATGTATTTATAAATCTTGCAATTAAAAACCGAACAAAGAAAAAACATAAAAGTGTTTCAATTCAGTTCCAGTAAAAGCAATTCAATTAATTTTCGTTTGTTTGAACTTAATATTGTAATATATTGTCAATACGTTCAAAGGTATTAGCAATTGTAAGTATATGAAGAGACAGACAGACAGTTTTTGAATGAAAAAAAAAAAGCCTAGACGAACAGAAATATGTAAAATTCTATAGAATTATGTATACTTGCCACATAAAATACAAATACAATGACCAATAAAGCCAGGAATGTGCTGTCTAAATGGAAAGTATGTGTGAATGGCAGAGGATGCGGTTGGAATACCAATAAGTGAAAATATATTACATACAATATTGCTGGAATCGATTTGGTAACAAGAGCTGCAGTGACATTTTGTGTGATTCTCATGGCGATTCATTTTAAAATCAGTAAATTATGAACGTACCTGTTAACTCATTTAATATTACGGTTAATCATTGTCATAAACACAAGTGTGGAGCGATTTTATTTTTAAATGAACAACTTTGCGCCATGAACTATGAAAATCTATACCAAATTATATCCGCGTACCAAGATGGGCTTACATTATTGAGTGAAGGGGACAAACATCTATTTAATCTGAAAATTCAATTTTCTTTAAATTGTAAAAATTGTAAAGATTGAAGATTGTAAAATAAAAGCCGTAAATAATAGATTCCCTCAGGAGAGTTTTAAATTTGAAAATCTCTTTCAGAGTGCTTTGTTTACTACAAGATTGTAGAAAACTAAACATAAGAAAAACACCTTAAATCAGTTAGCTCCACCAATTATGCTATAATTAGTTTAGTTGTGTCAGTAAACACGTGGTATTGCTATATCGAGAAATATCATTATATGGATAGGGGTTCTAAAAATAGTTCGATGAGATCCAAATTTAATATATATCCAATTATTAAACTAATTAACTATTCTTCAGCAAATTTTGTTAAAAAATATTAAGAATTGTAATTTTTTGCCATATAAAGACTTTTGGTACATTATAAACCTTATAAGGGGAGTGGTTCTAAAAATGATACGATTCGGTTCATTTTTTCCTCTCTAGGCCAATATATGCTTTTGTACCAAATTTCATTGAAATATCTTTAAAACTGCGACCACTACATTGCGCACAAAATTTTATTGACAGACAGACGTACAGATGGACGTAGTTAAATCAGGTTAGACTTTGATTCTGAATCGATTGGTATAATTGAAGATGGGTATGGCATTTGCCATTTAGGAATAATAAACATCTGCATGTACACCACATGTGGTGTAGGGTATAAAAATCTAACATTTATTATAAATTCAGTCAGTGTAGTTACCTGATTACTACCTCTAAAGTTTATATATTAGAAATAAATGAATAATTACATTCTGGTTCAATTAAGAATTTCTTGTTAAATGTTTACACCCATTCTAACTTCAATGAATGGATTAATTTTATATATGTATTCTAAAGTTCAACTTTATAGCTGAATTTATTCGATCGCAAACGAATATAAAGCGGACGTACGGACATTTTGATGTTAACATCAATATATACTTTGTAGGATCTCTAATAGAATGATAAACTTAGTATACTTCCAACTTGTGTGCAGGGTATAAAAAGATTGAATTCGAAAAGCATTTTTAGCTTCTGAATAAAGCATCTCTATGCGTTTTTCTGTAATTGACTAATTTCCTTTGCATACCTATCCACTACTTGCCATAAATGCATTATATCACGGTTTCACCCTTTTTACTATAATACAATATGAGTGGAACGTGCAAGAATTTCAGGAATTTACTGAATCCTATTATGATTTCTAAAACTTTATTAACTTTTTCAACATTTTCTCGTAGCCACCACATACTTTATGTAAACGTTAGTAACGTGCTTCAGATATTCTACAATTCTACAATTATTTACATAATCAGCATCAATTTCTGTACCTTTTTTTATATAATAATGTCTGTCATGTTTATACGTCTGAAAGAAAATTCAGAAAATATTCAATATATTTCCGATAAATATCTATATATACATATATACATGAAATTATATTTGATGAGAGCATTATTATTATTCTCTAATTGGATATTTGTCATTTAATCGAATGAATAGCTAGTTTCGCAAGGGTTCCATAATTATAGTCCAACAATTTCGTGCTATTATAAAAGGTGAATCTAATAATTTTTAATTATAGACACAGCAGGTGATACCAAAGTTAAATCAAGAAAATAATAATGATAATAAGTGAAATGAGCGAACAAAACCTCTTCATTTATATATATGGGCATTTCCAGAACAAAAGCAACACTTTCTCAGAACTCAATGGATATATAAAAGGGGTAGTCTGCATAATAAATATGTAGAAAATGGAAAAAGGATTCGGAACAGTTCTCTTCTTTATACCCTCCATATAATAAGGAAGATATACAAAGTTTGTTAATGCATTTGCAAACATCCAGAAGAAAACCTCAGTATTTATGTATTCGACGATCAGCATCATAAATTGAGATCATCTAAACATGTATGTCCGTATGTCTGTCTTCTATTGACACTCTTACCATTGTAAATTTTGTGATATTATACTAATTTCCTTTACCATTTATATCTATTATGACAATTTGAGATATTGTATAGATTTAAATTGGAAAAAATCGGTAAAGGGTCACGCTTACACTCGATAAAAATCTAAATATCTACCACAAAAATTGAGTTATAAAGTTGGCATTTGACAAATATAATTATCTATTTCGAGGCATGGTCGGATAACAAACACGCCCTCAGTATATAAAAAACCTTACTTATAAACTCGACTTGCTTACCTAACGCATACACTATTCGTGGACGTAATTATTTACCTGCCACACCCTATATTTTTATATATATGTAAATGTGGAGAGTATTTAAGATTTCGACTAGGCTAAAATTTAACTTTTTTACTTGTTTATAATAATATATGTAGGACGTCACTATAGCGGCATATTCAGATTAAACTCATGCCCAATTATAAATTTTAATTTTTCCATTTTTAACTTTCCTCAAATTTGTACCAATCATATGGAAATGGTGGTATTAAAGATCTGGGCTGAGTTTTTTTCTTCTTTTTTTTTTTTCTCATCTTTTTAGATCATATAAGAGAAACACGTACTTATTTTTATACATATAAAGGGGGAGAAGACTATACGATTTTTTTTTTTTGCAAACCAATTAAAGTGTCAAAATCAGACAACTTGGGCATACAGTTTCATTCTTTTTTTCACTTAATAGTCGAATCTTGTTGCTCATTCTACATCTTATTCATGCTATATACTATACCAACATTTATGACTAATGACTGAAACAGAATGCGTGCATACATGATATGTATTGCTGCATATAAATCTCATATAAAAATTTATTGATTAAATTTAATCAATAGATAATAAATGCATTTAAATATGTTGGATTATAGAACTCGCATGTATTACTGCAATCAATCGTAGAATGGTTTTTGCCTGCACTTCCAAGGGATCCAAAATATGGTTTTATTACAAGGAAAGGGAATGTAAGGGATGTACTTTAAGGTAATGCCCCAACGCACATTACTCATGTACAGTCATCCTGTTTCAACCATTAAACGCAATGTTTCCTACGCATGGCTATGTCAAGTGCGTATTTACGTGTATATTTTTCAATTAATGTCACCATAGGGGGGAATGAAGGTGGAGATAAACCAAGAGAATTGACTTTGTTGGATAATAACAACAGTTTAGAGAGTATTTGCCTTAGAATGTGATTAAATACATGAATGGAAAAAATTATTTGATGAGCATTTTATAATCGCCTAGTTATAATAATTGAAAGCTTCACGTTAGTTTTGAACTACCTTTGGCTTACGCCCAACCCTGCACCACCGGCCTTTTCTTTCTGAAAACATTACTAATCCTGGTATGGTACGTTTAATATGTTAATGATTGAAAAAAAACTAAAATATATGAATTTGGCTATGGTTCAATTTGATATCTTTTCATAAATAAATCGTAAATATTTTATATTTAATTTTTTTTTGAATTACGATCTATTTAAGAACCTTAAAAAGAATGCATTATTTATGTAGGTAAGATTTGTCACGCCTACTACTCATCCTACCATTTACCCTCCACATAAGATGGCGGATATATCAAGTTTGTCATTTGAAAAATGCGTCAGACACTATGTAAAGTATATATATTCTTGATCAATATCAAAAACTCAGTCGATTTAAACATATAAGGCGAGTGTCTGTCTATTGTTGGCATTCTCACCGGCGTAAATTTTGACATATTAAGCTGAAATTTTGTACAAAAACTCTTAGTTTTAATTAAAATGGGTAAAATCGGTCGACGACCATGCCCACACACAACAAAAATCTATTTATTTTTTCACAAAAGTCGAGCTATTAAGTTAAAATCTAGTAACATATCCAACAATGTGCCGAAATTGGGCATGGTAGGATATCAGGCACGCCCACATTTAATAAAAATCTATATATTTTTCACAAAAATTGACCTATGAACTTGAAGTTTGGTGCACATATTTAGAGTTATTCCATCCCTTGATGTGATAAAAATTGACGTGATTGGATAATAGATTTTTTTTTGGTTATGCATCTATTTTCTATTCAAAATCAATTGAAATTGATGGAAAATCTGATCTTTAAGTTATATTGTAATAAAATATGAACTTAGTTATGTTTATCTTAAGCCATTCCTATGCCAAAAACACGGAAGCCTAAGCAAAACATTACTTTTTACGCTTGTTTATTATTAAAGATATAAGATAAAGTTATAAAAAATATATTTGAAAATGTTTGAGTTAAGAACACACTCACAATCACAATGGCCATAATCTCATTTTAAGGTGGTTAATGTGATTACACAAGATTATGGTATAAAATAAATATTATTTTCTTCCTTTACTCTTGAAAGAAATATGATAAAATAATGCATAGTCCGTGTATAATATTGAAAGTAAAACTATAAAAAAATATTTAACAAACTTGCATATATGTATGCATGTATGTAAAAAAATGGAAACAAAAAACACCAGATAAACGCACGTTTTCGAAAAACCCGCTGTGTAACATGAAGGGCACGTGTGCCCTGTATTACAGAATATTTGCAACAAAATATAATGAATATACTAAAGTTACAATTAGACACTCCTTATGTAAAGAAAATGAACCATAAACTCATGTGCATTAGTAAACCAATTTGTGCGTTTTGATGAATATTTCGTATTTTGCCCACTTATCCTTACCACCCACCGCGATGAAACGTGAGTTACAGTCACTAGTTTGCAGTGAAGTTGCTAATGATAACTCGCGTACTCACGTACTTAATAAATCTCAAATATATATTTATCAGTAACTCATTAACGTAAAGCAGGAAAGCTGTTACGAATATTGTATTCTATTAAAAGAAATAAAGGATTGCTCTTGTTCTGATTAAATTAAATTCTCAGATACCATTTAGAATGGTAATATAGGAATGATAATTGTAAATAGTTCATGGGAAACTTAAATACTCTAAGCATACATACATACAAACAGTGGGCGTGGTAGATACGCCCTCCATTAGTCTATGTATTACGTATCAGCTTGCAAGTGGAGTTTTAAGCCGAGTATGGTTTTGTTTGTAAATTGGAGTGGAGTGTCTGTTATCCGACCATGCCAAATTTAAACTTAATAAAACAATTTTTGAGCCGGATAAATAGATTTTTGTTGATTGTGGGCGTGTTTCTCGTGTGACAAATAGCGATTTGCGAACAGAAACTAAAAATTTCTGTACAAAATTTCAGCTCAATATCACAAAATTTATGACCCTGAGAATGCTAACAAGAGAAGATCAGTACGTATACTAGATTGACTTAGATTTTGATACTTGTAAAACTTGTAAAACCTATTCGAACTGATCTATAAGTATAAATAAACCATTACATATAATCTACTTTCTGTTCAAATATATAACAATTAAATATTTCGCATGCAATAAATCCATTTGTAGTTCAGAAAATTTGCGTTAAAACCTGTTTGGCTAACAACCTTAAAATATGCAAAATATTGTCGTATACATAACCAAGAGTGTGAGATGGTAAACGCTCTCTTGTATGAGTGTCACACAATACAACAAACAGACAGAAAATTGTGGAGTAGCATATTCACAGGCGCTGTATGTTTGTTTATGCATTCATCACCATTACCATCACCATCATCACAATCATCCTCATCCTTACCAGTACTAATACATTTGCATAAAATTGTATGTGCCGATATATAGGAAGCACATGAGCAATTATTGTACAACACCAGTATGTAAACAACTAAGAAAGACAACAAGCAAGTAAATATCTGTTCGTTGCTTGGAAAATTAACAATTTTTCAATTAAAATCAATACCGAAGCAAGAGTTTTTAGGCAACAACTCAACTCTTTCACCACAATTTCACCACACTACTTTAATTTCGAGTGGTTTTATGTTACTACCTCTCACACTCTGCCTTCCCACCCCACACCAAATCATTCCAACCAGCCCTTCTTCAATACCGTTGATGATGTTTGTATGTGTTTGTATGTGTTTGTTTTAAATGCCACAGAGTAGAGTGCAAATAGCTTGAGTGCCTGTATACAAGCAAAACTTAACTAAGCAGTCTGACAGTTGTCATTTTTATTACATGTATATGTACGTTAGTTATATTGCATATATAGATTTATATATATAAATATATATATATATATTATGTAGTGTTTACATATCTAATGTTTTTCACTGCAGTGCAAAGTTTGAACTTTTCTAAAATTAAGCAAAAATCATCCAGTGGCACTCAAATTTGTCACTAAAAAAACCTCATAATGAATGAAATAATTGTGACCAGTTGTATTGGAAAATATCAAGAATTGTAGATTTTTTCATGTTGGTGGAAATTATTCCGTATGTTACTATGAAAACTTTAAACGCTTATATCTCGGAAACGGTAGCTCCAATCGATCTGGAAATTTTTGCGCCCCTTTTTCTAAATTCAATGAAGAATCCATTAATCGAAAGATCGTGGCTCTAGGATGATCCCTTTTTAAAAAAAAGAGTACTTTGTAAAATGGGTTATTATAATTAAATAGGCGGTGTCACGCCCACAAAAAATATATAATTATAAAGGTGAAGAATTTTCCATCTACGGGCAGTTAGTTTGAACAAAATCCATTTAGCGGTTCAAAAGTTACAAGCAATTGAATACGAACAATGTGACAAAATGGTTTAAAAAATATTTCCACCGATTTTGCCAAATTCTACAAACAATAACAACAATCACACCAAAAAGAAAGCAATATTGTTTTGCTTATAACTTTCCAATGATAACTCCGATTTTGCTGAAATTTTTTGCAAACATTTGGAAATTTCTTTAGCTTTTCGGGGTTTTATAATTAGTGGGCGTGGCATCGCCCCTTTGCTTAGAAAATGTATTTTCTTAATTTAACTGTTGTTTATTAGCTGAATGGATAGTACCACGCCCATGCAATATGCTTTTTCGGAAATCTAAATTAATTTACAAGATTTTACAAAAAGTTTGAATAAAATCCATTCAGCCGTTTCCAAGTTATAAGACTTTAAAAAATACTCTCAATCAATATTTGCTTACTGAGCAATTCTGTGCGCCTGGTGTTTTTCTCATATTTTGATGTATGGCGTGATTTTCAAAATGTCGACCACCAGAATGAAGACATATTTCCTTGGCCTATAACAAGAAAACTACTGTTCCGATTTTGGTGAAATATTTTACAAACATTTGGAAATTTCTTTAGCTTTTCGGAGATATATATTTAGTGGGCGTGCCATTGCCTATATGCTTAGTGAGTTACTTTATTTTACCTAAATATTGTTTATTAGCTAAAATAGAAGTGCCACGCCCATATTATATGCTTCTACTAAAAGCTGAATTAATTTACAAGTTTTTACAAAAAGTTTGAGCAAAATCCGTCCAGCCGTTTCCAAGTTATAAAACTTCAAAATATATGTTTCATTAAGGCGCCTTTAACCCTTTTCTAGTTGTGACTGTGTGCATATAGGTACTTAGATCATTTTTGCTTAATTTTAAAACTAATTTGGGTGCATTTTAAATCGACATTGAATCCGAGTCGAATGCTTACCACAGGCGCACGCGGCTAAATCAAATCAGAATTTCATATTTTGATTACATTTAAACTTCAATTGAGTGGTGTAGGCTATAAAATGATGCAGCTTAGCTGACTTAACATCTTCACCAGTGTTTTTTACTTGTTAATTTTTTCGATTCCACAGAATACCTAAAATATACAAGTTTCCCATGTGATGATGAAATTCAAGAGGTGATGATGCAAAAATTAATCACATCTACATTAGCTGTCAACAGTCACCATCCGTACTACAGCCGTGTTTAGAATGACAACACACTATAAACATCTTCCCTCTTTGCAATTAACGTACTTCAGAATGATGAAGAAATATTTTTCTTAGAATTGATACCACAGCCTAAGTGAATTGGTTCTTACATATAGAACAACAACAAAAGAAAGAAAATTACATTTAATAATTCCTTTGAAATGTTGGAGTAGTTTCCAATGAAAAAATGCTTAAAATAACATTACAGCTAAAATAAACAACAGCGCCAAAAACAAAACGAATACATTATAAAAAAAAAAAAAACAAATACAACATATCCGCGAAAGGTAATCTGATCTTTAGATGTATTTAACATAGAATGCTACGACTTGGTGCGTTGCATGTAATTTCTATTAAAAAGTTAATCACACGCTTTCAACATGTGATGGTGTGCGTAGGTATTATTAAAAATTCTTCATAAATCTATAAATTACTTTTATATACCTTTGAATGTTTACCACAGACGCAGCTAAAGATAAACTCATAGTGAGACGGACAGGCATGTTTCAATTGATTCAGAATTTAATATACTCGTATATATTTTGTAGGTTCTTTGATCACAATCTTTCTTGAGGACTTTGGGAGTATACTTACTTTGTAAGAAAATTCAATTTTATTAAAAAAATACGTTTTTTCATGAAATTTTTCAAAAATTATTATTATGTTTATAACAGTTATTATATATTTATACCCTACACCACTTGAGGTAAGAGGTTATATTAAATTTGTGCGGATGTTTGTAACTCCTAAATGGAATATGTTATGCTCTACTTCAAGTATCACCAATCGATTCAGAATCAAAATCTGATACGATTTATTCATGTCCTTCTATCCGTCCGTCTGGTTATGCATATTTTATACAAACTACAGGTCGAATTTTTTGAGATATTTAGATGAAATTTGATACAAGAACATGTTTTAACCCAAAAAGAAATCCTATTGAAAATGAACTAAATTGGACCATTTTTAGAATCCCTCCCCATATAAAGTTTATATTACAGAGAAGGTCTTTATATGGCAAAAAATTGCATATTTTATTATTTTTTAACAAAAATTGGTAAAAAATAGTTAATTGGCTATATATTAAGCTGTAACAAATTTGAACCCAATCGGACCCTTTTTAAAACCCTTTTCTATAAAATGATTTCTCCCAACAACTAAACTAATTGCAGAATAATATGTGGAGCTGAGCGATATAGGGTATTAAATGATTGGGCTTGATTAACTAAAACATTTTCACTTATTTTAACCAGAAAAGTTCTCTTCTACGATATTTACATCAAAATTAAATCTGTAAAGTTTAACGGCCATGAGCGTTCCAGTAAAGAAGATCTTTGTTATCTACGGCCTCCATTCGGGTTTTGCATATGAAATGATAAATTCAACATATTCCCCAACATGAATGTAAACGCTTATAAATACATACAATACGTCAGCAAACACTTAAAACCAGAGTAAAGTAGAGAAGAATGTACGACAGAGAGAAATTTTTAGAGGAAATGTGAATGCCAATGTAGTTAACTTTATCTATTTATATGATGATGAGTATGATAATAACGATGGCTATATACGGTATGTAAGAGTTCTATAACACACACATATATATGTACAATCATACAGACAGAAACAAGTATTACTCTGTATCCGTAGCCGTCGTTGCTGATGTTGTTTGTGTACGTTGTGTGGTTTTAAGAGTTAGGAAAATTGGCAAATTGGTATATCAACCCAATAGAGAATGAATACTCGCTGAATTGCTGGTTGACTAGATGATTTCTAAATAGATAGAAGCAGCAGTAACTATATGATATGTACAACTGTGCCCTTGTGAAGGAATCTTATATTTGGAAGTCTCTAGCATACAGGCTCACAAACAAAACTACAAAAACATTTTCGTATATATTGCATGTGCTCGTTGCTGTATGATTTCATTTGTTGCGGGTGTTTGGGAAAGGAAAATTTTTGGCTCCTTTTTTGCACAAACTTTAAATGTAAGTTAGTCATGTAGCAACTGGGACCTTACTCTCTCTTTCTCTCTCTCTCTCTCCCTCTTTACAAGTCTTTCTTTGTGTGGTAATGCTTATCCGATTATATATGAACGTATTTAAACTTAACATTATACCTACATAATAAATACATAATTTAATATTAGTTGATGCCAACTTTTGCTATCACAAATAACTATAAAAAATGTATACGTAGAGGACTGTCACTGTAATTGGTACAACATACTATTCAATGGGAGTAAGTTAATGAAAATGCAAGTAAAAAAAAGCTAAATTTGGCTAAGACCAAATTATAAGAATCCTACATAAACAGTGAGCGTGGCTGATATATAATAACTACTCAATATTTTAAAAATTTATCATCATCATAGTGCTATTATTAGACGGACATACGGACATATATGTTTAGATTTACTCAGATTTTATTGCTGATCAGCAAGAGTCCTTGACGACTCCTTCTTGATGTTACAAATAAAATGACAATACTCTCCATCTTATGCGGATTATGTAACAAGTCCAATTCTGCATTAAATTTGTTATTAATCGATTTTGCTCGTTTATATAAAAATGAAACTTTTTATAAAAAGTTTTCAATATTTAAATTTTTGAGTCAAAATGAAATTTTGAATGAAACAATTTTCAAAAAATAAACTCACAGATATACAGACGGACATGTCTAGACTTGATATACTTTATAGAGTCTCCAAAAGCCTCCTCCTTCTCCCCTTCCTTCCTCACCACCTTATGTATAGTATATAAAAAGGCTTCAAGTCTGAAAGGTTATATGAAAATTGTGGAAATATATAGGCAGGAAATTCCTCGACGGCTTTTGAACAAGCAAAATTATGCTTTGAACTATACACATACACACATGTATTTCATTTTTTATGAAATTTTTTGTTTGTTTTTATATACTCCACAATAAAGTGAAAAAGTGAAGTAAAAGTTTGGTAAAGACATTTGTAATACTTGTAAAGCCGTTATTTAACACACTTGCACTAATTCACACAAACATAGCACATAGCACAGAACCAGACTCTTTATTAATGCAATACATTGACGATTGACAAATCGTACCAATGCTTTTCTACGTTGTTTTGTTTGGTTTTAGAACAACGTTACAAAATGCCGCAAGGCATTATATTTGAAAGAGAGTAAAAGTCTTGCTATGATTATTTTTCATATTTCGGCGCATATTTTTTTTTTTTTTTTCATTATTTTTTTCTAAATACCTTACCCAGGGGTGGTTGCAATGGTGGTGACTGTATAATGATGACATTTCTATTGATGTTATGCATTCTGATGAAATGGTAAAATGTGTATGTATTAGTAAAATTGTAAGAGCTAATGGTTGATGGGCTTATAAGCCACTTTAATATAATAAAAAATAAAAAAAAAACCTATAATGGCATTGTTTCACGTTAATGATATATAAATATGGCAATTGTCGAGAAAAGGAATGCTATGTGCAGGAACAACTAAATTTGGCTTAAACCAAATCTTAAATACCCTGCACACCTTTAATGGTGGAAGTGGCAGGTATATTACCACGCCTTCTAATATTATGTGCATTACGTTGTTGAGTTTTACACTGAATATAGTTTTTTGCACATTGTGAGCATGTTTATTATCCGACCACGCCCATTTTCATTAGTAGATGGGATAATTTTATATATGCATAATAAATTTCAAATTCATAGGTCAATTTTTATGACAGATATATAGATTTTTGTGGATTGTGGGCGTGGCACTACATTCAACATTCAGTATTTATAGAAAATTTTAGTTCAATATCTCAAAAATTTATGGCCATGACGCCTTACTATAGGTACTGCAAATGAAATAAGAAACTTAGTATACCCTTCATCTTATGTGGAGAGTATAAAAGAAACTGAACTTGCCTTAACGACTGGAGGGTGATAATTACGCCCTATACAGGGTATTCGGTACTAAATAAGGTTCTTATATGCGACACTACTTTAATGAACCTTTAATTATATCGCTTGAACTGATCACTCCATTTTTGATTGTGAGAAAATTTTCGATTATAGACTAGACTACCTGACCAAGTTCTAATTATTAATAAGATTTAAAAATATACAATATTTCAGCTGAATTATTAATTTTTGCAACCGCAACATTAACAACAAGAAGCGGACAGACGGACGAGCATGGCTACAACAATTATACTGCTTATGCTAATCAAGAACTTTTTGGAGTGTCTGATGCATTCTTTCTGGCTGTCTTAATAGATATAAAAAAAACTGAATATATTCCCCGTGTTGGAGAGAACAAAAAGCTTATTTAATCAAAAGAGAAGGTGTGAAAAATCAGTTAGACTTTATGAAAATAAACGTAAAGGAGCAGATTCAGAATTATAAAGATATTCCACTTCCTTTAATAATATTGAATATATAATTCACTTCAAGTTTATTATTGTACAAAAAAAAAAAAACATTCACTACAATGAATGGCAATTATTTTAAGAAGAAATCTTGTATAAAACCGACATTAGTATGTTTGCGTTTATAAATGTTTGACAACAATGAACACGTTGTATTGTAAAAGAAAATAAAACGAATTAAGGCATGTTTTTCTATCTTAATTATCGAAACAAACAAAAAGTATTAAATTTCTTTACATCACTTACTTGGATGCGATCTTCAGGTAGTTCAGTTTTCAATGAAAGCATTTCGCGGGCATAAACGTCAGGATAATGCGCTTCTTTGAAGGCCTCTTCAAGTTTCTCCAGTTGGTAACTGGTAAAAATGGTGCGACTGTGACGTCGCTTTTTCTTTTTCTTCTTATTCGCAAAACCATTAAAATGTTCCAAAGTGAAATCTTTCGTTGCCAAATCACCCACTAACATAAAGAAATGGGAAAAATAATTTAGAAAATTAGTTAAATATAATACAAAATACTGGAAGAAAATGAATAGTTACGAAAAGCAAAAAAAAATTTCTAAAAACTTTATTTAGAGTAAATACCAAAACATAGCAAATAGTCATTACATGGTATACATACTAACCCTACACATGTAGGGTATATCGCTGTTGCCTTAGGCAACGCCTATTCCTATTGGAATTTACAATAAGAAATAAAATAACACTTCAGCTACCTTGTATGCCCTGCACCATAGTGATGGGGCTCAGTCATATACTCTGCATTGTATCGTTCATAGCTACACTGTTCTAACAATTTATAATTGATTACTTGTTTAAAATAATAAGCGTTAATATTACAAAAAAAAAAAAAGGAAATGATTTTTAATATTAACATAAATAATTCGCTGTTATTAAATTGTAGAGATGAGCACAAATTCAAAGGTAACCAAGAGCAATTATACGCCTTTACATAGAGTATTTTTATACCCACATTATTATTCACATAAGATGGGATATAGAAGTTTGTTATTTCGTTTGCAACACTCAGAAGGAAGCATCAGAGAATGTACAAAGTATTTATACTCTTGATCAGAAAACTGAAAACTTAATCTACAGATGTATGTCTGGGTATCCGTCTGTTAATGGTAATCACGGAATTTTGAAAATTTTGAGATATCGAGCTGAGAAATTTTATACAGACACATTTAGTTTCTGCGCGCAGATTACTATTGAAAAAGAAGCGGTCCAAAACCACGCCCACAATCGACAAAAATATATTTATTTGTTACAAAAATTGAGATATTGAGTTAAAATTTGTTCCACATATTTATAATTATTCCATTCATCAATGTGATGAAAATGGGTGAAACCGCATGACAGACACGCCCACAATCTACAAAAGTCTATATATCTGGTACAAAAAAAATTGACCTATGAACTTGAGATTTGTTATGCTTATATAGAATTATGTTATCTACTAATGAAAATGGGCGTGGTCGGATTACATGATTGCCCACAATTTACAAAAAATCATACTTAGTGTAAAATTCCACTTGCAAGCGGATAACTATTAGAGACCATAGTCATGTACCTACCACTCCCACCTTTTGTATGTACATATGTAGAGTATTGAAGATTCGACCTAAGCCAAATTCAGTTTTCTTAGTTGCAATTAAGTATGAATTGTTTTGTATAGATTCGAAGAGAAAGATGAGTAGAATCAAGTGAGAAGAAAAGGTTTAGAAAATTCAAATTTTAGTATTAATCGCAACGCTTACAAGTTAAATACACAACTAACAAATAAACAAAAAAAGTTAATAGTTTGCTTTCAAATCTTTCAAAAAAAAAAGAAAATGGTGGAAGAAAACTTAAATTATTTTCAAAAAATTGTCCAATATCGTCGCTATTTTATAATTGAGCCATACTACTTTTTTTATGTAATGGCCAGTGTTTTCAATAGTATTGCTATGTTGAATTTTCCCTTGGAAAAAGCCTGTCATGTGAATTTGGGCTACAGTCAACAAGTCTGTACCGCCATTTTGGACAAGTCTCAATATAATATAAACTGTGATGATTTTGAAATGATTTTTGAAAATTTAACTGAATTTACTGCTACTGTGGAAGAAACCACATTAACTAATTGGTCAACGAGTTTGAATTATACGGTATGCAAGGCCGAACTGGGTGCTCAAAAGTTGTTTGCCAACGTTTCCGGAAGAAGAGCACCGATCGGTAAGATTTTGAGAAAACTGGTTAGTTAAGAGTTTGTTAAATTTATGTTTGTTGTTGTTGTTTTGTTAGATTGCATTTCTTAGTATAAATCATAATTAAAAAGCAACATTTTTACATATATTGTAAACAATAGAAACAGGTTATGTGAACTAGACATTATTTAACACACTATTAAAAAGTGACGAGTTTTCTCGTCTGTACCGTACGATTACTTGAGACATTTACCGGTTAATAACATTTTGCCATGAAAAGATGAGTTAACTCGTCACCGGTGCTTACAGTGGAATGTAAACAAATTTGAGATATTTAATTATTGTACAATTATTGACTTATTATATAGCGGCAATATTTACTATAATAATTGTTTTGTTTGCGGGTGGTTGGAGCGATCGCTTTAATAAACGTAAGGCATGTATGATAGTTCCCTTAATCGGAGAGTCTCTAGGCTTTCTTTGTAAGTATTGTGTAAAATGAATGATAAAACAAGTCGGGCCAAACCGATCATTTAATATCCTCCACCACTTTGTTATACAATTAGCAGAAGTAGTACAAGATAATTATTAATTTAATTAACTATTATTCACCCTTGACATGAAATGGGGGTTATTTCGTTTCCAACACCCAGAAGGAGTCATCAGAGACTGTACAAAGTATATATATTTTTAATCGCCATCAAAGTCTGAGTCGTTCTAGACATATATGTCCGTGCTTTTTGCATGCAGATCCCTATTTAAAATGGGCAAAATCGGTCAAAAGTCACGCTTCATCTGCTACAAATATTGAGCAGATGAATAGAATTCATTGATGTGGACAAAAAAAGCATGGTCGGATAACGGACACGTCCACGATT
The DNA here is from genome assembly GCA_963978525.1 of Ornithomya fringillina. Lineage (NCBI taxonomy): Eukaryota > Metazoa > Arthropoda > Insecta > Diptera > Hippoboscidae > Ornithomya > Ornithomya fringillina. The sequence goes on from OZ021693.1 coordinate 21,157,087, forward strand.
TACAAAAAAAAACCATATTCAGCGTAAAACTTGTCTCTCAATACATATGTAATGCATGCACGATTAGAGAACGTAATCATATACCCGCCACGCCCACCCTTTCTATGTAGATGTGGAGGATAATTAAGTTTTGGCTTAAGCCAAATTTCGTTTTTTTCTTGCTTGTTTCCAAATATTGTTTGTTTTGCTAAGAAAGGTTTATTAATATCATCCATTTTCTTTGACGACATACCAATGGAATTCGGTTCATATGCGGAACTTATTGTACCCGCTGCTTTTGGTGGTCTTACACTGAGTATAATGGCGATTGATAGCTATATGACGATATCTACACCAGAACCGGATCGTGTATTTCGGTAAGTGATATAGTTGTGTCAGAACAACGAAGGGACTATGCTTGTATATATAAAGTATATAAAGTTTGTTATTCTGTTTGCAACATTCAAAAGGCTGTGTATATGTAAGAAAATCGAAATCGATTTAGACTTGTTGGTCATGTAGTCGTATAAAGTTGTCTAAACAAAACAGACGGATATACGATTTTATATCTTAACACATTTATATGTAAACTGTGGGCATGGCATTGTTTACAATCGTAATTTATTGTCCTCCATTTATTGTAACTTTTTCACTTACTTTAGATTTGGAATTTTCGCTATGTTTACTACGGCCATTCCGTTTGTGGGACAGCCCGTAAGTGGCCATTTATTTGAATATCTTGGTTATACCAGTAAGTATAATTCTTGTAAAATTAACCAATACAACATGCCAATTAAAAGAGTCTCTTCTATTCCAGAATCCTTTGGCCTGGCGTTTGGTTTTAATGTGATTGCATTACTTTATGTTTTATTTGTTATTAAAGAAATTCAAGTTTTACCCAACGAAATATCTAATAAGGATAATAAAATCATAACGCAAATACATGATAATGTAGCTTATGATCGTGATGGTTTAGATACAGAGCAAAAGGGTAGAAATAATGGCAATAGAGATATGTTACATGGGTCTTCTACTTTACAAAAATCCAAAAATCTAGGATTAAAGGACTTTTTTGATCCTCATTTAGTTATTGATTGCGTAAAATTCCCTTGCACGAAACGACCGCATTACGGACGTTTGATTATAATATTATTGATAATTTCATCATTTTTTTTGTTGGCTCCAGTTTATGGGGAAGCGGACTTTTTGAATCGTTTCGCTATCAAAAAGTTCGGTTGGAATGGCAATGACTACAGTTATTATGTAACTTTTAATTCAGCCTGTATACTGGCGGGTAAGGACGGTAAAACGTATACCTTGATAAAGTCTTATCTGAACATATATATTTGCTTTAAGGTACATTTATTAGCACAGCCATTTTTAGTAAGGTTTTGAAGTTACCTGAGACAGTTTTAGGGATAATCTCCTCCCTAACCACCGCCATATCAAGGATAATGTTTGTAAGTTGAAACATATCAACTGCTTTGTATGTTAAAAAAAAATTACTTTTTTAACGTTCAGGCTTCTGCTGACAATTCACGGATATTTTATGCTGCTGGCGTGATGGAAATGTTCTTCTCTTTGAGAGGTATAGCCATTAAAGCACTTGGCTCCAGTGTAGTGCAAGGCGAAGAACTAAGTATTCAATTAGACTCTATAATATGAACAGTTTGAAAAGCACTAATATGTCTTTTTAGGCAGAATGTTTTCAATATTTGTGCTCTGCCATCCATTGGGTCAATTTATATTTACACCCATTTACAGCACGATATATGAGAGTACGATCAACTCTTCTCCGGGTACCATATTTCTAATCAGTGCTATATTTTCTATTGGCAACATGCTGCTGTTTATGTAAGTATAACTGCCAACCATTGTTATTATACCAGTATGAAGTACTAAACTGTAGCCTTTTTTCATAATTAAATTTAAGCGTCTGCTATATATTGTTAAGATTGCGGAATTCACGTTTAAAACAACAACAGCAAGAAGAAGAAGAAGCCAAGACAAGAAGCAATTCAAATTATGAGATAACCAGATTATAGCCTCTTTTGTATCTTTCACCTTTGTAATGAATTTAGTACATATAACTTAATTATAAACAATATAAATATTTAACTAAATTTATATAAAAGCCTAGAGTATGTCTCTTAATTGTCATCAAAATTTCGCTTCATCGTAAACGTTCGTTTCTGCGACGTATAGCTTGCGCATAATATTACCAGGACAGATAGACGGACATTATTAAATAGATTTCTGGATCTTACCACAAGTGTTGCAGAGTATAAATATATTTTAAACATTTTCGCCAATTATCTTTCATTCCAAATACTTAACTGTCATTTAAGTATCAATCTAACACGATTGACTTTGTATACTCTGATTTTCAGTTGAATTTGACTTTTTGCCTTAAATAATAATATTTACTTAATCCAAAACTTCTGTTTTGGTCGGTTTTTAGAATAAAAGTATACCCAAGTATTTGAACAGAATATGTGCGAAGTGTTATTTCACGTCAGTTACTTCAATGTCACGTGAATATATTTTATTTAAATTCATTTTATTTAATGTACACAATAAATTATATATATATATTTATATAAGTAAGAACAAATTGTAAAGCGAAACAAGGTGTTGGTAAGTTTGAGTATGTTGTCGACATTGATTGCGGTAAACTGTGTGTTGTCCCAGTGTTTTGTAGAAGTACCGTACAAGTAAGAAAACTAAATTTGACTTAAGCCTAATCCTTAATAACTTCCACATCTACAACGGTGGGCGTGGCAGGTTTATACTTACGCCCTTTGTATTACGTATTGCCTTGCAAGTCGGGCTTTTGCTTAATGTGGTTTTTTGTAAATTTTAGGCATACCTATTACCCGGCCACACCCATTTTTACCACATTCATAAATGATATGATTATAAATATATATAATAAATTTCAACTTCTTGGGTCAATTTTTTTTGGCAAATAAATCGATTTTTGTCAATTGAGGGCGCATTTGCCATTCGACCACGCCGCTTTTTGGCACATCCATAATTTGGTTAATTATAAATATGTGTATTAAAATTTATTGTTAAAAACTCAATCATTGCGGTATATAAATAGATAGTTGTTGATTGTGGGCATGGTTCTTGATCGATTTTACCCAATTTAAGTAACGATTTACGTACAGAAACTAAAAATGTCTGCATAAATTTTTAATATTTCAAACACAACAGACTTAAACATGGACGTACGGACATTCATATCTAGATCAACTTAATTTTTGATGCTAAACAAGGAAGCTTTGTTTTTGGTTTTGCAAAAGAAATGACAAACCTAGTAAACCTTAGTATGCTATGTGAAGGGTATAAAAATGAACATGAGCCATATTATAATATACATGTGAGTGTGTATATACATCAATAGAAATAGAAAAGCCGATCCTTTGTATTTTAAACGATCTCTATATACACTTGTTCATATAAATATAAATAACTCAACGTCTGTTTGGCTTCCTTTCTGAATATACGCCAAGGACGGTAGAATGGTTTGGTTTATATGCGGTTGGTTGGCTAACGTTGCTACTCAGCAATTTTTTGAACTTGTTCTTTTTATTTTTTATTTTATTTTTACATACATATTTCTATGTACACATACAATATAACTGCACATATACGTATACGTATTTAGAGAGTAAAATTTAATTAGTATAAAATGTAATTTGCTCAAAAGTGCATGAAAAATGTACGACTACTACACACTTTACGAAAGGTTTTGTTGTTGTTGTTTTTTTTTTTTTTCTCAAGCTATTAAAATACACAAATACCGACTACACAATACCACATAGTACACATACATTCATTATACACATATATCACTACGCCATTTTACTTCTTACATAGCCAGCCATAGCCATAGCCAGTCACTGTGCACATATTAAAGCACACTTACAGCGTATATGGATTATGTTTGGCAAAAAGCCTGGGTTGGGTTTTTGTTGGTTACCAACAAGAAAAACAATAAAAGCAGAAAAAACAGAATAAATAACAACAGCAACAGCAACAGAAGTTGTAGTAGTAGTAGTAACATCACATATAATACTCATATGCATCACTGACTTAAAATGACTAATTCATGTTATGGTGGTTGTTTTGAGGGTTATGACGCGTATTCACCACATATGAAATACTATTATTTATTATTGTTGTTGTTGTTTTTGGTTTTATTATTATTGTTGTTGTTGTTCTTATAATATTGTTCTTTCTTGAGTTGAGACCCATACCATACTGGATTACAGTATTATGGATAGAAAGTGTTTCAAAACATGTTCTTCTCTACGAATGTCAAGGCTTTCAGCTTCAAATTATAATGAAGAAGCATCAAGGACCTAATAAAATATATATTCTTTATCAGCATCAAAATCTAAATCTAAATTTGTTAATGTTGAATATCTTGTATGGGCAAAATTAATTAACAGCCATGCCCATAATTGGTATAAAACTTTCTTATATTAGAGCTACAAAATATAAGTGTAGCACAGCATCTATTTGGAAGAGTTTTAATTCTTATCATTTCTTCATAGAAAAAACAAGTGAAAATGTTGTAGCGGTACATTATATATGGGGAGAGGTTTCAAAAATGGTCCAATACGGTTTATCTTCAATAAAGTTTCTTTATAATTTAAAATCTGTCCTTGTACCCAATTTTATGGAAATACTTGTATATTAAAAGATGCTACCTGTAGCAATAAACATAAATTTACATGGACAGACAGACATTGTTTAAACACTTCAGATTTTGATTCTAAATAGATCGGTAGAGATGGGTATGACATTTTCCGTTTAGGAGTTACAAATTTAAAATAATGTCTTATCATATGTACTATAGGGACTAGTCCGTATCCAACTCTTTATAAGAATTACTTTAAAAATTAATCTAAATAAAGTGAAAATTCTTCTCTTTTTTAAATATTTAAACAATACTGACAAACTTTCTTCAATCTTAAAACTTAAAGTTGTTTATACTGATTTAACCCGGTCAACATGTGAAAGGTTCTCTTAAAAGTTTTACTTTTTTATAAATCATTGAACGAATTATGCTTAGTGATCTTTATTGAGTGATTGAAAATAAAAAAAAGTTAAGTAGTATAGAGTATTGAAATTGTCTGCATAGAGGGCATACATGTATACATGTAGACACAAAGTTTTGTTAACATGTTGCTTATGCATGGATTCTTACTTGTCTTTCAAAAAGTAAATTGTGCACTCAATGGAAAATTGTTAATTAGATTGCCTTTGGTGTTTGATGATATTGTATCTTTACGTAAGCACTTTACTAGTCAGTTACATTTTAATTATAGCCAAGGTCTAATTACTCTCTCAGGTTTGGGGTTTTGTCAAAATGGTTTTTTTATCCAGAATGAGGCCTTACAATGTATGTATATTCTGATTCAATATCGAATACTGAGTCGATCTAGACAAGTTTAGTCGAAAAAATTATTTATTTTTTTTGCCAATTTTTGTTGATCAGTATTATTAACGTATGAATCACATTTCCTCTTCGAAGTGAAGTTCAAAAGCTTTTTATACCTTTATTAAGTTTGTGTTAATATTTATAATTCCTAAACGGCCTTCTCTTAATATACCAATCAATTCCTAAACATTTTCCATCCATTTGTCTGTCTGTCCATGTAAATTTTTGCACACTTTCAACACAGTTTTCCATGAAATTAGATATATGGACAAATCTTGAGCCAAAAAAAACTTTATTGATCTATTGTTAGGGCACTTCCCATATAACGCTCCCATTTGAAATGAGTCTTCATATAAAGAAATTGGTAATTTTTATTATTTTTTCGTCATACAACTTGATGAAGAATAGAAAATAAAAAATTTGAACACAATCGAATCATTTTTAGAACATCTGATCAAAACTATTTATATAGTTTAGGGCATTACTGTTGCCACAAAGGTCCATTATGATATGAAAGATATAAAAAGCGATTGAAGTTGAAAAAGCGTGCAGCATATGAAGTAGTGAATTGTAAACGTAAAGCACTAAACGTACGCATTAGCGTGATACGTGTAACGAAAGGGTTAAATTGCTTGCAAAGCAAATAAAGTAAAAAACAAGTAAGAAAACTAAATTTTCGCTTAGGCCAACTCTTAAATACCCTTCACATCTAAAGAGTATCAAATTTCAAGCAAACTTCAACGTCACAGCTTATTTTTGTTTATCACATAAGTAGATTTCTGTCAATTGTGGGCGCGTTTGCTAACCCATCACGCCTTGTTTTAAAACATTGATGAGTACACTAATTATAAATATGTGCACTAAATTTCAACTTTTTATGTCAATTTTTTTTGGCAGGTATAAAGATTTTTGTGCATTGTGGGCGTGGCTTTTGAACGATTTTACCCATTTTAAATAGCAATCTATAGAAACTAGAAATGTCTGTATAAAGTTTTAGCTCAATATCTTAAAATTTACGACCTTGAGAATGCCAACAACAGACGGACATAAGAACACTCGGACATATAAGTATAGATCGGCTCTGTTTTTGATGCTAATCAAAAATGTACATACTTTATAAGGCCTCTGATGCCTCCTTGTGAGTATGACAAATGGAATGACAAACTTAGTATACCTTCCATCTTACGCGGAGGGTATAAAATGTATATTGCATCCCCGTAAAAACAATCCACACATGTGTAGATATGTATATAAATAATTGAAAAACATACATACACATAAAAAAATATATAAAATACACGAAGGGAACAATAAATAAAACATAAGGAATGAAGTAATGAATGAAAGAATGAAACCCAGTAAACATTTTGTTATGCTGTCCCTTGATGATTTTACTTTTACACGTAAAATTTATAGAAATTGTACAAAATACACAAATGCCACATACGTGCATAATGTTACGCTCAGATTTTGGTGTATAAAAATAACACTTTCTCTATTTGGCGAACGCTAAATGCGAATGTGAATTTCACAAGCAAAAAAAAAAGGGAGTTGTACTAGCGTAAAATTTCAGTTACGTGTGCACATACATTCATGCGTATGTACGTACTTGTTTATGAATTTTGTGGGTTGTAGACAAGTTCGTACATAACGTGTTCAATTATTGCACTTGTGCTTCAGTATGCGGATCATGTGTGTATGTAGATAACAAAATATTTATTACCGTTACAAATGCAACAAAATGAAAATTTCAGTATTTGTTTTCTGTTGATGTAATTTTTCACACATATACGCTTCAGCAACGCACCATGTAGTACCACCAGTAACAGTGGTATTATTATTATTATTGTTGTTGTTGTTATTGTTTTATTTTGACTTTCGGGTAAACAGGTTGTTGATATGTATGTCTATACATTTTTTGTGTTAATGGGTTATAGTATCTGTGTGTATACGAGCGTATGTGTTTGTGTGTGTGTAATCACATTGTAAATTGTATTTTATTAGCAATTTTCATAATTTATGACTTTGATGACATTATTCTAAATTAACATTTAGTTTCAGTAAAAAAAAATCTACCCACACCTCTAAGCATTTAGAAATGAACTGGGTTTTCAATTGCAATTCAAATTCATTATGAAAATCTATCTCTATATAGTTTTACTTAGGTCTCATGCGATTGTGTGGAAATCATTACGTACGTTACTATGAAAACTTTAAACGCTTATATCTCGGAAACGGTAGCTCCAATCGATCTGAAAATTTTTGCGCCCCTTTTTCTAAATTCAATGAAGAATTCATTAATCTAGGTTTCGAGGTTTCAGGATGATCCATTTTTTTAAAAAAGAACACTTTGTAAAATGGTTTATTATAATTAAATGGGCGGTGTCACGCCCAAAAAATGTACATCATTGTAAAGCTGAAGAATTTTCCATCTACGGGCAGTTAGTTCGAACTAAATCCGTTTAGCGATTCAAAAGTTACAAGCTATTGAATACGAACAATGTGACAAAATGGGATAAAAAATATTTCCACTGATTTTGCCAAATTCTACAAACAATAGCAACAACCGCACCAAAAACAAGGTAATATTGTTTTGCTTATAACTTTCCAATGATAACTCTGATTTTGATGAAACTTTTTGCAAACATTTGGAAATTTTTTTACCTTTTCGGGGTTTTTTAATTAGTGGGCGTGGCACTGCCCATTTGCTTAGGAAATTACTTTTTTCGGAAATGAATGTTGTTTATTAACTAAATAGGAAGTGACACGCCCTTATAATATACTTCTTCTGAAAGCTGAATTAATTTACAAGTTTTTGCCACAAATTTTAATAAAATCCATTCAGCCGTTTCCAAGTTATAAGACTTTAAAAAATACTCTCAATCAATATTTGCTTACTGAGTAATTCTGTGCGCCTGGTATTTTTCTCATATTTTGATGTTTGCCGTGATTTTCAAAATTACGACCATACACACACACACACACGAATTCATGAAATACTTTCTCGGCTTATAACCAGAAAACTACTAATCCGATTTTGGTGAAATTTTTTGCAAACATTTAGAAATTTCTTCAGCTTTTCGGGGATCTATACTTAGTGGGCGCGGCACTGCCCATTTGCTTAGAAAATGACTTTTTTTAACTAAATGTTGTTTATTAGCTAAATGGGAAATAACACTCGCATATAATATACTTTACTTGAACTAAATAATCATCAATTTAATATTTATGTAAAATTGTTTCATTAAGTAGAAACAAAATTGATTTAGTGGTTTGTAAAAGAATCATTATTGATAGCAATACAGTTTGAATTTCTGTATATAGGGCAAGTTTATATAGATAATTACCAAAAAGGCAGGGTATCTGAAATTTCAACTTGCCATATATACATTATTTATGTGCTAAAAATAAGTTTTTGTCTCTTAAAATAAAATATCAAATTACGTTAAAAAAAAATTATAATAATTTTAGGTCGACTATTAATCATCCTCTATCATAGTTTGAATAATTTGCGATTGCAGATGAATTTTATAGATCATTATTAAGTCTGAATACATCTTTTGTGTGAGATGCCAGAATTGTCTTTATAGAGATTTTTGCAAATTGAAGAAGCTTCTGAATCATTGGAGCCCAGCAAAGGTATTTTGCAAAATACTTCTTCGCTACTTTATTGTAAAGATAAGACGGCAGTATGCTAATAAATATAAAAGAAGGCATAAACGTTCGACTTCATGTGTTTATCTTTTTATAAACATATCCCCATAAATACATCTGCAAGATGGATATTGCTTTAATTGTTTTATGACAATACAATACAATGAACATGTGTGCGACTTTTTCTTCTTCTTCTTCTTCTTCATTATATCATACAATACTCAACCCTTTAAATTATTTTGTATTATTTTCTCGGTGTTTGACTTGCTTTTAAAATAAAACAAAGGATTTACTTTGATCGTCTTGTATGTACGTGTTGGATGAATTTAACATAACGGCACAACAATTAACAACAACAGTAAAAAAACAGAAAAAAAACTGAGGAAATTAGCGCGCTTGTCTGTCAAATTTAATTTAACTTTTATATGTCACTTACTCTGCACCAGAATACATATATATTTTTCAAATCGTATTATTCGGTTTGCCTCCTTAACGATGAACTTTATACAAATAATTTATGCTGTTAACTTATTCTGTGTATTTATTTATTTATTCTATTAGTTATAACAACAACAACAACAACAACAGAAAACAAAAAAAATTAATAAATAAAATTATATTTTAAACTGTTAAATGTATTTATTTATTTTATAATAAATTATAATAAAATTAAAGAAAGGCAAAAAAATTCACCAAGATTTAAATAAATTAAAAAACATAAATACAATAATAAGAAATCTTAAAAAACTGATTAAAAAAAATTATATTTAGATATAAACATAAATTAGGAAATAAAAATTAATAAAAATAAATTCAAGAACAAAAACAAAAAAATTATTAAAAACAAAAATTTTAGGAAAAAAATTCACCAAAAACAACAATAACAACAACAAATAAAATTAATTAAAAACAACAATAACAACAAATAAAATTAATTTAAAAAAACAAAAATAATAAGAAATCTTAAATATTGAATTAAAAAATTATTATCTAAATAAACATAAATTAAGAAATATAAATTGATCAAAAAAAGAAAAAAGTTCAGCAATAAAAACATAAAAAAAAACTTATAAAAACAAAAATTTTAGGAGATTTTAAAAACCAAATAAAAAAATATCCTCTACGGCTGTGGTATAATACCAAACGGGCTTAAGTGTTAAAATTATAAAGAGGGTCATATTTGCTTAAGCAATAAAAGAAAAATCACAAAAAATAAATATCAAATATTTATTATAAATGTTACAAATGGAATAACAAAATTAACATATCTTATACATATAAGAATATATACACATAACCACCCTCTAAGCATGTTAAATAATTTATTAGTGGATTGATGCTGACCGATTGAGGGCATAGTCTAAACCTAACTTTTATAAGTGAAACTTTTAACTCTCGTTTACTTTAATTTCATCACCCATTCTTTTGTGTTTTTTTTTTGGTTGAAAATAAAAAAAACGAGTTTTTTTATAGTGTTTAAATGATTTATTTAATTATATTTTCATTCATTTCGATTCAATGCCTTCTCCTATTACCTTGTAACGCTGCTATTTCTATACTGTAGAATTTCAATGCATAATTTTTATTAATGCATATAAATGTAGTTTTGAACAAGCCACTTGATAATTTATGCAACGAGTCGTGTATAATTGCCGTTTCTCTAGTTGTTGTTGTTGTTGCTGTTGCTATTACGATTGTCTACCATAAGCGTTAAGTCAATTACCAATAAATACGTGTAGACACCTTCATATATAATTGTGAATTTAAATTTATTTTTTATACCCAACAGTAAGAGAAATGAAATGGAATAAAGTGAAAGGGAGCTTAGACCGAATTTGGAATACTCGCCATTCCATTTATATATATAAATAAACCGGTGGCCATGGCATGTATACAATTATGCTTTCTTTTAACGACTACCTGCATCGAAAAGGGCTTTTTTTTGGGAATGTAAGGGCGTGTCTGTTCTTTTCTTCGCCTATTTCTGAAATTTTTCAACCACAAACGTTTCAACAACAGATACACCGGCTGAGATTTTTATGATAATCAATAATAAACACACTTTAGAAAGCCTTTGAAGTTTCCTTGTTCTGATAGTTGCAAACAAAATGATTAACTTTATATATTCGCCAGCATAATGTGGACGTACACATATATATAAAAACTTAATGAAAACTTCACACCTCGACAACAAAACCTAATTAAAGTACATAAATAAAAGTGCACTTAAAAAAGTTGTGTTACTAAGTGCAAGTAACAAAAAAAGAAGAGATTTATACCATAATTAGGGGAAAAGTAAAAAAAAATTATTGAAACAATACACAATTATTCAGGCAAATATTGGTTGAGCTTGTTAAAGTTAGAGTCACTGTTATAAAACATCTATGCCTTGGAATTAATTTAAGTTAAATGTAGGCATGGTCGTAACAACGTGTTCAGATAATAAGCCTTTCTTTGCATGTCGCTCTATCATCTCAATTTTATAATAATTTCCTAACTGTCTGTCTGTTCAACATCAAAAAACATGATGTGCCTGTTATTGTGTTGTATGAAGTGAAAGTTTATATAAAAATTTAAATGATATATCGTCTCAGTTAAAAGGCAACTTAATTTAACACCCAAACAGACAGAGGGGCAGACAGCCATGCCTAGATAGTTAGGATTTTTATGCCAATTAGTATAAACTTTAATTCCCTTTTCCACATTACCTGTAAGCTGTTGCTGTTGATGTTGTTGTTGCTGTAAATATGGAGAGTGTTGCTGATGATGGGGATGGTGGTTATGACGTGCAACAATAGATTGCCGGTGATGTTGGGCAGATAATGTCATGTTATGTGGTAGAAGGGCAGCTGCCACAGCAGCATGAGCATTAAAGTAAGCCATACGCGAAGCGGCAGCTGCAGCAGCTATAGACATTTGTTGTTGTTGTTGTTGTTGTAAATTATCGGCTGCATAATTATTTGCCAATTTCACATATGAATTTGTGGAAATTTGTGGGGAAGTGCTATTGGTCGATGCGGACGAACAGGAGGATCGCGATGGAGATGGTGCTTGTGGCGATTGTGGTACTAATGGTGAGAATGTGGTTGCTAAAGAAGCAGCACATCCTTTAATCAATTTCGGACTAATGTGACCGTTATGATTTTTCGCATTATCATCGTTGGTGGCTGGGTCCAGTAGGAGTCGTTGTTGTGTTGACTGATTGTTTGGATTTTGACGTTTTTGAGTAGCAATAGCAACTACAGCAGCAGCTGCTGCTTTCGTATTACCTAAACCTAACAGCTCTTGTATTGCAAACGATGTCCGATGAGACATTGTTGTAATTGTCTATTTTTATATTATTTTCTTTATTAACTTTTTGATTTGTTTAATCATTTATAGATTTTTATTTTTCAATATTTCGTTTTTGTGTTGTTGTTTTTGTTTATATCCTGCATCATTTGTGATTATTAATTCATAATTGGCTAAACCCATTTTTAATTAAAGCAATTGATTCAGAATCAAAATCTTAATCAATTTATTAAAACAATGTCTGTCTGTCTGTCCATGTAAATTTATGATTAAGCTACAGATCGCATCTATTGAGATTTCTCATAAGGAAGTCTTTATATGAAAAAATATTACAATTCTCAATGTTTTTTGATAAAAATGGGTAAAAATTAATAAATTGGCTTAATATTTGGATACAACAAATTTGGTTCTGATTGAACTATTTTTAGAACCCCTCCCCATATAAGGTTTTTTATGTACTGGAAGTCTTTATATGACAAAAATTTGTAATTCTTAATATGTTTTGACAAAATTTCGCAAAGAATAGTTAATTAGCTTCATTATTAGATGTAACAAATTTGGATCTGATCGGATCATTCTTAGAACCTCTTTCCTTATAATGATATTCCTTGGAATGACTTATATGGCAAAACCTAGCGTTTAATAATATATTTACACTAAGAGGCGAGTGGTATAGACTATTAAATGGTCGATCTTAACCGACTATAAAATTTTCCCTTGTTTTTTTTTTTGGCATATACCAGCAAGAGACATCAAAAATCCCACTAATGAAGAGATTCCTGATTTGTATTAAAAATTTATATCATTTGTTATACTTTCACTTGACCGACGGTGGCAAACCAGTCTAAGTATGGACAATACACAAAAACCCGCACAAAAAACATATAATCTCCACCTTTACCATTTCCATTCAAATATCGTGTCAGAAGTTAGAACCGCCGAATTGAACAAAAAATCAACATCTATTTTTGAATGATTGAATTTCAGAGTGTTATGAAACTTTTTTGTAAAGCGAATGTATTTCACATGCTTAAGGAAGCAGGGCAAACACATATGCATTCATTCAAATTTTTATCAACACATTTCGATTTTGGTTTGTTTACTATTTAAAACGCGATTTCTTTTTTAATGATACACATGCATACAATGATTGACCGCTTCTAACTACACTGACCGAATGATAACATTAAGAAATTATGTTTTTGGTAACACGTTTGTTCATCTCTTTACAACACTACAATAAACAAACGAACGAATTTAATACGTTTTTTATTTCATTTTATTTTATTTTTAATTTTTTATTTTTGCTTTACTTTTTTGCGATAAATACAACAAATTCGGAATAATTTTCACGTCAAACTGTTGGCACACTAAATGATAACCCACAGTTTTGTTGTCATCGTCGATAATGTCCGCTCTACGTAGTAAGAGAGCGCGCATACATATGTACAGTAAAAAAAAAGGAAAAAATTCAATTCTAGGTAAGACGTGGTAACTCCCTAGCACGTTATAACGGAGAATGAACGCTAGAAATGATAACGGCAGTTATATCAACAGCAACAGCAACAGCAGCAGAATTTTAAGAAAAATTAAATGTATCGTACTAATCGCACCGTAGCAATAATGATAATTTTCAGATGTTAGTACGTTAGGTGATGTGATAGGATTATTCAAAAACAACAATAATAACAACAACAACAACAAAAATGAAAACATATTACTCTGACTTAATATTTAAAATAATCTGGTCAGACAGAAATGCGCTCACATGCTGAAAACGTTAACGAAGAGACGTGTTTTTTGTTTTTTTTTGTTTTTTTTGTTTTTTTGAATTGAACACTTGCATATAAATACAGAGGGCCAAACCCAGACTTGAGAGGTGAAGCTAACGCAAAAGCCAAACGTTTAATGCAGACAGCAGACATTTGGATTTTGCCATGAATAAAAAAACACAAAAAAAAAAAAAACATTGATGGGCGTTAATCTATGACATATGATTAAGAGAGTAATGCTTGTAACGTATTTACCCGACAAACATTAAATACAGTTTGTTTCTCTATATACAGTTGAACTCTTCCAGTCAACTACTGTTGAACTCTTCTTCCATAAGTTCAAAGAATTAGCTTAGCCAACAATTATGGCGCAAGCGCTGTGTTTGTTGAGGAAAGAACATAAAAAAAAAATTCAATTCTCCTCTCACAATCACAATTAATATAGTGGAACTCTTTTCACTCTCTATTCTACACGAAAACATTCCACTAAAATACTTCCCCTTCAGGAGAGAACATTTCTCCTTTATATTGAATTTATCTAAAGTGGAAATTGAGTATATTTTGAGTTTATTTGAAATGATATCAAAAATTAGGGTATTGTTGTTGGAGAAAGCATTGTAATGTATGTTATTATTGTAAAACGATTTTGTAGGTAGGACACATTTTTCACATTGTTCGATATCTTAATTAAAGTTATTTTTGATTACATACACACATACACAAACCTTAAATACACATTGAATAAATATGTTCATTTATATGTGTGTATTTAGATTTATTGATTTGGAATAAGAGAACAACCAACCATTTTATAGATAGGTTCAGCTTATACACTCGTATAGTTTAAGAACACATTCTCTATTCATAGCGTAAGTGAATCGCGCAGTATGGTTATGAAGAACAGAAGCACCCTGCTGTAGGGTAATCTTTTAAAATTCACTTCTTGAAAACAAAAAATACTTATTGGTACTGAAATTTTATGAACTGGAAATCCTTTAAAGTAAGCGCACATCTAGTAAATTTATTTAACACAAAAAGAAAAAACAAATAAGAAAACTAAATTTGACTTAGAACAAACTATGAATACCCTCGACATATACATATAAACAGTGGGGGTCGCAGGTATATGATTACGCTCTCTAATATTGTACGTCGTACGCATCAGCTTGCAAGTTGGGATTTACGTTGAATGTGATTTTTTTGAAAATTGTAGATGCGTCTGCTATTCAACCACGCCCATTTTTAACGCATCGATGTATAAGATAATTTTACCTTTATATACCAAATTTCAACTTCTTAGGACAATTTTTGTGGCAGATAAATAGATTTTTGTCGATTGTAGGCGTGGCTTTTCATCGATTTTATCTATTTTAAATAGTTATCTGCGTGCAGAAACAGTGTCTGTACAAAATTTCAGCATAATATCTAAAAATTTGCACTCTCGAATATGCTAACAACGCACAGATACCCGGACACACGCACATAAATGTGTAGATCGAAGCAGTTTTTGAGTAGGATCTCTGACATCTCCTTATGTGAAGGGTATAAAAATGAAAAATTTGGGTATATACAGGGTATGGACAAAATAATATAAACATCTAACGTATACAAATTATTTATGTACTAATAGAGTGTTGCTTTTAGAATTACTGGTATTCTTAGCGAAATAGATTTGTAGAGTGTCTGATTAGTTCTGCGGTCACCTTAGCAGCACTAGTTTTATGTTGTCTGGCCATAATTCTTTTTAATGTTCGTCGGTCTCTCTCAGTTAATTTTGAGTTTTGCCCACTATTCCTTTTCGTCGATAATGTTTTATGTAAGCTGTCAGTACTGTGCTCGTTAAACAATTGAACTGTTTTCATCACAGACACAATATGCAACAAAATGTTCTATATTGCATGGTGTTTATATTATTTTGTTCATACAAAATGAAGCTTTTAGATGTTGTTGGCCTTTTTTTATAGATGTTGCCTTTTGTATAACAAACTTAGTATACCACCTATTATTATATGTAGGTATGTATAGAAGTGTTTGTAAAATTAATAAAAAGTTCCACACTAAGTGTAAATAGTCGTGAATATAAACAACGCGGTAACTTGATATTTTCATAAAAACTAACTGAAAGAAAGAATTCAAGACGTTCTATATGGGATTAACTTGAACACACTCTCTTTCATTGTATGGTACATGGCCAACAACATATTCACACATTCTACACATTCTGCACAAATAATAATAATAAATAAATCGAATAATTGAAAAATGAATCACTTTTAAACTATGTACGCTGTTAAGATACAAATGCCAACACAAATAAATTCTTTGTAATTGATCAATAATTACCTTTTTATAAACACATACATACATCATGCATACCCAAGTACATATAGACAAACATTAAATAGTTGGAGTATGAGATGAAAATAGCAAAACTGTCAAAATAAATATTAAATTACTTGTTAGGCAGAGAAAGGAAATAAAAAAAAAATAATTGATCAACAATATAAATATGAGAGATATTAAAGAAAAAAAACACACACAAAATACACACAAAAAGGAAAAATGTGTGAATCTCCAAACTATGCAAACGTTTTATTTTTTTTGTTTGTTGTTGTTGTTTTTCTTTGTAATATAAAAATATAAGAATATCATACACATACGTTTTAGTGGGTCTCAAATGAGTCGATGTTGGGCTATTGTTTAGCAAATATTTTGACGGTTAACCATCATTGTCCATAACCATTCGTACGCACATATTCATTTAACAACACAATCCTGTTGCATTGTTGGGGAATTAAGAAGAAGGCAGAACAAGGTCAATTTGAACAAGTACACCAACTTTAAATAGAAATTTATTTTCAAAATCACAGAATATTGTGGCTGAGAAGAAGGATTTTAACATCATGCGTTCAAGTCTTTGTAGTTCAGCTTAATGTCTAAGGAATAAACTTGAAACTACACGGATTGAATTTTATTGCTAATTATTTAAAATAAATTGTAATAAAAAGAAACAACAACAACAACAACAACTTTTGTTGTTATACCAACAACAACAAAAACAACATAATAATAAAAAACCAAATTAAAAACAAAAAACATCATAATTGTTTTAAATAAATAAAAATTAATAAGATAAAGGAAATAAATGTATTAATCAATTAATTATTAAAACATTTAAAAAAAAATAAATTTAAAAAATAATATGATTGATATTTTATAATTAACAATAAATTTTTTATATTTTTCGTTTTCATTTGTGCTATACAAAGCTTTATCCCCTATAGAGGTCGCTTTTGTACTCCAACTCAACGCAGACAGCATGCTTACATACATTCAGTTAATCTTTTATTTGAGTTTATAGCTAATTTCTTAGGTTTGAATCCAAACTAAATTGCCTGTTGGGCTTTTTCATATTTTTTTTAATGATTAACAAAAATTAATCAAGTAAACATGTAAAGAAACTGCATTTGTGTTTTGACGAAGCATAATATGATAAACATATCTATAGGAAAGTATTCAATTCAGTAAATAAGTATTTATTATATATTAATTGAATCAAATGATGGATAAACTACTTAGAAATATGTATACATAGGTATATATGTCAATCTTGTGGCATATCAATGAAAGGTCTCGTTGACAAAATAGACAAACGCCCGGACACAAAATACATGGATGCATTCACGGTTATGTTTAGATAGATTCCGACATTAATGATAATGATGACAATAATTTGTGGGGCATCTGAAGTCTCTTTCTGCATGTGGCAAATAGAATGATAAACTTGGTATATGCGCCATAAGGACTATAATTAAGTAAGGAGGCGATTCTCAAAACAAAACTATGTTATGTTTTTATTGTACCCTGAAACAAGATCAAGTCATCACAACTCGCAACTACTTAAAGTTCATTGTTAAGAATCCCACAGTCCTGACCGACAAGTGCCGCTTTGGTTGCAATCAAATTGAAAACATTCAACATATTACATCGGGATGCACTAACTTGCATAGTTGTGCACCAACAGAATATAAAACAAGACACGATTAGGTCGCTAAAAGAATTCATCAACAAATAGCACTGAAATATAAATTGATTGAACATCAACAACAATATTATAAATATCAACCTGATGCAGTGCTAGAAAACGAATTATGCAGGCTGTACTGGAATAGATCAATATATACAGATGGAAGCTAATAGACCTAATATTATGATTTTAAATAAACGGACGTGGAAAGTATTCCTTATTGATATAGTAACAATACCTAACAATAATAATATGCAAAGCAAACAACACGAAAAAATTACGAAATATACTAAGCTTGCTAACGATATAAAAAATCTGTACGTATCCTTCCCATCATTATATCAAGCACTGGCCTAATCCCTAAAAAGTATCCACAGCTGTCTCAGAGAACTACAACTATCCACAACTCTATGGCGGGATATGTAGAAACCGGTAATAAGATCAACAACAAGGATAGTTCGAAGATTTATGGGTGATAATAACAATAAATTTAATTGATTAACAACTAAAAATAAGTAAATATTGTAAATTATATTTTACATTGTAATTTCCTAAAAAGTTGTGCAAAATTTATAATAGCCACTAAAGTGAGTTAAGTAAAGGGATAATAATAATAATAATAATAAAACGTAAATCAAAGTTTTAGAGGTTATATAGAAGTGAGGGCTTCGCTCTACATAAGACGGGTACTAAGATGTTAAGTTTGACATTCCATTTGTAACATTTAGAGAAGGTATCAAAGACCTTACAAAGTGTATGTATTCTTGATCAGCATCTAGTCATGTATGCCCGCGTGTAAGGTGGCATTTTCTTGGTTGTAAATTTTTAAAAGTTGAGCTGAAATTTTAGTTTCTGTATGCCGATCATTATATAAAATGAACAAAATCGATCAAAAATCTAATCATCTGAAGTTGAACCTTGATACTCATATTTATAATAATCTCCTTTCATAGATGAGCCAAAAAGGACAGACGAAGAACAGATAAGTCCACAATTTACAAAAAAACTGTTTAGAGTAAAACTCGACATTCTTTGTATACAGAATTAAGAATGTTTTTTACTTAATATCAACTAAATGTCTCACTTTTGCAACCACGATTCACCATTGATGTGGTTTAAGATTTACTTTTAGCATTAACTCGATTTTACTTTTCAAGTTTTTTTTCAACATTTACAGATTAAGAAAAAAAAAAAATAAACCTATTATTGTACATAACAATTTATTAACGAGTATTTAACGAAAATTGGTTTATCATCATCACTTGAAATAATGGAAAAAAAAATTAAAAGAAAAAAAAACCAGAAAAACACTTGAAATAAATTTATCACAACAACAATAATACAATAAATAATAAGGGTTGCCGCTCAACAAAACTCTTAATGTTGGAATTGTCAAAAAAAAAAAAAAATTTAACAAAAACAACAACAACAATAATAATAATAATAATAATAATAATAATAATAATAATAAACGAAAGACGAGTGATGATCATAATTATGAAGGTGATTATGTTGAGGAAAAATAATCATCTAACTGGCTCTGACATAATGCTGGTGAAGTGTGAAAAAGTACACGTCACTTCAAATATGAAAAACTTTATATACTGTGTACTATAATAACAACAATATAGATTTTATGAGGGTAGAAACTCAGCTCATGTAATACTTGAAAATGTAACCATAAAAAAACAAAACAAAAAAAAAAAAAAGGGGCGAGATATCTGATTTGCAACATTTTGATTAGGGCAAAGAAAATTAGTTCGTTGAAAAAGTAGGAAAAAAAAGAAAAAAGAAACTACTTACAACAATAATAACACAACAGTAACAACAACAATCCACAAAGATGGCTTCAATATTTTGTTGTTGTTTTTTGTTTTTTTTTTTGTTTTTTTCTCTATATAACATAGTACTCCCGTTGTTTGTGAATATGAGATGAACAGCACTTTTCGAACTGCATGCATGGAAAGTAGCGTAATACACCCCCGGTGTGTTTAGGTAATTTCTATTTTTTTTTTTTTTTTTAATAAAACCATGGGTTCTTTGCCTATATTTGCTAAGGGTAGTGAGATGAGGCGCATAACACATGAGAAATCACAGTCAACAAAATGAGATTGAGATTCTTTGTCTCTTCCTTGGCTTTTAGCTTATTCGAACAGAACACCGAACAGAAATACAAATCAGCACCCAATTTATGGCAACCATTACTTATTCATATTATTGTATTCATTCGTTTGGTTGTGTTGGTTGAAATCATAATTTACATACCATGCTACGATTGTATATATTGTAAGTCAGCTCTTTGTACATGAACACTTCATTAATAACATAGAAGAATATTGTTATTCAAATTCAAATTGCAGCCGTTTCCGGTTGCCATTATTATATAAGTTGTTGATTATGGAATTTATTATTATGCATTCATTACAGTTACTGGCTAACTGGGGGTAGGGGTGGTGTGTGTTTTTTTTTTTCCTCAGAGAGCATTGCCCACCCACTCATATTTACATCACACCACCACCATTTCATATTAATGGATTTATTATTAATTTGCTTTGTATGTATGGATGGCTATTTCTTAATTAGTGTGGAGAGTATATTAAATTTTTAATTCTTAATATGTAAACAAAGTTTTCTATTTAAATATGAGTGGAATTCGTTAGACATGGAACAAGGTTTAATAACATAAACGCCAAAACCACAGAAATTTCCTAATGTTTGTAAAAAGTTTCACTAAAATTGAAGCTTTAATGAAGAGTTATAAACAATATAATATTACCTTTGTTTTGGTGTGGTTGTTGTTATTGTTTATGAGAATTTGGCAAAATTAGTGGAAATATTTTTTTTTCACAAAGTTCGTGTTCAATAGTACACAAATATTAAACCGCTTAAACGACCCTAACACCGTCTAACTGGAAATAATTATAAAAATGCATTTTACAAAGTATTTGTTTTTTCAAAAATAGATCATCATAGAACCTCAGCATTTCAATTAATGGATTCTTAATCAAATTTAGCAAAAGCGTCGCAACAATTTTCAGATTGATAGGAGTTACTGTTCTCGAGCGTTCAAAGTTTTCATAGAAACTTACTAAATAGTTTTAATGGCAATTTATAGTAATTGACGAAGAAATTTCAATGATACACTTTTTAGCTTGATCAGACTTTGTGATGCCATTTTTTCCAAATATTTTTATATTGAAAAAATACTGCATTTATTGATTTCAGTTTTCTAAAATCAAACCTGCAAAATAAAACATGAACTCCCGCATGTATTAAAGAAAAACCGGATGGAACACAAGGTATTTGTTATGATAGCAATTTCAAACAATAACCTGCTTCTACTGGTAAATGCTGTACAAATATTTTGATATGACGGTGACAGGACAGAATTCCAAAAATTCTTCAATTCAAACGAAAACTAAACAAAACATTTTTGCAAACAATAGAAAGAAATCAAAAATGCTTGCTTGATAACTAAATATTGAAATCATTGTAAAATAAGTGAAAGAAAAAAACGTTGTAGTTGACTCTGGACAAATCGTGTACACTCACACTTTTGGTACATTGATATAAAATAGTTGAATTGATAATGATTAAGGGAGTGAGCTGGGCTTTCTATGAACCTTTTACAATCCTTTGGTCATAATTGAGACGCGATTGTTACATAAAATTGCAGCTAATGCTGATGTCCGACGCTCTTTAAACCCGGCACCGCCTGTGCCAAAGGGTACGTTTAGTTTATGCGGATATTTGTTTCACCCACCATCAAATATACTCATCGCTTTAGAATCAAAATCTGAATCAATTTAACCGTGTCCGTCGGCCTGTCTATGTAAATTTACGTTTAAGCTACAGGTTGCATATTTTGAGATAAATCGATGAAATTTGATACAAGGACATGTTTTAAATCAAAGAGAAGCTCTATTGAAAATGAACCGATACGGAACATTTTTAGAACCCCACCCCATATAACAAACTATTATAAAAGAAAACTTTATATGGCAAATATTCTCAATTCTTAATATTTTTTGATCAAATATGGTGAAGAACAACAACAACAACAAATTTAAACTAGATGGGGACCATTTTTAGAACCTCTATCCAAATAATTACATTTCACGTAGTAACTTATATGCTAATGCCTCTGATTTTATTGACACAACTAAACTATATATAAAGCAGTTGGGTCCACAAAGTAACCAAATTGTTGTAAAGTATTAAATATTCGGACATAAGCGCCTGTAACATTCACTTGTTTAAATCAAACGTTTGAATAATTTTGTATAATCCTATCCTTGAGCTTTTTTCCCCACCTCGCAATAAGATTTCCATCGAAATATATAAAGGGAAGTAGTAAGTAAGGTGAGAAGTATTTCTCTCTATATATATATTTTCATTCCTCATTTAGTTGCATTGTATACACAATGACTTATAACAACAATTATACAATACTAGTTGCATTACTTGCCAGTTATTACCCGCACCAACGTGACAGGCGTAACCAGCAATAATAATAATAATAATAATTTTTTCATTTTTCATTGCAACTCTGGCGGCATAAACCCACCCACTTACATTATTCACACGTTTAATTCAAACACATACATACATCACGCTACGCATATAGGTTTAACTTTTTTAATTATAACGGCCACATAGCACATATCTATTGAAAAATACACTTCGGGCGTAAAAGCAAAGGAACCAGAAGAAAAAAATAAAAAAACAAATAATAAAACACATAAAAGCGGAGGAGGAAGAAACAGCAGCAGTAATAATTGAAAATTGCGCAATGCACATTTAATAATAATAACAACAACAACAACAACAATAATAATAATAATTGCAATAACAATCAAAAAAAAATAACAAGAGACGCTATGGCAATGGTAATGAGGAGTTGGAGAAAACGGAACGAAAATGGCAAGCTGCGGAGGGAGAGATACTAACTGGTAGGATGGAAATCACAATGAACTTAATGTGTCTATTACAACAAAGCGTTCAAATCTATTTACGTGAACGAGCCTTAGAACCATTATTTCTACATTTATTGCAAAAACAATTTCATAATACAATTTACTTTTTAATATATTGAGATTTTTATTATAAAATGATTTCTAATCTAGTTGCACTAAACATTAACTTATATTTTTAGATTGTGTTCTGCACTGATATTGATGTTACATAATACAACTTTCTTTCTCTACCTTTTTTGAGATTTTATACGTAAACCCGAAGAGTATTCCATTTCAAAACTCAAAAATTTTTAAGTATTTTTTTTTATCAGCATCAAAATCGTGTCCGTTTGTTGTTACGCGGTTGCAAAAAATTTTATATATTGTGTCGAAATTTTGTACAGACATTTGAACCATTCAGTGCACACATTGATTAACTTCACCTTTTTAAAAAATCTTAAATTTAGGTATCAAAGCACTTGGTGTAGTCATAACTTTATTATTAATGGAGTTAATCGATGTGTGCACTGAAAGGTTAAATCAGTAATATGCCCATAATCGGCATAAATCTCTCAACAGTTACAACAATTTACCGAATATATTGAAATATTTATAATTACATGTTATGTCTGTATGTCCGGGAATCCATTCGTAGTTGGCATGCTCATGGTCGTAAATTTAAAGAAAATTAACTGATTTGGTCAAGAGTCATGCCCACAATCGCTCAAAATCTATTCATTTTTCACAAATATTGAGCTATTAAATTAAAATTTGGACACAAGTTTGTAATTATTCCATCAATGGATGCGTGGATAACAGATAAGAGTCGACAAAAATCTACTTATCTGCCGCAAAAATTTATCGATGAAGTTTAAATTTGGTACGCTCATTTACAATTATTCCATCTATTAATGTATCCAAAAAAGTGGGCATGGTCAAATAACAAACACGCCCACAATCAACAAAAATCTAAATTTACACCATGAATCTGATATTTGATACATTTACTTACAATTATTCCATGCATCGATGATGAGCTAAAAATAGGCGTGATTGGATTTGCTATAAAAATTTGCTTTACGAAATTGAAATTTAGAATGTAAATGTGCTGAAAACGGGCATGGTCGGATAACAGACACGCTCACAATTTACAAAAAACCGTAAGCTGATTATGGTTAGTTGATACTCTATTAGAGAGCGTAATTATATGCCACGCCTACTTGTTTGTGAAGGGTATTTAAGGGTATTTATGATTTGGCCTAAATCCAATTTCTTTTTTTATATATTTTTTCTGCATATCTTTGACAAATTATCGTAAATAATGTCGCTTTGAGTGACAGTAAGTGACAATTTGCAGTTAAAAGCACACGTTTCCTATTACCTATAAAATATGTATAAATGAATGAAAATATAAATATTTAAAATCAAATTGCATCCATTACATCTTCACTGCGATAATACTAAACGCACTCAACATCGCATCTCCTTAACATCAATCCCATTTATGACAAAATGCACCCATTATTAATATGAGTTTGTTAAAAAAAAAAAAAAAAAAAAAGAATTCATTAAAGAAAAGAAAAACACATAACGTTGAATACTTGAGGCTACGCAATTCGCATTATACCGTAAAGAAATCCTTTTATGATAATTTCTCAGGAGTTTTGTTCTTTGATCACTCGAGTCAAAATCATTCAAGCATAAATTCATTTTAAAACACAAAAACCAAATGAATTTTTTTCCTTTTTTTTTTTTTTTTGTGTGTTTTTGCCAATTTCGAAAAGCGAGTAAGTTAAATTCCCTTTGATTACAAAATCGACAAATTGCAAATTAACAGCATTGATGCGATTCATTTCCTGTGCGGTTTTTACTTCCTCTTCATGCAATTTCTTCTTACACTGAATTTTTTTTTCTTTTTTTGTACATAAAACTGCAGGTCTCTTTATTATGAATTCTATTATTTAAAAAAAAAAAGAATCGAAAGACAAATCACATCGCATTCAATTGAGATTGGAATTGGATTGTTTTTTTCCTTCACTTCTACTACTCCTGGGAGTTACTTGACAATAAATTTTAAAATTCATATGCATTACAAGTGCCCACTTGATATCTTAACGTGCTTTGTTTTATAACAAACATTACTTTACATAAAGTTGCATAAAAATAATAAATTTAAGCATCTTGTATAATTTTGAATAAAAAACAACACAAAATAAATAACATTTTAAACTCTCAAAAGGACTTTCTCCCTAAAAAAACAAAAACAAAAGTGCTTTTTTTAATACGTGATATACGAGGGTGGTTTCAGAAGTACTCGACCTAACCCATCTTTGCTAAGAAACTTTAACTGGATACATTTTCCTTAGCGCAAACTCTCTGAAACGTAAAGTTTCTTAAATAGCCAGAAAGAATTGTAACAAATAAGAAAACTAAATTTGGCCTAATCCAAATCCTATGGACCCTCCACATCTCAATAGAAAAGGTGGATGTAGCAGGTACATGATTATGCCTTCTTATAGTGTATGGATTACGTACAGTTTTACGCCGAATATGGTTTTTACAAATGTCTGTTATCCGACCAAGCTCATTTTTTGGTACATTGATGGATGGTTTTTTTTTTAACGAGGGGGAAAGCATTGAAAGCCGTAGGTCACCCACTAAAACCTCCTCGAACGTCCGACGGCGCATCCACCGGGACCACCGTTAAGTATTACGTCGGGAGGGCCATCTGAGCTTAAGCTCAAATCATCTGTGATATGGTTTCAGTCCTGTGTCGTTGGCGAATACGCTCCTCCATTCTAAGGCGGATTATTACAGAGGCACAGGCAATACTTCAGCAGAATTACTCATGCACCAGCACAATCTTATTAGACTCATTTCTTCACCCGTTATTTCCTCTATCAATTGCCGTTCGACACTGAATCTAGGGCATTTCAGAAGTACATGTGCAGCCGTTTCTTCCTCGTTTTTGCACGTTGGACACCAGGGGTCAATATCGTGCTTGAAGCGATACAAATAGGCCCGAAAGCATCCGTATCATTGATTGATGGATGGTATAATTATAGATATGCGTACTAAATTTAAACTTCATTAGTAATTTTTTGTAGTAGATAAATAGATTTTTTATGGTTGAGGGTATGGCTCTTGACCGATTTTACACATTTTAAATAGATATATGCGTTCAGAATCTTATACAGAAGTGTGTGTAAAAAATTTTAGCTTAATATCTCAAAATTTACGACCGCGAGAATGCCAACAACAGACAGACATAAATGTCTAGATCGACTTAGCTTTTGATGCTGGTCAAGAATATATGAGTATTGCAAATGGAATTACAAACTTGGCATCTTATGTGGAGGGTATAAAAATTAAAGAAATTGGTTGGTAAGCAAGAATACATATTATTTAAAGGTACTACCTTAACTTATTGTATTCCCTAGAACAAGAAACATATGACCAACGAACTTAACTTAAGATTTATAGAAAAACCTTTCAGGCAATCGAATCTCATTTTTTATGGAGTGGATGTTATTCCCTCTTGAAAAAAAGGTTTTAATAGAAACTAAAAGAAATAAACTAAATGACAAAATAGAGAATAAAATATTAATATGTGTACACTAAAGCCCGAGGTAAATTATGATAACAGCAAATAATAAATGAGAATATAAAGAATGAACAAAAAGAAAAGTGTATCATATGAAATGTTTCCGTTTCATTTTCTCATTTCATACATTTTTATATATCTCTACGTTACATTTACATTTGAGAAAATTTTATTAAAACTTAAGAGTATGTTTATATAATATATATTATCCTTGACAATCTTGATTGTCCTCTTGATGAAATATAAAAATGTAACAAATGCTTTGCTTGTAGAAATAACAAAGAAAAAATTTAGGCTAAATCGTGTAAACGCTCCTCACATATACTACAAAATATATGCCAGCTTACCGAACTGCGACTATAAGAGTTTCATGGCACATATGGACATTATTCATTCAACTCAGATCCTCCATTATTCCATTTGCAACACCCAGAGAAAGGCATTAGAAACTTTACAATTGATTTTATTGATAAGCATTAAAATCTGAGTTGATCTAGCCATGTATGTTCATTTTTTGACATAGAATCCAAGTAAAAAGTTCTATTTGAAGGCATAACGCCCAACAGACACATAAAGAAATGATCATTAGTGAAACTTATATAAATACTAAAATTGTCAAATTGTCATTCCATAGATCTATACTTATATATACCATATAAATCTTGATCAATTTCTTTGTAACTGAACATGAACACGTATAACATGAATTTATTCGGCGGTAAGTTTGCTTGTGAATAAAACAACAATTACTCAGACGTCATTTATTGTGACGTTACATATGTGTAAACTACTTATTTGAGAAATTTCTTCTTATTACTGCCTGTAGGTGCTTTTGGTTATAACATAACTCACATTCAAAAATTTTTTCAAAAATAACAAGTAAGAAAGCTAAAGTTGGGTGAAGCTTAATGTTAAATACCCTCCACACACAAATAAAGGCAGTTAGATGATTACACCATTTAAAAATGTATGTATTACGTACTAGTATGCAAGTCTAGTTTTATACTGAGTATGGTTTTTTGTCAACTGTGAGCGTATCTGTTATAACTATGTGTGTACCAAATTTCAATTTTCTAACTAAATTTTCAGGGCAAATAAATAGATTGTGGGCGTGGTTATTGATCGATTTTGCACATTTTTATACAAAATTTTAGCCAATATGACAACAACAGACAGACACATGGACTTGCGTGTTTAGATTGACTCAGTTTTTGATGCTCTGATCAAGAATGTATATACTTTGTATAGTGTCTGATGCTTCCTCCTAGATGTTGCAAATGAAATGACAAACTTAATATTATCCCCACCTTATGTGACGAGTATATTAAACGAAAACGAAAACGAAAAAAAAAACAACAATAATTTTTCATTAAAACAAACAACAACAACAATTTAATAAGAGTACAATATATTCTTTTGATCCTTCATCTGAAAAATTTATTTCTAATTTTCTTTTATGGAATGCCCAAAGGCATCCTCCTCATCTCAACTTATCTTTTTTTTTTTTTTTCTATAATATACAAGAGTATATCATGTTTGTTATAATGTTTACAACTAAAATAAGGAAACATTGGACATCCCATTCTTGATAGGATATATTGAAAAATTCCTGAGGAAGATACACTAATGATTTGGTGTAGAAGCTGCAGGGACGAGAAAAAGGCATCTGCTGTGTGAATGTCCGAATCTACAGGGAAAACGACACAAAACACTTGGAGTCAGATACCCTAGGGTAACTAGCAAATGCCAATATTTTCGAACACAAATGATATATAGCCTCCTCGGGATGGCTTAACTGACTTTGCGTTATGTTATGTTTCGTCTGGTATCACAATGGATCTACTTATTGGCCTAACCTAAACTGGAAATTTCCTAAAATTTTTGGATACAATTTAAAAAAAAAATTTTTTTTATAGAGAAGGTTAATTTGTTATATTTTTTTATTTGTAAGGATATAAGTTTTTATAAATTGGATACGATTTAAATAAAACTTCCTCTCTCTACATAGTTTTTGGAGAACTTTTCTAATACTCGCTTCGGTATCAAGGTTTTGGATAATAAAGTAGAATAATAATATTTCATTTTTATAATGAGGAAAGTTCATGTCTTTCTCGTTTTGAAATATTTATAAAGATGCTGTGAGCCTCAACTACAATTTTTTTATAATACCTAACCTGATTACCTGACGTTTACAAATAGCGATTCTTTTACATATGATATAAAAGTTGGAAAATGATGATTTAAGTAATGAATTCATCAACTTATAATACTGTTATAAAAGACAAAATGTAAAAAAAGAACGTATTAACATAATTTCCCATCACCAACACTTTCAAAGCTTTACGTACGTACATGATTATTTGAAAGAAAGGTTTTTTTTTTCGGTCTTAAGTTATTATACCCTCCACGTAAAATAGTGGGTATATTAAGTTTGTTATTCCATTTGCAACACCCAAGAGGAGGCGTCAGAGACCCTACAAAGTCGCGTGTCTGTCTTACCCAATCTGTTAAGGTGTCAAGAAAGGGCTTGGTCAGATAACACCCACCTTCCACGCTACCCGTTTCTAGGTAGATGTGAAGGGTATTTCAAATTTAACTTAAGCCAAATTTAGTTTTCTCACTTGTTTCATGTTGCTTTTCCTTTTGTTATGTCAGCTTTTTCGTTCCAGACAAATAAATTTATTATGATGTGTATAATATAAATGATAATATACTTTTTCATTAAGATTATGCATATAAACATAAGCCTTCTGTCACTCCCTTCATAACCTGATCACCACAGCAAACTAAACGTTAAAATATTCCCTAGCTCTCTCCCCCCCTTTTCCAAGCGTTTAGTCTTAATTATGCTGCACTTTAATCCTATTTGTATAAGAATATTTTTTTATGACAAGTATTTGCGAACCTATATGTGTTGTACTTAGGTTGGAGTGCATAAGTGTATGTAATATATGGGTGTGGTATATTAAGGTTTTATTTTTTATATTGCGCAACTTTTAATTTGAATATATGTGTGCTTTATACTATATTTTCGTTAGCGTCCCCATTCTCCCTCCACCTTCATATCATTTGAAGATTTGCTAAACGCTTTATGACTTAAAAGCTGCTTTAGCATTTTATTTTAATAAATGTGTTCGTTCATTCGTCACTTGTGAAATGTTTCCGACAAGTGTGGGATGATATATGGAAATATTGTGTGCTGGTATCTCCCCCTGATACATAACTTACACCCATCTAAACTCATCTCTTTTTTTGCTAGCAAACATTTTTTTTTTTTGATTAAAATATTGTTTAAATTAAACGTTATGAATAAATGAGAGCATGAAAGCATTTGAGCAGTTGGAAACTTGGCGCACATGTTACAGTCAACCTTAATCAACCATTACCTGTTTAATTCACCATCAAATTTCCGAAACCATAGATAATCTCATAAAAAATTCATTTTTTTTTAACCACACATTTTGCTTTGCTATTAGTAAGTTGTTAGTGTATGTATATTATATAGTGACTGAAAGGAATGACGTGGACTGGTTTTGAACTCGCCCTTATCGAGTTCTCATCAGCAGATGTTTACCAATTACACCAAATCCACCTGTGCAATTACATGCGCAAATAGTTTGTATCAATAATTCTCATTTCAAAATTCATTTCATAATAAATAATATAATCTTAAAAACCACATAAAAAAATTATTAAATTAAAGAAAAAAATATTTAAAAAAACCTTTTAAATTAAATATTAATAATAATAACAACGGTTGTTGTTATTGAGGTGTTAACAGTTTCATGAAACCAACCGTATGCTAATTCTTCAGAAAATATTTTTGCATAAAATGATTGTCAATGATTGATTGGCTACGCCCATTTTAAATGATCATAAATTGTAGAGGAAAACAAGTGATTAATCATAAAAAAACTGTATTCTAGAAGATTAATAAGTTTGTCATTCTGTATGCAATTACTGGCAGGAGGCTTCAGGTATTTCTTAGAATATTCTTAATCAACATCAAAATCTGAGACAATTTAATGATATCCGGGTGTCTCTCTCTGCTGTTGAAAAGCTTACGGGTGCAAAAATTAATATATTAAGCTGATAAAAATATAAAAACATCTACTGTTTAACAATAAAATGTTCTGAAGAAGCCAGCAACAACCGGCGAAACGTTGACGAAATAATAACAATATTTTGAAGTTTAATTTTTGAATATAACAATCGACCTTTGAAGCCCGTTTGGTGCCATATCAAATAAAGAGTTATACCAAACTCTATAAGATCATTTTTGCATTAGCAATATATTAAATCATATAAAGTGGGAATAGTTCAAGTTGGTTAGTGGCCCCGTCCATTAAAAAAAGCTACAAAGTAGAATTTTTATATACATATTTACCAGTATCCCCTGTATGCATTACTGCAGAAAAAAAAGGTATATTTTGATAACAGACACGCCTTTAATTTTCAAAAAGTCTCTTTGATGCACAATTAGTCCATTAAGCTAAAATGTAATACAGACTTGAATAAGGTTTTACTGTATACATGTCACTCTCATTTCTCCTAGAAATATGTGAAGAGTATCCACCATTTGATCTAATCTTCATATATCCTTTTTACATGTTTCTTATGTCAAGAATATTTTCGTTTAATGCTTATATTTACCCAAACGTTTTCATATGTATAAGTCAAAAACCGGTCCTGATATATGGGATGTGACTGTGAAATCTACATTATATTGCCAGTGTAATGCATCTTGCATGGTTGTGGTCTAAGCTAAAAAGAATTAATACCAATCATATGGTGGTGTGATTGTAACCGAAGGATTATATATAAAAAGTTTGTTTAAAAAAATGCAGCTTTCAATTGAGAGCTTTCTAAATAACGCCAAGGACTGGTTTTATATGCCAAAGGCCAGTATTATGTTTTATATTCCATCAATTATTATCATTAACTTAAATCATAAGCATGTGCTTAAATTCACATAATTTGTTTGTTTAGATTGAAATAAAATATTGTAATAATTATATATTGTTTTCGGTTTTAGTAATTGTTATAGAAATCCTTATAAAAGCGATTATTTGTGATAGAGAAATGTAATAAACAAACATTATTATTATGTGTACTTTATTAAAGAAAAAAACAAGTAAGAAAACTAAGTTTGGCTTAGGCCAAATCTTAAATAGGCTCAATGTCTTTAGTGGTGGGCGTGGCAGGTATATTATTATTTTTTCTAGATGTTGCAAATGAAATGACAAACTTATTATACCCTCCATCTTATATGGAGAATATAAAAAGATTATCGAGAATGTTTATTAAAGAGCTGTTGTCACATATGACACACTCATCTAATCATTGTTCACATTTCAGTATAAAAAGATAGGTAACCGTTGAAGTAGTTTTCTTTATCTGGATTTTATTTATATTAAATGTAAAATAATGAAACAAATATTACAAATGTATGAATGTGTTTATAAACCCTTATACTCATTATATAGAAAACATTGCAAATGAATTGAGTTGTAAATAAAATAAGCAGATGTTGTAACTCATGCAACTCATGTATCTATTATGTACATACAAACATACATAAACACATTATTATATTTATTATTACAAAAATGACAGTTCCTCGAAGAGCATAGGTTTTCATTCTTCAGCTACTTCTTCTGTAACACTATTGTCTAATCTTTTTGCTTTACATCGCACTAATGTCTTCTTTCATTTACCTGTCCTTCATATTAGAAAACTTCAAAGCGATAATAATATATTCATCTTCATTTAAAAAGGATAGAAAAGCTACCACAAAAATTTCTTGCTTAATAAGCAGAAAATTTTCCCGTTCAAACTGAACTGAAAACGTTGGTGTGTTTGATTGATTGAAAATTAATCATGATTATGCTGCTAAAGACAACGTATAATCGTAAACATCAATATGAGAAAATATCTGATGAATCAAAAATATTACAGAAGCATACATAGAGCTCCTGTTTAAGCATCGATAACATTTATGATGCATTTAGAAAAGAAAAATTTTATTCATGTTAAGCAGCCTGCGTCAGTGTTGTAACATATTTTTATATTTTTGAATATACATTATATTCACAATCAAAAGGATAAATTATAAAAAAAGAGTGTTTAAGTATGGTGCAATATTTATTGATATTTATCGCAAGGAAAGGTGCCAGGTTTGCACCTGCTTACTACCTAGCTTTGCAGCTATAAGATTTCAATTTGATAAGATGTTATTAAAAACTTATAATATATTAAAGACCATTCTTAGCATAAGACCTCTGTTGTATTTCCTCTTTAACATAATCAAACCTCCTACAAAAATGAGGGTATACTAAGTTTGTCCTTCCATTTTAAATGGAGACACATCAGAGACCCTATAAAGTATATATATTCTTAATCAATATCATAAATCGAGTCGATTTTAACATATATGTCCGTCTATCTGTCTGTTGATGGCATTCTCACAGTCGTAAGAATTTTGAGATATTGAGCTGAAATTTTATACAAACACTTTTCGTTTCTACGCACACATCACTATTAAAAATGGTCAAAATCGATCAAGAGTCACGTATTTCACGTATTGATGTATTTCAAAATTCTTTCCTTCAATAAATTGCATATCTTCCGGTCAAAGCATTAGTCAGCTAGTCATGCCGCGTATTTGTATAAAAGCATTTGCAATTAGGCAATAACTGAAAACATCTTCTTAATAGATGTAATGGCGAAGACTTCTTTAAGTGATTGTTATACTAAAGCATTACTCTATGATTGAACTTGAATGTAAAAAACTTTTTTCACATTTACGCATCCGCTAAATAGATTTTCTTGTTAAATCTTGAAAGCAAACGCACAATATTTACTGTTGCCATCCTCTTAAAAAATGTTTTTCTAACTTCAGTCGCTCCAATAACTATAGAAAACACTTTATTCAACCTCTTTCATAACGAAAATTGCATTTTATTGTTACTTAAGTAGTTCTGAGCACGACAATTTTCAATATTTTTTACTGCTACTGCTGGTGATGCTGGAGCTAGTGCTGGTACTGCTGATGCTGCTGTTGTTGATTGTTTGTTACATATTGACAATTTCCGTTTTATGTCACACATGAACAACATCACATTCCTTCGCTTGGTTATGTTTTGTTGTCGCAAGCACGTTTGATTTCTTTTAGTAATTTCAACTTAGTGTACGTCTATTTATCTTCCACCTCGGCACTGGTGGTACACTAATTTTGTTTGCTTCATTTCTAGCACTTAAGACGACTCGTTATAGATTCATAAAGTATACAATTTATTATATGAACCCTGGTGATATATAATTTAAAGAAAATAAACCATAGAGCGCGATGGCTTAGGTATAATTTTTTCACCATTATTCATGAATATTAGGTTTAAGGTTTAACGTCATGCATAAAAAATAGAGTAAACAAGTAGATGGAGTAAAAAACTACGCTATATTTGGATAAGGCCAGATATTTGATAAATCCCGTGAAATTCTGCATTCAAAAAGGGTTATATTTTTTAAAAAATTGTGGATGAATGGACACTATATATATAATATAACCACTTATAGACAAATGACAACTTTTAGTAAACAAGTAAGTAATGCTTCTTAGTTGTGCTTGCATGCTTAGTGAATGGAGAGCGCTTTTGTTTGATTAGGATGGATCGAGGATAGTCTAATAAAATTATTTACAATCATTCATTATTGTAGCTGTTTGTAGTCGGGAGAAATTTTTGTTAATTGTGATCATACATTTTTAATGAATAATTAAGAAGCTGTGTGCAGAAGTTAAGAACATCTCTTAAGACAATGTCTATAAAGATATATTAAGCTCAACTCAAACTCCCTTCAACTTCTTTCTAATGTGTAGTGATTTTAAAAGTCAATGAATTCTATTTTATGTAAATAACCGAATGGCATAAAACCTGTTCATATTACACCGCCTTATGTATGTACGCGAAATTATACATCTTTACCGAATTGATAACTGATTCATAATGCAAGGCATTAATTTTACTCCTCAAATGATATTTTCTCTACTTAAGTATAAGAACAACTAAGAAATTTAAATTTGTCTCTTAAATACTCATCACATCTACCTACAAACAGTGAGTCTTCCTTTTGGCGTCTCAAAAAGCATAAAACACTTAATATACCCTTTACGACCATGTTGAGAGTATAAAAATATTAGAAGCCATTATTAAATAAGACTAAGAAGAAGATACGGAAGTTGCGACACATCAGCATTATACTCAATTCAGAAAATTTGCATTAAGTGAAGTAGTCATCATCATCATCATCAATATATTACAACAACAACAATTCCAATGTAAAAGAGAAAAACTGATAATCATATAAATGAGGTAGATGTGCACAAACTGTCTTACGGGCAAACTGATTGAAACGGTAACAATTTATGTTATATAAGAAATAATCCCCTCAGAAATTGAATGGAATTGAAACCTAAGCAATTAAAAAAGCTGAAACAAAATCTAGAATACCGTACACATCTATAAATAAAGAAAACTGCCTTTTAATCACTATTGAAGCAAAGATTTCAACACAATGATTGAATTTTTTCTAATTTGTAAGCGTTTGTTGGATTGCAGGTCTTTGTGAAGGTTTCAACAGACCACAGTTTTATCAACTCAGAAGCTGATTTTAATGCTTTCAATATTTATAAATAACTCTGTATTTATATATATATATATATATAATGGAGATTCTATGAAGCCGGAAAGTACTCCATTCACCTTTATAAAGAGGATACAATCATAACCAACTAGGCAGCCAACAAGCATAAACCCGTTAATGAGTTGACTACATATTCATCGTAATCATTTGCAATCATAATAAAAACGTGAAGGATACAGAATAACAATCGATAAGGAGGCATTATCTAAACTCATCAACGTTCTAGATTTATCATAATCATCATAACGATGTATACGCAATCATTCATTCTCTCATTAATGAAATATTAATATCAGCGCAAATTGATGATATCAATTCAAGAACATCCTTCGGTTAACTTAATATTTAATTTTAAACTGTATTTACTGACTGCATGCATCAATGAATAGTGTTCTACATACAGAATAATTTTATTTTAATTGCAATTCAATTTGTTACAAGAATTACACGAACTACTACAGTTTAGATGGAAACATGAAGTTTCAAAGACAATTCTATTTATATATAATCGATGTATCTAAAATCGGAAAACTTTATAGAGACGATTGAGACTTTACAAATTTCCATTTCATTTTCAATAACGCTTTATTTGATCTTTTGCTTTATAAGTACAACTAGATGCAGGGACTAGGTATTAAAATATCGTAAAGGTAGGAATGTCGTGCTAATTTGGGATATCGTGGAAGCCATATTGACTAAGATATGATACTAAATAAAACAAGTAAGAAATAAAATTTGATTTCGGCCAAATCTTAAACAGTCTCTACATCTACATACAAGCGGTGGGCGTGGCAGATATGTAGATTTATATCTATTGTGGGCATTTCTGTTATCCAACCATGCCTATTTTTGTCACATCAATGGTTACGATAATTATAAACATGTGTAGAAAATTGCAACTTCATAGCTCAATTTTTGTGATAAATAAATATATTACTTTAAACGTGGGCGTGTCTCTTGACCAATTTTTTTCATTTTAAATAAAGATCTACATAAACTGAAAGCGTCTGTACAAAAATTTTAGTTTAATGTCTCAAAATATGCCAAATGAGAATGCCAACAACAGACGGACGTATGGACATACATGCGTATATTCACTCAAATATTGATGTTCATCAAGAATATATATACGTTGTACAGTTTCTGATGCTTCGTTCTAGCTGTGGCAAAGGGAATGGCACACTTAATGTACTTCCTAACTTATGTGAAAGGTATAAAAATTATCCCATTTACAGGTATTCTATTTTTAGCCTGGATTTGCAAAATGTTAATATTTAGAGATGAGAAATCCTTAAAATCCACTTGACAATGCAATCTCATCATCATCGTTATCATCCTAAATACATATGAAAGTATCATTACAACAAGTCAAATATCTCAGATGCATAAGGAGGGGAATACATACAACACAAGAATGGTTGAGTGAACCCATTCCCATATATTTATGTCATCCATCCTTTAACCGTACAAAATTTTTTTTATTAAGATGCATTTTTATTGGTGGGAATAGAATTGGCGCACACTCTACAACAACCCCATATACTTGCCACAGACACCATAACATTAAACAAGTATTTCTTCTACAACGTAAGGGCACACAAGAGATTTGTTAGCAAAGAAATCATAAGTAATTGGTGATTTATAATTTTAGTTTTTTAGTCAATTTTATGGAAAATAATTGTACATCAATCACCCCAGCACATATTGTCTGAAAACCAAAGTTTAACGATGATACGATGGACAAAATATTCAGCATTGTATTGATTAGATAAAAATACTTATCTTGCAGAAAAGCAAAGATGAAAGCGCAGAATGCATTAACTTTAATACATAATATGCTGTAGTTGAAAATTCATTTGTTTTCTTAAAGAACTACTTGTAATAGAAATTGCTTAAAATAATTAAAAATAATTAAGCACTAATTGATAAATTGTTAAATAAAAAAAGTCAGAAATTTTTGAATATTTTTCAATTTATCATAATTAATACAAATCAACAAATTGCTTCTTTTGATTTATTTAATATATTGCAAGTTAGAATAGTGACCTTAATCAACTACGAATGATAAAAGCTCAAGATAATCTGCAATAATATATATATGTGCACGTGTACAAACACGTAGAAAAGAGAAAGCAAACGTCAGCAAGACAAAAACAATTAATCAACAATTCAATATAGAAAAATAGGGAGGGGCATTAGCAATGGCTTGCTTAATGGTAACAACAACAAAAATAACATTATATCAGTAAAGTAAAAAACTGCGCCATTGATGTCAAGTGTGACAAGAGAGTAAAAAAAAGGCATGGACGCAAATACACAAACACACACACACACAGATGCTCACGCACAACATTTTATTAAGGGTTGCGCTGGTTTCAGGTAAAGTCAGAAAAATGAGAACACATTTATCTATGTTTGTGTGTATGAGCTGGCATTCGTATAGATTGAAAAGAGTAAGAATATATATTTTTATACCCTCCACATAATATAAGAAGTAAGCTAAGTTTGTCATTCGATTTGTAACATTTCGATGGAGGAGTCTGAAACCCTACAAATATAAAAAAATATTTTTGATTAGAATCAAAAACTGATTCGATCTAGATATGTATGATATGTCCGGATGTCCTTGTGTTTGCTTGCTGTTGGTATTCTCACGTTTGTAAATTTTAACATATTGAGTTGAAATTTTACACAGACTCTTTTAATTGTTAGTTTGTAGTTAAATTGGACAATATTATGGTGGATAACCATGCCCATAATCGATAAAAATCTATTTATCTGCCACAAAAATTTAGTTTTATATTAAGTTGAAATTTGCTACACATATTTATTATCATTCCAAGTGTGAATGTTATAAAAATAGGCTTGGTCGTATAACAGATGCGCCCATAATGTATAAAAACTGTAATCTACTTACAAGTTAATGCTTAATACATACATTATTAGAAGACGTAATCAAGTATTTGCCGCGCCCACTGTTTGGGTGTAAATGTGTAGGGTATTTAAGATTTCGCTTAAACCAAATTTAGCTTTCTTACTTGTTTATGCATATGTGTATGTAGATATATCATAACTCGCCCATAAAAATTTTGTTATACGGGTAACATGGTGGAAAATGTAAATGTTCGTTATTAACATGCATTTTTTCCAATTACTTTTTTAAATTCCGCATAAAATAAAGGCGTGGCATATATACAATTTAGCTTTATTAAAATAATGCTTTTTTTTATACCCTTTATCTTAGTGAAGGAGCTTTACTAAATTTGTTATTCCATATAAAAGAGATTATTTCAAACTTCACCGATCCCATAAAATAATCTTAATGCGCATTAAAGTTTGTATCGATCTAGCAAAGTTTACCCATGTTTCTGTTGGAATATACTTGGTTTTAAAAATTGAAATATTAAGCTAAAGTTTCTATAGATCTTCTCAGTTTATTCAGGCAGTTGACTCCTCCATCAAAAAGAATCTTTCACATAAATAAATCTAGAAATTTAATATAAATATTTATAATCAATCAATTCAACGATTGACTAACAACCGCGCCCACAATTTTCAAAAAACTATATATGGTGTATAACTTGATTTCTACTCGGCTAAGGATTGTAGATAGATGCTGAGGTTATTTGAGATTTTTGATTATGATTTGTTCACTTTAAATAGAAGTTTTTTAAGTTGTCTTACTTTATTCCAAACAATTTTAAATAAATTTATAGCAAAATACAATTTTTGTGAGAGTTCAACAACTAACTTACAGATAGCTAGAAGGATAAAAACTTTGATAATGATTAAGGCTTTAGGGCCTCTGATACATCTTTTCGAATCATTTGCAAATGAAATAATAAACCTTTACACCCCCACACTCAAATGGAATGGAATAGTCACAGAGATTATATTATTTTTTTTACTACCCTCCACATAAGATGACGGGTTCACTAAGTTTATCATTCTGTGTTTTTAACATCCAGATGAAGGAGTCACAGATCCTACAAAGTATATATATTCTGGATCAGCATCAAAAACCAAGTCGATCGAGATATGTGTGTCTGTTGATAGCATTCTCACTAACGTTAGTTTTAATATATATACTGCCCGCATAATGCTATTTAAAATGGGATATCGGTCAAGTATTCTACTTACAAGTTAATGCGTAATACAAACATTATTAGAAAGCGTTATCAAGTACTTGTCACGCCCACTGTTTGTGTGTAGATGTGGAGGGTACTTAAGATTTGGTCTTGGTTAAATTTACTTTTCTTTCTTGTTATTTGTTTTATTATTATTATTTAAAAAAATAATAAAATTATCTTTTTTATTAATGCAATAATTCCCATAAAATAAGTTTAATATTAATTTACTAAAATTCCACATTTTTTTTTTTTTTTGGTTATTCAAAAAAAAAAAAACTGTAAAAAAGTATTGGGTAAGAAAACACAATGTTTCCTTGCCTATACAAAGAAATATGAATTCTTATGTAAATCAATGTACACTACTTATATATATATACATATATAAATGCATATTCATAAAGTATATGAAATCAGTATATTGTATAGAGGCTATAATTTGTATGAATGATGTATTCATTTGCGCTTACGCTTGGTTGAACTGCTTTACTCTGGGGTGTTACGCAACTCAGGTTTCGTTCGTTCGTAATAAAATAAAAATGTAATGCAACATAAACGAATAATGAAGCCACAACATTTACATATTTATATAAAAGTGTAAAAATACGAAAAAAAAATAAAAAAAAAAAAACTCATAAATGGAGTACCGGTGGTTGGTTGGATAATAACTATGGTATACACACATAATGTTGTATCTTATGTACCTTTAATGTAAAGAATGCAGAACATCATTAACAAAACATGTTCATGATGATCAGTATGAGTAACATTTTGTGTATTCTCCATCTTAATAATAAATGTGTGCTAAGCTTGACAGTGCAATTGTAACTTTTAGAAAAAGGCTACAGAATCCTTAAACATTCTTAATAATATCAAATTATTAATCATGTTGACATTTCCAATATAAGAATATAAGTCAAATATAAAACAATTTTTCACAAAATATAAAAAAAAATCCAGACCATACTACATTAATCCTTATAAAAACAACAATATATGTACTTACCTCGTCTTTTTCTCGATACGATTACGATTCGTTGTAATTAAAAATTACACAATTTGTAAAGGGTATCCAAAGTGTTTATACAACACAAAATGTAGTTTGTTTTTTTTTTTTTTCTTGTTCGCATTCATTTCCCTATCTGCTCGCGTATGCAATGAAGTTGTATTTATAAATTTTCCCTTTAGATCTGTTGAATTTGCATATTTTTTTCTTCTGAGTGGCGGAGTAGAGAAAGCACCAGATTTCTAAAGATTTTTTTTTTTTTTTATACAAATTCATATTAATGAAATGTTTTTCAAAATGCTTTTGTGTACAGTTTTTCTAGTTATATTATATACAAACCAAAGAATTGCATAAATAAGAAATGAAAAAATAAAATATGAAAAGAAAAAAATAAAAGTCAGTCAACCAAATATGACTTAGGCCCTCAACATCTATTTTTTACACATCAATCAAATTTCAACTTCTTAGGTAAATTTTTGTGGCAGACAAATAGATTTTTGTTGATTGTGGGCGTGGCTTTTAACCGATTTTGCCCATTTTAAATAGCGAACAGAAACTAGAAATATCAGCTTTATGTCGCAAAATGTACAACCATGGAACTACCAACTAGATCGGCTAATACTTCTGCGTGTTGCAATAGGAATGACAAACCTAGTATGCCCTCCATCTTATACGGAGCCTTAACATAATAACATAAATTTGACTTACAAGCAATACGTAATATATACACTATTAGAGGGCGTAATATATACATCTACCATGCCCATCTTCGGATGTGAAGGGTATTTAAGATTTGGTTTAAATTACAAGGCAACAAGTGAACAAAATTAAGTTCCTATGTTCAATAATCTGGTCTCTAAAAAGTGTAATAATCTTTCATAAAATAAAGCCTTTATGTTAACAAAACGACATTGCTCCTAATGATGCATTAATAATATAATAATGGAATCTATGTAATAATACAAATAAAAATAATGTGTACTCGTATGTCATTATGGAATCGTCAATAATGCTCCTTAAATATGAATAACTTGTTAACTGTAACCTTTCTAACCCAAGTATTCACTCTTCAACAATAACCAACTCTCTGACAATTTTTTTGGAAAAATATTCTTTGCAAATGATTACTGCTTCATATAGCACAAGAAAGTTTAAATCAAATCATAAAAGTTCGCCATATTTATACTTTATACGTAAACCATGCTGGGTGTCGTGTGTTGCATCTTGAAACTTCTTGTTGCATAATCTGATTAAGAATATTTGTCGTTGTTGTTTCTTTGGCATTTTTTGTTTTTTTTTTTTTTTGGTTTTTTTACAAATCACCGCCAGCCATTTTAATTGTTACCCATATGCAATTCGGTTGCATTTTCCTTGCACTTTCATACATTAATCACGGTAAGAGAGATTTCTACCATTCAGGTAGTATTTGTTGAGGGAATGAGTAAGAGTGACTCGGGTGTTTTTGATGTTTAATGCTTTTCATATATACATATATGTATATATATAGCTCCCTTTGCGCCTCACCAAAAAATCTCTTTGTGACACACATGTCCTCATCCCCATATGTATTGTTGGATTCGATTTATTTGCAAGAATTGAGTCTTGGAGAATATTTTCATTAATTTCACTTAAGAAAATTAATCCTTTTCATAAAATTGCCATATTAAAATGATTGCTTATATATCAATATGGAGAGTACATCGAAACAATATACTATTGGGTTGTTTGAAAGTAATTTCTTTTGAAGTTGCCGCTGAAGAAAGCAAAATAAAGTCATTGAAGGTAAAACAGTGGTATGGATTCAATTTATCGAATTCATTTGGTCCATTTTCCATAATATTCACAACACATCCAAGTGTCAAAATTTCAACCTGTTGCCTATCTTTCTTATAATGGACGGAGGGACATGATTAAATTGAATCAGATATTAATTCAACTGGTCCATTGAATTATAATGTTCACAAGACATTCTTGTGCCAAAATTTCATTTCGAAATATTTAAAATAACTACCCGTAGGTAATAATGACATCTGTAAAAGCTGCAGGGACGAAGAAGAGCACCTGCTGTGTGAATGCCCAGCCCTACAGGGAAAACGACACAAAACAATTGGAGTTAGACTCCCAGAGGGTCTAGGGTCACTAGCAGATTCTAGCATTTTGATTTATAGCCACCTCCAGGTGGTCTGTGTTATGTTTCGTCGGGTATCACAATGGGCATACTTATTGGCCTAAGTGAAGCGCCTTTTATCAGCGCACACCCGATCAACCTAACGTAACCTACTTGTAGTTGGATTATAAAAAATACGTGGACGTAGCGACATGGATAAATTGATTCAGATTTAAATTCTATGTCAAGCAGTACAATTAAAGGTGATTGGAGTTACAAACAACCGCATAAATAAATTAATTCTTTTAAAACTTTGCGAAATGAAATGACTTTTCAAACAACTCAATATTTTAGATATATGTTTTTGTAATTCAAAACTGTGTACCCCTTATATACTTATTTATACAATACTGTACATAAGAACATTTTCCGCCATTTTAAAATACTTTTAATTGGTATTTGCCCGAACCCTTCAAGCATATATATTTTCATGGAGTGAAAGAACAAAGTTTCAGAATTTTACCAATTAAATCTCATTGTACCCTACATGTGGTAAGAGGGTATATTAAATTTGTACAAATACTTATAACTCATAAACTGCAAATTCCTTCAATTATATCAATCGATTCAGAATCAAATTTGAATCAATGTCCGTCAGTCCGTGTATTTGTCTGTCGGTCCATATTAATTGGTGGGCATTTTTTGAGATATTTTAATGAAATTTGGTACAAAAACATATATTGGCTCAGAAAGAAACCCTATTGAAATAAATAATAAATATAAATCGAATTGGACCATTTTTAGAACTTCTCCCCATATAAGGTTTATGATAAAATGGAAGTCTTTATATGACGAATATTAACAATTCTTAAAATTTAAAAACAAAATTTGGTGAGAAATAGTTAGTTTAGCTTAGAAAAAAGCTAAACGAAATTTGGACCCGATCGCAACATTTTTAGAACCCCTTCCCATACAAGGTTTATAATAAAATGAAAGTTTTTATATGACGAATATTAACAATTCTTAATATATTTAAAAAAAAATTGTGAATCATAGTTATTTAGATATAATAATAGGCTGTTACAAATTTGGATCCGATCGCAACATTTTTAGAAACCCCTTCTATATAATAATATTTCTTGAAAAGACTCGGCAATACCACACGTTTACTAATGCAACGAAAGTAATTGTAGCATAATGTAAGAAGCTAAATGATGAAGGATGTTAAATAGTCGGTGTTGACCAACTAAAATATATACCCTTTCTATTTATACATATAAAAGATTTCGTATTTTAAATAGCTTTGAATTGTCTCTTATTACAGCTAAATATGTACATCCTGATACTTACATACATGCGAAAACAAATGAAGGAGTATGTATGCTATAATATTACTAAAAGGCATTAAGTTTAATTAATAAAGGAAAAAAAAAGAATTTAAATTGATATTCTCTTGCCCGTAACGGAAGTTGAAATCACATGACATCACTACTCTGTCGCGTTCAATTCCTTTCAAACACTTTGGTTATGTTATTTTGAAGTAATGTGTCAGTATGAAAAGTTTTCAAAATTATTCTCAGATTTTCAATAAACACTAATCATGATTCGCACACTTGTTGTGTGTGTGTGTGTGTGTGTTATAAAGGAAAGGGTAGGAAAAGTGATATAATGAAGTAAGATATCAATTTCAAAATATTTTGACAGCATTTGTCGTTAGAGGAGAGATTCTTGAATTATTCTTTGTTTTGAGTAAAGGTTTTAAATTTCTTT
Organism: Ornithomya fringillina; assembly: GCA_963978525.1. Lineage (NCBI taxonomy): Eukaryota > Metazoa > Arthropoda > Insecta > Diptera > Hippoboscidae > Ornithomya > Ornithomya fringillina. Next base: position 21,201,534 of record OZ021693.1, read on the forward strand.
GAAATTCTGAGAAAATCTTGTTAATTATTTATATAAAGCCTTCTCCACTTATGGCTGCTGTACTTTCCACAGCAAACAGAAGTTGACACTGTAAGTAGAAGTAGCTTTTTAAAGCCTTAATCTTTATAGTTTACTTGTGTAACTAACCGAAAAATAAACAAAGCACTACTTGTAAAGGTAAAGAAAATTTCGGTCCACTTAAATATTTTTCATTTCACTTATTCCATCAGTCCTCTCATTTTGTTGCAGTTCATCAGTTTCATCTGTACAGTGCTAACGTTAATATCCCCTTTTGTACGTTCATTTTGATTCAATTTATCATGCTCTTTTTATTTCCTTTAAATTGAATCAATTCAATTTATTTAACACTATAAGATGTTCTTCCCCTTCCCCCCCCCCCCCCCCTCCGCTATCAGCACCTGTGTTTTGTTTTAGCCCTTATCTCTATTCGTAGCAGTAAGTATATATGTTTAATTCTTCAGGTACAAGTATGGGTGTATGTCTATCATTATTTGTGTCGCATGAAGCAATCATATATATAATTCAAGTGGAAAACGAGTAGATTTTCTTTTTCTAAATATGCCTGATAATCTCTTAAAAATTCGTCTTAACTTAAGTGAAAACAAACTTGACATTTTGGTAAAAAACTAAAATAACTTAAACAGATAAAAATTGTATCTTAAATACCCTTCAGATTAATAGGTGTTACATGCTAAGCTATGTGTACAAGTGCGACTTCTATACTAGTCAGATTTTTGGAAATTGTGAACGACCACGCCTATTTTTACCACTTTTACAATAGACCCATATATTAAAGTGCCTTTTTTCCAGATAATCAATGTCAGTTTTTAGAAATAATAGATAATCACGCCCACTTTTATTACTTCTATGCGTGGCCTAAATTTTAAAATATATTTTACTCAGAAAATCAAATTCTTTACTAAAATATGTTTTTTGGAAATTGTGGATGACCATGCCTATTTTTACCACATCTATTTTATATGTGTATGGCAAATTTCAATTGTATCAATGTAACTGCTAGGCAGTTTTTTGTAAAAGTGGGCGTGACTTAAATTATTTGTCTCTTTTTTTTTTTATAAACTCCATACTTTGCAGAAACTATAAATCTATGTACATACAAAACTTTATCTCAACAACACCAACAATACAATAAATGAACGTATGGACGGAAATATCTAGATCAATACAGATTTTAATATTGATCAATAATATGAATTTTGAATACATTTACAAAACCGAAACGATACAATAAATGTTGTTCGTTTGTTTGTTAGTGAGTTTTGTGCTATTAAAATTAATTATCACAAATAATTTTCTCACAAAGAAACTTAATAAACCGTAATTTGCTTTGACATTTACACCACTTGAGAAATTTGTACGTCAAAAGTCACGGAATGAACACCAGCACACACAAATAAAATACCTACTAATAACTGTTGTGGTGTTTGTGCTCTTACGTGACTTAATACGCTTTTACAACACCTCCGTAAAATATATTCAAATCCTATAGAAGTAAATTATACATCATCAATGGAAAATTCACTAATTGTTTTAAAGAACAAGAATTATAAAATGAACAACAACAGCCCCAAAGGCAGTTTTCAACGTCTCTTGGTAGTAAAAACATTTCAAATATCGAAATGAAAAAAAAAATAAATAAAAAGTTGTTGTAAAATTTTAATGAGACCCTAAGTAAACTGATATACCACGTAAAGCAAAAGCAAACAATTGAAATGGTTATTGTTGATCAAGCCCGACCAATTCATGCCGTACAGAAAAGTCACTTTTTGCCAATTTGTTTATAGAAAAAACTCTGAAGTTTTACGTTGTCAGCTCAAAAATTGCTTGGATTATCTATTATATCACAAATAGGCAAGAAAAGATCATATCATGTACAGGGCATAGACAAAATAATTTAAACACCATGCAATATAGTACATCTTGTTGTCCCAAGTCTTTTAGGTTATATTTCAATGTATTAAACGCTTTGTTCTGGGACAGTTAGAACAAGCCATCGGTGAAATGATTGATCTTTCAAAATTCGAAAAAGGGCACATCATTGGTCCTTGGCTAGCGAGAAAGTCTGTGACGAAAACATCTGAATTGTTTAACGTTTCATGAGCTACAGTATCCACCATAATAACGGTATACACAAAATATGGTAAAATAACATCGGGGAAAAATAGTGAGCGAAACTTAAAGTTAACTGACAGAGACCAATAGACGAACATTAAAAAGAATTTTGTGGCAGATTTGTTGTTATTCAGACACTTTACGAATCAATGCCGCAAAGAATTGCAACTGTTTTAAAAGCAAATGATAGCCCAACATTTTAGTAATAAATATTTTGTTTATGTCAAATGTTCATATTATTTTGTCCATCCCCTGTAACATGTGACTCTTTTCTTGCCTTCTTCTTATATAATAATCATAAAATGACGTTTTTCTTACCTCTTTGTATGTTATCCATCTCCACCTATGTTTTGCAAATCGATAAATTATAGCGTTTGTCTACTGTACTCACACGGACATATGAATGGATGTTGCCAACGATATAACAATCATAGTTTACCCACCATTTTAGGTGAAGAAATATACGAAGTATAAAGGTAATAGAAAAGATGAATCTACAAAGAAAAGAAATAAAAAAGGAATTCAGTCTTGCTTACCATTTTATTTTATTTTATTTTTTTTAAATTTTTGTTATTGTTGACAGCCCACTAATCCTATCATATTATAAGAAAATATATTTTCATTATGAATGAACACCAAAGGAAAAGTTTCCAACAACCGAACAACGGTTCATGTAAATCTTTATTATCTTTGTTAACACTAAAAATTGAAAATAATACCTTTAGGTGGTGGAATAACTCAAGCAAAAACAAACAAAAAAAATTGCTACCCACGTACAAAACACAAATTGTCTCCTTTAATCATTTTCACTTCACAGGCAAAATAAAGGCAAAATTTTTTAACAGTAATTGGAATTTAATTGAAATTTAAATAACTCATACGCATAAAGTTGGTAAATATGAAAATGTTTGCATTACTTATTTATATGTAAAAATATTGTTAAAGTAATCGAATTGTGTACTTCTGGAAACCACTTTTCAGAAAAGCATTTTTCAGAAGTGCAAGTAATACAAACTCTTCACTTATTCATCTTTTCTTGTTGCTTAAGCCATCAGCAACAGTTGTTGATTTTTTAAAATGAAAATCATTACCAAATGTTTCTATACAGCCAACACTCTATTTAGCCAAAATTTTGACTTAAGCCAAATTTGAAATGTTCACCAAATCTTTTTACAAACGGTGGGCGTGGCTATGACTATGCCTCTAATAAAGTAGATATTACGTATAAGTTTGCAAGTCAAGTTTTACGCTGAATATCGGTTTTTGTAAATTATGAGCGTGTTTGTTATCCACGCCCATTTTAGGCTTATCCATGAATGGGTTATTTGTAAATATAAGTTCCAAACTTAAACTTAATATCTCAATTTTTATGGCAGATAAATTTTTTTGACGATTTTTGACGATTGTGGGCATGGCTCTTGACCGTTTTTTACCATTTTAAATAGTGATCTAATAAATATTGTATGAAATGTCTCAGTAACTACTTCAAAAGAGTTTTTCTTCAGTCTTTGATACAAAGAATATACCATCCAAGAATATTTAAGGTTATGTACATTAAGTTTAAGTGTAATAGTGTTATTTCCGATTAGTGTAAGTTTAAATTCATTAAAAGCGTGTAGTGTGTACACAAATGTCGCCAATAAACAACGCACCCTGTGGTGGTGGTGATTTTTGTTATAATATAAATAACGAGTAAAAAAAGCAACATTTTGCTTAGGTCATATGTTGAATACTCATCATCTCTAAGAAATATTTATATACGATAATAATGCTTTTCCTTTACATGTCATTCTTAAGCCACATTTTAAGTTCAATTCGAGTCCTTACCCTCTTGAATAAAAAAAAAATCATTACTAATAATATAAGACTCTACTTAATCTTTTAATGGACCTGGCTAATGTGGCCTATGCACTACTTGTAGTAAGACAATATATTAAGTTTGTGCAGATGTTTGTAACTCATAAACGCCAAGTACCGTACCCATCTTCAATTGTACCGATCGATTCGAAATCTATTTAACTATGTCCGTTTGTCCGCATGTCCGTCTGTCTATCCATGTAAATTTATGCTTAAGCTACTGGTGGCAATTTTTGAGATATTTCGCTGAAATTTGGTTTTAGGACATGTATTTGCCCAAAAAGGAGCTCTATTGAAAATGGACTGAATTAAAGCACTTTAAAAACTTCTCCCCATATAAGGTTTTATTATAAAGAGAAGTCTTTATGTAGCAAAAAATCGTAATTCTAAATATTTTTTGACAAAATTTGTTAAAAAATAGTTAATTAGCTAAATAATAATAATAATAGGGTGTAATATTAGGACCCGATCGAACCATTTTTTAAATCAGTTTCCATATAATGATATTTCATGAAGTAACTTTTATGGCAATCACGCCTTTACTAAATTAATAATATCATAATTTATATAACTAAATGATAGTGAAGATAGTGTATTGAAAAGTCGGCCTTGACTGACTATAACATTTTCCCTAATATTGAATAGTCCATCCATTGAAGCAGCCCATCTTTTATACAAAGTTTTAGTTTCTTTCCTTCATAGCAATACTGCTGCCTTGTCAGAAATCTACGCCCCCATTTTTACAATTTTAATAATATCAACTACAGAAATACATATAGACAAATGTTTAAGTAGAAATTTGAGGGCCTCTTGAGTTGAATGTTACAAACACTTTCACAACAAGAGTATACCTACGACTTCAAAGTGAAATAAAAAAAAAAGAATACACCGCGAGTATTAAGAAAAAGTCCAATTAATAGCAAAATGATGCGCACATGTCTCCAATTAAACTAATGATAAGCATAACAAAAAAAAAAAAGTTATCTAACAACCTGAACATCAACAATTATACACATAACAATTATTGTTAGTAACAAGTAGAAAAAACAAAATTTCGTTTAGACTAAATCTTAAATTTATATAGAAAATAAGGGCGTGGCGTGGGTACTTTATAACACTCTTTAATATTGTCATGTCGAATTTTTGCACAAAAGAAAAACGTTTTTTGTAAATTGTCCCGCCCATTTCTTACCCCTAAATGGAAGGGCTTAATATAAAAATGTTCATCGAATTCTAATAACTTTGTTAGCTTAATTTTTGTGCCTGATGGATAGAGTTTTGTTCATAGTGGGCGTGGCTTTCAACTGACCTTGTTCAAATCAATAACAATCTGCCTGTAGAAACTAGAAATGCATGTTCAAAATATCTTAACAAATCAAAATTTACATTTCAATATAAGACAAATACCCGGACGTACAGACGGACATGACTAAATTAAGTCAGATTTTCATACAGATCCAAAATGTATATATTTTGTAGGATCTCTGACACCTTCTTCGAGGTGTTGTAAACTTAGTATCTTATGTAAAGGATACAAAATGGCTCTAGCCTTGGCAGAATACTGGTTCAGAATACTCTGCTTCTAGGCCGCAGAGTACATGTGTGTTACATTTCTATTCCAAATTTATATTCAGTATATATAATGAAACGGTATAATAAAGAAGTTTAAGTGAAATATATTTTCGTGGCTATAAAATCGTGATTTGTTAGGTGTTGCAGGGAGTCAATCTGTCAAAGCTTCTATACATACGTACATTTGGGTAAAAATCAAAAATGACACTACCATGTGACAAAACAGATTTTCCAAAAATAATGCAAAAAAAAAAACTGTTACTACATGTACATGTGAAGGTCGTTAGCAACGTTATTCACAAAACTCACACACTTGGCTTTTGCCAGTCAATAGATTTAAAATGGTTCAACCTTCAATACTCCTGGATAGACGACTTTAAAAATATGTATATATATAAATGTATGTGAATGCCTATATGTGTATGTATATAAAGTTTTGACAGTTTCCAATAAGTAAAATTACAACATACAGCACAAAATTCACGAACGAGTAGAAGAGAAGAAGATGCACATTTGCCATATACGTGTACAATGCCAGAATGTAACGTTGTGTGCGGGTTCTGTGTATGGTAGAGTTAAGTAGCATCATTTTGATATAAACTTGATTCAATCAACACAATTTTTCAATCCATAATGATCAATATAACATCATCGCACATATCATGGTATGTAACACATTTACAATACGATTGTAATGGTATTTTTGTTTATGTCCATTTAATACCAAAAACCGAACCTTATACGTATTGAAGTCGGAAGTAAAGTAATTGTAATTAAGAGTAAAAATGTTTGTTTGTGTAATTTTTACCTGAAATCTTAAAAGTATTGAAAGTATTTGGAGGGATAAGGGAACGTTTTTAAATTGATGGACTAGATAATTACTAGATACATAGATTTATGTCGATTGTGAGCAAGACTGATATCGGATCAAGACCATTTTTGGCACCTCTATGGATAGAACAGTTACTAATAAGTGCAACAAATTTCAAACTTTTTGTCGATTAGTAAATTTTTGTCAATTGTGGGCGTGTCTCTTTTCCCATTATGCCCATTTTTCAACATTTTATCAAAATATATGACCAACAACAGACGGACAGATGGACAGACGGACATATGTGTCCAGAACGACTCCATTTTTGCTGCAAATTAAATATATAAATACTTTATAAGGTCCTTGACGCCTCCTTGATGAATCCTTTCATTCTGATTATTTCATTTTCAAACTTCTTATTATGCCTTAGTTGGGATTTAAACCAAAAACTAGCAAAATTATATGAAACGCCATCTAAAGGCTTTAAAATGTTTTAAGTTGAAAAAACAAATGTCAAGCTTATAAACTTCAATACAATTAAAAAGCTTTATATCCATAAAAATATATGTCATTGTGTGGTATGTAAATATTTTTAATACCTTTAATAAGAGAGGGTAAGTATATATAATAAATGATATATAAAAGTAGGAGAATGAAATTACAGCAAGTTTGTTAAAATATAAATTTTCTTATTGAAATAAAACTGTTAGAAGGGAATGCAGAATATTTCATTTGTAATAAAGTTGACCTGATGGAAAATGTTTTTAAGAAGAGAGCTTTAAAATTGTTTTATAACAAATTTTACACTGGACTGGACTAATAGTGAATAAAAAATTTAGTCGCTAATGAGCGTTAACGTAGTTTCAACTCAAACAATGAAAATCTCCATTAGATCTAATCGTATAACCGATCGTACATTCTCTACATAAGAACAGAAATAATTGGTTACTTGGCATATACAAAACAAAAAGCATAGGCTGCTAAACACAGAGACAGAGTGTCATGTTTCCAATCCCTCAATAAATACAATAATTTTGCCTGACATTTATATATATACCCTACACCACTAGTGACAAAGCATATGTCAAGGTTGTGCGCATGTTTATAACCTATTGGCGGCAACTGCCACACCCACCTTCAATCATACCAAACGATTCAGAATAAAAATATGATTCGATTTAACCATGTCCGTCGGTCTCTCCATGTAATTTTGCGCATGCTACTGATTGCATTTTTTTAAGATATTTTAATTGTAGTGACGTTTTAAAAATGGTCGGACTTGAACGACTATATCATTTTCACTTGTTTTGTCTAAAGCAGCGATGTTTTAGTTGAAATCCTTATAAATTTCATTCTTTTAAATGCCTAAGTTAATATATACCTAAATATACCTACAAACAATATATTTGTAAAACCTCTTTTTTAGTGTATAGTAAGAATATGATTAAGTTTATTATGCCATCCTAAGAAAGATGCCACAAAGTATTTGTATTCTTGAATAGGATCAAAATCTGAGTGATGTCCGTACATCCGTGTATTTGCAATAAAACGTTAGCGCCTATTGAATGAAATTTTGCTTTAAAATTTAAAACATATATCTATAATATAATTAACGGTAATTTTATATATAAAATAGGCCAATTCGGATAACATTCACGCTCACAATGGGAAAAAATAAACAAAACTCTCTCATTACCACAAAAATAATGCCAAAAATGGGAGGGATCAGATAGCCAAAACAGTCACTGTGATCACTGTAGAAAAAAAAACATTTAAGGTACAGTTTCCTGCTACAACGTATAAAACATAACACATGTTTCATAATATCTACATACACTGCTGCCACGCCTACAATACACGTATAAAATTAGAAGATATCTCCGATTTTTTTATACTCTTATAATTTTTTGTTATGTTTGCTTGTATATGTCCATAAACATATTGTATGTATTATGTATGTATGGAAGCAATTCTATACACATAAATTCTTACACAATAATATTTTTTACTTGATTTTAATTGGAAAACTTAACATGTAATTAAGGAAATAATGTAATTTTCTCCCCCTCCCCTCCAACCCCACATCATTATTTCGGGCACTCTTTCATTAATTTCATAAATATAAGGGCAACAAAAGAAAAAAACGCTACAACATATACAAACACACACCCACCTATAAACATAAAATATAAAAAAAAAATATATAACAACAAAACAAAAGCACATGTCATAATGTGTCATCAGAGTGTGACGTTTCCTTTATGATATTATGACAAATTATCTTGTATTTATATAGTTATCGTCCTTGTTTACTTTTCCCGTAATCCTACAACAGCCTTGCATGCATATAGATACTACGGATATGGACATTATTTTAAGTCCATCATAGGCATGAGCTTATATAAAATGAACTCCATCAGTTCACAGCATATGTAGGCAATGGGAGATTCTTCTTGAAAGAGGACGGATGACTTTTGGCAAATCAATTTATGTGAAGAGAAAGGCGCCCATCATGCAGGTATCTAAGATTTGACCTAATCTAAATATACTTAACTTCCTCACTTGTTATACCCTCCTCCATAACATGGGAGGTGTACTAAATTTGTCATCTTATTTGCAAAACCCAGAAGTAGGCGTCAGAGTCTATATATTATTGATCAGTATCCAAAAGTGAGTCAATCTAGATATGGATGTCCGTATATCCGTCTGTTGTTGGCACTGTCACGGTCGTAAATTTTGAGATATTGACCTGAAATTTTTAAAAATTTAGTTCTAGGTTCTTTAAAATTGGTCAAGAGTCACGCCCATAATCGACAAAATCAAAAATGGGCGTGGTCGGATAACAAATAGGCGCACAATTTACAAAAAACCGAATACAGTGTAACACTCGACCATTCGACCTGCATTATTAGAGGACGTAATCACATATCTGTCACGCCCACTATTTATATATAGATATGATGGGTATTTAAGCTTTGGCTTAAGTTTATGCAGTTTGTTATATTTTGCTTTTATGCACAATACAATAATTTTTTTTTTTATAATTTTAACATCGTGTTACATTATGTGTGTAGCACATAAATGATGTGTGTTTGTTATATGCAAATTAAAATCTTAACAGTGATTTGCTCATTTAGCTGTAAATTGTCAAGGACCTTGTTAGGCTATACAAAGGGTGTGTATATCTGCTCGTAAACGCGATTTCATAAAAGAAACTTCCAACCATGAAATAGTACTGGAGTACAAAATAAGATTTTTTCCCTTCACCTTAGCAACTACACAATAGATCCTATTTTTAAAAGACTTTTTGGATATTGATTTTAGCCACTTTTTCTTCATCATGTTCAGTTATTTGTTACTAAGGGTAGTTGAACATAAATGCAGAGAGATTTTTAATTTTTTAGTATACAACACGATCGAATCCTAAGTTGTTGACCAGATCCTCTTAATATCTCTCTAATCTGAATAGAAACCACTAGCCTGCCAGGTACCTGTTTATCCCCAACCAATCATCAACCAAACTCAGCTAAATTTTACATTAAGCAAAACCATTTGTGAATTATAGACGTGTCTGTAATCCGTCTAAACAATTTTTAAGATATGGGTTAAAAATATGGTCATAAGAATGTTGATTTTATTATAAATGCTTTATACTTAATTTTATTGAAATTTTATGTACCCCAGTGTAGTATTCATAGAAATTTCTTTGTTTTACATAATGCGTAATGCAATAATTCATATTACTAACATAAATATAGAACAAGTATTACAGTAATCATTATCGGCTGTTAAAGTGTGAGTTACAAGTTACCTTAGAGGTTGAATTCTACATCAAAAGGAGTTTTTTTTGGTACCTGTGGCCATATCTACCATCCAACCATTTTTACTTATATTAGATCGATGTATTAATATCTTATATACAGATGTCATATTAACTTCTTAGACTTATTTTTGTTGCTGTGAGAGATTCTAGCAAATTGTGAAAAAGTTTACTAAAAGATAACGATTTGAATAGACAACTGCCTTACCTAATGTACTCCAACTATGCCAAAATTTCAGATCAAAAGGGACCCTAAGTGTTTCATAGATCTAGACATGTATGTCCTTGTGTCCGTATATCTGTTTATGGTTGTTACTCTTACCATCGTAAATTTTGTGATATTCGCTTAAAAATTTTGTACAGACACTTTTAGTCTTTTCCCTCAATTTGAAATGGATAAAATAGGTCAAAATCCACGCCCACAATCGACAAAAATCGATATATCTGCCATAAAAATTTGAACTTATAATTCGGTGCATATTTTTATAGTTATCCCAATCATCGATGTGCCAAAAATGGGCTTGGTTGAATAACAGTCATGCCCATAATTTAGAAAATACTGTAAAACTGAACTTTCAAGCTGATACGCAACCCATACATTATTAGAGGATGTAATCACATACCTGTCAAGTCCACTATTGTAAATGTGGAGGGTATTTAAGATTTGATTTAAGCCAAATTTAGTTATAAAATTCTAAAATTCTAAATAATTAATTTGTCGGTTAAAAATTTTGATATAATAAAATTCCACAATGTTGATAGTTACGTAAGTACAAATGATCTGGAGCGTTGACTATTTCAATACAAAACAATTATCTAAATCTATTCAATTTAGTTGAAAAGAAAATGTATACTTTTTAGCATATATGTATGTATACATATACAAGTGTATATACATTACACACTAATGTTAGCATATTTCGTACATTACAACAGAAACATCAAAGAGCATTCAGCCAGTATTTACTACTCAGGCATTGAAGAAGTCTCCATTGCTTCAAGTTTTTATACCCTCCACATAAGATGGAGGGTATAATAAGTTTGTCCTTCCGTTTGCAACACCTAGAAGGTAGCTTCAGAGATCCTACAAGGATATATATCCTTGATAAGTATCAAAAATCGAGACGATTTAGACATGTTTAGACATCCGGACTGCTGGCATGCACGACTCATATACAAAGCTAGACCTCGCTTCACCCTTGTATATTCCTACGTACTAAAACACACCCCCCGCGGGACTGCCTTTAGGTATTACTTCGCGAGACATGTCTGTGTATCCATGTATTTGTTGTTGGTATTTTCACAGGCGTAAATTTTGAGATATTCGTCTAAAAATTGTCTACAGACACTTATAATTCGCAGAGCGCTTCTTAAATTGGGCAAAATCGGTCAAGAGACACGCCCACAAACAATAAAAGACTTTATATTTGCCACAAAAATTGACCTATGAAGTTAAAATTTGGTATGCGTATCTATAATTATCCCATCCATCGATGTGCATGGTCGAATAATAGACACGCTCATAATTTACAAAAAACCGTACTTAACGTAACAATGGATTTGCAGTTTAAGGCCGTAATCTGTATTATTATTCTTGCCACACCCACTAAATTATATATATGTAGAGGGTATTTAAGATTTGCCCTAAACCAAATTTAGTTTTCTCACTGGTTTTTTCCTTTTTTTTTTTTTCGTATTTCTTACAAATCTGAACAAGAAAAGTGCCACTTGTATGCAAATGATGCATAAATCATATGGAAAGAAGTGAATATATGCAAGTACATATATGAGGAAAAGGAAAAGAAAAGCACAAATAACAATAATAATACAGTTATAATAACATCCCGCCATTGAAAGATTTTAGCAAATAAGTGCTGGATATTAAATCAAAGAGTTGCCAAGAAAGTATAAAAATAAAGAGTAGGGTTTTTGTTGTATTTCAAGTCAAATCGAACTTTCAACACCCGTCGTTTTTTTCACAATTATGTTGGATATGAAAAATTTGGTAAAAACTTAAAAGTGTACCCACAATCCATAAATGAACAGGAAAACGTTTAATATTTAATTATTATATGAAAATGAGTTGAAATATGCAGCTTTTGATATTTAAAGGAAAATTTAAGTAAATGTTGCAAACATTTCCATCAAAATAATGTGTAACCTGTACCTTAGAACCTATGATGGGTTGTACATGAAACATTCGTTTATACATTTATTTGTATGAGTGTTTGTAAGCAAATAATTCATGAGGCAGGAAATCGTATGCATTAGTAAAATGCTTTTCTTGTTAAATCCTCCAAAATATATACCAAGTATACGAAGCCTTCCTTTCCATTTCTAACATTTAAAAGGAAGCATCACATATTCTAGCCTTTGTAAGAAATTTTACTTAATATAGATTTTTGTGAATGTTATTCTAATAGATCTCATTTTATAAGCCTAAAATTTTCCTTATGAAACACTAAACCAAAAATTACTAATAATAGACAAATTTTTTTATGGATGTCCGTACATCTACTTTGCTTTATACCCTAAATTAATTAAAAAAGAATGAAATATGAGTTTGAAATTTTTCAGGCAGGTGTATGTGTTATATGCAATAATTGCTGCTATATATTGTTTAAAATATTTCTAAGTTAAGTGCAAAAATTACATTAACAATTGCTAAATTGAAGATGGACGGATGGACAATGCTTTTCATTCATTTAAACAAAAATCATTTCAAAAATTCCACACCTATACAATATATATATTTAACTTATTATACCCTCCACATGAGATGGGGGTTATACTAAGTTTATCATTCCGCGTGCAACATCCTCAAGGAGTCTTCAGAAACCCTACTAAGTATATAAATTCTTGATTAGCAACAAAAACTGAATCAATCTGGAGATGTGGATACGCGCGTGTCTTTCTCTTGTAAGATATTCATTTAAAAAATGTGTAAAGACTTTTATAATGGACAAAATTAGTTAAAATCCACGCCCACAATTAGTAAAAATATATATATTAGTCACAAAAATGTTGCTATGAAGTTGAAATTTGGCCGCACAATCGTGAAAAGTCTATTTATTTGCTAACAAAAAATGACCTATGATATATGAAATTTTCTATGTATATTTATAGTTAACTTATCCATCGATGTGCCTAATATGGGCGTGATAGGATAACAGACACGCTTACATATTACAAAAAAACCATACTCAGCGTAAAACTCAACTTGCAAGTGATACGTAATATACACTCAAATAAAGGGCGTAATCATATACGACCACGCCCATGGTTTGTATGTAGATTTGTAGTTAATTTAAGATATGGCTTATAAGTCAAATTTCGTTTTCTTACTTGTTTTTTTTAATTTCTGTTGATCAGTGTTGAATAGCACATACCGTGCTGTGATAAAAATGTTGCAAATTATAGTTTGTTACAATAGTAACATTAAATATAATAGGTGCAAGTTATAGTGTGGCACAAATTATATTTAATTATTTATAATTTGTAGTATTTTTTCTTAAACAACGTTACAACTTTCGATAATGCGTGAATTTATCGTTGCCTTGTTTTTTTTTTGCCAAACATCTCATGCGCACCTTTCTTCCCCGCTAATACAAAATGTTTTCATATTGAATGAGAATGAGGCCCCCATTCTTCTATATACATAAAGACGAAATATTGTTTTTTTTTTTTTTATATAATGTACTAATTTAAAAAACGTTCTTTAAAAACACCCCATTTCTCAGTGAAAGAAACCCACTCATGTTTTACTTTAATTAAGAGAAAAATGCCGTCAATGCCATTTTGTTAAGTAGCAACTTCAGAAAAAAAAAAACCAATCGGATATGTATGTATGTATATGCACTGGTTCAAATGCATTTACAATTTCTCTCTTTTGTGCAATGCAGTGTAATTTAACACAATTTTCTACTTAAATAAAAGTATAAAAAAAATTTACATATAAAATATAAAGTAGCGAGCAAATGTGAATTAAATACTACACATGTACAATTTTCCCCAATTAAATACTTTAAGTGAACGAGTGAGTGTGTCATCTACTATATAGTTCTTCTTCTTAAAGTAATTCATAACAGCATTTGAACCACTTGTGAAAACAAGTAAAAGTAATTTAATAATTATACGTTTCGTATGATCTCACAACTCTGGGGGATTTTTTTTTTGTTGTTTTTGTTTTGTTTTGTTTTGTTTTTTTTTTCATTTTCATTCTCCATAGATATATGTGTGTATGTACACGTTACAAATTAGTCAAGCCAACCAAACCAAACCAAACGAAACGAAACCAAACCAGAAGAAATCAAAAAGTAAGAGAGAGTTGTTTGGAGACTGGGAGCCATCACCATTTTAATTATTATTTAATTCAATGATATAAAGCTTTCTATTCTATATGAATTTTATAAAGTGGGAGATAATGCTTTTCAAGAAGTCATTGCAATTTAGTATTCAGTACGTAAATTCACCCTTAAAGCATTCGATACCCCAACTCCTACAAATACCTAAATATGCACTTGTATGTATAGCAAAAATATTTTCTTACCCCAAACAGTGTATGTGTGTGTGTGTAAAGAGAAAATACTATACATGCCATCTTATTATGCATGGACCACTTTACTAACTACTCAACTCTAAAGCTAATCGATAAAATAAACTTACTAATCAGCACATGAGCTGAACTAAAGGATATTGAGTGAGACGGAGAGCAGCCACCTTTCGTATAGAAACTTAATTAACATGCTTCTCTTTACAACTGAAAGAGAAACAAAGTAACAAGTAAAAAAAAGCTATATTTAGTTTAGACCATATCTTAGATACCAGCCATTATTGCACTAAATCCCTCTAAGGAGTAAAGTATCAATTTGCCGTTTATGTTTAATGAAAAAGAAAAGAAGAAGAAGAATTTTAGTAAGAAAAGAACTTTTTGAAAAAATGGCTTGGATTTTAATCATTTTCAATAGCAACCTCATAATAATAGAAATGTTTTGTCTGTACGTCCACTTTCCTTTATCTCCTATTTTCAATTAAATATAAAATTTTCATGCTTATAATTTACTAATCAGCACATGAACCAATAAATTTAAAATATATGAATTATGAGCATCAAATATTTCCTGTAGATTTACGTGTTAGAAGCAATCTTTACTGAAAAAGGATTTTTAAAATATTAACAAATAAACTATGCAAGAAGATTGGTAACTATGAAAGAAGCAAAAATATTTTTAATCAACCAAAGTTTCAAGTATATCTATCTATAAATTCAGGCTTATAAAAAAAAAACAACACAAATCTCTCATGGCCATCAAATGAGGTTATAGGTATAAAAATATGAACAAAAAAGAATTATTATGTGGCAGAAAACACTACATTTGACTCGAAGTAAATCTCAAATACTAATTATGTTTATATGGAAAACTGTAAGCCGAACAGATATCTGATTAATTTAGAAATCAAATAATTCTTTATTTTTTATTAAAGTATTAAATTTTTATGCAGAATTTATCAATGAAAAAAGTGGCTTTTTAAAAGATTTCAATTTATCTCCATTTTTTTTTTTTAACCTCTAACCGTGAGGCTGCCCAGAGTCATTCAATCATATCCAGACCGATTCCGATTTTATTATATATTTTTTTTTTCTTTGATAAATTGTGGGCATGTACAAATTTCAACTTCATATATAAATTTTTTTTAAATAAAAGACAAATATTTTTCGATAGTAGGTTTCAATAACATATCAACCATACCAAAAGTGGACATATATGTAAGAAATTTTAGCTCATTATGTCAATTTTTTTCTTAACCGTTAAACTGCCACCATAACCACGGACACGCAATCATATCTAAATCGATTCTGATTTTAATGCAGTGTGCGTTTGACTTTTGGAATCGACGAACAAACGACCAGACTGCACCAACTCGTTTGTATTAAGTTAACGGGACAATATATAATAAAAATCGTTTTGGTAACATTTGTCGAGAAATTTTGATCGTTTAATAATAACAGTAATATAGATGAGAATATTGGTAGTTCATAAGAGAACATATAATGCGAACAACGGTATTCAATTTCATCAAAAATTTAAACATATGAGCTAAGATCTTAGTCTACATTAATCTTACACACACAAAAAATGAAATCTCAGAGAACCTCCTTCTGCATAACTGTGTTTAGTACACCTCCCAACGTATTTAAAGATTAGATAGTCATTTAAACTAAAGTTTATAAAAGTAAAAATCAAACGGATTTATAGAATATCCCAGAATTAATATTATAAACTAGACAACATAACACTTCAATAGTAATAAACAATAAAAACAAAAACAATAAATCATTAGTTTACGTATTTGAGATATATTTTACATTAAAAAGAAAAAAGACAGAAAACTATTTTCAAAGAGTAAATGAAATAGAGTTATTAGGAAAAGAGTGAGTTTAAAACTTCCATTAACTATAGATACCCACGTAGTAATAATTTTATCTATAAGATACACAAACCTAAACTGGAAAACCCCTTAAACGGAAAGTTACACTTATTGAAGGACAGAGTGAAACAGTATTATATACCATTACAACTATTTCATTTAAACATAAGAATTCGTGTAAACAAAATATGGCGTTATTACTAAGTGGTTGGTACTGAGAGGGTGTGCGTAACTACGGCGACAGTGCTCTTGTGCGACAACGAGCAGTTTGTGATAATTTAGTTTAATTTGGCACTTTGAACATAGAAAACGTTCGCTTTGAAGTAAAGCATGAAATGTTTTAAGGTAGATAAAGGAACAAAAAAAAAAAAAAACAGGTGACAAAAAAACTTATATATATAAAAAAAAACAAAGGCTTACAAATGATTAATAATTATTAAAAAGTAGCCAAAGACAACAGCACTCGAAAGAACACTGAATACTAATAAAACAGGTGCAATATACAATATTTTCATAATCAAGTGATTTTATTGGATAGAAATTAGACAGTACAAAAGCAAAGCGTTACATATACACACACTGCGTGGTAATGCAGCAAACAATGAATTTATATTGAAAAATGAAAAATTATTGAAATTATATATAAAAAATTATTCAAAAATTTAAAAAAATAAATCTAAACCTAAAAAAAATTCAGTACATTATTAAAATACACGTGTAAATAATAAAAAAAAAAAATATTTAAAAAACAGCGAAAAACATTTGATGCTAAAATTGTTTAATTAAACTCAATACCAACCACATTTAGTGACAGCCTAATTACATTGTTAATAATGCAATTATAAGTAAATTTTTTAATTAATTCTATAAAAAGAAACAAATACTTGAATATTTGTTATTAAAAAAATTGAACATTTTTAAGAATGTAACTAACACACATTGTAAAGAGTAAAGTGTTTAAATAATAGGAATTTAAAGAGGCCGTCGGAAGAGATGCAAGCTACAAAAATGCGTACACCATTCGCTATACAGGAAATATTGGGCTTAGGTGTGGGCCCCGTTGCTGCAGCCGCTGCTGCTGCTGTTTATCCTCATGGCGACAATATGCAGCAGCATACATTAGCGGAACCGTTTACTACACCCCCACCGCCACCTTTAGGCACAACAGCCGTTACAGTGCAGCAAAATTCCACACCAAATGTTTATTTAAGTTCCAGAGCAACACCACCCTTGCCACCCTCTTCGCGGACTCCCACTAACCGTACTCAGTGCAATAATAATAATAATAACAATAATAATAATAATAATCATAACTATACATCAATATCAGCGGAAGCTCAACAACAGGAACGCGAGTCACGTTCTTTGTCACCGGATGTGAAACGCTTATCAGCGGCTGCGGCTGCTGCAGCAGCTGCTCATGTTCAATTGCCTGTCTTTAATCCGGCCAATTTCTATGCAGCAGCAGGCTATACATCGGCAGCAGCTGCTGCTGCAGATCATAGTGCAACCAGTCCACTAAATGCGGCTGCACATCATCATCACATGACAACTTTAGCTGCGGCTGCTTACCTAAGAGGTTTTTTGCCGGCGGGTTTTAATGCACCACATGAATTTCGTGGGCATTTTCAACAACACTTTAACACACAAATTGTGGGTAAGAAATAATCATGATATTATAAAAAATATGGCTTTTTTTTATTCCAAATATTCTTTTTGTCTGTACGTCCGCTTTTTTTTCAGCTTATAAATTTAATAAAAATAAAAAAGAGCTGATAAAAAGTTTATTATTGTTTTATAATAATCAAAAAAGTGTATTTTATTAACATAATAACTTTAAATTACAAAAAAAAATGAAGCAATAAACAAAAAATGCTTTATTCCAAAGTACCTTTCTTTGCAATATTTTGTAGAATCAAGTAACACTTATTTGAAATTTGTAAAGAACTAAATGGAGACATTTTTTTTGTAGGTATATATGTCATATATCTTACTTACTACAACGGGATTTTTCAAATACTTTTATATTATGAGCGGAAATTATCTTAATATTGCTGATTTTAAGAAGGACGGATGGACAAAATCATTTAAACAAAAACAAAACCAATTTTAAAAATCATATATGCTCAAATTAGTTTTAGAAGAAACATTTCAAGAGAAATTTTTGTTAATCAGAATTTTTTTATTTTTATTTCAATTATGGTGTTTTCCTAACATTTTTCTTTGGTACCACAAACATCTGAGACAGTACCCTTTATACTGTAAGAAAAAAAAAAGACGCATCATAAAGAAGAATGGCTAATTTGTGCATATGTGCAAGGTTTCTTTGTATCTCTACAAAAGGAGATAAAAACACTTCATTTTAATGGGAAAAAAAGGCAAAGTAACAAGTAGTAGTATAAACAAGTAGCAAGTAAAAAAAAAAAGCTATGTGTAGCTTAAGCCAAATTTTGGATACCTTTCATATTTCTAAAAAAAAAACTGTGGATGTGATAATGTAACGCTCTTCAAAAAACCACTCTAGGGTGTATGTTTATATGTTTACATTTTACCTTAAAGGTAAAATTTTGCGCTAAATAATGTTTTATGGAAGCGCGCATATCTGTTATCCGACCTCATTCAATACATGGCCTATTTATCTAAATATCTTTAACAAATTTCAATAGTTTAGCTTTGATTTTATATAGATTAGAGATTTTTTCTGATTGTGGGCGCAACTATTATTCAATTGTTATATGAAAGGGAAAAGAGAAAACTAACGACATGAACGAAGAATATTTAGATCTTGGAGTCATAAGTATTTCACTACAAAGTTTCTTGTTACGCGATAATAAGATGTTCGGGCATACCGAAATCGACTCCGTTTATGATGCTGATCAAGAATAAATGAACTTTGTAGGATCTCTGATGTTTACTTCTGATAGTAGTAAACATAATAAGACACTCAGAACAGTGTAGTGTTTAATAAACAAAGTAAAGTCGTCAAGAGGAGGGTCGAGACAATAGTCGAATCCGTGTATGGTGTTTTTTTTTTTTTAATGTTTCCTAATTGGAAGCTTATTTCTATATATTTGGAAAGTTAATCCTACACAGTGCATGCATTTATAGGAGATATCTTCTGAGTGCCGAACTTGAAAAAAAAATTAAATAAAAATGAATAAAAATATACATAAATTAATAAAAAACAAGTAAGAAAACTAAATTTGGCTTAGATTTGGCGGGCACACGGCCACACATGCCTAGATCAACTCAGTTTTAGACGCTGATTAAGAATATTTATATACTATATAAAATAGACTGACAAATTTTGTATATACATACTCCCAATCTTATGACGAGGATAGAATAAACTAAAAAAATCTATACATAAATTAATGAAAAAAAAAAATTTAAAACATCTTTTCATAGAAGCATAAAAATATGTAAAAAACTGGACAGTAAAAAAGAAAAGAAAAAACAATTCCAAGAGAAAACACCTAAATTCTCACGAACACACACTATTAAGCGAGTAAACCAATTGTATTCGTTAACCACACATATGAAGCATTATACTCTTTTTCAAATGCTATAGAGTATATACCGTACAGGTGTGAAATATAGGCGTTATATTGTATGTACATATGAGTAGAGTCTTGGAAGTCATTTTCTAACTAAAGAGCACATCAACATACATCTGTACACAAAACACAAAACACTTGTAAACATTTTAACAAAGCATTGCTCTTAGTGTTATTGTTGTTATTGCTGGTTTTGTGGTACTTATGGTCACAACTACAAGTGTTCTTTTCTATAAACTTCCCAGAATTACTTGGAATATATTTTTGTAGAGTGTATCCCTTTTTTTTTTTTTTTTTTGTTATTTAATTTTTTTTATTTAGCACCTAAAGTGAGTGGAATTTATATACTTGTGTTACTCGAGTATGACAACATAACATACCAACAAACGGTTATTAGGAGGATGAAAAAAAAAAAAACATATTATAAAAAAGCTGTAACAACAAAAAATGACTGCTATTTTCTACAATATCTTCCACTAAAAGTCAATATTTTTTTTTCCAAGTACACAAATAGTTTTTGAATCCAATTACATCAAGTTAGTTTCACACTTTCTCCCTAAGGAGATTTTATCCATTCGTATAGTTGTTTAGTATATATATAAATAAACACACATGCCTATATATTTGGGTTGTATAGTGGAGGTATAATGCACAATCATTCTTATGCGTACAGGCATACGCAAAAATGATTATGCTCGCTTTTCAATTACATTCCACTTTTAGGACTATTATTTTACCAATCACCTGTAGTAAAATAATCATAATATGCAGTAAGTAAGTGAAAAGTTATATGTGGCTTCAAATGAATTTCGTATACGTACCACATTTACAGCAATGTCGCAACGATTAAGTTGGATTTTCTTTTGCACTAAAGTTAAGTTATACATTATATGTATTTTTAATATTCTTTTATTGTTATTTTACTCTTTTTTTATTTTTCATTATTTATTTATTTATTTATAATTTTTTTTTAATTTTACAATTTGTTTTTAAAATTTTTTTATTTATATTTTTATAATTATATATTATTATTTTATTTTATTATAATTTAATAATTTGTTTTTGTTATTTTTTTTTTTTATTATTTTATTATTATTTTTTATGTATTTATATCTTAAAATAAATTTTTTTTGTTAATTTTTTTATCTCTAACATATTAAGCTTGTAATTGTATTAATTTGAAATATATATTATAATATTATAACTAATGAAATAAATAAATTAAATAAATACATATAAACTATAAAATATTAAATTATGTATTTATGGGCGTGGCACGTTTACATTTACTATATAGTGCATATAGTAGACACATGAACGTATATATTATACCAAACTTGTTATTATGATGAGTGGTGAAAAAAAATTATTATCTCATGGGCGTGTCTATTAATCCGACTTTTCTTATTTTATATAATAATAAATAATAAGGATACATTTGGCTTAGATCAAATCTTGAATTGCCTATACAATTATATATATAAGAGGGCGTGACAAGTGCGCCCTTTTTTTAATGATTATTAATGTATGTGTTATATGTCACCATAGCAGTTGAATTCTGCACCAAAATGCCGCTTTTTTGGAAGTAGTGGGCGTGTCCATTATCTAACTCTAACTAGTCCGAGCATATCGATGAATACGGTATATGGATGCTGTAGCTTTATTTTTATGGCCACGAGATATTTTTTGGTAATTGTGGGCGTGGCTGTTATTTAACTTAGTTCATTTCAAATAAGAAATTATTTATATAAACTATGCTTCAGTACAATATCTCAACTGTTGCAATCTTGAACACTAGATCAACTAAGATTTTGATAATGTTACTTTGTAGAGTCTCTGACATCTTCTTGTTGAAAATAAAATAACAAACTTAATACAGCTATAATCATCCAAAGGGAGAAGACAAAAGTACCTTTCGTTCGACGTAAGGCTATATGGATTTAACTTTAAATATTGACCCTTAAGACAAATACTTAAAAACTTTTCTTTCCAATAATAAGAGAATAATAAATAAATTGCGGTACATACACACATTACCATTAAAAGGTATAAAATGGATAAAAATCACACAATAATTAAAAAATAAAATATCGTTGATTGGATCTACATAATTGAACTGAAAACCGTAGGCCAGTTCTATAATAATTAGTTTAAGCATTACCTCCTTTTACACAAAAGAAAACATACAACAATTTTATCCTCAATAAGTATCAACTTTCCAAGATTTTCATCTCTTAATTACCCTTAATGAAATAAAGAAATTAAAGCAATTTTGGCACATTTTCTTTACAAAATAACAAAAAATAGGATCAGATTTCAATATAGAGAATACGTATCAATACAAATAAAGCGAGCAGGAAATGGCAAATTTCTTGGCCTATGTCACATAAAAATGAAAGCAATTATAAGATCATTATTGAAATAAAAAAATAGCACACAAACACATACACGTAGACATGTGCTGGTAAAAATATTGTTTATACAAAAGTGTTTTTCTTTGAATTATTTAGAAAATCCCTTTTTCACCACTTCTCTTCAATATTCTGTTCTGGTCTGTTCTGTTCTGTTCTGTTGGTTTTAAGGGATAAATGAAAATGTTCAATTATATATTTTTTTATCATTAATTCCGTTTAAGAGTTAATCTCATTTCAATATATTTCCACCACTAATTTGAAAAGTGTGAGTGAAACGTACATGTATGCAAATTAACCACCCACTTATGCTGGCATGTATACACATACTTGTATCTACACATATAACGTTTTCTAGATTTTCATTAGTTTTTTTTTTTTTTTTTTTTATTAAACATATTTCAAGGGACTGTTTGACTCATTCAAAATTTTTGCAGAATTTCAAATTAAGTCAAAATTTGGTGGTAAAAAAACTTAACAACCCCTAAATTGTACACAAATATTTATACTCAAATATAGACAAATAGATAGATATGTACAATATATGATACACTAACCTAAGCACTCATCATTTCGTACATATGTACATAATATATTTTCAAGATACATTTCTATGGATAACAAGTAAGAAATCTCAATTTGTCTTAGAACAAATCTTATATAATCTCTACACAAACAGTGAGCGTGGAAGCTATCTAATAATGTATACATATTAACTTTGAGTTTTACGTTGATTACGGTTACATAAGTAAATTGTAGGCGTAATTGTTATCCGAACACATTTAACTTCTTAGCTCAATTTTTATCTTAGATAAATGTATGTATCTATTATGAGAAAGTTAATGAATGAGATCATTTTCAGTATTTGCCTCAACTTCATAGGCCAAGTTTCAAGGCTGTGAAAGGTATTTTTATTCGTGGGCATGGCATTAAATTTTGAATTTAAACACTTTAAATAGATATCACAAATACAAATAATTAAATTATTTTTATAAAATTACGTCGATTATCAAAAAAATTTATTTAGAAAATTTTTGGTTTTTAACAATTGAGACAAAAAATTTATTTAGAAAGAAAATGTTAGAAAGACCTTCTACAACCACTTATATAATATCGAAACTATATTTAGGCAGTTCAACAGTAAAGTCCTCTCTCGTTAATGATGAAAAAAGCAAATGTTAGAAAGATCTTTCACAATCACTTTTGCCATGTAGAAGCGATTTCTCAGATAATATTGCAACTATTCATTCAATAAATGTATTTCTGAAGCTACTAGCATAACTTGACATAAAATTTATTCAACTTGAAAGTTTTAAAAATCTTTCCACCTCTAGATTATATATAAAATTATATGCTACGTAAGATTCGTATCAAGTTAAATACGATAATACACGTACATTTCATTATACATATATATATAACACTTGCTTTTAGTGCTGCTGTATCTCTATGTGACCCAACATATGCATTCATATTTTTATTTTATTTTAACTTATCATTATTGCTTTTGTTGTCCAATCAATTAAATGAAAAGAAATTGTTAATTGATGTGTATTAAGTTGCTTGTATACAAGTAAAAGTAGCCGCTGGTCTTTCGTAGACGAAACGCCATTAGTCTCTCTCTCTGCCTGTTCTCGCCACCCCACTTATTATAGCAAAAACATATACATACATATTTATACAGGAAATTGAGGGCATAACTGTAATAGAGAGCGATGCCTTTGTTGATGAATACCTAAAGGACTTGTATTAGCTGCTGATTATTAGGCATAGATTGCATGGGTTACATAATTAGTTACCTAATTTATAAGCAATTAAAAGAAGTCAATGAATTGATGCAAATAATTGGTATGAAAACTGTTTTGTAGAGCAGCAATGTTAGCAAGAAACTATTAATAAGAAAACAACTTATAATCGCAAAGTTTATCAAGTCGAATTCGCAGCCATGCCGCTTATTTAATATTAAAGATAGACGCAAAACACTTTCATCAAACGATTACACTATTTTTCCTTATCTCATTACAATTCACATGATAATGAGATTGATATAATGTATAATGCAGTTGTACTTTTCCTTTCTTTTTACCTCAAGGTAATAAGAAAAAAAATTGCCGTATTTTCCCCAATTACCAGTTTTTATGATATTTTTACACTTTTTGTGCACTTAATACCAAATGAATATCACAAATACAACCAAGCGAAAATTGTCATGAAGAAAGAAAAAATGAAAAAAAAAAACAGAAAAATAATACAGAAAAGGAAAGAAAAAAAAAAAAGAACTTTGTTGACAGGATATACTGACGAAATTGGCAATTTTGCATTTACGTTAATAATACTCGAGCGTATTTACTTCTACTAACTCAGACTCCTTTGTAAACATCATTTACAAGTATTCCCTACTACTATAACAACAACAACTATAACAACATCTATAACTGCTTCTCTGTTTTATTAAACATTTAAACATTCAGCAATGAACATTAATGTCGGTTTGAGGATGATGGGAGGTGGGTGGATGGGGGGAAAGAAGGATATAAGAAAGTATAGTAACTTGAGATATTTAAGGAGTAAAAGTTTATCTTTGTATACGTATATTACGTAACTACATAACTACGCACACAAAATGGTGAATGGTGTTAGCAGTCAATGACTGAAAAGTTGAACATAAAATAGAAAATGAACGAATAGATGGTGGAAGTTCAGTAGCTGATAAAAGACGCTCTACTTCATACCGCATTAATTTTCACTCATTTTTTTTTTTAAACATTTACACAGATCCTTCTAAGGATATATACAATTTTGGATTAGAATAAAATTTCACATTAAATTTAGCTGATCGATTGAACGACATACTGAATACTAAATGTGCAACCCGTGATACTAGATATAACTTTCCGGTCGAAGTTTGCAACCACAGATAAAAGGGGATGCTACCAGTTGGGACCTTACCACCCGTAGCTGGTGTCATGTCATGCACGACGAAGGCCACCGCCCTCACGGAGCTCCACTGCATACAGTAAAGCCCCGGGAAGTGGAGATCCCACTGGTTTTTTCGCAATGTACAAAATTTGAAAAATCATCCTTAGAAAGCTTAGTTGAATACTCTAGATTTAGCCCAAGCCAACTTTAGCTTGGTGTACAAAACTGTAGACCGAAGTCTTTGGCGTTCTCTTTTTCAACAGGCCAAAGACCTACATAGCTTATAATCGGCTAGTAATGATAATAATGATGAAGTTTAGCTTCCCATACTTTTACGCATATATGTGCGTTTCCAAGGTTTTCTTTGAATTTATAACAAGCAGGAAAAGGGAAATATTTTAACCAATGTGACGCGTAATTATGTATTGATAAAGAAAAATAT
Source organism: Ornithomya fringillina (assembly GCA_963978525.1). NCBI lineage: Eukaryota > Metazoa > Arthropoda > Insecta > Diptera > Hippoboscidae > Ornithomya > Ornithomya fringillina. The sequence goes on from OZ021693.1 coordinate 21,227,506, forward strand.
AAAAATTGTGTTATAAAGATAAACAACCCATTTTTTGGTCAGTAAGTAATGTAAGTAAAGGGTGGGAGGGCCTTGAATTTCCAATAAAAACCAAATTTTAAGCAATCATAAATCATATTTTGACTACAGTAGTGGTTTCTATACTAAATTTTTATATCCTTCACATAATATAGAAGGCATACTAAGTTTGTCATACCATTTGCCATGCCCACAATTCACAAAAAACTTCAACTTACTTTAGACTCAATGTACGACTAGACTTTCAAGCTGATATGTAATATGAGGGCATATTCATGTACTTGCCACGCCTACTTTTGTTTAGATTGGGAGGGTATTTAAAATTTGGCTTAAGCCAAATTTGTTCTTTTTACTTGTTTTTTGTAAAATCTTTTATTCCTCTAAGATATGTTTAGAAAGATTTTTAACCTGCTTAATAATATATTTGCTTTGTATCACAGAAAACATTAATTGAGTTTCGTAGCTAAGTATATCCGAGGAATTGTGATAGATAATTGCCTTATAACAAATGCGTTAAATTTTTAATTTATATTTCCTGTGCAAGATGAGGAATTGATTGTCAATACAATAGGAAATGAAATACGATTCAAAGGTAGTCGGGTACTGTCATATTCAAAACCACAACAAGGGAGGGACACACTAAAAAATTTGCACCTTTTACGTTTAGCAAAATGTCATAACAAACGCACCCAATACAATGCACCCAAAAACGACAACATTGACACATGGAAACATTGAATACTTTCAACAATGCGGCACGTTTCCTTAAACAAATATAAACATACAAGTAGAAGAATACGAACAACATGTTTTCAATTTCGTGTTTTCTCAAGATCTACATATTTTCCTACAAAAAAAAAAAAAAAAAAAAATTTGCTATAGAGCTTAAGAAATGTTAATATAAGAACTGAATGTGTGTTATTTCTACACAAAAAACGATTTATCTTTACAACACTTATATACACATATGTGCACCTATACTATACTAAAACATATCTACCATTCATGTAAATCATATGGAAATATATATGAGATGTCTTCCATTTCCATGTACATTCATTCTTCTATTCTTTTGGTAGCATTTGAGTTTTTAATGTTCAGATTAGATAGACAAGTTAAGATTATTTAAATGTCAATTGTCTGTGAATTATTCGCAGAAAAAGGGTTAAAAAGATAGAAAGATGAACAAGATGAAAATGTTATAATCGATAATGTTCGACCACTGAACTCCTTAAATTATGCTACAATTATTTTAGTTATATCAGTAAACTTTCTTCATGATATATGTTTATATGGAAAAGGGTTATAAAAATCGTTCAATCGGGTCCAAATTCAGCACAGCCAATTATTAAGACAATTAACTATTTTTCACCAAATATTTCCAAAAAAAAATATTAAGAATTGCCATTTTTGTCTATATAAAGATTTTCATTTCATAATATTTCGTTATATGGGAAGGGGTTCTAAATATGATCTAATTGAGTCCATTTTCCATAGAGTTTCTATTTGGTGTAAAAAATGTCCTTGTACTAAATTTCAGCAAAATATCTTAAGAAATGCGTTTCATTTACATGGACACCCAGACGGACATGGTAAAATTGATTCAGAAAGTGATTTTGAATGAATCTGGATAATATTGCCCAATCATGACACATCGATTGATGGGATTATTATAAGTATATGGTTAATTATAGAAATTTACATTAAATTTCAACTTCCTGACTCAATTTTTGTGGTAAATAGATATATTTTTATTGATTGTGGGAGTGGCTCTTGATCGATTTTGCCCATTTCATATAGCCATCTAAGTGTCTGTGCAAAATTTTAGCTCAATATTTAATTATTATTTACGAAAACGATCATCATCATTACGGCTGACCGATTACAACCTATGTACAAAGGTCTTTGGCCTGTTGAAGAAGAGAACGCCATGCGCTTTGATCGTTGGCACGCCTTCTACAGTTTTTATTTACGACAACAACAACATAAATATCTAGATCGATTGAGTTTTTAAAGCTGATTAAGAATATATATACTTTGTGGGGTTTCTGTAGCCTCCTTCTGGGTGTTGCAAAATGGATTAACAAACTTAGTATACTGTACAGCTTATATGAAGGGTATAAAAACTATTATATATTCTCTAATGAAACCCGTTATTATGTATTCTGATAGGCAGTCCATTTATTTAGTTTATAAAAATATTTCTTGTAAATAAATGTTTTGTTTGATTAAGTTTTTCATTGAATTTGAAAAGTTTCTTAAAATTCGTTGCAGAACGTATGGGAGCGGTCACTGATTGTAGCGCCAATTTAAACAATAATATCGGCAACAATGAAGAGAATTCTCCAAGCAAATCTAGTGTAATCTCCAACGGTAATAAGAATTCAGGAAATTCCTCCATTTCTGTTCACACCAATTGTACGAACAATAGCCCCCCAATGAGGCATGCTTTGTCACCCGCTGAACATGCAGCCGCTGCTCTGGCACATCATGCAGCAGCTGCGGCCGCCGCTCATCATGCCCATAACGCACGTGTACATCATCACCACCATCAGCATCATTATCATGCGACGGGAGCAAATGCATTAGTCGGCGGTGGCCATCTTCCCCATCATCACAGCCTTCATGATGCAACTAGTCATCACATTGTGGGTGGCAGCAGTACACCAGCACATGAAGTTTTTAATCCAACAAATAGTTTACTCGGTCATGCCACCTCGCGGCCAGATGGAATGGGGGGATTGTTGGCACCGGTTGGCAGTAATAAAAAGAAGAATAAACGCCGCCATGGTCGTACAATATTTACGAGCAATCAATTAGAAGAGCTGGAGAAAGCATTCAAAGAGGCGCATTACCCGGATGTTAGTGCCAGAGAATTGTTATCCATGAAAACTGGTCTTGCCGAAGATCGTATACAGGTATGTAAGTGTCTGCTCTTCATATGCATTCTAACATAAAATTAACGACCGCAAAAAAACAAAAAAAACAAAAAAACGGAGTACGCCAGCATACGAGCAAGCACTGGCAACGAATATATGTGTTTAATAAAATATTTGCTTTATAAAGTAGAAGGAATTGATTGGTGTTTCTAATTCAATTCACACACACCTAAACCTAAACAATCCCATAACGTACAGAACAGAACACAGAAATATAAAATTCCATCAAGGAGAATAATAAAATATTCATTTTAAAGAGAGATTTGGCATGAACAAGCAAGAGATACATTTCACATAAACTAACAAGTCAAGTTCTTTGTTGCAGGATATAAGATTTTGTAATAAACTTTAAAATTTCCACAAAACTATTTCAAATAATTGTTTTGTTAACAAAATACAATAAAACCCACTCGTAATAGCACAACTGTTACTGTCAGGCTGTAAGGCACTTACTTGTACAGAAAACCTGCATAATAATGTTTAATTAAGGGCGGCATATATATATAAAAAGTAAACAGTTGGAGGGCTTTCCGGAAAAGCTAAATTAGAGAAACGCCCTCAATTTAATAGGAAAACAAAAAACAGCGACACGCACTAAACATTTGAGTAAGAATTTAAAAAAAACAGACAAGTCAGAATAACAAATTTGGTGAAATGGTAAATACCCTATACGGTGGGCGTGGCAGATATGTGATTACGTTCTCTATAGTGTACGTATCAGCTTGCAAGTCAAATTTTACGCTGTATACAGTTTTTTCTTAATTGTGGGCGTATCTGTTATACAACCACGCCCATTTTCAGAGGTATTTACATAGTAAATAGAGTATATTGTACAGTCTATATCAAATTTTTACTTAATAACTACATTTTGTGGCAAATAAATCGATATGAGACGGTTGTAGGCGTACATGTTATTCGACCATGCCTATTTTTGGCATATCGATAAGGGTAATTATAAATATATGTAACAAATTTCAACGTTATAGCTAAATTTTTGTGGCAGGTAAATAGATTTTTATCGATTTTGGGCGTGGCACTTGACTAATTTTGCCCAAATTATATAAATAATCTGCTTTCGATTTTGTACAAAATTTAAACTCAATATATCAAAAATAATTGACTGAGAGAATGCCAACAAGAGACGGACGCACGGACATACAACTCAATTTTTGATGCTAATCAAAAATGTATATACTTTATACAGTCTCCGATGCCTCCTTATGGGTGTTGCAAATGAAATGCTCAACTTAGTATTTATGTCGAGTGTATAGACGTTACCTAGAATATCATTTTCCCATATTGTTGCTTCTTGGTTTAAAAATAGTTCTAATTAAACGTTAAAATGAAGCAAAATTGTAAGCTATGTATACGGCCACAGTTAAACAAGCATACAACACATAATTCGGGCATTCCAAATACATTCATTTAAATGAATGAAGGACATGAAAATGTAGTAACAACGTATACATAATACATATACGCGTATACAGAGTGCGCACGTCCTGGAACAAAAAAAAACTCTGAACGTATCTACCTACACATGTGCACACATACAATGTCGACGAAAACAACAAACAAACAGCAATAACAAAATTTAATAATAACTATAATTGCCTGAGAATGTAAAGCGAATTGTGGTCTTTCCTCTCTCTCTCTCTATCTATCTATCTTACTATCTCTCTCTCTCTCTCTTTCTCTCTAGGTGTCTGTTTCTGTTTCTCTCTAATTACACAACATTTACCAAAGTATTGAAATACATATGAGAGCAACTACCTACGTACACAAACATAAGTAAACAAATTGTGCGTTACGTAAAGCAATAAGAATATTTCCCGTTATTATATATATATAACTCACACATTTACACATATACACTCCAGGTAGAGAATATGTATATAAATCAGCTTGTATAAGCAATCAGCCATGACCGCCTGGGTGTCTTATGTTAAAATGCTAACCAGTCATAAATATTTAGGTGAAATTTATTAAAGACTTTTTCAATCCAATTAGGTAATTTTTCTAATTTAGATGGGCATGCCCACAATCGCTAAAATCTCTTATCGTGTGTGTCGTATGACAAACCCTTTTACAAATATTCGAATATCAAGCGCGAAATTCGATCATACTTCAGTAACCGTTAATAGCAGGCGTTAATTTGTAAGACTAAGTCATAAGTATTGGAATGGCAACTAAATGATTACGGGTTTTATATAAGAATAAAAATTCAAAATGTTTACTTAAAAATATAATTTCAATCAATTAGGTACTGTCCAGTCCATTTTTGTCGATGACCTGCTGTTCAGGCAGTGTCATAACTTCACGTTCATAAAATCCATCTGTGTGACAAAATACGCAATGTTTGTATTCTGTTTTCAATACCCAAGAGACCCTATAATCTTAATCATCATCAAAATGTGAATCAATTTAGGCATGCCCGTCCATACTTCCGTCTTTTGGTGGATATAAATTTTAAGACATAAAGCTAAAATTTTGTACAAACATTTCTATTTTCCGTATGTAGGTTAAATTGGGCGAAATTGGTTAACAGCCACGCCCACAATTAATAAAATTCCATCTATTTATTAAATAAATACAATTGAAATTTGATAACGCATAATTATAATTATAATGATCCAATATCACAAGAAATGGGCGTGGTCGTATAGCAGATATTCCTACATTTTACGATAAATTCTTAACTGGCATCGAATCCAACGTGCAAGTTGATATATAAACATAATTATGTATCTGCCACGCCCCCTGGGTGTATTGAGGGTTATTTAAGATTTAATCGAATGCTTGCGGTAATTTTAAATCGATAACTGAACTGTTGAAAGGTCCATCAACAAGGCTAGATAGATTGATTTGTTATATTATCAGAAAACAAAACGAGCGAGAATTTGTTTTATTTTTGCATTTATTTTGATAAATGTGAGAATAGGCGATTGTGAGTATTATTTCTACTTATGATTTTAAATAATGCAATAATTCTAAAATTACTTTTATAAAAAGTTCTAATCTGCTGTAGTGCTCCATAGAACCAATTACCGTTTTTTTTCAACGGTTTTTACTTTTATTGTCTTGATCCAATTCCCAAAATTAATTAGTTTAAAGTGCACTTAGGTTGAAAGCATGACATTAAACGGTCAATTTTCAATTTGTTACAATTCAACCAACACATGCACACAACTTGTAAAATTCAAGAGAGCGTAAGCGTTTGTGTTTCAAATCCCAAGAGACAACTTAATCATATTGTAAAATCTAAACGTGTTGCTCAACATCTACATATACAAACATTTCGGTGGGCAAACACATACACCCACACAACACAAGGATATTGACAAAAATAATTTCTTGCACAGAAAAGTTTAAACATTGGTGGAAAATGAAACAGTATTACTTATAAATAAAATACACAATTTCAAGGGTAAACGTGTGCCTATCTCTCTCTCTCTCTCTCTCTCTCTAACTCTCTCTTCATTACCCGGGGGACTTTTTTACGCCTTTTACATAGTATCTATTCTGTTTGTGGCAACAACAAACAATATTACCAAGATGTGATAATTTCTGGCTAAACGATTGGTAAACAAGTGAGAATGAATTGATAAACTAGTAACAAAAAAGGGGATAAATCAACTACATTTTTGCATTTTTACACTATTCTTGCTATGCACCACTTGTGGTAAGAGAGTATATTAAGATTATGCAGATGTTTGTAACTCCTAAATGGCATTTTCTATTATACCGATTGATTCAGAATCAAAATCTGTATAGATTTAACCATGTCCGTCTGTCCTTCTAAATTTATGCTTAAGCTTTAGGTTTTATTTGTGGAGATATTTCGATGAAATATGGCACAAAGACATGTTTTATCTCAGAGACAAACCTTATTGAAAATGATCTGAATCCAACCATTTTTAGGGTAATAAATGGTCAAGCTTGACCGATTTTAACATTTTCACTTGTTTTATACAATATATTAGAAAACATATTATTCCCACGGTAAAAAGTAATATTTAGACGAGATTAACATTAGTTGACACACATACTTTTATATAAATCCTCATGTATACAAAATTAATTTTTTTTTTTTTTTTATTTTAACTTTTTTTCTTTCCCGGTAAAAGGTTTGGTTCCAAAATCGTCGGGCCAAATGGCGTAAGACGGAGAAATGTTGGGGTCATAGCACTAAAATGGCTGAATATGGTTTATATGGGGCCATGGTACGTCATTCATTGCCATTACCAGAAACCATAATAAAATCAGCCAAAGAGGATGAATCGGTTGCACCCTGGTTGTTGGGTATGCATAAGAAATCACTGGAAGCGGCTGAAGTGTTAAAGTCAGATGAAAGTGATCGTGAAACGCCCACTTCAGATGATACCAACACTTCGTATTCGACAGGAAGTACGCACAATTCGCCAATCTCCTCATTTTCAATATCACGATTACTTTTCGATAATGGGCACCAACATCATAATCATCAAAGTCAGCATCATCATCATCATCAACATCATGGTAAACATAACAAGGCGCAATCGTCAAGAATTGTGGGTAAACATCTAACAATGAACAATGCAAGCACTACACATGATATGTTGACGGCGGCAGCAGCAGCGGCGACACATCGCAGTGTAATGCAACAACATCATCCGTACAATCAACAGCAACACTTGCATCATTTACAACAATTACACCAGCAACAGAAACAACAACAACAACAACAGCAGCAGCAGCACCATCAACACCAGTTGATTATGGCAGAGGCTGCCGAGATAAACCGAAGACATCAAGAACAAGAAGAACAAATACAAAAAGCTCACCTACAGCCACAGCAACAACAACAACCACCACCACCACAATTACATCATAGCCAACATTTCGAAGATAATAATATCGATCTGTTGTGTGATAATGAGGGTGATAATGAAGAGGATGATTGCGATAAAGAAGAAATAGACATTTGTGATGATATCGAGGACAGAGATCAACAATCGGATATCAATATATTAATAAGTAACGAAACTAAACAACAACAACAACAACATTCATTAAAAATCAAATGCGAGGAAAATGAGAACAGATGAAATTGCTTTATTGATGTATTGTTGTAAATAATATAAGAAAATAAAACAAATGAAAATGTTGTAGTTAGTCGGTGAAGCCCGACCATTTAATACCCCCACACCACTTGGCTCCTTAAATTATGCTATAATAACTTTTTTTTTTTTTGCCATATAAAGATTTCCATAGTAAAGGATTGTTATATGGGAAAAAGGTTCTAAAAATGGTCCGATTCAATCTATTTTTTTATATGTATCCTTTTTGGTTTAAAACATGTTCTTGTAGCAAATTTTATCAAAGTATCTTAAAAAAATGCAACCTGTTGCTTAAGCATGTACATAGACAGACAGACGGACATTGTAAAATCAATTCAGATTATGATTCTGAATCGAACCATCTACTGGAAAGAGCTTATGGCATTTGCCATTCTAGGAGTTACAAACATCAGCACAAACTTAATCACAAACAGGTGGTGTAGGGTATAAAAATTAATGTAGGATACAATCAACAATATGCAGCAACATCAAGGCGAGCTTTTAAATCCATTACCTATATAGTTTTTCATGGTGCTTTACGCAACACCTAGAAAATGACTAAAGCAACTTGACTAGAAACCGTTCTTCGGCCAAAGGTCTCATTTTCTTAATATTTGCTACCTTTAGATTGAACACAAGAAAACAAATATTTTATTTCGAAATGGTTGAAACTGTATGATAACAATTGTATTCTACAAGCTGCTGGTCAAGTGTTGAAACACATTTTGCGTAAGAGAGAATTGTTAAATAATTTTTTTTTATTTTTAGAGCTTTGTTATGTAATCATAGTTAGATCTTATTAAACCACACGTGAAAGCAAGTTAATTGTAAATTGTTTCTAGAAAAGATTCTGCTTTGTGCTACTATAGGCTTATATGTGTGAAATTCTACTCCAAGTGCATTTTAGCTTATATTTTTCTTTTTTTTATATATATATATAAATAAACATATATGTATAAAATTCCATTTTTAACCCTTTATGTACATTTGAATTTGTAAATTTTTTTTTTATAAGACATCTATCTACATAAATTGTATATAAAAAGTTATATTAGAAAAGTTCTTTGTAAACAAGGTCACAATTATATATATATATATATATAAAGGCTAATAATAATATTTAACATAAAGTGTTTATTAATGTTTAACAGGTAAGCCCTAATTACATACATATATGGCGTATATTTATTCCAGAACGATTTCACCCAATTTATATAAAAGTCTGCACAGATGCCCATTTATACGGACCAAGTTGACTATAAAGACCCCACTGTTAATAATGATCATTAATTTTGCCCCCTTTTGGAAAGTTTGTATACGAAATAACAAACTTTGCACAACACGCCACTTTATATAAAGCTTGTCTAAAAAAAAAAACTTCTCGCAAAAATGTATGGCCATACATAAAAAACACACGGTTTTTAGCACAAATATTAAAAGACTTACCATTTATGCCGTAGTATATATTCGCCAATAAATTGGCTTAAAACTTTTTTTAGTTAAAACACAAATTTTTATTAATCACACACGTAAAATATTTGTTTCGAAAATAACTTAACAACGAAATTTTTGCTTCCTCTTTAGAAAAGTTTAGTGAAAGTTCTTTTAATAGTTATGGCAGAACTTTATCGATAACAGTTTTACAAATGATTATAAAAGTTTCCAATTGTTACATCTTCAATTATAACTATCTGTTTAGGCCCTTAGTTATAAAACCTAACCTTAGAAAAATTTGACATTTATAATCAAGAAGAAATTGAAGAATTTTTATAAAACAAGTAATTGTATTAAAACAAAGTGTTTTATATATATATTAATTTATTTATAAATTTTATTATAATAATTAGATATATAATGGCTGGTGATGGTGAAGAAGCTAAACTGACTGGTTTGTCTAAATATTTTAATGGAACCACAGCAACTGGCCGAGCTAACGTAACTTAAACTGATTACTTAATCAATTTTGTAAAAAAAAATTATAATAATAATATTATATTATAGGTGGCCAAAGCTACATATGGAGTTATTGCTTTAGTCATTGCATACAATATGATGAAACCAAAAAAGAAGTAAAATAACAAAATAATCTCCTCGCCTAATATAGAGAAATGTAGTGTATTTCTTTACATGCTTAATGTTTTGTTCTGATGACATTTAAAAATATATTACAATTTATTAAAAATTAATCTACTTCCTTCAATATATGACTTCTTTGCTTTGCTATGCTGTATAAGGTTTTGTGATATCTTTTAGGCTTCATATACAAACAATAATAACAACTGATTAAATCTTGTAACAATGTAAGCAATACATCTTTACTTAGATTCGGCTTTGGAAGGTCTTCAAGCCTTTTCCTTATGGTTGCAAATGCAATAGATGACTTAGTATACTCAACATCACTAAGGTGGAGAGTATAAAAAAACTGTTGAACCTACATTATGTTTCCATTTACAAAGTTATGTCGCTTGGAATGAGCATGTCCTTGATATTTAGCATAACCATGAACCCCATCTAACAAATTTTACTTATCTTTACTTGTTTAATAAAAACCAAAACGATATTGAATTTTTTTTTTGGGGATAGAATGTAAGTATTTTTCCGTTTTTATTTTCATTTTTCAAAATGTTTTTTTTTTTTTTTGTTTTGTTTTGTTTTGTTTTGTTGTTTATTTGTGTGTATATTAGTTTCGTTATATATTGTTTTTGTGGTATCCGGCATTTATAGTAAGTGTAATAAGATTGTTTTACTTTATTTTGAAATTTTTCTTTTTTTTTTGCACATCTAATAATAAATCTTCTGCTTTATATTTAATACAAATAAAAAAATAAACATATTCAAAAAAAAAAAGGTATAAACCTTTTTAAAAATTTTGTGATTTCTACTCCATTCTTTTTCTGCAAAGCAATAAAAGGTAAACGTTTGAATTTTTCTTCCAGCACGATCGGTTTCTTTTCATTTTAAAGTGTTTATAAACCTAAAAATAAAACTTTCACAAGTGATTACAAAAAAATAAAAAATAAAAGTTTCTTTCTCTTTACGACTTTAATTACTATTTAGAAAAAAAAATGTAAAAAATACAATAAATTACTTTTAGATTAAAGTGAAAAAGAAGGAGAATATAAAGTTAACAAAAAAAAAAAAAAAACAAGATTTAATTCAATTTTTTCTCCACGCTTCTTTTACTTAGATTCTGTCATATATTGGAATTTTACTTAGAGCGTTTTTCAATGTACTATGAATGCCACTCCTTCTAGCATAAATCTAAATGCAGCAGGAGTACAATTTGAAAAATCGGAGTAGATCTCCCAGTTAATACATATGCATGTGTATGTGTGTGTGTGTGTTGATTTTGTTTAATTGTAATATTTCGAAACATTCAAGTTATGTTTTATTTATTATATAAAATTATTAGCTGAAATTTCTAATGAGCTTAAAGTATATGTATATGTGTATGTATGTGTTTTTATAACTTTTATCTTTTCTCTTATATGCATGAATCGAAGCTTGCTTATATTGATTGTAGAGTAAATTTTTGCTTTTATATATTTTCCATTAATATTTTTAGCATTCAGTTTGGTTTTTTTGTCTTCTTTTATCTTTTTTTAATGCTACAATTTGTTATTAATCGTATGTGTGAAACATTTTTGTAGGATTGCAATAAAATAATTTGTCTCGGTAACGGGATTAAGTTGTTATTTCATTAAAGAGTAGTGTCCCCAATTATTTCTCTTTTTTTTTTTTTTGTTTATTCTTTCTCACATAAAGTAATGTTGAAGTTTGTAGGTTTGTTTAAATGATCTGATCTGATCTGCTGTTATAGTCCCGAATGTTTTTTTTTTCATTTCTTTACAGGCAGACGGGAGAATATTTATTTTCATTTTTAATTTCTGAAATTTCTCTTGGGGGAGATTTTAGAAGAAGGTTTGACCTTTTCATTTGTCGTTATTTTATTACAAGTTATTTTTTTTTTTTTTAGATTTTATTTTAAAGTTCTACCATGTAATTCATCATAACGTTTATCGTTGGCTGTGCTCCGTATTAAGTGAATGGTGCGCAGTTCTAGTTTTTCTCTTTCTGAATTATTATTATACGTGTTAGAATATCTTTGTAAAACTACATGGTAAATTGTAGACTAAAAATTAAAAATATATGCATGTGTGTATGTATGTATTCATTACAAGATAATACAATATGTTGTTAATCTGAATTATTATAGATTGTATTCTTTCTCTCTTTTTTTTTTATATATAAATTTTTTAATGATATAAAAAGGACATCAAAATTATAATGTAACTGCTGTGTGGTGTACGGCGCGGTAAATAGAAAATTTATATTTCACCTTTCTTTCTAATGAAAGTGCTGCATTATAAAAAAAAAAAATATAAAATATGCTTTTTTTTTTTTGTATAAAATTCTTCTTCTTTGTTTCGAGGTTAAGCTAAAACGTAAAAGTCAAGTCAGGAGAGTGATCGGAAAAAGCGAGACAGAGTGTTTATCAACTTTAAAGAATGATTTTCAAAAGTAGTCTCTTGCAGCGCATCGCTTGTCCAATCGAACAAAATGACAAATACACCGACATTAGTAATATTATTTAAGAATGATTTTTCAAAGGATACCCTCTACGTAATATGATGTTTCTATATCCTGCTTGTCGGTTGATAACGTGTTTATTATTCCTTGCGCCTGTGAGTGGGTTAGTGGTTGGTTCATTTTAAGAGGTGTGTTTAATAGAAAAAAGTCTTTATAATATAGAATGCAGTATAGTGTATATTCCATTTTCTTAACCCCCCCTCCTTTAAAGTGGAATTCTATTCTATGAAGAGCGCAAAATTATTAAAGTCCTTTTTATTTGGATTTGTTTTTTCTTCCAATCGCAATCTACCACTATTCCTTTATTTTGCCGTCTTTTCTCAATCCAGTTACTTATTAGTTGTGATTACCTAGAAAAAAAAAAGATTAACTTATAAATAAAACAAGTAACAAAACTAAATTTGGCTTAGGCCAAATCTTAAATACCCTCCATATAAACAGTGGGCGTAACAGGTATATAATTACGCCCTCTAACATTCATACATATTCAGCTTCAGCTTGCAAGTCGAGTTTTACACTTTATTTTATATATTGAGAAACGCTCTTGTTATTTTACCACGCCCATTTTTAGCTCTTAACCAATTTTGCCCACTTTATATCTGATGCGATCTAAACTAAAGAAACTAAAAAGTATCTGTACAAACTTTTATTTCAATATCTTACAATCTTTAGACCATGAGAATGTCAATAATAGACGGACGCACGGACAAACATGTTAGTTTTTGATGCTGATATACTTTGTGGTGTCTCTAACGCCTCCTTGTGGTTATTACAAACAAAATGACAAACTTAGTGTGGCCCCATCTTATTAGGTAGGAGGGTATCAAAAAGTATTTAAAATATTTTACCTCTGCTCGAACCGCTGCCACTGCTGGCGTTGTTAGTATAATAAGTTTTGTTCATCTGATTATTTTGATTTCCAGATGTTACCGTGTTTACACCATTATTAGGAGTGGAAGCGCCAAGTCCGCCATTGTTGGCCACAATACTTCCTACACTACCACTTTGAGGGCCACCAGGGCACTGTGGTCCAGAATTACTGCCGCTGGCACTGCCTGTCGCATTTGTATTGCCTTGACGTACATTCGTGGGCGGTGCTCCTGTCCTGTGCATTTGCTGTACTTGCTGTTGTGGATGTTGTGGATAGTTGGTGGGTCGTTGTATGGGTGTAGGGTAACGACCCTGTACATTTTGAGAACCCTGCACTCCCGGAGGTCCGCCACGACTATTTGTATTCATATTACTATTATTTCCAACTGAACCTACATTCGAGCGCTGCTGAGTTGATTGTTGGCTCTGTTGCTGTTGCTGCTGTTGTTGCTGTTGTTGTTGTTGCATCACTTGATTTTGTATATCCCACTAGCAAATAATAGAAGAAAAAAAACTTTTCACATATACAACCGGTCAGCCCGTGATTTAAAAATTAATTGTTGGCAACACTATGTCATGCTATGCTTATCATACATCTTGACGCGCGCGTACACAATGTTTACTGATTTTTACAAGTGTATTATTATTCCACTTACATTTCCGTAATTTTTGTGATGAGGTGGACTGGGCTGAGATTGAACCTGTTTTACTAAATTCAAACTGACGTCACTGCCCAGAGGACTCTTCAATTGACGGCCCATCTGCAATATTTTTTAAAAATTTAAATTTGATCTGATTTAATAATTATGATCAACGTACCGAATCTTGCAAATGATTTTGCTGCTGTTGGCTAGACTTCAAATAAGCGGCGGCGGCCGCTTGTTGGGGTGTTGGGCCGCCACGAAACGGGTTCATTGCGGCTGCCGTTAGTAGTTGAGAATTCATGAATTGTGTATTGAAATTGCCAATGTTGTGTTGAGACTGGGGGCCAGGGGGTCCTTGGGGTGGGCCACCGCCTCCACTATTGCCTTGGTGACCAGTATGACCACCGTAGAGACCAGCAGCTGCTGCGGCTGCTGCTAAGCTATAATTTTGTGCACCAGCACCTCCACCCTGAGGTGGTCCGCCATAGAAGGCAGCCGGGCCACTGGGCCCCCCGGCTGAATTCGAATAAAAACTATTCGACTGCATTTGATGAGCGCCCGGTGGTGGACCAGGCGGTCCCTGTGGATGCTGTGGTGGACCCGGCGCTGCGTACAAGTTCATGTACTGCTGGGCAGTTGTTGCGTAAGGGCCATTTCCGCCGCCCGTCTTCGATCCAATAGTGCCCAATTGCTGCGAGGAAGGTGGTGGCTTCACTGAACCAACGGTAGACATGAGTGAATTAGAATTAGAAGATATTATTGCAACGGCCGCTGCATTCGGATTATTTAACTGTTGCGAGCTGGGGTTGGCAAACGGAGATGGACCGCCTCCTATGCGAAATTGTGAGGTAAGATTGGAATACATGTCGGGCGTGGGAGCGGTGGGCATATTGGGTGGTGTTTGCATTGGATAAGCATTAAAAGGTCCGCCAGCTGCTGCCGCTGCCCCATAATGACTGGGGAAACTATGAGCAGCCGCTGCTGCTGCCGCTGAAAATTGCGAACGACTTGAATGATCGAGTGAATGGAATGGTGCGTAAAGACCACCTTGCGATGGTGGTGGGGGCATCTGGGAAGAGTTAAACACCATGGCCGGAGGACTCGGTATTGTGGGTATTCCGGTAAATTGTGGTGATGCTTGGTAAAATTGTTGGGGTGCGTGTATTTGTTGTTGCGTGGCCGATTGTTGTTGCTGTTGCTGTTGCAAACTAGGAGGCGGCGACATCCCCATACCCGAATTGTGATGACCACCGGAAATTTGCTTAGCCGCACCCGCAATTTGCGATGCTTGCTGATGTTGCTTAACCACCACATCCGATTGGTGTTGTTTTAGATTTTGTTGTTGTTGCTGTTGTTGTTGTGCTATACTGGTCTGGGGTTGTTGGGGACTGGGATAGCCAACAATTGTTGCATCATCGCCCACTACAATGCCGGCTGCTGTCTGAGCGAATTGTTGTTCTAGTTGACCGGCAGCATCGAACGGTGAACCGTGACCGCCGTACGCTGAACTGGGCGGTCCGGGTGAGGAGAGTACATGATGTTGGGCCATATGCACGGCCGTTACATAATGGGGCATATGTTGTTGTTGCTGTTGCTGTGAAGCAGCTACCGCAGCGGCAACAAATGAAGCAGCTGACATATGTCCAGTTGGATCGACGACTGCGTCCATTTGTTGTTGCTGATGCTGATGCTGTTGTTGCTGATGCTGATGTTGATGCTGTTGCTGCTGATGCATATGCTGTTGTTGTAAAGCGGAATTGTTGCTTCCACCATCTACGCCCATCGGAGCAACCGTCTCCCACACCTTTTTCACGCTAGCAATTTTCATGTTCAAGTCAGCTGTAGAAATAATATTTTGTTGTTGCTGTTGCTGCTGTTGTTGCTGTTGTTGACTAACTGTTGCTTGTTGCGCCTGCGTAACAGAAACCGAATTATTGCCAGCACTACCGCCCGCTTCATTCTCACCATCACTTGTGATGGCAACATCATGGGCTGTACTGCCCCCGTACGGATCAGAAGCATCTCCGAATGTGAAGCCCAATTTTAGGTCCTTATCATAATCGTTGGCCGACACTCCGCCACCGCCACCGCCACAACTTTGAACGGCAATCATTTCCGCTGATTTGTTACTATTATTGCCACCGAACGACATTTGCGAGAAAGCAGTACTGATTGTGTCTACGCTGGCGGCGGAAACATTCACGCCCGATACGGCCGAAGAGCTGGACGCCAGCGATTCAGAGGAACGTTTTACTTGAGCTGCTTGAGCTTGTTGCTTGTAGTTGGTATTTTCAAATATAATCGTGTTTACAGGAGCTCCGTCCAAAATAAGGTTTGGCCCCGCACTTACTCCGCCACCACCACCACCACCACTGTTCGATTTCGTTTCGCCAACAGAACCCAACTTGTTCGACTTGTCGCCTACCGCTGCGTTGGTAGTGTTGTTGTCAGATTTGCTTCTTTGCAGATCCGCTGTCATCTTCTGAGGACCATTAGTTCCGCCTATCGACGTTATAGTTGCACTGGATGCGGTAGTGAGTTTCAGCATGTTCGGGACCAGACCTGGTGGTGGTTTCGTAATGATGTGCTGGTGTTGCGCTTGGATTTGTGGCGTTGTTTGCGATAGCGGCAGAGCCTTCGTAATACCCTGACTAATGGCTGGCAGTGTGGTAATTGGCGAATCGGCCTGAGTGGTTGCGGCATTTAAATTGTTGTTGTTGTTATTATTATTGAGATTGCGTGTGGCCACGGTTGGGGATGATGTAGATCCGAGCACATCCCTATCTCCTCTTTGTACACTTTTCTTGTCATCTTCATCCAGTTTAATGCCAGCCGCACTTTCCTTGCGTCCTTGAGAGTTGCCGAACATTTTCGGTGACGTTGCTGTTGAAACAGAGCTTCTCTTATCCTGCTCGTGCGTTGATGTGGTCGCTAACGGTTGATTGGTATTTTTTTGACCGGTGGTGGGCCGAGCAGCGACATCTTTCTCTTTATCTAATGCTTTGGCTAGGCCGGCATTGAGAGCCAGTTGATTTTGTTTCGTCTTATCGATATCGGAGCTCATGGTCTCTGATGATTCCGAAATGCGCTTTGATGGCTCTTTGTGGTCATTGAAGTTGGAGCGACCATAGTTGCGAACATTGCCACCCGTAGTGTTGGCATTGGAGCTGCGTCGATATGATGAGGATGATACAATGTTGCGATCTCCCACATTTACTCCTCCACCACGGCCCCGCCGAGATGGCTCACCACGAGGTGTAAACACCCGGTCATCGGATGTCGCATTGCCTCCACCACGCCGATTACCGCCACCACTATCTTTGCGCATCTTTGAACTCCGTTCAGATCGCCTGTGACCACCGCCATAACCACCTTCGTCACCTCTCTCATCATTCTCTTCCCCATGTTCAGCTTCACCCATGTAATGGGAATCAATGTAACGGCCTCCTCCTCCGCCTCCTCCGCGACTCTTCCATCCATTGTCACGATTAGAGCGATAAGAACCTGCATTGTTGCCATAACTGCGAGAGTGGCTGCCTCTTTCAGGACGTTCGCGACCACCACCACTTGCTCCCCGGGAATTATTACGTTTTTGCTCCCTCATGGGCTGACCAGAAGCAATGTTACCACGCTGTTCCAACGGCTTACTTGCCCCGCCCTCTCCAACACCACCACTGCCATTGCTGGTCGTTACATTTTCTTTACGTTTATTTGCTGTTCCCTCCAGCAGGTTGCACTCATTTTCATTGGATTTATTCTGTGACTCAGCGGTGGAGGCGTTAGTTGAGCGCGTTTGCAAATTCTCCTCTACTTCGGGTGACGTTTCTATACTTTTCGGAATTTCACTTGATGCATTGGTATCCTCCACAACTGGTGGAGATTTGGTCTTCTCATCTGGAAATTCGGAACGTCTCAATATCTGAGTGGGTGCGAATGTAACAGACTGATTATCGTTGCTCTCACTAGCACGCGTTTGGTTTTGTTGCTGCTCCGCATGTGATTGTTGCTGAGCTGTGTTGCCCTCCTCCTCCGATAGCGCCTTTTGAGTGTGTGGTCGCTGCAGTATCTTTATGGGTATGGATTCGTGACTGTGCGAAGAAGAAAAACTTTCATCTCGTTGCCGTTTCAGTTGAACGTCTGTCTCCTCCGCCCACGATGACACTATACTGCCGTTTACAAAATCTTTCGTTCCATCGCCAACGCCTCCTCCCAGCTTAATCGATTCATCATTGGAGGAAACGCTTATTTTGCGTTGCGTTGTATCTGATATACTGCGTGATAATTGGTTAAGACGCTGTGCGTGATCATCCCGACCACTGCTTACTCCCAGGCCCCCACCACCTCCGCCGCGGTTACCATGGCCATAGTTGTTTTCTTCTCGTTCACTATCATTGCGCGACCTTCCATAGCCGCGCGTATAATTATCGCGATATTCAGTTCGCCCTCCACTCGCACCAGCCACCATTCTTTGCGAGGTTGTGTTTTTATTTATGTAGCGAGAGTTTTCAAAGGCGGAAGCAGATGAAGCGGATTTCTCCAAACTCGACGTGCTGCTCACGCCAACATTTAATGCATTTCTACTCAAATTGGAATTATTGCCATTGCCTGCACCACCAGCTCCACCCAAGGTGGTGGAACTTTGGTGCGCGTGCATTTGCTGTTGACGCTGAAAACGTGGCGGTAAATTTGATTGGAAATGTGCCGAAAATATTGATTTGGAGGAACTGCCGGCAATGGACAGAGCACTACTACCATTATTACCACCACCGTTATTACTGCCACCATTTCCAGAAGCACCGCCGCTTCTAAGATAATCGCCACCAGCTGTTCGCATGTCGCGTGTCTCAAAGGTGCGACCTCCTCGATCTGTCGCTGTCGAACTCCTTTCAAAAACATGTCCTCCCAAGCGTCTGTTTGGTGGATTTTCCGCCGCGGCGACGGCCAGGTTATCCAGACCATCTCCAGCCGCCTTCTTCGTGTTCATTTTCATCTCGAGTTCCTGTTTTTTGCGCGCGGCCGCTTGCTTACGCTCCATGTCCCGTCGCTCCTCTTCTTCTTTACGTTGCTTAACCCGTTCATAAACGCCTGCATCCAACGCTATACTGCCTGGGGCTGTTCCCGCAGAACGATGACTTCCGCCCTGATGGCGTACTTCCTCCGTTGAGTCGGATTTCTCCCGCTCTCCGCTCTCTCGCTCCTTGCGTTGCCAATTAGTGGCCGCTCCACCCGAAGACGTTGCACTGGCGCTAGAATTTTTACGCTGCTCTATTACATTAGCATTCTTGCCACCCAACAGCGGTTTGTCGCGTTCCTCAGTGGGTGTTTTTTCATCTGGCGAATCTTCGTCATCGGAAAATGTCAATTTTTTCGTATAATCAATGTCATCTTGCTTCGTCCAACTATCATCGTTAGCGATGGCATTCAAACGTTCTAGGTCTTCTTCCCGTATAATCGGTCGCTGCATTTGTGCCACTTCCGGTTCAATTATGAACTCCTTCTCCTTTCTGGTTGTGTGAATGGCACCTCCTCCACGCTGACCATCGTGCATACTATTGCTTGGTGGTGAATTGGTAAACCGTTTGGGGAGCGCGGCACGATTATTTCCCATAACGGCTGGGGAATTGGAACGGTACGGATGCATATTGGAACGCGCCGGTTGGGGGCGAACACTATTTGATGCTGACGTTGACGTTGATGTTGATGTCGATGTTGAATCTTTTGAAATGCCATTATGATAGTTGGAGGATGAAGGAGGGTGAGAAAATCCAATGCCACCACCATTGCTTGGCAGTGGCACTCCCCGCTGCATAAATGGTGGCATTAAAGTCAATATGGGCAACGGTACGGCAGCGCTTGACGTACTGGAGGATGCATTGGGATGGTGATGCTGGGGGCCCAGGCCCGGATGGTTGTCGTTGCTTGTTGTTACACCTTTGGTTCCCTTCTCTTGCTGTTGCAACCAAGCGGCGGCATCTGTTTGTGGCCGTAAGCTTACTTCCATCAGGTTGCGATCTCTGTCTTCTGCGTTTTGTGTGCCACCGCCTGCGTCGGTGCCATCTTTGTAATTGTGTGCATCGTGACGTGAATGCTGCTGCTGATGCTGTTGTTGATGATGACGACCGTGCCTCTCTGAATCCCGCTGGTAATGATTTTGATTTTGATGATAATGTAAATTTGACTGCTGTTGATGGTGATTGTGTTGTTGGTGGTGCTGGTGATGATGATCTCGATGGTCGACACTCCCACTTTTGCGATTTGTTGCCTGATGGTGACCACCGCTTGCGCCGACGCCAACTGTGCCATCGAGTGTTGGAAATTCGTACTGAAATTGTGGACTTTGATATAGGGGCGGGGCATTGGATGTGGATTTGCCGCCACCTCTTTGGCCACCAGTACCAATACCGCCATGATCGTTTCCTGTAGTTACAGCAGACCATGTTATTGGTTTATGTTGTTGATTATAATGCGTTTGGTTTGCGTTTATACTGACACTCCCTCCTCCTCCTGCTCCTCCTCCACCACTTGCTTTGACGCTTGATGTGATAGAATTGTTAATCAACTTGCTGCCAACTCCCCCGATAACCGCACTGCTGTTATTGGGATTGGTATTGCCGTGGCTGCCGTGGCTGCTGTTGTTGATGTTGTTGCTATTTGGGTTAAGTAAGCTTGCACCGCTGCTGGCTGAATTGTTGTTATTAAAATTACTGGTGTTAATGGTGGTGTTCTTCACTTGACTTGTTCCTTGGGTGACGCCTTCTTTTTTTTTTTTTAATAAAAATTATTGGTTTGTTTTTGGTTTTTTTAAAAAAAGAGAAATTAGGAAAATTATATAAAAACTCACCTTCTTGATTGGTTACTAGATTATTGTTAGCACCTGAGGGCGTGGTAGTGGTGGTTTCAGCTTTCAAGGATGGTAAATTAGCTGGTGGTCGCCTAGCGGACGGCACTTTGCCCAAACTTTGCATTCCATGTTTACGTGGCACTTGATTTTTCTGTGTTGTAGGTTCTGTAGTTTCGCCCTATCAACAAGATATTACCACAGCCATTATATATATATATATATGAGTAAATATTTATAGAATAGAATGCGAAACTTACACGACTGTTTTTATACATCCGATTTATATCGAGCGCTGAGAACTTGGGCTTAGCATTTCGCTCTCCCCTACTTCCCCCCAATGTACTCATGCTGCCAGTAGATCCTCATTAGCCTTACCTTTCCCCTTGTGCAATAGCACTTCTCCGCGATACGATCTTCTTGAAATGCTTTTCTTAACTTTTCTCTTTTTACGCTATTTGGCAACAAATTATTATAATTTTTTATTACTTATTGACTTTTGCTACCTTAACTATGACACTAATGCACGGCCGTTAGTGCGACCACAGTACTTTTTTTTATTTTTATTTTTATGTGGGGGGATTCAAACTAATTCAAATTCAAGTTTCATTCATTCCAGTAGAAGTGTATAATTGTTCGTAACTGTTCCTCTTTCGGTTGCAGCTGTGAAAAATACAATAATCTAATTCTCTTGCAGTGTTGTTCTTCTCCGTTCTATATATTATTAATATTATGTTATGCGAGTAATTCAACAAATTCTGTCAATGCGTGGTAATAAGTAGAACTTTGCCCTTTAATGTGTTTAATTTTTGTAAGTTTTTGTAATTATAAATGATTCCTCAGTCTTCTCGAGTATGCTGAAAATATACAATAATACGATGTATGTACATATTGGCAAATAAGAAATTGTTAGAAAATGTCTTTTTTAAAACTGGCAATTACCTTATCGGTAACTCATTGGCAGAGCCAAATTGTGTTGGTAAAAGATAACAAACAGCGTGTGCGAATTCACGGACAATGTAAACTTGCGGAAATTAAAAAAACTAATAAACATAAAATCTCTGCTTTTTGGCCACACATATAACAAGAAATGGATTCAACCATAAACATTAAATAATAATGTCCTTTGAGTTATATAATAAAAATTAGACCTTAACATCATTTTGATTTATATATAGCGCGATTAATTGAACCATAAAATTTTTGTTGAACCCTTTTCTTGTTTGGCGTAAAATTGGTGGAAAAAAACTTAAAACACTTCTTGTCACACTACTTATATTCAAATAAATTCTTACATTTAACTCTCATTTGTTTTTATTACAAACTCATATTAAAATATAAAACTTTATAATTATTTATTTTAGCTTCTTGGTATTTTTTTTTTTGCTTAGTCGAAAAGCAGTAATTTGAGGTATTCCTTATAAAAAAAAAAAACTGACAACTAAAGTTACTTTTTGCACTTCTCGTCCACATACACCATTTCGTTAAGTTTTCGCAAGAAAAAAAGGGTTATAGTGTTATACTCTTTACACCTGCTAGCATTGCGTATGGATGAAGGTGCTTAAGAAAATATTGTGCATTAATACTAAATTTACAATATTGCCAGAAAAAATAAATTTCATTTTTTGTACAACCTTCTTTAAATCTGACAAGGCTGACAAGACTGACAATTCTTTCAATCAAAAAAAAAAAGAGTACCGGTGAAGTACATTTTAGCAAATTTTCAATATGGATCTATTTTCAACAAATTCACTACTAAACACAATTGTACTCATTTTTCATTGTTTACCATATATTTATTTCACTCACCTTTTCTCTATTCGCTTTTATTGAATCGCAAAGGTTCGTTGCTCTTTTAATGTGTGCGTGGTAATCTATGTATGCGAGATGCTCTCCTTCGTGTATTCTTTGGGCACACACGAATTTTTAGGTGTTTAGCAATTTTTTTTCCTTTTTTCTTTAAATACTTTCAAAATGCATATTATTTTATGAGCACAATTTTTTTTGGAGTAACACTGTTTTCTACAAACTCCAATGCATAAAACACTACGACGTTTCTTTAATTACTTTCAATAGTTTTATATTTTTGATTTTTCTTTGCATTTAATATTTTTTCATTGGTATTCGGGAAAACGAAAACCATCAATAAGAAAAAACGCTGAACGAGAACTATTCGATCTTTGCAATTACCTTTATTCTTCGTGAGGCTTTCTAAACGATTCTTTTTTTATTCTTTATAACGAATTAAATGTTAAACACACAATCAGTTTCTATAAAAGGTCTTCTTTTTTTTTCAAATAATTTTTATAATTTGAAAAGCTACTCCGTATTCTGTGAATTATTAAAAAATTGTATTTTCACATTAAGACGTCGCGAACAGGACAGAAACACGAAATTTCCACTTCTTACTTTAACAGAAGTTCTTAAAATGGCGTAATGATTTTATGTCTTTTATTTGTGGATGGAAATGCATTAAAGCAAAAAAAGAAAGGTAGAAGAGTGTGCTTGAAGTTAACAAACCAGAACGAAACGACCAACTACAACTCTGAAAAATAGATTAAATATTAAAGAAGAAGAAAATGCACATGCACAAAATCAATTTACATAGTAGAAATATTAAATAAAAACCCTTAATAATGAATTATAGAATTACAACACATATTTCAGTAAGTGTTAAAAACAGTAATATTTATACTTATTCCAAATGAACTTTTTCCATATACGAAATAAAATCGATAATAATCCACCAATCTTCAATTTATATTTTTATAAGACAATCTCTGTGGAATCATTTACCATTTTTTTATCTTTATCACTACATTATTTAATTCGAATCATTTTATTTTTTTTTATAGCCTTTGCTACTGAAATTACAATTTACAAAGAAAATTGAGAAATATTTTAATATAATTTTTAAAATACTCATATATTACTTGTTTTTATATACTTCTATATATTTTAGTGAAGTATTATTTCTTAAGATTTATATTTTTTAGAGTTCCGGTATATAAAAATGAAATGTTAGTGATTGAAAAAAGAACACTAATTGGGGGGAATTATTTTATTTAAAAAAGGGATTCTTTGAAGCAGTCGACTTCATAATGCACAATGTTTGCCGTTCCAATTGAAAGTCATAATCGTTAAATGCTTTCATAGCAAAATCACTCGCTTTGGGCAGTGTTTGTAACTGTCATTGTGTTGGAAGAGATTAAAGATTAACGGTAATTTCTATAAGCCATATTACACCATAGAGCGTACCTCAGAATGACGCATGGATTTTAGCAAGGGATTAATAACAAATGGCACACCCTCCACATCCGTATACGTTCCCAAAGTGCCAACACCATGGCTTGACGTACTCGTAGCTGCACACACTTTAGAGGGTGGTAAGTGTGAAGGAGGTTTGGGGGCTGGCCTTTGGGGTGATTTAATTTGATAGGAAGTCTGTATTTCTTCATAGTCATGATCTTCCAGCTCCAATGGCTAAAATAGCGATATATTGCATTAATCACATAGTCCAGTTATTTATAATGTTGTGCTTCATTGTACCGGTTGTTTAGAATGTCGCGACAAATTGGCAAGAGGAGAAGCGGTCACAGCGCGTCCACTGTTTAAATTTATCCGATTCAAAGCCTTTTCCACTTCACTACTGGACGTTCCTGTACATTGGTTGAGAGCGCCTGCAACATAACTTGAATTCAAGATAGCCGGTGACGGTGCCAAATTCGTAGCGATTTTGTAACAAATTAAAATTCCATTTATGTCACTTCGGTAGAGAGATAAAAGCAAAAATGCCGTTTAGTATAATCCTGGAATCTAAATAGGAATAAAAACTTACCCGGCCATTTTAAAGCCTTGCGGAGCAACTTTTAATTTAGAACATAGAATTATGTCCGTTATGGTTTGGGCAGCATTACCTTTTTTCGACAGCTTGTAGCTGAGTTGTCGTTTACGCCACGCTTTCTGATTGGTATCGGCGGTACGGGACAACAATGAGAAGCCTTTAGGGGGAACTGTTTTCTCAGCCGTGACTCTACAATAGAAAACAAGAACAACTCCTCACCATCTAATTTAAATAATGGCCATTTTTAGTAGTATCAGTGAACGTGAAACATTGTCCTAAAAAAATCACTTTGTGAAAAATCCAAACTGTCCAATCCAGATCAACTTCAACGACATTTTCAACCCATTAGGCTACTTCAGTCTTTCATTCATTCATGGAATATATAAAAAATTATAAACTTTTTGCCAGAGAAAAATAGTTTGGGTCAACCACTTACGTGCAAGTAATGGTATAAATTTCTAGAGTAACGTAAATGGTCTAAAAAGGCCCTTGGTCGTGGTAGCCCAAAACTACAACTAACAATATTTGAATGACAACCGCTACTACATACATTAACGTTTCCAACACGTAGTCTGGTAAACCTTCAGTCTTTGATAAGCACAAATAGCGGGCAGTCTGCCGACCAAACAGTATATTGTTCTCCCGCCACAAATCGGCATCGGCATCCTGGTCATAAGTACGATGTATTGGTGTGAAATTTTTTGGACATCTATACAATAAAAAAAACGAAAATTTAAAAAAAACATTTCTGGCGTATGTGTGATGCTCACTTTTCATAATCTTCCACAATTTGTAGAGAAGTAATGGGCCTGTTGTCGGGTAGGAAACTCATAATGGAATTTATGACATTTTTTTGCGAAACCGCAGTGCCTCCGGGGCAGAAGATTTTATTTCTCATTTGAGCTGCCGATTCCAAAGAGGATGTAGTGGCTGCTGTACTGCCATTCTGTGTTACACTGCTCTGAACATGTTTATCCGCCTTATACATGTTGCACAATTTTCTCTATCAAACCACCAAAACTATTTCCAATCTGTGGTATATTCCATTCACTCTATATTCTAAAATTGATGGACTTTATTTAAAAAAAGGCAATAAGTCAATATGACCCTTATAAATTGTATGGATTCTACATTGCATTAAATTCTTATTATGTTTCAATGACTTGGAAATTTCTTTGAATCATGGAAATCGTATCATATTTAAGACTCTCCCATTGTAACGCCCACTTTTGTATGACCGACATACATACTTTGACGTTTTAATTTAAATTAATTTAACAAATCACGATCGTTGTTATAAAACTGCACGCATTTGTAGAGATTTGTTAAGAATAATTTTCAAACAAACCGAACGAAACCGATCAATTAAGTAATAAACACTTTCAAACATATATTTGCATGTACAATAATACTATTTTTAACATATATAATAACCACCCCAACCATGAAAATATTTCAGAATCTCATCGTTCTTTATAAAACTTTTATTTCCTTCAGTTGAATTATTTCTTCCCAAATATAATATCTTAAGCATTCGTTTAATATTCTGGAGGCCGTTTAGAAAAAAAAATGTGATGAAAATTAATATTTACTTAAACTTATTCTATAACTTTCCTTTAATTAATTAATGTTTTTACAGAAAATTTTTATGTTAATATTCGACATTTTCGCCATTATTATGAAGGAAATAACAGAACTATTCATTTAACGTACGTGAAGTTATCAGTTAACAGTTGTTTGTTCAATTTTCTGGATAATCAACAAGGCAAAGAAAGTGAAAGTTTTAATAACGGATACCGGAAGAGCAAACAAAATTAAATTCATGAAATGAAAATTAATATATTATTAAAGTTAAAAATGATAGAATAAAGTTTTATAGAAACTATTTAGGAGATTTTTAAATTCAGCTAAAAAGGCCTGATCGGATTGTAATGATTAGACATTCATTTTTTGGTACACAACATTTTTGATTTTATAAACTTAAATGAATTTACATATTTTATTTTATTTCCTTATATATATAAGATTAATATTGTTAAATGCGTATAAATAAACTAATTTTTAAATAAAAGGAACCTTTTCTCTCTCTTTATAAAGCGAGAAAATACCCGCAAAATTCGGGCAAGAAAATTCATTAAAATCGAATCATAAAAAAGTCAGGATTATTTATAAAAAGAAAAAAACATTACAAATTAAACAATAATGTAATAATTATTACAATTAACAAGAAAATAAATCATTTTACTTCTATATATATATACTTTGTAACATTCTTTCCTTTCTATTCTTCCATGCATTATCTTTTTCGATCTATTGTTTTGTTTTTCATTCCATCTTTCGTTTTTTTTTTTACTTTTCCTACTTTCATATC
This sequence comes from Ornithomya fringillina, assembly GCA_963978525.1. Taxonomy (NCBI): domain Eukaryota; kingdom Metazoa; phylum Arthropoda; class Insecta; order Diptera; family Hippoboscidae; genus Ornithomya; species Ornithomya fringillina. The sequence continues at coordinate 21,254,719 of OZ021693.1, forward strand.
AATTGTATATGTGGTTTGACGTATAAATATTGTGTTTACTATACCAACCAAAGGAATGTGTTAATTGGATGTGGTTAAATGCCGTTTTTATAATCATCCCCAGATAAGTTGGTATATAAAAAATTTTTATTTACACATTATTGTAATTATGCTAAGTACATACAGTTTAAAAAATATAAATCGAAAGAATCTAAATACGCAAAAGGCTGCGAAAATAACATTACACCACAAGGAAAGAAGAGGGCCCTAAGGAACTGTCAATATTCTATGACATAACAATGGATATAAAATCAACGGTTTGTATCAAATTGCCGGGACTGCAATCTTCTCTCAAACATAATGACTATGAAGATAGCGAAATGCAAATAATGGCCAAAGAAAAATGTGTTCAAGAAGTGAGATTATTTTACATTAGAGTAACATTCCAATATAAAAAAGTGCCCATTTTAGATTTTTAATAAAGTGTTTCAAATGTACAAGCCCCATGAGTTAATGCTGGCATTTAATGGTGGCAAAGACTGCACTATAGTCTTGCATATGCTCGATAATTACATTAAGAAGAACACTTGCTTACAACAACTAAAGATACCCACATTGTACATTGAAGATCCGTATGCGTTCAAAGAGGTTGATGAGTTTGTAGAGGATTGCGCACGATTATTCAATATAGAATTGATTAAGAAAAAGGGCCCCATAAAGGATGCCTTGCATGATATTTGTTTGCAGAAACCTTTAATCAAAGCCGTATTCATGGGATGTAGACGTACTGATCCTTATTGCAAAGATCTGAAAGTCATACAGGTTGGTTTTAAAGAGCAACATCAAAAAATGCGTTAATAAAAAAAAAATATATTCCTTTATTTGAAGCCAACTGATACCGGATATCCCCCACTTATGCGTATAAACCCCATAATAGAGTGGTCGTGCCGTGACGTGTGGCAATATATATTTATCTATAAAGTGCCGTATTGCATCTTGTATCAGAGGGGTTACACTTCAATTGGCAACTGCAAGAATACGATACCGAATCCTTTTCTTAAAATAATCGATACTACCTCAGGACGTGTTCTGAATTATCGACCTGGTCATGAACTATTGGACGATGAATTGGAACGCGCTGGACGAATTTGATGTGCTATGCGACTATGCCTCCCTATGCTCTCTATTTTTATTTAGATTCAAGGTATATTATAAATTATTTAAGATAAACGCGAAGTTATCAAGACATTCTAGCAAAATATTAAAAAAAGAGACAACTTGTTAATAAATATATATAAAAACTAAAATAAAATTCCGACTTTTATTATAATAAATATTCATATAATTTTAAGTTTAAATTGGAACCACTTTAAATTTATTGTTCGTTGAGTATGAAGGCAGACAAACTACCAGAGTATAGCAATTTTAACTGTTATGTGATTGACAGTCAACTTAATCCCGTTTTCACATAAATGATTTATATAATGAAACAGTTTTTAGTAAAAATCCAAATTATTTTTAGAAATAAAATTTTATTTTGTTCATTTCGGTACTTAAGTTTATGAAATAGTCACTTTTCAATCTAAAGTCACATTTTTTCAAAAATTCATTTATTGTTTGCAGACTTTTGTTTATTATATTTATGATATTCATTGCATATCATAATATTTCTAAAATTAAGTGCTAGTCTCTTCAACATACCAAACGATACGATATATAACGTCCAGCTGTTTCCGAAGAGCGTATAATTTTTACCACTTGACCACGTTTCAGGCCAAAATATCTAGCCACCGGGTCACCAGCTTGTATACGCATCAACATATTTTCTTTTAATTTATATCGCGCCAGCAATTCTTGCTTTTCTTCGGGTGTCATAACTACATGTTCCGGCACCAATTCATGTTCGGTTATATTGATAAGTAATTCAGATTCTAAGAACTGTTCTAATATATATTTCGGTGCCATATCGACCAAGGATTGTTTAGCCGATGGTGTCATACCACCTTGCACTACCACAATTGCCCGATGTATATTCTCTTCCTGCATGCGTGTACAATATGTTTTGATAGTTTTAATACCAATTTTCGGTTCGTCTGGGAAAAAGACAAACATTTGATCAGTGGGATCATCGTTGTGGGCCACAAGTACTATTAAATCGGAACGTGCTGGTCTTTTTTCGCTAGGCTTGTCACCAAACATTTCCTTAAATTGTTCCAATGTTTGATCCAATTCATCTTGTGTTACCAGATAACCGCGATCATGACTTAATTGCATGATAGTTTTACGTATACGCCACAATTTATAAGTTTCAGCTTCATCATCCATTGCTTCAAATTACTTTTTTAATATTTTTACTTATAAACAATAAAAGTCTGAACACAAATTAACACATTGTCTCTTTTAGAGTATTTCAATAGTGATGAGTTTTTATGCTAAGAGATGTGAAACATAAGAACAATTGGTATCGATAAACGAACGAAGGAAAATAAAAGCAGCGGAAATTTACGTTGCCAACTTTCATTAGTGAATTGTATTGGTTTCGTGGTGTGAATGTAAGATAAATTGGTTTTGCTATATTAATAGAAACGGAAACAAAAGCGGCGGAAGTTTTCGTTGTCTACTTTTAATAGCAAATTGTTTGGGTTCCGTGTTGTGAGATGTGAGATAAAAAGGTATGGAGAGAAACGGAAACAAAAGCGAGGAGCATTTCTTTGGCAACTTTTTTTAGTGAGTTGTTGTGGTTCTGTGATGTGAAAGGTAAGATATATTAGTATCGATATATTAATAAAAACGGAAACAAATGCAGCGGAAATTTTCGTTGCCTGTTTTCATTGCTATCTTAACGGACATAATACAATGCCACAGTCTTTATAAATTTTCACTTGACTAAAGGCAAACATGTAGCCACGGATTATTGTAAATCGTTTTATATAAAGAAAAATGCAAGTACAGGTTATTGAAATAGGTGAAAAGTGTGTGCTTTTGAAATTTAATTTATTTGAATGGAAAAAAATTAAAGAAAATTACAAAAATTAGGAATATGAAAAATGTGCGCATCTAATTGTGAAATTTTTTTATTGCTTTAAAATAACAGTACATGTGTTGCATGTTTAATACAAAGGATATATATATATATATCTATATTTTCCATATTATTTCGTGCTTTCGTGCATTGGTAATTTAAAGTAAGACGGTGTGTAAAGGTACATCAAGCCACGCTATGAAAAATATGCGCGCCTAATTCTAAAATTTATATACATACACATATATATTGCTAACAATGTGTGAGTAGTATGTTAACTATACTCATATTTGTAACAAATACTCTCGCCTTTGGTTGATAATTTAAGGAGTGTAAAGGTTTATGAAGATTCGTTGCAAGCTTTCCTTGCTAACTTAACGGTCGTAATAAAACGGCATAATTTTTTCATTTTGCTACCGGCAGAAGTATAAATTTTCATTTGGCGCAAAGACAATCATTTATTATTGAAAATCGTCATATATAATGAAAAACACAAGTGCGCGTTTAGTGGAAAAGTGAAAAGTCTGATATTTAAGTTATTTGAGTGGAAAAAATTTAATGAAAGTAATAAATTGTGCTTCTTATTGTGAAATATAGTACTGCTTTAAAATAACAGTACATGTGTTGGGTGTTTAAAATAAAGAATATATCTCTGCTTTTACGTATGCATCTGTGCCATCGGCTTTTAATTTAAATAATTTAATGTGTAAAAGTATATCAAAAGGTTTAAAAAGCATAAATATGAAAAATGTGTGCACCAATTTCTGATATATAAATAAAAAATTTCTTCACAATTATATTATTCTTATATTCGGCTAATAATTTAACGAGTGCGATTGTATAACAAAGTGTTCGTTATAATTGCTGCCATTTTCCGTTCGTATCATTTGCGTACGATGTCATTCAAATGTCATATAATAATAAGTAAGTACTGACAATATTTTGTTGAAAGTTTTTCATTTTATTCATTTATTGTATAACACAAATAAAATTAATAAAAATATATGTTTATATGGAAATAATACAAATATATGTAATTTAAGATATATATGTAGTAGGTGTATGTGTGATCGTTTTTTGCTGTATAATTATATAATTATATAAAGAGCAAAAAAAAGAGCTGATAACTAACACATGTGATTGGTATTAAAATATGTTTTAAAAATACTATATATATATATATATATATATATGTGTGGAACATTTTGGAACAATTAAAATTATTTAAATCAATTTGTTTATAATTTTTCAGTATTTCAACGTTATTGTACAAATGTTTTTGTTGCTTGAATTGTTTTTAATGGTGTTCCTTAATATTTTTATTTTATTTTATTTTTTTTATAAAATTATAATATTTTTGAAGAGTAATAATATTTATGATTTACATATAAATAAAACTTTAATAGTTTTGGTAATAATATAATAATAACTAATGACTAAAGTCTATGGAGCTTGACTTTCTATTAACAATTTCTTTGTTTTTTTTTTTTTTAATATTACATTTCCGGTTCCTCTCCAAATTATTATTTGAATCGAAAATATTTTGTTTATACCCATTCAGTCCAAGGTTGGGAGTATATATGACTTTTTTTGACAAAACATTTGCGGGCACAAAGTATTCTAGCTCTGTTTGTCTGTCTCCAAGTTTTACAAAATTTTTTCAAGTCTTCCCCTAAATTACTTTTTTACTTGATATAAACATATACTCCAGGGAAGGATTTGGATCATGGGTATTAAAAATATTGATCTGAACAAATTTAACTTTTATTTGTTATATATAACATATTAATTCTTTTTTTTTTTTTTTTTTTTAATAAATTAAATATTTTATTTCATTTCATAAAAAAAAAAACAATTTCTGTATCTGTGTTGGTTGTTTGTTTGCTTTTATTTTATAATTTTCAATATTCGTTTTGGGAGTGTTGTGTAGTGGAAGGTGTTTTTATTGTTATTATAAGTGGTATACAAGATAAATTTATATATATGTTTAGGCACTGTTTTCCTTAAGTGTTTAATTTCAAACCATGTGGTTTTTTTGTAGAAACATTTTCTTTTAACAATATTTTATTTGTGGTATAACTTTTTTTGTTACAATATCAAATATTTTCAATTTTATAGATGATTTATTTTTATTTTTTTTTATATGCTATACATCCACCAGTGACGTTTTAATAAACACTTTACATAAAGAAAAGTTATTTGTACCACAAAAATCAACCCTGCACACTTGCTTTAAATTGTTTTGTATGCTTGTTTCTGTTTTGCTTTTTTCCGTTTCTTTTCCCCTAACAATGTCAGCTTTAAAACATGAATTTTTCTAAAAAAATTTTTAAACTTTCATTTGATTCATTTTTCTGTTTGTATGTAGCGTATAATAATAATAATCTAAAGTGTTAATTTTTAATTTTTTTCTTTTGCCATCTCACGTCACTTTTCAAAATAATCCATTCATTCATTTACATATACATATATATGTAGTATAATGAACGGTTTATTATTAATTATACTAAATAACATTTTTTTTTATATACAATACATTATTTTTATTTTTTTTTTAAATATTTTTCAAATAATTTTATTGTTAATTTAATCTTTCAGCTCAGGGTTCTTTGTTTGTTTTTATTTTTTCTTTAAAAATTAAAATTTAATTTTGTAATAATGTAACGTTATAAATAGATGGATTAATATCTTTAATAATTTATTAATTAAAATGATTGAATTTAAAGATGAAGAAAACATGCGATCTTTATATTGCAAATTATAAGATTCGGTATACAGACGAATTCCTAAGAATTCTGTGGGGCTTATATTTGCTAACTAAGGAGATCTGCGGGGCCGCTTGTACGCTAACTTTTTCTATAGCTAAAAAAAAAAAAAATAAAAAAACAGCAATAATATGATAAAATATTGGAATATTCAAGGGTTAATAATTTCTATTTATTTTCTATTTACCTTTTCCCTTTTCCCTGTTGCAATTGTTTAATTCATGTTGTTCTTCGTTTGTTAGTTATTATGGTTAATGGTTATGTACGTCGACGACGTCGCTTAACAGTCCAGTAACAATTCATCAATCATCACTCTTTTATTTGGTTACCGTTGGCTGTATTAATATTCGCTCCCAGGGTTGCATTTGACACGGGAGGATTCATTAGTTTGTGTTGCGGTATAACTGTAAGGCTTTTCGGTATTTTTGATAATAAAAATTGTTGCTGCTGCTGTTGCTGTTGTTGTTGTTGTTGTTGTTTGATAGCATTGGCATGTGTAAAGGAAGCAGAAGCCGATGTAGTAATAATAGGGGCCGTACTTTTATTAGTAAGCAAATGCGGCAATTTGGGCATAGATACAGATGTGGAGCCACCAACTCCACCAACAGTAACATTGCCACCTGCTGTACCGGCCACACCATTCAACAGCAATTGATTGGCATCCGGAAAATTATTCCATAGCCATGAGGTGCAATTGTTGGTAGCATTGTTGATGGCATTGGCAAGCAGCGGTATCATGGGTGTAGGAAACGTTGCACTGGTACTTAGAGGGGGAACATTCACCACGGTATTGATGGTAGGACCGGTGACTGATGCGGCTGATACGGATGTTGTGGCGGCACTCAATGGTTTCGGGGCTATTGGTTGATAGCGTGTCACATTTAGGCCGCCGCCCACATTAATGGCATTATTGTTGCCGGCTGCCTTTAGTAGGGCCTGTTGATGTTGCAACAATTGCAGCTGCAACAATTGTTGTTGGGCTACTTGTTGTTGATGCTGTTGCTGCTGCTGCTGCTGTTGTTGTTGTTGTTGTTGTCGATTAGTTACTGCCACCAAATTGGCCGGATTGCTTGTATTCTTATTCATATGATGAAGACCGCTTTTCGTCATCTGTTGATGATGGTGTGATTGCTGTTGCTGCTGCTGCTGTTGTTGTTGTTGTTGTTGATTTTGTGTTTGTTGCTGGTGCTTTTTATCCTCTTGCCGCTTTTTGGTCGCTTTCAACATTTGATCGCGCATCAATTTCTCACGTCTCAGTATGCACATGCGATTGTAATCAAAGATGGAAATCAGAAACGGTTTGCCACCGGATTGCACTTGCACCAAACCCGGTAAACGGCGGCCATCTGCCGTTTGGTAGAGTGGACCATTTTTATTAAATGAATTCGGATTATCCTTGACCGCCATTAAGGTGGGCCGCCAACTTTTACTTTGCATACGCTCTTGCGGTGTTAAGGTATCGGGCAGTATAACCACTTTACCTATAACTTGTGAGCGCTTGTTGGGATTAGTGTTTGTGTTGGAGTTGCTACTATTTCGACTAGTAGCGATTGTTGCCGGTTGGTTGGTGGTACGTCTTTGCAGACTCACTAATTCGGGCGGTGAACTTAACAGGTTGGGCGCATTATTGGTTGGATTGGTTTTGGTTTGTGCAACGGCTGCCTCAACTAATTTCTTGGCCGCGCCGAGTATTAAATCATGTTGTTTGGACATTTCCATGGTTGTGGGGGCGGGTAGGTATGTACTGATGTTGGTGGCTGACGTTAGGTTGGGGACAGCTTTAGGCGCAGTGGTGGCTGTGGCTGTGCAGGAGACTGGAGCGTTGTTGGTGCCATTAGTGTCGACAGGTACAATTTCTACAGACTTGTTGATGCCCAGCAGATTACACTTGAGTATGCTGCGACTATTGCTGGAGTTTGCCGTGCTGGTGCTGCAGGTAACGGCTGCAGCCGCAGCATTTGGTACTGCTGTCGTGTTTGGTTGAGCTGTTGAACAAATGCTGGTAACAGCTGGTGTCACCAAATTGTCTTTGAGTAGGGATTTCTGTGGTGAGGGTGTCGTTCTTTTACTGCCGCCACCACCACTGTGTGTAGTTTGCTCCTTCGGACGGGCTATAATTGTTACCGCCTGAGTGTTCAGTTGTTTCGTCAGCTTATCCACAGACAAACTACGGGATCGTTGCATTTGTTGTTGTTGTTGTTGATGTTTCTTGGATTTATTTTCCGGCAATGCTGAAGTCGAGGTGCTTAACTTTTGCACTGGTTTCACTTCCACATCCACAGTTTCCACCACATCGTCGTCATCATCATCAGCATCATCATCATTAGCGTTGTTCACCTCCATGTCGTCATCATCTTCATTAATTTCTACGGTGGGTATTTCCGGTTCACATGTACGACCCGCCTTACTGGCTGTCTGAGTTGTTGTGGTTGGGGATGCAGCAATAGGAACGGCAGCCTCCTGTAAGCCGCCACAGTGTCCCTGATCGAACGAGGTCAAACGTTGTCGCACCGTTTGAGTGTAAACACTGGCATTGGAGGAAGCATTGGGTGATAAAATTAAATCACCATTTCGATAATATTTCTCCAGTAGGATCAAATGTCTTAAGAAGGAACTCTGGTTGCCGTACGGTTTTTGCAGTTCCTCCCACAGACGGCGCGTTGGTTCGTCGTATTGCAAGAACGTGTCTACGCGAGTCCAGCCCTCCGGGGTACGTTGACTGTTGCTGGTACCGAAGGGGACCTTGAAGTGCAAACCCAGATCTTCCTCACCCGGGAACAGTTCGCGCATTGACAAATTCGGATTTGCTCTTAACACTGTTGATATATCTGCCGCTGCATTACTCTTCTCTCCCGGGGCATGTGCATTTACCGTTGTGGCAGTTGTGTTGCTTTGCAAGATGGCCTTCAATTTGGACATCTGTTGAGTGTCGGTTGGTGTTGCTGCGGAGTGTTTGGTTGAGGTGTCCATCGACTGATTGGAGGAGGAATCATTATTAAGTGCAGTACACTCATAATCACGATCCATTGTCTCTTCGGCTGTGCTTTCTACTGATAGTGCACTCCTGGCAGGTGCGGCCGCATCATTTTCATTTCGTTCAATTTCCAGCGAATTAACCGATTCCTGGGGCGTTAGACTATCCCTGGTAGCCGAGGAGTCATCCTCTGGTGCCGTTAAAGGTTTCGCGGCCAGGGGTGACTTTTGAGTTATATTTGTGACTGGAACCACAGCACTGTTACTATCCTCCTCGTCCGCCTCCGACGGCTCATTACTATCAACGTGTATATTATGAAATTGTAATAATCTGGAACAAAATAGGAATTTATTTTTAAAAATTTTTATAAATGTTTTTGTCCAACAACAATGAGAAAACCTACCGTTTGCGATAATTTTGTATAAATTCAGCCTTTTCGGTTGATTTGTTGGCTGCAGTGGGTTTCGTTAGAAGATTGGCAAAGTAACGGCACAATTTGCAAGTGGCTCTACTCGATCCCAACTTTACCGGTATACCCATGTCTGCTAGGGTTTTTTCTAAACGATCAATGTCCTTAAAAAAAAAATGAAATTTTTAAATAAATTCGATTTTTTGTTTTTGTTAGGAAACTCCCTTCACTTACCGATACGCGGTACATGTAATGTTTGGCCAAGCGCCTTTTGCACAGGACACAAGCTAATCCTCGGGTGGCGGCATCGTAATGAGTTTGGCATAACCAAAAGATTGCAGCATTTGCTGGCATTTCAAAGTTTAGAAGAAATTTTTTGGCATTCTTGCGCAAGCATTTGCGTCGTAGTGAGTGTGTTGACGATTCTTTGCAATCGTTTACCATACATTCACGTGCATTGTCTTCATTCTCATTTTTGTCATCGGCACTTGCATGCGTCGCCTCTGTTCCATTATTTTCATTGGCATTGCCTTGGGTTTCGTTGGCTGCTCTTAAAGCTGCAGCCGCTGATGTACTTGGTCCCATATTATCTGGTGCTGAGATACGTTTCCTATATGATGGCACGTTGGCACGCCGATCTACATGACGAAAACATGCATCACACAGGCAATTGTCCACCGTTAGTTTCTCTTCACCTGATATTTTGGAAAATTGAAAAATTTGTTTAAAAGAATTTCGTTTCGTTTGCTGCGTTTTCCTTCTAAGCAACTAACGCAACTTACTGGCTAAGATTTTTTGTTGTCTTTCTTTTGATTTAATTTGTCCCACATGACAGGGTGTATCGTAAAGGCCAAATGTACCGCTACAATAAAAACACTGATCCTCGCATAAACGGCCCGGATGGAATTTGAACGATGAAGCCTTTTCCGGTATCAAAATTTCCTCTTGTTCAACTAGTTTATTGTTGTTGTTATTATTGTTGGTAGAAATTATGGTGTTAGTCTTGGCCAATGAATGGGTATTATGTTGATTGCTGGTTTCTGTAAGCGAAGTATTTTCAATTAAAATGTTCTCCATCCACATAGATGTTCAAATATAAATACAAGGTCAGAGTGTACTGGTGCGAGAAGTGGCGAAAATATTTACAAGTGTGCAGTGGCAGTGGCAGTTTTTCATTATATGTAATATAAAAAAATTTGTCAATTTTTTTTTGGAGGTCGTCTACTAGGTAACCCGAATAAAAACTATTGTGAATGATGATTTTCTTAAGACAAAAACAATATTTTAAAGGGTTTTTAATATTTTTCGCCAAAAAATTGTTAACATTCTTCGATTTATTTCAAAAATCTACTAGTTACTGGCTGAGACATTGTTTGTAACAATTTTTGAAGTTATTATTCACAATAGATTACATAAGCATTTCGGAATTTATAGGCTTGAGCGAGTATAGGATTTCATTAAGTATGAAATCTACAGTTAGTTGGCTTAAATAAGCTTCTCATCTCTACAGGGCATGGAAGGTACATGATGACGCCCTCTAACCATGTTTATATTAACTATTATCTTCCCAGTCGAGTTTTAAGCTTTAAAAGGTTTTTTCGTATATTGTGAGCGTGGCTCTTGTCCGATTTTGCCCAATTTATATAGAAATGTTTATACAAAATCTGAACATTTATCATCAGTGCCAACAACAGACGGACATACGGACATTTACATCCAGATCGCGACAGTTTTTGATGCTTATCAAGAATATGTAAACTTTGTAGGATCTCTGACGCCTCCTTTCGGGTATTCAAATGGTATGACAAATTTTTAATGTACCCCTCAGTGGATATTTTAGAATTTTGAAAAGATTTAAAATACTTCAAAGATAGAAAAAGCTTCTGTTTTGTATAGAATAGAGCACAGAGATGAGTGACATGGATGCCAAGTATTAAATAATAATTTGAATTGTGTTTGTTTGTTAGTAAAAGAAAACTGTAATCACTGTTGTTGAATGGTTAATTGCATACTTTACATTTCGAATATCTCTTTACACCCATTTTGATTAGAATTAGAATGGCGCTTGAGTACAAAGAGTTCTACTTTGAACTTAAGCTTTAAACTACATACTATAAGATAGATTAGATTAATTGGCAATAGTTGGGTAATTGTGATAGTAGTAGTTAGTAATGATTCATAAATGATGTCCAAGTTATTGATAATAATGGATAGAAAATGTTCTTTAAAACACATGAAGTCGCGTTGATGATAATAAATTATTAATGATGTTGGTTGCGGTAGACAGGAGTAGTGGCAGTTAAAGTGATTATTATACATTTTTCTTAGACATAATTTAGTATAAAAGTAATGTAGGCTGTTATACTAGCAGTAGTATAACAATTGTCATTCATTGAATTAAGCGCACCTTCGTTCTGCAATGAAAAAGAAGGACGGAGAAATTTTCAATTTTATGAATAAATTCATGTCAAGCGATTATATTTACCTCATTTTGTATGGTGTAGTAGCTATCCTCGCCGTGCCGATCACTGTCATGATGATAACGATCATGATTGCTTGTGCCCGGTGGCCGACCACGCCCCTTTTGGAATGTCATTTTTAAAGATTGTCGTCTATGTTGCTGCTGGTGTTCTTTAGCTGTACCTATAATTGCCGCAGCACCAGTAGTGTTCGTTTGCGGTGATTTACGCCGGTTAGTTGTACCGTTTGCTGCATAACCCGTTGAATTACGACTCAGCTTGATGACGGTCTTTAATGTACCCGTATATTCGGGATGTGAAGTAATGCTGGTACCGTTCGTTGTATTATTATTATTGTTGTTGTTATTATTATTATTATTGGTAATAGAGTTATTATTAGCAGTGTGTGTGGCATTATTTTTACCATTTCGTTTGCTGTAATGGGATTGGGGCTGTTGTACAGTTGCCGCCGCCACTGCTGCTTTGGACGCCTCCACATTGGCCGCTGAGCTTTGTTGCACTTCTATGCGACGTTTTTCTGCCGCCTTATGCGTTACCAAACCTAAATGTTGTAAATGTTGTTCTTTTTGTCTCAACGTCTCTTCATCATGTTCCACATTATTCAACGGTACCCATGAATTTTTTTCATCGGAATTTTTGCTTTTTAGCGAAACATTATCACTGTCTTTACTCTTTATACCACTTCTTGTTTTAGATTGGGTATGTGCCTCCTGATCATCTTCATCTATTTTAATCAACTAAAAAAAAAAAAAATATACAAATTTTTATTAATTTATTATATAAACAAGTTCCATACCTTTAGCTCCTTAAATTATGCTACAAATAGTTTAGTTATGTCAGTAACCTTTTTGAGCATTATATAGAAAGCGGTACCAAAATTAGTCAGATCGGAACCAAATTTTATTTAGTCAATTATTGACTATTCTTCAGGAATTTTTCTCAAAAAATATTGAAAATTCCGAATTTTCATTTTAAATAAGGACATTATATGGTGCGGATATGAAAAAGTGGTCCGGTCGGATCGGAATCTGCTGCAACCAAATATTAAGCTTCATTTTTTTCCCCAAAATGTAAAGAATTGAAATTTTTTGTCATATAAAGACTTCCATTATATTATGTATAATAACCTTATATGGGGAGGTGTTCTAAAAATGGTCTGATTCGGTTTATTTTCAATAGGGTTGCTCTCTCTGAGTTAGAACATGTCCTTGTGCCAAATTTCATTAAAATATCCCAAAAAATGCTTAAATTTGTAACTTGCTCACATATTTACATGGACAGACAGGCGGACATGGTTAAATCGATTCAGATTTAGTCCCTTTTTTTTTTTCTTTTTGATTTCAAGAGATTTAAAAAGATATTTGACTTACCCGTTTATCTTTTTCCTCCGCCTCAAACGTCTCAGCCTTCACCACCGCTACGCTTAGAGGGAATTTATCAAATTTCATCTCACTTATTTCCAGATTATTGATTTTATTATCTGACATATTAATTTTGTTATTGGTTTCATCAGTTTTCCTTCTTTTCGATGGTTTCTCTTTCACCCATCTATGTCCATACCGCTTTTCCAATTCAGCATCAATTTCAGCTATAACATTATTAGCATAATTTTCAATCGATTTTGTTGACCTCATAATATCTGTATCTTCATCTTTAGCTTCTTCATTTTTAGATGTAACAAAATTTTCATCCGTCTCGTCGTCAAATGGTGCCCCAGTTAAGTCATTATTAACTGAAGCATTATTATCCATTGATATGCATTCACTTTCATCTATTGTTACTTCTTCATCTTGGAGTTCATCATCTTTAGCTCCATTTAGCTCTTCTTCCGGTACATTATCTTCATTAATGATTAAAACTGGTTCATCGTTATCTATCAGGTTGTATTCTTCTTCGGGATGGAAATTGAGCGAACTATTATTTTCAATTTCATTCAGAAGCGATGAAGTTAATTTTTGTTGTGCTAGTAATTTTTTGTCAGGACTTTCTTCCTCTTCGAAACGTAAAGAGCCCTCTTTCAGTGAGTCATCGGGATTTATTGCTTCACCTAAATCCGGCAATGTATCCGTATTCGTAGTATTCACCTCTTGTGCTAAAATGGTGTCCAATTTAGGATCTTCTTCAATGTTGAGATTGTTTTCTAAAAATTCCCCTTTTTTGAAAAATTGTTTGACATTAATCTCACTTGCATTGATTTCCTCCCGTATCAAATCGGTGGGACTTAAGGAGAAGTTTTTCTTTGATTTTGAAGAAACAGCTGATAGTGTGGGGGAAGGGACTGTTGAGGTATTTGTGGTTGGTACACTGAGACCATCATCATCAACATCAACTTCCATATGAATAAGGTCTGCATCGGCATCTACAGTACCGCTCCTTTCTTCTGCTTCCGACTCTTTGTAAGATTCACTAATTACTGCATCACTTTCCGATCTCCTCACTTCACTGGTAAATGATGCTTCAGTTTTTATACTAGACAACGCAATGTCATCTGTTGTACTGGAAGATATCGAACCATCTTTCGATAGTTCATCTTCATCTATTAGGCGTGAGCTGGCACGTTGCCTTTTACTACTGTTGGCTCCCACATTACTTTTCAATAAGCTGCGACTATTCGACGTGACACGTGGACGTTTGCCTGACTCCGTTGTTATTGTTGATGCAGCGGGTGAACTGGCTTTAGTTTGTCGCGTCAATCTAGTGTTGGGTGATAAACTTATTGCTGCGCCACCAGTATTATTCGCTTTCCTGCCGCCACCGCTTTTGCTGTAACGCGACCTCCCAGAGTTGGGCGTTCCAGCAGAGCTGTTGCTTGCTTCTGTTACAACATTATGTTCACATTCATTTTCACTTTCTTCGGCTAATTCCTGTTTAAATTTAACCGGCGTTCCACTAACTGCACTTTCCGAACTGGTAACAGTGGTCTGAGATGTTGATAAAAATTCTTCATCTTCGTAATCTAGCTCATCTTTAGCCTCTGTTTTTATGCATTTGATTAAAGGTTCTTCTGTGGAATAACATCTGGTATCTAAGGAACGTTTCCCTTTACAAATGGACGATTCACTACTACTAGTTAATGACATTTTTCCTCGTCCTGCTGCACGCGTTAGTTTATGGCGAGCTGGCGGCGTTTCTGAACGGCTACCTGTTTGATGGTTGGTGTGACGTTGACGCGTGACACGGGTGTTAACAGAAATGGAAGAATTGTTAAAGAAAGATTTTCGTGTCAGACGATTTCCACTTGTAGAGGCCGAAGTGGAACCGGAATCTGTCGCCTCTTTTAGCTCTTTGACATTAGCCTTTGTCTCATTTATTTCTTTCAGTTCTTTCTGATCGTGGTGCTCCTCTTTAAGGTCGTCTTTATCTTGTTGCTGCTCCTTCAGTTCCTTGATCTCCTTTAGCGATTTGCGGCCTCTTATTTGATTTACACGCTTCGGAGCGGCACTACTCACTTCATCGCTTTCACTGTTATTCAATTCGTTAAGTTCCAACAAGGCATTGGACTGATCTTTTTTATTTGTCGGTGAATTGAGCAGTAGCGGTGAACTTCGGGTCACTCGAGTTTGAATTGATTTGCTCGACGCAATGGTGAATTCCAATTCCGTCTTATCTGGGTTGGGGTTGATTGATGAAGCAGTCTTACCCATCTCCCCTTTGCCTAAACTCACCTCGGCGAGTTGTAATGGTACGTTTATTACTGATGCTGTTGTTGTTGTTGTTGTTGTTGTTGTGGTATCAATAACAGTAGTAACGTTATCAACTTTCAACAATGTCGTACCCCCTACTAATGAAGTCGGAGTCTGCGTCTGTTTACGCGTGGACATTGTTTCATGCAATTGCTTGCTTTCTGTTCAAATATGCGTTTAGGTAGTTTTTAGTGTTAATTAAAAATGTTGTAAATTTATTAAATTTAATTGCCACCGTCAACAATATGAAGCGTTACATTTAAGTGCAGTTTGCGAAAATGTTGTCATAAGATGTTGGTCCCATTTTAAACTAAAATTAACACAAGAAGAGGAAAATGATTCGTAAAAATCGCTTTAATTTGCTCTGCCACAGTGTCTACAACAAAATTACTTTTAATGTAATCTTTTTAAATCAAAATTCATTCTTCATTACATCTTGTGAACGTAGAGGTATACAAGGCGTATGAGTGTTGAACATAACTTTTTTACATATTTCAGTTTACAGTAGATTTTCAACTATTATAGCACGTATAACACAGAAATTATTCATGATAATGAATTGTTTTGATAGAGAGCGAGAGCTTGAGGAAACGAATCCACCCTGCACATAAAATGGGAGGTACATTAAGTTTGTTATTCCGTATGCAACACGCAGAAGTAGGCCTCAGAGACGATACAAAATGTATACATCTAATTCTCTTTTTACACGATAGATACTTTCCCAAAAAATTCGTAAATTTGTAAAAAAAAAAATTGGCTGAATGGAAGAATAGATTGATTCTAGACTTAAAAAAAAATTGAAAATTGTGTTAAAACAAATTCGTGCAAAAAGAGAATTAAGTGTATTTTCTTGATCAGCATCAAAAACTGTCTCTAAAATATATAAATCTTGTCTCACGATCGTAAAAACTGAAACATTTGAAATTTGCTTTACAATGTCGGCCAATTTAAATGAAGCAAAATCGAACAACAGCCACAATCAACAAAAATCTATCTTTTAGTAGCAAACATTATGTTAGGTAGTACAAAAATTTTAATCTATATGCCTAAAATGGGCATGGTCGCATAATAAAACCGCCCACTTAAAGAGTTTATCAAGATTTTACTTAAGAGAAATGTTATTTTTCACTCGCTTAATTGTTAATCGGTCGAGTCACGCCTACAAAAAGCAATGTGCCAAAAATAGGCATGATCGCATAACAGACACGCCCACAATTAATAAAAACTTGTATATCTGCCATAAAAATTGACCTATGAACTTGAAATTTGGCATGAATATCTATAATTATTCTATGCATCTATAAACCAAAAATGAGCGCGATCGAATTACAGACGCGGCCATAATAGACAAAAGAGCACACTCAGCATACAACTCGACTTGCAAGCTGACGCGTAATCTATATCCTTTTAGAGAATGCCACTCCTACTATTTATATGTAAATAAGGAGAATATTTAAAATTTGGCCTAAGAGCCAAATTTAATTTCTTTACTTGTTAATCTAATGGGCGGGGTCGTAAAATAAACACGCCCTTATATGGAATTTCTGAAGATTTTTACTTACTTAGCTAAATATTATTTATCCCTCGTTTAATTCTTATTTTTTTTTTATCTATTCATCTTTTATCCGTTTTAACCCTTTAACGAACCAATTAACATATTATAGTCAAGCAGAACAGCACATATTTTTATGACTAATTTATAATCATATACAGAGTAACAGTGAAATCCTTTTTTTTTAGTTAAAAAAAAGGAAAGAAAACGATATCATTATATTGTGTTGTTGTTCTATTTATTATATGTACTTGTGTATGTGTATGACTAGAATGAATGACTAGAACTTTCATATTTTGTTTGATTTTTTCTTTCACTTACTCCCTCCTAACGATTAATGACGTGGTTACAATTAGATTTACTTTGGGTAAGGTTTCCCAGCAATCCGTTCTCTGTTATAATTACAAAAACAAAAAAGATTGAATAAACCCAAACAAAACAAAATCATCATGAACAGCGCCATTCAATAATGTATCGAAAGAGGATAGAAGGGGAAAATTCTTTTATATCCTTAATAATCGATTCAAAAATTTCTGTGTTCATATGTATGTATTGTATGTAATCAGGGTTCGATAGTATTTTGCAATCAACAGCCAAGATATTAGATAAGTACAAAATCATATTAACTCACCATAAACAAACGTGCCTCTCTCTCTCTGGGGGTAGGTTAAGATAATAATGATGTTGATGATGATGATGATGATGATAATGATTACAGTTGATGAATGTATTGGAAGGATGTTATGTAGTATGTAGCAATAAAAATAGCGCGAAATTTAGAGCAATGTTTTTTTTTTTTATACTTTTTCTTCTAAGACTTTTCTTCAGTTTTTATTGAAATGAAATTATTAGTTTATAATAATTAAACAAGTTGCTAATTATTAATAATTTTTATGCATGTGTTTTTGTTTTACTTTTTATCTATTTCAAATATGTAAAAAAAAAATTAGTTGTAGAAAATACTTCCGCATTAAAATATATACATATGTGCAGCTGGTAATAATGTGTGGATAAGAATTTTAACGCTAATTTTATTTACCTATGGGCGTGTCTTACAAACAATTTTGCCTAATTACTGCAAATTTTGAAATCATTACCTCAGTTTTTGTGGATGGAAGAACATTTTTAACACAGACAAACATTTAAATATTTAATCAAATCGATTCTGTGGGTCCGTGTATGGAAAATATTTTTTTTATTATTTATTAAAAATATTGAAAGTTGTTTTTAATGTAAATTCGTTTTTGTTTTTTTTTTTATAAAAGTAGAAAAATTTCACTTTCAGACCACGCCCACAATTTGTAATTATTGCTTTACAAGATATTGGTGGTGGGACCACAAGTTACAAAAACAAAAAACTGTACCAAGGGCAATATTCTACATAAAATGATGATTTAAAGTATAGTTCAGGGCGTAATCAGGTATATGCTACGCCTACTATGATAGAGAGTGCATAAGATTTAGTTTTTATTTTGTACTTGTTTAGTTCTGAATGTATTCACTTCTTCAACTGTATTTTATTTATAATAATTTTTTTTTCTTAATTTTTTTTTTTTTTTTTTTTTGATAAAAATTTTTAATTTTCAATTATGTAAACACAAAAAATTCTTTTTTTTAAAAACACAATAAATTCTTTTTTTACTAAATTTTTTTTTTTGATATTAAATTTTTTTCCTTCATTAGATTTCCTTTTTTTCATTGAATTTTTTGTATCATTGGTACAAAAATTATTATTATTACTTCATTTTAACAATATTACCAAAAAAACGCAATAAATTTTTTTTTTTTGTTATTTTTTTTGTTAATCAAATATACTATATATTCGTTAAATTGCTTCTTTTCCACTGCACTTTCATAATATTTTCTTTTGATTTTTATTTATTTTGTTTGCGAACAATAAACACAAAAGAAACATATATTTTGATATTACACTTTACTAAGATTACTAACAAATAAAATTATGAAGCAGAAATGGAGTAAAAAAAAAAAAAATGTATTGAGTTTGATTCGATTGGATTGTTTTGCTAAAGAAGAAACACACAGTAAACATGTTGCCATTTTATTGTTTTCTCGTTTAAATATGTCGTACACGAGACGTAAACGATAGATAAAGACACAGAAGAGAGAAAGAGAGAGAGAGAGAGAGGAAAAAATACCAAAACAACAAGAAGATGCAGAAATTTATACAGAAAAAAAAAAAAAATTGGATGTTTAAGGTATAAAAGGAAACCCCAGCACAACGGAAATTGCCTGAATGTGATTTAGCGTAAATAAAACAAAAAACACTTGAGTTGATAACAATGCGGCGACAAAAAAAAAAAAAAAGTAGAACTACGAACAATATTTAGCAATAGAAAAGCGCATAAACGACAAGCCAACTAAGAGAAATCAATAGCGAAAGCAACACAATAAACGAAACGTAAATAAAATTGAAAACCAAAACGAAACATGAAAATATCTCTAAACAAAGTGAAGAATTTTATTTATAAAAAATATCACCAAACTTAACCGAACAATAATAATAATAATAATAATAATAACTGGCATCGGAAGTTGAGAAATTTCTCATTTAATTATTTTACTCTCGGGTGTTATTGTTATCATTGTAGATTTCATGCACATTCGAACGAAATTTAAGGGCTTTTAATATTATATGCAATCGCCACAAAAAAAAAACTATAACTCAACACTCAACACTAGTATCGCTCTTGAGAAGTAAGCAACCGAGTAAACGAGAAAAAAAAAACGCGCCCACCCCAGAATAATTCTTATACTAAAATAAGAACTTGTATTGAAGAAATAAAATCGTAACACTACTGCTGGCTTACTCTGTACACTGCTATGATTTGAAACAAGAACAACAATAACAACATCAACAACAAAATATAACATAAAATGTATAAAAATCATAATACCTGACACGACATTTGCATTGCTCAACACACTCTTTATGTTAAGTACTCATCAACTCAGGCAACGGTGAGTTGTTAATGTTAACTTAAAATTGCACTCTTAAAATTTTAGTTGTAGTTTCTTTATTTATTTATTTTTTTTTTCTTCTTTATTTAACATAAACTCACACTCACAACACAGCACAGCAAACGAAATAAATGACGAGTAAATTGTTGTTTTCCTTATTGTGTGACGGGAAAAATTCAACTGTTACTCACAAACATTTATGTTTTGTTGGTGTTGTGTACAGAGAGAAAAAAAAAATGTACGCGCATCACATTTAAAACCCACTTGATCGGGGTTGAAAACAAAACTGAACTAAACTCTTCGGTAGCTATTATAGTATAGTGAAGCGGCAAGCAGGCATAGGTAGATAATACATGCGTACGTTGCGCTCTATAGTCTCTTCGTCAACAACATCATCTCTACGGATAGAAACACGAAAAAAAAGGAAAAAAATGAAAAAAAAAAAAAGAAACACACACACACAACGGCTTAACGTGTTTACCACCACGTTCGTATCACTTCACATTTCGTTTATATATGCAATGTTCTCTCCTCATAGTTTGTATACTATACACGAATTTATACAATACAACAATTGTGAGCGTACGTACCGTACGTACGTTTTTTTCGTATTAGGCACCAGCTGTTATTTAGCGGCTTTTGATGTTTATATGCTTATAATTTACTTGTATTTGTGCTTTTTTGTTTCTCTTCTTCTTGTTATTGGATATTTGTCGTTTACTCCACCACAACGAGATACACATTTCACCGACCGATCAATGTTGAAGTTTTACTTCCCACACACATTTCTTTACATCTCATGCAACTCCTTAAACATCATTAACAACAACAAAACAACAACACATACGTAGGGTTCTTTTTTTGCTCGTTGTACGTTCTTTCCAACAATTTCATAACTATTCGGACTTGTGATTCGGTGGAATGTTAAGAAAATGCTTTTTCCTTTTTTCTTTCAGTTGCTTTACCCACTTGTATTATTGTGATGCATAATAGTTTTGTTATTTCCAAGGACATTCATATATTGTTTTGCTTTTTTTTTTATTTTTTACTTTTTTTTTTTATATATATACAGAGCCAAGCTCTGTTCTTTATGTTTAGCTTGCATGTGTCCTAACATTCTTTTCTCCAAATATTGTTTTCACCTATACCTATGCTTTACACATACACGCGCATATACAATATTCATCATCGTGTCATTTATGCAAGCATGATGTTGGCCCTTGGTATGGATGCATGAATGGCTGGGTGTATGTTTTATACGCGTGCACTTATAATTTTGCATTCTCTTTATTATTGTTATCGTTCATTTACTTGTGGTTGTTTCATTCTAAAGTGCAAATTATTGCTGTTAATAATGTATATTCTTCTTCTTTTTTTCCTTTTTATTCACCTTATTAACATTTACATTTTTGTTGAGTGCGTTTGTGTTTGATGAGTATTTTTATAAATTTGGCTTAAAAACGGGGTCATTTGACACTGTAATGCATTCGAGTAAACATGTTTAATATCTATAAGTTGTTGTTGTTGTTGTTTCTGTTGTTGTTATCTATATATGGAGAACTTTGTATTATATTTCATTATATATAAGTGGCTACGTGGGCAACTTGTGAGCACACACACACCCATACACATCCGTTTCTACGTTGTAATTAAATAATTTTAGAAATCTCAAACTTTCTTCTTATATAACAAAATGATTTTCAATGAGATTTTATTGCTTAATTAGGCGGGTTTTACTAAATTTGACAATATACAGAAGGAAGCATTAGAGACCCTACAAAGTATATATATTCATGATTGGCATTAAAATCTGAGTCGACTTAGGTAGGTATGTTCGTGTACGTGTGTTCGTGTGTGTGTTTGCGTGTGACTGTTGTTGGTACGGTCATGTCTGCACGGCGATCACTATTTAAAATGGGCAAAATCGATCAAGAGCCACACCCATAATTGACAAAAATCTATTTATCTACCGCAAAAATTGAACTATAAAGTTAAAATTTAGTATATATTCAAAAAATGGGCGTGGTCGGATAGTAGATACGCCCATAATAGACAAAAAATCCGTAATTAGCGTAAAACTCGATTTGCAAGCTGACACATAATTTACATGTTATTAGAGGATGTAATCATGTACCTGTCACGCCCAATATTTATATATAGACTAAATATGATTTTCGGGCTTGTTTAATATATTTTAAATTTTTTCTAATTTTAATCATGTCATCGAAGTGAGAAACTGTTTTTCCCTGTTGCATAATATAAAGAATGTAAGGTTAGGATTCTTATCTACAGTTTCCTTTCTAAATATATTTTCTAAAATTATCAATTGCGTGTCTTAGAAATCAATCTCAGTTCGATTCATTTATTTAAAATAAGTGAAAATGTTATAGTCGATCAAGCTCCATCGTTTAAAATCTTACACCAGGTAGTTCCTTAAATTAAGCTAAAATTGGTTGAAATGTGTCTATATACATGAGGTCCTGCTATAAAAGTCACTTTGTGAAATATCGTTATATGGCAAGGGAGTCTAAAAATAGTCCAATCGGGTCCAAATTTAGGTTAAATAACTGTTCTTCGCGAATTCTTCTCAAGTAATATTAAGAATTGCAATTTAGTGCCATATAAAGACTTTCCCTTATAATAAAACCTTTTATGGGCAGGGGTTCTAAAAATGGTGCGATTCGATCTATCTTTAAAACGTTTCATTTCAAAGCCAAGACATATTTTTGTATGAAATTTCATGAAAATATCTTGAAAAATGCAACCTATAGCTTGAGAATAAATTTATATGGACAGACCGGTGGACATGGTTAAATGGATTCACATTAATAGGCATAGCATAGCATAGGCCATTCACCCCCTAGTAGTTACAAATATTCACACAAACTTTGGTACATACATAAAATATTTTTCAAGGCTCTTATTCAGCAAGTTACATAAATCAGGGGGAATTTTCATATTCTGAAAATTTTATTCAATTTATTCAAACCCCCGTTTACTGTTTAGCGTAAAATATTAATGTTGGTGATCAGGACATGGCTCAAAACTATTAAAACTCTAATAGAAATTTGGCGGGATCTATCAAAACATTAATATCTTTTTTATCATCACAGTCTTCATTAAGAAGCTTACAGCATTCAGAAAATAGACTTGTGAGGTTCTCTAGAAAACATTCTATTGCTTTATT
This sequence comes from Ornithomya fringillina, assembly GCA_963978525.1. Classification (NCBI taxonomy): domain Eukaryota; kingdom Metazoa; phylum Arthropoda; class Insecta; order Diptera; family Hippoboscidae; genus Ornithomya; species Ornithomya fringillina. The sequence continues at coordinate 21,277,749 of OZ021693.1, forward strand.
ATCTGCTCAACCCATTGGCTGCGCTCTTTTAAACATTCTTCTTTCAAGTGCTACATAACCTTTTGTCTAATATTTCTAAGTGTTTACATCGTAGTTTTTGTTGTCCTTGTTACTTCTGTAATATTGTTTGATATTCTCACTAAATACAATTATTAACAAATATTTTCGTTACCCTTATTTAAGTTTCATTCATTCATTCCATTATCAGCATTACTTTACAGCGCTGTAATGCTGATGCCTGCAGCCATAGGTAATCAAACGATAGGAGAATAAATTAATATAAAAAAAAAGTGTTGGCTTGTGTTAATTACATGCATTCAATATACACTTTTTGTTGTTGCAGCTTTACCTACTTTATCCTATTCACAGTGTGAGGAAAAATTATGAAATTTTTTTTATAAATGAACCGATTTTGTTAGTTTGTTGTAGCAAAGTTTTGATGTTTTCAGTATGATATGTTAATTTTTGTAATCGTGAGAGTAATGAAGCAAAACCAAAAAAATTTGGAAAAGGTGAATAAGCACGATTATGGATGCTGATCAAGCATTTATAAACTTTTGGAGGTGCGGCTGGCCCTCAAAAGGCACTTCTAAACATTTGTACAATTCAACCATTAAACCAATACATCTACTCCCATATAATTTTTTTGATAATGTTGGCTAGAAAAAAAACGCAATAATTTTATAAATTGATTCATTACGTACAGTATCCTTAATATCAAGGATGCCTTAACTCAAGACCATCCACAAATATTTACGTTTGTTTCACATAAGCAGTATAAAAAAGCAAACCATCAACACGAACAAACGAGTGCTTCGGCTTATTCACCGTTTACGAAGTACAATGAAGAGGCTTTTAACGAGTAAGACTCTTTTGCAAATGGAAGAGAGAAAGAGAACGGCAGTGTATATGTAAATATAAGTGAAAAAGAAAACGGAAAAAAAATTAAAATCAATAACAGAAGGTGAAGCAACATCTGCCCACAAAACGCCATAAATCAGCAAACAGCATATTACAAGAATAATAAAGAAGAAGACCAAACAAAGAAAAAGTGTTTTTAAAAAGGAAATCAATAAAAAATCTGATCTGAAGTAAGTTTTATATAAAATCAATTACAAAAAAAAGCAAGTAAAGTAAAGTGGAGTAAGAAAAAGGAAGAGAAAGAGCGAAAGAAAAACTACTGTATTGTAGGAAAACCTTTGGCTGTAACAGACGTATGAATGAAATCATTAACAAAAAGGAAATCATAATAATATGTTATTCTCTCTCTCTCTCTCTCTCTCTCTCTCTCTCTCTATTTTATTTCTCTTTTATACTCTGCACATTGCAAACGTTATGTTTTGTACAGTGTTTGGCAAAAGTGTAAAAGAAAGAAAATGTCAAAAAGCGTACGATCAGTATTTTGGTACAAGGCAGCAACCACTACGAATGAAGAGACACAGATTAAAAACAAAAAAAAAAAAAAAAGATTTGTGTAGTGAAAGGCTCTGTTGGAATATGTGTATTTAAACAAAAACAACAAAAACACATTAAAAAAAATATAAATCTCTGCAACAGAGACTTGAAATTTCAATCTCTTATCATGTTACCAAAGAAATCCACCACTCTTGCTCTCTCTCTTCTGATTCTACCTCTGCCTTATTAAAATCATTTCTCTTCTCTTTTTTCTTAAACCGTACATTTTAATGGCATTCATTTTGTTTTATTTTCTTTTATAAGAAGTTGTTGTTAAATTATTTGAAAGAATTCTTGTTTCTGCTTAAAACGATTTTACTTATGTAGAGTGCGGTTTGTTTGTGCGTGCTTGTATAACATTTATTGAGAGACCTCATAATTGAATTAATGTAGCTCAGCTGTTGTCGTCGTGTCCATATCATTTATTATTCTCTACTCATTGTTGTTTTGCTGTTTTCACGAAGATAATTTTCAATTGAAAATTTCTTGAAATTTATTTCAAGTATTATATTTATTTTTTCCATATTTCTTTTATAAAATTCAAGTTGCGTACCTTGGTTTTGGTTTTCTTAAACAATTTATTTAGGATATGAAAGATTTTTGTGTAAAGCAATGTTTGAAAATTATTTAATGATCTTCTCGGTGTTTCTGCCATTGTCAGGTGTGTACATGAGCACACGACATGTACACACATGTGCTAGCTTGCTGATATGCTTCTTCTTTTGCGTTAACTAATAATTTGTTTGCAAAATAAAATTTTGTCTTTCCGTCTACTATGTCTATCAACTATCTTGTTGCTGTTCTTTTCCGAAATAATTTTTTGCTGTTTTTCCGATCACAGTTTTATTCCCCAACAACAGATAGTTTTCATTGTAGAAATTCATCTCTGAACCAGTAAAAAAAGCTATGTTTTTGGAATTAAATAAAATTTGAGCCCTTATAAAAAGACTCTCTCATAAATTACCATTTTACACTTAATCCTTGGAAAGTTGTCAAATCAAATTCATATTTGTCGGTTTGCTAATGAATATTACTGTAATGGAATTGAAAATTGCTTCAACATAAAATGTAAGAACTCAAAGGGAACTTTATTTTGTCGTTTAAGGGAAATATCTCATATGGTATTATAAGTAACTCAAATGGAAAAAAAACTTAAATAGAATTTAACTTTATCGGTTTGGAAATGGAAATATAGAAAGTAGAATTTTATAAACTCAAATGGAAATTGTAAGGACTCATTTGGAATTTGAAATAACTCAAATTGAAAAAAAAAACTCAAATAGAATTTTACTTTTCAGCTCATGTTCTTAAATGGATTTATTATAAAAATATTTTTAATTTAAAAAACACCTTTATTGTATTTATATATAATAAGGGGACGTATATACAAAATTCGTTCTTGGTCTCAATACTGATATAAAAACCTCCAAAAAGAATACGACGCGGTTTTTTATCAACCGCCATAGAGAGTTGAAGGTTTTTACTTTTGTGTGCATATACTATTTCGTTCTTTTCATTACCTTAATATTCGTTGTAAATATTGTGTTTTCGCAATGCAAATACACAAACGTCATATTTGTTGTATACACACAAATGTAAGCGTATACACATATGTATATACGATATGAAAAATTGCTAAATAACAAAAAAAGTCCGTCGAGTTAGGTATCTTTCACACTATTAGATGATTTTATTGATATTAAAAGTTTGCTGTTAAGCGTAAATTTTATATGAAAAAAATAAAAGAAAAAAGAAAAAATTACGTAAAAACAAACAGTCTTCGTGTGCAGTACTTGTAAAATTTCCATTCGTATGTAAATTTTCGCGATGCTATCAGTTGCATTAATAGTTATTATAATTGATGGCTGTTGTAACGGCGTGGCCTCTACACATCATACCGACAAACAGAGAGTAAAGCCGACAGTGGTAACGAGACATTATATAGAAACACAAAACATTCGTGTTTGCATTCGTTGGGGTTCGTTTGTTTACTTTAATCTTGCTAATAAGAAGAACAAGACTGTAATTGTTGTTGTTGTTGTTGTTGTTGTTGTTGTTGTTTATATTATTGTTAATCACTGCCTTGGCTAAGGTGTTCGTGCGTAATCAATAAAATTTAAAATTTTTGCCTCTTTTTTTTTTTTTTTGTAAATATATACATATTCTCATATGATAGAGAGAGAAAGAGAGCAAAAAAGATCTGAACATGAATAACTAAAAAAAAAAAAATCCTTTCTCCTAATTTTGAACTTTTCGTAAATTCAAATTAATTAGTGTTTTACAAATCCTTTTTGTTGTTGTAATTTTTTAAAAACTAATTAGTCTTAAAATTTGTTGTTGTTGTCTAGTGTGTATATGTTTATTTTTTGGTGTTGGAAATTTTTCTTTTCATTATTATTATAATTGTTGTTATTGTTATTGTTGTTATAATTAAAAATTACTTATATGTGTGAATGGGAGAGCGTCATAGAGTGTATGTGTGAAAGAGAAAGGGAGAATTTGTGGTGGTGCTGTTGACTTGTTTCATTTCATGCAAAGCAATATGGCCGCGCTGGGTACGTAACACAGGAAATAATTATCGTATGCATGTATGTTCATAGTTTTGAGGTCATCATTTTCATTTCTTGTGCCCATTTGTTGTCGTCACAATATATACAATATATTATATTTTTGCATAAATTGTTACACCGCATGTAGTGTGCTTTTATTTAATTTATTGATAGATTTCTCTTTTGTTTATGCTTTGCAATGCAATGCAGTGTTTAGTGTTGTTTCTGATTTATTTATATATGTTTACTTATAAATGCATACATATATGTATGTATGTAATATAATATTTGTGTATATGCACATTCAAGTCAGTTATAATGCTGTAGTTGGAGGTTTTTATTTTATCAAAAAAGTTGCTTTTTTTTCACTCTCCAAGATTTATTTATCATGATTTTTGTACAAGCATTCTTTCTGTTGCCACGGTTTTGTAATTTTATATCAATTTATTTTGTTCAAATACAAACACACAGTTTTAGTATTACTTTTCCGCTTCTATATATGTATGTACATAACATATAGTAAATGACATAAATAAGTACATGCAGCCATGAACACAGAAATGGCTTAAAACTTAACTAAGCATGAGTATGGGGGGAAAACAAATTAAAAATGTGTTATTTAGCTTTAGCCAAATCTTGGATAGTCTGCGTTCACATTTTGTGGGCGTGGCACTTATATTATGGCTTTGCCCATTTAAGGTCTTTATGTTACATTTTAATGAATGAGTGAATAATGCACCAAAATAAGTCTTTGAACCACGCCCATTTTCCGTTCTTCAATGAATGAATTATATTTTATTGTATATATATACTTGGTAGCTGAATTTTTAATGCCAAAAAAGTGTTTTTTGTCTATTGTGGGCGTGACCTTACTTGCCACATTATATAGTCTTTATGAACTAAAAACATTTCTTTCAAATTTCAGCTAAATATCTCAATTTTTACGATTATTTACGTTTTAAAAAAGAGCCATACAAACACACACACATACACAGAGAAGGACATAGGTGGATAAACTTAGAATTTGTTGCTGATCTAGAATATACAATATATACAAATCTTATCATTATCCTGTCATAGTGTGTTAGTGAAACGTTTTGAGTCACAGTCCAACTGCAGTTATGAAGGCAAATTATTCCAGCATGGGACTGTATTAATGAAATAGTGTCGTTCGCTTAGGCTTGTATTAGTTTGCTCCCCCTGTTTGATCTTGCAAACCATAGTCCATAACAAATTCACGCTGTTAGATAATCTTGTGCGACAATAATATATATTTTATACAATCTTAAGTTCACCTATACTCATCTAACCTAGTTGCCCATGGAATTTATATTATACTGCTTACTAAAGCCTCCATAACACTTTAACTAACTTCGATTAAATTTTATAAAAATGCATTTTTTCTAACAAAAACATAACAAAAAATACTTAAAAATATTATAGTTGGTCATACCCGGCCATTTAACATTCTACATCACTTGGTTTAATTATTTTGTGCTACAATTAGTTGAGTTGTGTCAGTAAACGCAGTAGTTCCCTTTTTATACGATAGATACGTTCTCAAAAAATTTGTTTAAAAAAAGATATTGGCTAAATAGAAGAATAATAGATTGATTCGATCTAAAAAAAAAAAAAAAATTGAAAAATCATGTTAAAACCAAACAATTCGTATAAAAAAAGATTTTTTTAAATCGTGTTAAATCAAATTCGTCTAAAAAAAAAATTCGTGCAAAAAGAGAATTAGGTGTATGTCACATTCATTACATATCATTATATGGAAAGGGGTTCTAAAAATGATCTGATCGGATCCAAACTTGGCACAGCTAATTCTTAAGCCAATAAAACATTCCTCAACAAATTTTGTCAAAAAACATTAAGAATTGCAATTTTTTGTCATATAAAGTTTTCACTTTCTATAATGGGACGTTGTATAAGAAGGGGTTTTAAAAAATTGTCCGATTCGGGTTCATTTTCAATAAAATTCCTTTCTAAGCCAAGACACATATCCTTGCACCAAATGTCATTGAAATATCTCAAAAAATGCCACCTGTAGCTAAAGAACAAATTTACATAAATAGACAGATGGACAGATGGACATTGTTATATCGTTTCAAATTTTGGTATAATTGAATGTGGATGCGTGTGGTCACAAACTTAATATTTGGCAAAGGGTTTACAAGTGATGCAGGGTCTAAAAAATATCGGAAAAACTCTTTTTTGTAGGAATATTGCTTTCCATGTTCTTTAAGGCAAGAAATTTTCACTCACAATTGTTTGAAATCATGATGATGCCGTTTTTATGACTTTTGTTAGTTGTTAATTAAATCATTTAATTGCTAATTAGTAGTTGAAACACATTAAAACAGTTGTACTACACACAAACACACATGAAAATTCACATATGTGAGTAAGTAATATATACTTATTATATATATATATATATATAATTTGTGTGTGTATATATAAATGAGCTCAATGAGCAAATAACACTTTCAAGGTTTCGTTTCAGTAATTTCGAAATGATTAAAAAAAAGAACAACAACAACAACAACTGCAACAAGTAAAAATTATAGCGTACAGGCCCAATCTGAAATACATATAATTAAAATTTTCAATTTTTTATCTCTAATATTATAAAATATGAGTTATATGAAAGAAATCCTTTGCTCCGTTTTCAGTTTATTGGTGACGGGTATTTAAAGTTTAGATATTCAAGGTGAAGTATAATGTATACAAATATAATGACACATCGCCCATTATGTATAAATGTGGAAGTATTCAAAATTAAGAGATTCTATCCAAGTGAAGCTTTGAACGAAGCAGTATAAAAGCTATATTTGGTTTAATATTGAATGGAGGGCGTGGCATTATATTTGAAAATCGAAATAGAGTTTTTTGTACTTTATTGTCGCTTATGTTAATCGACTCTGCCCTTTTTTTTATCATGTTCCTGAATTAGTTAATTATATATTTATACATGTTTCCTATTGCAATGTCGTGGATTTACTTGTTGTTGTAAAAGATTTTTTTTCAATTGTGGGCGTGGCATTTAACTGATATAATTCCAAATAAAAAGAAATATTAATTTCTATAGCAATTGCAATGATTTTCTCATATAAACAACAACAAAAAAAGGTTGTTTTTGTATAAGTTCTCTCATATTTATTATTCTTAACTTGCTTACTTTACAGTTTTAGCTTTAAGAGATGATTTTTTGATGACGAAAACTATTTACAAATGTATATGCAGTTATCCTATGTATATTACATATTGTAAATCTATACAAATGCAAATAATGCCCTTTGCTATTTGCGTCTCTCATCCTCTATCTTTGTATTATTTTTATTTCACCGAAAACACTTATTGTAGCTCATTAATGGTATTTAGCCAGACACTCGTGCACTTTAAACCGCAACAATATGATGAAGTATCGTAAAGGAGAAAAAAAAAAACAAATAGTCAAACAGAGATAGAGAGAGAGAGAGAGAGAGAGAGAGAGAGCCACAAAGAGAACGTGATATACTCTAAACAAGGTGAAAGTTATTCGTTCGTCAAACTAATTAGTAGAAAATCTGAGGAAAATGTTTTTAACAAAAACATATATACATACACACACACATTTATATATATATATATATATATATATAGTGATATATTTTTATTTAATTTTTACTTATTATACCCTGCACCACCCTGTGGAAAAGAGTATTTTAAGTTTGTGCGGATGTTTGTAACTCCTAAACGACAAATGCCACACCCACCTTCAATTATACCGATCGATACAGAATCAATATCTGAATTGATTTAATCATATGCGTCTGTTCTGAACAGGGCGAATTTTTTGAGATATTTTGATGAAATTTGGTACAAGGACATGTATTGGCCCAAAAAGGAGCCCCTTTTGAAAATTTATAAATTGGACCCTAGACCCATGGACACTAACCTAAACTACAATTATACTTGGGGCAAAGGGTATATTAAGTTAGTTCGGATATTTCTAACTCCTAAACGGTCAACGCCACACTAAGTTTCAAGTATAAGTATATCTAAATCGATTTAATCACAACCGTCGGTCTGTCCACGAAAGTTTACGTTTAAGGTACAGTTTGCATTTCTTGAGATTTTTCGATGAAATTTGCTGCAAGGACATGTTTTAAAGCAAAAAAGAAACCATTTTAAAAATAAACCGAATTGGATAATATTTAGAATTTCTTCCCCTTTAAAGTTTATATTACAGAGCAAGTCTTTCTATGGCTAAAAATTGCAATTGTTAATAATTTTTTGAAAAAATTTCGCAAAGAATAATTAATTAGCTAAATAATAGGCTGTAACAAATTTGAATCTGATTGGACCATTTTTAGAAACTCTTTTTAAAGATATTTTACGAAATGACTCTTACATGGCAATGCCTCTCTTTTACTGATATATTTGAACTAATTGTAGCTTAATTTAAGAATCTAAGTGATGTACTCATTAGCCACATTATTCGAATACATTCAGACTAGTTTTATATATTTTAGAAATTCACATTGACCATGTCCACCAGCGATTAACATTTTGTAGAAATTAATATGTTTTAGTGGATTTAATTTGTCAAAGGTGACCACTGGTATAAAATTAAATTTGTCCTTCCTTAGAGTTTGAAATAATAATTTGTAAAATGGACGCGATCGATCCATATAAAAGGACACATCATAAAAAAAAAACTCCACTTACTCTTCAGTTAAGTTTAAATTTTGTTTAACAATTTCTATTTACTCTGTAACGATTTGTTATTCAAAATTGAACAAAATATGTTGATAGCCACGCTCCCAATCGATTAAAATTATCTTATGTTTATGTATTTAAAGACATTTTTATGTGAATAGAACATCCACTGATTTAGTAAAACTGGATGCGGTTGGAAAAATCTTATTTCATTAAGAATTCTTAGTTGATTAGTATGTAATGCAAAAAAGTATAGAGGACGTAGTCAGTTACATGTTACGCCCATCCTTTCATGGAGTTGGAGCACATTAAATATAAAGCCTAAGTCAACTCTTAAGCTTGCTTTGTAATGATTTTGGATGAGTCCCACCTCAGGAAACGGACAAAACCAATTTATGACAAGTAAGAAAACTAAATTTAGCTTAAACCAAATCTTAAATATCCTTCATATCTATAACGGTGGGTGTGGCAAATATATATCTATATTGCGCCCTCTTTATATCAGCTTGCAAATCTAGTTTTATGATGATTATGTTTTTTTTTGTAAATTGTTATTCAACCATGCCCATTTGTGGCATATCGATGTAAGGGATATGTGCACTACATTTCAAGTTCATAGGTTATATAGATTTTTGTCAATGTAGGGCGTGGCTCTTGATCGATTTTGTCCATTTTAAAAAGCGATCTACATGTTAAAACTAAAAGTGCTTATAGAAAATGTCAGCTCAATATCTTATGCCCTTGAGAATGCCAACAATAGACAGACACACGCACATGCATTTCTAAATACATTCAGTTTTTAATTGTGGTCAAAAATATGTATACTTTGTAGGACCTCGGACAATTCCTTCTGAATATTGCAAACGGAAAAACAAACTTAGTATACCTCCCATCTTATGTCGTGGGTATAAGAATGTATAAAATTAATCCAAGGACACATCCATTGCATTCCAAATGCTTGCATAAGTGCTCTCCTTCGTAGAATATTATTAAGTGAAATTCCCTCTTTTTTAAGATACTTTTAAAGAAAAATATTTGGAAAAAATGATATTCAAAGCAATCATGGCGGATATCCTAGATATTTGGCTGACGTCTAATAAACGCTTTTTCACTTTTTTTCTTTCTGTTCAGTTACAGTACAAAATTTCGTATGCAAAGAAAAATTTACAAGATAACTAAAAATTGAATGTATTTTGTTGTTGTTGTTATTATTATTATTGTTGTTCTTTGCTGATTATATAGTAGATGTCGCCATCGTCTTCGTTGGCATTGTTGCTGTTGATTTTATCGCTATTTACAGTCGTTCAGTTTTGCACTTATCTACACATTCTCTCAGGCAAAAAAAAAACAACCAAAAAAAAAAAAAATTCATAAATAACACGAACAAAGAACGTGAACAGCAAACAAGCAAGCAAGCAAGCAAGCCAGCAAGTAAAGTTGAGTAAAACAAACAGATACACAGGCTATATAAATAGGCAGATAGTAAGTAATGTAAGGCGTACAAACAAGGCATAAAAGGCAGTTTGAAAGTCCCAGGCAATTATGCAAAGAAAGACGGACGAACGAATGGGTTCGTATGTGGATAAAAGAAAAACAAGCTACTTGAACGAGTTGTCCAACAATTATTAAAAATTTATAGTGAGAGGGAGAGAAGGAGGGAGAGTTAAATGGCAGTAGCTTCTGTTGCTATATTACTATACATGCAAACATAACAGCGAGTAATAGCAACAACAACACAACTATAACTTGGAAAAAACATGAAGGTTTTTGTTTTCGTTTTTTTTTTTTTTTTGGTGCCGTTGAGGCCCCCATTACTACAAGAACAAAAATACATTTTAACGAACTTTGTGGAATGTACAAATGTACGAAGCTCTTTCGCTCTCTCTCTCTTTATCTCTCCCTTTTCCCCACGCACTCTCTGCCAATAAAACGGCAAAAATTGTTGTTAGTCAGCTTTGTTGTGTTGATCATTTTGACGAAGAATAGAGAAGTGTCTAGAAACTCGGTTTTTATTGTACACAACACATAATAATAATAAAAAAAAAATAATAATAAAAATAAAAACCCCACGACGCGAAGTTTGTTCATATCTACGAATGTTTACCAAGCACATACACACACATAAGCAAATATATAGTTAAGAGCAGTAGGGAGCAGACGACTAGCAATGTACAATTACAATAATAATAACAACAACAATATAAATTTTTCTGATTGTGATTACAGCCATGGAAAAATTATATTTATATACAGATATACAGACATATGTGATATTTAGTATTTTTTTTTTTTATGCTAAATGAAAACAGACTTACCTTATTACCTTATTATTAATTGTGTTTGGAGGATGTATTATATGAATTATATAGAATTTTCAACTGTTCAGTGTATTCGTTTATTCTTCTCGTTTTTCGTTATTTTCTCTTTTCCTTGTTTTTTTTTATTTTTTATATATATTTTTTCATACCATCACCACCATCGTTGATATTTATTAATATTAACGTAACGCAACTGAAGTGAAGAACAACGATTGCATTGCATTGCATTCGTGTTAACCACCCGATTATAAGCTCGAACCTTTTCTTATTTTATATTTTGCAGCAAAACAACAACAACAACAATACAAAATGATTAAAGAAGAAGGTAGAGAGTGTGGGTTTTGTTGTAGTTGTTGTTGTTTCATTTTTCTACGTTTACAATTATTATGAAATTGTTTAGCAAAAGCATTTGTAAGACTTTATCCAAATATGATTTTCACGGAGAGAGTGCGATACTTAGATAGAGAGGAGGGGCAGAATTGGTGCTATTTTTACTATAAAATCGTTTCAAAACTGAGTGGGCATTTATGCATATACGTACGTACGTGTATTTGTATTTTTATAATTTGATTCGTTTCTTTATGGCCTTACCTCAATATAAAAATAATTGTTGACGATTCGTTTGGTCGTTAGATGTTCGTTAGTTTTCGACAAGGCTACCTGCCCCCTTCACACACCACTCACTTGCACACATCACACTCTTCTTAAAACCCCGTTAAATGTTTGGGTACACACGTTGACTAGTAATTTTTATTTTATGTGTACACGTTATGTGCAGTGTAGTGTTGTTTACCATAAATACACACTTCGTTGTCGTTGTCGTCGTCGTCGTCGTTATTGTTGTCTGTACTTTATATACGAACTTGTGCTCGTTTTCACAGTTTTTTTAAGGTGCTTACACATGCACACACCTATTCATATATATATATATATACACATACCCTCGTAGGAGTGTGATTAGCTGGTACGCTAATGACACATTCTTTAATGGATACTAAGCGTTTTTGTCGCGTTCATATAACTTATAAATGAAATTCATGCACATCTGTCTGCAGCTAGGCCGTGGTCATCGTTGACGTCGTCATCAACATCATCATTAAGAAAATAAGGTTCAATTACATTTCCATTGTATGTGTGATTTTCTTTTTAATCTTTTTATTCTTCTTATTCGATCCACCATCTTAAGACAGGAATATGATAACTTTTTCAAAAAGCTTACAACAGTCTGACGGAGGCTATGTTCTTGATTAGCTGCATGGGCGGAAATGACATTTTTAAAGAATTGTACAGAAGCAATCAATATGTTACATACACCCACATACACGTAATCATAATTACTCATTGTGAAATTCAAAGAAATTGAAATTGAAAGAGATTTATATGTTATTTTTTATACCCTCCACATAAGAGGCGTCAAACACCCAACAAAGCATATACATTCTTGATTAGCATCAAAAACTGAGTCCATCTAGACATGTATGTCCGTGCGTCCGTCGTGCGTTGTTAACATTCTCACGATCGTAAATATTAAGATGTTGAGCTGAAATTTTTTACAGAAATTTTTTAATTGCAACATGCATATTGTTATTTAAATTGGGCAAAATCGATCCACAATTTATAAAAATCTATTTATCTGCCGTAATACATACATTATCAGATGGCGTAATAATGCTATCGGCCACGTCTACTGTTCGCGTGTATATGTAAAGGGTATTTAAGATTTGGTCTAAGATAAATTTAGTTTTCTTACTTGTTTTAATACATCTTCCCAATGGCTGGTCCAATTTTCTTCATTTTTATATCGTTAGAATGTTGAACAAAAGGACGAATTTTTTCAATTAAAATCTGCTTTACTGGAATCGTTCATTTAGATTTGATGTTAAACTTTCTCAAGCTGTAAGCGCATCCTTTCGACGCGAATAAAGATTATGATTATTGCCACGCCCCTCAACTTTTTTCACAACTCAACTTCATTACACATTACTATACAGTACACAGTTTGAAATTCTGACAAAAGCTAATCTAATGATTGTCTACAAATGAATAAATTTTTAAACTCAATAAAGTTTAATAATCAATGCACCCATAAATGCCCAAATATTGATGGAACTGAATTTGTAACCATGTGCTGTATATATAACTGGGGTGGGGCATCCTTTTATCATTGGTGTGTACTAGTCAAGAAAATATATCATTCTTGTGGTCGCAACTTTGAAAAGCACAGAAACATCAAAATGTGTATCAAAACACCAGGTGTTCAGGATCGCTCAGTAAGCCAATCTTGATTAAATGTATTTTTCATATCTTATAACTTAGAAACGGCTTGACGGATTTTGTTCAAATTAGATTAATTCGGCTTTCAAATGGGCGTAGCGCCACCCATTTAGTTAATAAACAACATTTATTTTTAAAGTGTCATTTTCTCAGCACATAAGCAGTGCCACACTCTTAAGTTAAGAAATGTTTGCATAAAGTTTGACCAAAATCGCAGCTGTCGTTAGAAAGTTATAAACAACTAGCTGTTGTTCGCGGCTTCACCTGCGTGGAATGCGGTTATCTTGCGAGATAAAACGTTGTCTATGCCCAAAATCCTCTCCAGAATCTAGTGATGCATCTGGAGTGGTATCCATACATGCCGTTGTCAGATTTCAGATTTCCCTACTATTTAAATATTGTGAAATACTTATTGTGAATACTTAATTTCTTAATTGGCAATATTACTATCAATGGTGGGTATAAAAAGGGGTTATAGTGACATAAGTACAATAGTTGGACATATGGTCTCGCAAAGTTTTTTGTAGATATTGATATGTTCTAAAATATTGTAGAACATTTTTTTGTTTTAACATCAATACTTTCCGCAGCGTAGTCGATGAAAGATAGTTTATGACTAATTTTTTTAAACCTTGGGTTAGTAATAGTAGGAATGTCCAGGGATCCCCAACATTTTTTGGCAATAAATATAGACTATGTTACTCAGTGATAATGTAGCTTTCTAATAGCGAAAATATTTTTGAAATCGGTCTAGTAGTTTTTGAGTTTACTCGTTACATACAAAAAAACAAAAATACAAATCTTTCCTCTTTATAATATTAGTATAGATATAATATTATCTTGTTTTTAGAAAGGTTGTTGTTATTGCTTGGAGAATATAGCAAAATCAGTGAAAATATTTTTTATACCATTTTATCACAATATTCGTATTCAATAGCCTATAACTTTGGAACTGCTGTAGGGATTTAGTTTAAACTAACTGCACATACTTGAAAAATTCTTCAGCTTTACAATGATATATATTTGATGGACGTAATACCGCCCACTTAATCAAATTAACCCATTTTACAAAGTATTCTTTTTTTTCTCAAAAACGGGACATTCAAGAGTCTCGATTTCTTGATTAATGGATTCTTCATCGAATTTAGAAAAAGAGGCGCAAAAATTTTCAGTTTGATAGAAGCTACCGTTTCCGAGATAAAAGCGTTTAAAGTTTTTATAATAACAAACGGAATAATTTCCACACAATGCTATGAAGAAACAAGTGAAAATGTTATAGTCGGTCAAGCTCGACCATCAGATACCCTATACGTACCTGTCCGTTTGTCTGTCTGTCCATCTAAATTTGTGCGCAAGCATTTTTCGAGATATTTTGATGAAATTCGGTACAAGGAATGTCTTGGCTTAAAAACAAATCCTATTTAGAATGGACCAAATCAAACCATTTTTAGAATATCTCCTTTCCTGTTGTAACGGAAGTCTTTATATGACAAAAAAACTGCAATTCTTAATATATTTTTACAAAATTTGGTAAGGAATAGTTATTTTACTTAATATTTAGATGAGCCGAATTTGGATACCATCGGAACATTTCCCCACATAAGGTTTATAATATAAAGGCAATCTTTATATAGCAAAAAAATCGCAATTCTTGCAGGTTTTTTGACAAAATTGAAGTGAAGTTTAATTAATTAACTAAATAATAGACTGTGACAAATTTGGAAGCGATCGGACCATTTTTAGAACCCTTTTACCATATAATGATTTCTCTCGATATGACTTATATGGCAATATTGCGCGTTTACTGATAAAACTAAACGAATTGTAGTATTATATAAGGGCCTAAGTGGTGGAGAGTGCTTTCCATGGACTTTGCCAAAGCAAAAATGGTAACTTTCTCAAACGTTCATTACCCACTTATGCTAATTACGATTGTTATAACGTTTCGTTTGCCATTTTGCAACAATACGAAAATTAATGCTCTCTCTACCATGTCAGCAAACACATTTAGTTCTTGGAAATACTGTTATATATTAAAATACGTATATAATAATAGAGCTGAAATATAATTGATTGCCTCAGAAGAGTAAGCAAATGTATATTTACATATATAAGCATATATTTATGAATTATGATTAAAATGCAAATAAACACATATATTATATCAAACAATACAAACGTTTACGTGTAAGCACATATCAATAATATTTGCAACGTACTCAAACAACATAAACTGTATAATTTCCCTTTGTACTCGTGTTTTTGCTCTCATGGCTGTGAATTACGAACACAACAGCACAAAATGGCCGCCGGTAGCGTCACTAATGATGCCAACAAAATTAAATTGTATATTGTTTGTACTCACATATGGTTACACATATTGCTATAAAGTGAAGAGTTTTTGCTATTAACATAAAAACACTTACAACACTGACATATGAGATAAAATGTAAAATATTACATTTTGTGTGTGGGCACCACAGTTAAGTTTATAGAAAAACTCCCCAAAAATGCAAGTAAAGCATTTTTATCCATATATACACAAATACATATGATGGTATGAGAATTATTAAAGAAAATAAAAATAAAAACATTAAAAAGAACAAAATCATATTAGACTCTGTGAAGAAGACAAGAATGGAAAAGAAACCGAAAACGGTTAGATAATTACATAAATTATGATCTCCGAAATGTATAGGAAAACAAAACTTTATATCAACATGTAAAGTAACTGCGTTGTTTGATCTTCTTGTGTACTCAGTTTCTTTACTCTTTGCATGATTCTTCATTGATTCGTTCGATTTCATTCTCATCTCGTTTGAAAGAAAAATATTTCGCTCTCTCTCTCTTTTTTTCTCTCCTTTCATTTCATTCTCTTTGCTGCTGTTAAAAAATCTCTGATCAATGTAAACAAATACTCTCTTTATATCTATTCACTTTTTCTCTCTCTCTCTCTCTCTTTGCTTTAATAAAAACTCAACACAACAATATTCACCTTCATGGATTGTTTTCCTTTATTTTGCATGCATGCATACATGTGTCATGTTATACTTTCCTATTTTTCTGTGTTTTATTTGCAAAGTTGCGCTATTCTCTGAGCTGTTGCGTTAGCAGCAGAGAAAGCCGATTTCATTATTCGGGTTATATGTTTTCTTTGTGTTTTTTTTTTTTTTTGTGCACACTGTGTTGACTAACTCGTCTGTAACTAATTTCTCAAAAATTGTTTTTATAGTGTGCTTGTGTAGGTTTTTTTTTTTTTCTAAATATTATCAAAATACATGCACGTGCACGTACACGTGCATCGTGTATCAATTAATAGCTGAAATAGAATGTTTGCATTGCTGCACTACAAAATCACACAACCCACACATACCAATACTGCAATAAGATTATATGATCCCTTGCTAAATGAAAGCATCATTTACAAACAACCAACTCTGACTTGATACTTGAATGCAGGAATGCACGATACATTCTTTTTCATCCCTAACGCAATGTGATTTGTAAGATTTTTTGTATATGTATATATATGTAGAATATAATGTAGGCGGGTATTAATAATATTCGCTTCGTTTTTGCATTCTACCGCCTGGGGTCATTCTGTACGGACTGAGATCCATTTCTAAAGCGTTCGTGGGGTGCATTTTATTTCTTTTATTTAGAGTGTAGTTTGGCGAACTTCTTTTCTTTGTTTAATATATTTTTTTAACACAAAATTGAAATTAAACTTCACAACAGAAACGTTACGGCTTTTCTTTTGCGTTTGCGACTGCTAATGATAGTTATGATATGTCTGTCCGTGTGTACATTTTAGGATTCTCATGGTTGTATATTTTGAGTTATTAAACTGACATTTTAGTTTTAGCTGCTGCAAGCAAATCGCTATTTAAAATGGGCAAAATCGATGAACAAAAATGTATATAGCTGCCACAAAAATTGAGTTATAAATTTTAAATTTGGTACCTCATTCATCGATGTGCCCAAATTGGACGAGGTCAGATAGCAAGCATGCCCCTAATCGACAAAAACACTATTTAATCGCCATTAAAATTGACCTATGAACTTGAAATTTTGGTACGCATATCTATAATTATCTCAAGCATCGTGGTGCCAAAAATGAGAGAGATCGAATAACGGTGATGAGCACAATTTACAAAAAAACCTATACTCAGTATAAAAAACTCGATTGCATGTTGATGCGTAATAAATACACTATTAGAGGGCGTAATCATATACCTGTCATGCCCACCTTTTGTACATAAAAGTGGGAGGTATTTAAGATTTGGCTTAGAGCAAATTTATTTTTCTTACTTCTTTCTAAATTAACGAGTATGGGGAGTATTGTGGGAGTATACCTGAATTTTGCCCATCAGCTGCTTACAAGAAAAACCAATGAAAAAGTTTGGCGACCGGTAGTATTTTTACAGTGACGGACATACAGACATAGCTAAATCTATTCAGTTTTGTTTTCAGTTTTAATTTAACACGGTAAACTAACAGAGGGTGCAATGTTGGGCGGTTGTCTTTAAAAAAGTTAAAAAAAAAAAATACAATACAATACGTTGAGATTTCTTACTCTGTGTTTTGCACAAATATATTTAAGTGAATATATTTTAATCAAATTTTAGTTACCAAACTAACGAATATAACTGACAATACACACAAACATATATTTATGTTATTTACAGATCACAATAGCAACATATATATAAACCTGAGCAGTTAACTTTATTTATCTATCCCACGAAAATGAATTTGAATGAATTTATGGAAGAAGCATTTATTGAGGCTCGTTTGGCCCTTGAAAACAACGAAGTACCAGTTGGTTGTGTATTTGTGTACGATAACAAAGTAGTGGCTCGTGGTGGCAATCAAGTGAATGCCACCAAAAATGCTACCCGACATGCTGAAATGGTCTGCATTGATCAAGTCATCGATTATTTTGCTGTGCAACAATTGGACTCGAATAAAATATTTCCAGAGATCATTGTAGTGGTGACCGTAGAACCGTGCATTATGTGTTTCTCGGCTCTACACAATCTACGAGTTAAGCAAGTGATATACGGCTGCACTAACGATCGGTTTGGTGGCAAGACTGTGCTTGATGTGTCACAAATTATGGACTATTCGGTTCCAATTAGCGGTGGTTTCAGAGCTGATGAAGCTATGAATTTATTGAAAAAATTTTATGAAGGTGAAAATCCATCTGCTCCTATACCGAAAAATCGGATTATTAAAAAGGCAGAATAATAAAAATGGTGCCGGTAATGAATTTTTTTTTTATTTACAATTATAAAGATTTTCGTTTTGTTAACTTAAAAACTGTTTCTATGCAATACAATAAATATACGATTTATTTGTATTTAGAACGTGTTTTGGATCAAAGATATTTGTAAACGATTTTCTTGAGGCGGCGGCCATTTTAAATTTTCTACATTTTTAAAGAAATTGTTTTATGTTAATTGATTGATTAGAATTGAAACTATGTGAAAAATTTCAATATTATGTTTGAAGTGCTAGAAGTATTGCTGGTGAAATCCTTAGGCGGACGTTGTATTGACTAACTCTAGAAAAAGCATTTTTTCATTAATTAACAAGTGCAAATATTAAAGTCAGTCAAGCCTAATCATTTAATACCCTACACCCTGCAATTAATTTATTATAATTGTATCGGTAAAATCAGAAGCATTGCCATACAAGTCTCTTCGTGAAATATCATTATAAGGCAAGAAGTTCTAAAAATGATTCGATCAGATCCAAATTTGTTACAGCTAATTATTTAGCTAATTAACTATTATTTACGAAATTTTTGTTAAAAAATATTATAAATTACAATTTTTTTCCATATAAAGACTTTTATTATATTATAAACCTTATATGGTGAGGGGTTCTAAAAATGGTCCAATTCTGTTCATTTTCAATACAGTTCCTTTTTGGTTTAAAACATGTCCTTAAACCAAATTTCATTGAAATATCTCCAAAAATACGATCTATAGTTTAAGCACAAATTTACATGAATAGACAGACCTACAGACGGACATGATTAAATCGTTTCAAATTTTGATTCTGAATGGAAAAAGGGTCACAAACTTAATATACCCTTTGCTACAAATGATGCAAAGATTCAAAGTTGTTACCGCCCCTAGTGGATAACTAATTTTTTTTGCTCTTTCAATTGCTTTCCGAGAAATCCATTAAAAAAATTTAAAAAAAAAAAGTTAAAAATCATTTTGAATCGAGTGGTATAATAAAAGGTACAACTTGGAATGGAATCGAAATTACCGCAGTGTTAGCTTGCTATCATTATATACGTAGGAAGTGTAGTTAAAATTAATTTTTTTGGTGGCACTTACTTGCTTAAACAAAAGTTGATAAAGTTAAGCGGAACAATTAATATTTAAATGTGCACAATACTACAATTATATTTCTTAGTTTTTGCCTTTAATAATATTTTTCAACTGTAATGAAAGCTTTTTGGCTGTTTTAAATAATTGGTTAAGCGGGGCGTATAAGTAACATTAAATATATATAAATTTTAGTACTGTCTATGCTGTTTTAAGGGATCTACTACGTTTTTCAGCAACCACACAAGAACAATAGTACAGGTATATACAAACACACACAGACAAAACGTTGTTAATCAGCAGTATGGTATGATGAGCGTGGGCCTCTAGTTGACATGTTTATGGTTGAAAAAATCCATATGTTGCGACACATAAATTAAGAATATCTTTATGCAGTTTTCTATTTAAAATGTATAAAATTAAGAATTGATTTTAACCTGTAATAAATACTTACAGTTTAAATGTCACATCACTCACACTTTTCCTAAGTAATAAAATTTTTATTATTATACCTTCCACATGAGATGGGGAGCTATACTAAGTTTGTCATTTGCTTTGCAACATCCAGAGGGAGGTGTTAGGGACCTTTTAAGTTTATATATTCTTAATTAGCATTAAAAAATGAATCGATCTATGTAGACATGTGCGTCCGTCTGTCCGTTGGTATTCTCATAATTGTAACTTTTAAGATATTGAGCAGAAATTTTTTTACATAAACTTCTAGATACTACACGAAGATTTCAATTCGGGCAAAATTGGTTAAAAGCCACGCCCACAATCGATAAAAATTTATATATCTACCACAAAAATTGTTCTATTAAGATGAAATTTGAAACACATATTTATTAATAACCCATTCGTTAATGTACCAAAAATGGGCGTGGTCGGATAACAGGCAGTCTTTTAATAAACAAAAAAACGTATAAAGCAAAAAGCACGACTTGCAAGCTAATACGTAATATACTATTAGAGGGCGTAATCATATATGTATCTGCCACGCCCACCGTTTGTATGTAAACATGGAGCGTATTTAAGATTTGACCTCAACTAAATTTAGTTTTCTAGCATTTTATTTTTCATTTGTTTTTTTTATATTTTTTTTTACAATTAAATTCATTTTTAAAACAAAAATTTCTTTTATTGTTAATTTTAATTCAAATCGTTCAACAAATATTTCCTTCTAATTATATATAAAGAGTAGTAGAATAATACATTGTATAGAAAGTGAGAGAGAGTGATAGAAAATAAGTGAAAGTGTTGCAAAATCCATTAAGACTGATCTGTATGTTGAAAAAGAGTTAACGAGTAACTGTTTATATGTTGAAAATGTTCACTCTTCGCTTTTAGTATCATTCACCTATATTCCGTTAATGCTTTAGAATAACAAAAGGAAAATATTTATGATGAGAATGTTAAGTGATTATTTTGAGTAAATTCTAAAAAATTCGTTAACATTTCTTATCTCAACGTATCGAATATTTTTGTATTATACTACAAGTTCAATGCCTAACTAATATGATTATAATGTGTGTATGGGTGAGTGAGTTCTTGTTTTTTTTGTTTGTTTGTTTTGTAAACGTTCTCATTTAGTGTCTTTATCGTCATCGAGTATGGCATCAATTAAAGCGACAACCTTTTGGCGAAAGCGGCGATTCTGCTTGCCGGTCATTTCCTTTATAAACGGATGTAAACTATCTAAAAATGATTGATCGGCATCCGGTGGTGATTGTTGTTGCAATTGTTGCAATTGTTGTTGTTGTTGCATATTATTACCGCTTGTGCCCGTGATTTGGTTGTTCATGTTATTTATGTTGTTGCTACTATTGTTTATATTACTGTTATGTTGTTGCATTGTATGGCTTAGGATTGCTGATGCTGGTGCTGTTGCATTATTGTTACCGTTACCCTGCATTAGCCAATGCCGCTGATTTTCTTGTTTACATTTTATCCATTCAGCAAATTCGCTTAAATCAACCGCCTGCGGGCCTATCATATTAGCAGTGTGTAGATGTTGTTGTTGTTGTTGCTGTTGCTGTTGCTGCTGTTGATGTTCATTAATTGAATATGATGCAGAGTTATTGAGAATGTTAGTGCCAGCATTCAGACTGTTGATGGGTTGAGTGCTAAGATTGAGAATACCTCCAAGGCCGGAGCCCGGAAAGTCACCACCACCCGCGTTTAGACATATGTAGCGATGTTTTAGATCTGCTGCTGTTGTTGTTGTTGTTTGGCAGGTATTACTTAGAATACTCAAAGGATTAGGTATACGTGTGATCCCCGCACCAACTCCACTCCCGTTGGCTCCCACCTGCATATCCTGCTCCTGTTTGATAGTGGTTGTTTGAGTAGTGGGTGTGACGGTGGTTGGAACAAGGGCTGGACGTGTTTGAAAGGTTTGTGATGAAATCAATGGCATTAACTGCGCTAAACTTAAATTGTTTGGTAGAGAGGGAGGTACGGCATCCTCATGCAAGTTAACCACAACATCATCTTCAGCAATAGCCGCCACTTCGGTTGAATTAGTGGAATCTTTGGTATCATCACTGCTTACCATAGGCACTGGCATATTACTGATGCGTGTCATGGGTTGCTCGTGGCTGTTCAAGGAGCCTTGGGCTGCAGCTTTTCTTTGCGCTATGATGTTGGCACTATTTTTCAGTCGAGTCTTAGTGTACGGTATTAAAAATTGTAAATATTTGGACAGATAATATTTACGTTTGCCCCGACCAGTGCTGGTACGTGACAGTTTTAATGAACGTAGAAAACTACTGCGTATAGTGCGCCAACGTTCACGACAGCTTCTCACTACAAGTATATGAAGTATATGGATTAGGTAATATTAATAAATTTAGCAAATGAAAATGTTACAGACCTTTTAATACCCTACCACCACTTAATAGTTTCAGTAAATGAGAGGGATTGCCATTTAAATCATTTCAAGAAATATCTTTATATGGAAAGGGGTTCTAAAAATGGTCCGTTCGGATCCAAATTTGTTACAGCCAACTATTAAGCTATTGAACTATTCTACACCAAATTTTATTAAAATATTTTAAGATTTGCAAGTTTTTGCCATATAAAGACGTTTTCTATATTATAAACCTTATATGGTGAGGGGTTCTAAATATTATCCAATTTGGTTCATTTTTGTTTTTGTTTTAAAACATGTGCTTGTAACAAATTTCACCGAAATAACTCATAAAATGCGACCCTTAGCTTAAGCATAAATTTACCTGGACAGACAGACGGACATAATTCAGTTCGATTTAAATTTTGATTCTGAATCGATCGGCATTTGTTATTTAGAAGTTAAAAACATTCGCACAAACTTAATATACAAAAATGTAAATGGTTTAAAATGACCCCGAAAGTATAAATTGTTTTAACAAGTGGAAAAGCTTTAAGCTGAACTTGTCGGTGTGTTTAAAATTGTGAAGAAAACCGCAAACACAATTAAACACTAACTAACCAAAGAATAACAACAACAAATTAAACAATAACAATCAAAAAAATTACATGCATTAGAGATACAATTATTATATAAAGCATGTCAGAGTCAAAGTGTTATACAGCATATGTAAGACAGGTGGGAAGAGTGTATTTGCACTGCCCTGCCAAAACTGTCAATTACCATTAAACATAAAATGAAATAAAGAAAAAGCTTTATCCGTAATAAACAAATGTATGTTTTTGCATAAAAGCAAAGTACAGAGTAAGAATGTATAAGCAAGTGCAGCAGAAACAAAAAAGCTTTATTTACTAAGCTTTACTTCACTCTTCATTGCAAGTACAGCACATGTATTGGTACTTATTGTATATTTAAATGTATGTGTATGCATGCAAGTGTTATATAAAATTTCCAGAGAACGTGTAAAAGTGTGCTCGTGTTTGACTATTTAAAGAATATTTGCACAACAACATATTTTCGATGCCAGTCATTCCGCCTTAAATTTCTATATCTTACTCTACATGTGGTAAGAGAGAGTATATAAAATTTGTGCGAATGTTTGGTTTGTTTATTTCGATGTAATATGGTGCAAGGATATATTTTGGCTTAGAAAGGAATTTTATTGAAAATGAACCGAATCGGACTAATTTTAGAACCCCTTCTCATATAATAATATTTCACAACATGACTGAAGTGTCACCCTCAAGCCTTTACTGACTCAACTAAACTAAATTGTAGCATAATTTAAGGAGCTAAGTGGTATAGGGTATTAATTGATCGGCCTTGATCTCCTCTAATATTTTCACTTGTTTATTTTTGTTTGATTTGGATTTTCTTTTATTATCTAGCCTTTATAACAACATGTGGTTTTTGCCTACATTATATAATATGTACAAATACCGGTAATGTTAATAAGTTCCGAAGATTTTTAATTCCAGGTTTCATGATACCACTGCACTAACCTCTATACATACATACATATACATATTATACATAGGATTAGCAAGCTATGAAAATGCAATATACGCAATAAGGTTTTATATTCGATATATTCCACACATAACCGTAATGCACGTTACATACGCTTACATTCTATTTCAGTCATTCAGATTATCAATTGCGTCTATTGCATTAGCTGCATAAACACTGAGATTTGTGTGTGCTATGCAACATGATAGAGAGTGAGAGAAAGAGTATGTAGACTAAATACAGTTATTCTTATTTGTCATACAAATGTTACACAATTAGGGAAATACTACCTATATGTAAGAATTTATTCATTTACTTTTACTTTATCACTAAATTGTGTTTTTTTTTTCATATTTTTTATTTGCAGAATTAATTTAACACAATGCAGAATTTTAAATATGACTTTATAACAGAGAGTGCATATGTAATGTCTCTCACGCAGAACGGGTAATCAGCTGTTGTTGTGTGAGTACTAATGAGCAGATTTTGGGGTAAGTGTCTTATTTTTTTTTATAATTAGTATTTTTTTTAAATTTCATTTAATATTTTATATAAATAATTTGTTTTATTTTTAAGTAAATTAATTATATTGCATAAAATATTTCTGCATTTTATACCCTCTACATAAAATTGGAGGTATATTTAGTTTGCCATTGCATTTGGAACACTCAGAAAAAGGCTTCAGGGATATAACAATTTATTTATATTCTTGATCAGCATTAAAAAATGAATCGATCTTAACATGTATGCCCCCGTGGCATTCTCACGGTTGTAAATTTTGTGATATTAAGCTAAACAGATGGACACTTTTGATTTCTGCAAATAAATTGTTATTAAAAATGAGCAAAATAGGTCAAGAGCCACGCCCACAAATGATAAAAATCTATTTATTTGCCTCAAAAATTGAGCTATTAAGTTGAAATTTGGTAGACATGTTTACATATATCCCACCCAGTGATGTTTTAAAAATGGGCATAGTCGAATAACAGACACGCCCACAATGGGCGAAAAATATATTTATAAAAGACATAAAAAATGACCTACGGACATGAAATTTGGTATGCTTCATCTGTAATTAGTACATCCATCGATATACCAAAAATGGGCGTGGTCGGATAACCGACTCACATACAATTTACAAAAATTACCATTCCCAGTGTACCACAAATCTTTAAAGCTAATACATAATACATACATATATTAGAGGGCCTGCCACGCCCACCTGATATAAAGAGATATGAAGGGTATTTAAAATTTCATCTAGAACAAATTTAGTTTCTTTACTTGTTTCTTCTCTTTTTTTCATTCTACATAATTTTTTAATTTTTTTTTTTAAATACTACACGTTCTTGTACTTAACCATCTCAGCTGATTGTTAGTTTTGTGAAACCTGACTGAATGGCAAGTTTTTTGTTCTTTGAGTTAAAGCTTTCGTTTTATGAGTTAAGTATTAAGTATGCTCTAGCGTTAGGTGTGTATATTTATGAGGCTTCTACTAAATCATTAATGTTGTATCTTCTTCTTCTTCTTCTTCTTATGAATGTAATTGCATAAGCGACAGATCTCACTCTTAGATTAAACTCTGTGTGCATTTATAAAGTCGTTCTAACTTACCCGTATCCTTTGTCTCGTTGGCGACATCTTGCCAGGCCTTTTGTATAGCATCCTTTTTACTGTATTCTGGCATTGTGGAATTCCATAGGCATGGTTTATTTTCCACCAGCTGTACAAATTTCACATTGAACACGGGATCATCTTTGCGGCTGCTCATTATTATTATAAGGCTGCTGTTAGATATGCTAGATTTACCGTTATTATTATTCTTTGAGTTGAACAAATAATGATGTTGATGATTATGGATAATAATGGTGCAAATATTATTCAGCACCATACACGAGCCATACACCTGATTTTTGTTTATATTTAACGGGGGAGTTGTAAGAGCATGTGATAGTGATAGAGATGGAGAGGTAGAGGTAGCAAAAAGCAAAAATTTTATTTGTGCGTAATTGACTAAATATTCAAATGTCTTTACTTTTTATTCTTTACGTCTTTTTATGATGTAGGGTTGAGTGTCCATTTATGAACTTTAACTTTAATCAGAATCTATGCATATGCAATAATAATGCATTAACAATTGCGTTTATGTGTGTCACATTAAGTGACCAAGTGACGTGTGCCGTTTTTAATTTTTTTACTGCTACTGCTTTGCTTGCTTGCTTGTTGTTATTCTTGATGTATTTCTTGTTGTAGTTGTTGTTGTTTGTTTTGTTTTTGACAAATGCTTCGCTTAATCAACCGTTTGCTATGTACACTCATTCGTTAGTCACCTTTGTGTTGTTGTTTTTTTCTTTTTTTCTTTACTTCATTCTTCATTCCAAGTTTTACCACAGTTTCTTATTGAGTTTATAATTAATGCACACTTGAAACATAATTATTATTGTTGCTGTAACTGACATTTACATTGGGGTTTTCTTTTTTGTTTTTTTTTTTCGGTTTTTTCTTTTTTTTTTGATTCTTTTTACCAAGAAAAACTAGAAAGAGCGCGCGCGTTGTTGTGCGTGTACGGCAATGTGTAGGCAATGCATTGACTGTATGCAGTTAGAATATGACAACGGTGTAAATAAAAACAAGCAAACTGAACTCAATGATTGTTGAGTGGCAACTGAGTACAGAAAAACGCGCAAAAATGTGCAATAACAACGACAACGCGACATATATGCACAAAAGGCGTATTCAGTAACATTCACACAAACACACAAACGCATAACATAACCTACCTAGAGAGCGAATCAAATGTGCAAGTATAACGAATTATGAATAGCTTAAAAAAAAAAGCTGCAGTTTGAAGGAAATGTTTACAAAAACAAATTTATACTGCATACATCTATATCTGTTACATATGCCAGATCCTTTATACAATTTCTGTCCAAATTAAGCAACAAAATAATTTCTACATAAGTACAATAGTTAGGCAACTATGAGGCGTATGAGAAACCTTTTCTTATAACAAAATAAATTAATTAGAAATTCATAATCCAATGCAGTCATATATGAAATTTAGTTTCCCGATCCTAGTTGTAATTTGTAACTCATTGATAATTTATCATAAATGGAAAATTGTATACTTTAGCAAGCAATGATGTTATAACTGTAACTGCAACGGAGATCGTTTAATTAACAGTAAATTAATAACAGATGTTATGATGCCTTGACCGACTTAGTTGTTAGTGGTAGTGTTGTAAATGATGAACAAAAATGTTGCAAAGTCTAAAGTCTTTAATTTTTTTGCAAGCCGAATAATAATAAACAGGTGCTCAGATCATGTAACAAAAGCTTTATCTACCTTTTTACACCTTTTACACGAACATCACAAATACAAATTTTACTCTCTGGCCTAAACATACCTCTCGGTGCATATGTGTCATTGCCTGGCATATAGCAACATACAGTACTGCTGCATTTTATACTCAATTCTAAATAGTGAAATGCATTTGGCAGGCACAAGCACTTGAAATGTAAGAAAACAATAAAAACACAAAAAAAGCTTACATTTGACAATGACGTCATATTATGATTTGACATGGAAAAATGATTTTTTGTAACATTTGCTGCATTTGATGATAACAAAGTGCGTGTAAATGTACCTGCCTGTACGCAAGAAAGCTGAATTTTTCTTCCATATTCTCTAACAACATTACTAACAACAAATTGTAAATTAAATTATGTTTACACGTAAAGCGGCGATATATGCCGAATTGCTCCAAACCGCTTCTTTCAATTTTCAAACCAAAAATCCCTATTCCACACTATATAATAACTAAAGCATGTATCCGCCATTTTAATTGATTTCAACTTTTTTTTAATTTAATTTCATTTTTAATGTAAAGGACACTTAAATTCCTAGTCTCCGTTATGTTTTAATTTAAGAATTTTTTCACTTGATTTTACCCAGAAATTGAAAAACTAATTTAATATATGTTACCAGTATAAGATCTGCTGCGTATATATATAAATAATTATGGAAAAACTGTAAAATCTCGTTACTTTTTATATTAATTAATTAATAACACATTTAAGAAATGACGTTTTAAGAAAATTTTAGTTTAAATGCACAAAATTATTTCTTCTCTTGTGAAATAAGAAGCAGCAGCATAAAATGTACTACTTGGTATTTAAAATTATTTCCAAATCATCCTGTACTATGTGTGACACTTGCATTATGCACGTATTACACACAACCTCTACACACCCTTTGAACAAAATGATTTGATGCGACACAATCAATTTCTTTTTTGCATCTGCTTCAATATATACGCATTCCATTTGACCCGTTATGGATTACTACAGCTATGCATGCATATGTTTTGATTTACCTTTAAATGCACGCATAAATACATAAAATTAAAACAAAACAATGAAGCAATTGTTTGCGGCAATGCATGACACAATCTGTTTCCGTCCTTATGTTTGCATTCAATGTAATAAAAAAATCTTACACAGTTGTTGTTTATCAAATATTAAGGAAACGACCTTAAAAATAGATAAAATTTTTGCAAAAAATATTACGAATTTAAAGAAGAAAAATAACTAAATCTAAGAGAAAGAAAAACGTAGTAAAAAAAAAAAACACAATAAATCAAACGTTAATAATGCCAGTAAAAAATAATGGAGAATCGGATGCCGAGGGCGATGTTTCTGGTGTTGAATCTGAACACTCCAATTCCAGTCAAGCCCATGAATCGAGCGATGAAGAGGCCAATGAAATTGATACCGATGATTCGTCGGAAATGGATGCCAATGAAATTGAGCGGCGACGTAATGAATGTTTGGAAAATTTGGGTAAAATAGATATATGTGCCATTAGATCGGTTTTGTCCTGCTGACAATGTTCAATTCTAGCACATTTGGAACGACAGTTTAGTCAGTTGCGCGAACAATATTATTTTGAGCGTATCAATCAAATTGAAAGACAATTAGTGGAGGTAAAAAATGGTCGTTCGGAGGAGTATTTGCAACCATTAAAAGAATTGGACAAAGTCTATCGTAATCGCATCGAAGTGGCAGAAATTTTAAGACGTTATCGTCTAGAAAACATTGAACATAAATTTGTTAGTGAAGAACAGGCCGCTTATCAAAATTTGGAGGTATATCTTCAAATGCTTTCATAACTGTAAATATACATACATAATCTGGTAAATGAATGTTTTAGAGTGAAAAACAATTAGCTTTGGATCAGATATATAATGATTTAATGGAAAAAATACGACGTTTAGAAGAGGATCGACACAATGTCGATGTATCGTGGGATGATTGGAGTAGTGATAAGCGACACAAGGTGCGTGGACCGGCTCGCAAGAAAGCGGTTACTGTTACCGGACCTTACATTGTGTACATGTTACACGAAGAGGACATATTGGAAGATTGGGCAACTATTAGGAAGGCGTTGAAAAGATCGACAGTGGTTAACTCAGTGACGGGAGCTGCTGCTACTACATGACCCTCAACTTTAAACATTCTTTAACTTTACAGTGGCCTACTACTTTTCCCTTTAGTTGACCTCCTAAAGTAGTTTTTAAGTAATAACATTGCTTGAAGTTGTATTTGTGCTATTTTTAAATGTAGAAATAAATAAAAAAAACAGCGCATTTTATGCAACACCTTGATCATGTGCAATTTGTAATCGTATTGTATTATATTTTTTTAATAACCCTTTGATTTTAAATATTCTCTAACCAAATCCACATGATCACCATGTATACGAATCTGACCGGACATTTCATTAATTCGTGTAACAGAACGTTTACTCTGTGTTTTATCAATTGCTTGTTTCAACTCTTTGTCCAATACCCACAAGTCACCTTGTATACGTTTAATTACAGTTATACGACGCTGACCACGAAAACTCCTTTCCAAATACACTGGCAACATATGATTACGATTACGTGCTACATAGTATTTTAATTCATGAACATTATGCAAGCCTACGGTGGGTGGTCGCCAACCTGACGGATATTCTGCTTTCTTACTAGGCTTTGGTACAATGGGAAGCGGCAATAAACGTTCTACAAATTTCCATTCTGGTGGATTTCTAATCACCTCCACCTCGGGATATTCTTCCAACGGTCGAACTTTTTCCGAAGTTAAAAAACTAGAGTAACGTGCTGTTAGGTTTTTTATAAATGGTAACTGAATACAAAAGTTTTTATGTTTTATTGTGATTTTTTCTAATCATCTCATATTTTTACCTTTATTAGTTTAACTGAGAAAGCCATATATTTATAATATATTTCAATTAATGCGTATAAATAAAATTTTTACTTATTTTACTAAAATTGCTTCTTTTATACTGTAACTATAAAGAGGAAGCATAGAAAATAAACACAGATGTTTAGTAACAGGGTGTTTACACAAGTATATAATTTCACAAAATCTGTTTTATTATAAATGCAGACATTTATATATATATATATATATATATATATTTAAAAGAAGAAATTGAAACTCTAGTATTAATTTATTTATATATCTATTAATAAAGGAGAATTTAATATTAAAAAAAAAAAAAAAACTAAAATTATCATAATTCCCCATTGGCAATACTTAATTTACTGCTTACAGTCTAAAACTTTACTTATTAATAATAATTTTCGTTTTATTGTTGTTTAATTAATTGAATTAAAAAAAAAAGGTTTCATTGTCATTTGAGGTTAAATGAAAGCCATACTAATTAAAATGTCAACAATATTGATCTTATACATACCAAAACAGATCAGATTTTCATGCACGACTAACTTGTAATATAAGTTTTTTTTTTTTATGTTTATAGGATTTAAAAACTCTATATTTACCACTTATCAAGATTATTAATTAAAAATACTTGTATTGTACAGTTGGTTAGGGTGAAATGTTTCGCTATCGTACAATTTTATTTCAAATACTTACAGAGTGGAGTTTAAAACTCAGTAAAGCTATTGTGCCACCACTACCGAAACTGGTGTAATAGCTTCTCCACCTTGTGGTATAATGTTTTTACACTGAATTGATCTGGTTACAATATTTTAGGGCCTTGTTGGTTAACAAATTGTATAAAGATATTAGCATACCCTATCAAAAAAGGGGTCATGAAAAAAAGAGAAAATTACTTCCTGGTGTAATGTTTGTATATAGGGTTTTGAAACACAAAACAAAAAACAAGTAAAAACGTTGTACTTGGTTGTGGTAAAATCTTGGACTTACTACCTAACACCCATCAGCCTGTATATCAAATCGTTACGTAAATTTTTTCGCCTGGAAGACAAATGGACCAAGTTAAATGCACTCGAAATTTGATACTAATCAAGATTTTTTATATAAAACTGCGTGGGAAGCCTCCTTCCAAATGTTGCAAACGATTTAATAAAGTGCCAATACCTCCAATGTCTAGATGACGGATATCAAATTAACTGATACGATTTTTACAAGTTTTAGATCAACAGGCACGGAAATTACAAGGTATATAAATATCGCATCGATATAAAAAACCAAACAGTTTCACTTTAATGTAAAGGCGGCACAAAAGTCGGGACATGAATAGGAGTTTTCAAAAAGTGTCTCATTTTATAAATCATATATAAAAAAATAATTGGAATAATTGTATAACGAAAGATAAGTTTTCAACAAGTGATTATTGAAGATGTGGAAACGTTTGGAAGTTCTTGTCAAATTCTGTCTGGTGGTAATGGTGTTGAATAGAGTTCAGGTAAATGAAAGAACAATACAGAAGTGAAGGAGTAAGGCTATATAATGTGGGCCCAAGTAAACAAAACAAAAAATTATATTTTTTTTTGAAAAAAAAAAAAGGCCGATGATGATGATGGTGTAGGCATGACTCTAGAGGAAATGATTGATGCAATGGAAGCATTTACGGAAAACTGTGATCCTCAACCAGAAAGAGGTGCATCTCCACAAAGTAAACAACATTCCACTCTACTGTTTAATTTTTATTTACAGAGCATGTTAAACAACTTTTGTTAAATGATGAGAATCCAGATTATCAAAGCAAATGTTTACGCCGTTGTCTAATGGAACAATTCGATTTGGTAAGATGTTGTTGTTGTACTAGTTTAAAGTTAAAAACAATATGTGCTGAATAGAAAATTCTTCTGTCCTTCATACCTAACAGATTTCCGAAGGTGAATCACAAATGAGTGTGGAAAAAACGGTAGAGCTTATGTCGATGATGTTTTCTGATGCGGATTCGGATACGCTAAAAGGAATTATTGAACAATGTAACACCGAGAACGGGGGAATCGCTGAGAAGTATTTTTTTTTTATAAATTTCCAAAAAATCTATAATAATATAATTGTTTCGTTTCCTCCCTCATGGCAGATGTGAAAATGCTCATGCTCATGGCATGTGCACTTTAAAGAATCTCAAAGAGAACGGCTTTAAAATACCCGAAGTTAAAGAATAATTCTTCTATTATATTACAATCAATGATGACGACGACACTTTGCTATTCCCTGAGAGGATGATGATGACGATGAACACTTTTCTTGGCAACTTAATAGCTTTAATTCTTATTTAAATAATTTAGTAAAAAAGGAAACAGTTTTGCTAGAATTCTACACGATGTTTAAAAGTGCGATAAAATCAGTTTAGATTAGTTTAGAATAATTTGTTTGGGGGTGGTGGGGGGTTAATGTGTGTAAAGAGTTAAATTCTTTTTTTTTTTATTTTGATATAAATCAGATAATAAAAAGGTATATGGTGTGGTAACCAAGAGATTAATGTTTTTATTCACTATACCCTTTATCACTTAAGGCAAAGGCTTTGTTTGCTACTTCTAGCTTCAACTAAAGCGATCGATTAAAAATTAAAATATGATTAGATTTCATTATATCCGTCAGTCTGTCCATTTAAATTTATGTTTAAGCTATAGATTGCTTTTTTTTTGTGGATATTTTGATGAATTTTGGTACAAAAATATGTTTTAAACTCAAAGGGAACCTCATTTAACATTTTTTAACAAAATTAAAGTAAAGAACAGTTAATTTAGCTTAATTTAATAATTGGCTGCCAACAAATTTAGACCCAATCGTACAATTTTTATTCATATATTTCGCAACATTACTGATATGTCAATACCAGAACACTTTACTGACACAATCAAATTAAATGTAGCATAATTTAAGGGGTTTAATGGTGCAGGGTATCAAATGGATTGAAAATTTTCACACCATAATAACATATTTTAATAAAATAATTTCACTTGATTTGCCTTGAGTTGGTTAGCTATACATTTGTTGATTTGATGAGCCGCTTCACACGCCTCCTTGGCATTTATCGAATTATTACAATTGTTGGCCGTATTTAAAGCTACCGATACAACCATCGGATTGTCATTGGATACGAGGCTTGCTATTTGTGTAATGGTTTTCGTATTCAATCTATAATTGGAGTCCATCTAAGAGAAAGAACTTGTAAAATATTCCGATTTGAGAGTAATCAAGAAATACATTTTTACCAAATTTGTTTTTTCTAGGATACAAGCACTTAGACATTTCTCCTCCAAAGTGGGATGCTCTTCATACAGTAATGATTTGGCTGAAATGTGTGGATTTAAACCCAATTCATTGGCACATTTAACTTTAGCTTTATCCAGCATTTCCTGAAATTGTTGCATATTTTTGAGACTACGAAAATTAGCTTGACGTGTAGCTCGCTTATAACCATCCAGCCTTTTCAATTGATTCATATTCATAACCAACGGTAACTGTAGACTTTTAGCAATAGTTTCTGCTTTCAGTGATAACTGGGAAAATAATGGAAGCTTTCATATTTTATCGTACAAGTAAAACCCTTTATAACTTACACTTTTGCCTTCAGTTTGATGATAATTGAAATAAATGATTAAAGAAATTATTACAAAATTTGTCTTCATGTTGTTGGTTAAGTGATGGTTTGGTATATGCTGTGTAGTGTAGCCATTTCCAAGAATTTCTTTTTATATACAAAAGTATTTTCATTAAGATTCTGCTGACTATGGAATGTTTGTTAAGGTCATTGTTATTATTCAGTGCTTTTATATATTAAATAAGCAAAATTATGTAAAGGTCAAGTGTTTTTTTTTTTTCATAGGAAGTCGCACAATCAGTCAAAACAAACCAAGTTTGGCTTTGGCCACTTCTTAAATACCCTTCATATCTATATAGAAAATGTGGGAATGGCATGCATGCTTTTCAAAGACTCTAAAATCAAGTTCTACACCAAAGTCTTTTTATACTCTCCACATAAGATGTGAAGTATACTAAGCATGTTATTCCATTTGTAAAGCAAAGAATCAGACGTCAGTCTCTATACAAAGTTTATATATTCTGGAACATCATCAAGAACTGAGTCGATCTAGATATGTACGTTTATAAATTTTAGGATATTGAGCTGTGAAACTTGTACATAACATTGTACCATTCATTGATGTGTCAAAAATGGGCGTGGTCAAATAACAAAGTCACTCAGAATTTAAAAAAAAAGAAACCATACTTTCAGCTAATGCGTAATACATGTATTAGACGGCGTATTCATATACCTGACACGCCCACCGTAGGAAGAATACTTAAGATTTGCCTCTAAGCTAAATTTAGTTTTCTTAAATTTTACTTTTTGTTTATTATAGGCGTGTTTGTTAGGCCATTCCGCCCACTTTTAGCAAGTCCATAAATAGGCTAGATAGGTTTTATTTATAAAAAATTTCAATTTTATTTCATTTTAATGTTTGTAAAACATTTTTGTCGATTAAGAACAAAGAATTTGTATTTAAGAAAAAAAGATTTCATTTAAAAGTTTCATTATTACTGTGGCAGTTGTATATTTTATTTTAATGCTCTTCAAGGTGATGGATATATATAACATTTCCACTTAATATTCATTTTTTTTTTTATATTTATTTATTTATAATCACCTTTCATAATGCGATCATCCAATTATCTTATGTATGACTAATCTCACTTTTTAAGACTTATTTATTAGCGCAGCGGTAATTAATGTAATAATAGAAAGTGTTAACCAGGAAGAACAATTCGACCATATTGAAGGGCATGCTGAGTGTAAGGAATGATGATTGTGGCCGGTATGCATGGAGTGATCATGGCCTGATCTACCTGGTTGTCCAGGCTGGCCAGGTAGACCGCCATTGCCGCCACCTTGATTATTATTATGATCATATGTTGTGCTACTACCTGGTTGACCTGGCTGACCAGGGGCTCCACCCATACCTCCGCCATAACCACCTTGGCCGCCTTGATTGTATGGATGCATATTTGTGGTGGTATCTATATAACTACCATTGAAAGTGTGAGGTAATTGTTGTCCTGACTGAGCCAGTTGATATTGAGCTGTAATCAAATAAAAAATTAAAATAGAAATTATGACGCATTATTGTTCAGAATCATTCACTTTTACTTTTACTTTCGCACTATGGCCAATACTTTCAATATTTCTGTTATTTATTCAAGTACTTTCATTCTATAACTGTTGTTTTTCATTACTTACCCTCAATTACTAATAAATGAGTCACAGCGATTGTTAATAATACAATTAAGAGTCTCATGTTGTTAATGATTGAATGCCTGTTTGTAACTATTGGTGTTTTGTTTGGGTGCATTAATTTTTAAATAAAATTCACTAAAGAAGAGGATTTTATATCTAAAGCCAGCGTTTAGTTTAAAAGTTAAGCTTTTAAGAGAGCTACTAGAAAAAGAACAAGAATATAAAGTAACGTTAAAAAAAAAAAAAAACTAAATAAAAATGTCAGTTCAGCTTGATCATTTAATACTCTAAACCATGTAGCTCCTTCCCTACATTATGTTACAATTATGTATAAACACAAGGTATTGTCATATAAGTCAACTTGGTGACCTGTCATTATATGAGAACGGGTTCCAAAGATAGTACGAACGGATTCAAATTCATTATAGCCAATTTTTAACTATTCTTCACTTTAATTTTGTCAAAAAATATTAAGAATTGCAATATTTTCCTATATAAAGTCTTCCACTACATTATAAACTTTATATAGGGAGAGGTTCTAAAAATGGTTCAAGTACATTTTCATTGGAGTTCCTTTCCGAGCCAAAACATGTTCTTGTATAAAATTTCATTAAAAAATCTTAAAAATTGCGATTAATAGCTTACGCACAAATATACATGAACAGGCAGACAGACAGACGGACATTAATGAACAGATTTAGATTTTAATTCTAAAACATTTTGGTATAATTAAAGATGCCATTTAAAAGTTACAAACATCCTTACAAACTTAACTTACCACAAGTGGTATAAGGTAAAAAAAAAAAAAAAACTGGAGAAAAAATCAAAATATAATGACTGTAACTCC
This sequence comes from Ornithomya fringillina, assembly GCA_963978525.1. Lineage (NCBI taxonomy): Eukaryota > Metazoa > Arthropoda > Insecta > Diptera > Hippoboscidae > Ornithomya > Ornithomya fringillina. The sequence goes on from OZ021693.1 coordinate 21,314,190, forward strand.
TTTAGCTCTTACCATATGCGTCTTAGGCTTTAGTTAGGTAGATATGATTATAATTATAAGAGAACACCATAAAGAGACGATCAGGTGTGTAAACATTTCAACTTGGGAAGCTCTTTAACTTTATATAATACATACGAGTATATGTTATATATAAAATTATATTGATATAATATTTAGGTATGTTTTTAATTGAAAACTGTGTAATGGATGGAAAGATCAATTTTAAACACAGCTTTGTTTAGCAATTGTTGTAATGCTAAATAAAATAAATTGTTGTGTAGCTGTTTTTTTATAAAACTATTTACTTATAATACCTCTCTCTGTGTCTGTCAGTCCTTCTCTTTATAGTTGGAATTGAATTGATTTGTACTCTACTTGAAACTGTAAAAAACCTCTACTATCTCAAAACGGTTTTCACAATTCAACATTTTATAATATACTGTTATACGCAATTAGCATCTATGGATTAATTATATAAAAATGAATTATTAATTAATTACAATAGTTTGGGATTTAGTGATTGTGAATTATTCTAAATCTAATAAATATTTCTTTTTATTATTTATTCTCTCTTCATATATATGTATAACTAATAATAAACAAATAAGAAGGTTTTATTAGGTAGACATCAAATGTATGATAGGCATCATATATAGAACATCCTTGTATTGTTTTTATATATTACTAACTAAGGTTTTTAAGAACGTGCGTATGTTACTTAATCACCTTCAGGTTCACACGTTCATTTCCCATTTAAGGGAAAAATTATTATACAGGGTCACCTTTAAAAATCACCACATATTTTTATTTATATATTAAGCTTTATTTTGTAGTTGTTAAGCAATCAATTCATTATCACGTATTTTTATAAAAAATTATTTGAATAAACATTTTGTATCTACAACTAAGGCCAAGTTAAAAACTACAAATAAATTACAATACATGCTTAAGGGCATGGTGGCATCCAAGCTGGTCGTACACAATCGGGACCTTTGGCTCCACCAGCGCCACCAGGACCATTACCCCAGCCCCCACCACCGCCACCTCCTCCACCACCACCACCACCGCCAGGTTCACAATTACAACCACGGCCGCCGCCGCCACCACCACCACCACCACCACCACCACCTCCCGGTAAAGGTACAGGAGATGCTGCATAAAAAAATATAATTAAAATTTATAAAATTTGTATAAAAAAAAAAATTTTTTTTGCTTGACACTCACCTTGTAACACCGCGAATAATACGCAAAAGTAGAACAGCGCTAATAATAATTTCATATTTTTACTCAAATTATTGACTTCAGATTATGTGGACAATTTCATTGCTGATACACTTTTTATACCAGACTGCTACTATGAGATTCTATAGCTGTTTAGTTGGTAATGGGCGTTGATTAGAGATGTTCATTATAATTGTTAATAGTTTGTTATGCAGGAAAATCCCTCAATTGTGACATTTGTTTACATTTTTTACTTCCCATACGTTCTACGTAAATCACGTGGGTAGTGATTTGTGGAGATTAACTTATTACCTAGATTGTTGTTTTTTTTTTTTTTAAATTAAAATTCAATTTTTTCTTCTCTTTAGACAACAAAATGGGAAAGAGTTTGTAGTTGTTTGGAATTTCTTTCTATTTAATTTAATTTACGTTGTGGGAAATTTATTTATTCCAAGTAAGAATAGAACTAGAACTAAAAAAGAAAACCTCCACTTCTACATACAAACAGTGGGCATAACAGGTATATGATTATGTCATCTATCAGTGTTTTACACTAAAAACGGTTTTCGGTTAATTATAAAACGTATCTCTAATCCGACTACGCCCATTTTTGTCATTTTGATGAATGCCATAATAATAGATATGCATATGAGGTCAATTTTTGTAGCTGATTTTTGTCAATTGTGCGCGTATATGTTGTACGACCACGCCCATATTTGCCATGGATACGATGGATGGGATAATTATAGATATGTATGCCACATATCAAGTTCGTAGATCAATTTTTGTTGTTGAAATATAGATTTTTGTCAATTGTGGGCGTGTTTATTATTCGATCACGTCCATTCTTAATATATCGATGGATGTAATTATCATATATATTCCAAATTCCAACTTCATAGCTAAATTTTTGTGCCAGATAAACAGATTTATGTCAATTGTAGGCGTGGCTTTTGACCGATTTTGCCCATTTTAAATAGCAAGAAACTAAAAGTGTCAAAAGTGTATAAAATTTCAGTTCAACATTTCAAATTTTACGAAAGCAAGAATGCCAACAACAAATGGACTTACGGACTCACGGACATACATGTCTAGATCGACTCTGTTTTTGATCATAATCAAGAATATGTATATTTTGTAAAATCTCTGATGTTTCCTTTTGGTTGTTGCAAATGGAATAACAAACTTAGTATATGTGGGGTAAACTAAAATAATACAACACTCAACAGATTTCTGTTGTGATGACAGCAATTAATTTTATATAGAATTTCTCCAAATGACTGTTGATACAGTTCAATGTAATTCAACTGTTATTGTTGGTATGCCAAACCTGTTTATTAACATAATACTGCCGCATATTATTTTGTAACAGCGCACTTAGATTTTGTATTCCCCAATGGCTGGAATCATCCTCATTGTTAAATTATGCAACCACGTCTCTTTTGAGAATTTATAGCTTATTAGCATATTTTAATACATATTCAAGATTATTGAGCATATAATGAACTTAATGATGATTCAGAAAGACCGGTTCCCACTACTTAACTCTTACTGGGTCTCACTAAAGAATTCCCATATGTTCTGAATGACAAACGTCAATGCTTTGAAGTTATGCTATACTTTACTAAAAGCCTTTAATTATGCTAAGTAAAATTTATTAATTTCAATTATTGTTATTGTTGTTGTTGTTTTTTGATATATCAGCTCTCTACCAAGTGAGCTTTAGCTTGTACGTTGATTCATTAAATTGTAAATAAAGTGAAATGAATGATTGAAAAAGTTTAGATCAAATTTGGGATTCTTTCCTCCACACAATTTAAACTATGGGCATGGTTTGTATAGAATCAAGGCCTCTTCTTAAGGCTTTTACATCATTTGCTGCACTTCAGCTTGATCAATGAATTCTACAGTAAAAATATTTATTATGAATTGTGGGCGTGGCTTTATTGTTTCAATTGAAATGCGTTCTCTATCAGCTTTGTTTAATTTCTTTAAAAAATTATTTGTTTTATTTTATTTTCCATTTTTTTTTCTAATTTTTTATGACATTTTCATGGAATTCTTATATATACACACATACGTTTTTAATTATTATTATTATTATTTGTTGTTATTGTTGTTGGTGCTTTCTACTTTTGTTTAGACCAGTTAGAATTAAAAGTTCAATAATTGCCAAAAAAAAAAAAATCAAATTCACAACATTTGAGTTTCAATGATTCAAAGACGACTCATTTAAAAACAATATAAAATTTAAAGCTTTTTTTGTTCAATATATTTAGTAAATAATGAAAAAAAAAAAAAAGTTAAAATATTAACAATTTGTATCACAGCCATACGTACACACGACCAGTTCAACTTGAGTTCAATGCTTTGAAAAGCACAAAAAAATTTTATTCAAAAAAAAAAAAAAAAAAAAAAATTAAAATAAAATAAAACAAATTTTATAAAAAATTAAACAAAGCTATAATAAAGTACGAATCTCAACTGAATTCAGTACTGAACTAAATTGCTTTTAACAAACAACCAAATAACGGATAATCAGTATGGAACGTTGGAGTGGCAAAGTGGCTGTAGTTACAGGAGCCAGTTCGGGTATAGGATGGTCGATCTGTAAACATCTCTTACAAGCCAATATGGTGGTTATTGGTTTAGCGAAACGCCTCAAAGTTATGGAAGATCTACGCGAAGAGCTAACTAAACCGCAAGGTGATCGTTTCTTTCCACGCGAATGCGATCTCACCTCATTACCATCACTGCGTACTGCTTTTCATTGGATAGAGCAACGTTTTGCTCAACGTATGCACGTCCTTATAAATTGTGCTGGAATTCTGGAATGGTCTAAATTATTAGACCCCGGTAATGATGCTGCTTTGAAGGCAGTCGTTGATGTTAATTTAATGGGGGCCGTGTACAGTACAAAGGAAGCCTATCGTTTAATGAAAAGAGCCACGACTTTCAACGAGGAGTGTCACGTAATCAACGTAAATAGTTTATTGGGTCATACAATACCCGAACATATACCCAATTGTGGTTTTAATTTATATCCGGTAACCAAACATGCTTTGAGGGCCGTAAATGAAGTGTTGCGAAGAGAACTTTGCGACGATCCTTTAATACGTATATCGGTGAGTTCAAATCTATGATTAGATAATCGCTGAAATCAATATAGTCGAATATACTTTCTTTATTTCCAGACCATTAGTCCTGGTCTGACGGATACGGATATATGTAAAAAATCAGTTAGACCTGAACACTTGAACAATTTGCCAGAAATAGGACAGATGTTGAAAACGGACGATGTGGCTCAGGGTGTATTATTCATATTGGGCCTACCGCCATATGTGACCGTGTCCGAACTAGTTATGGTACCGACAACTGAGAAATATTGAAAATTTTTAACAAAAATTTTACAACACTTGAATAATTCAAATTGAACTAGAAAAATTTTGGAAAATAAAAAATTTTATAAATTATTGAAAAAAATATTATATTGAAAAATCAAAAAAAAAAATTCAAAATTTCGCTTTTCAACATGCTTTGCATAAAAAATGTAAATTTTCTGCAACATAATTATTGGATGAATAAGAATGTGTTGGTGGTGATGGGTCACAATAAATGTGGCTTCCCTTTGATAAGAGCTCTCATTAAAATGGGTATAAAGGTGATTGCTGTATCACGCTATAAACGGCAATCGGAATTAATGCGTATCATATTAACCGAGGCGGAGCAGCGTTACTTAATAACACGCGAAGCAGACTTACATTCCATATTAAACGTGCAAGCTTTACTCAAAGAACTGACCATTACGGTCGGTCAAATTCATCTATTAATTATATTAATACCAAAAATAACGCTCCAACAAAATGAATCATTATATGAGAAGGGTAATGAAGCGTTGTTGCAGTCCGTTATGGAAATTGATGATTTGTGTGCTGGCTCGTTGGCCTCGATGTTTAGAAAACTGATTGGTCCCGCTAAAAGGCATATTTGGATGATACGTTTCAATCATAAGCAAGCGGATGTTGTGTGGGATTATGTACAAGATTTATTACATATGGCCGAAACAGCACCAACTGACGTGAACGTTTTTCTGATGCGTAACAATGCCGAAGTTAACGTTTGATTTGAAAAGTATTTTACTGTGTTTTTGTGTAATTTTTTGGATGTCATTTTCGCGGAATAAAGAAAAAGTATTATTATTAGAAGAGGATCCCGGTTTCTTAAGCATATTTTGGTCTCTACTCAGCGTTTATCAGCCGGTCTTGCAAGCTGATAATTTATAATACGTACATTGTTAGAGGGTGTTATCATTTACCTGCCACGCCCACCATTTGATTGTAGATGTGAACCTTCCACTTAAGAGTTAGTCTAAGCCAAATTCATTTTCTTTACTTGTTTTTATATAAAGTGGACAAAATCAATTTAGAACTACGCACACAGGATATTTCGTACTTATATGTTTTCCACTCTGTACAAGTTTGTTATTTCGTTTGCAACACCCAGCTCCAAATACTTTACAAAGTTTATATTTTTCATTAGCATCAGCGTATGAATCGCTCTTGGTGTTGGGATAATAATTTTAGAGATTTTGAGCTAAAACAATATCTCTTTTATAATACAGATGCAACGTTTCACATTTTTCCAGATTTCTTTATTTATTTATATTTTTTTCAAGTAATCCGGGTATGTATTTATTTTAATTTCCTTTTGCATAATTCTTTCTATTTTTCATACATTTAATAAATGTCTTTTTTTTCGCATTGTAAAATAGTGTTATAGTTGTTATTGGATAAATAACGTTAAGACTAGTATTTTTCTGTATTTTCTTTCTGGTTTTTTTGTTTTTTTTGTTTTTCAATAATATTTATTATAATTAGAGAAAAAGAAAATCTAATATATAAAAAAAAAAAAAAAAAATTTTACTACATTTACTAAATAAAAATATTCCATTCTCACACTCACACAAAACAAAAATGCTCTCACTCTCTTTCCGTTGCGTTGCCGCATCATTTAATAATATATGTGAATAAAACACCGTTATTTGTTATTGTTTTCATAAGCCTTGAATTAGTCTTTTACGGCAGTTTTTTTATGTTTTTTCTGCACGTTTCCAGCTGTTATTGTTTTTGTTATTGTTGTAAACGATTTCTTATGCAACCGCTTATGATAACTTTGGGCCAACGAATTGATGATGGAGACAATAAAATAACACACCATACCAACGACAAACGTTTCGAAGAGTTTTGATAGAAAATTGCCACCTTCGCTGGTATTAGCGTTACGTTGACGATGCAAACGATTCTTTTGATTGTTGAGGAACCCCTTAAACGGTTCTTGCAGTTTTGTACCAACCAACGGCACTAAACTAAGCATATCCACAGCTTTCTCTATCAGAGTCTCATTGAAGGCTATAATCACAAAGACTTTTTGAATGTGCATTTTAATGATGGCTTTGCCGATCAGTGTGGCACCAAAGAATGTCCAGAATGGCACTAAGAAGTGACCGCATGTTATGCCCGCCAAATCAAATAAGGGATTCGGAATCTGTTTAAATATATATAAAAAATAAATTTTAAATAAAATTTTTCTTGTTTTTTGTTGTTGTTGAAATACGTACACTGGCACAAGCTAAAATACCTAAGAAACCGATACGTTCCACTACACGTTCCATAAACAGTTTGCCCTTATCCACTAAGCTTAAGTCTTTGTCATGCTTTTTAGCCTTTAAAGCTTCAAATTCGGCCAATTCTTCCTTATCCTCAGGATCATAACCGGATAGGCGGGCTGCTTTGGCCATAAAATATGGCGGTAATTCACCCAAAGCTGTACCAGCACCCCACAGAAATGCCTCAAAACGCACCTTACTCATAATCGACCACAGGTTGGGCGTCAATTTGTTGTACGGCTCCTCAGGACATATAATACTATAAAGAAAAGTTTGCACTTAAAATCATAGAATCTCCAATGAAAACATTTAAAAAGTAAGGAAAATATTTTACTTACTCATCAGGATAGGGGGGCTGGGGGAAATTTAATGAATTACACTCGTAAGCAGCAAGGGTGACGCTGGCTATATGAGGTCCCAAATATAAAATAAATGTATGTAAACCGGTCCCCAAGCCTACCGAGGATAGTATACCCAACCCAGTCCAGTATACCACAAACCAAGTATTATTTTTGAAAAACTCAATTATGCTTTGATGAGGACCCGGCGTTTGGTGTGAAATTGCTATAAAACTAGCTAAAATAATAAACATGGCAATCCAGGACTTTCGTTGTAGTAATCTGTAATTTGTTTTTGTCGATTTAATTAATTGTTTAATTTGTATTTGAAATGCTTACTTTTTGGCCAATGATTTCAATAATTCGATCATCTCTAAATTACAATAGCTTAAGGTTTGTATGGGTCTGCGCCACAACACCAACGATTCACGGTCATGACGTTCTTTTTCTTTTTGTTGTTTATTCGGCAGTTTTTGATTGTATGCAGGTGCTGTGGAACGCATTCCAGTTGGTTTAGTTGTTTGTTGTATGCCGCCGTTCGTTTTTTTATACTGCTGCTTGTCGAGTGAGGTTTGAGAAGTGTTGCTGCTGCTGCTGCTACCACTACTACTACTACTACTGTTACCAAGGGTTTTCGTCTTTTGTTGCGGTTTACTACCATCTACATGTTGTTGTTGTTGATGTTGTTGTTTACGCAAACGTGCGTTATTGCTTTCTTTATCCTTTTTAGTATGTTGTGACATTTATTTGATTCTATTTCACACACAATTCCGCTTTTCTACGTTATAATGATTGTTTGTTTTATCGGTGTAACCTTACGACAACAATGTGCTTAAAAATATGCAATGTGATCTTTTTTTAAGAATTTCTTTTTTTATATTCCAAGAGAACAATAATTCGCGCGATCGTAAAGGCGAGCTGGAAACAAAACAAAAAAAAAAAGAGACATTTTATAACATGTTTACAAACACTTTAAAACGCTCACTAAATACCAGCATTAGTTAAAAACAGCGACTGTTACAAAGGTGACAAAACTCATATCCCTAATTAGCAATCTAAATTATACACTAACAATAGATCCAAATGAAATAAACAGAAAAGACGTATTTTAGCAGAAAGAGAGCAAGAAATATGTGTGCATTCTAAACGGCGTAAACATATTTATATGCAAACTGCGGATTTTGTAGATGTCCGCAGTTACCATATGCTTATTTTGTTTCTTCAATGTAAACAATAAAAAAATTTAACATACATACGCACACACACTTGTGCCAAATGAAAACACCAATCAAATAACAACAAATATTGTAGTGGATGAACAAAGCACCTTCAAGAGAGATAAATAACAATCATGATTCTCATACCCTACCACCATCATATGCATTTACATATATATATATATATATATACACATATATATATTTAGCAAGAAACGTGTTATTTTTATATTGCGGAGCACCTCTTCTCATTAATAGAAAATGAATAGGGGTGGGGGAAAAAAAAAACGTTGCTTCATTAGATTTATTAAAAGTTTTGCTCTACACTAATTAATTCTACATTATTTTCTCAGTTTGTTAGCATATAAAAACAAAAAAAACCATTTAACATTGTATTTGCAAATTTTCTTATTTTATAAGCCCCGTTGTAATTTATTAAAGTCACACTTTTTTCACTTTACCTTTATCTTGTAAACTTGATAATTTGGTAATTTCTGCTATTGAAAATTATTTTGTACAATATAAGCAAAAAAAAAAAGTTCTTCCTTTTTTGATAATTTTTTTAATTCATATTTCCCTTTTATTGTCTTAACGTTGACAACTGCTTTTTATTTTTTTTTTTATTTATGTAAAAGAGATGCCATATATTTCATTTGATTTGAAGATGGTAACTTTGTACCATAAAATCTTAATAATGTTTAATAAAAGTTTAAATATTAGAAAGAAGAAAGATGTTGTGTAAAAACATTTGTTTGAAATGTTTATTTTAACAAAAATAAATGAAAAACATCTCATAACAATAAATAAAACCAAAACCGCAATTAATGAATTGTAAACAGTTCATGAAACAATGTAAACTATTTGTTATCGTTTTAATGTCGGTTTCATTCCATTGAACTAGTGTTTCGGCGAACTACACATGTTTATTGTTGGGGAAGTAAACAATTTTTATAGAAAAGTTTTTAATATTTTTTTTCAAAACGAAATCAGAAAAGTGATTGAAAATTGTTTATAATTAACAGGTATGCTATAAAATGTATTGCATTCGTTCAGTATTTTTCAACATTTCATTTTTTATGCTTTTACATGTATATGTATTGTAGTGTATCTGTGATGGAAACTGATGCTGCAGGTAGTAGTGATATGCCCGAAGGCAATCAACCAATGGAAACTGATGATGCTTCTCATACGGAATCTGGTTTGGTAACGCCAGGAACCCATACGGACACAACCTCTGCTCAGTTACCAGAACAAATGGACGCACAAAGCTCTAATGAAGTGGCAACAACATCTTTAAATGTCGATAATAGAGAACAATCGGACGCCAATTTGTCTGAATCAAATCAAGAAAATCTAGCCACTTTGGCAGCGGTTTCCACGAGAAATTTACCAGATAGGGGAAACAACGAAGATGGACAATCGACGGATATTAAAGAGAGTGGAGATAAATCTAATGAAACTGTTAAAACGGTCGCAGACAATATGCCCTCATCGTCGTCTCCAACACCAACGATAGCTACGAAGCCACCAATGGACGAGGAGGAGGCTAAATGGCATACAGTGGGTATATTTCAAGGTCTATCCACCACAGTTAATAATTATATAGATAACTCGGAATGGTGTTCGTATGGCCTTAATATACATTCTGAAAATCTGCCGGATTTATCAAAATATCCACGCATCAATTTGGAGCCCGGAACAGCATATCGTTTTCGTTTAAGAGCCATTAACACGGTGGGGGCTAGCGATTGGAGTGAAGTATCTAGTTTTAAAACGTGTCAGCCGGGCTTCCCGGGCGCTCCATCCGCTATTAAGATTTCAAAATCTTCCGAGGGTGCCCATCTCACTTGGGAGCCACCACCAAGTTGTACCAGCTATAATGAAATTATTGAATATTCGGTATATTTGGCGGTAAGGCCGGGAAAAGAAAAGGAGGCCAAAGCGGGGCAACGAACGCCCGCTCAATTGGTATTCGTGCGAGTATACGTGGGATCCGTTAATCAGTGTACAGTCTCACATACGTCACTATCCGCAGCACATGTTGACTGTTCAAATAAGCCGGCCATTATTTTTCGTATAGCGGCCCGCAACGAAAAGGGTTACGGACCGGCCACACAAGTCAGGTGGCTGCAGGATCCTGTACAAGGCGTTAATGCAGCTACTGGTCTCGGCCAAAGCAGTTTATTGTCTCCGACACGCATCAAGCCCGAAATGAGCGGAGCTTCACCCAGCAAACGTTTCAAAGCTAACAGCGGCGTCGTTAGCGGCAGTAGCAACACCAGTCGCTTGATGTTGCCACCAGGGGTCGAAAATTAGTTTCTCCTACCGCTCTTTTTATTATAGTTGATAGACTTTGATTTTATTTTATTTTTTTCTAAATACATAAATGTATTAATACAGTACAGTACACATGGTATGTGTAAAGGAATAAGTTCTTTATATCTTACACCACTTGCCGGAGAGGGTATATATGTGATCCATTGAACGATTCAAAGTCACACATTGTGAAAAGATTCAAAATTATTCAATTCAATTGAAATGATGCGCACCAACCTTGTTGAAAATGATTTATTCGAATTATACCAATTTTGGAGACACTCCCTTTAGCACCTTTCTTTGATTTTTATACGCTTGACTAGCAGTTACAAAAAACAATGGAAGCAAGTGGCGTAGGGTTAATGCAATAATCGGTTAGAATCGATTCTGATATTTTCTCTTATTTTCATAATTGTGTATCAAAATTTGACATCTTTTTGAAAATGTGAGATTAAGCGTAAAGTGCTATGAATGAGAATAAAATGTAATATAATTTTCTTTTTTTTATTTTCTAATAAACAGCAATTAGTATGTAAAGAGAAACTATTCCATTGAACTATATTCACTAGGCCGGGGATGATAGAGTTTTAAGTTATCTGAAAAAAAAGAAAATGATAAAGAAATGATACCGATATGGAAATTTTGGCTATTAAACAAGTTAGAGAACGAAATTTGGCTAAAGTGAAATCTTAAATACCCTCAGTGGGCTTGGTTAGTATACCTTCTATTAAATGAAGCTGCTGATCCAAATATTCATTTGTATTCGAGTTTTTTAAAAACTTTTTCGCTTTAATTGACAAACTGTAGTCGGGTCCATATGTTAAGAAATCTTCATTATGTTCAGGAATGTCATCCGGCAGTTGTACGCCACAAATGTTTGCCGTCAATAAACACCAATAACGACTACTGTTGGTGAAATTATAACCACCACCTCCCAGAAACAGTACAGCTTTGCCAAAGCTTAAAATGTGTTGAATGCAAACTGTTAGGTCCTCTGGTGTTACATTAGAGCCGCCTAAGGGATCATCAACAATTGCATCAGCACCACACTGAACAACACAAACTTCAGGTTGATACAAATCAAACACTTGTGTACATAATCTAAAAGTGTTAAGCATTCAGTAATGGGTCAATGGTGTGGATGTGCAGGAGAGATACTTTTTGAAATATTTGATATATTGTTCACCCGTTATACCGCTTTTATAAGGAAAATTAATGCTGTAACCTAAACCATTATCGCGGCCGCATTCACAGGCTAAACCAGTTCCTGGATAGTAGCCAGTTTCCAGCTGATGCAATGACATGGTAAACACACGTTGTGAACCAGCAAAGGCTGCCTCTACAGCATCTCCTAAATACAGAAATCAATTTATTATATGGATCTCTTCATGATTTCATTCTCACCGTGATGTATATCCAAGTCAATATAAAGTATACGTTGAAATTTCTTTGTCAACACCAAGATACCCAAAACAATATCATTAGTATAACAGAAGCCGGCCGCTTTATCCCTTTGAGCATGATGCCAACCACCGCACCAATTAATTACAATATTTGCTTTCATTGATTCTGTTTCTGATTTACAGAGATCCTCACAAGCGGTCATTGTAGCACCGGCTATACAACATACATAACTTTTAATACCACGCCAGGGTGGGCAATCATATGCCAAATTTACAGATTCATCCATAGAGCATTCATTGTCACTGTCCCACTTTTCATCTAATTTAGTTTCGAATTCATAACGGTCCAATGATTGAATGTATTCCCAACGATGGAAAGCTTTAAGGTCTGCACTATTACACACCTTGGGTCTTAGACGTTTCATGTGTTCCAACAAGCCATAGGATTGAATTAAATTGTGAGTTAATGTAGCCTAGAAATTTTGAAAATAAAACTTGACTGAGACTATATATACAAAATGTTGTCGCTTACACGGTCTTTAACGGCCGGATTTTTATCAGCTTGCCTCATTAAATAGTTACTGTACACATATTTTATATTCTTGGACATTCTTTATAATGCATTAATAAAAATTCAATCGGTCGACACAAAAAACGAATAAATTAGTACAATTGAAAGGAAGAGCCCGCCAACCTAATAAACATTTTTCATGTTAGAGAGTAGAAGGGTGATTTTAAATAAAGGTCTAAATAGAAAACTTGCACATCATGGTCAAATCAAACTTTACTTAACTTACTGCAGCAATGAAATGGTGAGATTGTATTTCACATACTTGACATAATTTTTTATGCGATAAAAAAGAAGTACGAAAAAAAACAATATTTGAATACTTGTCACATCTACATAAAGGCGTGGCAGGTACAAGTACGCTTGCAAGTTTTATGCTGAATATGATTTTTTATAAATTGTGGGCGTATCTCTTATATAACTATGCCCATTTTTCGCACATAGATGATTGAAGTAATTATAGATAAGAATACCAAATATCAACTTCATACCTCAATTTTCCTAGCCGATAAATTGATATTTATAAATTGTGGGCGTAACTCTTAACCCATCACGCCCATTTGCACAATGTTAGATAAGGTAATTATATATATGTAGAGTTAATTTCAACTTTATAGGTCATTTTTTGTGGCAGATAAGTAGTTTTTTGTCGATTGTGGGCGTGGTACTTGACTGATTTTACCCAATTAAATAACAATAGACGATTTTGTACAAAATTTCAAATTAATATTTTCAAATTTACAATCGTGAGAATGCCAACAAGAGACAATAACAAGGATGGACGGACATGTTTAGCTTCAAGATGCTGATCAAGAATATTTATTACTCTATGTAGGGTCTGTGATATCTCCAACTGGAGAATGGAATGATAAAATTTTTATTTTCTGTGAATGGTATTAAATAAGACATCTAAACACGTCATTAAAAACGTTTCAATTTTTCATATTTATTAAGTTTTTATTCATTTATTTTTTATTTTTTGTTTGTTTTTTTGTTAAAGAAGAGAATTTTGCATTTATATTTTCACTATTTATGCATTTATTATATATGCAGTTAAATAATTTTTATTTCTTCTTCTTAACTCCTATTGCATTTATTCTCTAACCTATTGGAAATTGTTTTGTATTTAATTATTTGTTTTTGTTGTTGTTGTTGTTGTTGCTCTTTATCCAATTTAACTGTTATTAATTGTATATTAACTAAATACTAGAATAATATGAAATAATTAATCATTCAGTTTAGATTTTGTACAATTTATTTTTATATAAACTTAAAGCATGTAAAAAATATGAAATCATTTGTTTTTGTTTTCTTTTTATATAACTATTTAACACTAAACTAATGTAATGTACAAATATGTATTACATAATTACAGGGAATTGTAATAATTATTATTGTAATTATACAAGAAGTTGCGGTATAAGAATTATTAGTTATGCTCTGCATTACATGTGGTATATTAAGTTTTTACGGATGTTTTTAATTTGTAAACGGTGAATGCCACACCCACCTTCAATTATACCGATCGATATAGAATCAAAATCTGAATTGATTTAACCATGTCCGTCTGTCTGTTCTTGTAAATTTGTGCATTTTTTGAGATATTTCAATGAAATTTGGTTCACGGACATATTTTGACCAGAAAAAAAACTCTATTAAAAATGGTTTATATAGGATCATTTTTAGAACCCCTCCTCATATAAGGTTTATAATGTACTGGAAGTCTTTATATGGCAAAATATTGCAATTCCTCATATTTCTTGATTAAATTTAGTGAAGAATAATTAATTAGCTAAATAATTGGCTGTAATAAATTTGGACCCGATCGGACTATTTTTAGAACCCCTTTCCATATATTTCTCGAAATGACTTATATGATAGAGCCTCACATATATAGACACAACTATACCAAATTTTAGCATAGTTTAAGGAGCATTAGTTTAAGATGTAGGGTATTAAAGGATCGGTTTTATTACATAAATCAATTTTATTAAAAATGTCGAAGCTTTACGTTTATAATCCATTTAATCGATCTTTAGAAAATGTTTTTCGGGCACATTACAGCCTTGTTATGAAAAAGTAATGAATGATGGAGTGAGCTTTTAATATTTGTGTGACTTGGACTGGACTTGTTAACGGGATTAGTTTCAATAAAAATATAAATTGATAACACGTGTAGAGAATACACATCCAGTTAATTATTAGCTAATAAATAATTACAATTTGTGTGACACAATAAAAAAGATATTTTAATATGAATTAATAGCAATGATTGCTACAATCTTTGGATTTGTTTTAAACATTATCGATATTAAATGATTCACATTAAACTTTTTTTTATATACAAATTGATTAAAATTGATGGATTATACAATTTAGCAGAGTTGACAGAATATATCTAATTAGTGTATAATATATATTTTATGTATGAGTAGTTGTGTTGGATATATCCTAAATGCAATCAATTTGTGTCTCTTGAGCTTCCAATTCGGGCTCCTCAGCCAAGGTGTAAACACCCTTTAGAGCATGACTACTGCTACCCCCAACATTACTACTCGCCCCTACATTGGCCTCTAACGATGACAATTGATTGTTGGTGTTAAGATTATCCAACAATGGACTTGTCATCGAATTGATGACTGTACAGGAAGTAGACGTGACGACCGATGGTGTTATATTAACCAAAGGTAAAGCCATAGCGGTTTTTATTGAACTCGCATTTGATGAGGTGGCATTATTCGGATCCATGGTAAGAATTGGTACCAACTCGTGATTCATATAGTCTTTCAGAGTGTGCAAAGCATTGATATCGGTATCCGTGTGATTGTTAAATACCAAGGAAGTTGGAGTACCTGAAAGGAAAGTTTCAAGTTCAAGTTTAAGTTCAAAAGGTTTTTTCTTCACGATTATAGAATTTTTTCATTTATTTACCGGTAACTAAAGTTTCTTCGGTGGGATTACGGGGATATAAATTGGTCTTTTTTTCATATTGTCAGGGTGGCATATAATAACCCGAATCATCATTGTTTGTATCTAGCGTGGTGTTCTTTTTAAATTCCACAACAATCTTAATACGATTTACAATCTCTTCATGTATAACATTAAAGCACATGGCTGTCAGGGCCATGCCGGACATTATATAAATCGAACAGAACCATATGGTGGTTGTTGAGTCTCTGCGAAAGCCGGGCATCATATCACCGAAACCAATTGTTGACAAACTCATGAAACAAAAATAAATGCCGTCCAGGAGAGGCCACTCCTCCAGGCGATACAGCACCAATGCTCCAAACAATATGTAAATAATCATCATGCTAAAGCATAACAGTATAGGAGCCAAAATCGCCAAACCGTGCATACTGCCGCGTGACTCACTGGCGCTTAATGAATCCAAGTCGGGTACATGCATGCTGCTGTTGCCCAAAGATTGTTTCTCGGGCGTTCGATAAGCATCCGACATAGAGCCGGATCGTACATAGTACGGCTCTTGCATGGCCGCCTGTTTTTTTCTCAATTCCTCCTCTTGACGTTTACGTTTCATGCGCCTCTCCTTGTCCGCCATACGCTTTTCATCATAACAACAATAACCGCAATTAGAGCATAAACAACAACACAAAGCTTTTGAGAACACTTCACGCGCCACCTTTGCCAAAATACCGCCCGTACTGGAGAGGTATACCAAGGTGAGTGGAATGCCAAAGAATGCGTACGCCAAAGTCACTAAACGGCCCAACGTAGTACGTGGTGCTATGTTGCCGTAACCTGCAAATGAATCAAATGGATTGTTTACATACGAGTGTACATACGAGTATATATACATGCCAGGCATTGATCTAAGATATATAAAGAAGTTATTATACCCTAAACCAGAGACTGTATTAAGATTTTGCAAATGTTTCGTAACTCCAAAGCGGACCCCATCCACCTTTAATTATACTCATCGATTCATAAATGTAAGTCAACATCTGAAACGATTTAACTATGATCGTCTGTCCGTCTGTCTGTCCATGTATATTAATGCTTAAGTTACAGTTGAAATTTTTTTGAGATATTTCAATGAAATTGGATACAAGGATATATTTTGGCTTAAAAAAGGACCTTATTGAAATTGAACCGAATTGGACCATTTTTAGAACCCCTCTCCATATAAGGTTTGTAATATAAAGAAAAAACTGTAATTCTTAATATTTTTTGACAAAATCTGGTGAAGCATACTCAATTAGCTTAATAAGTGGCTGTAACAAATTTGGACCCGATCGATTTATTTTTAGAACCCCTTTCCATATAATGAGATGTCTCGAAATAATTTATATGGCTATGCCTCACCTTCACTGATACTACTAAGTAGTGTAGGGTATTAAATGGTCTGATTTTATCAACTATAACATTTTAACTTGTTAATAATTAAGTAAACAGTTCATAATTATATATGTGTATGTTTAGAAGAGCAGGTTCATAAACTTGGCAATAATTATGGCTGACCAGAGTAATGTATATACGACGCTACAGTAAATGACATGTAGACCGTACATTAATGAAACTTCTAAATGATTATTTGGCATAAACACTTATCGATCGACCGAATGACAATAACATAACCTATCTACAAGTATATCATTAACTCCATAAAGACACAAATGTAGGATTGTGCGGGTATCAAGTGATAACAGGAAGCTTTTATAATGAATGATTATGCACTGATTAATAATAGCCTATCATCACCTCAGTTTCCTCTCAGAGGAAGTATAAATTAAATATTGAAATTGTATCATAATCCGTCTACAGCATGTGAAGCTTTCCTACATTGTTATAGAAATGTCTCTTTTTCAACTCTGTCTGGATATAATAAATACATGGATAAATAAATAGATATAATAATATCGTCAAATGGGGTCTTTTACCAGCTGTGCAGATGTCCTTTAAATGTCATTTGATAATACACCATACACACACATGTTTGAATTTGCCAAAGCAAATATTTGAGTTCTATAAGACATTTTGCAATATATTTAAAAGGGAGTACATCAGTGGAGGAGAACGTTGTCATATAAAGTATTGCCTGTATGTATATATGTGTGTATGCATCCTAAAGGAACATGCATATATTAGCATAGATAGCTTCATGATGTTTTTGAAGTTTATTGAAAAATGTAAAAATGCGCTGTCATCACAATTGTTTGTGACAGTATACCGCAAATGGGACATTTTCATGCATACCATCTTGTGCCATCATTAACCCCCCAACACATACACACCCACAAAATGCATGATGTTCAGTATAAACTAAACTTGTAACTATAAACTTGAGTACGCATGGTCTTGTAAGTGATTTGTGTGAGAGAGTTAAATATTGTCCGTTACCAAGTTCTTTTCGAACAAGTGAAAATGTTATAGCCAGTAAAGTCAGACCATTTAATACCTTACACTACTTAATAGTATAAGAGAACGTGAGGCATAACCATATAAATAATTTCGAGAAATATCGTTATATGGAAAGGGGTTCTAAAAATAATTCGATTGGGTCCAAATTTGTTAAAGGCACTTATTAAGATAATTAACTATGCTTCACCGAATCTTGTCAAAAAATATTAAGAATTACAGTTTTTGGTCATATAAAGAATTTCTTTATATTACAAACCTTATATGGAGAGGGGTTCTAAAAATGGTCCAATTCGGTTCATTTTCAATGAGGTCCTTTTTTAAGCCAAAATATGTCCTTGTATCAAATTTCATTGAAATATCTTCAAAAATGCGTCATGTAGCTTGTGCATAATTTTAATTAGACAAACGGACAGACAGACGGACTTGGCTAAATCGATTCATATTTTCATTCTGAATTGATTTGTATAATTGTATGTGGGTGTGAAGTTATAAACATGTGCAGGGTATAAAAATAGAAAATACAATTTTAAATAATATTCAGAACTAGCAACTAAGTGCTGTTCATATAGGCTGTTACATGGCTTCCCCTTAACTCTCAAACCAACTAAGACTGTATGCATATACCTGAATAACATGGTTACCGGAACATATTCACTTATTTACCTATTGTTGTTATCACAGTTAACGAATAGAAGAATGCTTTTGCAAAGTTCCATTCGTGATAGAAGTGAGAATGATGTAAATGATGAGCCAAACCGGCATGTTGATGATAGAGTAAAACGGCTTCTGTGGCAGGACTGTTACTATTTACATCCGCTTCAGACGGTAATTGTAGCAAAGCATCCTCATTCAGTCTCTTGATTAATTGATCTTGGAATTTGGTGATTTCCAAAGCCGCCAATCTACAACCAAGTACAGGATACATAAAAAAAAAAAAAAAAAGAGGAAAAGAGCAATTGTAAATATAGAGGCGGATGTTTTTTTTTATACCCACTTTGTCCAATTCTCCTTGTACAGGATGTTTAGGGAAACCGTTATATCCCATATATTCTCAATGGTTCGTTGACGCACATCATAAGTGTCGGGCGAGAGGGCATACTGAGGTGTAGCATCGTCGCCATACACAAACTCATTATTATTATTATTGTTGTTGTTATTATTATTACTATTGCCATTTATTGAATAAATGCCCTCCAGCATTGATGATGATGATGATGATGATGCCGGCGATGGCTGTGATGATTGTTGTGACGGTAGTGTAGATGTGTTGGATAATAATGATGATGATGATGATGATGATGATGTGGCAGCATTGACTAGAGTACCATTATCAAAATGTTGTTTTAGTTGGTTTTGTTGTTGTTGTTGTTGTTGTTGTTGTTGTATATTATGATGATAAATGTTATGGATGTTTGTTGTATCACTCCCTCTATAACCCCATGCAACGCCACGCTTCGTTGAGGCCAATGTTCTTTGTTGTTGCACTAACTGTGAATCTTCACTTTCAATAGTTAGGAATATAAAAGAACCTGCAGATGACAACAATAAATAATATGATTTTTTTTTTATTCTTATACGCTTTCCCGAAGATTTACTTAAAGAGAATACGTACGTCTAGTATATGGTAGTAAAAGTCATATATAATGAAATACTTAATATTAGTTCTTAAACACAAAACACATGTTAAGAAATTTTCAATGCTTTAGAAAAATAATTTTTGATTTTTTTTAAAGAAATTGATTTTTAAATATAATTCAGGAGCTGAGCTGAGCTGAGCGTGAAGTTTTGGACTTCTTCTAAAGCAATCTTTCCGAGATTTTGACGGCATTCACTCCCCGTTTTTGTATACATTATACCCTCCATTTAAAATGGAAGGTATTCTATGTTTGTTGAGCTGAAAAAAACACTTTCAGTTTCTGCAGGCCCATCCGTATTTAAAATAGGTTAAAAGCCACGCCTACAAATGACAAAAATCTATGCATCTGCCTCAAAAATTATGCCATAAAGTTGTAATTTGATTTATTTATTTATTTATAATTATTTCATCCATCGATTTATCGAAAATTGAGCGTGATCGAATAACAGACACGTCCACAATGACAAATATCTATATATCTGCCTCAAAAATTGATCTACGAACTTGAAATTCGGTATAACTATCTATAATTATCCCATTCAAAGATGTACCAAAAATGGGCATGGCAGAGACACTCACAATTTACAAAAAACTATACTCAGCGCAAAACTAGACTTTTAAGCTGTTATGTTATACAAACCTTATTAAAAAGCGGAATCATGTACCTACCACGCCCACTGTTTATATGTTGACGTAGAGAGAGTATTAAAAAATTTAGTCTAAGATCGCAGTTTAGTTTTCTTACTTATTTCATTTCGGTGCTTTAATAACAAAATCCTGACACCAATTTTTACAATTTTGACATTCATTAACCCCGATTACAATTTTGTTTCTGCCAGTTGCTGTTTCAGTGAATATTGCTTTTCTTATTTTTCCCTTTCTATTTGGCTCTATATATATTCTGGTTTTGTTTTATGCATGTCCGTACGTGCATGTGGCTGTTTTCATGTCACTTTCTCTGATTGGGTTAAAAGCGTATGTTGAATGTCCTGTGCACACATATATTTATTATTGTAAGAAGAACATTTACATAGAACACATGTACTATTTTTCAGTCAACGTTAATATTGTGCCAACAATTACAATTATTCTTAGTTGGTTGCATAAAAGGGGCAAATAAAGGCGAAACTAGGAATTTTACACAGAGAGAGAGAGAGAGAGAGAAACATTTTGGTTTATGTTGGGTAGGTGGGTTATTATTTCAAAAATTAGTTTGCACCAGCTCATGGTTTACTTTCTACATCCAATTGTATAAAATTTTCCACACAACTCTGGCAATAAGGGACAAAGGGGTAAAAATTTTAGAGAATGCTAAATAAGAACAAGTGAAAATGTTGTAGTCGGTCAAGCCCGACCATGTAATACCATGAACGCGAGGTCATATAAGTTTCTTCGTGAAATAAAATTCTATTGAAAGAGGTTCTAAAAATGGTATATATTAGGGACAGACACTTATGAAGAACTTTCATTCATTGTCGTTCATAGGTTGTTATATGGGGAGAAGTTTTAAAAATAATTCCACTCGGTCCATTTTCAATATAGTTCAATATAGTTCTGGGCAATTACATATTCTTGTATCCAATTTTATTAAAATATCTTTAAAAATTCTATCTATACACATGGTTATGGTTAATTCGCTTCAGATATTGATTTTGAATGGATCTGTAAATTAATTTTGAGTGTTACAAACATCCGCACAAATTTAATATACTCTCTTACTACTTGGGATGTAGGGTATAAATATGGCATTGGCAATAAACATTGCGTTGAAGCTGCACGTATATATTTGTAGCGTTCCCACCTATTCTTAGTTTTTTACCAAAAAAACTAAACTAAAAAAAAAAACAACATATATTTACGTCCCTTCCATTTATTTAATTGACCTGTTTTTTGGGCTAAATGCCAAATCTAAATCGGTCATATTACAAGTATAACGTGAGACACTATCCAAAAAAAAAAAAAAAAAAAATTGATAATAAAATGCAATAAAAAGCCATTAATTATATGCCACAATATGTTGAGGGAGGGAAACAACTATAAATTAACAGCAGTATTGTTGTTGTTATTATTATTATTCTGATTCTATTTCACTTGCTGTTGTTGTGATGTCTTAAAATGCATCAGAGCGTGACCATATTCAAATGCAATGCAATGTCACCAACATTATCATTAAAATAAACACAAAAACGATATTTTAAACACTCATCAACTTAGTGACAATATTGCAATAATTATAAATAATAATAATAAAAAAAAAAAAAAAGACAATGTTTGAGACAAATTTGAAATACTGTCCATGTTTAGATACAAACTGTAAGGGTGGCAGGTATTTTTGATCACGCTTCCAAGTAGTAAAAGTTTTATTTCCATGCCAATAGTTTTTTGTAAATTTAAGGGCGTGTCTGTTAAACACAGTGGGAGGAGCATATATCTGATAATTGCATAAACAAAAAGAAGAGTTTTTGCGAATTAAGGGCGTGTCTGTTTGCCAACCTCGCCCATTTTTGACATACATCAATGGCTACGTAAAACAACATCAAAGTTTATGGATACAGTTTTATAGCTGTGCTGTGAATTTTTTTTTTAAATTGTGGGCATGGTCAATATATACCTTGTGGGATGCCTGACATCTTCTACTACTTATAACATACGGAATGAAAAACTTAGTATACCTACCATTTTATGTAGAGTGCAACTAAATAAATAGCTATATAATCCATTTGTATATAACTTACCCCGGGCAAAGGAAAATGTCACTTTTAAACCACTATTAAAAGCAACATGACTGCTCTCCCTCGCTTATTAAAAAAAAAAAAACAAAAAAAAAAAAGAACGAAACAAAACAAGTTCTGTGGCGTTCATGTTTGGACATGTTCATATAAACATGTGCCTGTGTTTGCGGAAATATAATATTTGTGTTCGACAAGTGTTATTACTGTAGCTAGTTAAATAAGTTATCCAATGAGTGGCGGTGTACATAGAGTGCCTATCTGTGTGCGTGCGGACGAACATAATTTCAACTTTTTGATCATTTTAACACTATTAGCATAAACACCATCGCATATGTACGCATTTACCCTCTCGCGTTTCAATATTTGATAATAACAACAATACAACCCAAAAATGTTCATAGTATTTGTTGGCTTGAAAGTAATCTTTACACACACACACAAGCACACACGTTTACGGCATCTCTCTCTCGTTCATCCTCTATTGTTTAAATTTTAGTATAACTGGCGTGTTTGTTGTGTTGTTATTGTTCTTTGTTAGAGTAATGCTAACTGAAGCAGTATCAGTTCTTATTGTTGTTGTTGTTGATAGTTTTTGCTTATGATGTTTTGTAGATTTAAACATAAGCTTCAAATGTGTTGCTTCTCAACAAACATGTCAAAAGTTTTAAGTTGTGTGTTATGTGCAGCTTTCCATTTGTGAGAAAATATTTTCAGTGTAAACATCAATCATAATTAACAAGATAAACGAGTACATTGCCGGGTTATAACAGATTGCCTCTAAGTATTTAATGTTATATTAAGTTTGTGCAGAGAAATCGAAAACTTATAAAGAGAGAGGATTCTAAATTGGCGGAAGCCATTTTACAATGTTCGTCCATCTATCCAGGTGTTGTCTTTTCATGTAATTTTTTCTTCTTCACTTTTTAATATTGTTTGATAAAATTCGGTGAAGAATAGTTAATTAGCTTAATAGGTGGCTGTGTTAAATTTGAACCCGATCGGATCATTTTTAGAACCTCTTTCCATATAATGGTGTCACGAAATGACTTATATGGCAATACTTCGCATTTGCAGCTACAACAAAACTAATTGTAGCATAATTTAAGGAGCCAAGTGGTCAGGTTTAACCAACTATAACATTTTAATAAATTTTCAAAACAAAATGTTCTCTGTTGCTCAAAGTCAAAAAGATCTTAAACTGAAATGTCTTTCATTCTGTAGAATAGAAAAGTATTGTACTTACCCAACAAAGTATAGGCTAACAGTAAAGCACATATACCCATATTCGTAAGTACTGCGGACCATATCGTTTGTGTATTATGTTTACTGCGTCTCTTATAAGGAGTATTCTTCGGGTGCGAGGTTGTTGATTTCGTTGACAGTATGTTTTTTGTGGGATGCATGTTGGCAGGTTTATGCTGTCGTTTGCTTGACGAACCGAAACAAGCGCAACATTTCGTTGAGGCGGGTTTGTAATTCAAATTGCTGCGACTGGTATTTCTGCTGGAGTTGGTGACTGTCATTGGTACTGTTGCATTACCCGAAGGCGCAGTATAATTATCATGACTCGAATTCACCGTTGTGCTAGTAGCAGGTAATTTAGAGCCTCCATCAATATTTGTATTATTTATGTTGATCAATGTCATGTTAGAGGACGAGGATAAATTTGAAACCGGCTCTAGTGGAGGAGGCCCCAAATCCGTTGCCCCCATACCCAATGGTATGAGTGGTGTTCTGGAATTGTTGGTCGGATATTTAAGCAACAGGCTGCCGCCACTCGTCGCTATTAGGGATGGTTGGGCGGCCGCCTCGATATCTTCTAATGTGGGCATGGGCAGGAGTGGAGTTTTAAAAGTTGATGTTGCGTTGCCCGTTGTTGATATGCTTTGTATGGAGGGTGGTGGAGGCGGTGTCATACCTATTGTCACATATGAAGACGGCATATTGACATATTCACCGCTCGAATTCAAAGATTGTGCTAACGTCGAGGCAACAGATAGGGCTGTTGAGACTGCCGTAGCTGCTGGTTGTGGTGCAATAATAGCATATTGCAGCTGCTCCTGTTGAGCATTCATTCTGTATTCGTAGTCTAGGATTTCATGACATTTGTGACAGAATCAAAGGCCTTGTTTGCAAGCCAATCGAACTCTGCCAAAGATAGAGTTTATGATAGGTTTTTATTTTAGAAAATAATTATTTTAATAAAACTTTTCTTTGATTAAAGTTGAACAATTTTTTGAATCGTTTAAGCCAAGGAATTTAAAAACCATGTAAAGTTAAAATATTGTATGAAACACAGTTGGACTTTTTGGTTTTTAAGATTGCTTAGGTTGTCGTTTGTAACTCATTTCACTTAATTTACTTCTCATGAAACTTTTTTCTAACATCTCACCTAAATTTTGTGCATATTCATGCAACTGAGAAACTCCGCACACTAAGAAAATACACACTAAACTCAACTAAACTCAAACATAACGGTTGACAACTTTTAATTAAATCAACTTTTTTTGTCCCATCCCTCCATCATTGTCATCATCACCATTGTCGTCTACAACAGCATGTGAAAATTTTGAGTAATCAACTCTGTCTCATACTCCATGTAGCCATGTCAAAACTTCTCCAATTTTAAATAGCAACATAAAGCTTAGAAGCGGAGAAACATTTCGAAAAATTTATATAAAAAATATTTAATGGAAGCCAAGACAACACAACACAAGATGAAGTGGTAAATAAGTTGCGATAGGGAAGCTTTTTTACTCTTCATGACCATATAGCGTAGGGGTGTCATAATATACAAGAAAAACTCCTTCTCGCTCATTGAAGTAAAGTTAAGCACACTTTACTTTATAATTAAATGTTTGCTTGTAAGTTATAAAACAAGTCAAGTCCAACCATTTAACACTCTACATCATTAAGTTTTTTAAATTATGCTGATTGTTGCATTGGTAATGTGAGGCATATAAGTCATTTCGAGATATATTATAATGTTGGAAGGGGTTCTAACAATGGTCCGATGGAGATCAAATTTATTGCAACTAATTTATAACTATTCTTCACTAAATTTAGTTAAAAAATATTAAAAAATATAATATTTTGTCATATAAGAACTTATAAACCTTATATTGGAAGGGGTTTTAAAAATAGTCCAATTCGGTTCATTTTTAATACGTTTTTTTTTTGATTCAAAATATATCCTTGTATCAAGTTTCAGCGAAATATCTTATAAAATGTGACCTGTAGCTTAAGCATAAATTTACATGGACAGATGGACAAACATGATTAAATCGATGTGCAATCATAGGAAATCCAAAATTTACCTTATAACCAAATAAAGTTGTTATACTTGCTACTTGTTGTTGTTGTTGTTGATTTTTTTTGGATATTGGTCCATTGCAATACATATCTATACCACTTTTATTGGACATATAAATAAATTCCACCATTTTACCATCAAGAGGGAATTTAGAATTAGTAAATTTTTCGTACAAATACAAACATACATACAATATATTATGGTATGAGTTTTTGTTAAATATATAATGAGTTCTAAATGCTGACCATAATGTTTGAATCCTCATCAACTGAAAGTAATTAAAATTAAGCGGCGGTAACATCGGCAAAACCTCTACATTTAGTATAAAAGTTTCACTTTTTTTTATGTTGTTGCTGTTGTTATTGTTAATTTCAATTCAATACGTTACATAGTGTTGCTATCATACTTAGAAAAACAGACATACATACATAATAAATAAACCTTACATGTGCGATTAAATGTAGTTTTATTTTATAGTTGTAGTTGTTGTTGTTGTTTTTGTAGAACAAACAACATATTATTGGAAAAACAGTGTAAAATAACAGCAATAACATCTACAACTGCAACTACAACAAAACAAAAAAGAGTACGAAAAACTAAATGTAGTTTGAGTCAAATCTTGGACACTCTTTACGTTAGATTATTAAAATAAAATTTTTTCATTTCATTTGCAGAACCCATATGTCAAAGACCCTAAAAAGTTGGCATCAAAAAAAAAAAAAAATCTGTTGTTAGCATTCTCACGGGCGTAAAGTTTAAAATATTGAGCTGAAATTTTTAACAGACACTTTTAGTCTTTGGCATACAGACAGACTACCACAAATATTCAGAGTTTGGTGTTATAAAAAGAAATTTTTGCATTTTTACATGAAATCTTTATAGTTTCCTTTTAAATATTACAAACATTTTGACAAAGTTAGTACAGCTTCGATTTCAAGTAGTTTGTAACTTTCAATAATGTTGAAAATGTTTTACAAAGTAAAGTCACTATTCGCTTATTTTGTTTTTATTGACAATAAAACTTGACAAATCGAATTGTTTGCAAGTGTATGTTTGTGCGTTGTGTGTTAGCGTTTTTTTTTTTGGCAACAACTAACTACACACATCTCTACTAGGAGTGATTGTAAAAGAATGACGTGATAGTAAAGTGAATTGCAACAAAAACAATAACAACCACATCAACAATAACAATTGGATAAATAAACAACACTTTAAAGTTTCTGTGTATGCAGCATGAAAACATTTACATGTACACAGTATAAAAGCTTAAATTGAGATCATGGCTAGGCCAACAATAATAACAACACGCCATATACAATATTGCAAGACAGAACTTAAACACACACATACATATATTGTTCGGCTTAATCGGCAACGAAAGTACCATAAAAATAAAAATGAGCCTGAATTTATTTGAACATCACAACTACCAATACAAATCCAATGCTCAATGGGATGCTATAGCAACAACAAGAAAAATCACACCAACCATTATATGTGAAAAAAATTTAAATTAGAGGAAAAATTTTATAAAAAAGAAAGAACAACATAAACAACTAAAAAGGCTATAACTGGCTTAAATCGAATTTTGGACGCCCCCCAAATTGTAAGCTTGGCATATATAATTGCGCCCAGTACATAACTCAATAAAAAAAGTGACACATTTTACCTCAATGCTTGTATTTTAGATTAAATAAGGGATTTTGCAAATAGTGGGCGTGGCACCTTACTGCTTCTTTATCATTTTAAAAATAAATAAACATACGCGAAGAAACTAGTTTTTGTACGATCATGAGAAAGCCAGAGGGGCTTGCATGAATTGAGACTTTAATGTTGATGAAGAATTTATATACTTTGTCATGTGACCTAGGAGCCTCCTTTCAAGTGTTGAAAATGAAAAATCCATCTTATGTGGATAACATAATAAGAAAAGCTGAGCATAAAAGGAAGAAGCAGTATTTTAAAATATGAAATATAAAAGATAAACAAAGATAAACTTTTCTACTTATTAAAATTTTTGCTCTTAATAAAAAAGAAATATTCTGCAATTTCAGTGATTTGATCAAAAAAGTCATAAGCCCCGTTCAATGTTTAACTATTAAGTTAGTTATAAGCTGTACTGCTAAAGCTCATCGATTCGCTTACATATGCCATAGTTAAGCCGAGCAAATATGCATGTGTAAGTAAAGTTAGTTGGTTTTGTTCGTAGGAGGAGCAGAGAGGGAAACCCATTCTAATGGTTGACCTAAGAGTTACGCTCTCATTGTTAGCGTGGTGGTTGGTGCTGTTGTCATTGTACAGTTTTTACAGTACAATTGGCATTTCATTCATTCATTGTTTGCGAGGGTTTCATGCTGCAAGCACGTAACTTTAAATCCAAAATAATTTACGGGCTCATGTTTTGTGGCAACCAAAACCAATGAACTGAGAACGGCAACTGTTCAATTCAGTACACCCAAAAGTGGTAAAGTTTTACAACAACAACAACGACGACAAAAAACAAAAACAAAAACAGAATCATTGATATAAAAATGCAGTGTTAGAGAACATATATACAAACGTGAGCAACTCGTTGTGCATTCTAAAATGTATTGTATTGTAGTTGTTATTATGTGTGAGTATGTACTGTTTATATGTGCTCTTCATTTCTCACGCTCTTTTCCTTGTACGATGCCAGCCACCTCAATCATTAGATGCTGTTGAAGCATAATATTGAAACGATTTCCGGCGGATATGTGCGCTCATCGTTAGCACGTGTGTAAATATTTTTCAAATTTCCACGTTTTCACACTTGTTCACTCATTCTATTCTTCCTTTTTTTTCAGTTTTAATACAGCTTTCATTTTAACGAACACTTTTATTTCATTCGATTTGTAGTTCATAAGAAGAGGCTTCACGCCTCCCATTGGTTACGCGTACAAATATGCTTGATCAATATAAGTAAACACTCTATAAACATAAAAAGAGAAACATTTATAACTCGTGAGAGAGTTAAATTATTTTATTATATATCAAATAGTTTAAAAACTTTTACTCTTGCTGGGGTTTTTCTGGAATTTCTTTTATAAAAAAATTATTCCTTAAGAAAAACGCTTCACATCACAAGCATTATATTGCAGTGACGTACGAAATGTTAATTGATAACAAACAACATATTGTTTTATCCAATTCGTCGATATGTTGACGATATTAAATTCTTTTTTTTTTTTTTTGTCGGCAAGGGGGGTAATGTTTTATCCAGTAAAATAATAATAACGTCAATTGCACAGTTTGACATTTATATTAAATTACTTTACATCAGTTATCCTTATTCCGTTTGTTTCATTTTCATCTGCTGCTACTGACAACATCTTCCTTGTCTCCATTATTGTCACTATTATAATAATTTTTTTTCCAAATTTCCATTAGCAGCATTCTCTGTCATTTGCTACCTACTTGCATCATGTACACGTTAACGTTAAAGAAATGCTAACATTGATCTACTCATAATAAGGTGTATAGTGAAAAGAATGACAATTCGATGATGAAGCTGGGGCACCGCAGAGCATTGTCAAGGCGATAATAATTTTGTCAATAAAGTATGAGTAGGGAAAGAAGAACACAAGAACGTTTAATGAAAAAGTAAAAGGCAATTTATTTGGGGGGAATTCTGCACCAAAGAATAGATTTTTATGGGGGTTTCTTTGATCATATTAAGGAATATACCGAAAAATAGATAAAAAAAAATTTGTTTTTTTTTAATTATTTTTTATTTTTTTAAATTTTCATTTCTTTAATCCGATATTTTTTATATAATATTTAATATTTTATTATTTTAATTTATATATTGTTATTTATATTTATTTTTTTTGTTTTTTATTTATTTTTTATCTTTTTATATTATTTAAAATTTTTTAAATTTATTTTTTAATATATTTGTCTTTTTTATTTTTATTTTTTATTTATATTTTTATTTATTCCGTTGTTGGATTTATTTCAATTACACTTAATTCTCTTTTTATACGAATTGTTTTGTTTTAGCACGATTTTAAATATTTTTAGTTCTGAAATCAATCTTCTCTTCCATTAAACCAATTTCCTTTTTTTACATGAATTTTTTTTTGCCCGAATTTTTTGGGAACCTATCTATTGTGTAAAAAGAGTATTAGGTGTATAATTATTTTATCAAATTAATGCTCTTAAGAGCCTGTTTGTTTGTAATCTTAACTTGTTCATTATGTATATGTACTGGTAGTTCCTGTGCATTAATTTTTCAAGTACGTATAATGAAGAAACAAACATATATATATATAAACAATTAAAAAAAAAATTGCATGTTAATGTTGTTATGTTTATCCACCCCCTATACAATTTAATTCATTTCTCCAACGACAGTACACAAACTATACCTTTTGCTCCATTCTTGCTTGACTTCCTTCTCATTGTTGGTTATCTTGTGTATTTCATGGACCTGTGAATGTATCTTAAGTAATGTTCTGTGCCTGCCAACGACAATGACTGGTGCATTCGTATATTGTGTCTTTAGTAAAATTACATGTAAATACTGTACAATATACATACAATAATAGCGAAAGTAGTTATGCGTCATTATGAAGCATGAATAAGTTTACATGTCTGTTGATTTTTTGTTATACCCTCCATATATACAGTTATACTACACTGGTAATCTTTGAGGTTATTCGACTCGAAATATTGCAAATGGAATGATAAACTTAGTATACTTACAAAGAATACTAAACTTTGTATATAGTATGTCGCTTAATCCATTTCAATACCAATCACCATATAGATTACTTAGATCCTTATATATATAGTGCCTTATATTGTAGTTTCCTTGAAGTTCGCTTCTGGAAGTTTTCAACAAGCAAAAAAAACCTAGTGTACTTCGTTTACGAAAATGATAGATATATGAAATGTGATTTCTGTTAACAGAGTCTAGTTGCTATACATACGAAAAAAAAAATGTTCTCTTTTGCCTAGAAGTTGCTTGATTGGTCTCGTTAAGATAAGTTGAGTTGAGTGGAGGCTGAATAACCCAGTGATATACTCAAACTTATTTCACCATATCACAGCACACAGCATACTTAACTTATGCCATAAAGATGACATCATGAAACATCATGAAACAAAAAAAAACTCATTAGTTGTTGAATACATAAAAGCACGCATTGTACGCATTGAGTGAACAAGCATTTGCACACAAACACAAACGAAAACAACCATACTCCCAAAAGCAGCCAAAATTGAAAGTCAATTACAAGAGCGACCACTCTCTCTCCTTCTCTCTGGCACACTAATCCATATTTATTTTGTTACCTGAGGGGTAAACGTACACATTTGAATATATTGTTTGCGTATGCGTATGCTAAACAGAGTGTTTGGTGCGTGGCTTGTTAAAAATTTTACAGGGTATAATTAAAGCAACAACAACAACAACAACACAAACAACAACAAAAATGATGAAACAAAATCTAGCTAGTTCAAAAGCCTGTTAAGCATTAACTGCTTTTCTGCGATTACAATACTTGTTCAGTGGTGTGTGCTGCAAAGGGAAGTTGTTGGAAATTAAAAGCATAGTTTTAAGCTTTTAAAAATCCTTAATTGCAGCCAATTTGTGTAAGAAAACTAAATTTTAAATACTTTCCACATTTATTTATAAACATTGGGCGTGTCAGGTACATCTTAACAAGTTCTAATAGTGTACGTTTTATGTAACAGCTTGAAAAGTCAAGTTTTAAGCTCACTATGGTTTTTTGTAAATTGTGAGCATGTTTGTTATACGACCACGCCTATTTTTTTTGGTACATTGATAGGTGGCCAAATTTCAACATAAAACCTCAATTTTTGTGGCATATATATAGATTTTTGTCAATTATGGGCGTGGCTCTTGCTTCTTTTAAAAAGCAATCTTCTTGACCATCATATTTTATTTTTACATCAAAATATAACTTTGCTGGCATAACCGTGTTAAATGAGGAAAACTTGTACTTTGTCTACATATTATGTTCTTGACAGATGTTTATATATATATGTATGTGTAAAATATATGAAATATATATTTCTGTTATCCATAATTTTGAGATATACGTTAATTGATTAATCATAATATAATAATATTGTACAATTAATAATTATAAATAAACCGCAAATAGAATTTATCTGTCAAGTGTTTTTGTTATGTCAAGTGAAATTTATGACCGAATTAATTTCAATAACTGACACTTTAATGGCACTAATACAAATTAACTGAGAGTGTGTGCATTTGTTTGTCTATTAGTTTGTGTTGAGTGTGTGGGCGTTATGTTCTGTGTGGTCATAAAAACAAAACAAAATAAACAAAACAAGCCAACAAATAACAAAAACAAATAATAAAGTTTGCAACATTAAATCTTCATTTGCTGAACACACTTCATCAAACTTAAATATAACAATAACAATAGCAACAGCAACAACAAGAACAGTTAATAATAAAGCACAAGTCAAACGGGCACGTACATACCTGACCCATATATTCCACTCGGCCACATATGCACGGACACACATAATGCATATCCTATAAAACATATTCGCACACAATTACATAGCAACACAACTGTGATCCATAGAGAATCAAAGAAGATAGGTGGTTTAAACACAGAGAGAGAGAGTGTGAATGTGAGTGAGTGAGAGTGTATACTAAAATCATTCATCAGTAAGAAAACTGAATTTGGTTTAAACCAAATTTTAAATACCCTCCACTTCTACACACATATATGTATTATATGCCAGCTTGCAACCACGCCCATTTTATTTTAAATATATCAAATTTTAACTTCATAGATCAAATTTTTGTGATAGATAAGTAGATTTTTGTCAATTGTGGGCGTGGATTTTGACCCATGTTGTGTTTATTTTCGAGATCTGCATGCAGAAACTAGAAGTAACTGTACAAAATTTCATTTAAATATCTTAAAATTTGCAACAGACAGACATACAGTTTTTTATGCTGATTAAAAGGCTCTCTAAAGCCTGCTTCCGATTTTTGCAAATGTAATGATAAACTTAGTATACGCTCCATTTTATGTGGAAGGTATAAAAACCAACAAATACCATTTTGTTACGTGCTCTGTTTAAACAAAGTGTAAACATGTGTGCAAGTGTGTGTGTATGATTGTGCTTAGTCATGTGTTAACTATCGTTACGCTGTAATATGTGTGTGTGTGTGTGTGTCTGTGGGTGTATACAAATATATTTTATATATCTAGGATATATCTACATTATGTGGATTTGATGGTATTAAATCCACGAAAAGCAATTCAATCGATGGCATTTGATGAATGTTCCACTAACAGTTATAAAAAAATTTCAATTTACTTTTGATCACTAATTGCTTTTCGGTGGTTTTCTCATCACTTATAGTATATATACATACAAATACACAAACATATAAATTCAATTTATTAAATATGATATAAGGTACAGTATTGAGTTATTAGAAATTTAATTTAATGTAATGTAAGGGTATGAGGTAGAGGTATTCTTAGCTGTTAACTTATTCTCACAGAATTCAACTTTAATTTATTTCTTATTACTTTTAACAAAATATTTGTCCATCCGTCCATTAGTTTTAATGCATTAAGATGTTACATTAGGCAAGATTTGTTCTCAGCCAACTTATTTCATTTGTTTTTAAATCATATTCAAACTGTGCCATAATTCATGTTGTTTTTCTCATTTATTTTTAATCCAATTTCCCATAAATATAAACATTAATCCCATACACCAGATTTTACGTTTTTTTTTTTTTTTTACCCCATTAAGTCAGGGCTTATTAAGTCCTTGGTATTTATTTTGAAATTTATTTGTTTTCCATTCACTCCATGATTAGTTGGCATTTGCCCTGCAAATAGTAATACTCTTGCGCTTAAACTATATAAAAGCGATTTAGAAAGCCAGATAGCGTGTATTTGGCTGTTTAAACATTTGTTTTTGTAGACTATTTATTAGTGTATGGCATGACATGCTTAAGCCATGGATTACGGTTGGTTTCATATAAAAAAAAAAAAAAAATTGTTGAAAAAATGAAATGAACTTGATGTTATACACCCAGAGTTAGAGAAAAAATACAAATAAAGAGACTTAAAAAAGTTGAGACAATTAAATCGTTGGCTGGTACGTTGGCAATAATGAAAGGATGGAAAAAATTAACCAGAAAAGAAGAGATTTCAAAAATTTCTCTAAAATTTTTCTTATCCATTCTTCTGTTTACTTCTCAAAGAATCTGCGACCTTTGGAAAACCTTCTTAAAATGGACATAATCCACTTT
This sequence comes from Ornithomya fringillina, assembly GCA_963978525.1. Lineage (NCBI taxonomy): Eukaryota > Metazoa > Arthropoda > Insecta > Diptera > Hippoboscidae > Ornithomya > Ornithomya fringillina. The sequence goes on from OZ021693.1 coordinate 21,348,286, forward strand.
TAATACATTTTCATTAAGAAAAAAATTACATGGGGGCTGTGTACTATAATAAATAGCACAGCTAGTCTCCTTACTCTTTTACTTGTCAATCTCTTCTTAATATGCATTAATTTGTTTAGCTCAAGCCATTGTTAACATATTCATCATATCCTTTGTAATTGTTTAATCACAACAACACAATAGTTTGCTTTCTTTCACTGCAATGTTTCACTTAATTGATTATTTGAAAGAACACCCTAACACTATTGTGTAAATTCAACATCTCCATCTGCATCCATCATTTTCATTTTAGCTATTTTTTTAATCTTTCTCCACCATACACATCACATCACATACGTCATGAAACTTTCTCTGCATTATTAAAGTAAAATGTTAACTGTACTAGTTTTTATAAGATAGGGGGGCATACTAAGTTTAACGTCTCATTTGCAACACCCATAAAGAGACTTCAGAGACCCTACAAAGTATAACTGAGTCGTTCTAGACATACATGTCTGTATGTCCGTCTGTATTTGGCATTTTAACATTGTTTCATTCACGTAAATTGTAAGATTTTGAGCTGAAATTTAATACAAATACTTTTCGTTATTGCACGCAGATTGATATTTAAATTAGGCAAAATTGTTCAAAAGCCACGCCTACAATTAACAAAAATCGATTTATCATCCAAAAAAATTGTGATATAAAGTTTAAATTTGAAGCATATGTTTATATATATCCCATCCATTGATGTGCCCTACAAAGCGTAAAACTCGACTTGTAAGCAGACACTTAATATATGTCCAATACGCCCATTATTTGTATATACATGTGGAGGGCATTTAATCTTTGGCCCAAACCAAAATTAGCGTTCTTGCTTCTTTCTTTATGTCTTTGGGGGGTTATGAGTGTGAGTGGTGGTAGGTACAATTGTCGGTTTAACCAAAAACTTCATCGCTCATTTATCTTAGTGCTTACACACATGTAGAAGTAATTCTGGCAGAAACGTAATAAAACTTTATGGTTAAAACTTTAATTTCTGTTATCCGTCTTAACTTATACATAAAAAAAAAATACGTATACTTGTGTGCTATACTTATATATATATTGTATAATATATTTAAACATTTTTAAAAGTATTGTATGGAGTACAGTCCCAACCAGCATTTTAAGTGAAAGTTATGCGTTGAAATATTTTATTTCTACTACTTACTTACAATGCCTTCTTTCACTTCTCCTTCATTCTTCAAGTTATTGCCAAGTTAACAATAGTTGTTGTTGTTTGTTTGTTGTTGTTGTTGTTGTTGGAGCATTTCTATGCTTCACTAACTAGACTTACGCATAAATGCCAGAGTGTATGTTAAAAATTTGTTGTTAGGACATAAATCGAAAAGTAAAAATACAAAAAAAAAAAAAAAAGAAAATGAATATGATAGTAAATTGGAAGGCAAACTAAACTTGACTCTATCTATATATTATCTGTTCCGATTTAATGAGTATCAGTTATATTGTAGTAAAAATAGAGAAAAGTTTAAATTGAACATTGGCCCGCGTACAGGGCCATAGATGTACCCGAGAATTCTTTTCTCAAACACTCCTAAAAGAACCTCATCATTTGGGAAAAGCTTAATATTTGGATGTGTCACATTTTGTTACGTTCGGAGCTTATTTAGAACCCCTTTCTATATAAGGATATATCACGAAATTCGATATGTGGCAATACCTTGCCTTTACTGTTACAACTAAATTAATTGTAGCATAATTTAAGGATCTAAATGATGTAGGGTAATAAATGGTCGGGTTTAATCGACAAAAACATTTTATCTTACTTTTTTTTTGGACAACAATATATTGAGCAATCTGCTAAATCAAATATTTATCGTTATTGATTTTAATAATACTTTAAACGCGTTTTCTATTGCAAATTTTTCGTTTCTTTTTTTTTTTTTTGTTTTCAAATTTTCCTACATTGGGATCAGTGGTGGTCACAGTATGTCGCTTGACATTTTCTATTTTTTTCTTATTGTTGTTGTTAATGTTGTTTTCTATTGAAATTTCGTTTTATGATATAAAAGGTTTTTAAAATTTAATTAAAATCCATATCATGGCAGGGTTTTTTTTATTGTGAACGTGGTATAATAAAAACAAAAAAGGTTTTTTATATTTTATCAGCTTAACAATGGCGGTATATTAGGTTTGTTACAATCTATACAATAGTCAGCAGGAAACTTTAGTAATGTTTGTAAAGTGAGTTATTTCGATATTTGGATATAATATCACCAAGACCAGAATGGAATATTTTTAGGGACTATTTTTCGATTGTAAAATTTTTACATTTCAATTTATTATCTACCTCGATTAACATAGATTTTAACGTATAATTTAATAGATGTTAAAAGAAAATCATTCTGAACCTATCTCAGTTCCGGTTTATGCATAAACGTGAAGGGTTTCCAAGATTTTTTTCTAAACCCATACATTTCTCCTTATACGAGTACTAGTTGAAGTCTAACAATAAAATAAATATTTCAAAATAACTTAATCCGGCATTCTTCTGTTAGGTGAACGTGTTAAATCGTTGACTCCAGTTAAAAAAATTTGAAACTTCAACAAAACCAACAGCATTAGTTTCTTGTATCATACAGAAGCGAAGCATTTTTTTTTGTACTTTCCACTAGAAATTGAGTCAATGTATCTATTTACGTATAAATGGGGAATAAAATTGAAACATTTTATAAGTACAAAAAGATGAAAAGATTCGTAGCAAATAATTGTTCATGTTTTTGTGGCAGTATTTGTTATTGTCAACATAAAGTTCACTCACCCGATGGTAGACAAAAACATTTCATATAGACTAAAAAACAAACAATGCAGTGTTGTATGTGTGACAACAAAAAAATAACACGCACACAATGTAGCGACCTATTTAAAGGCAAAAGCCTAAAAGCAAACTATGGCATTATTTGTCATTTAGTTTCAATACTTGAAAGAAAAAAAGAAATGTTCAACACTTGTTCGTTTTTGTCGAACAAGTTGGCTTATTTACAGCTATGTGAACTTTTTTTACTCCATTGTGTACGAAACGTATTCGCGATAGATATTCAATTTTTCATCAATTTACTAGAAGTATAAGAAAAAAAAAACAAAACAATTAGATTATGTGAGTTGGACGAAAGAGATTATGACACACAGATTTTTTGCTTTCTAAGGTCTTAATGGTTTTAGTGTTGGTATAATATCTAGTGCTTCTGGATTTGAAAATTTGATTAAAAAAAGATGTAGTGGTACAAATGCCCCGCCCACTGCATATAGGAGACTTTTCCGAATGTGATCCAAGTCAAATAATTTGCCTTCTATTTATTCCTTTTTTGCTACCTATACAATGCAAGCAATTGCATCGACTATAAAATATCGAATCGACACTTTGATAAACATATTTTTTTATATATATAATGGGTGTGCAATATTCTTTTGTCATTTTGCCACAATACTTGTTGTTATGGATATTACTACAACTAACCTAAATTCCATAATTCTGTATGGATTCAAAGGGGGAACATCTTTTGCCATACAATAGCTATAACATTTTTATTTTATGTTGATGCATTTTTCAAAAACACACAACAAGTGCAACAAATATTATATAATAATAATAATAATAATAACAACAACATGAAGAAAACAAGTGTAACCCTTTACAGTGTAAAGTGTTTGACGTCATTGTAACATGCTCCCATTTTCAGACCTGTTCTGGTGTTCTGTTGTTCTGGTATCCGTTCTTCTATTGAAACCCGTGAGATTTTCTGTCTGGTTGTAAAATTTTGTGGTGTTGTTTGCATTTTTATTTGGTTGCTTTTGTATTTTACTGCTTTTCCACATTAACCCACAGTTATCGCTGCCAAAAAGTTCAAGCAACTTTTACTTTGAAAACTTGTCGCAACTATTTGTACATTAACTGTGGGTGGGGGGGAGGTAAGAGGAAGAATTACAATACGTATTTACTGCATTCAATGACACTGTTACAGTTAGTGCTACTGGTGTCCTCTACAATCAAATGAATGAGATCCATTCATCCATGACCAAAGAAAGTTTGTAAAATAAAAGTTGTTTTGTTCCGTCACCCTTTAAATCTACGATCCTCTCTCTCTCTCTCTCTGTCTTTTGTCAACTTTTTTTTTCTGTTTCTGTTTCTGTTGGGTTTTTATATAAAATCCTGATAAATGATAAATTACAAGATAATTAAAGTATGCTTTTACTAGCAATGTTTTACTGGTACGGGCTGGGCTCTACGAATGTGTTCATTGATCATTAAAAAAAAAGAAATTGTTTTATTAATGGTAGTTAAAGTTTATAAATACATTTAAAGTAGTGGCATTTGTGAAAAGAGCCCGTAAAAATGTCTGTACGTCCGCCTAATGTGTCTGTATGTCCGTGACATTTTCTCAAATTGAAATTTTGACCAATTATTCTTAAGTTGTGGGATAAAGTTCTTGTTAAAAAAGAAACAGAAACATCTACAAAGTTAAAATTTGTTATAAATATTTATAATAACTCAGGGAACAGTGTCCTGTATAGAGGCCAGTTAGTATTGTAAGCTCCCTCCTTTGTAAATTCAGGAACCTTGCAGTTTTATTGTTAATATTTTGGCTTGCCTTTAGCCCTTATTGGTTTTCCAGTGGTTGGTGAAATTATTTGTTTCAGTGATGTAGGTCTTTTCCACAACACAGAATGATTCCGGACTAATCATCTGACAAAGGGATCCCTTGTTAGCTCTAACAGTCATTTCAATTTGAGATTTGGCCTAATCCAAGAATTATAGGTTTAATTTTTTATATCCATCATTATAAGGGGGTATATTGGTTTTGTGCAATTGTTTGAAACATAAAGAAGGAAACGTGCCACACCTTAAAAAGTATATATATTCTTGTTCTGTATTGAATTCTGAGTAGATTAAGACTAAACGTCGTTATGTTGTGTTCTTCTACAGGTAGCACAATGGATCTACTTATTGGCCTTTTGCGCCTTTTGTTTGGCGAACAATCTAAGTAACGTAGTCTGTACGTCTGTCCATGTCAGCTCTTTGGGTCTGTTCATAATATTAGTAAGAGTCCATTTTAATGTACATATTTAAGTAATCTTTTGTATTGGCTGTATTTTCAGTATTTTATATTTGACTACAGTACAACTTTTAATTAAAGCAAACCAAACAAATTCTTTTAAAATGACATAATCAAAAGGGAAAAAATAAACACAGAATTAATCCAACATTACAGTATTTTTGAAAATACATAACAAATGAATCTACGTACTCCTCTACTCCGCCACCAGAAAGTCTTCACCATGATACAAAGCTTTATTAAAACAATGCTAATAAAAAAACAAACAAAAAAAAAAAAAAAACACAAATCTTTTTATCTCTGGGAATAAAAGGCAACATGTATATATTTGTGAAAGGAACAAAAACATAGATTGTGCATAATCGGCAGATAGTTTTTGTGAGCTGTTGTGTTTTCCATGTTACTGTATACGTCTCCGAGTTACATTTTTAAACAGAAGCAGACTATTTGAATTTTGCATGTTAACTTAATAATTTACCCCACCAAAATCATAATAATATCACATTTAAATTCAGGTGTCATTTAAGCTGAAAACTCTTGCTACTCACGTTTCCCTGAATATTGTATGATTTTGTTTCCTTCATCCTTGCTCCATTTCCTGTATGGTGAATAAGCGGAACAGAGCTGTAGCAAAAAACAATAGCATTCCAAAAATGTGAAAAGAAATCCTTTTTTATGCGATAGTTTGTTCGCTTGCCAACCATAATAATGTTATTCAGTTACGTGTTTATACATGTTACCAAAGCGGCGCAAAAGGGAACGCAAAATATAAAATAAAATTTGTACATTATACGGTTGGTCTTTTTCTTTCTTCTGATTATAATTTTTGTCTTCACGAAATTTACATTTATTTATAAAAAATACCTTCAAGCTTAAGCGAATTTTTTTAATCTAATTTTTATTCCCACCACATAAGATGGCGGGATATACTAAATTTGTCACCTAGAAGATTTTTAATCAACATGTCTGTATGTTGGCATTCTCAAGGGCGTTAACTTAAAAATATTAAGCTGAAATTTTTTACAGATAAATTAAGACTTTGCACACAGATCGCTATTTAAAATGGGTAAAATAAATCAAGAGCCCCGCCCACAATCGACAAATATTCAGTATGCATATTTACAATTATTCCATCAATAAATGTGTTAAAAATTTGCATGGTCGAATAACAAACGGGCCCAAAGTTTTATAAAAAATTATATTTAAAGTAAAACTTGACTATAAGAGGGTGTAATATATATATATCTACCACGCCCATTGTTATAAATGTGGAGGGTATTTAAGATTTGGCCTAAGCCACACTTAGTTTTCTTACTTATTATATATAAAAATTGTTTTTACCTAAAAGTATACTTAAGAAGTTATTTGAACAGAACTCTTTAAATTATACTACAAAATTAAAGCAAATTTAAGCTTTTACAATTTTTACGCGAATGTTAAATTCTGTTCCGCGGAAAGATTTTTAATTTCTAGGTTGGCCCGTTGTTCAAATTCTTAGGCGTACTAAAGGTGAACAATGTTGCTGTACTGTTGTTGTCCCGAGACGGTTCTTAATAAGAAATTGATACCGAAGCGATCATAAAATAAGTAGATTTGTAGAAATTTTAGTTTAATATTTCAGTGGTTGAAACAGTGAGTCTTTACAAAAATACACAACCCGTTAAGCCCGCTCAAAAGTTGCACTTTAAAAGTGTACCCAAGAGACACTGAGGCTAGAAAAGGGCCATATATAATGGTTATAATAACGATGATGACATGGCGTGAGGTAACGTATAAAAATTGTAAATAAAGTTCCATTGCGACACTTTATGTAATCAACATTATCATGTGACGTAAACATATGTGTAAATATTTCTACGATTGATTGCCTGATTGTATGTATCGTATGCATTAAATTGTTTTTCATTTCTTATGTAAATATAAATTGGCTACAGTCTCCAATAAAGAATATTAATTTTGTCATTTCGTTTGCAAAACTTCTCCAACAGCTGCAACTGTTGTGCATCAATCAAAGCATTTGAGATATAATGCATAATACAGATGTATGTCTTTTCCGAGGAATATGATTTTTATATAATTCGATTAATAAATAAGTATTATGGAAACCGGTATTGCTTCAATCTAGCTGTAACAAAATGTAAAATTTTGTTGATTCTTTTTTCTTTTTTGTTTTTGCTGCCGCTGCTACAGTGATTGTGGTAGTGGCTGCTAATTTAGGTCACATCCCATGAGATTTCTAGTAATGTTGTTGGGTTCTCTTTTTATACCTTGATACATACATACATATACATATATACTTAAGCCCACATATTGTACACAAACCGAGTATGAGCAACTTTTTATAAGAGCTGAGTTGTTCTGAGTTGTTGTTTGCCATTCTGCTTATCAAGTATCATACATATGTACATATAATACGTGTAGTAAACAAGTGTGCTTTTTTCGTACAGTCTCCTACACTATTTGTTTCCCTTACCCACCATCATATATTACTTTATCTGAACGTTTGCAATGCCCAAAAGGAGGCATCGCAGATCTTACAAAATATATATATTTTGAATCAGCATTGAATACTGAGTTGATCTAATTATGTATGTCTGAAGGGTGTGTACATTCTGTGGTAATTACACTGTTGGTCTCTCTCGATTCCAAACTTGTCAGAAGTGTTGGTATTGAAATTAAGCAAAATCGTCCAAATGGCTCGACCACAATGCAACAAAAAAACTGAAAAAGACGCAGTTTTTTAAGTAAATTGTCCAAATTATAGAGTTTAGAATATTTATTGACATAAATACTCCTCGAGAAGCTGTCGTGCATTGATGGGCGGTAATCAAGCTATGTTTAGTTTTTTAGTTTGTGCGGATATTTGTAACTATCTCCACGTATCTCCAATTATATCTATTCATTCAGAAGTAAAAGCTGAATCGAATTAACCATGTCCGTCTGTACGTCTGTCTGTCCATGCGAAGTTATGCTTAATCTACAGATCTCATTTTTTGAGATATTTCTATGAAATTAGGTACAAAGACATGTTTTGAACCAAAAAAAAAAAGAACTCCATATAAAATTAATCGAATCGTAGCATTTTTAGAACACTTCGCTATATAAGATTTTTTATATGAAGAAAGTCTTTATATGGCAAAAAATCGCAATTTTTAATATTTTTTGACAAAATTTTGTAAAGAATAGTTAATTAGCTAAATAAGTGGCTGAGCCAAATTTGAACGCTATCGAATTCTTTTTAGAACCTTTTTCTATATATTGACAGGTCACGAAGTTGACTTACATGGCAATATCTATGAGTTTACTGCTAGTTGTAGCTTAACTTAAGAAGTTAAAAGGTGTAGAGTATTAAGTGATCCGGCATGCCCTAATGTAACATTTACACTTGTTTTACTTGTTTTATTTTTCTTACATTTATACCCCACGGATATAAAAAAAAAAAAAAATTAATATCACTTTAAGTTATACGCTTGATATGTACAAATAAAAGCAGACTATCAAATGTGCGTAAAGAGAGTTACTTACAGAGATATTTACACAGTTATTGACTTTACTAAATAAAACAGAACATCATGAATACACGATTCAAGGGGTAAATATACAATTTTCATAATTAAGTGATTGAAAACTTGAAAACTGTTTACAAATGGTCGAAGATGTTCATCATCATCAAACAAACAAAAAGGAAGCGGAAAGTAATGTTTAATGATGGAATGATAAGTAACGTTCATCACATTATTTGATTGAATTTCTACAGGCACAGGTACACGTACACCTTTCATGATGTATTCTCACTTTAATTAGTTTTATGTATATTTACTTGGCCAAGCGCGTGTTTATAAATTAATCCATTGACCTTTATAAAGCAAAAAAAAAAACAACAACAAAATCTAGGCCATTTAAAATATATCATTTTTGTAATGAATGTACCCTTATGGGGTTACGAACAATATTACAATATATATAAATAAACATTACATTGGTTGTGTAATTTATAGGTTTAATAAGCGAACTATTTAACCGCTAAATAAATGTAAAATTTATGCGAAGCCTTTAAACTTTACCTAAATGTGAAAGAAAACATACAATAGTCTCAGGTATGGAGACCAAAACATTGGTTACACTGTAATCCATTTTGATTTCAGGCTTAAACAAGTCATTTATTGCATTCTAAATTAATAAAAATTTTACAACACACACACACACACAAAAACTAATATATAAAATTTCTACTAGTGCCAAAAAGTTGAATTGCAAAAAATTTTGAATTTTTTTGCTGATGGTTAAAAGGTTGCATAACAAACATTTGTATTATATTTTAAACGAGTAAGAAAACAAAATTTGGTTTAGGCTGAAGATTATATACCTCTACTTCTCCACATATCAGTAGTGGGCGTGGCAAGTAGTTCTTTCAATATTTAGGTCAGATTTTTTACAAAAAAAAAATTCTATACATATCTAAACCGAAGTTCAACTTTATAGATCAATTTTTCTAGCTTATAGAAAGTTTTTTTTATCGAATGTGGGCGAGATTTTTTAATTTAAATAAGAATCTATATACAGATGTTAAAAATTATTCTACAAAGTTTTGGATTAATCCATAATATGAGAACGTACCCCAGAACAAATGGACGGCTATGTCGAAATCAACTCAGATTTTTATGTTGATCAAGATTATTCATATATATATACTCTGTTGGGAATATAGCAAAATGGAATAGCATAGTTACTATACCCTCATCACTAAGGTAAAGGCTATAAAAATGTAAGCCAATATAAAAAGGATTGGTTTGGGTTTTAAGTTTTAAGCCAATAAATATCTTAAGGAAAAACACCAGCCAAAGTCTGATATAGAATGATTTAAGTTGATATTATGGCCAAAAATTTTAGCCTTTGAAGATTGTGTACCTTAACCATTTTCTAAGCAATATTTATAAAGGAAATATTCATTCATGAGGCCAACATTTGTTAGAAATTTAAAGAAATTTTTAATCATTAATTTTTTTTTAAAACTTTTACTATTTTTATTGTGTGGATTATGATAATAATGCAGAAATGTTGCATTAAATAATTATTGCTTATGAAAAAAAACAAACAAACGAACAAATAAATAAAAAAAAAAAAAATACAACATGACACATTTTTGAAACAGTAATTAGTATTTTTGTAATTCTCTTTATTATAACAATAATTAATTAAAGTAAATATTTGTTTATCCAGCATTTAAACCAAATGCAATGTTATTTAGTTATATTCTGTATACATTCATTTTTATATATTATAGGCAAACACATGCATACACGAATGATTTCAATTTGCATAAATAAATTTGGTACAAATTAATTCAATTTCATTTTCTGTTAATACGACATTCGGAATTAACATTTTAATACTGAATAAACAGTTAAACACACACACAATCCGGTTACTATTTCCCTATTTAAATATTCATATTTTCAAACAGGTAATAGGGGAAATCATTTACATTTCTTCAACTGTAGGTGTCAACACTTTCATTTAGTTTTGTGGTTTATCATTAAAAATTCAAAATTTAATCCTTTAAAGAGGTTATTTATACCTCTTTATACTTGTGGCAAAGAGTATATTAAGTTTGAGAGAATGTTTGCAATGGCAGAAATGCCACATCCATCTTTTAACCCCAATTTAAACAAGTCCATCTGTCCGTCCATCTGTACTCTATATGTAAATTTGTGAGCTGTGACCTGTACCTGGTTACATTTTTTTCAATATTGTGATGAAATTTGGTACAAAGGCATGTCTTTGGCTTAGAAAAAAACGCTATTGAAAATGGACTTAATTGGACCATTTTTAGAACCCTTTTTCATATAATGATATACCACGAAGAGACTTATAATGCAATACCTCGCGTTTAATAACACATTTGCACTATTTGTAGCATAATTTAAGGAGCTAAATAGGGTAGGGTATTAGGGTATTAAGTGACCGACTATAACATTTTTTTGGATTTTTTTTACATATAAAATACTACACCTTTAATTTATTCGTAAAATTGTTTCAAAAGTAATAAGCCGTCCATTTTAATATTTAAAATATTTGTGGTTTATATCTTCACTTTGAAACAAACTGCAAACAATACCTTGGCAAAGGTAAAAAGCGAGTATGCCTTTATGATAGAGGTTTGTTGTTGTAGATCTGCTATTAAAATCTTATTACGATTTATATCTTATTCTATCCGCTCTTTGTGCATCATTTGTATGCAACCTTAAATAAATTTGCATTGCATTTTGCCAAATGACTCCACAGTATCCATTAGATTATAAAATAAAGTAAATTTAATTTTACATTGTGTACTAATATTACTGGCACATGCTCCAGCACATACACTAATACTATTCAGAGATAATAAATAATAAAGATAGAGAACAGTACGTAGTTGTTATTATTTGTGTACCAGATACTATTAAATCCATACTTGCCATGAGTGATTTCATTATTTTGTTTGTTTACCACATGCTAGCGAACGCTATGTGCAATTTATTGCCCTAGAATACTATAAATACGAAAAATAATGCTTCAGATATTTTATGCTAAGTTGTATTTTTATATTCACAAAATAGTGGTCATGATTATGCTTATTTTGTTAAAATGTTTGCAACAACTAAAAAAGGTGATTCAGTGAATCTAACTAGATATGTCCGTCTGTTGTTGGAAAGCTCACTCACTCTTTTAAATTTTAAGTTTAGAGTTGTAATGTTGTATGTACGTGTAAATGTAACTTTCTACTTAAATCGGGTGAAGTCGGTCAAGTGCCACACCCACATTTGCCGAAAATCTCTAAAAAAATTGCTCATAAAGTTGAAATTTGTTGACATGTATATAATAAGTGTATCCATCGATTTGTTAAAAGTGGGCGTGGTCAGATAACGTATCCTCTCACAATTTACAAAGAACTATATTTGGCATAGGATAGGATTTGTGAGTTGACACATAGTACAAACGGGAGTAAAGAGGTGTAGTGGATACCAACAGTTAACCGGACTGTTATACTCATATACACCCTTGTATATAAACCCTATCATTTGTAAGGTGAAATAGCCAATTCTAAATTTACTATTGCACTACTAAAAAGAGTAATCAAATCCCTGCCGCATTCGCTATTCGTGTATATATGTGGAGGGTATTTAATATTTCTCCTAAAACAAATTTCGTTGATTTGAAATTGTATTTGTTCGTATGCATAATTTGAATATCAAAAAAAAAAAAATAAAGCGAGAGAAAATACAAATAAATAATGATGATAATAAAAAAAACGCATAAACATATATTAGCTGACATATGCATACAAAGTGCAGACTGCACTAAGGGAAAGTGTACGAATATGAACTAACTAACTTCTCTATTCAAACACTTTAACTATGATGACACTGATGGCAGGAGTGTGTAACACATATATGTGTGATGTGAACAATGTTATAAACTGAATTATTATTACAAAAAATATCTTAAGCACTTGAGATGCTTAAGTATGCTTTAGAGAGTATAATAAGTTCGTCTTGTATTCCATTGAAGATTTCCGTCTCTAGTGTCTTTTGTATAAAAATTATCCATATTGTTAATGGTTGAGGTGTGAGTTGAGGTCTACTAACGACTACAGGATCATTAACCTTGCATTTATGTATATCTAATCCTAAAGAATCAGTTTTCATCAACAGCTATTTATACTTTCATCCATCCATTCATTCATTCATTCCATTCTTCTTCTTTCATGTATATTCAGTTAACTCAACAGTCAGCTAAGCCTTCAATTTTTATATGCTCCACATAAGATGGGAGGTATACTAAATTTTTCATTTCATTTGCAAGACTCAGTAGAAGATGTCAGAGATCTTATAAAATATATATAATCATGCAGGTGTCTGTATGTCCGTCTGTTGTTGGCATTGTCATTTTTAATGGCCATGGCTTTTTTAGTTTCTCTTTGCAGATTGCCATTAAAAAATGGGTAAAATCGGTCAGAAGTTACGCCCACAATTGACCGTAATCTGTATATATACCCCAAATATTGAGCTAAGAAGTTGGAATTTGTTTTTTTTTGGGGATTTTTATAATTATTCTAACCGTCGATGTGCCAAAAATGGGTATGGTCTGATAACAGGCACACCTATAATCAACAAAAATTTATTTGTCTGTTACAAAACTTAAAATTTGGTAAGCATATTTCTAATTATCTCAGTTATCGATTAACCAAATAAGGGCACGGTCGGATTAGAGATACGTCATACAATTAACAAAAAAACCAGTCAGTGTAAAACTCGACTGGCAAACTGATGCCTAAACATACATTATTAGAAGTCGGAACTCTCCACGCCCACCATTTACATGTGAGCATGAAGGATATTTAAGATTTGGTTTAAATCAACTTTAGTTTTCCTACTCTTTTCACATAATTCACTCAAACAAACACTGAATGAATGGAACGGCTCTTCTATCTAGTTGACTAGTGAATGTTTGAAAAACATCATAATCGTACAGATTTGATGAAGACTTTAGAATGAAGCATAATGTGCTAAGCGGTGAGAAGCATATTTGATTCATTCTAAATGTCTACAAAAACATTCCTATTAGGCTTCTCCATTTTGGTTTGCAACTGTATGACTTTTCAATCTATTACATTTTGTTAAATTGTTAAAGATGTTTTCTTTTCTAAGTTTCTTTCGTATTTTCTTCATTAGACATACAGATGGATATAATATAAAAGTTACAAATACGTTAAATGAGGACGAATTCGAGCTATTGCAAAATTTATTATCACTTAAGCTAAATATAAATTTTCAATTTTCAATTCAACAAAACATTTCTTTTTGGGATTTTTAATTACTTTGCTCCAACATCACATTCATCCAGTTTGTTTTTTTAAGTTAGTTTTTAAACGATAAGCCGCTTTAAGGTACATCTTGGATTTTGCTACAGTTTAGTTTGTGGTGCCATAGATAAGCTGGCTGCATTAAGAAGGATTTAACTTTATAATAAACTTTTCTATCAATTGTGCACAGCGATAGATTTCGATCGTGCCGTTACCTCGAATTGTGCCAGTTATAGTAGATTTTTTGTTTGTTTAATAGTGATGGTGGTCTGTCTAAACATGGTTTTACATCACGCCAAATACCTCTTGTATACGTGATTAAATTTACGAAAAACGGAAAAGAAAAAACGTCACCTATTACGTGAGTTGAAAATTTTGGTTTTAGTTTTTCACTACCTGGGGTGATTACAGAGTGAAATGGAATAAAATGTTAAATAATGTCACATACTACAGGTATGGTTCTAAAAATATGAAAGCCATTTTTTTATTAGTTTCGATACCAACGATCAACAAGAGATTACAAAAATGTGTATAAAAATTAGATTAATGACTTTTAAATTAATCGCACAAGGGGCTTAGTGCATTCAAAATAAACAGAATACTTTGAGGGGAGGAAAAAAAATGTAGCATATATATAGGCATTTTTTAATGTTCATTATATAAGCATAAGTTAAGTCGCTTATTAAAATTAATTAATCATATTAAATGTCATATAATTTAAAAGCTGAAAGATTTTTATCAACATGTTTAACCATCTGGTGGTCTGTTGACACAGCTCCATTATTATATATGTCACTCGGTTCACTACAACTTCTGCTCTTTTCTAACAGAAAAAAGGATATTTTTACATTTAATTATTTATCACAAATAAACTTGTCAACATCCTCCATCATTCCATATATGTTGCATTACAGGAAAATACTTTTCGTGCTAAGGATGCTAGCGTCCTGTTGTTGCCTATGTAGAAATATATATATACATATATAGATGTATGGCTGAATATATTTCCATATTTTCATATGTTATGTGCATCCTGCCTCTTTACCATGAGTAATCCCACCAGAGCTTTGCAAGTTATAGTAAGCAACAAGCGCGGTTTGGTTGATTCATTTTAAAAACGTGCCCATAAGTAAATAAAAGGTAGAATTTATTAAAAATGAAAGCACGTACTTGCGGCAAAGAATAATAGCTGTATGTTGGGGAAAGTGAAAAATCTTTGTAACTTTTCTTTTTTTTTTTTTGGGTAAAGGCTTATGAAACTTTTGTTGAATAGTGTTGCATTTATAAAAGAAAACTTTATTCGAATAGTTTAGTTAGTTTTCGTAAGGAATTTATTGGAATGAAAATGAAAACATGGAAAGAAAATTAAATTTGATTTAGGCCAAATCTTAAATACCCTTTATATTCACAATTATGGGCGTGGCAGGTATATGATTACACCTTTTAATAGTCTACGTTTTACGTATCAGTATACAAGTCCAGTTTTATGGGTAGTATAGTTTTTTGTAAATAGAGGGCGCATACGTTACCCGACCACGCCTTTTTGTGGTACATCAATGGATTTTGTTAATTATGAACGTGTCTGTTATTCGACCATGCTCATTTTCAACATATCGATAAATGGGATAATTATAAATATATGTGCCATTTGACCGATTTTTTCCATATTAAACGGTGTTCTGCGTGCAAAGATTAAAAGTTTTTGTACAACATTTCAGCCCAATATTTCAAAATTTACGACTATGAGAATGCCAACAACAGACGGAGACACGGACACAACTATATCGACTTAGTTTTAGACTCTGATCTATAATATATATACTTTTTATGGTCTTTAACATCTCATTCTGGTTGTTGCAAATGGAATAACAAACTTTGTACATATCTTTTGTGGAGGGTATAAAAAATTGGGTACGAAAGGTTTTTCTTTAAACATTTAAAATAATTTAGCGATACAGAGGGAAGAAATGCGCACAGTTTACTTATAAATATACCAGAGGTAGCCTAAACCAATTTTTTTTGAATTACGTATTAAAAAAATTCCAGTTTTTTAACAAAATATTTTTAAAGACGTCTTGTTATCTAAAAGGCGATAATTTCAATATATAATCAATTATATGTTAGACGAAGTGATAGGAAAATGTTTAACGCATTAAATGTTTCAAAAGATGTGTATCTTTGCATGTAGAGAGGATGTGAAAAAAGGATTGAAAAAAAGGACAGCATATGTCTGTTGGAGGGAATAAATCAAGCTTTTATTCTGTGTGCCATACATTTTAGAAGAGACATTCTGCCCATCATATGTCAGTCACGTACACATAAAACCGATTGAATTTGATATTTAGAGCCGAGACAGTCAATGGAGATGAGGGGAAAGCAGAGCAACACATGTACCATAAATAGTAAAAGGATTTAAAAAGAAAAATCACTGAGATTTGACGAGTGATTTATGAACGCGGAAATGGCAACCATTTCAAAAAGTCATAAATTTTCCAAAATGTACAAAAAAAAAATTATGGTTATAAAAAAAAAAAAGTGTTCCAAAGCATAATAAACGTTTATATGACAAAACATAAAGATAAAGCAGAAGACAATCAATTGTCTATAACAGTTTTGTTCTCTTTGTGATAAATTGTGAGGAAACATTGTATTGTACGATTGGAATTTAACACACGTATCCTTGACAATTCAACTTGAAACCCTTGAACACCTTAGGCTAAGAATTCCTTTTTACTGTTCTACCACAAACGATACTTTTAAGAATTAAAGCTACATACATATATTAAATATATGGAGATGTGTGTGTTTGTATGTATTCACATGTAACATATCTTTAGGCTGTATGGAGAAAACTATTTCATTTACAGCTTTTGTTTTAAAGTGTTCAAGCTCAAGCCTAAATGCTGCAGGCTCATGTGCAGTAACAGTGACAAACGTTACCTTAAGGCTTTCAAATGTTATATTGTTCTTGTTGTCCTTGTTGTTGTCATTATTGAAATGTTGGTATTTCATACAAGTTGATATTTTAGTATGGAGGCATAGATGAAATAAAAACAAAGAAGCAAAAAAGGACAATACATTTTATACATGCATTTAATCCCTTCCAGGCCATTAACCTAAATTTCTGTCTAATACACGAGTCCCTACACAAATTCATATGTTCACTTATTCATGAAATTTTATCTACATAATATATATTGTACGTGGTTATAAAGGCAGGCAGAAGAGAGAGACTTGGTGCACTTACCTAGTTTTATTTAATATCTTGTTGAAATCCACTTTTCAGCAACATGTTTAAATAAATATTTCACAAAATGTTTTATATGAAAGTTGAGCATTTTACTATTAATTATTTACACAAATGTTTATAAATTATGTATTATTTTCTTTCTTTAGGGAATTTTTCAACATTAAAAAATTTGTTTTTTCTTAATAACCAATTTTAAACAACTATTCATTCATAATTATATATTTTTGTAGGAAAACATTTTCCATTAACGAATGTTAGAATATTTGTGTACTAACAAATAGTTTACGGCAGGTTATAGGTCTGGATCCTATTATTTTGTTTTATGAATAACATCTTCAAAGTTCGATACCTAACAGAGATAAAATTTTGTTACATTCTACTTTAGATAAAAGAGAGACAGAGAGAAAGAGAGAGAGAGAGAGAGAGTGAGAAGGAGGATCTGTTACTTAAAACTCTTTAGAAAAGTTTAGACTGTATAAATTATAAAAATTATTGGCCAGCATCAAAAACTGAGTCGATCTAGATATGTCTGTACGTCCGTCTGTTGTAGTAATTCTCAAATCATTACATTCTCTTGATTTGTATATAAATGAGATGAAACTTAGCTATGATGTTGATATTTGTGGTAAACAATAATGATTATACCATTTATGGATGCACTAAAAATGGGCTTAAAAAGGTAGCAGACACGCCCACAATCGACAAAAGTTTACTTATAAAGTTGAAATTTGGTACACATATTTATAACTATTCAACCCATTGATATGCCAAAAAGGGGCGTGGTTAAATATCAGGTGCGCTTACCATTTACAAAAAACCATAGTCAGCTTTAAACTCGACTTGGAAACTGATATATAATATAATATATACACACTTAAAGGACTGAGTCATGTATCTACCTTTTAAGTGTATATATAGAAGGTATATAATATTTGACCTAAGTCAAATTTACTTTTCTTTCATGTTTATCTTTATTTTTCACATTTTTATGGTTATTAATTATTAATTTTACTATTTTAACCAGTTCACAAAGTTCACACCAGCTTCCACATTCACGCAAATTCCCAAAGCATAAATGGATTTTTTAATTATTCTTTTATACTTGTTTTCTTTGTGTTCTGGATTTTCCCGAACTGTATATAAAAAATTACATATCATTGAATTGATTTTTTTTTTTAATTAAAAAAAATTATTATTAATATTATTATTGTCTCATATTTAATGTCATTTTAGGTGCCTTTTTTTTATGGCTTTCGATATGTCAGGCACGGAAATGCCTGACGATTTATTATTACTTTTAGTTATAACTACATGACATTCTTGGCAAAGGAAAAAAATAAAATAATTATAATTATTTTTCAGCCAATCTTAATAACATTAACAATTTAACTAACAATTTATTTGAGGAAAAATATCCATTAAAAGAGTTTATAAAAGAATATTCGTATGAAACAAAAACTATTGTATCATGCGATATATTTTTTTAAAGCAAAATATCTTTATAACATATATAGCAAGTGTTTATTCTAAAGATCAAGATTATTGCATTCTACTCTTCACGCTTTTTCCCTTTGATATATATACACATCATATACATTGTGGAAAAATTGGACAACCATCATGGCGTCCGCCATTTTGAATATGTTGCTTAAGTATTAGCAAGCAAAGATGTGCGCGTCATTTCATCTTGACAGGATATAGCGAAGGACAAAACAATTGCCAGATTTCAGACATGTAAAGTAGTCTTCAAAATTTAGTGCTTTGTAAAGACTCAGGCCAAATAGCAGTCCTTTGTTTGTTGTAAATGTTACATTTATTTAATGATGTTTTGAAAATTTTATATATTTTGATTTCGTTTTCATTTCCGTTTATGCTTCCATTCTATTCTCATAATGAAGCTCACTTTGCTCTCTCTCTCTTTCAATGTATGTCTTTTATGATTATTGCTGATGCTGATGTTGTTGTCTGATTGCAATTCATCTAAATGATTTCATTTTATTTCATTTTATTTTTTCTTCTTCTTTATTATATTTTACTTCTTTTTACTTTTTGGGGGAAAATAAAAAAATTCATTTTTATATTCATGATGTTAAATATATTATATTTATGTGTTTTTATGGCATTTTTATTTTTTGTTCATTTTTTTGATTGTGCACAAAATTTACTTATTTGTTAGTTTAGTAAAGTTGTGAGTGACCGAAATCATATTTTATATAACGAAGCCAGGGAGAGCAGCTACTGTTTCAAAGATCAACATCAAAGTTTCAATTTATTTAAAAAAAAGTGGAATAAACCATTCCTTAGCGTATGTTTATATATGCAGGGACACTTTCTCATTTAGCGACAATTACTTGGGGGCCCAAGTAAAGGAAACATTTTAGATAATACGTATTTTGCATTTAAGATAACAGCAATTTACAGGGAATAGACATAATAATATGAACACCTGACATATACACAATATTTTATTAAAAAGATGTTGGGCCACCATTGGTTTTAGAGTAGCTACAATTTTTCGCAGAATATATTCATAGAGTGTCTGAACTGCTGTATTTTTTGCATCAGTAGTTTTATGTTATCTGTTCACAATTGTTTTTTATGTTCGTGGGTCTCTGTCAGTTAACTTTGACTTTTGCCCACTATTCCTATCCACCTATGATGTTTTACCATGTTTTGTGTATGTTGTCATTACCGTGGATACTGTCTGTTTGTGAAATTTTTCCTCTTTCAAAGTTTGAGAGATCACATAATTCACCGATCGCTTGTTTTAAGGGTCGTAGAACTGTGTAATGCATACGCGTCACATCATTTTCACGAAAGCATTGCATAATATGAATTATTATGTTCATCCGCTGTATTTTTTTCTAGTATATATCTTGAACTGTTTCGTATTTAAATAAGTTTTGGATACTTAGTGATAATGTATTAAAAATTGAATTGAATGAACATGGAACAGCCTTGCATGTAACGTAAAGTTGGACAACCTTAACCTTGCCTCAAGATTTTATTACACAATGGCTCCTTTACGTAGATATCCTGAAAGTGATTGTAATACCTTCTTGAGAATAAAGCTAATTACTGCTTAGACTTCTTTAAGAACTCTTTGGGTCCTTTTTCTTTAATTCTCTCCTCTTTTTCTAACTGAAACATTTCTATATAAAAAGAAAGAACATGCAATTAACTACTCCCAAAAACCACGCCCATACACATTAAATATCATTCAATTTAGCATATGACAAATTTTATTTTAAAACGCAGAGGTGGCGGGTAATCAAGATTTTGTTTAAATATAAACTTAGATTAACTGATTTAACCTTTAGATTTGTAAAGACACATAAACTACAGTT
Source organism: Ornithomya fringillina (assembly GCA_963978525.1). Lineage (NCBI taxonomy): Eukaryota > Metazoa > Arthropoda > Insecta > Diptera > Hippoboscidae > Ornithomya > Ornithomya fringillina. Next base: position 21,368,824 of record OZ021693.1, read on the forward strand.
AATTTTACTTCACTTATTTACTTTTTTGCATATGTTATAAATAAATAAACACAACACTACTGGTACTAATTGTAAGTTGTCTTTTTTACTTTATACTTAGCTACCTTTTATTATTTGGATTTTTTAATTATAATGATTTTTACACACATTTATGGAAAAAGTCCTTTCTTACAACCATGCATTGTCCATGAAATCTCCTTCTTCATTATGCCGTTGCTTTAACATAATGCAAGTGTATTTTGTTTCATATAAAATTCGTCATAATTTTAGAATTTTTTATTTTACTCCTTTTTTTGAAACACTTTTCTCTGGCATAGGACTTTTCCTTTATATGGATACAAGTATTTTTTTAATAGTTTTTGCTATTGTGAAACGCTGTCATATTGAATAATTGATGTTTCCTGTTTTGATAACATTATATTAGTTGTTACACAGACAGACACGTTTAGTTCGCGTCGTTTTACACCCGAAGAGTTAAGCGTTCAAGAGTGAAGCAAAGGCGACATTCACTACAAGACTAACATGCCGCTATAATGTCAGCATAAGGGCGCTGTTTTTCTAGGAAATATTGAGCAAGCTTTTACTCATTGCTTAACGAATCCTCTTGCTGTGTTGTTTTCTCTTATTTAACTAAAGTTATTTAGGTAAAATGAACAGGATAAGGGATCAAGAGAATTTGCTGAATATTTTTTTTTTAGATATTTACTAGTTTCGTTTGATATTTTCTCTTTAAAAAGAGAAAGTATTGCTCCTTTTTTTCGGTTTTTATTTATGACATGTATTTATATAAAGTTTTTCAAATTCTTTTTGAATTAAAGTTTTATTATTACAATATTAAACAATTGATTGGAGTGCTTTTCTCTACTCTTGGAATAATTAAAGTTAATTTGATCTAATTTAAACAAATCTTCATGTCTGCGTATTGACGGTAATTTTTATATCATAATAAGGTTAAGTGTTCTAAGAACTCACTTTTTGATATTATAAAATAAAAATTGAAATTTTATACCCTCCACATCAGATAGAGGGGTATACTAAGTTTATTATTCTATTTGCACCTACCAAAAAGAGGCGTCAGGGATCTTACAAAATATATATATTCTTGATCAGCATCAAAAACTGAGTCGATCTGGATATGTGTGTCTGTGTGTTCGTTATCCTATCTACCGATGTGAAAAAAATGGATAACAGACACGCCAACAATATAGAAAAAATCATGCTCAGCGTAAAACTAGACTTGGAAGCTGATAATTAAAGGGCTGAATCATATACTTGCCACGCCCACCGTTGTTATTTACATGTGGAGGGTGTTTAGGATTTGGCCCAAATCATATTTAGTTTTCTTACTTGTTTTTTTTTACAACTATAGATAACACTCTCTTGCCTGTTGTAGGTATTCTGTAAGAATACTTCCCCTGAATACTATTCGAGTTGTTTGTACATTTCCTCTAAACTCATTTATGGTATGCAAATAATATGAAGGCTTTATGACAGGTTAATAAATTTGACTTTTAGCATAACTAGGACGCTAACAATCACTTACCGAGAAGTTGTATCATTACATATAATTGATTTATTGGTAACGGCGTTCAGGTGTGTGTGTGCTTGTATGTAACAATAAGTGGGAAAGAGAAGGAAATAGAAGATAGAGTAATTTAATAGTTTGTATCTAAACAAACGATTAACCAACATTTTTAATATTCATGCATTTTTTCAATTAATTAATTATATTTATATTTATTCGTTATAATATAATAATAATTACAAACTAATACAGATCTATTACTCATATAATAATTAAAGAAAGCAAAAAAAAAAAAAAAATGCAACAACTACAACAACCAATGGCAAAATATTAAAATTCTTAATATTTATTTCACAAAATTTGGTGAAGTGAATATTTAATTAGTTAAATATTAGGCTATGCCAAGTTTGGACCCGATCATAGTGTTTTTAGAGCACCTTCCCATGTAATTTTATTTCAACAAATACTTTACAAATACGGCAATACTTTGCATGTACTGATACAACTAACAACTAGGTAGCACAATTTTAGGAACTTGGAGGAGTAGGCTATTAAAGGAACCTACATTTTCACTTGTTTTTTAACAAACTTTTCCTATCCATCCATTATGGTTTGTGTTTGATTGTGCGATATTTCATTCTTTGTCTGCTAAATTAACTAAGTGAATATTGTTGGTGAAATTACAATGATGGGGACGTAGAATCTTGGAAGAGCATTCAACGTCACCCTCGGTATCATTAATATCAACCACAGCGTACATGCTACATTGTTGTTCTTAAACTTTTAACCGAAACAATTAAAACTTAATTGAGTTGGAGCAAAAAATAGATTAACTTTTTACTTTACAATTATCTACAAAATTAAACTATTATAAAAAATAACACAATGTTTATAATGTTGCTTGTATGATACAAAATGATAGGGACTCTCCTAGGTTTGCATTGTTTTACTATATCAGGTGAATTTTCATTAATTTTACATGTGCTTTTAAAGAAGTCCAAACTTTAAGAATTAAGAAAAAATATTACAAGTTGTATCCAAGGTTTCGTACAAGCCATTATTTAGTTCAATTAGTCGTGACACTATTTTATTTATAAAAAGGATTTTCTTCTTCACTTTTCATTTTCTGTGTGCATCCCATTAAAGCACTCCACATTCACTATGAATTTGTAAACACGACACTGTCGCAGTATATAAATAGAAAATACGTGCACTTTCACCTCGATTTTATTAAAAATTAACACCTGTAACGCATTTATTTTTACAACCAAACATAACCTCAACAGCTTGTTGTTGGCAAAGTGTGAGCATCAGTACATACTTACATTTACACGAATAAAATTGTATTTTGAAGTTTTCTCCCTTTTGCAAGTTGCAGCAAGTGCTGGTTTAGGACCCCTTTGAAAAACAGTGTAGGTAACAATTCGTAACGACTAAAAACAAGGTGCAACCGCTTACGGCTTCACAGAAGGTTTACTATAACTTTCTATGGTAACAAGAGTAATGAGTGATAAAATTATTACACTTTAGCTTACCAACTGTTTAAGAACGTACTTAAATAAAAAAGCATAGTTTTTGTGATTTAAATTTTTTATTGATTTTGACATTGTGCACGAAATTTCAACTATTTTACATTAAAAGTTAACCCACGTGATAAATACTCGTTACAATCTTGTCGCATGCTTTGCTATGCCATGAAAAGGATAGCCAGAGGAAGCGACAAATAAAATAACTGAAATCTAGGATATGACAAAGTATAGTGACATTTGACACCACCTCAAAGGCATAGAATTTCAATTAAAGCTAAAAATGTGTATTAAATTTAACAAAAAGTTTGAAAGGCAAACGTCAAAGAAAAACGAGTAAGAAAACTGAATTTATCTTAGACCAAATCTTAAATACCCTCCACATCTATCTAAAAGCGGTGGGCATGGCACGTATATGATTATGCCCTTTAAGCGTGTGTGTATCAGCTTGCAAGTCGAGGTTTTTTATAAATTGAATGTCTGTTAACTAAACACGCCCACTTTTGTATGAAACAAATATATATTCTAAATTTCAAGTTCATAAGTCAATTTTTCGTGGCAGATATATAGATTTTTGTCAATTGTGGGCGTGGCTCTTGACCAATTTTGCTCATTTCAATCAGCGAAATAGTGCTTGTACAAAATTTAAGCTCAATACGTTAAAATTTATGAGACAATTTTTTGTCCATTTTTTTTTCGCTACTTAAATTCCCGTAACGCTTACTTTTACTTACTTTAGTGCATTTAAGTTCGGATTATTACATTGTAATATTTTTTTTTAACACTTTTAATCAATAGTACCATTTTATGAAAGTTCTTTTCATGCAAAGCTTTTTCAAAAGTAAATATTTTTATAGAAAAATTTTATTATTTTATCAAATTTTCCTGGGGCTTAACTGGTTTCGTTCATTCATCGATGTAGTTTTTATAAAAATTTGTAGCAACTTTGGAGCTCTATTTGGTTTTGGTTCTTAGAGATATGAAGGCAATGGGAATTTTACCTCATTTCAACTAAGTTTAATTAGATCTCTCAAATGTTACGATCACAAGCATTAAAAAAATAGGGAGACTTAGCTAGATCGGTTCAGTGAAAAATAGCGTGGCAATCATAATTTTCTATTCATCGTTTAGGGAGTATATAAAAATATTATATAATTTATAAACTTGGTTTCTTAAAACTAGATGTTATCTCCTCTTGTGTTGACTTTAGAACAATGGACGAAAACACGTATTTTCAGAAATGTTTCTTTCGTTTAGTTTTCTTTTTACACAATACATTTGTAATTAGACTAGAGTTAGTGTAGTAAGTGCACAATTCACTTGACTTATTTTCAAATTGTTCACTAAATAAGCCCCAATTTTTAGCACAAAATATGCAATACTTAAGCATGCACAACACAACACCTAATGTTTCTTCTCTGATGCCGAGAAGAAGCCTTCTTTCTTTCACGCTCATGCTGTTTCATTTTTGTAAGAATTAAAAAAAATTAAAAATGAAATATGTACACAGATTACCATGTAAATAGAACCTACTAGAGAAGCAGCAGCAACAGCAGAACAAATGTAAATGATTAAATAACGTTGACAGAAAGCGCAAAAATGCTGGTAATTAGATAAAGCTCAATGGGAGGGTGAATGTAAAACATTAAAAAAAAAAACATCCATAAAAATAGCGAAAGCAAGTTAATACAAGACATATTAAGTAGTTAATGACCTTCTTCTTCTTCTTTTGTTTTCCTCTATTTAAGAGTTACAATTAAATGAAGGTATACAAGTTTCATAATTTTATAGAAACTATCAAAAAGGATATAAAGAGAAACTTATAAGAACACCACGTATTAGGGCACTTCCCTTTATTGAACTACAAAAAATTTTAAACTTTCACTTCACTTGATTTAATATTAATTGAAAACTTCTTCTTTTTGGAATTCAAAAGTGATATTTTTTTATTATTATCTCGTACACTCAGTGTTATAATTGATTCTTCTTTTTCCTTCCTGGACGCACAGTTAATATCGAAGATGGCAAAATACCATTTAGGGGTTTTCCCGCTTTGCTGGCTGCCAGCAAACGCCTTTCATGTACTTTACGATGCTTAGTCAAATGATCCGAACGGGCAAAACATTTACTACAAAAGGTACAACGATACGGTTTAATGCCAGAATGAGAGCGTCTGTGGCGGGACAACTCATCAGACCGAGAAAACTTCCAGGTACACTGAGGCCAAGTGCAGACATAGGGTTTCTCGCCCATGTGTCGCCTCAGATGTGCTTTTAAATGAGCCGGCTTGGCATAGATTTTACGACATTCACCAAAACTACAAGTGTAGTATTTGTCGGAATCTTTAATATTACAATCCCCTACAATTGCACGTTTTGATGTTAATAAACGTAGATTTTCAGAACTTTCTTGCAAGAAGTTTATGCAATTCTCGGTACACAAGGGAGTCTCATCGGGCAGTATATCCACTAGTTCAGGAATTTCAATAAAGTTATCTAAAAATTTATCTTCCCAGTCGGAAAGTTCACTATTCAGCAACAATAAAGAGGGTAAACTATCATCCTCTTCCAATGTATTTGGAGAAGAAGTGGAGCTGAGTAAAAAGTCCAGACTTTCTTGTACCAATTTTTCGGTAAATAATTGATCATCCTTGTAATTATTCTCACAATATTTAGCCGTATAATTATCCATATTATGAGTATAATATGACATCTCCATCTGTGAGGAGTCATGTAAATCGGAAAAGAGTTGTTGTAAGCCACCATCCGCAAAAAAGTCCATAGCATGAGCTGGCACGATACGATGAAAATTAACTGAAAAATAATTTATTTTTTTTTTGCTAAAACTAATTTGTGTTTTTTTTTTTAAACTTTTTCGTAAATTAATTTTATTGAATCATTTTTTATGTTAAAGCTGCCGCGATAGGAAGAGCACTGCTAGTGATGTAAATGATTTTCACAAATATTGAAAAGTTTTTGCGATGTTCCATAATTTATAGAAGTACGCAAACATCATATTTTTTTATACTTCATATTCATTTATTTGCTTGTTCGCTTCATATGATGATCCCTGGGGTATAATTTTTGGCTAAATGTTCTCTAGCGGGATAAAATCTTACACTGCGCTGTACGTTACCGTATGTTGGCGTCATTGATATAAATTCAATTCTACAAAGTACTTATCACATGTGTTGGTTGTGAGTGACTTGAATGTACCAAGCGGTAACAGGCGCTCATCTCATGCCTTTATCTTGCAAATAAATGGTTTTCAGTTTGGGTTGTTGTTGTTGTTGTTTCATTTCATCTGAAATTCAATTTTATTGTACTCGTGTGTTTAATTTTTTATTTATTTATTTATTTTTTTTTTTACATTAATTTTGTGATGGTCACAAATACATATGTACATATGTATGAATGTAGATATAGATGAAGGAAATACCTTGAACGTTTACGCGATAATTTGGATCATTTGGAAATAAATGATAAATTCAATATGCTAATATCAATAGATGCTTTATACTTGGTTCATAGAAACATGTTATGCATAATGATTATATATATACTACACCATTTGTGACAGGGTATTAAATGGTCGGTTATGACTATCTGTAATATTTTCACTTGCTTTATATAAAACAAGTAAAAAACTAAATTTAACTTTCCATTGCAATTTCCATTCCAATGATGACATATACCTGATTAGTGCCTTAAAGAGTATATTATGCGAGAGAAAGATATGATGTATTGAAGGGATATTTTATTACCTGTGTATTGTTACATTATAATGTACCACCGAATATTTGTATCTAAGAGTCTACCTGATGAGTACTTTACCACTTTATTTTCTCTAACCTCTAACCAATTATTTTGATCACTCACAATTTAGTCTTACGGTGTTAAAGATTGTAATTTATAATATTGTAATATTAGATATTAAACAAAAATTAAAATTAGAAAAGATTAACAATCATAAAAATGGCGTTAATTAGAACATTTTTTTATATAGTAACAGTATGTCTATATAAAAGCAGAATCATGCGAACAGGTGAGTTTGCTTTTATGGTAAATGAAATCAAATTTATAAAAGAACAGCATTTTTTTTGTTTGTTAGAAATTTCAAATGAATCACATTTCATGCCGTGTAGCACTGGTAGAGGCAAATTGGGTTCATGCATATATCTAAAAGATTGCGCATTCGTGTACAACATTGTAAGAACCACAATACTTACCAAACGAGATCGTTTTTACCTACGGCAAAATCAATGTGGTTATAGAGACAACCAAGTATTGGTACGTACAACCCTTTAAAAGGATATTTCGTGTATAACTTCTTTTTTTATAGATTTGTTGCCCTAAAGAGCAAAGAAAACTACCAACTGTTATTAATAAGTACTTGCCTAAACCAGGTGAGTGTGGTTTCATGTCATCCTCGAATCGTATTTATGGCGGTAATATCACTAAAATTGATGAATTCCCTTGGATGGCTTTAATGGAATATTCGAAAGGTGTGTGACTCAAAGGCGCTATCAGCCGAATTCCTAATATAGTTTAAATTCTTCTTTATATTTCGTGTAGCTAATCGAACTGGAAGGTTTATGTGCGGCGGTAGTTTGATAAGCGACAGTTACGTTTTAACTGCTGCCCATTGTGTTACCACCAATGGTCCGGTATTGGAAGGCTGGCGACTGAAAAGTGTCCGCTTGGGTGAATGGGATTTAGATAATGATATTGATTGTGTTACCTCTGTAACGGGAGAGAAAGATTGTGCTCCCAAGGCGTTAGATATTGAAATCGAACGTGTAGTACAACATCCTCTATATAGAGGCAACTTACGCAATCATGTTCATGATATTGCCTTAATACGATTGACAAAACGCATCATTTTTACTGACTTTATTAAACCTATTTGTTTGCCATTAGAGGGAAGTCTACGACAAGCTACCTTTAATGGTGCTCAAATGATAATTGCCGGTTGGGGTAAAACGGAAAGTTCGTGGTACAGTAAAATTAAGTTGAAAGCTTATGTGAAAGGATTTGATATGGATAAGTGTCGCAGTTTATATGACCGCACGGTAATAGATCAATCGCAAATATGTGCGGGCGGAGAACAGGGTGTGGACTCGTGTAAGGGTGATTCCGGTGGCCCCTTAACAATAAGTGCAATGAATAAAGAGTAAATTGTCTATTTTTCTTCTGTAGAGCTTTCGTAATGTATTTTTTTTTTAATTCTAGAATAGGACCTTATTATTGTTTGGCTGGCATTACCTCATTTGGACCGTGGCCATGTGGTGTAGAAAATTGGCCTGGAGTGTATACTAGAGTTAGTGAATATATAGAGTGGATAACACAAAATATCCATCAAATTGAGATGAATATTACTCAGATTCAAAAAATTACTCAAAGATCTCTAAAGCGTTTGGAAAGGCATTAAGAACAATAGTGCGGAGGCCTATTGTTCAAATATAGTAAGTAAATAAAAAAGAAATTCATATTAAGTGATCATATTCATCTTAGATAAAATTGACTTTAATATTATATATAACTCAAACTAAATCAATTTTAATGGCGCAAAGTAAAAATAATATTATTATTATTGTACATTATTATACTATTGATTAAAAAGTAAATTATAAGAGTGGGGAATATGGGCGTTATGTGTGTAAGTTATACTGTTTAAGTAGGAGACCTAAAAAACTCAATGCATTTTATATAAAAACATATTTAATTAAAAGCAAACATTATCTGTAAATGTGTGTGTATGTTATTTTTATGTCATAGGAGAATTTTCTAAGCCTAAATTATGACTTTGGACATGTTCACACTTATAAAATGAAATAAAAACAAGTGAAAATGTTTATAGTCAGTCAAGCCCGACCATTTAATTCCTTACACCTTTCAGCTTTAGAAATTATGCTACAATTACTTTAAGGAAAAGGGTTCTAAAAATGGTCCAATTAGGTCCAAATTTAAAACTGTCTTATATAACTAATGAACAATTATTCACCAAATTTTGTCAAAATATATTAAGAATTGCAATTTTTGCCATACAAAGAGTTTCCTTTATTGTGGGAACTTATACGGGAAAGGGTTCTAAAAATGGGCTGATTCAATGTATTTCAATCCTTTTTAGTTTAAAATATGTCTTTCTACCAAATTCCATCGAAATATCCCAAAAAATGCAATCTACAGCTTTAACGCAAATATACATGGACAGATGGACATGGTTTAATCGATTTTGATTTTAATTCTGATTGAAGATGGGTGTGGCATTTGCTTTTTAGGAGAAATAAATATTCGCACTAACTTAATTATACTCTTTGCCACAAGTAATTCAGGGTTTAAAAAGGTATGTTGGACCTCTACCCTACACATTTGTGAATAAACTATATTATATTATGTATGCGAAAAGGTTACATTCTAAACAGTAAATCCAAGGTAATTGAAATATTTCGCTCATTTTAATCAAATATAAGAATCGCAAATGTCTGTACAAAATTTTATTATAATATTTGAGTAACGAAAACACGGATCTGGTCAAATCGAGTTAGAATTTAATTTTAATCAAAAATATATACTTTTTTTTGAACATTGGAAGCTTTGTTTTGCTAGTTACTAACGCTAAAGTAAACTTAGTTAACCACTACTGCAATGGAGATTATAAAAAAGGAAGAACATACAATATATCAAAAGAATATTTAAGGTGCCTTTAAGACATTTGACATCAAAACTTAATATTAATTAAAAATGGAAATTTAATTTATGATGATACACACACAAGCCTAACATACATTCAAAATGCTTAAGTGTATATGTGTATGCTTGACTAGCAGCTGTTTAAGGATATTTGATTACATACTCTATTGTGTTTCACTTATAACCATAAAGTTCAAAGAGGGAGAATAGAAGAATCATAATTTCATTATTAATTTGTATTGTTTTTAAATATATGTCATTTGAATTTGTTTTCCTTTTAACCAAAAGCCTTTATATATATATAGGCATTGAAACAGATAATGGGCTTATCCGTAAAAAGAAATTTTCAGCAAAGAAAATAGTAAAGAAAATTTTCTGAAAGGATGAGTTTCTTTTATCACTTATACAAACAGTTAAATATTGTAATACGATCCAAAGAGATTTCTAACGTTCCATGCTGCATTGTATGTATAGTATTGTGAGCAATGTGTCATAACTTTTCTTTCATTTAAGTCAAGAGGCTTAAGCAGCATTAAGCTACCTTGGCATTTTGTATGCGTGTATTTTGTGTGTTAGTATGCTGTAATGGCACCTAATAATGTATGTAGCTGGTATACATATACATATTATACTTGCGTTCGTGTATTTATAAAGCTTTTGACACATAGACCCATTAAACAGCGGCTGCTAACAGCGTTTACCAATGTGTCATTTAATAAATGCGTTTTCTCTATCAAAACCCTACCATATTATAAGAAGTAGAAGAAGAAGAAGAAGAAGATAATATTAAAATCTATTTTCTTAATACACCCATCACCCACAGGTTGAGAGTCTAATGGTTTTGCAAAATCTCTTTAATATCCAGCAAATAAGAAAATTAAATTTAGCTTAGACCAAATTTTAAATAACCTCTACATTTACATACAAACGGTGGATGTGGCAGGTTTTTTTTCAATTGTGAGCGTGTATTTATATATATATACGACCATGCCCATTTGTGGCATATCGATGGAAGGGATAATTGTAAATTTCAAGTTCTTAGGTAAATTTTTGTGGCATGTATATAGATTTTTAACGATTGAGAGGATGGCTCTAGCTCAGAGTTGGCTTATTTCAAATATCAAACTGCGTAAAGAAACAAAAACTGTCTGTTCGAAATTTCGAATCAATATCTTAAAATTTACGACTCTGACAATACCACCAACATGCGATCATCCGGACACACGGACATACAAGACTAGACCGTTTCAGTTTTTGATGATGATCAATAATATATACTTTTTTGAGTCTCTTACGCCTATTTTTGGCTGTTGCAAACGGAATGACACACCTAGTATACCTCCCATATTGTCTGGCGGGTATAGAAGAAACTATTAAAGAAACTTAGGGGACCCTACAAAGTTGGAATGAGAAATAATTCTTCTTCTTTTTATACAACATTTTATAATAACTTGTAGAAAACTTTATGAATTATTGCATCGAAACTTTAATAAGTTTTGTACGAATGCATACAAATAATTAAATGAATAGGGTGGGATATGGTGAATTATTGATAGAGTTTTTGTATAAATATCTTTATACCAACGTTTCATAAGTTTTAACCTTTCACACATATGTAGAAAAACTCTTAAGCGTGGTAATTTATTGCTTTTGTAATAGGACGATTGATAAACGTGTCATATATTTGTGCATAAATAAAATGTCTTTAAAAATAACATAATATGGAAAAGTTTCACATTTAGTTCAAACAAGTAAGTTAATATTTAAGGAACGATAAAGCCTATTCTTAAATTCTAACACTTATATCTACACACCATGTATTCAATTATTATGAAAAGCAATCAAAGATAATCGTTTATAAACAGAACAATTTATTTCAATTTCTGGCTAGAGCTATACTTGCCAATTACTAAATTTATTACTGGTATATAATCCTGACTTAAGTTTTCTTCTTATTTACAATATGTCCAACCATCACTATCTATCGCATATGAAAAGTTCTCTCCTTCTATTGTATAAAACACACATTTTTCTTTAAATGCATAATTTCACAAAATATGTTCAATTCTATTACATAACAATAACACAACATGTTTTTATGTTTAATGGGGATCATAAATGTACAGAGACTAAGGACTATGGTCGATGAACGATGGAAAAAGCAAATGTTTTTTTTTTTTTGTGTTTGTTGACCCATAAAACTGTTGTTAACATTTAACTTATTGGTTGGCCATCAATTAATTTTATACAACAATAAAGATGTGTCCGAAAAAACCAACTTTTCAATAAATGTTTAAAGCATAAATAAACGAAGTACTTAAATAGATAAAAAAAAACAAGTAAACATGTTATAGGTAGTCAAGCCCGACCATTTAATACCCCAAACCATTCAGTTCCTTTAATTATGCTACAATTAGTTTATTTGTATACACTGCCATATAAGTTACTTTGTAAAGTGGGAAAGGATTCTAAAAATGGTTTAAATATGGCAAAGCCAAATATGAAGATAATTCTTTGCCACATTTTGTCAAAAAATATTAAGAATTTCGATTTTTGCCAAATAAATTACATTACAATCCATTACAATAAAAACCTTATATGGGGAGGAGTAATAAAAATGGTTTTTATTATTAATTTTATAACTATATTCTTAAAAATTAATATTATAGATTAATGCTTATATATCACATTGCACACGGGTAAGAAGAGATGATATGATATGCAAGTGCAATATGAATATCAATAAGGAGAAGTTTATAAGTTTAATATAAATGTATGCAACACTCACAATGTGGTGTGATACACCCCAAAAGGAATTTATATTCTTGCTCAATGTATAAGGGTGCTATTTCGACCCTTTCACTCTTTTCCATTCCTCAATTAAAATTAAGTATAGTCATCGCACAAATATTTCTTTTATATTGAAGTTGAATAAGATTGATTCCATAGCATGTCAAAGTGTTAAAAAAAATCTCAAATTAAAATGCATTTAAAGTGTTTCTGTATTATACCGACACTCTCTTATTTATATGCACATAATTATTTGCTCTTCATTAGAGTCGACGCTGAGTGGTAATAAATGTGTATGATTTTTTTTTTTTATAAACGCGCATAAATAATTAGGTAAAAAAGAAATTGCCTTGTATATAATTAGCTAAGTAAGTGTACCACAGAGTTCAAACCGTGATAACATTTATGCTACCGTAACAGGGTGCAAATAATACAACTACATATACAATATAGTACCAACAACAATTGCAACGAATAAATATAAATTTTAGTGGTAATTTTAAATGCTTGTATGTTATGCAATACTTAGTTATAGCTGGCTGTGTGTGCGATATTTTAAATAGTATATTTCATGTCCGTACATCCAAACATTCGTATTATTCTAAACATGAACTAAGTAGTTGCTACAGTTGCACCCACACTAATACGTAATCTTCTTGTGTACGTACGTATATACGGTGTGAGTCCAAAGTATGCATGCATTTATTATCACCACATGAAATGTGTATAATATGCCCACATGCAGACTTGTCGGACAATGTTGTAGATGAAATAAAAAAAAAAAAAAAAAATGAAAATTTGGTGAATATAACCAACACTCATGTCATTGTACTCTATACCATTCACTAACTTTTACTAATTTTACCGCTGCTATTCTGTGTGGAGATGGATTATGTGGTGAGCAGTTGTCCCTCCTAAACGTGAACCTTCCCTTCTAATGGGTATTATGGTGTATGAGTCACTCTATCCTCCCTTGTCAGCATAATTTTCATTGCGCCCCCTCCTAACACCTCTTCTTCAATCATTGTTATATAAATTGCGAAATAGAATTAGCTAAATTAGAAGTTCTATTATATCTCACGCTGGCATTTGTTTGGTTTTTGAAATAAAAAAAAAATATATAAGAAGATTAAAATAAAATACAATAATGCGGGTGGTACGCAGAAAACATTCACGCATATCTAATAAAATACGAATTGTCATAGTTTGTTATAATTATTAGGGAGTTAATGCCGCATGTGAAATATAATTGCAGAGATGGTGCATAAAATACTTAAAAATTTGATTTTAAATAAATAGTAAAAAGTAAAGGAAAACATTTGGTACTAAATTTAAATACCACGTCCTCATTTATATATAAATTAGGGGCGTGGCAGGTACCTTATCATGTCATACATTTCATAAAATTCGGGACTAAATAAGACTTACTGGTATTTGCAACCATGTCTAGTTCTTCGCCCCAACTTAACTAGTAACCCAGGAATGTTTGTATCAAAGGACAATGTGGTATTTTCCGAATGTAAATTTGATTTCCTCAAAGTGTAAAACTGCAGAACCAAAGCCTCCGTAAAAATGCATGTTTCCTAAGTATAATAATTATAATAATGTATGGAGTTTTATAAGCTTAAATACTCATTTATTTATCAAACCGATCTCGACATTCGTGGTAATATTCTAACTGTCGATGGGTTACTAATCCAACGCTGAACATGGGTTCAAAAAATTCCAGCTGAAAAAACCCTTGTGCTACAGCGGCCAGAGCTTACTAAGACAAAGCCTTAGCCCACTCAAGTTCTGAAAGGATCTAGGTGTTTGTATATCAAGATATGAATATTATTCAAGATTTTTTCAAGTATAACTCACTATGAAACTATGTATTTTAAGTAACCCAAGCATGATATTTTGCTGTTTTATAGTCGGACGAATTTTTTAAATTCAAACAAAAGAAAACAAAGTAAAATGTTATGTTTGATCCAGCTTGACTATTTAATACCCTACACCACTTAGCTCCTTCAATGATGTTACAATTAGTTTAGTTGTAGCAAGAAATTCAGAGGCATTGTCATGTAAGTAGCTTCGTGAAGTAACATTATATGAGAAGAGGTTCTAAAAATAGTCCGATCGGAATCGGTATTTAATATAACGCAAATGCTGCAGGGTGTAAATATAATAGGTATGCAATCCTTTAAAACACACTGAACCTGAAATCTAAACAAAATTAATGCCAGAGATGCGTAGATCTATTAAAATATGCATTAAATATTCCATGTGTGTGCGTATTGCGTTAAAAATATATTTCGAAAACCTGGAATAAGATGGTGAGGAAAAGGACCAAAGCAACAGCAACAGCAACAGCAACAACAATTTAATTTGGACATTTTTACTGAAAGTTAAATCCAACAATGTGTGAAATTTATTTTGGAAAAGAAAATGCTTATCTACTTGGTAAGCCAAGCGTGAGTGTATGCACAGGTATCAAAAGAACTTGAACGACAGACTGATTTAATTTCTATGCAGCAGATATGTAAACATTGAGAAAGTTTTTCTTATTTTTTTTTTTAGTGAAATGAAACAAGTCAAAAAGTTATGTAGAGCTATGGTCAAATCATGGACACCCACATTTTAACATTTTAAGTAATTAATAAATATAAAATTTTTGACTAGCCACGATGATTATAAAGCGGGGCTTTATCTAAAATTATTTTTTTTAGAGAGAGAAACCCTCTTAAGAAGCCATTTTTCCTGATGAACCAATTTTTGCGACTAAACAGACCGAAATGGGATTTTTAGGGGATTTCTATGCTGGTTATGAATATAATCCTTGCAGACTCTCTGATACTTCTTTTTTGTGTATTACAAACGTTTTAACAAAGTTTACCGCCGACCTTAAGATGCTGGGTATAAAAGGAAGCATAATATTAAAAAATATATTTTGAGTCAACATGTAAAATGACCATTGTTCAGCTATACTAAAAATCTCTACAAAAATTATTATCTATTATTGTATTTTTATATCCTCCACAAAAGATTCTATACTAAGAAGAGAAATACTAAGCATTTGCAACACTCAGAAGGATGCATCACAGACTCTACAAAGTATATATTTTCGTAATCAGCATCAAAAATTGAGTCGATCCTGACATTTATGTCCATATATCCGTATGTCTGTCTGTCATTTGCACTCTTTCGATTATAAATTTTGAGACATTTAGGTGAAAATATGTACAGAAACTTCTAGTTTTGCAGATCGTTAATTAAATGGGGTAAAATCGGTCAAGAGCCACGCCCACAATTAACAAAAATTTATAAAACTGTCATAAAAAGTGATCTATGAACTTTAAATTTGATGCATATTTATAATTATCTCATTCATTCATACGTTAATAGTGGGCGCGGTTGAATAACAGACAAGTTTATAATCGACAGAAATCTATTTATTTGTTATAAAAATTGACCAATGAATTTGAAATTTGGTACTCACACTTACAATTATTCCAATGTGCCAAAAATGAGAGTGATCTGAAAACAGACAAACCCAAAATTTAAAAAAAATCATACTCAGTGTGCAACTTCACTTGCAAGCTGATATTTTCAGAGGTCGTAATCCTGCCACGTCCACTGTTTGTAGGTAGATGTGGAGAATGTTTAAGATTTTTTTCACTTTTCTTACTTGTTAGCTTTCTTTCAATCTTCTGACCTATTATCCTTACCATTCTTACTATCAAAAAAGAATACAAATGTAAACTTAAAAGCTCATCACTGCACTTCTTGAGAAGGTCTTTTCTATGTATAAGTACAAGAAAATTATATACTTACACCCTTAAAACTATCTCTGGGTATCAACAAATATATTTTTTTATATTTGAAATAAATCTATTCAGTGGTTTTCGCACTATAGATATATATTTACATAGATTATGGTTTGTAAGATTTTTCAGTTAAAATAACGACAACTTTGCAAAAGCAGTCTTTTTCTTATAGTCACAAAAGAATGCTTTACTTACTATTTACGTTTTTGTATACAAAAAAAAAAACTGTTTTCTTATTAATTAGGGTTAAATTTATGCGCACCCATCTTCATTTTTTTACATCTTTCTTAGTCGACTTCATCATGAAGCAGAGTATACTAAATGAGTGAATTTGTTTGTAACTAAATACAAGAAGAAAGCTTTAGAGAGCTCCTTAAATTATATACATAAATGTCTTGACCAGCTTCGGGTTAATCTATCTTAGTTCTTTTAAGTGCCTGTGAAAATCTAATAATATGCACGCGTACAATTTACAATTTTACTCTTACAGTCACAAAAGTAAAGCTTAGGAGTTGATATTTAAGATGCAAGAAGTCTATTCATCGCAAGTGTTGAATAAGAGATACGCCCACAATTTGTAATGGACAATACTTGATGTAAATTTCAGTTTCTACAGATCTAATGTAACACACTTTACCCATTGTTAAAACGCCACACTCACAGTTACTTTTAAATACCAACTTTGCTATAAATAATTCTGACTCTATTTAAAATGAAGTAAATAGATGAGAATTATTGCAGTTTTAGTAAAAAGCCAATACTTGAACGATAAGGAAGACTATAACGTATACCTTCCCTGAGATTACATATTCATATTTTAAATCATGTCAAGATGAAGGGTATTCATAATTCCATCTAAGTCAATTATTATAAATTATAACATATTTATTTGCTTTCAACTGTTCTTCACCCCTTCCCCGACCAGTTTTCTTGATGAATGCAAAGTTCAAGAGTAAAAAAAAAAAAAATACTAAATGTCTCATTAACTTTTAACCACATTATTGGTATGAATAGGGTTTACTTGTTTTATATATAATTCTTCTACTCTTTCTCTTTGAGTGTTTTATGCTGTACAAAGAATTTTTTAGTTTTAATTGCTAAGAATCTTGAAAGAATTTAATTATTTATAAAAAAAAAAAAGGACATGTATAAATGTGTATGTAAAGTGAAGTCAACATATAAGTGGCCTTGCATTGATGCATGAAACACTTGAAGGTGCTGGAGTATAAAGTTAAACTTTAATAACATTGGAGACTTGTCGATTGTGCTACGCCCGTGAGAAAGTCAACTATAGAAAGACACACGGACTTACATGTCTAGATCGACTCAGTTTTTGATGCTGAGTAAGAATATATATACTTTGTTGGGGATCTGACGCTTCCTTCTCGGCCTTGCGAACGGAATGATTAACTTTGGAAACCTTCCATTTTATGTGGAGCGTATAAAAAAGGCTGTTGGCTGTAGGTACACATATGTATATAGTGTGAAAAACCGCAAATTATAAATTTTAGTCTGACTTCTATATAATATATATATACATAAATAAATATATATATATACTCGTATATATGAATGGTTAATGTTTTTGGCAACCTTATGGCTTATGTGGCGCTCTGTGGTCAGTTTACAAAAATTTTACAAACTGGGTGAGAATACTCAGCGAAAACCGCACATAAGTTAATATGAAGAGAGGGTGTTTGAATTTATTAATTTTTATTGAAATCGAGAATATAGAGAAAATTTTTATAATAATAATTATTTCACACGATAACAAAAATGTATTATTTTGGTGCATTAGAAAAATACAATACATTAAACAAAAATAACCCCAAAAAAAAAAAAAAACGAAAACTTGGCAAGTTTTCATTGAATAGATTAAAAAGGGGAAGGGAGATAAGTAATAGCTAATAATAAAGCCATATTTGGCTTCGACAGAAACATTTATATTAATTTAATGTGTATAATTATAAAAACTATTTTCCCTAAAGTTAAATTGGATAAAATAAAAGATCGCTGAAAAAACACTTTTTGGCTTTTGGGAGTTAACTTCATTAATTATACTTTTCATATAAAATGAAGGGTATACTAAGTTTGTCATTTCGTTTGCAAAAAGGAGACCCTACAAAGTATATATATATATATATTCCTAATTAGCATTAAAAACTGAATCGATCTAGACATTTGTGTCCATGTGTTCGTGTATCCTTATATTGTTGACATTTTCATGGTCGTAAATTTTTAGATATTGAGTTGAATTGGCAAAATCGGTTAATAGCCACGCCCACAATCGACAAAAATCTGCCATAAAAATTTCGTTATTAAGTTGAAATTTGATTTACACATTTATAATTACCTCATCCATTAAGGTGCCGAAGATGGGCGCGGTCGGATAACAGACACGCCGACAATAAAGAAAAATCTATATATCTGCCACAATAAAATTGACCTATGAACTTGAAATTGGGTACGGTCTGATAACAGACACGCCCATACGCTTCAATGTAAAACTCAACTGGTAAGTTAATACGTAATACACACACAATTTAGAAGGCGGAATCATATACCTCCCCTGCGCCCACTGTTTGAATGTACTCGTATATGTGGAGGGTATTTAAGATTTGGTCTAACCAAATTTACTTTTCCTACTAATAAATATATCTGACAATTGCTTTAAAATTATTTTATATTAATTATCATAAAACTTGACTTAATTAATTATAATACATACAACCTTGTATATATGTATGTGCTGCATATATAGTGAAAAATATACAAAAAAACTTTGCAGCCACCTGTTGGTATGGTAAAGATGTTGCGGTATTTAAATATATGTTTTGCTTATCACACGTAATATTTTGCTTATTCGTGCATTCTACAATAGCAACAACAATATAACATTGAAAAGTGGTATAAACTCTTAATAAATGTTCAACATATAAAGCAGTACATGTATGTACAATATATACACACGTGCTATAAACACTACATAGACAAGCAACTAAACTAAGACTTATTTGTAAATTTTTTTTGTTACTTTTTCTATACATTTCTTCTACATTCGTTTTTTGGTAAAGTTTTAGTCATGTGGTATATGTATAGTATGTACTATTAAACGCAACATTTTCTAATATTTTATTCTTCTTGGTATACAAATTTTAATTCCTTACCTTTTCACACTTATTTTGCAACTTGAATGTAATATATGGAGTTGTATTATAGGTATTTACTTAACGTTGGTTTGTTATTCACAGGAGGCATATTAATATTAATTATTAATAAGTGTGGTATGACGTGCTTTATTTTAAGTATTAAAATATTTAAAAACATCTTTATACCCCCCGTTTAAGATCGGAGGTACACTAATTTTGTCAAACAAGAGGGTCTCTATAAAGTGAATATATTTATCAAAAACTGAGTCGTTCTAGATATGTATCATATGTTCATAGGTCCATAAGTTCATATGTCAGTATGGCCGTCTGTTGTTGGCATTTTCATGGTCGTAAATTTTTAAGTAATTCAGCCGAAATTTTCCCCAGACGCTTTTAATTTCTGCATGCAGATACTGAACTATTTAAAATGATTGAAATAGCACAAAAGCCACACCCACAATGGGCAAAAATCTATATATCTGCGACAAAAATTAAACCATGAAACTTGGTACAAATATTTATAATTAATCGATGTTGGAAATATGGACGTGGTCGAATAACAGACACGCCCACAATCAACAAAAATCGATATATCTGGCATTAAAATTAACCTATGAACTTCAAATTTGGTATATTTGGTATAATTACCTTTATAATCGATGTGCAAGAAATGAGCGTGGTTGGATAACAAATAAGATCACAATTTAGAAAAACCAGCGTAAAACGCGACTTACAAGAGAGCGTAGTCATGTATCTGGCACGGTCACCATATGTAAGTAAATGTTAAAGGTGCTTAAGATTGGTCCTAAACTAAATTTAGTTTTTTTACTTCTTCATTATTAGGATATTATGTATATATGTACATATATTATTGCTTTATTAATATCTTAATTTATATTGTGCTCCACAAACGCTCTATTGGCATTTTTTTATATTCGCTATTTAACGATTTTTTTTCTTCCACTATAGTTTTGTATAAATTGCATAAAATATTAAGTGAAAAGACTTTTATTGTATCATATTTTGAATGTAACTCTATAACCATATAACCATTATAAGTGGTTGATATTTTTATGTTTTTGGTTAACAGAATCCAATTATCATCATGGGTTTATGTTCTATGAACAGCTAGTATACAATATATACGAAAATTTTAATATTCTTTTATACGCTGAAATCTCTAACAACGGTCTTAACTGTTGCTGCAACATTTGTTTGTAAATCTACTTGCATTAGACCACGAGTAGAATTGAAAAGTCAATTGAGGTTGAATCAGAAAAAAATGTAAATGCGTGATTTTATCTTTCTTGTGTAGTACATTTTATAATATTTTATATTCCCTGTCTTAGTGCATAAGGTTATAACGTTAATCACTCCATTTGCATTTATGAATTTATGAAACGGTAACCCTTATGATCTGAAAATATTTATGCTTCTCTTCTAAATTCGTTGAAGAATCCATTTAATAAGGGTACTGATATGCTAGATTGACCAATTTTTGAAAACAAGATTATTTTTAAAATGGATTATAATAATTAAATAAGCGGGTTAACGACGTTTTTACATTTATATCATTTACAACTGGAAAGTTTTCCAGTTATGTGCAGTTAGTTTATACCAAATCCGCTTAACGGTTGAAAAGTTATAGCGTATTAAAAACGACCATTGTGGTAGAATGGGATAAAATATGTTTCCAATGATTTTGTTAAATTTTTACAAAAAATAACAACAACCACACTAAAAACAAGGTAATATTATATTATTTATAACTTTCCAATCATAACTCCGTTTTTGGTCAAATTTTTTGCAAACATTTCAAAATTTCAGTACCTTCTTGGGGATTTTCAATTTATAAGCATGGCACTGGCCATTTCCTTAACGAATGACTTTATAAGACTATTTGTTGTTTATTAACTAAATAGGCAGAGCCACGCCCATATAATATACTTCCTTCGAAAGCTGAATTAATTTACAAGATTTTACAAAAAGTTTGAACAGAATCCGTTTAGCTGTTCATAACTTATAAGATTTTAAAAAATATGTTTTATCCAGATTGGCTTTCTGAGCAATTCTAAGCGCCGGGTATTTTTCATATATTTTGATGTTTCAAAATTTTTTTAAAATTTGCGACATAATTTGCATCAAACCCAATCGAAAATGAACCGAATTGAATAATTTTTAGAACCCTCCCCATATAAGGTTTATAATAAAAGATGTGATAAAAAGTCGAAAATATTAATATTTTGTGACAATATTTGATAAAACTACAACTAATACAACTAAACTAATTGTACCATAACCTAGGAAGCTAAGTGGTATAGTGTATGTAATAATCAGGCTTAACCGGCTATAAATTGTTCACTTGTTTTAATGTAATGTTTGCCTAGATTGCTAGTTGGCCTAATTATGAATAGTTTTTTTTTTTTTACCAAAATTTCTTTGAACTAAGATGGCTAAATAGGTTAAGAACTGCGGTCTAATTAAGAATTAAGAAAATTAGAAATAAATAAAAATATAAAAAAAATTTTCCTTTTGTTCTAAAACAAAAACATGCCAACGTGTCGTGTCGTTCAGGATTGCACTTACGTGTCATTTAGAAAACATTTCTTCATAATCATGCAGTACATTTATTTACTTATATACATTTCTATTCTTATTGTTTTTTTTTTTGTACTAATGCATATTTATAATGTTTTCTTATTTAAAACAATAAAGAAATCTTGGAATTCCTTAGATTGCAAAAACAATAAATATAATAAAATAATACGGCATGATGAAACATTTAAACAAAAAAAACGAATTGTACAAAAATAAATACCAAACATAGTTCTACTCACATTTTTGCTATAGTACAATTTTATGTACTTGTGATGCATGCATAAATGTTGAATTGTTTAGTAAGGCTTTCATTTGTTTACTATCATATATCGTGTGTATGTATATGTATAGATGTACACTTATGATTTTAAAACATGTTTACTCACACGTTCCTATTTATTGTTAGTAATTGAAACTAATAATAATTTCTCAATATAGGCAAACATTAATCACACAATTACTCTTGCATTCAGTCCATTATGTATTAGTTTGTAACGTCATCACACACATACTGAAATTGAAAATTTATAAATTTTCCATAATTTATTATTCGCATCATCAATTAGTGTTGAAATCCAACCTTTACGCAAAACAGCCGGCATTGGGCTATAATGTTGTGGAGTGAGAGGCGGATAGCACGAGAGAGAAACCGAATTAAAATATCACATAATTGCAGTTGGCAATGTAACACATGTGCATAAACATGACATTAAACATTATTCCATTAGTGATGGAATTGTAAATTTACGCCATGGGAATATCTAGCAGTTTGAATGATTTTCAGATTTTGTTTTTAAAAGTTCACACGACATACATATTAATAAAGCGCAAATAAAAAAAGGTTTATTTGGTTTAGGCCTCATGTGGAATACCCCCTACCTTCTATTTATATACAGAATGTGGGCGTGGTAGATATCTAATTATGCCTCTTAATACTGTACGTATTATTTATCAACTGGTTGGGTCGGATTCTGTCTCACATAAGATTTTTGGGTAAATTGTGGGCAAAACTGTTAATCGACCACGCCTATTATTTGATAAATCGATGAATTTTAAATATATATATATCAACTTTCATCTTCATAGTTCAATGTTTGTGAAAAATGATTGGATTTGTTTGGAATTGGATCGATTTGAGGGCATGACTTCCAATCCATTTTGTTCAATTTAAAAAATAAAAAACTATTTATACTTAAATGCACATTATTGAGAGCACTTTATTTCCAGCTTAATCAACCAAATCATTTACATTTGCTCCATTCCATAATGTTTATGTGTTTGTGTGCTATCTTATTAAAGCTAATTTAAATAATTAAAAAAAATATATATATATATGTTTAGTTCACTATTTTACACTTCTTAGTCAACATTATCTGACTTTAAACATGCAAATGAAATGGCTGTCAGTGACCATAAAAACGATTAAAATGGAAGCTTCTTTTTATACTTTTTACATAATAGTGGGGGTGTATTAAATTTATTATACCCTTTGCAACACGCTGAAGGAAATATCAAAGTATAAATAGTCTTGATCAGCATCAAAAACTGAGTCAATATAGACATGTTTGTTCTTGTGTCCATATGTCCGTATGTCCGCCTGTTGTTAGCATTCTCCTGGTAGTAAATTTTGAGCTGTTTTACAGATACTTTTAGTATTTGCATGCAGACAACTATTTAAAATGGATCCAAAGCCACGCCCACAATCGACTAAAATTTATTTATCTGATATAAAAATTGAACTAAAAAGTTTTAATTTGGGTCACATATAATTACTTCACTCATATATGTGCCAAGAATGGGCATGGTTACATAACAGAAGTGCTAAATATGAAGGATAACAAATAACACACATGGTCACAGGTTATGTATAAATGTGGAGGATATTCAAGATTTGACCTAAGTTGCACACTTTTCCGTTACGACCAATGTTCTTTCACACCTGTACGACAAAGATTTGCTGGAAAGTTTTGCATGCTTAATTGTATTGTAAAATTGCAAGTAAAAAGGAAAAGTAACATAGGAAGATAAGGAGAGAGAGAGAGATAGAGGTGAAAGAATAGTTAGCGAAGAAATTGTAACAAATTTACAATTTTAATGAATATGTGTAGTGGGGTAAACAGAAAGTTTATGTACAATATTCCAAACATGAACAAACGGAGGTAAGGACAAACGTGTCCATATCAACTCAGACTTTAATGCTTATCAAGAATGTATGAACTTTATAACTTCGGAGTGTTGCCAACAGATTGACAAACATACTGTACACCCCATCTTTTAATAAATAAATGTAAAGCGAAGCGTATAAAAGGAGACACAGCGAAGAATTTCATTTTCTTTTAAAATATGTTTGTGTATGTATGAAGGAATTCTTATTTAAATACCCTTTAATGCGATATGTAATATTGTATGTATTAAGAATACATTCCGTTGCCATAGAAAATCTTTTTCCAATAGTTATACATCTTACTCCGCTCCTTTGTGCTTCATAGCATGCATTGTTGTCAAATAATTCCTAATACTCTGCTGGAATTCCGCAAGCACAGAAAAGCTGTCGAACTATAGAATGGTGTGAGTATGTAGGTGTGGTTGGGAATTTAAATTTTTATTTATTTACAGACACATTTCTCTTATTTTACAATATTTCATAAATATGGTTTATCACGTAAATATATTAAACGGCTTATTGACAGACTTATTTGCGTAATTATTAAGCCAATTAAATATTGTTTAACCTTATTTTATTAAAAAAATATTAAAAATTGCAATTGTGTGCTATATAAAGAGTTTCTTTATTTTATAAACCTTACATGGGGAGAAGTTCCACATGTAGACAGACAGACGGACATGGTTAAATCGATTAAGATTTTAATTCTTAATCGTTAGGTATGTTTGAAGATGGGTGTGACTTATGCCGTTTAGGAGTTACAAACATACGCACACATTTAATAGGTGTAGGGTATAAAAATCAAATATAAAAGATATGTTTTTTTAAGTACGTGACATAGGCCAAATCTGAGACATTTTGCAAAAAAGAGTGTTTGTACAAAATTTAGCTCAATACCTTAACATTTACGAACGTAAGTATTCCAAGAACAGATAGATACGTGGACACCCCGACGGACATACATAGATTTAGATTGGATTTAGGTCTTCTAAGCAGTTTACTTTATAGGGTTTGTAATACCTACAATCGTTTTGGTAAAGTGAATATACCGTCTACCTAAAAGTATGTTCATAGCATCGCAAAGGAAATAAAAATTTAAAAAAGATTATTTTTTCTGAATTAAAAACATGCATTACTTACTGACATACCAAAAATTGTAAATGTTTATAGAAAGACAGAAAGAGGGAATGAAAAAGAGATGGAGAGGGAAAGAGATACATTGTCATGTATGTGAATGTATTTGTAGTTACTGCCATAGAAGTCACATACTTGCTGCCACACACGTACACACATATTCTGTTTTAGATATATTTTTTTGGAGATGTGAAGGAAAATTCATTTGAATAATTTGTGAAAATATCTCAATACTGATGTATACACATACACGTAAACGTATACAATAAAATTTGCATAAAAACGAAAATAGAAAACATTGAACAGATCTGTTGTGGTATTGGTAGTTGCGGTGATGGGTGATGGGATAGATCGGTATGTAGTAAATTTTAGAATTTTTTAATTTACAACATCGTCGTCTCTCACTATTACATATACTTACTTACAATACTCGTATTGTGTAACAGGGAGACTAACAAAGTTAAGGGAGTATAAAGGAGTTGATTTTTGATTCTAGTTAATTTGATTTTATTGCGTAATATGTGTTTTTTTTTTTAATTTTTATTGCTTTCAAAATGATTTTAAGTTATGCACGAAAAATCGATTTTTTAAATATTTTTGTATAAATTTTCGTTTTTATACACTCCACATAAGTTAAGGGTAGCAAGATAAACTTGGTATATATCAGAATTTTTTTCTTATAATAAAATTTTTATACCAATCTATGGAGAATGATCAAACAAACTCAATGATGCAAATTTGAGCTTCATAAGACTATTGTGACAGCTTCTGTGATTATTTTAAACTATAAGAGGAAGGGGTCTTACAAATTGAATATTTTCAAGCATATCCTTGTTATTTTAAATCATATATGTCTACATCATTATATGGCTTATAATTACTTGTTAATATTAAAAATTTTAATACAAAATCTTAAAAAACTCTCAACTATTAACTATTATCAGTGCAGCACTCTACAATAAATCAACAATTCATCATAAACTTGAGCAGGGTTATCAATAAGTGTATCGCTACATAATGTATTTGTAGACTCTGTGATATTGTGATAAAATAAACAAACCAATAAACAAACAAACAATATAAACAAATGGTTGTTCTGGTGGGTGGTAAAGTGCAACTGATTGAACGAACACTAAACACCGCAAACTTTATCGTCATCGTCATGTACATCAGCGAATAGCTGAAAGTAACGTTTTTACAAACTGTCAACCAAATGAAATATTATTCTTGTAAAATTTTTTCTTTTCTATTTTTTTTTTTTGGAACTGATGATGTAATTGATTCAACTGTGAAATCAAATAACTGAAGGGTACGAACACAACCAAAACGAATTTGATGGAATTTGTAAAAATACCAGTAATGGCACTGAAGAGGAACACAGCATGCTTTTCCATAATTTGAAAATTTTTCTTAAATCGAAGTTGTCACCCCATAAGGAGTATTATTGATTAAATAAACCAAAAAAAAAAGAAAAAAATCAAAGAATTATTAAATTTCTTTTTACAGTAAAATACAAAATACGAGTATTTCTCAATTCAGCTGCAGAAGTTGTAGGCAAATGAAGGTAATTTAGCTTTTTTTTTCTTAATTGCTGACATTTTCTTCATTTAAATCAATTTATACAACCACCGAAATATAGTGGAATTCATTAATGTCTGTTATCGAGACCTAGTTTGTTTACACAAGTATTCTATATATAAAGTCTTAACTTGATTTGTGGCCTCTGGAAGACCTTTTTGATTTCTTCTACACTTTTTCTACAAAATAGAATAAAAGTCTTAAAATATAGATTTGACTGCTTCCGTGTAAATAATGCGATTCACATGTATTGCACAGTTTACGTTCCAAGGCTTGATATTTCAGTGCGACGGTTAAAATAAAGCGATCGGTGAAATGTGTGATCTTTCAAACTCCGAAAGAGGACAAATCGTTGGTGTTCAGTTAGGGGGAGTGTCTGTGAGGAAAACAGCTGAATTGTTTAACATTTCAAGAGCCACAGTATCCTCGACAATGACAGCATAAACAACATATGGTAAAATATCATCGGCGAAAAGGAATAGTGGGTGAAACTCAAAGTTAACGGAGACTTTTAAAACATCAATATACCTTTGCCTTTATTGTGATGATTTTGTGAAAATTTTTAATTTTGAAGTAAATTTGAAAGAAAAGTATCAACTTTTTGTTAAAAAACTTAATTTTAATAAATTCTGTAATAAAATAACTAAAGTTTTCTTTATATATACTAAACGTTCCACTTAAATATTACGTAAATGTCAGGTGTTTATATTATTTTATCACTCCACTGTATATATAAATTAATTATATTAATTATTTTATAAGTATTTTATAAGATATATATCATTTGTATATATTATTACTAAATAGAATAAAGAAATAAATTATATTTTAGATTTGGCCAAATAAAGCATTTTTATTTTTTCAATTTTAGATGAAAAAAAAACTTTTCTTTTTACATAAATCAATACGTGTTAGTTTTATATTAGCGCAAAGGTTTTTATTATCAGAAAAATGATTAACCGCAAGGGTTTTTCATTTCTTTTGTTACATTACAACCATTTTCACGAATAGTCATACAGTTTAAACCCTTCTAATAACAAATTACAACTGAAAAGGTTAACAATTGTTATCTGATAACTATTCGAGTTTGTTTTAACATTAGGAAAGACGTACAAAAGAAAAGGACGTTTTTTTTATATTTTCTTCATTTCAATATTCGCGTTTCTATAAAAGCTTTTCGTATATATTAAAAATTGTAAAAATTAAATGCAGCCTCAGGTTCATGTTCGTTTCAAATGGAAATTTGTATGATGAATATGATTTTTACAGACAGACAATATTGTGGTAACCCTTTAATCACTCTGTCTATACCTAAGGTTTTCTTTTTCATTTGTCATTTGAGTTTTTATATAGTATTACAATATAGTTTATGCTTTGTTATGAAGATAATAGTAGCACTAATACTTTGTGGTGACAATTGATTATTTAGTGTCACACCAAAACTTATTACCGAATGCAGTAAAGAGTTGTGTCAAAAATCGTTTTTATTGGTCTCCATTTTAATCTTTTTCCGTTCTAACCTCAAATAATTGCAATTCAATTGTTAAATTGTAAATCTGTGCAACATTTGCAACAAAACAAAAAAATGTGCGAATCAAAAACCAAAATTAAATAGATAAAATTACTAACCTCACAAGTGCCACAGACACAACACAACAACGCAAGGGCCATTATGGGTAATTGAGGTTGCAAATAAATACGCTTGTGTTTATACATAAACATATACACATACACAAATGTATGTATGTATAAACGCTGCGAATGCAAATGATGATGATTGCCTCAATTAAAATTTTATACATAAATAAGTGTAAACGGGACGAATGGAATGACATTAAAAAGAAAGAATTAAAGCAAATAAATTATTTTTAAAACAAGTGAAAATACGACAGTGGCGTGATTATTTAGCATTCAAAAAAAGCATATATTACTTCGTTATTACTATTAAATGTCAAATCGAACCACTCAAGTAAGTTATAAATTTTTTTTTTTTTTAATTTTTGTAAAGTTCTATTAATCAATAGTTCTTCGGAGTCTAGGTTTATTAATTTCTTAAATAAAATTAGCTACAAATTTAGCTAATGCAATTATGCACTTAAGGACAAAAGCATATATACAAAATAATATAAACGCCTGACATAAAGGGTTTCGCAAATGCACCCCTTTCAAGAATGCCGCTTGACCGCATAACACACTTATGAATTTGTAATCAATAACAACATAGAATGAAAAAAAGACTACAATGACGGTTTAATGACAAATCAGCAAAATTTTATTTTGTACTTTTGACATTTCAATCAATTTGAAAAATCGCCAAAACTTTTAAATAAATAACTAAAGAAAAATATTATAAAAATTTAGTATTCTAAGAGCACAGCTAAAACCATATATGTGATGGGTATTTTATTTAGATGTATATATAGGTAGATAGGCGGAGTTTGTTGCAAAAAATGTCACATAAAATAAGTAACAGGCATATTTCTAAAGTGTCTACAATTCATACCAAATTAGAAAGGTATTAAAGGATAACTATATTACGCAGGTAAGAACGCCCGCTTTTATTTAGTAACTAAAGGAAAAGAAATCATTTACCTGTTAGTTATTACCTAGAGTCCTTTGCCATATATATAATTACCCGAGAAATAGCCGCGCTTGGTATCAGTTTACAATATATCATCATTCGAAACACATTACTTTTAAATATGAGTACAACTTCGGGAGTGCCTTTAGCTATCTATAATCACAAAATTGAGCTTAATAGAAGTCGAAAATTGAGAAAACAGAAAAAGAGAAACTTGATTAAATTATATAATAAAATAGCTTTAACCGAGGGACTCATCAAGGAAGCGTATGCTTATTTGGAGATGCTTTCGGAGGAGGATCTTCATATTCTCAATGATCAAGTAAAATATAAAAATGTTTTAAAAGAAAAACTACGCAAAAAGACAAAAGTTGCGGGTAGAACTCTTTTGGAAGCATACCGCGATAATAAAATACAACGAGCCGTACAAAAGGAGTTGACAAGAAGATATAACCAGCAAAATTCATCCGATTATAAAAGTAGGCGTTCTAAAAAGGTCCATTTACAAGAGGAAAGTAAAAAAGAACGAGACCAGAAAACGCAACGACTAAGGTAGATATAGAAAAATTTTGTAAATAGAAACAAAATGTATGCTTTTTAATAAGAAATATCTTTCCAGTTCTAACGTGGATGAAATCAAACTTCTTATAAGCATTGTATTACAATTTTTGAAGTGTGTTTCATTGGACTGCTTACGGCTGTAAAAAATTTAGAGATTAAGATGTACTTTGATAATCAATTTATTGGGTGGAGATAGTCTTACTGCCTGCATTTTGTTAAAGGCAAAATAATTGCCTTTAAGAACTTTGAAGAAACTGTGCAACCATTATCTCATCGATGTTGAAGAAACCGATGAAACTAAATTCATAAAATGATATGACATATGTAATTATTTAAAATATTGTAAATAGGAAAGGTAAATAGATATAAGAAATGGTTTAAAAGTTTTATGTGGACATGTTCCCCTTCCACTCTTTCCTTCTAACGTAAAATAATTATTATAATGATATATATATTATATGTATTAGAAAATTGATTATTAGAATTTAAGTTTATGTATTTGTAGTTTATAGAAAATAATATAAATTATATATATATTTATAAAAATTCATAAAACTAAACCAATATCTACTTCGTTTCGCTACCTTTAAAAGTTAATGTGAAATAATCTTCTTACAAATATTTTATGCTTTTTTTATTGTCAATAAAACTCTACTTAAATAGAGAAGTTGTTACATCCGTTTTTCATTTAAATGTTAGCCACTAATATTAAATTACGTTCAGCAAGTAATTAATTCTTTCAAAATAAATACGATTAACTTAAGTCAACAAGAAAGTGATGCTTTTTACCGTTCTCTATATATCTTTCTATATATTTTTTATTAGTAGACATTAAACATATCACTCTTGATTATGTTACCTACATATGTTGTTAGTTTAGGTCAGAAGTTGAAAATCAGGGGCGACCTCAGGGGCCATTAATGAATTGTATAAAACGCTAAGAAGTTAAATGGGCGAGAATTTTGATTATTTCTGATTTATTTTTATTGAAATGGAAACAAATTTTTGTAATAAAAGTTTATCATAAAATATATTCAGTTCAGTCTTATCTCAATAGATGGGTTCTAAGGTAGGTAAAGCAAGAGTTTTCTGTTAATGACAGTGGATTTTGCAAGGTTTAATACTTACCCCAAATTTTTTTATTGTTAAAATGTTTATGATATATAAGTGGTCAGGGGTATTTTCTTTAAACTGGCATGAATCATAAAAGCTTGAGAGTTCTTAAGTAACTCATTTTATATTTACAATAAACTGTGCCCACTGTCCTTAAAAGGTTGTTAACACCTGGTGTAGATAGTGCTTGACAAAATAAATATTGTACATCTACAGGATATTAAATAAAAGAAAAACGCAAAAACGGCGGACATAAACTATTCAAACACTTGAAGTGAAGAGCACTTCTATGTACCACACACATTGTAAAGGTAAGCGGACAGTTACACTCAACAAAATCTCAATTATAAATATTGTACATTGACTGTTCTTTTCAGTTGGGTTTTATAAATTTTTATACCCACCACATAAGATGGATGGTATACTAAGTTTGTTATTCCATTTGCAACACCCAGATAATGGCAGCATAGACCATACAAAATATGAATATTCTTGATCAGCATGAAAAATTGAGTCAATCTAGACATTTACGCATATCCATAACACTCAACAGAGGGATTTTTAGGGCAAAGTATCGTATTCATATAAGCTATGTATTTTGTCTGTCTGTATAATTATATTCCTGGTTAGAAAAAATTGAGTTATCTAATCGAATTGAGTTATGTAATTGAAAACAAAAAAGGAAGAAAATTTTTTTTCAAAATACTCATAAAGCATTAAGGAAGGAAAGTTAGTTTGAAACATTGATTGTTAGTATTTGAAAATTTTGAAATTTGGCTCCAGTCAAATTCTTTTCTTTTTATTTCAGTTTTTTTTTTTATGACAATAAAAATTGCATCGGTGTCATGTGACCAACTTATGTTCTATATATGTGTATACATATGTACATATTTGGCTTGGGCATGTATATATACATATAACGCCGACATTGGCAGCAAATTACGCACTTTCTTGAAGAACTACTTGTTCTACATTCAATTTATGTATGTATGTATGTTTGTAGGCATGTGTACATACAAAATGTGTTGAAGATTAATGGCCGTATTTAAAATGTCAAGAAAAGTTGCACTTGCACTTACACTTGAACAAAAAACTTCTACTTAATCTGTTTGACATTTTTTTCCTTTTTTATAATGAAAAAAAAAAAAAAAAGTTTTTTACAACAACATTTAACTTTTGTGATAAAACGTGAAAAAGTGAAAAGTGAAAATGGAAAAACTGAAATAAAAACTAATCATAAATGTTAGATTTTGTACGCAAAGGATTATATTCCAACAACCCAATTAATCTCAAGATTCAATAATAACCTGAAAATATTACGAAACAAAAAAAAAAAAACTTTAAGAGCAATGATGAGAAATGTTTATGTTGGAAAATCTGCATTTATTATAAAATTAAATTTCTGATGATTACCAAAAATTTTACTATTTTGTGGATCAAGTAACAAAGTCTTCTACCAAGACGAGACGAGACGAGACGAGACGAGACGAAGACCCTACAACTCAATTTATCAAATTCAATAAGAAAAATCTATGCCGATATACATATGTTATATGTAGTATACAGGGTGCGTGCGGTATGTGGGGACACTCATATATGTGAACGTAATTTCTGGAGTATAATTTTGTTTGTTTTCTTGTCAAATTCTCAATTTTTTATAGTCCTCATAAAATAAGGCAAGAAATGAATTGACATGTAGTTATCGTCAAGATACACACTGATTTAGAAATCTTTAATTTCGTGTAAAAATTTCATGGAATTATAGAAAATTTTGTAAAAAATATGAACAGATTAGTTTAAGTCAATTTATTGTATGCACCCTGTACATGTAACTTCGAGGAAATGTTTGTTGTGGTTGTATTGCAATTTACACAAAACTTTTCGACAATTTTATCGCTCGGAAATTAACCCTTACGTTTGTATCCTTTTTGGAAAAGAAGATTTCAACACATTTACCCGCCAAGTTTATAAAGTTAAATAAACTAACAGTCTCTTCGAATTATGTAAAAAAATCACCAAAATGTTTGGTTTTTTGGGTTTGTTGCACACATAGTCTAAAGGGTTTTCTTGTTATACTCTCCATACAGGTGGTACATTAAGTTTACCATTCTGCAAGTATGGTCAAATCTGTAACTATTTTATCACTTCCACCCATTCTTTATAACATTTCTTCTGAAAGCAGGTAGCTGAGGTAACGAAAAATGAGAAATTTCAAGAGATGTCTTCTAGTAGCCACTAGAGAGAATTTATATTCAAACTTTCATTGAAAAATTAAGAATAATGCATATTTTTCTTTATGGTGCTGCGCCAAGTATTGTTTTTCACTGCAATGCAAGGTTGGAACTGTTGCAAAATTGAGCAAAAATCCACTTACTTCACTCAAACTTGTCTCAAATCTACCTAACAAATGGAATAATTGTGAAAAGTTTCATTGAAAAATATCAAAAATTGTGGATTTTTTTCCATATAGTACCTGTTGGGTGGAAATAATTCAGTACGTTACTAAGAAAACTTTGAACGCTTATATCTCGGAAACGGTAGCTCCTATCGCTCTGAAAATTTTTGCGCCCCTTTTTCTAAATTCAATAAAGAATCTATTAATCGTAGTTTCAAGGTCCTGGAAGGATCCACTTTTGCAAAAAAGAATAGTTTGTAAAATAGGTTAATATAATTAAATGGGCGGCGTCACGCCCATAAAATATACATCATTCTAAAGCTGAAGAATTTTCCATCTACGGGCAGTTGGTTTGAATTAAATCCGTTACGTGGTTCAAAAGTTATAAGCTATTGAATACGAGCCTTGTGACAAAATTGGATAAAAAATATTTCCACTAATTTTGCCAAATTCTACAAATAATAACAACAACCGCACTAAAAACAAGGTAATATTGTTTTCTTTATAACTCTTCAATAGCAGTTCCGATTTTGGTAAATTTTTTTGTAAACGTCTGGAAATTTCTTTACCTTCTCGGGGATCTCTCATTTGTGGGCGTGGCAGCGCCCTTTTTTTTAGAAAACGACTTTTTAAAACTATTTGTCGTTTATAAACTAAGTGGGTGGTGCCACGCCCGTATAATGTGCTTCATTTGAAAGCTGGATTAATTTACAAGTTTTCACCACAAGTTCGAGCAAAATCCGTCCAGCCATTTCCAAGTTATAACAATTTAAAAAATATGTTCAATCAAGATTGGCTTACTGAGCAATTCTGAGCGCCTGGTGTTTTTTACAAATTTTGATGTTTTGTGTGTGATTTTCAAAATTACGACCACATACACACACACGAATGAAGCCATTTTTGCTTAGCTTATAACTCGGAAAATACTGGTCCGATTTTAGTAAATTTTTTTGCATACGTTTGGAAATTTCAGTAGCTTTTAGGGGATATTTAATTCATGGGCGTGGCACTGCCCATTTGCTTAGAAAAGCATTTTTTAAAGTAAATGTTCGTTTATTAAATAAATGTGTTGTGCCACGCCCACATTATATGCTTTTTTTGAAAAGCTGAATTAATTTACAAGTTTATACAAAAAGTTTGAACAGAATCCGTTAAGCCGTTCCCAAGTTATAAGATTTAAAAAAATATGTTCAATCCAGATTGGCTTTCTGAGCAATTCTGAGCGCCTGGTGTTTTTTTTCACATCTTGATGTTTCTGAGATTTCTAAAATTTGCGTGTGTGTATGTATGTGATGGCTTCCTCGGCTTATAACTAGAAAATGACTGCTCCGATTTTGGTCAAATTTTTTGCACACATTTATAAGAAATTTGCTTTTTGCTTTTTTACTCATTTTACTTAATTTTCATCCCACACATTGACATGTTCAGTTATCCGTTTCTTTTAAATGAATGCGCTGTTGTTGTTGCAACATTTTCACTGCTTTGAGTTATGAAACACAGAAACATTGCTTATATGAGCAAATGCTACATCTGCTGTTTAATGCTTCATCACACACCATTTAGTTGCATTTGTGTTCACGAACATCAACACCTCTACACAGCATAACAACACAACACAATAAGAATATAAACGAATAAATGGAGCGCACTAAACGTTGAGCGTCTGGATATTTATCTAGAATATTTTATTTGTAAATTTTTTTCGTCCTTTTCGTTCCAAATTGTTTTCTTTCTATTGTTTCTAAATCGTGTTCTTTATTCTCACTTTTCTATTCATCCAACTTTAGTGTGTGATGCCACAAGCGTTTTACAAATTGTAAAGTACATGTGTATCCATGTGTGTGTAAGAGAGTAAGTTCAACCCCAAATGGAATACAACATAAAGCACAGACATATACAGATACATATGTAGCCAAGTGCCCTTGTACATACAGTAGTGTTCATAATAATAGCAGTGCTTATGACTACGATCGAAAAAGAGCGATTTTATCCAAAATAATTTGAATAACATTTTAAAGCCTTTTCTTTATTTAATTATGATCTAAAACAAACTGAATTTATGGAAAAGTATTTGAATTCGTCACATATTCTATACTCCACCATGCTTTACGGTCTTTGTAGTATAATGTGGCTTATTAGCGGTGTTTGGTAGCCTCCTTTGGAACCAAAGAGAACCACTTTTCTTTCGTCCGTCCACAGAATATTTTGCCATTTTGACTTTGGCCATTTCAGGTGCTCATTTGCAAAGTTAAGCCTATTTTTCAAGTGTCGCTTAGTTAAAAGTGGTACCTTTCGTGAGCTGTGGCCTTTTAAAGTAGCTTCCAATAAACGTCTTCGGACTGTCACTGAGCTCACATTAAGTGACAATTTCTCCTTTACTTTTTGGGAGCTCTTCACTACATTAATAATCTTACGATCGGTTTTTTCATCTGGTAGTCGTTTACGGCCGCGAGTCTCGGGTCGATTTTTCCATTTTATAACGTTCGCAATCATCTTCGCCGAACAACCAATAATATTTTGGATTTCTTTATAAGTTTTATTTTCATTTCGCAATTTTTTTATTAAATCTCGCATTTCACTTGAACAATGTTTTGAACGTCCCATTATTGTGTAACTACTCGTTATTATTTCTTTTGAATTAACCTTATATAGTAATCTTACCAAAAATATTTGATTTTTAGGTAAAAATATTTATTTTCTTTGGAAAATTTTAAAAAATCAACAATAATAGACGGCACTGCTATTATTATGAACACTACTGTATATGTATATGTAAAAAAATGTTTGTGTTTTTTATGGCAGTTGATGAAAGCGGCCTCTTCATAAATGTGCTTTTATGCTGATATTATATGCATATAGGTTGTGGAGGTTTTAAATATACAATATTGTGTTGCTGTGTGTGTGTGCATTGTAAGCCTGCGATATTGTATTGAACTATTTTATTATTAGAAAAAAATTCCATCGCAAGTAGAACGAACAGTTTTGAGTGAAACTGAAATATTTAAAACGATTTGCAGGAAAAGGACGCCCTAGGTTAAATAATAAAAAACAAATACAAAATTTTTTTATGATTTTATTCAGATTTCCCGGAAATCCAAAAATTCTGTCGTTATCCCCAGCATCACTTTTGGTAAAGGGTATAATAAGTTTGTGCAGATGTTTGTAACTTCTAGACGGCAAATGCCTCATTCAAGTACATCTTAAACTATTTAACCATGTCCGTCTGTCCATGTTAATTTTTATTTAAGCTACAGATAGCATTACTTGAAATATTTTAATGAAATTTTGTAGAAAGACGTGAGTTGGTGCAAAAAAGAATGCTAATGAAAATGGACCAAATTGGGCAATTTTTAGAACCCCTCCCCATATAAGGTACCCTTATAAAGGAAAGTTTTTGTATAGGAAAAAATTACAATTCGTAATATTTTTTAACAAAACTGAGGTGCAGATTAATTAATTTGATAAATAATATGCTGGGTCCAATTTGTATCCAATTGAAGCATTTTTAGGACCCCTTTCCATGTAATAATAGGCCACGAAGTTGACTTATAAGGCAATACCTCTCAGTTTACTGCTACAACTAAACTAAATGTAGCATAATTTGTGGAATTAAGTGATGTAGAGTAACAAGTGATTGAGTTTGACCAATTATAACATTTTCACTTGTTTTATATTGAAATTTTGATGCTAATCAAAAGAAAATTATCAAAAGAAGTCAAGAGTGGAAGTTTAAGTTTACTCAGTTTACTGTACTGTTACAAAAGTTTGTAATGATTTTAAACTAATAAGAAAAACATGTCTTAAATCAATATTAGAAAAATGTGTCGCATTTCGACTCGATATACTATAAAAAAATCCATTTTTAATTCATTCTTCTAAAGATATTTTTCAGTGTTTGCAACCAAAGTAAAAATATCATAATTTCATGATAAGTTTTGTCAGAGTTTTCAATTTGTCAACACCATAATCCACGTTGACGCGGTATTACGTTATGCTGGTAATATTGTTTAATGTTTACATTGTACTTAGATGCCATTACTGTAGCAATAATACTAATAATTGTAACTTGTACTAATAATTGTAACTTTTCATTCATAAACATGTTTCATGTTTTTCCCAGCTTTTAAAATGAAATCTTTTAATCTAAATAATCTAACTTTTATGGGAACCAACAAGTCAGTTTGTAAGATTCTTCGATCTTTGTAAAATTGAGTTCTGGAATCCATTTTAACTGAACTTTTTCTCCCTTCCCTCTGTACGTGTACGAATGGTAATAATGAGTTACTCTTTATCATTTTATACAACATTGTCATTCACTTTGCGTAAAATGTAATATATCTGAGAATGGAAACACGTGCACCAGATTAACAATTGTACTTACAACAAAGTTGTGTGTTTTCTCATTTTGTGGTAGAAGGAAATTAAAATATTTGTAATGCATTGTATGTTGATGGTAACGCGTATTAGTGTAATTGTGTCGCTTTCACAAGTCTTCCAGCGGAACACAATTATAACATTAATGTGACGCTTAAATATATTATAAATTGATATGTTTCACTCATAACTGGATATACGAGTATGTATGTACGTCTTTCTAAGTAGTAGTAGGTAAAGAGACGAAGATGGTATTAAAATGTGTGAGCATTAAATAAGAATTTATGTCATTAAGCTGATGATATACGTTGAGTATAGAAGGTGATAGTGATTAAAAGTATTTGTTCTATCCTCCACATAAAAAGGGGGATATTAAGTGTGTTATTGCATTTGCAACACTCCGAAGAAGGCCCTAGGGTCCCTACAATGTATTAATATTCTTTATCAGCATCAAAAACTGTGTCGATTTAGTCAAGTATGTCTGTACGTCCGGGTATATGTCTGTTGTTGCCACTCTCGCTTCGTAAATTTTGGGATATTGCAATTTTATACAGATATTTATTATTATGCATGTACATCACTATTTAAAATTGGTTAAAATCTAATTTATATGCCACTAAAACTTGTCTAAGATCTTGAAATTTAATCTGAATAACAATAATTATCTTATCCAACGATGCATTAAAAATAGGTGTGGTTGGATAACAAACACAAAAACGTAATTAACGACTTAGGACGTAATCATGCACCTGCTACGCGTACATACAACGAATTCTTAATAAACTTTATGGCGATTTCAATACTACATCCATCCATCATTATATGTGAATTAAGCATAATGTGATGGTTATCAAAAACTTGATTTGTAACAAGCATAATATTATTATTCCTTTTCTAAGGCACACATCTCAAGCTAGCTTTACACGTGCATTGCGATTATTAATTTACAATTTTTATCATAAAGTTCATATATATTGTATAGGATGTTCTTGGTGGAGAAATAAATAAAACCAATAAAAAAAAACAATTCCCCTACTAATAATGCATTAAACCACATCAAAGACTAGCACAGATGCCCCCAGACTATGTGTCCCAACATTTAACAATAATGGAGATTCTCATTTGCATAAATTTCTATTTTAAACGCAGTACATCTACAATACAAAACTATTCTGCAATACATGAAAATTCAATTAAACAAGTATTAGTTGTAATATTTAAAAAAAAAAAAATTTTTTTTTTTTTTTTTTTGGAGAACTTTTCGAAAAAAAAACTTTACATGTGGCTAGAATTTGTAAACTAGCTGTAAAAGAGAGGTTAGATAAGGATTCTGCAACAATTTTGTTTTCGATGTTTTAGTAAAAATCACCTGCGGCAAATAAAACGTGTTCATAGAGGGAACCTTAAACATTTACTACAATTAACAGAGTGGGGTAAATTTTTTTATTATTATTATTTTTTTTTTTTTTCATGAATAAAAACTGAACAAACCATACAAAATGTGGTGTGCAATATATTGTGCTTGTGATTTGTAGAAATATTTTTTTTATTAAAATATTAGACGAACACCACATTTAACGTATTCACAAACCAGAACATCACTACTTCACTTCCCCACATTGTTTTTTTTTTTTTTTTTTTTTTTTTTGTAATATGTGTTCCATTTTTTTTTTTTTTTTGTAAATTCGGAAGGTGGATCATAACATAAATATATACATTTTCACATATTCTTTATAAGAAAAAATGAAAAATTTTCAAAAGAGTTTCTTTTTTCTGTTTTGCTTAAAATCTCTCAGCAACTAGCAGAGTTGATAAATCAAGCTTATACTTATACCATTGGATTCGTTTCACCATTTTCTATCAATTCAACATCAATCAACATTTCGATATAAAAAAACAATTATATTATAGTTATATTGATTGGTTTATAACTTGGCAACGACAAGTCCGATTTTAGTCAAATTTTCTGCAAACATTTGGAAATTTCAGTAGCTTCTAGGGGATTTTCAATTGATGGGCGTGACACTGCTTATTTTCTTAGCGGATGACTTTTTAATACTATTTGTTGTTTATTAAGTAAATGGGCGGTGCCACGCCCGTATAATATGCTTCATTTGAAAACTGAATTAATTTACAAGTTTTTACAAAAAAGTTTGAACAGAATCCGTTCAGCCGTTTCTAAGTTATAAGATTTTAAAAAATATGTTCAATCCAGATTGGCTTTCTAAGCAATTCTGAGCGCCTGGTATTTTTCTCATATTTTGATGCTTCTGAGATGCTTAAAATGACGACCATGAGAAGTAATGAAATATTTACTCGTCTACTGCTCCGATTTTGATCAAATTTTTGGCAAACATATGGAAAAGTCTGTAGCAAAAATCTACTTATTTCACTCAAACTTGTTTTAAATCTATCTAACAATAAATGGAATAATTTTGACAAGTTTCATTGAAAAATATAAAGAATTGTGAATTTTTTCCATATAACAAACGATCGATCTTTCCATTTTTGCTTTATATGATGAGATTGTACATTTGCTATAATTCTGCACAAATTTAAACTTGAAAAAGAAATGTTTATTACATCATTGAATTTGTTGACCATCAATTTCAGCAGAGGTTTGTTTTGAGAGCACATTACGTTACACAACTCATGAATTTTCCTTATTTGTTTTCTGGTTAGTAAATACATACACGTGTAGATTTGTTATGTATTTACCGTTAACAAATAAATTAATCAGATGATTTGTTAAGTGAAAAAGCAAACAATGATAGTGTCCAGTGTATGTGTATAAAATCGAGTAAATCTAGAGAACACATGATATAAATCAAAAATGATTTATATTTTATACAATGGAAGAATCCTGTTTGCAATGCTGCAGTGCAACTGCAGCCAACAAAAAAAAAAAAAAAAAAATTTAGATAATTCAAAAATGTAAAATATTGAAGAGAAGAAAGAAAAGTCATAAACATTGAGAACAAGAAGAAGAAGAATTCAACATTATATTTTACAAAATATTGTAAACAAATCGTTTGAGTTTTCATATGAATATAAAGTGGATTTTAATAAACTTGTCTTTACATTATTGAGTTTATTAGTTTTTCTCTAGAATTTTCGCATTTAAAGGTCTTCCAAGTGCGGAAATGTGCCCTGGGTTGGTTTATCCAGGTAAAAATATTCATTCTCAATACCAGATAAAAAATGTGGCAGGTAAATACCCATGGATATATAAATTCTGCAAATGCTCAAAGTTTGCTACATATATAAAAAGCATTTCGAAGAATAAACTTCAATTATGTTTTCGCAACCCAATATCACCTACGAATTATTTCTGTATCGAAAGGAAGTGAAGTGTTCAAAGGATTATATATCGCATCTTCATCATAAAATTCGTTTAACAGATCGTCTAATTACTTGGGGAACTCGAAATATAAAAAATTTACCCTCAAAGGATATTACGAATATGTCACGATTAATTGTATTTAAACGAGAATTGAGCTATTATGTGATTATTAAGAGAAGTACAGCCAAAGTACTGAAGAACTTGTCGCACAAATCAATTGCAAAGGACTATTTCCATTATCCCAATATATAATTTGTTAAATATTTGTAAGAAATCTTAATTAAATTTAAATAATTTAAGTACTTGTAAAAGCTTTTTCATGATTTAATAAATCAATTTTTAAATAAAGAATAAGTTTTACGTTAAAAATTGTGAATAATATAAAATATATGAAGAGACGGTAGACTATATAACAGTTGAACAGTTCATAGGCTTAATAATATATATATTAAATATATATACAAAAAATTGCTTTTTTGAGACTCTGTTATTTTATGTGATTGTTATGTGATAAGAGATATTTTTAGGTAATTTACCTTTCATAACAAGTACACTTGCTACTTCTTTGACACTCTAAACTAAACTATCACCTGCACTGAAAATCTTCTTCATTTCAAAATCATTTCTTATTGGTAGTAAGTCTTTTAAAACCAATTCTAAAGCCTTCTTAACTGACCATAAAGGAGTAATTTGCTGTTAACCCATACAGCAGAGAATATCTTCTTTGTCAATATTGATTTACTCAAAAACGTAACGTACATAAGCCGTTTAATCCAATTCGTTGGTTTTACTTTTACTATTTACACACACACATACACTCATATGTAGAAATAAAACAGTATTGGAACAGCAGTGATAAAGCGACATAAGTGTTTCCGTTTCTTTGTTGTTGGGTTGAGTAATAGTTTTCTTTTTTTTTTTAAATGATGATGACCATCGAGTTGCAGTAATTTTAAATGAAAATTTAACTTAAATCATACAACCCACCCTGCAATACCAATATACAACCTTATAATTTTATTTATAATACTTTTTGAATTAATTTTACATTTAATTAAAGTTAAAACATTTATTTTTTTTTTTTTAATTTAAAATGAAGGTATCCTCTTACACCCATATAAAAGACGCATAATGAAACAAATAAGGAAACTAAACCTTCCACATTTACGTACAAAATGTGGGCGTGGCAGGTACTTGATTGCGCCCTCAAACAGTGTATGTATTATGAATCAGTTTTAAAGACAAGTTTTACGCTTAGTGTGGTTTTTGTAAATTGTAGGCGTGTATATTATTCGCGACCATGCCCATTTTTGACACATCGATGAATAGGACAATTATAAATATATGTACCAAATTTTTACTTATTAACTCAATTTTCGTGTGAAATAAATACATTATTGTTAATTGTGGGCGTGGCTTTTGATCGATTTTTCTTATGTTATATAGTAACTTATGCAAAAATTAAAAAAAATTGCACCTGAATATCTTTAAATTTACGAGAAAGAGAGAGAGAGAGCTAAGAAAAGACGGACATACGGACAGAATGTCTTGATCGATTTGACTGATGCTGATTAAGAATACTTTATGCCTCCTTCTGAAAGTTGCAAATGGAATGACTAACTTGGTATACCCTGTACCGTATATGGAGGATATAAAAATGAAGATGGAAAGCAGTTATCTTCCTGTTATTCTTTACATACATCTTTTTGTAAATATAACAACTAATGGAAGCTTATTGAAAATATTTACATGCATGCAATTCATTGTTATTCACAATTATACTTGGATTGTATAAAGGGTGAAGAGAAGGCTTACTTACATACATACAATACATGCAAAAATAGATTGTATGGACTTTACTTGATACAGTTTGTAAGTAACATGAAAGAAAAATTCATTTAAAATTCCTTTTGTGTTGAATATTTTTGTA
This sequence comes from Ornithomya fringillina, assembly GCA_963978525.1. Taxonomy (NCBI): domain Eukaryota; kingdom Metazoa; phylum Arthropoda; class Insecta; order Diptera; family Hippoboscidae; genus Ornithomya; species Ornithomya fringillina. The sequence goes on from OZ021693.1 coordinate 21,412,086, forward strand.
AAAATATTTTCCAGTCTCAACATATTCTTGATACTTTTACAACAATATATATATGTATATTGCATATATTATATTATTCATACATGCACATGCAAACACTGTGCAGAGCACTAAATAATAGGGCATGGCATTGAGCTATTGTTTATTTATTTATTTATTTAATACGTATTGCACATGATTCACATGATTTGAAAAAATAAAAAAAAAAAAATTAAAATAAAAAACACATGTATAGAATGTATTAATAAAAATAGAATTGATGAAGAAATATTAAGAGGCAGTAAGATGAGTATAAAGGAGAGTGTATGATGCAGTCTTCCTAATAAATCGATTTGAGCTTTGTGGGTTTACTGTTATTTTGTAATTTGTTGCAATATTGGTTTAATAAAGTATTGATTACGTGCCTTAAGCTTGGACATACACACACACCCACATACACATTTGGTCAGTTACAAAATGAATTTGTATTGTTTTCTCTATGCTTCCTTGATTGTTACAGAACCGAATTATATTCTCAGACTTTTTGCTCTTTCCTGTTTAAATATATGTTTGTAGATTTATTTCATTTGTGCATTTATTTAAGCATATGTGAAATACTTGCAGAAACAGTTTTTGTTTTTATGTTTATACGAAATTTTTTAGCAAATAATTGAGTTAAACATTTTTGTGTTTGTATTTGTATTTGTGCTGGCATGTAAGTCATTCTTTAGGCTGAAATTTAAAAAAAAAAAAATGAAAAATATTTAGAAAAAAAAAAATAATATTTAACTTAATTCTCTTGTCTTCCTACCAAAGGTTTTTCAACGCTTTTATACTGGAAATTTTTTAAATTTTGTTTCCTTTGTTTCTTTTTTTTTTTAAATCTTGATTTTTATTGAAATGTAATTTTTTTAACAATTTATTATATATCTAAGAGCATTGATTATTGAATCTAAAGTTTTATATTATTTGTTTTTTATACCCTCCACTTAAGATGGGAGAGATACTAGGTTTGTCATCCCATTTGCAACACCTAGAAGGAGGCGTCAGACACGGTATAAAGTATATAAATTCCTAATCAGCATCAAAAATTGAGTCGATTTAGATATGTACATCCGTGCGTCTGTCCGTTTTTAAAGTTTTCGCGGTTGTAAATTTCGATTTTGGGAAAATAGGAAAAATCGTTCAAGAGAATCGACAATCGATCCTTTTATCTGCCATTAATGTTGGGCTATTAAGTTGAAATTTGTTACGTATATTTATAATCAAGCCATCCATCGTTGAGATAAAAATTGACGTGATTGAATAATTAATAAAAAACCATTTTCAGCGTGAAATTCGACTTCAAGATGATACATAATATAAACACCATTAAAAAACGCAATCATATACTTAACACGACCACTTTTTGTATATAAATGTGGAGGGTATTTAAGATTTAACCTAAGCCAAATTTAGTTTTCTGACTTGTTTTTTCATTGTTTTGCTAGTAAAGCTGATCGGACGCCGTACAGCAGTGTAAATAAAACTTTCTCACTCTTTATTGATATTCTACAATTTTTTTTTTAATAGAGTAAGCCTTAAGCCTAAAGTTACAGCAAAGAACAAATAAATCATTGGTTGTTCAGTTATTGTATTTATTACGCAACTTGTAAAAACTTTGCATAAATTGTTCAATTACTTCCATATCATTAGGTTCGGTACACATAAATTCATTTCATTTCGTTCACATTTGATATCATTTAAATTAATTTTTTTTTGTTTTTTTTTTTTTTTTGCAACTTTGGCCAATGGGTGCACATCTTATCGTGCAAGTTTTATATAAGTATAATCGAGTTCACCACAATTGACAATTGTTGGTTTGTTTACGCGTTTTAATTGAAATTGTACTCTGTGGAAAGCGCTTCTTATCTTCCGCAGCGATTTAATGACAGTTGTTCTTCTTTATACATTTATAATTTATTGTTCTGTTAAATAATAATGGTGGTAATTTACACTCTTAAGATGTGTATATGGATAATGATTCATTTCATTAAGCGGCCTGTGAATGGAGAGATATTATTAAAGTGGAAATTATTTAACACTTCTGTCATTTATTAAATGAATAACATTTTTGCTTATTTTCCTCACTTTGCATCACCTATTGCTTTTGGGAATTTTGAAAAATATCTTAAAACTAAAAATTTCAAATTCACAGACACTTCATACAAACAATTCCTAACCACTATGTTTTTGTTATATTGCACTCATCATCTTCTTCCATTTCTCTTTCTTTTATATACATATTCCCATATCGCTACTCTGTCTAAAACAATTAAAAGTTAACATTGGACGGCGGATGAGGAGCAAAAGAAAGTTTCCTTTCGTTCATTGTACTATCAAACCAAACATGATGGACGGTTAAAAGTTGTACGATTAGAGAGCAAAGAAATAACATTCAAAAAGTTAAGTAAATTTTTGATTTATATTCGATTTTCGGAAGATTTTGTTAGTACAACAAATCAAACTGTCAATTAGTGGGTTGATGCTGTGATGGAAGTGAATCTTCTTATGAAAAACAAGTAAAGAAACTAAATTTGATTTAGATCAAATCTTAAATACCTTTCACATCTATTTACAAACTTTGGGCGTGGCAGGTACCCCATTGCTTTCTCTAATAGTGCATGCACGTATCAACTTGAAAGTCGAGTTTTACGTGATATATGATTTTTTGTAAATTGTGCGGATGTCTGTTATTCGACCATGCCCATTTTGATCTGCGTGCAGAAACTAAAAGTGCCTGCACATAATTTCCAGTCAATACCTCAAAATTTACAATCATTAGAAAGCCCTACAATAGACGGACATACGGACACTTGGACATACATGTCTAGATCGCTTAGTAGGTTATCTGACGATTTTTTTCTGAGTGTTTCAAATGGAATGATAAACTTTATATACCGCCTCATCTTATGAAGAGGATATAGAAAGAAATGAAATGATTTTTCTATGTATTTGCACTAAAATAAAGTAAGAGAAGTGATTAAGCCATTGAGAGAATGAAGACAATGAAATAAATGTATGCAAACAAAACTAAAACATTAGATTTTCTTATTATTCTTATTTAGTTGATATTCTTTTTTTAACAATTTTTCAGTTTGAATTAAAAAATAGATCACAATGAACGCCTTTAATGACATTGCTGGGTTAACTTGTTCCTTCTATGAACCTTTCGAGAAAAGATATATATGCGGCATATAATTTATATCATAACTTATATTCAATTCAAAAAATGTCCTTCCATATGCATTTGTATTTGTTTTTGTATTTGTTTTTGTATTTTTAATGATAATGAAAGAAAACCAACTGTGTGACACATTTATGGTGATCTTTGGCAGCAACCACTTACGTTTGATTTTATAAAAAGATTATTTCAACTTATAATTAAACTTGCAGATAACAGATAACATTATAAGCCAAAAGTCACAACAACAACAACCACAACAACAACAGCAATACCAAATTCTCAACAACAGAAAAGAAAACTGCAACTTTGTTAGATGACACATGTTCCTTCCATTGCTATGAAAAAAAAAAAAAAATATAACAAAAAACAAAAACCAACGAAAATAAAAGGAAAAAGTAAAAGAAAATTAAAGAAAACTTTCAACATAACATATAAGTGATGGATGAGTGGCGTGTTGTGTAACTTGGAAAAGTGTTGTTATGCTGTTAGGACAAGAAATAACTAAAGTTTTCTTTTTCACTTTTTTCTTCTCTTGCACATACAGACGCATATATATGTACGTATATACGCCAGTTTGGGTTTGTTTGTTTTATGCACAAGTGCAAGTTAAGCTGCATGACGTACCAAATCATAATGGAGATCATAGTAAAGCTCAACTGTCAACTGTTTACGTGGGAGCCTGCCCAACACAACCTGAATAACTCTTCTCACTTTAATACAATTGTTTGTAATTTTTTAATATCAATTTTTACAGAATGTCACTGCCAAACCTGTAAACGACCGCATTACGTGGTGGTCAGAGTAAAGACATGTCAGTAAGAATGAATCAAAGCTTGTACCATAATATGTATGAGAAGTTGAAAGGCACAGTAAAGTTGTTCCAATATAATTTGGGATCGCGTAGAACTGGTAAAACATCAACAGTTGGAAATGTTACCACGAAAATCGGGGTCATTTCGACAGGCGAAATTACAATTAAAATAAAAACGTATAATTTTATTTTAATTGTAACACTTATTATGATTTCTGTTAAAGTTGAACTTCGAAAACCATAAAAATTATTAAAAAGTTGGTGAAGAAAAAAAAGCTTTACCAAATTTGAGGCCAATGGCACTCTTTGATACTCTTTTTGTCTATTTTTTAGCAGCTCAAGAAAGTGTTGAAGCTATTGAATATGGCTGACAAAAAGGTAATGAACTAGCATACCATTAGTTTTGCATTTTTTCTTCCTCTTTATTAATTACATCGGATACTTTTGGATCTACCCTCGTACAGAGATTACCATAGGAAACAAATTAATGCGACAATCATCATAACAATTCATTATTCTGCCAACTAATTCAATTCATAATTCCACGATACAAGCAGGAGTAATTTTCCTTGTCTGGACAATAAATAAAATAAATATTCAACATAAAGCAAGAGACCATTGTCTATACATTTTATGTGGTTTCATAGTTTGGAATGTAATGAAGATAAAGTGTATTTTAGTGGATGGTGAAGTGCGGTGCTATACACATATTTGTTATTTTCACTATTTTCGATGTACAAAGCCACTCCGGTAGTATGCACAATTTTTGTTTTTTACACTTTCAGCATAAAAGCATTATATGTGTACATATATTACAGTTTGCTTTTATTACCCCTTTTCATGTTTCTTTTATTGTGTATGTAATGAAATTAAAATATTTGAAAAAGTTTAGCTTTTCAATTAATTATCAAATTTTTTTCTATACCCCCACCAGTAAGATACGAGTATATAAAAATGAAGAAAAATTTTCATTTAAGAGAGAATTTCAATGGAAACATTTAACGATTTATTATAAATTTATTTTAACTAAAATGCGTTCATTTCATGTTTTATATGATATTTAAAAACAATTCAGAGCTTCCCACAGGGCTGTGCCATTAGGCAAAATGTAAAAATAAAAAATCCATATTATGCGATACATTTAAAGAAAAAAAAGAAAAAAAAAAAGGACTACAAATTACTGTTTATAAGCTTATGCCTTTAGTATATGTGCACGGCGAACTTATCAAACTGTACTTAGTTTTGTTTGCATAAGCTCACCACTCATGAATATGTATATATTCCATTTAAATTAGTTTCATTTACGTACAAGTACTTATACATACGAACTTGTATACTTTCTCTATCTCTCTTCTTTTTTATATGCTTCACATTGTAGTGAAGGGTATATTAAGTTTGTCATTCTATTGTGCAACCACCACAAGGAGGCATTAAGGATGCCACAAAGTACATTCATGCTCAGCCTTAAAATTCAATTATTTGATTCCTTTAAGTAAGAAAATATGTTTAAGAATTATTAGCTAAAAGTATATATTTTGTGTAATAGATTTTTTTAAATTTGTGGTTCCTGGACATCTGTGACATTTTAGTCTGCGTAGTGTTAAACTCGTCACTGCCTGTACGCCCACTTTTTTCACTTTTTTTTTGTTAGTTCGGCATGTTTTCTCTTAAAAGTGAATGAAATAAGTTGACAGCCACATCCACTTTACTTACCTATATAAATACTTCTCAAAGCCACAAAAATTTCACATATTTAAATGTCTTTTAATCTATAATTTACATGAAACTGGAATTTATTTAGTTTTCGACCTTTGAGGTGCAACATCTAACACATACTTTATTAGTCTTTAAACGATTGTGTCATGTCACGCCCATAGTATGTAAAGAGTATTTCAAATGTGGGCTAAACCTAAGTCGACTTTTGAACTTGTTCCCTTCCTATCATCATTATCTGTCTGTGGGAGAAAGGGAAATGATATAAACTAATTTTTCTATACATATTCACTCCCTCACAGATTGTCCCACAATCCTTCATAACTTCTTTTATCTTTAATGTGTGAGTGTGTGGGTCCGTAGTGTTCGTTTTTTGGTTCATTTACGTATGTGAGCACTTTGTTTTCTAAACTTTGCTCATACTATTAAATAGTGCAATGGCTGGGCTGTTTATGCAGTACAGCCATAACAAGTAAAGAGAATTTGAGCATCATATCTGTACAAAGGAACACTTGCTTAACTAACAAGAACAAGCAGTATTGATATATGAGCTTGCTATTCCCGCTTGGAATACATATGGGGAGGGCGGGAGGTTGGTAGGCAGAAGCACAGTAAATGCCAACTCACTCATGATTTCTTCTTGTTAATGTGCGAAGTAATGTTACTTGTGTTATTGTTATTGTTGTTGTAGATTTTTATTCTATTTTCTCTTTCAATTCTTATATGAACAGTTGTGTCTGTAGTATCAGAAAAGGACATGAAAAATATTCATCCCAAGGGATCACTTGCTAATATACATATAACGAACACGCCATTCTGCAACTTGCACATTCTGCACTGTATACATCAACACTGCAGAGCATATACCAAGTGTATCATGTTGTTTGCTACTCTATATATATTCATAAACATACATTTAACATATATATTATAAAACTTATATTTTAAGTTAGTAGAAAAAATTTGAAAAAATTATGAAGGTTCAAAATGCAACTCCTTAGACTCCTTATTTTTACAAAAAGTTTTTATTGCATTTTTTTTTTGTACTCAATGCTCATTAGAATTGATTAACTGATTAAATTTATAAATTTATTTTTAGTTGCCTCAACCATTTTTATTCTGGTACTAGAAGTTAAATCAGACAGACTGGCAGGCTTTTACAGCATAATGTGATTCTTTGAAAAATTCACATCTCTCCATTCTTTCTCTTGCATGGTTGGTGTTTCCATGATTTATCCCGTTTTTACTGGTTTTTATATGCGTCTTGTGTGTGCCTGGCGTGTTAGGGCGATAAGTGAGGAAGAGAAAGCGGAAAAAGTGGTGTAATCTTCTCTATAATCTTATGCAATATAACAGTTGTTTTGTTGTTGTTGTTTTGTGGTTTACCTACACATAAATATAATAAATGTGCATGTTAAACGCTGTAGTTGAATAATAAAAACGCTTTTTATACAATAGTACAAACGTAATTCCATTGTAAGACATTTCCAAACAACATTTGAAACTCTCCTCCACGACGGTTTATTATTCAGTTTATTTCATTATTATGAGATTTCTTTTTCACAATTGTACTTTAGTTAGCTTTTAGCACATTTCTGTACAGACAAAACTATATTTGGATTAGGACGATTCAAAAGCACCGCCCAAACAACAAATAGTCTTAAAAAGTCATTCGCTAAAAAAATGGGCAGTGCCACGCTCATAAATTAAATATCCCCTAAAAGCTACTGAAATTTTCAAATGTTTGCAAAAAATTTCACCAAAATCGAAGCAATAGTTTTCTAGTTATAAGCCGAGGAAATGTTTAATTAATTCTTGTAGTCGTCACACACACATACACACACATTTTATAAATCTCAGAAAGATCAAAATGTGAGAAAAATACCAGGCGCTCAGAATTGCTCAGAAAGCCAATCTGGATGAAACATATTTTTTAAAATCTTATAACTTGGGAACGGTCGAACGGATTTTGTTCAAACTTTTTGTAAAAACTTGTAAATTAATTTAGTTTTTCAAAAAAAGCATATAATGTGGGCGTGGCACAACCTATTTATTTATTAAACGAACATTTAATTTAAAAAAATCCTTTTGTTAGCAAATGGGCAGTGCCACGCCCATAAATTGAAGATCCCCGAAAAGCCAAAGAAATTTCCAAACGTATGCAAAAAAATTTACTAAAATCGGACCAGTATTTTCCGAGTTATAAGCTAAGCAAAAATGACTTCATTCGTGTGTGTGTGGTTGTTGTACTTTTGAAAATCATAAACAAAAAACATCAAAACTTGTAAAAAACACCAGGCGCTCAGAATTGCTCAGTAAGCCAATCTTGATTGAACATATTTTTTAAATTGTTATAAATTGGAAACGGCTGGACGGATTTTGCTCGAACTTATCTTGAAAACTCGTAAATTAATCCAGCTTTCAAACAAAACATATTATATGGACGTGGCACCGCCCACTTAGTTTATAAACAACATGTGGTTTAAAAAAGTCGTTTCTTAAAAAAATGGGCGCTGCCACGCCCAGAAATAAAAGAGCCCCGAGAATTTAAAGAAATTTCCAGACGTTTACAAAAAAATTTACCAAAATCGGAACTGCTATTGGAGAGTTATAAAGAAAACAAAATTACCTTCTTTTTGGTGCGGTTGTTGTTATTATTTGTAGAATTTGGCAAAATTAGTGGAAATATTTTTTATTCCATAATGTCACAAGGCTCGTATTCAATAGCTTATAACTTTTGAACCACGTAACGGATTTAATTCAAACCAACTGCCCGTAGATGGAAAATTCTCTAGCTTTACAATAATATATATATTGTGGGCGTGACGCCGCCCATTTAATTATATTAACCTATTTTACAAACTATTCTTTTTTGCAAAAGTGGATCCTTCCAGGACCTTGAAACTACGATTAATGGATTCTTTATTGAATTTAGAAAAAGGGGCGCAAAAATTTTCAGAGCGATAGGAGCTACCGTTTCCGAGATATAAGCGTTCAAAGTTTTCTTAGTAACGTACTGAATGATTTCCACCCAACAGGTACTGTATGGAAAAAATCCACAATTCTTGATGTTTTGAAATGAAGTTATTCCCTTTATTATTAGTTAGATTTGAGACAAATTTGAATGCAACCGGGTAGGGTTTTCTCCCCTTTATTTCAAAAAGTTTGTTGTTTACCAGCCAAGCAATTATTTATAAGGTCATTGAGTATAATGAATTGGTCAGATATTTGCTCTAGTTTCAGGATTTTTAATTTTATTATTATACTTTTTCAGACGTTTATCCATTTGAATATAATAAAATATCCTTTCAGATTTTTTACATATTGCTATTTTATGTATTTAATACTCTTAGACAGAAACGTTAGATTGTGTATAACGCATAAAGGAGAAATTGAACTTGTTGTGACTTCCTGCGATTTATGGCCCTTTTATAAGCTTTCAATATTATCTGGTGAAGTTTACACATGAAAGTGTTATACAATACAATCATGCTAGTAAAGTTTCAATCGTTGTAATTGTTATTTATATATTTTTGATTTCCTTTAAGCACTGCAACAGACATTCTAAGTTGTTATTTATTGTTGAAATGGAGAAATAGTTGAACGATATAAATTAAATCACATATGTTTTGTTTTTTACATTGTTCAACTATCGTTAACGTTACTCGAATTTCATTGATCGAGACTAATTGGAAAATGGTGTAGTATGGTAATTAACATCCAATAAAAAAGAATTTTTTAAAACATTCCCAGTTATGAGGAAATTTTTTACATTTTTCTCTAATCACCATGCATTCAAAAACTTTACAATATATATAGATTTTCTTGTTGGAGTAGACAACTATTCTGCACATGATTTCATTTCGTACAATGATACAAAATACTTACAGGTGTGTTTCCACATTTACACCTGAGGCTCTTATTTCAATGCGTCGCTGCCACAATTTCTAAATAATATTCGCTACCTTGTCGCTACTTTCACATTCTATTATGTGGTAAACTCCTAAAGGTGATAAATATGACTTAAGCTTTTAAAGTATCTCCATCTCGTTATTAATACGTTGTGCAGCAATGTCACAACTAATAGATGTGAGAGGATACGTGATAATATCTACATTTTAATATATGTAGAGTAAGCAGGTTTGAACGACTAAAGCTTACATATACTAATAGAAAGAAGAAGAAGAAGAAGAAAAGAATAAAAAGAAGAAAATTTATTATCAACCTACACCAACAACAAAAAATAAATAATATAATTGCGTTAACTCATACAACATCTGCTGAATTTAACAGACCCCACTCCCCTTTCTCCTTCTCACTTTTGTGACTAGAAGCGAAGTTGTAGAACAGCAATCCTAAATGCAAATTAATTATATCTTAAATACGAAATGAATTTTTTTTTATTTTTTTTTAATTAAATTATTATTATTTTTTTTTTTTGTATTACAATGCAAATGTAAATTGTTGGAAAGAGAACGAACGCTAATAATAGCTTAATCCGTTAAACACATTCAACACTGTAATACCTTAAAGAGGAGTAAAACACTAATTAGTTAAACACTTATATCCATAATGTGAAGGTATATACCCCCTACTCGCTTTGTCGAAAGGGTTGCTATAGTTAGGAAAACACACTACAGAGTATCTGCTTGTAAGTTGAGTTTTACATTGAGTGTGACTTTTTGTCGATTGTGGGCGTGTCTGTTATCGGACCATGCCTATTTTTGCCGCATCAATGAAAATATGTACCAAATTGAAAGTTCGTAAGTAAATTTTTGCAAAAGTTATATAGATTTTTATCGATTGTGGGCGTGGCCCTTCACCAATTTTTTTTACATTTTTAATACTGAGCTGCGTCCATAAACTAAAAGTGTTTATACAAAATTTCAGTTCAATATCTCAAAATTTACACCTGTAAGAATGCCATCAACAGACGGACATACGGACATATTGTACATATCAGTTTTTGATGCTAATCAAGAATATATAGAATTTATTTATAGTCTCTGATGCCTTCTTCTAGCAGTTGCAAATAGTATGCCTTAATAACTTATGTGGAGGATATAAAAAGTGTGCCACCATAAGCTACTTTCCGTTATGTACGATTTTATTTAAAAAAAATTCCTTTTTTTTATTTTATTTTAAGAAATTTATTAAAATTTTATTTAGAACATTAACCATATTATAGATTCTAATATTATTTCATAAAGTTTTATTCATTAGATAAAAAATAAAAGAACCTTTTATCCTTCCCAAAGAAATTCCATTTAAATTACCCTACTAATTATAGTGACAAAAAAACTAAGAGCAACTCATAAATATTTCTATATATGTATGTAGAGGCACTCTTCTTCTACAACTACTCTTTGCATCCATTGACACGTGTCCTTGATTTAATAATGCTACAAAGCAGAATAACTAGACTTTTGTAATAATTTAAGAGATAATATTTTTTTACTTAAGAGAGAACTAGAGAGAGAAAAAGCTGTGTAAGAAGCATGAACTTTTACAAAGCTGTTTACATAAAAGGTATGTTAACATATGCATGACCTTGTTGCCATTTTAATATGCAGCAGTAGTCATATTAGTGCAGCACTGTATACAAAATCTACATAATACGATTCTGATTTATTTACGTATAGGGTGCCAGCTTTTTTTTAATTCTTTAATAAGTTTTCAATTCAATTTTTATTCAAAGTTTTGATCATTAAACAGAAGTCTGTTTTGCATTGTATTGGGCTGCGTCCTTTATAGGATCTATGCAGTCTTATCTACTGTTTCCAAGACAATAATTTTAACTTCAATTTTGTGCTTGTGTTTTTTTTCTCCGCGTGAATGTGTGACTCTAAACAAAGGCCTCAACACTAATTGTTCTAGACAGACAAAGAAGGGATGACAAGAAAAAAGCCCCAGTAGTAGAAATCACGCTGATGTGGAAAAAATCGCAGAAAAAATAACAGCGAAATACGCGATTAATGGAACTATTGATCAATGCCTTTGCACACACGCACTGCCACATATCATGAAGAGGAATGGCTAGTGCATGACACAAGCGACCGCCAATCCAATTGGTTTCGTTTTTTGTCAAGCACGTTTAACATGCATAACCACAATAAGAACCGAAAGCAATGAGCTGCTCTCCTAATGAAATTGACGGCCTGCAGCCGGTGTTTATATGCAAGTGATGCCGTTCTCTCACATGTTATCTTCAGCAATCTTTCTACTGGCTTGTATTTGTAATTATGCGTGTATACGTAGCATCCGTTCAAAACATTTGCCGTGTGTGTGTGTGTGTGTCTGTGTGTAAAGTTTAGTGTTAGAAGGTACTTTTAATATCTGGATAACTTAAGCTTTAATAAATTGCTGCATAGGTACAAAGGTGGACAATTAGAAAACCAAACCAAACACTGCACACTGCACTGCCATAGGTAACGGAGCGTTCTCGTATATTGTGCTATTGTACCATGTAGGGGTTGCTATGGTGAAGCATCTATTGTCACACACTGGTAAGTGGGCTAAGCCATAACAATAGCTATTACCGGTTGTTAAGTAACACACACACACAAACACACATTCACACACATATTGTGATATTTGCTTTCTTCTTTATGATATTTAACGTGTACCTTGTTATCATGCTTATATTTTTTTCTATGTAAACCATTGAAGCTGTTTCATTAAAGTTTTCATATTCGTATTAAATAGATTGTTAGAAATTATGAAAAGCAACCACTCATTGGGATAGTAAGTGAATATTTATTTTGCGTATGACATCCGGTTTCCACACAATCGTTTTTTTTTTATTACAATATTTTTATTTTTTTTTTCCTTGCATTGCGTTCAGTGTGTCACGTAAGATAAACAAAAGACAGAGTATACAAGTGCAAACAAATACGCTCTCAAGCACACCAATCATCTGTAAAATATGACAAAAGGGGGAAAAACAACATGAATGGGCTTCTAAGGGTGTAAAGGGCAGGCGACAGGACACATATGTGAAGACATGCCAGTAAATTCTTTTATATCGTTTTTTTTCTTTATTTTGTTTGTTTCTTGTGTAATGGTTTGCGGGTAACTATAACAACCTAGACAAGTATTTATTGTGAGATTGCATTATATTGGCTTCAAACAGTGGTAACCAACATGTAGTGAAAATGTTATAGTCAGGTCATGCCTTAACCATTTAACCCCATACCCATACCACTTGGCTTCTTAAATTATGCTATCATCAGTGTAAATGGGAGTTAGTGCCATAAAAATCATTTCGTGAAATAGTATTTTATGGAAATTAGTTCTAAAAATGATCTCATTTCATTTTTACATTGTTACAGCCAATTATTTAAGCTAATTAAAGTCACCTGAATGCGGCTGTTGTTTTTATATTTGTTTGGTTTAAACAGAAACCGATGAAAAGTTTCTTCAATTTACTGTTAACAATAAAGCAATTATAGTTTATAGTTTATACTCGTTCAGAGCGTATGTGTTTATTGTGTAAATATGCCTTAAAGATGATTTAGATAAATGTATGAAATATATAAGAAATATGTATAAAAAAGAAATGTTTCATTGTTATATAGGTGGCTATGTATATATACAAGTCTATGTATGTTTAAGGGAGAAATGAAGCTGCATAAAAAACACACAAGTTGTTGGCAGGAATGCTTGCTTGATATGATGTACAAGTGGAATATACTTCGAAGCAAAGTGTCTTTGTTATTATTTGCTGTGTGTTGGTGCGAATAAAGAACAACATTTAAATTATCAGTTATTAGTTGAACAGAATCAACAAAAGCCATTTTTTTGTAAACTACAATCTCGTTTTTTGTTTTCATTATATAGTTGCAGATATTAATCACCCAAGCATACCAAAATATAATTTAATACAAAACTACATCATATACACTGCAAATCACTAATAAATATAGCGCCTGCTTGCAACTGGCATGAAAAGCCTCATCATTACAAAAAAAAAAAAAAAATGGTGAAAATAAAAAAATTCTCATTCAATCACATACAGATGCATTTGAGCTTTAGTATTCAAGTTACATGAAAGTGTCATTTAAACTTATAATTGAATATATAACAAGAAGAAAAAAAATTAACAGAAACCAACAAAATGCATAACATACACGTGTAGCAAGCATTTGTAACAATAACCATATGAAAAGTACTCATGCGTAAAGCAACAGCAGAAAAACATGACATTTGGTTGGCTTGACACACTTTCATCACTATCTACATATCTCTCGCTTACACACCATACACATACACTGTGCTGTATGTGTCCTAATAACCAAATAAAACAAATAAAACTTTACAGTCACAAATGATGAATGAGAGATTTAAAAAGACATGTATACATATATATATATGGGTGTGTGTGTTGATTGTGCAGTAAAAATTTTATCTAACAAGTTTCAAATTTCCTCTGACATACAATAACTTCTTAAGCTAACATTTTTCTTTATACCTTGCACATAAGATGGATGAATATAATAAGTCCGTCACTCCGTTTACAACGCTCACAAAAAAAAGCATTTTTATTTCCGTGTGTCTGTCTGTTGTTGGCATTCTTACGTAACTAAATTTTGAGATAATGAGCTGACACTTTAGTTTTTGCACGCAAATTGCTATTTCCCTATGAAAATTGTCAGTGCCACGCCCATCAAGTAAATATGTTCGAAATGCTACTGAAATTTCAAAATGTTTGTAAAAAAAATTCACCAAAATCGGAGCAATAGTTTTCTAGTTATAAGGGGAGGAAATATTTAATTAATTCTTGTAGTCGTCACACACACACACACACACACACACACACACACACACACACACACTTTTTATAAATCTCAGAAACATCAAAATGTAAGAAAAATACCAGGCGCTCAGAATTGCTCAGAAAACCAATCTGGATGAAACATATTTTTTAAAATCTTATAACTTAGAAACGGCTGAATGGATTTTGTTCAAACTTTTTGTAAAAACTTGTAAATTAATTCAACTTTTAAACAAAGCAAATTACATGGGCGTGGCATCACCCATTTAGTTATTAAACAACGTGTATTTTTTAAAAGTTTTCTCCTAAGCATATGAGTGATACCACGCCCATTAATTAAATACCTCCGAAAAGTTTCGGAAATTTCTAAATGTTTGCTGCAACTACAACTGTAATTCTATTGTTGTATTCACAGTGTTTGTGATTGTTATAAATTTTTAAAATTCATGTCATAGTACAACAACAAAAAAAAAAGCAAAACATTATTCAGCGAAAAGACAAACCTGTACATGCATGAGAGAAGAAGAAGCAGAAAATATCAAGCAAAATATAAAAACAACACTTACATTACACTTGAATAAAATGGTCAAACAATAGACGTGTCCACTGTGCACAAACATGCAGCAAGAGCAGTAAATTAATACTCTAACCTCTCTTTTCATCTCTGCAACAGTTAGTTTATATATTTATCATGGTGCTGCATTTGTGTCTAGTTTTTGTGCTGTTTTGTTGTTTGCACGTTGACTGTAACAGAAAAGAATGTAAATATTTGATGATTGGCTTCAAAGCAATTTATAAAAAAAAGAATAAATATAAGTGTGCGTGTGTATATGTATGTTCGTTTAATATGTCATTTACACCAGTCACCATGTGACACTAGATAGAGGACAGAACACCTATGTTTGGAAATCTTCCTCTTGGTTACGTTTCAAAATGAATTATCGCAGAAAATTTCAAATATTTCAGCAAGACTTTTTTTTAGTTTCACTATCAATTCATTTTTATAGATTAGACGGACAGAAGGACCAAATTTAATGTTAAGAGTGTTGCTCCTCACCTTCTGGTTCTTACAAACATATGAACAAAAAAGAAGCAATAAACTCACAAATCAATATGATGGTGGTTAAAAAAGAACGAACATTAACTGACAAACAATAGGCGTGGCAGGTACACCATTACGCCCTCTAATAATGTCTGCATTACATCTTAGCTTTCAAGCCCAGTTTTATACTAAGTACGGTTTTTTGTATATTATCTGTTATGCGACCGCGCTTACTTTTGGTATATCTATGAAAAGGATAATAGTGGCTGTAAATAACAAATTTCAGCTTCATAATTCCAATTTTGTAGCAGCGTGTCTGATATCCGAACAAGTCTATTTTTAACACATCACTAAAAGGAGTAAATAAAACTAAGTGTATAAAATTTCAACTTCCTAACATAATTTTTGTGGCAGACAAATTGATTTTCAACCATAATGGGCGTGGCTTTTGACTAATTTTACCCATTTTAAATAGTGATCTACATAGAGAAATTAAAAGTGTCTGTAAAAAATTTCAGCTCAATGTGTCAAAAGAATGCGAACAACAGACGGACAGATGGACATACACAGATCGACTCAGTTTTTATTGTTGATCAGTATATATTTGGCGTATATGTATGTTGCAAATGGAATGTCAAACTTAATCTTATGTGAAGGGTATAAAAAACATTATGAATCATTTCGACTACTTCATACATACTTACATTCGTACCATTTAATGTTTAAGTATTTTATAATTAATATTGCAAAAGGACTAACATGCTTAGGTAAATATAACCAATTTAACTACAAGACTGACCCACATCCTTTACCTTCCGTCCAACGTCCATTTATACTCAGTTTATACCCTTTTTTTTCGTCTACAATGATTTATTCTTATAACTTTAATTTACATGCATTAAATTTATGAATATTTCATAATGAACAAGCCAGCTGTTGCCCTATTCATACGTTTTAACATACTTATGGTATGCCACGCCACCATACAGTCCATTTACAACTGTATGAAATCAACATTATAATATATATATATATATGAGGATGTATGTATGTACACATTTATGGACATATATAAATGTGTGCGTTTACATTTTATAAAGTTTCATCACGAATATATTTGCTGAGCACACTGCGTGTGCGTATATGTATGAAGGTATATATTGCACATATTGTATATTACAGTGTATATGTACACACATTTATAAACATTAATTTTTGCTGAAGAAAAAGAAGAACAATTGCCAATTAAGATGTGCACAAGTAGTTGATAAAGAGCTATTAAAATTTTAATGGCTCACAAAAGTTAACGCCAGCCGAGAAGCTTACCACTATCACTACCACTACCATTACATGTACGACATAATAAAGATTTCAATATTGTGCAATATGCAGGAGCTTTAAATCTGCACCAAAAAAAAAAAAAAAAATTTTAGTTCAAAAACATAATTACAAGGACCATGACCCAAGACAAAGCATAATAATTTTCTCTACAACAATCATTTAAACGAAACTGAAATATCGTTAGAGAGGAACTTAGGCAAAAGAATTTAGAATTTAGGCGAAAAAGCTACACAAACAATGGAATTTATACAATATTCGGTATTAGTGATATTCAGGGCAGTTACTAATTGATTACAAAAATAGCTAAAAAAAATTGTTTATATAAAAACATCTAAGTAAATATAAGGAATGATTTGCTAAAAGAATTCTACAATAGAAAGAGAAGATATTTTAGGAAAAGCCAGTAAAAATACTAAATTTTCTTTAGCTTAAATTTCAAACGCTCTCTATACGACGTATGGGTGTGGCAGATCCATTTAATACTGTTAGATTCTGTACAAAAATGGAATTTTTTTATTAATTGTTAATTGTAAGCGTGTCTGTTATTCGGCCATGCCCATTTTTGGCATAACAATGTAAGTAGAATACGTGTACCTTGGTACTATTTTTTGAGATATTTTTGTTTTGTTTTAAAGATCAGCACTTAGCAGATGTTTCCTGTAGTGAATGCATGGCACCGTGTCGATTTTAATCCCTAAATATTATGTTCCATGGTTAAGTGGTACATTTTTTAATGCTGATAATGTTGTCAAATCCCATTTAATTCCGTTTTTTTATAGCAAAAATCTGAAAATTTATAAACGTAGTACTATGATCCCGCCTGAATGGTGGCAAAAGGTCATCGATACAAAAATCGGACAGTATCTAATTGAATTTTTATTTTCATATAAAATCCGTAATCACTTAGTTGCCAACTCAATATATCCCCAATACCCCTCAATTAAGAAACATTTTTATTTTAAACACCCAAACAACCGATTCAAAATCCATTTTTTGACTGATAGATAGTTTTGATGATTGTGGACGTAGCTTATAGCAGATTTTGCTCAACTTAAATAGTGAAATAGAAATGTCTGTACCTCCCTCAGTTTCGCTTTTGACTGCAGAATAATGTTCCCGTGTTGCCAAAGGCATTCTGTCTGACATTGACTTGGGGCAAAAACATATATGAAAACATACCCAAATGTACACATTTGTTCTTTGTCTGTATTGATGATTTCGAAAAATGTTCATTTTTTCCAAATATATGAAGAAAATCAAAGAGAAAAACTTTTTTAAGTGAGATTGAGGGTGAACGAGATTTCAATAACTGTACATTCACACAACAACAATACAAACTTTAACATTTTGAATATCCAGCCTCTACACCGCAACTCCGTGTGTGCTGCAGTTAAATATTTCAAAGTACTTATCTATAGCTGTTGGTTGGTTAAACAACAACAACCAGAGTGACCATATTAAGTATGTATAGAGTGAAGTGGAATAGAGATAATTTTGATAAAGTTTCAACCTAGAAAAAAAAAATAAAAGAAAAAAAGAAAGTGGATAAAGTTACATAAGCAGAAAATGTTGTGTGTAGTAAAAAAATATAAATATTGAGGGAAAACTTTTATTAATCTCAAACAAAGTGAAAAAGACGAACAAAGTACAGTTAAAGAAATGCGAAACGACTGACTTGGAACACAAACATAAACAATCCATAGAACACATGTTACCATGGACCGTTACTCACAAATGCTTCCACGTCTACAATAACAATAAATAAAGCTTTCGTATTTTTATATATCTTCGTTCTTCTGTGCTTCTGCTTTATCCTTTACTTTGAAAAAATATTTTTGAGAATACATGTATTAGAAGAAATTTCCTTAAGTTACTCAAATGTATGCAGAGCAGAAGAAATGTTTAATTTTTGGAATACCATTCCTACACAAACACATTTTCATATGCATGTGAACCGCTTTTTATGGCATTTGCAAGAGATTGCAATAAGCATCAGAAGGTACACAGGTTGGCGTACAAAAAAGTTTGGATGTTCAAGTGAAATTGTTGATACTTGTAAATAATAAAAACCACCTGGCCATTACTTTATTGAATGCAGCATAGCAGATATGTTTATTTTAGTTTATTTGCATTAAATGAAATCATTTTTTATAGACAAGTGTGAGATTTACAACGCAAGCATTTATATGGACATTTATGGCACCGTGAGAAGTAACAAAATTACTATCGAAAGAATTTATAATAATTTAATTATTTTGCATTGAAAAATTGAATTAATTTGAAAATTATAAATTAAAAATATTTAAAAAAAAAAGTATGAGATTTATAAAGCAACCACTCACATATATTTAGAACAATGAAAATCCTCGTTTAATAAAGTTTCAAATCTACAACAACAATAAAAGTAGTGTAGAGGTCTCTGTAGAGGTCTATTGTTTCCCATAGGTTTTGGTCGCAAAAATGAAGATTTTGATTCTAAATGTGGCAGAACTATTGATAACAAATTGAGCAAAACCGTCTATACATAAAGAAGAAGAACATAAAGAAGCATAAATTTGAAAATAGACACAAATAATGCTTAAAAAGCTTGCCTTTACATCGGTTTTGAATATTCAAGATTTTTATATAACATAGTTTTACATTTTGTAATAAAAATACATAATTTCACCAACACAAATAATAATATGGAGTTAAAGTTCATTTTGCAATTGAGTGAATTTCATCTACAAATATCTTTGGCTTTCATTCTTAATCTTCATAATTTCCACCCGATTGAAATATTTTAATAACTTTTCACAGTTGCATTCATTTACACGAATAATTTCACTGAAAAATCATCGTTCAAAACATTTACGTTATTGAGTACTACAACACTGTAGCATTCCATCATACATACATAATGAACAACTGAATGATTAATGATTCGTTTTTTTACATATGGCTCATTGACTACCTTGATATCAAAAAAATTAACTTTAATAAATCTTTTAAGCGATTAAAGCATTTTTATGGAATACAGTGTAAAAAAAATATACAATACAAATATTTAAAATTAGTTTAATGTGAATTAATGGAGATTTATTTTATTGCTGGAATGTTGTTGTAAAACAAATTGTAAAACGATATTGTTAACAATGATTTATAATCACAATTAACATTTATTATATACAATAAACAATATAGGTCTTTAAAGGTATAGTATTTAATTTATTTAAATGAAATTATTTTTAGTTATCTTAAAATATCACTCATACGCAATGTACAACTTTCAATAAATTGTTCCTATTACACTGCAAAAAATTAAGGTAGAAAAAGAATTTTTATATCATTTGAAAGCTTATATTCTCTACATTAAAATGAATATAAAATTAAAAGTATTAATTTAATGGAGTCGAAATAAGACACTTTTCTCTATGACTGCGTCAAAATCCATTTTTATGGTAATTTAAAACATTACAGAAACTGTCACAATAGCCTGATCAAACTGAAAATTATAGCATTAAAGTCGTTTAATCAATATCTATTGATTGGTATCAAAATTTTTTTAAAGTTTTTTAAAAAATGATGTTCAAATATTTACCACCTTTAGTTTTTGCTAAAAAATTAGTGAAATCGTTGAAATGTCCTATAAAACTCACACTTGTCTTAAATCAATGTCATAATAAATGGAAGGAATTAAGGTGACAAGTTTCATTGGAATATATCATGAATATATCATATTTTCCATATAGTACCTGTTAGGTGGAAATAATTCAGTACGTTATTAAGAAAACTTTGAACGCTTATATCTCAGAAACGGTAGCTCCTATCGCTCTGAAAATTTTTGCGCCCCTTTTTCTAAATTCAATAAAGAATCTATTAATCGTAGTTTCAAGGTCCTGGAATGATCCACTTTTGAAAAAAAGAATACTTTGTAAAATGGGTTATTATAATTAAATGGGCGGCGTCACGCCCACAAAATATATATTATTGTAAAGCTAGAGAATTTTCCATCTACGGGCAGTTGGTTTGACTTAAATCCGTTACGTGGTTCAAAAGTTATAAGCTATTGAATGCGAGCCTTGTGACAAAATGGAATAAAAAATTTTTCCACTAATTTTGCCAAATTCTACAAATAATAACAACAACCGCACTAAAAACAAGGTAATTTTGTTTTGCTTATAACTTTCCAAGGACAGCTACGATTTTAGTGAAATTTGTTGCAAACATTTGGAAATTTCTGTAGCTTTTTGAGAATTTTTAATTAATAGGCGTGGCACTTCCCATTTGCTTAGGAAATGCTTTATGTTTAAACAAATGTTGATTATTTACTAAGTAGACGGTGCCACGCCCATTTATTATATATCATTGGAAAGCTGAATTTATTTACAAGTTTTTACAAAAAATTTGAACGAAATCCGTCCAGCCGTTTTTAAGTTATGAGGCTTAAAAAAATACGTTCAATCAAGATTTGCTTACTGAGCAATTCTGAGCGCCTGGTATTTTTCTCACAATTTTGATGTTTTTTGTTTGTAATTTTCAAAAGTACAACAACCACACACACACGAATTAAGCCATTTTTGCTTGGCTTATAACTCGGAAAATACTGGTCCGATTTTAGTAAATTTTTTTGCATACGTTTGGAAATTTCTTTAGCTCTTCGGGGATTTTCAATTTATGGGCGTGGCATTGCCCAATTTCTTAGAAAAGCATTTTTTTAAATTAAACGTTCGTTTATTAAATAAATGGATTCTGCCACGCCCACATTATATGCTTTTTTTGAAAAGCTTATTTAATTTACAAGTTTTTACAAAAAGTTTGAACAGAATCCGTTTAGCCGTTTCTAAGTTATAAGATTTTAAAAAATATGTTTAATCCAGATTGGCTTTCTGAGCAATTCTGAGCGCCTGGTATTTTGATGTTTTCCCCGGCTTATAACTAGAAAACTGCTCCTCTGATTTTGATGAAATTTTTGGTAAAATGTGCCAAAAAGCTCAATATCGTAAATGTTTTCTATGAAAAAATATTCCTCATGTTATTTACCATTTAGCAAAGCCCAAAAGTGTAAAAATCTTTCTATTTTATTCAAACTTGTCTTAAATGAAGTTTTAAGGAAAAACATTAAAAATTATGAATGTTTTCCTTATAATTAACGTCTCATAGTTCAAAATGATTATTATCTGAAACAATAAAGAACAACTTTGTAACTAATTTATAATGATTAAATATATGGGTAAGGAATTAAAGGACAAGTAGACAGACAGATAGGTGAACCAACATAGAAAAGAGAAGTGCTACATTTTGTACATTTTGTACAGAGGCGTTCTTTACATACAATTAAAAGTTCAAGTGCAGTACCCTGAATATGAATAATTAAATTATATAAAACAGTAGTAATTGATGTAGATGCCTTTAAAATTAACACAAGCACAGGCAAGCATGCTGCAGCATTCTATCTAAGGCATCATAAAAAGGCGGAGACTGTATGTGTATATGTTTTCTGTAAGCAAAATAGTATAAGCATAGACCCTGAAGAACATGGATATGGTAATGGTACCACAGCTGAGAGAAAGGAAACTAAAGACAGATTAAATTTCCTTAACTGTGCGTCACTTATACAAAGCTTTGTACATGTGTATGTATTATTATGCACTTGGTTTAAACAAACACTAGAAAAGTGGAAAAGTAGCAAATATGTAAAGAGAAGAACGAGATGAAGGTAGAAAAAGAGGGAAAAATAATAAATTTCTCTCACACCTAGAAAGTTTTTTCAAAAATATCTCGAATACGAATACTATCTAAAACATTTTTAAGGGCTAGGTGATAGGGAAAGGTACACGGATATATTTTAATTAATTTGTCCAATAACTTGCTTTAAGAGCGATAGAGATCTTGATTATATTTCCTGCACTCCCATCGAGGACATTTTCAACATTACATGGTCCAACTACTGGCGTTATACAAACCTTCACTTACAGGCACATAAATTTGTTGACTCTTCTCTTCGTATATTCAAACGTATTCGTAATCCGTGCAATGTTTGGTGTTTTCACTGCGTTACGTTGTAATATGATTAACTCTTGCACATTATGCAGCTAGAATTATAATTATGAGGTACTCGTATGTGTTGGTTAAACAGAAATTTCCAGTTGCAGCACTGTGCAAACACGACAAATTAATTGCTTTCTAGCATGACCAGGTAGGTAGTGAGGTACCCAAAGCTGAAAGCGAGATTTTTGACAAATAGCGTTTTGATATAATGTTGTGTTGTATAATAAATCAAATGAGAAGAAGCCTCAAAACAAGTTAGCAGCAATCTGATTTTCCTCACTGAGCGACTGTATCAAACTTATATTATAAAGCAATTATTTACTCGGGCCTGCATGTACTTCTTATATTGTATAAAAAAACAAGTAAAAAAACTAAATTTGGCTTATTACACATTCTAAATACCCTCCATATCTACAATAGTGGGCGCGGTATGTGTATAATTACGTCCTCTAAAAGTATATATATTGCGTATGAGCTTGCAATTCGAGTTTTACGTGAAGTACGGTTTTTTGTAAATTGTATGCGCGTCTGTTATTCGACCATGCCCATTTTTATCACATCAATAGTCGTACCAAATTACAAGTTCATAATTCAATTTTTGTGGCAAATAAATTGATTTTTGTCAATTGTGGGCGAGTACGTTATCCTACGACGCCCTATGTCAATGAAGGAAATAGTTATAAATGTGTGTACCAAATTTCAAGTTCGTAGGTGAATTTTTTGTAAC
This sequence comes from Ornithomya fringillina, assembly GCA_963978525.1. Lineage (NCBI taxonomy): Eukaryota > Metazoa > Arthropoda > Insecta > Diptera > Hippoboscidae > Ornithomya > Ornithomya fringillina. Next base: position 21,435,728 of record OZ021693.1, read on the forward strand.
AGATATATAGATTTTTGTCAATTGTGGGCATGGCTCTTGAACGATTTTCCCCATTTTAAATAGGGATCTACGTGCAAAAACTAAATTTGTCTGTAGAAAAAGTTTTGCCAAAAAACATACGGACGTACGGACATATATGTTTAAAATCTTAGTAAATGATCAATAAATCATATTTACAGTTATTAAAAGACTTTAAAAATACTTTTAAGTGGTGATAACACAAAGTTTGTTCTCCTCCTTGTAATAAATACTTAGCTTTGCACTTAAAACTTTATAAGATTGAAATATGAATAGCTGACTAAATGATAACTAAAGCGAAATTATATAGAAAAGATAAATAAATTTTCTATTTAATATATTGAATAATTTCAGTTTACTCAACCACAAACTTAATGAACTGTCAATAAACCTCAAGAGGCATAAAGAATAATTTGAAAAGTTTGCGTTTCTTAAGCAAACAAATAAAATACAAACATCTTTTCTTTTCTTTTTGTTTTTGTTTTTTTTCTTATCTATTTCAATATGAAAAGTTATAAATAAGTAAAAAAAAAAAGATATAATTGGCTGAGGCCAAATCTTGGGTACTTATCATCTAGACATCAAAGATTCCTTAGGAGTATATAGTGTTGCGTGTTTTTTAGTTTTTCTTACATTGCAGACGTGTAATGTGATCGCTTTTTTCCAATTTCACCATCAACCTGCATGGAGGGCCTATCAATACTTCTGTTAAGTTTGAAATCGATATCTCATTTTTTTCATTACCCCGAAACACACAAATCGGACAGACAGACATGTAGATATTACAAGATGGCTAAGAATCGAATATTGGATGATGATTCAGAATAAAATACCATAGGGGGGTTCCCGATGGCCTCCTTCTAGGCCGTCGCAAACGTTTGGTCTAAAATGCTATATACCCCCACATGATGATGGCTTAAGTTAACCTTTGTCATTACTATGAATTCTAGCAAAACATTGAAAATTGTTTTAAAACATTTTAGAAAAAACCTTTCATTTCATTTCATTAGCAAAAATTAACATATTAAGCTGAAAATCAGTAGTTCTTGCATGTTAAATACATTTATCAGCCACAAACATTGAACAATGAAGTTGGAAACAGGGTATAACTATACAAAATAAACCAATCCGCCAACGAATTGTTAGAATATATAAAAATCTTATTCAAAGTAAAATCAGATCACTTAGTTAAAACATAACAGTACTATATTTTTTCGTCAGAAGTATATTTTTTATATTTTTTTTAAACGATCAGCACTTAGGGTCTCTAATATATATACCATGCCGATCTAATTCCTCAGATTTAGAAATTACCGCTCAGTGAAGAAACATTTTTAAAAATCTTCACTTAATACACAGGTTCGACTGTTGTAGGTATTGAACCCGCAACGCTTCACATTAGAGCTAAATGTTGCCCGCCTGGCCTATTACAGAAGGGGCCAAATTATTATTATAACAGAAGGTACAGTTTACACTTAAATGTAAATGATTTTCAAGATTTTATCTAAACCAACGATAACTTATTAACTTGTTTATCTCTCCCGAAAAGTTTCGATAAAGTTATCTTTAAAAAAAAATTATTATGTTATTATGTACATGTAAAATGTCACTTTCTTCTTACATAACGTAAAAAACGTATAAAAACTTAAAAATAAGAAATTCTTATAAAAATGAATTGAAAATGTATTATGAATGTTTGATTATAAAGTTATTACTCAGTTAAAAGCACATTATCATGCATTTTTCAAGCTGTGACACTATAATAATATAAAGTTTTTTTCGTTAATAATATACAGCATCAGCTAAAAAAAAAACTGCAATGCTAAAAAGGAAAGAAAAAAAAACACACAAACTTATGAAGAAGCACGAGTATATTGAGTGCTTCACCTCAAATGGCAGACGATGATGAGAGTATGCTACAAAGCTATGCGGTAATGCGTACGCGTGTATACACAACAAATACATAAAACAATCTCAAAAGCTATAGACGTGATGTATATGCACCGTTGCCTTCCTCTTACAGCATGTTTATGCAAATAAATTTCAAGCTGTGTTAAGGATTTACAAGCTTCACTTCTATAAAGCATTTTACTGCAGTAAGCAAATGCTTCCTTATGTGCACGTAACAAGATGAGCAAAACTCAATCCATTTCCCAGTTTCCTGCTTCACTACAAACTTCCTATTGTAACCTTAAGAAATTACATTAAAAATGTATGCATACGAACATAACCACGCACAAACACTTCAAATTGATGAACGTTCAGTATTGGATTAAAGAAAAGCTCTAAGAAAACCTTTCGAAATACACAATAAAACAAAACTGTAGACTTTCTATTGAAGGGGATAAACAAGGATGAAGGATTTCAAGTAGAGTTAGGGTTGTTGGTTATGAAATTTTCAAATCTTCTTTTTTCTTCAATTCTAAATGCCAAGTCATGTTATTCAAATTCATGGCCTTTAATTCTATGAATTATAATTCTTTATTATTTTATTCTAATGGTAAAAAGGTAGTGCTTTTCATTACAACAAAAACCTTGAACTGTTATAACACTGAATACTATCAGGACGATTCATATTGAGTCAAAATTCAGCACATTTTTCTAAAACTCTTTCAAAATGCGTTTCTTAAGGTAATTTAAAAACATCTCAGAAGATATCACAGTGGCCTCATCAAACTCAAACTTGCTATGTGTTCAATATCTATTAAATGGCATCAAAATTATTACAAATTTTTGTAAAAAATCATTTCCCAAAAAATTATCATTTGTGCATAAAATCGTCCTATTGCACTAACACTTGTCCAGATAAAAATAAAAATTGGAATATTCGAGACAAGTTTAATTGAAAAATATCAAGAATTGTTTTTTTTTTCCATATAGTACCTGTTGGGTGGAAATAATTCAGTACGTTACTAAGAAAACTTTGAACGCTTATATCTCAGAAACGGTAGCTCCTATCGCTCTGAAAATTTTTGCGCCCCTTTTTCTAAATTAGATAAAGAATCCATTAATCGTAGTTTCAAAGTCCTGGAAGGATCCACTTTTGCAAAAAAGAATAGTTTGTAAAATGGGTTATTATAATTAAATGGGCGGCGTCACGCCCACAAAATATATATTATTGTAAAGCTAGAGAATTTTCCATCTACGGGCAGTTGGTTTGACTTAAATCCGTTACGTGGTTCAAAAGTTATGAGCTATTGAATACGAGCCTTGTGACAAAATGGAATAAAAAATATTTCCACTGATTTTGCCAAATTCTACAAATAATAACAACAACCGCACTAAAAACAAGGTAATTTTGTTTTGCTTATAACTTTCCAAGGACAGCTACGATTTTAGTGAAATTTGTTGCAAACATTTGGAAATTTCTGTAGCTTTTTGAGAATTTTTAATTAATAGGCGTGGCACTTCCCATTTGCTTAGGAAATGCTTTATGTTTAAATAAATGTTGATTATTTACTAAATAGACGGTGCCACGCCCAATTATTATATATTATTGGAAAGCTGAATTTATTTACAAGTTTTTACAAAAAATTTGGACGAAATCCGTCTAACCGTTTTTAAGTTATGAGGCTTTAAAAAATACGTTAAATCAAGATTTGCTTACTGAGCAATTCTGAGCGCCTGGTATTTTTCTCACAATTTTGATGTTTTTTGTTTATGATTTTCAAAAGTACAACAACCACACACACACGAATGAAGCCATTTTTGCTTGGCTTATAACTCGGAAAATACTCTTTCGATTTTTGTAAATTTTTTTGCATACGTTTGGAAATTTCTTTAGATTTTCGGGGATCTTCAATTTATGGGCGTGGCACTGCCCATTTGCTTAGAAAAGCATTTTTTTAAATTAAATGTTCGTTTATTAAATAAATAGGTTGTGCCACGCCCACATTATATGCTTTTTTTGAAAATCTGAATTAATTTACAAGTTTTTACAAAAAGTTTGAACAGAATCCCTTTAGCCGTTCCTAAGTTATAAGATTTTAAAAAATATGTTCAATCCAGATTGGCTTTCTGAGCGCCTGATATTTTTCTCATATTTTGATGTTTCTGAGGTTTCCACAGAAATAAATGAAAAAAATTTGCTTTACTTATAACCGCTGTTGTGATTTTTGTCAATTATTTTGCAAAAAAGTGGCAAAAACATTAAAAAATCGTCCGATTGCACTCAATCGTATGTCAAATGAATCTTAAACTAAATGGAATTAAGTGAATTAAGAATGAGAATATTTATTTCATTGTCCCCATCTCACTATACCCGCTACGTTGATTGGCTACACTATGTTTTTTTTTTTAACTTTCATTGCAAGTGAATCATGTAAGGGTTAAACGCCTAAGCTGTTCAAAACACATTTTAGGTTTAGGTTCCAGTTTAGGTTCCGGTTCTACATATATGTGTATGTATATTTTTATAACATACATACAAAATTACAAAAAAAGATTACTAAACAGTAAAACCATTATAATCATCCACCCTACGACAATCATTACCATCATGGTCAGCGGTGGCGGTGGAAGAAAGGAGACAAAAAGAGACAAAGTGAGAATAACTGCAAAAGCAATTACCTGCCAACAGTTTACCCTAACTGTCTGTCCTTTTACCAATTCTGTATACAATTTTGTACGTTTATCTAGCGTACACGCATCTATTGTGTTGTGAAACATTAACCGTTAACCTCGATGTATATAAAAACCGCAATTTGTGTTATTTCCGGTTGAAATCATCACCCTTCACTTCCGCTGCAATGATTTTGTCAGTAAAAATTTTCCTTTTTTTTTTTTATATTATTACCCTACACCAGGTGGTGAGATATTAAGTTTATACGGATGTTTGTATCTTATAAAAATCAAATGCCGTCTCAGCCATCATTAATTATACCGATTTAGACATGTCTGTCTAAGTGAACCCTGTCCCCACGTAAAGTTATATTATAACGGAAGTTTTTATAGGGAAAAATATCGGAATTTTGAATATTTTTATAAAAAAAAGAAAAAAGATGGATTATACTAAATATGTTATTCCGTGTTAAACATTAACATTACATCTCCTTGAGACTCAACCAAACCTTTATATTCTTGATTAATATCAAAATCTGAATCGATCTTTGCAAAAAAAATAGCTTAAAAAACCTTTTATTTGTGGTCACAGAATATATTATTGAACCTTAGATTAATCGTATTATTCATTGTGATTATTAAACTAAAGCAACTAATAAAAAAACACACAGCAACAATTTTGAACCCAATTCAATATAAATAAATGTATGTACGTGTAAAAGGAAAAAAAAAACAATCAAATCAATTTTAAACAATTTCCAATAACGTTGACTAATCCATTGCATTTGGGTTAAACAAATATTTTATTATTGCAGTTGTGTCACACTTGTTGGATTTATTTTATTTTGCTATAAAAAAAAAAAATTGTAATGTTAGCACTTTTTGCGTTTTCTAATTTTTATGTTTACCGTATACATTTTTTCTAGGCCAACTTTTTTTTTTTATTAGAGGCGCTAGTGAGATTAGTGATATATTGACTTTCTCTAAACATATGCAACTAACAGGGAGAAGGCATCAGTAAGAAATCACAGTATATATATTTCTGATCAGGATGAAAGTTTCTGTTTCCCGATCAACAATAAACATTTTTGAAACTTGGCAAAAGTTATCATTGCCTCTGGGCCCAGGTTGGTATTAAAAGTGAATAAAAATAAACTGAAAATGAATTCTTTTAATAAAACAATAAATTGATCGGCATAAAATTCTACACCTATTTAGTTATGACTTAGAAACGATTTATTGCCTTGAGTTCAGAAATCTTCTCAGCCACAGCCACAAAAATAGAGCCCCAAAGCTGAAATTTGAAGCTTGTATTAACATTTCCATTAACAAACAATATACTAAAGATGAACAGAACAAATGCTTTTGAATAAACAATACGATGGTTGTCTTTAAAAGAGACTTGCAGGATATTTCAAAGTTTGTATAATATCTCCCGATTTAAATTAAGCCAAATACCGTTTTTTACCTTGTACAGATGGCCAACACCTGGTCCCAACAAAAAGGTGATATATACAAACCATACATATGTTGTAGACGCATACCAATATAAACGTATGTGTGTACAGTACATATGTCTACTTTGGCATAGCACATCGCCCCATATATTTTTTTCACCGTTTACCAAACAAATAAATTTCAAATGATAAATGCGGTTAAATAGCAAGCATACACACCAAAAAAAAAAAAAAATTGGTTTGTTTGTATGTGTGTATATGCACCACAAATATAAACAATTCTGGTTTGATATGTTGTTTTACTTTTTCTTGGTGTATAGGATGCAAACAAATATTTGCCGATAAAATAAAGTATTTATGTATAATAAAAACCGGAAATCTATCAAGAGCACAACAACAAGAAGTTTTTTTTTAGCGGCAAGTTGCAAAAAATAATTTATGAAAAAATAATTGAAAAATAAATTTTAATAAAAGATATATTTTGAACATGTAAAAATAATGCAATTTGCCTTAGAACGAATTTTAAATAACCTACAAATAGTGGGCGTGGTAAATAACTGATTACGTTCTCTTATAATGTATGCATTAATTGAAAGTGAAGTTTTATGCTGAATAAGTTTGTTTTGTAAATTGTGACTATATCCGTTATCTGACCACGCCTATTTTTGGCCTATTTAATAATATTTATACAAATAATCAATTTTATAGGTAAATTTTTATAACTTTTGGTTTATGTTGTAAAGATTGTAGGCGTGGCTTTTTATAAAAAAAATTACCCAAAATTAAATAACAAATAATTCTGCTAATAATAAAATAATAGGAATGTTTGTATGAAACATTTGTAACATTTTCGACCCCAAACGATTTATAGCTGTCTCCGGGTGGCTAAACTGAACTCTGCGTTATGTTCCGTCGGGTATCGCAATGGGCCTACTTACTGGCATAACTGAAGCTCTTTTTACAAGCGCACACCCGACCAACCTAACCTTGTACAAAATTTTACCTCAATATCACAAAAATTTACAATTGTTAGGTTGCTTGCAAAAACTAAAAGTGTTTGAAGAAAATTTCAGCTCAAAATTTACTACCGTGAGAATGCCAACAACAGACAGACACATGTACACAGGGTCATTACATATCTATATCAACTTAATTTTTGAGGCTGATCAAGAATATATATACTTAATGAGGTCTCTGACGCCCACTTTCAATGTTACCAAAGGAAAATCTTAGTAAACCCTTCATCTTATGTGAAGCGCATAAAAAGTTATGAAAAGTTAAAGTATTTATACTTGTTGTCATTATTATTGTACGTAAAGTATTTAGTTTATGGGGTGTTGAAAATGAAATTAATTCAATTCAATTAATTATTGAAACATACAGACATTTGTGCTATTTGTTTTTGTTTGACAAATTGATCATTATATGCTTGAATGCTTTTCGCAAATGCATTAATATTTATTAACCATACGAATAGTTCCTGTCATTTGCCATTATTCGAATTATATTTATTTGATTTAAATAAAATATAATAAAATGCAACACATCTTACCTCAATAATAATAAGTTCTACCCGATCATTTAGTCACCTTCATAACTTACATACATAAATGTCTAGATCGAATCAGTTTTTGATACTGATCTCTGACGCCTCTTTTTCAGTGTTGCAAACGGAATGACAAATTTACTATACCCCCTATGTTATATGGAGGTTGTAAATATCAACAAGTATGATCTGTAAGTTGCTTACAAATAATATATGAACGGCTGCGGGTTTTACTTTTGATTCGATTGATATAATTAAAGGTTCTTTCAGTAGATTTTATTTTAGTAAACTCTGCGTGCTGTGGGCGACTGGCTCAAAACCCGCTTAGGAAAAAAGTGAAAGAGATCTTTCAGCTGAAATTGCAATTTCTCTGTCTCGTTGGTCTAGTTATCCACCGACAGTTAAGAATATTACCAAATAAGTCAAGTTTGACAAGACCGGAGAATGAACTTTTCATTATGTAAAAAGCCTTAAATTTTTATCAATTAAAGGTGATTGTGAAACTTGTCACACAAGTTACAAACATCCACTTAAATAAAAGTATATAAAAGGAGAGAGTAAATGAATAAGGATAAACTTATTGTTAAAAGATTGAAAATGAAATTTCATGTCAATTATCTGACCACTTCTCATTATAATTATTATACGTTATGTATATAAAATTAATGGACTTGTCATCATTTTTATCATTAACATATCATTGCAATGCATTAAAAAAAAAAATTAAAATCATTTTAATTTTACAACGTTTTTCTTCTCTCTCTCTCCACTGACATAAAATTTATATGTTTTCTTGTGCGAATATTCATATGACAAATGAAATGGAAATAATATCCACTAAAGGATCATTTATCATAGTTTTATAGTTTTCCAAAAATAATCTTTCGATTAGTACGAATACATAAAATATATTTGCACAGTGGGTGATTAATTGTTAGGTTTTTGCCTTTTTCCATTAATATAAAAGGATAACCATCAAAACACATAATAAATATACAGTTATTCTAAATGCTGTACTAATGCAACTCCTATTTCCCTTAAGACCTAGAAGTAGGGCTATTTTTATAATTGAGTATAAGTTTAACAAAAAATTAAAAAAAAAATTAAAAATAAAACAAAAAACAATATGACAACAACAAAAAAAATTAAATAAAAAAATCATTATTCATAAATTAATATAAAAACAAATAACGACAAAAACTAAAAAAAAAAACGAAAATACAAAAACAACAACAAACTTTGAACAAAACAAAATAAAGCAAAAAACAACAAAATAAAATAAATTATTTCATTAATCATAAATTATAAATTAATTAAATACATAAATAAAGGTGAAGGTAAATACCACCTGAACACGTAATAGAAAGAAGAAGAAAATTTTTGTCAATGTATTTGTAAAGTGATTTCGCTGATCCCTTTCTAAATTATCCCATACTATGGCTTCATTATTTATTCCCGTCAAGATTATAAAAATGACTACTGTTCGTTTATATTTGTGACTATAACTGTTTCTATAAAAACTTTTGCACTCAAATGCTTTTCTTGCAACTTCTCAAAGAACTTAATGGCTTTTTTCACAGTCTTCTAAACTACAATTATAAATGGATGACAACAGCAGCACCAGCACTACCAGTAGCAGCAGCAGCAGCAGCAGCAGCAGCTAGAGTGATATAAAGCAATGAACATAACGATGATAAACTTTTGATAAAATGAAGGAAAAAGAAATAACAATACGCGACAAGTTGTAAGTATTAAAAAGGCAATAAACGGTTTAAAGTGTTGTTAAAATAAGTGTAAAAAAATTATAAAAGAGAATGGTATACAGCAACTAAAAATGTGAATGAATACCACATGCACTGCACAGCGTCACCACTGCAAATGCAACAATAAAATATATGGGGAAAAAAAAAGAACTTTTACAACTAAATCTATACCAAAAACAAAGACATTTTGAAAGCTTTGTTAAATTATTTTGTAAAATTTATTATACAAACGTTTTAATTCTACGTATATTTTACAACTACATACAAAGCTAACATAAGTTTTTGTCTGCTAATCTGCTTGATAGCCTTTAACTGAGTGTGTATGTGTGTGAATAAAATAAATTGTTTCACATTAAATGGTAAAGTAACATAATATGCATGAATAGAGGTACGCATGTTTAGTGCGACAGACAGACATACCTACAGGCAAACAGACAACAGGAAAGTTCATGTACATTTTGCACTTGTATGCAAATGAAGTTATTCTACAACAATAGTTTCTGCTCTTCAGAATTGATAAATCGTTGCTGCTATAAGAATTATGCCCTCTGAAATTACACACAATTTATCTCTTTGTAAATGAGAAGGGCAAGAACAACAAAAAAAAAAATGAGACAAGGAAGAGAATATGAAACAACAAATACAAAGTAAGCACCATGACTGATTAAGGGGTAAAATAGAAAGCAAGCATTGTTGTAAACAATGGCCGAAATATATCATCATTAAAAGGCGCAACAATCCAACATTGGCCCAACGTTTGACTTGTTTAGACTTTATAGAATAAGGAATTTGAGAATTTTATTGCAGCAACTGGAGTACAAGGATCAATACTTAATAATATGCACATATTCTGTTTCAACTTTAGTTTAGTTTAGTAAGTAAATGAACGTTCAAGTGAGTTGTTTCTCCAAAGAAATACAAGCAACCAGAGCGTATGAGTGATTGCTATTTTTTACTGGAAGGGAAATTATTCATTTCTTTTCTTTTATAATATAAATATAAATATAAATATAAATATAAATATAAATATAAATAAAAATATTTGAAAAAAAAATTAGTTTTAAGGGGAGTGGCAAAACCTATTCATCTATATATTTCCAAAAAAAAAAAAAAAAACTTTATACATGTTATTAAATGTTTTAAACATATCGAATAGAAATTTTGTTTACAGCTGTTTTTAACCTAAGTTGCCGTCATCTAAATTTCTATAAACGAAATCTTCTTAAATTATGCTACAATTAGTATAAATGTATCAGTAAAATGGCTACGGGGTATACAAAAACCACGCCTCTATTTTATAATACATCTACATAAAATTTTATATGATTATATTTTTGAATTAAACAATTGCTATATTTATTGTATAAAAATTGTTGTCTTTTCACTTTTCATATTAAACGTATCATGATACCGCACATAGCCGGAAACGAAACAACTAATGACAAATATTTGAGAAAATACATTAAAAGAAACTGTAGTCAGAATATATAATGAATTTTTTAAAAACTCAGATACTTAGTGTAGAAGGAGGAGGGTGAGATGGTGAGAGAGTGACAAAAAGAAGATCCAACCTATAAATTATTTTGGCATATTATTGTTTCTGTTGTTCATGTTTATGTCGTTGCTGTTGTTGTTGTTGTTATAGTTGCTACTACATATTACTACAATCTTGTCTTTAACACCAGACTAATGGTAATTTTATTCATATGCATGTATTTCACTCTTAGTGGCACAGACAAGCATTTACAAATGCTGTGCACGTAAATGTGTGCGTATAACCCGTACTTCCATTCCAGGATTTGCTTGAAATCAAATAACACAATTAAAACTCTTACGCTTGCTCTTGTTCTTGTTCTTCTAATAATTCTCATCCTTACTGTTTGTATTATCTGTTGATATAATTTGAGAGATAAGCGTGCTTGTTATATGTAAGTGTATGTATTTTGTATGTATGTATGTATGTATGCGTGTCCGTGTACTTGTGCGTAAATCTACATTACATGCCTGCTGACGTCCTGATTGATTTGTAAGACTTTCAGTTCTCGGGTATTAATATTGTTATTGCCATCACGGACCCTGCTGATGCTGCTTACACTCAAAATACGAGCAGTATGAGTAGTGAATCATTACATTCCATAGTTTACTGTGGCTCTGGATTTTATACGTAACGGCAAGCCAGCTATGAACACAAATACATAAACAAATCTACCCTCAATTACACACTATGCTGTATTTTCTAGAGTAGTTAAGCCAACGTTTAGATGGGAATACCGACAACAATCAAACATTGAGTAGTTAATTATGTTGAGTTAAGAAGGTCAAAGTTGAGAGAATAGTTTTAATTAGTTGCACTTATCTGTATAATTTGTTGTACATTTCATAAAGCATCTTGATGATAATTGTTGGAGAAATGCAATTGAAATGTTTTATAACATTTTACTATCTATTTATATTGATATATATACGGTACATCCTTATATAGTAGGTGTAGAAAATGTATATAAAACGTTTTTCTCACACCTATACTACATTTCTTCACCATCATAATGAAATCTTGCACAAATTTCTTTAAAATTTAACGTTAAGGAATATCATACCAAACAACATTCAGAGGTTGCCAATACTTTTTTTACAATATATATATGTTTTCAATGAATGTGCTCAAAAATAAATCGTTCACCTTCAAATTAACGCTAAATAGTTAATTAAAAAAATGTTGTCAAATTACGTTACTTTCAATTTAAAATTTTTGCATAGTTAAGCATTAGCAACTGTATTCAACGAAAAAAGAAATGATGGAAAATCTAAAGCAAAATTACCCATTAATGTACACCAAATACTCTTCGTCCAGCTTTTCTTAATTTTTCACCAGTTTGCAATCAAATTAATTACTTTACAAAGCACCTAACCTCTACCTTTAAGAAAAACTCTTCTTTATTATACATGGTGCATGAGTGTAGAAGGTATACCTATACTAAGTTGGTTGTTATGTTTGCAAAATTGAAAAGGTAGTATTCAATAGCCTACAAAATATATATATTCTTGATCAGCATCATAATCCGAATGGTTCTAGACGTATTTGTTCATATGCCATCTATTGGTGGCACTCTCGCAGTTTGAGATATTGAGCAATTTTTTTTTATTCTGTATAAAAGTTTCTATTTAAATTGGACAAAATTAAAAGACACGCCCACTTTAACCAACACATTATCTCTTACATAATAAAATTTAAGTATATGATGGAAAATATTTATAACGAGGCCTTCCATGGACAAAATAGATTAAAAGCCACGCCCACATTTAACAAAAATGTATCTAATAACAATAAAAATTGGGCTACATGGTTAAAATTTGCAACACATATATATAATTAGCCTTTCTGTAGCTGTGCCAATAAACTAAATCGTATCCGGCGGGTATGATGGCACACTCTAAACCTCTAGGACTCACATAAGCCAGCATGCCTTTATAAAGTGTATATAAATTCTATTCTTATACACTTTTTCCTTTTGTATTCGTTTTCTTTTACACTTTCTTTCTCTTCTCATTCCATTCCATTCCATTAGTATAATGCTAGGACCAAAATCTTTTATACGGTACCTTATATGGCTTTTCGCACAAACCAAAATAAACGAGCACATTGCATTGAACATTTTTCGCTGACTTCACTTAAATTAGCAATTCCCCAAAAGATACAAAATATCTGTAATGGTGGGTGGCCGTGTTGGTGGGTGCAGTTCAAATGAAAAATATAACGAAATGTAAAGAAAGCAAAGCACAAAAAACGAAATTCAATTCAATTATCAGTTTTTAATTAATCACCACATCAAGCTTGACTAACGTTACTGTTTTCACAATATTCTTTGATAACCCAATCTCAACGTAAGCGAACGCATATAAGTGTATCAACCGGATTTCACACCATCAACAACAACTAAATAACAAAATTTGCATTCAATTCAATTATCACAAAAATGAAAATGATTTCATCTTCATCTCTCTGTCTATCTGTTTCTCTTTTTCATCTATCTTGTGGTTTTTCAAATTCAATTTGAATATTTTTGGCTTGGATTTAAATTTTGTAAACAAACCTCTTACGTACGGCATACATGTCATACATACAGATGCATGCATGTCTGTATATACATCTTCTTCCTCTTGCCAAATAATTTATTAATCATTTTCTCAATTATTCCTCTCATGCATACATTTGCGTAAGCCATAAAACCACAATTTATATTAAAAACAAAACACAAAACGAAGTGAAAGGAAATACGAGATGATGATATATCATAAAATATATACTAGAGAAGAGAGAGAGAGAGGATATCCAAAAGATAATTATTACAAAACAAAATAAATATTGAACAAGTTTTTGGTTAACTATTATAGAATGTGTCATTAAACTGTATTCATGTATGTGTGTTTGTGTGGGTGATGGTATAATTCTGTACATATGTATTACATGCCTTCTCTCATGTGTTAAATTTATATTCATATTAAGAATATAAATAATAAATTATATTGTTTAAACAAAGCACCAGAACAGTCACTGCCAGAAGTTTGAACCTCACATATCTTTATCTCTTAACAAATCTTATAAATTCCTAAATCTTTTAAATTTTACTTACTTGAAAGAAAACAAATAAAATTTCTATACTTGACTTGGACCTAATTTTGTATACATTTCACATTTATACATAAACCCTCGGAATCGATTTTTTCTAAAGTTTGAGCGTACCTAATACACAACTTTGCCCATTTTTGTAACGTTATGTTACAAATTTTCACCATTTAGTTTAATTTTTGTGTCTAATAGATTAAGTTTTGGCGAAAGTGGGCGTGGCTTTTAACCAATTTTGCTCATTTTAAGTAGGAACCTGTTTACAGAAACCAAAAAATTTTCCTAAAATCTCTATTCATGATAATTTTAATAGTAGTGGGTGTGGCAATCATACATATACGCCTTATTTTAAAGTATTTCTCTTAATCTATGTATTTTACGTTACCTCAGTAGATAAAATTTGCATTTAAAAAATGTGGGCGTGTTTGTTTTATAACACCGCCCTTTAAATTGTTAATGGAGGGCGTGGCTGTTAAATCAGAGTGTGCCGTCAAATTTTTAAAACCACATCTTCTTTATTATACTTGAAAAATATTTTAATATTCACTTGATTCGAAATTCACACACACACACACACATTCACGAGTTAACTAACTCACCCCAACTAACCACATAAATGAAGAATTTTATCTCAACTAAATTTCCAAATAAATTATTAAACAGATAATAAATCTGTACAGAAGGACACACATGCAAATATTAAGCACAAGTTTATACTGTTGCAACTGTCTGGAATTGCTTTTAATGTATATGTCCGTCTGTCTGTCTGTCTGTCTGTCTTTAAGCATTTATGAAAAAAGGGTTCATATGTACAATTAAATATAGTATTTATAGATCTGTCTGTCCATTCTTTAAGCATTTATTAAAAAAGTTTTTAAACACTTTACTCACATTGTTCTTCTTCCCAATCAACGTAAACCATAAAACAGAACGTTTCACCTCTCATATCATAATAATAAAAATTTCAATTTTATAATTTTCATAAATTTTATAAAATTTCCCAGAACAAGAAACACCTAACCATATAGTAAATGTAAATCCCAATAGAGATAATTTTGTTACAACTTATTAGTTTCTATACTTTATTATTATAACGCATCATATCAAAGTTATGCAACATAATAATCTCTTCTAACATGCCACCTAATCAGTATATTTTTTGGTATAAACGAGGATAAAATTTCATCAACGCATAATTATTTTCTAGCACAAGTGATAGAAACTCACTGTGTATGCATTAAATAACAAATCATGTATAATAAATACATATGTAAATATTAGCAAATGCTTCTCTTCTATACAACACTTCGTATTCGTAATATTATAGAGATTTAATTCATGTAATTATGAGTTTCATAATTACATGAAAATCTCCCTCATAATCGCACAATCACGCAACTGCATGAACATGTTTTAACATTAGAATAATAAATTGATCATCTGGGTATTCAACCTGACTGAAATTGCTACTTAGTTATCACACACACACACAGCATGAAATTTATATATTAAGCAATGAATTTTATATATAGTAAAAACTACAACAACAACAACAATAACAACAATAGTAATACTATTAAAATTTAAGCGACTTATGAAAATCTCTAAATTTCCAACTAAAACATACTATCGATCGAGTGATCGATTGTTATAGCAGCAGCATAACAACTCAATATGGAAATATTCTCTCTAAATATTTTTATAGCATATTTTTATACCAATCGCAAAAGATCGAAGATATACTATGTTTGCCGTTCCGTTTGCAACACCGAGAAGGAAGCGTCAGAGACCCAACAAAAAATATATTCTTAACCAGCATCAAAAAATGACATTATTGACATTCTCACGGGCGCAAATTTTAAAATATTGAGCTGAAATTTTGTACAGGCAATTTTTGCATGCAGAGCGCTATTTAAAATGGGCACAATTTCTCAAGAACCACGCCCACAATCAACAAAAATGTAGCTATTAAGTTGAAATTTATTTTACAAAGGCATAATTGTTCCTTCCATCAATGTGCCAAAAATGGGCATGGTCAGATAACAAACGCGCCCACAATTTACAAAAAACAATATTCCACGTAAAACTTGAGTTGCAAGATCAGATATAATACATATACTATTATAGGGCGTAATCATATACCTTTCCCGCCCACCATTGTAGATGTGAAAGGTATTTAAGATTTGGCTTAAGCCAAATTTAGTTTTCTCACTTGGTTTGATGTCATTTGTCAAAGACATTGTTGAGAAATTTCGTCAAATCTCCAACATGATTAAAATTTGATATCATGCATAAATACACTTTATGAGCTCAATTTCCACTAAAATGCGAATCTCTTTCTTTGCTTTATAGCTTTTAATGATAACTTTGTCACCAACATGTTGTTGTTTGTTTCTTATATGCAATATTTTTTATACTTTCTTTCGTTTTATGTATCAGCAGCATACAAAGCAAACAATTATTACCCAAAGGCTATAAATTTTATTATAATAATATCAACAATAATAACAATAACAATAAAATTTTAAATCAAGAACAATAAAAATAAAAGGAATTGTGTTTAATGTGCGTGATTTCTTCCTAGAACAGCTTCTTCTCTCTTTGATGGAATACAAATGATAATCCTTGAGGATAAGAGTTAATAGAGAATATATTTCGTTTACAATTTTGGGTTTAAAATTCCGAAATACTTTTTCTACAAAATGTTTTCTACATCGTAACCTATCAAAAAATTAATAATTAATGAAGGCGATCAGAATCGTTCAGTAAGCCAATCTTGATTAAAAGACTTTTTGGGAAAATTTGTGGCACCGCTCATATATTTAATAAAAAAAATAGTAGTTTAAAAAAGACGTTTCTTAAAAAAATGGGTGGTGTCACGCCCATAAATTGAAAATCCCCGAGAAGGTATTGAATTTTCCAAATGCTTGCAAAAAAATTCACCAAAATCGCAGCAATAGTTTTCTAGTTATAAGCCGAGGAAGTATTTCATTAATTATTGTGGTCGCCACACACACACATTTTAGAAATCTCAGAAACATCAAAATATGAGAAAAATACCAGGCGCTCAGAATTGCTCAGAAAGCCAATCTGGATTGAACATATTTTTTAAAATCTTATAACTTGGGAATGACTGAACGGATTCTGTTCAAACCTTTTGTATAAACTTGTAAATTAATTCAGCTTTTCAAAAAAAGCATATAATGTGGGCGTGGCACAACCCATTTATTTAATAAACGAACATTTACTTTAAAAAATGCTTTTCTAAGCAAATGGGCAGTGCCACGCCCATAAATTTAAGATCCCCGAAAAGCCAAAGAAATTTCCAAACGTATGCAAAAAAATTTACTAAAATCGGACCAGTATTTTCCAAGTTATAAGCTAAGCAAAAATGGCTTCATTCGTGTGTGTGTATGGGGTCGTAATTTTGAAAATCACACAAAACATCAAAATGTGAGAAAAACACCAGGCGCTCAGAATTGCTCAGAAGGCAAATCTTGATTGAACATATTTTTTAAATTGTTATAACTTGGAAAGGGCTGGACGGATTTTGCTCGAACTTGTGGTGAAAACTTGTAAATTAATCCAGCTTTCAAACAAAACATATTATATGGGCGTGACACCGCCCACTTAGTTTATAAACGACAAATAGTTTTAAAAAGTCGTTTTCTAAAAAAATGGGCGCTGCCACGCCCAGAAATAAAAGAGCTCCGAGAATTTAATGAAATTTCCAGACGTTTACAAAAAAATTTACCAAAATCGGAGCTGCTATTGGGAAGTTATAAAGAAAACAAAATTAACTTGTTTTTAATGCGGTTGTTGTTATTATTTGTAGAATTTGGCAAAATTAGTGGAAATATTTTTTATTCCATTATGTCACAAGGCTCGTATTCAATAGCTTATAACTTTTGAACCACGTAACGGATTTAAGTCAAACCAACTGCCCGTAGATGGAAAATTCTCTAGCTTTACAATAATATATTTTTTATGGGCATGAACCCGCCCACTTAATCATAATAACCCATTTTACAAACTATTCTTTTTTTCAAAAGTGGATCCTTCCAGGACCTTGAAACTACGATTAATGGATTCTTTATCGAATTTAGAAAAAGGGGCGCAAAAATTTTCAGAGCGATAGGAGCTACCGTTTCTGAGATATAAGCGTTCAAAGTTTTTATAGGAATAAACTAAACTAAATGATTTTCTTCTAATGGTTATTGAGTAGCAGAAGGACTTAAATGGAATACCTTGCTATAATTGTTTTCTGTACTTTTTGTATATGAAATATTATTGAAAATTGTTTTCTTTTTTTTTTAATAATTTTTTTTTTTTTTGTTTTTAATTACCTGTACTGAACAAACTGATGTGAATTATCTTTCTTACCATAAAAATAATAGAAAAGAAGACGGAAAAGAAAATAAAAATATCAAAAGTTCATAAATCTTAGTTATGCTATTGTTCTGGTTGGTCATCTCTTTTAACAGATTTTTTTTTTTAATAAATTTCTTTCAACAGATTTTTACTTCTATTATGTAGTAGACGATATAAAGGCTTTCTTTGTTTGAATGAAGAGAAAAACATAAAAACAGATTGCTAGTGGATTCTTAGATCTGTTCAACTTGACTAATATTTTACCACGTAGTACTGGTGCTACGATTATTTGATTGCACGGAAGCATCAAGTAATTATTCAACAATAATTCTAACGAGTACAGAGTACATTGTGAAAAGTATTTGTGTAAGTTTTGATTAGATTACAATCGTTTTCATGTCTTTGCTTAAAGTATAATCGCATTGACTTGGATGACGGCATCAATTTTAAAAGATTTCATTATTGATGGAATTGCTTCTAAATTGAAACTATTGAGGTTTTTTCTTAATTTCTATTAACATTCGGTCAACAACATTTGGACAAGGTGAATGAATGTAACGCTCTTATAGCATTTGAGACAATGCTACTTGCTTGTATAATAAACTTTCTTTTGTCTAGAACTATACACTCCTGGAGTAAATAAATGATTTATAAAAGTGTTGTTGGCGACGTAGATACCAGAAAAAGAAAAAAAAACATACATGATGTGAAAAATGGACAATGAATGAAAAATATGTGAAAAAAATCTGTTAAATAATTTTCTTTGCTAGTCATTCATATTTATTGCAGCAACAGCAACAAAAAGCTTTTGTATAAATACATAGAAATGAAAAACAAACCTGAACGTGATAATATTTTATATTGTTTGTGGTCATCAGCAGCAATGAATGAACGAATTAATTACAAATATGTGTAAAAAATTTAAACTTTATGGGAAAATTTTTATGGCAAAAAAGTAGATTTTTATCAATTGTGGGAGTGGCTTATAACCGATTTTGCCCATTTCATATAGCCATCTATGTAAAGAAACTAAAAGAGTATTTGTACAAAATTTCAGCTCAATATCTTCAAAATTTATGTAAGTATTCATATCTAGATCGACTGAGTTTTAGATGTTGATAAAAAATATACATACTTTGTTGGATCTCGGACACTGTCTTTTCGATATTTCAAAAGGAATGACAATCTCAGTAAACCTCCCGTTTTATGTTAATGGGGATGAAAAAGTTAATAGAAGAACCACTTGCTGGCGGTATTTAAGTTTAAGTAAAAGTTTAAGTAGCCATAATCCGCATTAAATATTTCACACAGACACATAATGTGTTTGTACAGTTGCGTTTTTGTCATTTGGTTTTTAGTTAATTTCCCAAATCCACAGAGATGTTCTATATAAAACCTTTTTTTGTGGTTGTTGTTGTTGTTGTTGTTATTGTTGTTGTATTCGTTGTTGTCCCCTTTATACATATATATTGAATTTTAGCTTGATTAAGAAAGTTCATGTATGTAAAATTACATGATTTATTATCGTATGTGCAGCTTGAATACAAATTTTTACCCGCATGACTTCCTTCACTTTCATATATTCACCATAAAAACCATTGTGTATGTAAAGTGTACTACATGTGTGTATGTGTGTTGTGTTATTATGGCCAAAATACATGTCAAGACTACATAGCATTAGTGTCAAAAGCACCAGCTCTACTTTACATACGTACATCGCTCGGTACATATTTAACACTTTCCAATTTTAATTTACTGAACTCACAAACTAGCTGAATGGAAAACCCATTTGAATTTCAGGTATTTTTGGGTACATTGGATATAAAAGGCAAATCTACCGCATCAGTCAGTTCTACACTATAAATATTTATTTAAAAAGCATCACCTTTTATGTATGCTGGGTGGAGAATATTGGTGTCATTGTAGTGTTTGTAACAACCCAAAGGACGCTTATTATTCAGAATAAGATTCTGACTCAATTTAACCACTTAGCTGTCATTTGCAAAAGCAATCCTATGGCTCAAAATGTTGTTTATTCTTGTATAGGGTGCAGCTAAAGTAGGAAGATTTCAGTTCTAACCCGAGCAGCTTATTCCTTGGTACGGTTATATCATATAAAAAAATATATTGCAAAGTTTTTCTAAAGTATTAATTATCTAATAATTTATCTAGATTTAAAAAAAAAGTGATAATTGAAAATATTTTTATACATTTTCTCTTAAGAAAAGTTATAGGTCCACAAATATTTTCAGTTACTAATACATTTGAATCCTAATTCAATGACTTAAGTAGCTTTATATAACAAAAAAAAAAAGTATTATATTCTATACTTAATAAAAAAATTGTAAGTGGTTAAATTTTTTCGGTTCCTCTTCTAAAAAAGTCTCTCAGGTCAAAAAATAATAAAAAAAAAACGGCTTCTATGTCTTCATACATAAATCAATAAAACGGTACCTCTGTGTGTCAATAATACATGTGATGTCTTTGTTATTTTCTCCAGTGAAGGTATGCTGTGTTTGTCAATCCATATTAGCCATATAATCGTTTAAACAGACTACTTTAAATGGACATTTTCAAAAGTTTGTCACACCTTTTACGGGTAATTTTTGTTAAACGTGTCTCAAAGAGTATCTGTCTCAGCCATTACTTAAGTTTATACCCTTTCTATAAGACGGAAGGTATACTAAGTTTAATATATTAAGTATACTAAGAAGATATTCCATCCATCAAAGTCTAAGTCTATCCATGTTCTATCCATGTCTTACAGCCTGTCCGTATATCCGTCTATTCTTAAAACACTTACTGTCTACTGTATATTTTATTTAAATTATTTAAAATCAATGAAGAGCCACGCCCCCAATCAACAAAAACTCTCTGCATTAAGCCATAAAAATGGGATTTCTAAAAAAACATTTTTCCAATTAAGGCAGTCAAAGATGAAACAAAAATGGGCGGTATTTCTTAAAAGACACGCCCACAATTTATAATAACCTTTTTTAATGTTCAAAATCCGAATGAAAGTCGTTACGTTTACACTATTAAGGGGATCAACAAATAACTACCACGCCCACATTTCGTATCCATATACAAAACGTATTCAAGAGTTGATTTCAGCCAAATTTCTTTTTTTCATCTTGATGACCTTGCCGAACCTCTCATTTATTCGCATCCCTTCGTTCCTCTGCACTTTTATACATTTGAATTTGTTAGTCAACCAAATGTCTATTGACATAACTTTCCTGGGCCTTCAGAGTGTTGCAAATTTATACAAAACAACAATAACAACAACAACAAAATGCTGATATATACGAAAACTTTACGTCTATATGTACATATTCAATGACTTTTTCACCCTAGTAATTTAACTGCATAACATTTCCGTTTATGTGTGTGTTAGTTTTTCTTTTTTTTTTTCTTTTTTTTTATAGGTATATTTTTTTTCCTCATCTGCCATCTCCTCATCTTTCTCCACCTATCACTCGGTGCAATTTGTTTTCGAATGCTTTTCCGTTTTTTTTCATCCTTTCTGTGCATACAAAGAATTCCCATATGACACTCTACGTACATGTGCGACGTGTGTTTATAGAAGAGTGTGTAAAATTTGTTTTTGTGTGTTTGTTTACCATGTTTGGTACCATGTTTCGCCTTTTTCGAACATGTTTTTATATTCCTTTTTTTTTCATTTTTTGTTGTTGTTGTAGTTGGTTTTTAATCTCTAGCGCTAGTTTCAATATTGAATGAAATTGTTAAAGTTGGTTTGATGTCCATTTCTCTCTCATTTGCTTTTCTGGGAGCTTCTACTTTTTTTCTTTTTTTTTTTCAATTTACACACGTTCACATTTCTAGTGGAATTGTCAAAATTATTATTATTAGCGTTTTTCTGGTTAAGTGTACAATAACTGGGTGAGTTGATTTTCTCCAAATTGCTTAACACAATTTTATTTTATTTTATTTTCAGGCAACGTTAAAGGAGAGCACGAAACCTTTATAAATTTCAATTATTCTTGTGTTTATACAGTCACGTCACACCTGATCAGCCAATTGAATCACTTTTTGAGTCTCTTCAAATCTGTCTGTCTATCTGCAGCCTGTCTGTACATTCACACGAATCCAAAGATATAATTATCGATTTTTGTCATATAAAAACATATTTTACATTATACTAATGTTATAGGAGGAGGGGTCTTAAAAATCAACCAATCCCATAAACTTTCAATAGTTATATGTCCTTCTGTAATCAATTTCATCAAAAATTATCGAAAATTGCGTTCTATCGGTTGATTAAAACAATTAAAGATGGACAGACGGACATAGTCAAATCGATTCACATTTTGATCCTATTGGTATAATTAAAGGTAATATACCCCTTTACCCTTGTAAATAGCAAATAAGAACATAAATATAATTAGAATGGTTTTGCAGATCTTGTAATAAATAATATATAGAATTTTGAGAAGAGAGAAAAACTAAAAGATTGGCTTATGACGTAAAGCATTTTATATTGAAATTTAGAAAAATAAAAGAAAAAAAAAACTCAAAGCAAATATATAAACTTTGCTAACAAGAGAAATAAAAGATACTTAAGTTGTAAAATATTCGCCCAACAACGGACGACCAAAATGGTAGGGCAAGTATATATGTGAGAGAACGAGAGAGAGAAAGAAGCATTAAAGGCTTCAATAAAATACGAAATATAGCAAACAAAGCTGCAATTACCGTAAATAAAGTGCTGCTGCTGTGGCTGTTGCTGTCAAAATGCCAAACCTCAAAGATGGAGAGTGAGAACTAAAAGTCTTATAATGTAGAAAAAGACACAGAGCATATGTACGCATGGTACAAGTAGTAGTAGTGAAGTTTTTTTTTTATATGACTCTCCAGAGACTTCATTAAAACTATACGCCATTTTGCATTTTGCCGCAGAAATAATAACTATGTATGTAGTAGTAAAAGGAAGAACGAGAAGGCTGAACCAAACAAATGATTTTCGTAATCTAAGTGATGTTGGGAGAATTGGATTAATTGAAAAAGAGAAATTTGTAGCACCCACATAAGCACTAACATACTCGTACACTCACTTAAATGAATATAATTTTTCAGATGTCGATTATGTGTACAAAATATTTCTGTTCTGTTAATATTTCTTTCACAGAAGATTAAGGAAACTACATAATATTCATGGGTACTCTACAGAAATTGCTTTATGTTGGTGGTTAATATGAAAAATTAACAAGTAAGAAAACTAAATTTGGCTTAGACCAAATCTTACATACCCTTCACATATCCATACATACAAAAGGGTGGACTTGCAAGTTGCTTCCAAGTTGAGTTTTACGCTGAGTTTGGGTTTTTTGTAAATTGTGGGTATGTCTGTTATCTGGCTACTGATAACTCAATTTTTATAGCAAATATGTATATTTTTTGGATTAAGGGCGTGACTCTTTATCGATTTGGCCTATTTTAAAAAGCTATTTTCATGCAGAAACTAAAACTCATGCAGAAAATAAACTTGACGCAGGCATTCATATGTATACAGTCCATCAAAGTATACTACTTCCTGAACGACAAATGCCTATCTACCTATCTACAATTATACCAATCGATTCAGAATCAAAATCTAAATCGATTTAACTATGTCCCTGGCTATGTCTATCTGTCCCTAAAAATGTACGCAAGCTACTGGTCCCATATTTTTAAGATACTTCGATGGAATTCGACTATAAAATCTTTACTTGTTTGTAATTAAGAGCTAAAGGATACATTCATATATGCCAAGGACACTTTCATCTTACCGATTTATTCCTCATATATGTAAGCATGTAAAATTCTTCTAACTGCCAAAGGTTTTATAATTTATTTTAAAATTCAACTTCACTAGAAATTCTTCTTTCAACTTGAATTTCCTTTCAACAAATTTTTGCTGAGTTTGTAAATGTTCATCAAATGCATGTTTTATGGTCTGGAAAGTTTTCTATAATGACGGCGATTAAAGTCAGGCAGCTCTAAAAATATGAATGAGCTAAATTTAATTATGCACGTTTAATTTTTACGCTATCAAACAGCAGTTAGGCCAGTTAGGCAGTTGTCCTAAGTTTTGTGCATAATGAAGGAAAAACAATAAAAAGCTTTACGAACTAAAGAAAAACTTGAATGAAAGTTTACTCAGTTATTTAATGATACCAAAACATATAAATGCTTCATGGCACACTCGGTATTTCAAATTCAAGGGCATTGTTTGAAATGTAATGGAAGTTGGTTAGTAATAAAGACTTTTTCAACTTTCTACCAGCTTATGTATGACAGCCTGCACATGTTTTTCTTATTCAAGTTAAGTGTTGTAGCACTTTCCATAATAAAATTTTTCTTCCTAGTCTCTGTCTATCATCTTCATATCTGCAAATTAGATTTATTAACTATTTGTCTTGTTGTATCAAAACTCTTTTTATCGTATACAGACTTTATCTCATTTTTTTTTTATTCTATTAAATGACTATTGATGCTTTAAGTGAGTTGAACGAGCCCATAATAACATCCTTTCGTTTGGATTGTATTGGTTTATATTTCATAACACTACTATTGCATGTGATCATAAGTAATAGCATAAAATGCAATCTCGTTTGAGGGCCATTCCGGCTTCAACGTGCCACATCATCGATGAAAGCACAATATGCACCAACTTGAAGTTAAGTTTAAGGAAACGGAAAGTCTTGCGTCCGTTTTTTCTCCTATATAAAGTCATAAAAATTCAAGTATTGTATGAAATTTATTCCATTCGATTGTACACGTTATATGTTGAGAAATCATATAAGGATGTGTATAACAAAAGATAAATTTTTAACGAGTTGTTAAATAAAATCATATAAAATTTGCTGAAGCACTCAGCATACAGTAGAAGTTTATGTAGGTGGCTGGTGGTCAATGATTCATATATTATAGCTGCTTACTATTAAATTTACAACTACTAAAGTTTTTTTTGGTTTAACGTACTATATCTTTCTATTTTATTAGCACTGTTAAGTGTTGACTTTATAGTGATGAAGCTAAAATCAAACGTTCCCACAAATTTAATTAACTTTTTATTACCAGCAGTGGCTTTCATATTAAACTCTATAAAGGACTACTCAACTATCCGTAAATTACTTTCACTTACGGAAATTCTTAAGGTCAATAACAACAAGTAAGAAAATCTAAATTTGGCTTAAGTCAAATTAAATATCCTTTACATCTACCAATAAACAAAGGGCGTGACAAGTAAATGCCATCTAATAATGTACCTACTAGGCATTGGCTTGCAAATGAAGTTTTACCCTGACTATGGTTTTTGTAAATTATGCGTTTGGAGGTTAATCGACCGCGCCCATTTTTGCTTAATTAATAGAGGGTATAGTTATAGAGATTATTATCGAATTTCTACTTCATAGTTAAATTTTTGAGACCCATTAATATAATTTTTTCGATTATGGGCGTGGCTATTGTCCAATATTGCTTATTTTAAATATCGATCTATGTGTAAAAATTGTAATTTTCAAAATTTTAGCTTAATATTTTAAATCTTAAAGCCGTGAGAACGTCAACAACAGTTTTTAATGCAAATCAAAAATTTATATACTCTGTAGAGTCTCTGACACCTCTTTCTGGATGTTACAGACGGAATGACAAACTTAGTATACCCCTCTATTATGATAGAGAGTAAAAAACCTCTCTTCATGTAATTCATTAAATAAAACTTTTACAACATCAGTAGGTAGGTATTTTTAAAGCGTAGGAACATACACGGGACTGTCCCTTATTTACCAATATATTCCAGTTGATGAGAGTTTCTACTAAATAAAACAAGTAGAGTTTACACAAATGAATGGTTAAAAAAAAATATTCATTAAACTTAATTTGCTGCTCATGTAATTAAATTGTTTAAAGTTTAGATAAATACTTGAAAAGTTTCCTATAAACGTTACACCTGTTTCACATACTTAATTATACATCATCTAAGTATTTATATCTATGCATGTAAGTGTATATTTAAGAAAAAGTTTATTTTTATTTAATCTTAATTTATATATAAACTAAATATTGTTTACTTGCGTAAACTATATACACATAACCGAAGGCTATTTACACAAGATCTGTATATATTTCCTAAATTATGAAAACTTTTATTTGAACAACTAATTGCTTATATAACATATACTAGAAAAACTCTCAATATATGAAACTAATATGAAAGTTTTGTACAAAAAACTTTTAGAGACAGATGAAAAACGTAACTTTCGGTCTTTTTAATGAAATATATAACTACGCATATACATATATACATATATGTTATATAAAGTAGGAACTATGTAATATTTCAAATAGTTTTGTTAGAAAAAAATTTTATACATAAAGAGTGAATAAAAACAAAAACTAATATTCAATATAATTAGGAATTTATGCAGTACTTATGTGCTTATATGTGAGATGAGTATCAGCGTAAAGGTTTAGAAATTAAAAGTCTCATCTTTTAGGTACAAAAAAATATATGAAATTAACCTTTAAGCATATTTTTATAACCTGCACCATCACTGTGATAGAAAATTACACAAACAATAAAACAATATTTGTGAAAAACATCAGGCAACCAGAATTATTCCGTAAATCAATCATGGTTAAACACATTTTTTAAAAGTCTTATAACTTAGAAACGGCTAAACGGATTCTGTTCAATTTTCTTTCATTAGCTTGTAAATTAATTCACCTTTCAAAGGATGTACATTATATGGGCGTGGCACCGCCTATTTGGTTAATAAACAACAAATAGTTTTAAAAAGTCATCCGCTAAGAAAATGGGCGGCGCCACGCCCATCATTTGGAAATACTCTAAAAGCTACTGAAATTTCCAAATGTTTGCAAAAAATTTTATCAAAATCGGAGCAGTAGTTTTCTAGTTATAAACCGAGGAAATATTACATTAATTCTCATGGTCATCATTTTAGAAATCACAGACACATCAAAATGTGAGAAAAATACCAGGCGCTCAGAATTGCTCAGAAAGCCAATCTGGATTGAACATAAATTTTAAACTCTTATAACTTAGGAACGGCTGAATGGATTCTGTTCAAACTTTTTTCAAAACCTTGTAAATTAATTCAGCTTTTAAATGAAGTACATTATATGGGCGTGGCTCTGCCCATTTAGTTAATAAACAACAAATAGTCTTAACAAGACATTCGCTAAGAAAATGGGCGGTGCCACGCCCATCATTTGGAAATACCCTAAAAGCTACTGAAATTTCCAAATGTTTGCCAAAAATTTGATCAAAATCGGAGCAGTAGTTTTCTAGTTATAAACCGAGGAAATATTTCATTAATTCTTCTGATCGATACTTTGAAAATTACAAATTCATACAGGTCTACAATTGAAGAATGCCACATTTTGAAATTATTCCTATTATTAATCCTATCAACTAAAGGCAATTTTATAAATTTGAAAAATTGCTCTAAGGTTAATATAATTCAATGTACTTGTACAATGTCCTTTTCATCAAAACTAACAAAAAAAAATTTCAATGCACTGTATCTTTTTCCTTAGCTGAACTGAAAGTGAATTTATTACGCATTTTAATGCGTACACTAGTTAGTACGCTGTGTACGTTACTATTGTTTAGCTTTCTTTCATCGTTATTGTGGTGCATACACAGACAATAGCGTTGACTTTAGCCTTTCATATGAGGTTTATACATCGTCCTCATTAAAAAATTTTAATGACAAGTTCATTCAAGCAAAAAGCAAAAGTCATGTGCGATGAAGGAATGAGATAAGAAAAGATAATCTATTGTTGAAAAGAAACTTAAATAATGCAATTTTAAAGTTCATTGCAATTCAAAGCTCAATGATTTTGATGCATTATTTTATGGTTTATATTCGGCATATAATATATAAGAGGAATCGTATTTGAAGAAAATAACTGTTATTATAAGTTGAGGAATGATTTTCCTAAAGAATCTTTAGCTTTTTGCCTTTATCATGAATTCTAGAATGAAGGATCACACGATCACTCATACGCCCCGTTGACTGCCTCATATACGTATGTTAGATATTTATGTTAAACAACAGTTTTTTTTTTATTTTAAATATTATCAAAAATGTCAACTAAATATATGAAAATGTGATGATGGGATAAAGAAAAATATTGGAAATGCTTCACAAAATGTATGAATTATGAGCCTGGTAGGCAGATAATAGTTGTAATCATATTGAATTTCAACTCACTTGTTATGTTAGTAAACAAAGTTTGTTTATTTTAAATGTTTTATAAGCTAAAGGTATTGTATTATTGATTCAGGTTTTAATTTTAATTGGAAACCTATTTAATTATGAAATTTTCTTTGATAAAGTTTCTGTTGAATTTCTTTAAAACCTTTTAAATAGAACGACAAACGCCGCTCTCTTCGCTGAAATGAAGGGTACAAAAAAATGTCAGTTAATATAGTATAAAGGAATATAAAAGAGAAATGGAAAAATTCAAAAATGCTATCATCCACTATACACACATTTTGCATGCATTTTACAAAACAACATATTTGCCGTGACATTTGTGAATATAAGTTATATACTTATGTCTACACACATAAGAGAATGTGTTTGTAAAACATTTTAAATCGAAATTTGTTTTTGTACTTTCCATTCAGTTGTTTAAGTTTACATTAAGTAGAAAACACACATTACACAGTAACAGTATTTTTAGAAAAGCAAAAAGTTATGGGCGGGAAGGTAAGAAACAAGTAAGAAAATTAAATTTGGCTTAAACCAAAACTTAAATATCTTTCACATATACATCTAAATATGGGCGTAGCAGGTATATGATTACAGTTCTCTAATAGTATCAGCTTGCAAATCTAGGTTTACGTGGAATATGGTTTTTTGTAAATTGTGAACGTGTGCGTTATTGAACCATGCTCATTTTTGGCAGATTTATGGATGGAATGTCTACCAAATTTCAACTTTATCGGTAAATTATTTTAATTGGTTATATGGGTTTTTCTCAATTTTAAGCATGTTTGTTCTATGACCACGTCCATTTTTAGCATATTCATGAATGTGATAATTATGAATATGTTTCCTTAATTTCAAGTCCATAGCTCAATTATTGTGGCAAATTAATAGATTTTTGTATATTATGGGCGTGGCTCTTTAAATATTTTACTCAGAAGTTAAACTCAATATTCTTAAAATTTACTATCGTGAGAATGCCAACAACAGACAGACACACGGACGTACGGACATGCATGTCTACATAGATCGATTCCTTTATAAAGAGTGGGTTCTCTGATGCCTTCTTCTGGGTATTGCATATGGAATAACATACATAGTAAACACTTGATCTTAAGAGCATATTAGAAAATGTGAAATTCTTCTTCTTAACATAATTTTAATGGAAAATTAAAAAAAAAAATTGAATATTTTTACAAGTGCAAAATTCATTTCATTATGGTTGCTTGAATCTCAAAGTTAAGTGGGTTGTCAGTGGCAAAAAGAACCTCCACCACAAAATTACACAAAGCAATAGTTATGCTATGTTAGCGTGCAAAGTAGACGAGAACGATTCACTATGTTTTGCCTGTTTCTGAAATAAACTTCAGAATGTATTTTGCAATTTTTTTAATAAAATTTAAGTTCGTTTCGACCTACTGCTCCTTTAGTATATAAAAAAAAAAAAAAAAAAAAACTTTTTATAAATTTTGTTAGAGTAGAATTTTGAACTAGGTGATGATGTTGAAAATAAATCTCTAATATCTAGAAATTTCTCAAATAGAAAACAATAGAATGTTTTACCGCAACATTATGCTTCTCCGTTATACTCTTTCTCACTATCACCATCACTATCACTTGCCTTCCAAAATTGCACTTGTGTGTACGAACTGTGGAGAATTTAATCATTATCTCTCTGAATATTTCCATTTCAGTTTCCGTTAGAATGATAGCCAAGAATGTGGTGATTGTGACAAAGAGCTACGAATATAACAAGTTCTAGTAAGTAATGAAGTATATATGGCTTAAGCCAAATCTCAGATACCCTTCACATATCTACTTCAACGGTGAGTGTAATGTATTGTCTATATAATTATGCTTAACTAATAAAGCACACTCAACACTCTTATATTGAACCAACTAGCAGATTTACAATAGTACAACAATTCTACCACAAACACACATAAACATAAACCTAGAAATTAGTCAAATCGATTGAAATTTTCATTCTGACGTATAATCCAAATACTTGGTAGATACTCCAAAGCTTTCACATTTCCTCATTTTCTCAAATGTCATTACAAACTTAATATACTCGGCATCATAATGTAAATGCAATAAAAAGGCAGAAGAAGAATACCAAGTAGTTGTGTACGTTTCTGACATTGAACTCCTCCATCTTTTTTCATTTCTCTGCATTACACCCACCATCCCTTTGGTACACTTTATTCTGATTATGAATTCATATCATTAATACAACAAACACGAACATTCAGCACAGCAACCAATGAGACAATCAACCAGTTGACATATACTAGCTAAAGCCTTATATGTCAACTGATAATAATATAAATACAAACAAACACACATGAATGCATATTTATATACTGCGATGCATACTGAAATGTGTGATACGATGATGATGATAATGATGATGATGTAAACACCAAAGAAATACTTAAAGATGGAAATGAAATAGAAGATTTACAAAATATACATCAAAAACATATATTGTATATAATAAAAGTGCTTTAGTACTTGATCAAATTTGTTAGAACGGAAATGTGTTTAAGATAAAGAAAAAGGATTTCAACTTACAGTTAAGTAAGTTTACCTTTACAAACGTTTATTTATAATTTCACAATTATAGAAAGATGTCGATTGAATATACATAAGTGTGCTATAAATCTAATAAAATTATGCAGCATCAATCGGTAAGATTCAATTGTTATTTGACATACAAAGCATATCTAATGGCCATATTATTCGATCTGTTCTCAAACAAGAAAGAAGTTTGAATATATTTAAGATTTTATTTATTTGGTTTTTAATTTTTTATTTATTTATTTATTTCATTAGTAGTAAAATAATAAAATAATTAATATAATTAAAAAAGAAAAATATTCTACAACAACAAAAAATTAAAAAATTTTAAAAAAATCTAAAAATGACATAAAAAATATTAAATTAAAAAAATGAATTTTAAAAAATAGCATATATACAGGGGACGAGCAAAATAATAAGTAGGTTGTAGGTTATATTTCTGTTCACGGTTAAAACAAGCGATCGATGAAATGTGTGATCTTTCAGACTTTGTTTTGGAAATACTCCCTATATCCTCCTTCTTTGAGAAGGACACTTTATACCTAAAACATTGTATATATATAAAAAAAATTGAAGGCATTGAAGACTTAATTTTGACAGAAAATATGGCTTAAGTTAATTTCTATATCTATATAGAAACAGTGGGTGTGGCAGTTACGCCTTCTAATTCAATTACTCAACTTACAAATAAAATTTAGCGCCAAAAACAACTTTTTTTTTTTTGTAAATTATGAGCGTGATTGTATAACAGACAGGCTCCTTTTCAACTAATAAATAGATTTTCAAGAAACAATATCTCCATCTGACTGTCTTTCAAAGATTATATATGTAAGTGAAGAAAATCTCTTAATTTTACTTCAAACATAATAAAAATCTTCAATTATACAAAAAGGTTTTTTTATATATAAATAACTTTTACAATTACTTTACTCTTAAAACTCTTTCTTCATTTTATTTTTAACAACAATCATCACAAGCTTTGCTATAATTTTCTCTTTTTCAAAGAGAATCTAGCCTACATTCTCTTTTCTAAAATCAGAAATTTTCATAAATCAAAAGAGAGAAACTAGGATTCAAATCTCTCTGTCGCTCACATAAAAGCTTCTGTAAACCATTTCCAGTAGACATCTTAAAGGTGTATTGTATGTAATGAGGTTTTTGGCACACCTATAATTATATAGCAATAATGCAACATATATTATAACACTGACACACTTACACACGTATAATACATGCATACAAATATTCAAGTAATCTCATTGTTATACTCACATGAAAACACTGGTAAACAATTAACGTGAACTGCATTCATAGACTATTATTATTGTTATACTCAAACCAGTTTGTTGTGAGGGTATAAAAAGTTTTTTATTTCACTTGCAATTGCCAAATGTAGGACTCAGAGTAATCATATAATATATACTGTATATTGATTAACATAATAATCTTAGTCGAACCTTAGAACTTTATGATAACTAACACTATGTGATGGTTTGCTATTTAATATGGGAAAAATCTGTTTACACAGCCACACCTACAATTGAGCAACATTTCTCATAGTCATGAAAAAAAAAGCCCGAAATCAGTGAAATTTTTAACACATTTGTAGGCAAGATTATTAAACGAAGTGTAATGAATGTCGGGAATTCAAAATTTGGCTAAAGCCAAACATAGCTTTTCCTCTTATGTTTTCCTTTAACGTCTATAATGCATATGTGGTGTAATTGTATGAGCTAACACACGTGGACATGTACATTGTGTAAGTTATTTTTCATTTTTAAGAGAACAAATGAAATTGGGTGAAATATGTAGGCCACGTACTACTCTGTACACTACGTATACACTTACACATACATAAAGTAAGTAAAAACAATGCCACTACACGCTAATACATACATACTTGCTTGTGTAATAAAGAGCACATTAAACTAAGTGATGTATGTAATATATACGAAAATATTAGAGTAGAATTTAAGTAAAATTCAATTGAAAGGCAATTTGTTGAACAATAAACGTATTTTAGGTTTTATGTATAGTAAAAAAAAAAAAAAAACTTTATAGAAATTGTTTATTCTTATAACCAACAACATTAAGTCAGGAATGTAGTCAATTTGTTTATATATTCGCAAAAACTCCTGAAGGTTCCTTCGGAAAAGTTTTTGTCAGTTTTAACAAATATGTAGTGTGTGTGTGTGTGTGTGTGTGTGTATGTGTATGGTTTACTAAGTTTGCTATTCCATTTGTAATATTCTTAATCAACATCAAAAACTGAGTCGATCTACGCATTTATGTCCGTACGTCCGAATGTCTGTACGTCCGTATGTCCGTCTTACGGTCTGTTTTGAACAGTATCATAAACTTTAAGATGTTGTGATGAAATTTTGTATGAATACCTTTAATTTCTGTAAGTATATTGGGAAAAAACGCCCCAAAGCCACGCCCATAATTAACAAAAATTTTTTTATTTCCCACAAAAATTTAGCTATAAAGTTAAAACTTGATATATATATATATTCGCCATTTATTGATGCCAAAAATAGGCATAGTCGAATAACAGACACGCCCACAATTTACAAGAGAAACAGCACAAAACTCTACATGTAAGCGAACATTGAAAATATACATTATAAGAAAGTGTCATCAAGAACCTATCCCTCCCCATTTACAATGAAAGAGCCCACTTCTTGGGCAGGGTATTTACGATTTGACTTATGCTAAATTTAAGTTTCTTACTTGTTATTTCCAATCCTTATTTATGGTATACTAGATGGTGGTGAGTTTAAAAATTGAAAAACCTTTTATACAGAGTGAAGAACAAAGGGGGAAAGATGAAAAGTTGAAATTTTCGAAAAAAAAAATAAACTTCATCTACAAAGGTTGTCTGTTTAGATGAAAGAAAATCAAGATCAAGGTCACTATCTTTTAACCCAAAAAGTTTAGAATTTAAACATTTTTTTTTTCAAAAATGTCACCCTATGACGTTACTCGAAAATTTCCATCTTTTTCTTCACACTGTTCATGTTTGTTTTCAACCAAATTTTGTTTTTTCTTTTATTTACGCTTGAAATTCTTTCGACAAGGTAGTACACGACCAATTTATTATTATGTAATTTATAAGCTATTTTAATCTATTTTATATATTTTTTTTTATTTTTAAATATATTTAAAAAAAGAAAAAGTATAAACTGATTAACCTATAAAAGTGTACATACTTTAGTTTATTTGTAGCTAGCTAGCACTACATTGTTAAGGAAGCATTTTTACTCTTCATTTAATTTCATTTTAGCTCATTGGTCGAGTGTTTTGTAAATACTTTAGTGTTTATTTAATGCTCCTGGCTAGAGAAAGTTACTGCTTGCAACAGATATTTACTTTCATTGTTGTTGTTGTTGTTGCTGTTAATACAAGTATTGTTAGTTTGTGTACGTACGTCCTTGTAAAACTTATGACTCGTCTTGTTGCAGTGTAAGCAGCAACAATCAGCAATGAAAAATTTTCTTGTTCTTGTTTTTGTTCTTGTTCATTTTTCAATTCATCCATTGTTGAGAAAAGTATTTATATTCTTCCACTTTGATGCTATCCCCCTCTCTCTCTCACCCTACAACTATTTTGTTACTGTTCGTTCATAAAAGTACAACTTAACACATTATTGGCCAAACAATTAGTGGGAGTCAGTAAAGGCAAGATAAGGCAAGATACAGCAATAGCTGTAAGTAGATGCAATACCTATACACATATAAATAATGTTAATAATATAAACTTTAGAAAATATTTTCAAACAAACGCCATTAAAGAGAGAGAGAGAGAGAGAAGCTGGATGAAATTTATAAACAACAAAAACATTAATTCATAGTGAATAGCCATTGACAAGGAATAATTGCTAAGAAAATAAATAATCCATTAAGGCACTATAAGAAAGAGAACAAGTGAAATTTTATTTCTTCGCTTGGGTCTTAAATGAGACACCTTTCCTATTAACACATACAGTGGTGGATGTTGCAAGTACGCCTTCTTATAACGATTACTAAAGTAAGTAACGTGATCTTGGCAGTCGAGTGTGTTTTTTTATACATAATCCACCCTTGCCCATTTCGAGCATTTTGATGGATACTATAAAAAACATGTGAAAATATTATAGTCCGTCACTACGGATCATATAATCCCTATACTAATTAGCTCCTAAAATTATGCTACAATTTAGTAAAAGGGAGGTTTTACCATTTAAGTCACTTCGTGATATATCAGTGGAAGGAGAAGGGTTGTAAAAATGGTACGAACGGATCCAAATATGGTCCAGCCAAAAAACAAAATTTTGTTAAAAAATATTAAGAATTGCCAATATTCGTCATATAAAGACTTTCTTTATAAGATAAATTTTATATGGGAAAGAGGTTCTAAAAATAATTCGATTCGGTTTAATTGGAATTTGAGAATTCCATTAAAATGCATAGAATATCACACAGCCACATGAAACAGGTCACGCGGACGAACAGAGGGGCTAAATCAACTTCACATTCGATGCTAAGTTGGAATATATCTACTTTTGAGGGTGTGACGCGACTTCTTCTCATATTTTCACACATTTGAACAATATCAATATACCCCCCTTTTCATTAGGATGGCGGGTATAAAAATACAAATTGCGTTGTTATAAATTTTTTAATATTCACACAACATGACATTGCCAACAACATTAAAAGAAGTATTAATTTTTATCTAAGCGCATATAAAAAAGGAAAAAAGTC
This sequence comes from Ornithomya fringillina, assembly GCA_963978525.1. Taxonomy (NCBI): domain Eukaryota; kingdom Metazoa; phylum Arthropoda; class Insecta; order Diptera; family Hippoboscidae; genus Ornithomya; species Ornithomya fringillina. Next base: position 21,471,639 of record OZ021693.1, read on the forward strand.
AGAGAATGAGAAAGAGACAGAGAAAATATATTCATTGTACTATAAGTAAGACAATAATAACATTAAACCGAACACCCAAAAAGCCAATTAATTGAAGCTTAAAGCGAAATATCAAAACTCACTATGTGGTGAACTTACGTACAACACACAAACAAACACAAATGTAAACGGAAACAAAAGCAAAAACAACAATATTAAATAAAGCTTAAGCGTAAGAATAATAAATGCAATTTGCTTTATAATATAACATAAACAAACAAAGAGACACACACACAGACAAAAAGAAAAAAACAAAAAACAAAGGACAAAAATTAAAGCACAGCAGAGCAGAGGGAAGCAAAAGAGACCATCGAGCTAACCATAATAAAATTCCCTAATATAAATACATTACAACAATAATAATAACAAAACATTTATGCCTTTATTACTATTGTTGTGTTAAATTTTGCATCCATAGAATATTAGGGGTATAAAAAAGAAAACAGCAAAACACAAAAAACATCATAACACACCCGAACTACATGTAAATATAACTTATAAGGATGCTTTCGTGTTTGTTTGTTTTTTTTTTTTTTTTTTTGTTTTCTTTTTTAAACCCTCCACATAAGATAATTTTGTCATACCCAGAAGGCACCCGACACCTTAAGTATATATATTATTGATCAGTATCAAAAACTGAGCCGATCTAGACAAACTTAAAATGGGCAAAATATATGTAGAGACACGCCTACAATTGACAAACATCTATTGATCCACCACAAAAATTGAGCTATTAAGTTGAAATTTAGTACGAATATCTTCAAGTATCTTATCAAACAATGTGCCAAAAATAGGCGTGGTCGGATAAAAAACACGCCTACAATGTACAAAAAACCATATTTAGAGTACAACTTGACTTGCAAGCTTATACGTAATACATTAGAGAGTGTAATCATGTGCCTAACACGCGCACCGTTATAGATGTGAAGAGTATATGTAAAATTTGGCTCAAGCTAAATTTAGTTTTTTTCTTGTTATGTTTTTTTTTTTTTATTTGTAAGAGGGAGCCAACAGAAGTTCCCTCTGAACTAAACAAATTGAAACATGCACCGAGAGATTTACAATTGTGTCCACATTGATGCTCTCTGCTATGTATTGTGTGTTATGCTGGTAAACATTAAGCAAAACAATGCTCAACATTAAAATAATAAAAAAAAAAAAAAACAATAAAAAAGAAGAAGACGAATACCATACACATATATCTGCAAGTACAATTTTATTTTTAAAGTATTACTTGATGCTGGTAAAAAATGGTAAAAATGAGTTAAGAGGGAAACGAAATAGAGCTCTCCTTTGTGTTGTGTAATGTGTATTTTTTAAGAAAATTCGTTTGAGTACAAAGTTAAGAAGAGCAGTAAGAATTTATTTGTGATTTTTACACTCACCATCATTCATAACGATTATAGGGGTATATTGGTTTTGTTGAAACGTTTGTAAGTATCAGAAGGAAACGAGCCACACCCCTAAAAATGTATACATTTGTAATCATTATCAGTACTCGAGTCTATTTAACCCAGTTTATTAAAGAAGACCTAACCACGCCCATTTATAATGAACTTGTTACAGATGTTAATATGCTTTATAAGTTTATTTAGAATGTATTATGTAAGTAGATGTGAAATTTAGCCCTGATGAAGACTATACATACTTTGTAAAATCTCTGAAGCCTTCTTCTGAGTGTCCCCCATCTTATGTGGAGCGAATTATATTTAATATTGTATCTTTAAAATGCTGCAATCCCCCCTTTAAATTTAGCTTAACCATGCTTTCATTTGTTTAATAAATTTCATTAAGTAATGAATTCACACAAACAACGAATTATTAATTATTTCTTAATCGATTTATCTTAATCTTAATCTTTTGCTGTTATTGCTTTCTGCACTGCTCTCCTGTTTAAGACGAGTGCTCTTTTTTGTTGCTTATGCGTGCATAACGGAAACATTGGCAGCTAATTACGCATTTCTTTGACAAAGCACATATGTTTTATATGTGAGTGAACAATATGTAGGGACGTATATGTGCGAATATTTGTATGCGGACACAACACAAGATTAATGGTTGTATTTATAACGTCAAGAAAAATTGCACTTTGCACTTGAAAGTAGTAAAACACTCTTTTTGCATTCGTTTTTTCCACACCCACCCAACTACACCTACAAGCTTTATTTACTTTTGCTCACTCACTACACCTTCTTCTTATATTTCCTTTTAATGTTGTTTTCCTATTTTTCGTATATTTTGCATGGAGCACTAGTCGGTTATCGCGCCAGTTATAAACAGTATTTATTTCTGCTTTTTTTTTTCGCTTTCTATGCATTAACGGAAAAACTGTTAAAGTGCAAAAAGTACCTTGCATTACAATGCCCGTCCATGCCAACTACATAGAGGAGAAGGAACTTTTTTATTCCCTCCCCTCTTACAAAGATTTATGTTTCAAGTATGTATGTTCCCCTGGCTGGGTAACCCCCCCTCAAAACAACACGAAATTTGATTACAAATTGCTTTTTTTTCATTTTTCGCGCGTTTGTTTATGTGCATGTGTGTATGTATTTAGAAACAACACTTTTTGTTTGTTTTTCTTTTTGTTTTTTTAGTTGGTAGTTGGTCCTATTTCGTTTCTCTTTATCTCTGTCTCTCTATACCTTACACTCACTTTCTCCTTTTTACCATGATTTATAATCATTTGAAAGGATAATATTGTTGTTAGTCAAAGTAAAAAGTTTAATATTTTATTGTATATTCCTGATGGAATTTATCGGGTATTTTACTATATTAAATATGTAACTCGCAAAATAAATAAGACAATGTTTTCCTTTCTTTGAAAAAAAAAAAAAACCAAAACAAGCACTAAATTGTTGTTGGATACAAGAAAGACGAAAGAAAGTGAAGTAACTGTAATCAATTTATTTAGTGATTAATTTAAAATGTATGAAATATTAGAAAAAATAATTGTAGCAACAACAACAACAAATAAACAAAAAAAATTAAAAAAAGAAAGTGTATAAATAAAAAAATTATAGTAAGATATAAATGAAATGAAATCTTGAAAACGATTTTTTATTAATTTTTTATAATTTATTTTATATTTAATTTTTATTTTTTTTTTTTTTTTTTTTTATTTAAAAAAATTATGCTTTTAAATGTAGAAGTACCTAACCCCAAAAAAGATCCCGTTAACTGTAAATATTGTTAAATCTCAAATTTATTTTACATTTTTGACAACTGACTGAAATACAAATGGAAGGCCTGTTTACTGGATTAGATTATTGAAAGAACCTTCAAATTTTGTCTGAAAATGCAGCGAATATATTTAATCTAGATCGATATCTATCAACACTCCAGAGAATTAAATTAGGAGGACTTCCATAAACAAGTAAATAACTAAATTTGGCTGAAGCCAAATCTGAACTAACCTTCACATAAATATGTGCAAATTTGTAAGGTTTCTAACGCCTCCTTCTGAATGTTGCAAATGGAATGACAAGCTCAGTATACCCCCCATCTTATGTGAAGAAAATTTATCTATAAATTGGCTAACTTTGTGAAAGTTCATTAAATTTCAACTTTATTATTAAATTTTTTTCAACTAATAGATAAATTGTTATAAACAATGGTCTTGGTTTGCTTATATGATAAAAAAAAAATAATAATTTTTTCACATATTGTTTGTGTTTCTATTATTGTCGTTTTGTACGTAATGAAAAATAATTAACTGGCCATCCTTACATGGTCTTATAATTTAATTAGCATTAACAAGCTTTAGCATGAGCTTACGTGCACATGAGTACAGTTATGAAATATCGTTAAGAAAAAATTTCCCAATTTTCTGACACATACACACACACATGCACAACAACACAAGCAAGCAACGTATACGTTCAATTAAATGAAAATGAAATTAACAGAATATATGGTACAAGGTGAAAAAGGAATAAAAGAGAATGAACAGTTAATTGGAATAAGTATAAATACGAGTATATAGGGTATGAGCAAACAATTCCCTTACTTTTGTGCTGTTGTCCTACATTCATGAAAACTTGCCATATACGAAACTAGACCTTATTCATCCTCCATATACACATACACACCCGTATGATTGTATATACTTAGCAAAGTGTAATGAAATGAAATAGAAGAAGATGAGAAGCATGAAAAAATACTCAGAACAATGGCAAACTAACAACACATCAAGCAGTTTGTCAGTGAGTCAGTGAGTTAGTCAACCAGTGACTTAGTTAGTCAGTTAGTTGGTCAATCAAACATAACCGCGTTTGGACAGGAGCAAGCCGTTTAACTTTTACGCGCTGCTCATTAAAAAGTTAAATGTTAAAATGTGCACAACAACGGCAAATAGGATAATGGAAAAGAGGAGAACGAGGGCACAGAGAAAGAGAGAAAGAGGAAGAGAGTGAAATGTTGTATGTCAGCGTAATATTGCTTACATTCAAACCTCTGCCAGGACATGAAAAGACATGAACATGAAAATAAAAATCTTTCCATTTTCTAAATGTCATCATGTTCTGTGGGAATATGCCACTGAAAGCAAATGAAATGACGAATGAATGTTTACAGTGGGGCAAACGTATATCTATGTGACTTGATCACACAAAAGGGAGAACAAAAAGTAAAAAACACAACACACATAAACATAAACAACAAAATGAATGGAAAAAACGCAATAACAGACACATCCGAAAACATTAACATTTAAATTAAAACTGAAATAAAGTTGAGTATCGTGTCAAGAGCTTTAGTTCAATTGAATGTAAGAGAGATAGCGGAACAATTAGTCTAAGTAGAATACAGGTTTTGAGGTCAAATTGTACAAAAAAAAAAAACAAAATTCATACAAAATATTTGAATAAAGTAAGAAAACTAAATTGGATTTACTCCAAATCTTAAAAATCCTCCACCTGTACAAACAAACTGTGGGCGTGGCAGGTACATGATTATGCCCTCTAATCGTGTATGTATTACGTATTAGCTTACAAGACGAGTTTTACGCTGAGTACGCTTTTTCGTATATTGAGAGAGTGTTTGGTATCCTACCACTTCCATTTTTTGACACATCTACTAAAAAAATAATTACAAATATGTCTTTCAACTTCAACTCTATCGAACTATTACATATCTCGCACTTTTTGGCCTCGGCTAAATTATAAACGTACGAAAGACTTACTAAGTCTAAATAGGAAATCGATCTCTGCGGTCGTACGAGTCCTGACGGGGCACTGGCCAGCAGATACGTTGTCCCGTATAATGACTTCTGTAGAAGCTGCAGGGACGAGGAAGAGGTGGAAACTGTGAAGTACCTGCTGTGTGAATGCCTGGCTCTACAAGGACCCAGTAGGTCTAGGGTCACTAGCGGATGCAACCTCAAACCAAACCAAACAACCTCAGAGTAGACTTTAGCCGCCTCCGGGTGAAACATAACAGTTTAGCTGCCTCGTAGGAGTCATCATATAGAAACAGAAATATTTGTATAAAGTTTTAAAATTTACAAAATAAAGATATGGAAATGCGGACATATGGACGGACATGCTTAGATCGATTCAGAGTTGCTAATCAAGATATGCCAAAATTTATAAAAAATATTATTCGGTTCAGAAAACATTTTTTTTACTTGATAGAAAAAAACATAAACTATAGAGAGCATAATTAGATATCTGCCACGCCTATTACATATACACGTTTAGAGTTTTATTCAAATTAACCTTTTTTTAATTGTTTTTCTTAAAATTAATTATCACCGTATGTAATGCATTTAATTTTAATTAAGTTATTACGAACAATTCCATCTCACTTCCTTCACTTTCTTTGTATGCATACACTACACTACACTATGTAAGAATTTTGTACATATGCATAAATGCATAAAAGTAAGAGAAAATTTTATTTATATACACACACACATATATATATATATTTTTTTTGAGTAAATACGTTTGTATACGTAGGAAATCTTTTCATCAGTATAAAGTTTTCCAATTAAATTTATTCATTTCTATGAGACTTTCCTTCTCAACACAAGGGTAATGGTAATTATTATACAAAAACATATAAATTTATATGTATGTACTTGTTTATAAACTAGTTTTGTGAGTGGACGCCTAAACACATATGAAAATTTTCTTCAACTTTGGTTTGAATCATGGCACCGTGGTTATGCACGAAGATTGTCTAAACCGCAGCAAGATTTACCACTTGTTAGCGCTGTGTTTCGTATTATTTTTATTTTCATTTTCATTTTCGTTCTTTTTTTTTTTGGTTCCAGTGGCTATAAAGATCTCTCAACAACTGCAAACAAACAAGCATGTGAGCATAATTTTCGAGGTAAGAAGAATAACGCTCAAAAGTTTTTGGTAGAATTTCAATTAAAACGAGTAAAAAAGGAACTATTATTAGGCGTTTGCCCAATCTAGGGCACCCATCATCATTATCTTACTTACAAAGTGGAGCTCTACAACATTATTTGTCCAATTAAGGAAAAAATAACTGAAATTTATGATGTATGAATAGTATAATGTAAAATAAATTTTTGGGCGTGGCCTTATTATTATGTTTTCCCCAAGTAAAGAATTCTGATCAACATCAAAAACTGAGTCGATCTAGAAATGAATGTCTGAGTGTTCGTCTGTTATTGATATTCCCCCAGTCATAAATTTTGAGATATTTAGCTTTTTGGTTTACGGTGTCGATCTGCATTCTATCGCAGATCTATCCAATTCCATTTATAGGATTGGATAGTCGTTCGTTCGATTCGGAATGACGATGATGATACTGTCACAAAAATATTGACACCCGATCTGAGCCATTTATTTAGTTTGAGCGCGAATATAGCTATTTAAAACGGGCAGAATTAGTCCAAAACTAAGCCCGAAATCGCCTACTTATCTCCCACAAAACTTTATCTATATTGATTTGGTTTCCCATCCATCAATGTGCCATAAATGGGTGTTGTTGGATAACAGAAAAACCGTACTCAACGTAAAACTCAACTTATAAGGAAAAAACATCTCAGAATCAGATTTCTTAATGGACTACGCCCCTCTGGGAAAGCGTATTTTATTCAATAACAGATTCCAAAGTACCATTAGAAGCAGATTTGCTTTGTATTGAAGTTTTTTAGCACATTCCATGGGGTCACTCCCCACCTCTGCATCAAATATTCCTAAAAAATAACTAAAATATGTCAAAACAAAAAAAATAATTTGTTTATAGATGGGCGTGGTAATTATAATTTTCCAAATATATATAAAAAAATTCGATTCTGAGTAAGAATATATATACTTTTGGGGGTATGACTCGCCTTATTCTAGTACTTACAAATGTTTGAACAAAAAAACCATATACCCCTCATTTTCTTATGAGAGTATAAAAACAATAACAATGACAGTAGCAACAACAACTATAAAAAGATACAAAACACCCGAAAACTTAAGCGGATAACAAGTGTTACTTGTTTGGAATGAACACAAACTGGAAGACCGACATCAGACAGACAGGCAGTCAGATAGGCACACAATGAGTGACAAACTTTATTCGCATTTGATAAACTGAGACAAGCATACAAAAATAAAAATAAAAAGTTGCTGCATGTTGAAAAGTTGTATGGACCCTGCATTGTTTAAATGTATATCTTATATATGTTCCAGATTTATCAGCAAGTGCGGTAATTGTGGTACAGCAAAGTTTATATTGTAAAACTTTTTCTATTCTTCCTTTCAAATATTCAATTTTAAATATTCGTAAGATATGCGCACACGCACACACATACGCCATATATGTATATGTAATGTTTGTATAAAAGTTTTTTTTAATATCGGGAAAATATTGGCTCAAGTGTCCAGGTGGCGTAACACTTAAGCCAGTATGTTATAAAACAATAACAAATTGTTATATGTTTTTCATCCATATAACAATAGACATGTTGTCCTCTCGAATTTTTTGTTGTGTTGATATTGATTCAATTTTAACAAGTAACTGTTATTTATAAAATATGTTTCATTCCACATTTTTTCATCATTTCTTTATTTTAGTTATATTACCATGTAAAAATTCTTGTTTACTTTCTGCTGTTCCCATCCATTCCATAGCTTTTGATTATTTGCCATATTTTGTAATATTTTTCAGTTTTTTTTTTCCATATTTCATCAAGATTTAATTTAATTGCAAAACGTAAAAATGTTGAACAATTTGTTTCACTTGATGTTATGGTACTCTTTTTTGAAGAGGGTACCTTTTCTACCCCCCAGGCAATTACAAACAATTACGTTTTGGTTTCACTTTCATCGGGTAGAAAAGATGACAAATAGTATTGAGTTGTCGTTTGCAATGCTGACCATAGACAATAAGTACTCTCATATACAAACAAAGATTGTTTGTACCGCATATTAATAGTTTTGAATATGTTGACATAATAAAGTAAATACCGAAACAACATGAATTGTATTCTTAACCCTCTTTGTACTCCTTGTACAAGGTATACCAAGTTTGTTATTTCCTTTGCAATACTTAGATAAAGTTTATATATTCTTAATGAACTGGATCGATCTAGACATGTATATATGTCCGTGCGTCTGGCTAATGTTGTCATTTTCACAGCCGTAAATTTTGAGATATTGAGCTAAAATTTTGTGCCACGCGTATTATTTTCATATAAAAAAATTATTGAAAATTTTACCAAAGTGAAAAATTTACTAATTTTTTCATAATTTTTAATTTTTTCATTTTTTTATTATTTATAATTTTTTATTTAAAATAAATTTGATTTTTTTTTCTTTTTTTTTTTTTATGAGTTTGAAATAATTGGTAGGTAATAAATTACTTAAATAATTAAATTTGTTTTAATTTTTTTTTTTTTTTTTTTTTTTATAAAAAATAATCACAATGAATTTTTAATGTAAAAATGTGAACAATTACACCTCAAACTTGATTGTATCCTTATATGACAAATATGCATATATGTATATATGTATGTACCCACTCATAATGACAAAATTTATATGTATTAAACATCAAAACGATACAATAAAGCAACACGACAACCTGCTGGCAAAAATATACATTTACCGACGGAATTTTGTTTGGGGCTGTGTGGTGGTGTTACACCACCACAACACTTGGCTTGAATTTGGTGGATGTTCAACTTATGTGTGTAAACAGTGTCAGCTGTTGGAATTTATATGTAACATAACACACAAGCACGTGTGCATACTAACAACAAATACCAGGCATATGTTTGGGTTTGTTAATGACTGCATATATATGTATGCATATATGCACCTTTATAACATTACATATTTTACATATACGTAAGTATAGAGCTGCCTACTCCTTATAAGTGCGGGTATATGGTGCCAACATATTTTACATTGAGTGCTGGTCGTAGTGTTAGTGGTAACTAAGTATTTTCTCTTAATAACAGTTAATTTTATTAAATTGTTGCAAGCTACCCTTTCAGGCTTGTACATAATTGAAATGGAATTAAGCGAAATAGTTGCAAAAAGTAAAAAGATGGTTATCTTTTTAATGAGTTTTTCTTGATTTTATTTACAAAAAATACTTTACTCCGTATTTCTTTTTTTTTTTCCTTTTTTCCATCGTTCCTTAATGTTTCTGTCGTTTGACAACTAATGCGTAATGCAAAGTACAATAAATGGCAAATAATCGTTCATTCCATTACAATTCATTGTTTATATCGTGCAACACTTGTGGCGACATATGTCCATCTGTCAGTCTGTCTCTTTATGTAAATTTGTGCGCAAGCTACAGGTCGCATTTTTTGTGATATTTCGATAAAAGTTGATACAAAGATAAGTCTTTGCTCAAGAAAGAACACTTTTGAAAATGAACCGGAATCGGATCATTTGTAGAACTCTTAACCATACAAGCTCCTATTAATTCTATTAAGAAGTCTTTATATGGCAAGAATAGTTCATTAACTTAATAATTGACTGTGCCAACTTTGAATATGATTGGACTATTTTTAGAACATCTTCCCATATAATGATATTTCCCCAAAGGGCTTATAAAATAATATCTCCCGTTACTGATACAACTAAACTAATTGGAGCATAATTTGTGTAACTAAATGGTGTAGGGTATTAAATAATTGGGTTAAACAGACTATAATATTTTCACTGGTTTAAATCAAGAGCAATCAAGTGTTAATTTTTAATACATCTCAGACGTATGAAAAGTTTCACTTGAAATAACAGGATAAAAAGATATTATATACATACTCGTATATATGCATGTATGTATTGTAATACCACTCAAACTTAACAGCATTCAATTGGAAATGTATTGGCGGCCGCCGCCATCAATTAACCTCGACTCAACAATAATATTGTTATTTATTTCTTTAATGATCATTCGTGTATATAAATATACACATAAGTACTTAACACATACACATACACATATATATACATGTGAATTGGAGTAAAAGAACATTTTCATAATTAATGCTCAGGTAAAGCATTAACGGTATAAAGCATTGCACGCATAGCATATAAAGCACAACAAAGTGAGAGAGAAAGAGAGAGAAAAATGCTTTACAAATGGGACGCCTCATTATCTATTCGTCTCACGTAAATTAATCATTCAACAATTTCATATTTAATATTTAGAGGCAGTTGATGGATACTCATATTGCTGCAGCTCTGGCTGTTGCTGATACTACAATATTATAGTGATTGCTCTTCGATTTATTTGCTTTAAGTATTGTTCATATAATATATGTCATTAATTAATTTCATTTATTTAAAATTTTTTTTTTTTTTTGTTATGAAACCACAATTATCGTTTCATGATTCTATACCATGACCAATGACCGGTAGATACAATAACAAACAAATTTAAATAAATAATATTTAAAAATAAAAACGGTAGCTAATTAATAATAAAAAAAAAAATATTAAGCTTTTTATTGGCTTAGGGATAATTAAAATTTAAAAAACAAATAGGCACACAATAACTACAACAACAACAACATTTTAAATGTTCAAGCACATCCATGACTGCATTCACTTTAAACAACTCTTAACTATATAAAAATATTGATCTAAAAAGTTGTACCAAAAGAAGTAACGTTAACAAGTAGAACTTATTGTGGATCCAAATAGTTATAAATTTTGAATATAAAATGATTTTTTTATAATTCCTGTTACCAAGCAACTGAAAATATAAAAAAAATAATATTCTTGTCTCTTTGTAGTCTGTGCCATCAGCAACATTTCAATTTACATTTATTACAATGAAAACTAAAAAGCGTTATTGACTTCACTTTTAATCAACATATACCCGTACGTATAGATACGTACATGTATGTGTATAAATATTTATAACAAAAAAAAACAAGTGTACGGCCAGCAATTCCAATTACAATCAGTAAAAAAGAAAAAAATTACTTATTTTCAACACTTAAAATTAAATTTCATATGACATGAAGCTGGTGTATGCCAAACTATAACACGTTTTTGTGTTTATTACACTTTTGTTACCACACTCTTCTCTGAATTCCCAAAAAAAACCTTTCCAATAGAATAACTGACAATGTATTAATTACAATCAAAGAACGAAAAAAGGCTACATTTGGCTTAGACCAACTCTGAGACACCTTTATAACATATATTTGTAAAATGTGGGCGCAACATTTTATGTCACCTGTTTAACTATCATTCAAATATTTCACTTTAACGATCGAATTGTGCATTAAAAAACCTTTTGTAGCAACAGGGCGTATCATAAACTATCAATATCAGGATATTAATGGATAGCTTACTTATGAATATGTTTTTTTAAATATAAATTTTGTTGATTTTTTGCCTCACATATTATAAGAGTGTTTTAGTAGAAAAGTTTGTACAAAATTTCAATTTTTGTGCTTAAATTTTAATGACAATACCGACAACAGATAGACGGAACGGCATAATTGTAAATACTTTATAGAATCTCTGATTCATTTCGTACTAATTGTCCCCAACTGAATAACAATGAGAATATACCGCTTAACTTATATGCAGTTTACACTGAAATCGCTTTTATAACCAATAACATTAAAAACTTTAACCGATTGGAATGATAAAAACAATTGATAATAAATACATTTTGAAAAACAAGTAAAAAAAAATTCGGCTAGATGGAAAGCATAAATACCCTCCACATCTACATACAAATTATGGGCGTGGCAGATATATAACTACGATCTTTAATTGCGCTGAGTATGTTTTTTTTTAAATTGTGGGCGTATTTATAATCCAACCCCACCCAATATTTTGAGGTATTTATAAATTTCAACTTTTTAGCTCCACTGTGGCAGAAAAATAGATTTTTGCCAATTGTGGACGTGCCTGTTATCAGACCTCGCCTCTTTTTTAGCATATAGATTAATAGGCTAACTGTAAATATATATACCAAATTCATTGCCAAAATTTGGTGACAGATAAATAGATTTTTGTGTGTGCGTATCTCTTAACCTGTTTTGCCCAATTCAAAAAACAATCTCCGTACAGAATATAGAAATATTTGTACAATATTTCATTTTTATATCTCAAAATCCACGAGCGGTTACGGTTACTGCAAATGGAATGACAAACTTAATATATTCTCATCTTTTATGGAGAGTATAAAAAGAATTTTTGCCACCACATAATGGATTAAAAACCTCTGAAGAGTATAATGTTGGAAAATGCAAATTCTGATTATATATGATTGATGAATAATTTAAAGAAAATCCTTTACAAACATTTTCATCAATACTTTACTCTTTGTCAATATAATGAAAATAATGTTATTCTCAAAGTCGATACTAAAAACACCCAAGGCTCATATATATAAAATATCTTCTTGTTTCGCTTTGCTTTCGCTTTATATATTTTACACTCCCAATTCCACTTGTGTAAATTATACCAAAAACTCAATCTCTCCGGGAAGAGTTCACATACGTTTTATTTCGCAAACCGATTGGGCTCGATTGTACCGTTTTAAAGATCTCATTTAAAAACGATTTGAAAAACATTCGTTTTCAAAGAGCAGAAAAAAAATTTACTTACTGCGTTCTAGTAAACACCATACATAAATCAGTAGCCTATACGGTGCTTCAGTATTCGTATGCCTACGAATAATATACACACACACATAGCACAAGTAAAATGGCGAGAAAACTGTATGAGAGAGTGTATGCAATGTTTATATCCAATAAGGAGTGCGAGCTTATATGCTCTCGTGTACTACGGTAATGAAAAACCGTTAAGTATGTATGATTGTATATGTGCTTGTTTGTTTACACATGTTTTTCTTTTTCTCCCTCTTGTTTTTTTCTCTTTTTTTTGCATACAGACGTTATTTGTAAACATGTGTTGGCATGAATAGGTGGTAAGTGTGTGCATTTGTTTGCGCGTAGCCTGGGTGCCGTTAGCTAAGTTGATGGTAGGTTTATTTGTTGGTTGGTTTGTTCCGTGTGTTTAATTTGTGTGAGCGCTGTGTGCATACTTAAGCAGGCAACTCGGCACTGCACAGCAGGAAATATTTAAATGTATAAAAGTTACAAAAACAATAATAAAAATGAACAAAAACATTATGCTGGCGGAAGTGCAACTTTATAAAATATAATATTTCATACTTTATATACTATATAGCTGTTAATAGATACACATATAAACGAGTGTATTCTTGTGTGTGTGTGTGTGGGTGTATACACGTTTGTGCAATTGTTGCAATTCAGAGTTATTTATAGATGAGGAAGCATAGAAAATAATAATATTATTGCCATTATATTGTGCATATGTGAGTGTGAATGTGTATGTGTGTATAGTTTTAGGTGCTGTCACAAAATTATGTTTAAATAAAATGTACACAAAGTTATATTCGGTTTTTATTTCACTCGTACAATATTTTAATGTGAGAATTATTGAAATGTTTGCCCCTTCAACCTCAAACACCACCTCCGTCCGTCTACTTTATTATTTTATTTTAATATTTTTTTTTTTTTTTGTGCCTTTTTATATACACTAATGCCTGGCAGAAAAAGCGGAAAATGGTGTCATATGATTTATGTACGGGCGTGCCCGCAACTAAAGGTACTACCACTCAGCTTTTGTGGTAGTTTTTCGGTAATTGTGAAAACATTACTTATTGTTTTTCATTGTATACAATATTGTTCATTATGGCACATATACTTGTTGGTTGTTTTTGTTTAATTTTGGGAAAATTTTAAATATTATTTATATAGTTGGTTTGTATGCATATAAGTATATATAAATATTTGTATTAAAAAACACAACATACGCCTTCAATGCAAGACCGGAGAGAAGTGAAAATTGTGTACTTTTTATACAGTTGATGATAGAATTCATTTAATAAGAGAGTGATAAATGATATTGTATTAAAATATATATATCGTGGATAATAATTTTTATACCCTCCCCATAAGATGTTGTGCATACTAAGTGTGTCATTCCATGTGCAACATCCAAATGAATGATAAAACCTTTTTTTTTTTATAAACCCCCCCTCTAATGTAGTTGTAGTTATGTAAAAATTTTATAAAATATAAAAAATAAAATATCATTTCGTTATTATTGAAACTGTTCATAAAAATATATTTTATATGAACGCATTGTTATTAGTAATAACGATTCCAGTTATGTGTACAATCCATCACAAGCCCTGAGTGATTGTTTTATTACCACGAAAGAAAAATATTTATAATTGATATGCAAAACATATCCATCATATATGTATGCATACATATATGTATATATGTTTTATACATATTCCAAGTTCATTACAATATTTTGACAGGTTTATTTAGTATATCTATCGAAGCGCATATTAAGAGGTGACAGCGTTATGCATAAAACTAATTTTTGTATGAAAAAATTCATCGTCTATATAGTATAAAAATCGTTCTGTAAAAATTTATTCTATGATTTATATTGTATTGCATTTCTTATAATAACAGTCAATGGATGAATTTTATTTTTATTTTTATTTTATTTTTTATATTTTTATTAGGCTACAACAATAAAAAAAAATGGTATTTAATTTGAACGGATATTTATTAAATTAAATTCTGTAGTTACCACAAATAACAACTTTGCCATAATTTTATTAAAATGCTATTGTATGATGACTAAGTGTTTAAAACAAAAATTACATTAAAATTGTTTTTTTAACTAAATAACAATAAATAAAATAATTGATAAATTGTTTTAAATACATCGTAATATTAAAAATCCATGACAGACTATGATAAAGAAAAAACGGACAACAAGACTACAATGAAAAATAATTTGATAAATACGCGACTCGATAACCAAACACTTATATGTTTCTTGTAATGGCAATGAGCACCATATATACATATATTGATTTAGTTATATAAGCTATACATATAAAGTTATTAATATTTCTTTGTAAGTTAATCAAAATAAAAGGAATTCTTTTTATAACCACCACATGAGATGGGAAGAATACTGAGTTTATCCAGCCTCTTTGAAATACACAAAAAAAGGCGTTCTTCTATTGCATCAAAACGTTAGTCAATTAGTCTGTTAGTTAAAAATGTAGAGCTAAAATGTTGTGCATACTGTTTACCTTCCGTACACAGATCTTAGATTAAATTAAACAAAATCGGTTAAGAGTCACGCCCACAGTCAACAAAAACTAATTTATAAGCCAAAGAAACTGAGCTATTAAGTGGGCACACATATTTCATCGATTTATGAAAAATGAATTTAGTCGAATAACAGACGCGCCCACAACTGAAAAAAATCTATTTATCTGCCATAAAAACATTTATCATGAAATTTTAATTTGATAATAATATTTATAAATATCTCTTTCATTCTTGTAAAAAATGGGCGTGGTTGCATTATATATACGCCCACAACTTACAAAAAAAAAAACGTACTCAGCGTAAAACTCGATTTGATTTGTAATACATACACTATTAGAGGGAGTAAGCAGGTATCTGCCACGCCCAAATTTTGTGTTTTTACTTTGCATCCGTACAAGGTGAAATTAAGCAGTGTACGGTCGACTTTGCCTCAATAACTTTCACTTTTTCTACAACAAACTTGACTTTTCTAGGCAACTTAAAATTTAATTGAAACGTTCGTTCTTTCAACACAAAGAAACCCAAGTCATTTAAATATAAATAAATTTCCTTTGATCAATTTACAAATTGCATCTTACGGCATAGTAGAAATTAAATGAAGTCCATTTTCTACAGTAAATAATTTACTTGGCCAAACACATGTTTGTAAAATAAACCAAAATCTTTAATTTTAGTGGTGTTTTTGTCGAATTCTAAATAGGCTTTCTTATACAAATTAAATTATTTATAGAATTTTAAAAAAATTAAGATAAATTTATCTTAATGCAATGCAGCATAAATTGTAAGTGATGTCAAGTTTATAGAATTTTGTCTATATTGAAAGTAAAACTAATTCAGTTATGAAGGGTTTTTTTTGTAAAATTTCTTATCCCAATTTTTATCAGGAGATGGGCAAAATAATTTGAATGCCATGCAATAGAGTACGTGATGGCAACACTGCTTTCGTTATATTACAGTCCATTATACGATATGTTCTGCAAAGGTTAAAACAAGCAATCGGTGAAATGTGTTATCTTTCACACTTCGAAATAGGGCAAATCGTTGGTGCTCTGTTAACAGGAGTGTCTGTGACAAAAATAGTTGAATTGTTTAATGTTTCATGACCGACAGTATCCAAAGAAATGATGACATCCATAAAATGTGGTAAAACATTATCGGCGAAGAGGAATAGAGGGCGAAACTTAAAGTTAACTGACAGAGGGACCGACGAACATTAAAAAGAATTGTGGTCTGACCACATAAAACTAGCGCTGCAAAGGTGACAGCAGAACTATTCAGACACTCTACAAATCTATTCGGCGAAGAAGTGTAACTGTTTTAAAAGCAAATGGTGGCTCAACACTTTATTAATAAATAAATATTGTGTATATGTCAGATGTTTATATTATTTTGTCCATTTCCTGTTCATTTCAAAAATATAACGATAATTGGGTTTCCATGGAATTCAAGGCATAGAAATATTTTAGTACTTAAAAGTTAAATTCGGAGTAGCAGACACTTAAACTAAAGACAAATCCTAGTCTATGTATATTAGTTTAAAACAATAAATTAATATAGTATACACACACACACATGCACATCTACAAGTAAGTAATGTATTGTTCAGACATAATAATAGCAATGGTTTTTGATTACATTCGCCAACATCAAGTCAAACAACAGTCATACGCTCCGTTGAACGGAGCAATTGTATTACATTGTATTGTACATATTTCATCAGTTTAACATGTGAAATATTTCTACTCTAAGGCTAAAGTATAAAAGCCACAATTCACTGATCAAAAGGAACCTTTCAAATCATCATAAAATTCCGTTTTAAAATTGTTACATTTTTTCATTACGCCATTTAAGTGAAAAACTTTTTTCAAAAGTATTAAAAAAAAAATCAAACTTGTATCTAAGCAAATATTTCAGCATATACAACTACACATATAAATATAAACGAATGTAGGTAGAAAATGTATGTTTTGATGATGGTATACAATACAGGCTGTTAGATAGACGTGCTTTGTGTATAAGTGAAACCAGAAACCATCCTTATATCATACTTAAACATGAATTGAAAATTTACAGTTTAGTTTTCTATGACCAAAGTTTTGTTTGGTGTTCACGTAAATGAATAAAAAAAAAAAAAAAAAGGAAAAAGTTTTATTTTGGCACAGGACAAATCTTAAATACCCTACACATATACAAACAAAACAGTGGGAGTGGCTGGTATTTAATTATGCTCTCTGATAGTGTATGTATTATGTATCAGGCTTCTAAGATGAGTAAGGTTTTTAGTAAATTGTACACGTGTCTGTTATCGGATCACGCCCAATTTTGTTACATAAATGCAAGGAATAACTATAAATATGTGGAACCAAATAGAACTGGACACTTGTATCTACATCGACTCAGTTTTTGATGCTAAAGACGAATATATATATACTTTGTAGGAACTCTAAGGTCTTCTTCTAGGTGTTGCAAATGGAATGATAAACTTAATATACTATAATTACATTACAGAGGGTATAAGAAAGCGCAGTAACTTTTTAAAATGTTTGTTTTGCTTTCTTTCCCCGTATTTTATTTTATTACTCAAAGAGGCCTTTGTAGGGAAAAAAAAGGCGCAAACACGTTTCCCATATATACAACTTTTCTTCTCATATTTGAAACATTTTTTGTTTCATTTATGTAGGTATATATTCTACGGCTCGCACTCAAAAGGAAATGCGTGTAAAGGATGCCCTCGGTGATGCATGAATCATACACAAAAATCATCAGCAGCGTTCATGATTTGTGGTTAGAATAAAATGAGAAAACTGTTACGCACGCTTTTCTACACCTGAAAAACTTCAAACTGGAGTGACAACAATTGTGATACTTCTGTAGAAGTCTGTTTTACTTAAAATGTGGCAAAGATGCAAAAGGTCAAGAAGAGTAAGCGAGAAAGTTTCATTGAAAGTTTTCCTCTAGAAAACTCAAGATATTTTCTAAGTCTAAATTTTGTGCTTGATGAAAAATATATATGTAAATATATGTGTATATGTGAGACTCTGTACTTATTACGTTCAGGAAAATATTGCCTTTTGAGGTATTTGCTTTACTATCCATACCTACAATAATAACAATAAAATTAACAAATATTTTATCACTTAATAAAAAAATTTATAATTATTTCAATGTATCTCTTGGTGCCTGTCACTGCCGCTGTTTGAATATAGAATATATTAGAGATTTACCCTTAGCCAAATTTTGTTTTTTCGACTCCTTTACATAAGACGGGACATTCAGATTGACTTTCACGTATGTCCGTATGTCCGCCTATTACTGGCATTCTAGCGGTTGTAAATTTTGATACAGATAAAAACATTTCTGGGCTCTGAGTACAGATCGATATCTAAAATGGACAAAATCGGTCAAGAGCCACGCCCACAATGCACAAAAATCTTTATATATGTCAAAAAAAAATTACATAGGAAGTTGAAATTTGATACACATAATTGTCCTATCAGTCGACGCACCAAAAATTGGCGTGTCCGGATAACAGACATCCACAATTTACACAAAAACCATATTCGGATTAAAACTCGACATCTAAACTGATATGTAATACATAAACCTGTACCTGCCACGCCCAATATTTATATGTAGATTATTTAAGATTTGGCCTAAGCTGAATATATTTTTCCAACTTGTTTCGACTTATTTTTTCTCATCATTTATTTATAAATTACAACGCATCGCTTTCTTATTCATAAAAAATTTATTTATTTTATTCAAAGTTAAAAAAAAAACATTTTCTACACCTTAATAATATCATGTTTCTACTTTATTTATTTATACGGGTAAGAAGTTAAGTTAGTATAACATCTTAAATTATTCAGTTGCACTATTTGATAACGATGGATGTGTTGGAGGGTCGATGACTGCGACGGCTACCATTAACATATAAACTAGCTCTTGCCGAGTTTAGAGTATATCTTTGATGTCGGTAGCGATAGCCGGTAATTAGTTCACGTACCGTTCTACGATATTTGTCGGATAAAACACAATATAAGAAAAAATTCCCAGCAGCATTTAGAGCGGCCAAAAAATTAAATATGTTGCCGATAATTTTACGTGTATTGCCGTCGATATACATTTGTTCGGACACAATCAAGTAAATGGCCCATGGTAACTGGCACACAATAAACAGCAAGACAACGGCAATTAAGGTAACAGTGACGCGATTCTCCTGCGACACAGACATTGAAGTATTTGCTTTGTGCTAAACATTGACAAACAAAATTTCCAATAATAACTGTTACAGTGTTCTATATTCTATGCTCACTCACCTTTGTTCGCCGTATACTGTGTGCATTGGTCATTTCACCACGAACCGTTTTCGATTTGCGCACCAAAAGTATCAGGAAACTGTTAAAGGTAACCAGCATGCACAAGGGTATCAGCACAAAAACAAATAACGTGAAGAAGTACCAAATTTTGATGTACAACTCATTATTTCCCAAAGCAGAAGCCGTATGCTCATAGTACGTGATCTGACACCGACAAAGAAAAGCAAATATTAGGCTTAGCGCACTTTATAGCACGCCTCGAAGGGAATATAAACTCTTACATTTAGACAATTGTATGGCACTGTGATGTTTGAATTTGTTAGCCGCGTTAAATTCGTTATTATACTGCCACCAATTGCACCATTTTGTCTTTCATTTTCCTCAACATCAGCATCATATATTTTTGCATTCAAACTCGTAATGCGTACATCAGCAGAGTTGGATGGTTTATGCATATTACCCGAGGAAACTAGCGTTTTGGCAATAGCAGCAGCGCCATCATCATTACTATCATGACTGTTTAAATATTCAGCATCCATTAGTAAAGAAATGTTTGACAGCTCATCTGCAGCTGAATGTAATTTTGGAATGTTTGCCGAAGACAAAAATGTATTTGTCACATTGATATCTACAATTGTGAAGAAGCGACAATAATTATATTCCTATAACATAATAATGTAATTAGTTTTAGAAACATATTTAGTCATTAAAAGATTCCATTTTAAGTCACCTAAAAATAGGCATTGATCTTTATTATTTTATAAAACCTAAAGAAAGACTATGGAGAAGAAGGACAAATTTTATCTAAAAATCACTCTTTCGTATAGTAAGTATAGTAAGTAATCCTTAACATGTGTTTCTTAAAAATTGCTGCACACATTTTCAATTAAGACAATAACCCATTATGACCGTCATGTCTTTCTTAAACATTCTCTACTTACTTTGGTTTTCCTGCTTATGTTGCTGCTGCTGCTGTCGATTGTTGTCTGGTAGAACTAACAACCTTTGCAGATATTTGCCCTCATTATCCCTAATGTCTGTTAAGAGGGGATTAGCCACAAGTCCGTTACCACCACTGCCATCATCAACCACCTCATTTTCTTTAACATCTTCATAATCTGACGCGATTGAAAGGTGCCCAAAAGGTGGTGGAGTATTTCGACTAAATTCAAAATGTACAACAGATTGATTGCACGCTTCCCCCGAACTATCAACCAGACGAAATGTGGTGATAAAGTCATGTTCGAAAGCAGTACATATGGTGGAAACTAAGCAAAATATAGTCAAACCTGTATAATTAAATCAATGTTATGATCATAAATAGGTTTAGATAGCGAGAGTGATTTTATATGTACGTTGCTTACCGGCAATCACATTTTTGGCCAATGTTTCCGTACAGAATGTTTGACGTTTTAGAGGATAACGTATAGCAATGAAGCGTTCCACAGTAAAACAAACGGCTATGTAAATGGATATGTAAGCTAAGGATGGTGATAGTAAAGAGTTTAAGTAAAAATATATTTTCAACGCTACTACTGTAAGTGAACACTTACCACAGGCATCGCATAGCCACAGCACAACACCAATGGATAGCCAATAGAATTTACAACAGCGATGTAAACTGGGATAATGTTCCAACGACAGCAACAAGGCCATGGTAAGGTACATGAGATCAGTAATGGCCAAAGCGGTTAAATAAATGTTTGTTGTGCAGCGCATACGTTTTCTAAAACAACAATTCATATAAATCACATTTATTGGTATTTATTGATGAAAATATTGCACATCTTAAATAAAATTGTAACTTTTTGTACAAATGTGTATCTGTTTAAAAAAAAAACCAATTTAGTACCAACACAATAGAAACGTTACACCGCAAATTAATTTAAGAAAAAGCAACATTTACTACATTTCCAGTTAATGTAGTTTAAGAGAGATTAGATAGGAGTGATTTTGAAGCCGCCTTTCTTCAGTAGAAATACTTTACCATTGTGCATGAAAGCAATCATTATTAAGGTGGTTACGGTTCATTTAATTTTCTATAAAATCTTAATCCCAGAAAAACTACTAAAATTTGATTGCATAGTGTTTTTACATAAGATGGGGAAGCATATACTATACTTGTCATTCCATTTGCAATACCGAGAAGG
Source organism: Ornithomya fringillina (assembly GCA_963978525.1). NCBI lineage: Eukaryota > Metazoa > Arthropoda > Insecta > Diptera > Hippoboscidae > Ornithomya > Ornithomya fringillina. Next base: position 21,493,772 of record OZ021693.1, read on the forward strand.
AAGCGTCAGATATCCCACAAAGTACATATATTCCTGAACAACATTAAAAGCTAAGTTGATCTACGCATGTATGTCCGTATGTCCGCGTCTCTTGTAGTTTCTGCACGTAGATCTCAATTGAAATTGAGAAAACTCGGTCAAGAGTCACGCCCACAATCAATAAAAATTCTTTTATTTTCCACAAAAATTAAGCTCTGACATTAGAATTTTGTACATATATATATATATATATAATTAACCCACTTATCAATATGTCAAAATAGGCGTGGTCGGATAATAAATACGCCCACAATTTACAAAAAACTAAACTCAGCATGAAACTGGACTTACAAGCTGATACGTAATGCATACACGATTAGAGGCCTTAATCAAAAGCCTACCACGCCCACCTGTAGATGTGCAGAGTATTTAAGATTCGGTTTCAGCCAAATTCAGTTTTTTTACTTGTTTTTGTCACAAAACTACCTATAATATAAAATGACAGAGTTGGGCACCCATCAAAAGCAACCGCATTTTAACACTTTTGAAGCAAAAGGTAAATATTTTGTATGTTCTCTTATTTAATCAAAAGTATTATATATTTATATTGGTCTCTTATCTTAAATAGAATACAATGTAGAAATGGCAAGGCAGTAATTGAAGTTGGTGTCGCATTTACCCACAACGGTTATATAAATAGTTCTTTGAGTTTAATTGAACTCTCAAGAGGAAGGATTGTTTGGGTTGTGCATGTAAATGTTTGTAGAGAAAAGCGGTTTATGTATTATTTAGGTAAATGTATACATATGGACACAAGCAAAGTATATACATATATATATATATATGTATATGTATGTGTGTAATATTAAGCAGGCATGCAAGCTTACACAAGCAATCATGTTATCTGTTTACCATTAAAGTTTCAACACTAATAGCTATTGAGTAAGCATCAACAACAACAACAACAATAGCAATAAAAACGAAAACGAAAACGCCATTGGCAATAATATAAACCTAGCAATTATTTTACGTTCTCTCCCAAGTATAGATAGTTTCGCACAAGATGCTTGCAAGTAAATATGTGTGACTATTAAACTCGAACTGGAAATATCCCTACAATCATTTTATTATTAATAAATATTATCGAAATATCTCAAGAAGTGTTTCACAAATATACACGGAAAGAAGATGGACAGATGGAAATGCTTAAATTGATTTGATTCTGAATCGATTGGTATATGTAAAGGTAGGTGTTAGTATACCCCCTCATCAAATGTAGTCTAGGGTGTAAATATAAATGGACATACAGACGGACATGCTCAAAATGCTTTAAAAACTATTTCAAATTTAAATAAAATCTTAAAAAGCATTTGAAAGTGTTACAAATAAATGTACAAAGTTATTATGCGGGATACTTTAAACTGCGGGTAGCAACAATATTATATAGAAACAACAACAAGGCAACACGGTAACACAATGCAATGATACATGCAATATAATACCAACTCACCTCGTCAAAACATAAATGCTCACAGAATTTCCTATGAGACCAATAACGAAAACACACGGCACCAATATACGCTGCACTACATGACGTACTACACCCACATCATGTGTGGTAAACATATTGGCTGGTTGGTATGATGGCGGTACTTGTTTTGTTTTTATTGCTGTTGCTGCTGCTGCTGCTGCTGTTGCTGTTGTTTAGTAATATTACGGTTACGGTTACTAATGTTTTGATAAGAGTTGTTGTGTTGAGTTGTACTCTGTCTCAGTTGCATTCAATGTTTTCACCGTTTACTGATAATGTTGATTATTTGAGGTGTGTGTGTGTGTGTGCATGCGTACCTATGTTTATATTGTGAATGAACACAATTTCAGCAAATAGAACACGTTTCAATATCTCTAAACATGTTCGGCGATGAAAATTTCAGCACCAGCAATTTCTTTCAATACGATTAATTTGGTAATGGTTTATATATGTTTTTATATCTTCTTCTTCTTCTTTTTCTTCTTTTCCTTTTTTCTTCTCTTTTTATACCCAAAACATTCTGGTGTTCTTTGAATACTATATGAAGTTAAAAATTTGTCCTTCCTTCCGCAATTATCAGAAGATGGCTACAGGCTTTATTCCTAATCTATATATATATCAAAATCAAAATCGATTTAGATATGTATCGGTTTATTTATTGTTGTAAAGGATACGTCTATAGTTTTTCTAAAAAAAAAGTGGCCTCTCACTCATATTATGTTTCTGAAATATGAAAAAAGAAAAATCATTTAATTTTATTTTTATTTATTTATAATTTATTGTTGTCATCTACACATATATTGATGATTTATTATATCCTCACTTATATAATAAGAGATATACTTGTCATTCCATTTACAACACCCAGAAAAAGACGACAAAGTATATAAATTTTTGATCAACATTTAAAAATTGAATTGATTTAGATGTGTATGTTCGTATGTCCGTGTGTCCGTCTGTTGTTAGCACTATCACAGTCCTAAGTTTATATATAAAAATGAGATTCTGTGTAGATATTTTTAGTTTCTATACGCAGATCGATACTTAAAATGGGCAAAAATGGTCAAAAGCCACGCCCACAAACGATAAAAAAACTCTTTATCTGCCACAAAAAGTGGGCAATACAGTTAAAATTGAGTGCATATATTTATAAGTGAGAGTGGTCGGATAACAGATAAATCCACAATATATCAAAAAATGTGTTAAATTCGACTTTCAAACTGATACGTAATTTGCGCATAATCATATACCTGGCACGCCCACAAATTGTAAGTGAATGTGCAGGGTATTTAAGATTTGGCTAAAATAAATTTAATTTGTTTTTCCTTATATTTGTTATAATATTGATTAAAAAGCTTAATTATTTGGTTTATATAAAATGATCAAATGAATTATAAACAAGCTAGAAAAGTTCGGTTAAGACCGAAGCTTAAATACCCTCCACCTTTAATAGTCCTCTAAAAAATAAGTTCCTATTGCCATGTCTACGTATATGACTATTTCATATACTTACGCAAGTAGTATTTTTTTAAAATTATAGGCGTTTTCGTTATTCAATCACGCCCATTTTTGGCACAGTGTTGGATAACGGTACCCTTTATATATATACCAAATTTCAACTTGATAGACATAGTATTGTGCGATATATAATTTTTTAAAGATACAATTTTTTCGAGGTATGATGAGATTTTCGTTTATTGTGGGCGTGTCTCTTAACCGATTTTGCCCAATTTCAATACGGAACAGCGAAATTGAACTAAGAATACGTATGCAAAGTTTCAATTTGATATCTCAAAAATTACGACCGTGAGAGTGCCAACAACAGACGGACACACGGACACACGGACGGACATGTCTCAAACGATTTCTCTTTTCATGCTGATTAAGAATATATATGGTTTGTGGGGTCTCCGACGCTTCCTTCGATGTGTTGTAAACGGATGATCAAAGTAAATATACCCTCTTCCCTAAGGTGGAGGGTATAAAAATCACAAAAAATTATATGATTTTATGAAAATCCAATTTTCAAATTAATAGCAAAATAAACCACACTTAACATACTTATGCAACATTTTTTAAACAACATGTAGCATATGTATTACATGTGCTCCCCTGTGCCGCATTTCAGTTTTCATTTCATTTCATTTCATTTCAATTCATTTCATTTTCCATATTTTATACATGTACACCCCATACACAAAGTCCACTTTAATTAGCTGGTAAGCTTTAGAGTAAATGTTTATTAAAAACATAAGCTTAACACTCTGCTGCACGTTTACTGCTTACATTGACAGTTATACCTGATTAATCAGGCACCCGTTCAACTGCAATTGTTATGTAAATAAATAATTGCATTCTGTTGACATGTGAGAGTGGCTGAGTTTTGCATTAAATTAATAATAATTGCGATGAAATGTATGGTAATTTATCAGCAGCATGTGTTTAGACAACATTATGATATGAACTAAAGCATACAATACATTTACATTTACATTTATTTATAGATATTTGAAATTAAATTATGAATTCAAGCACGCATAAATATTTGTATATAAGAACGTGTAAAATGACAACTTTTACTATATTATCTAATAATCGTAGTAAAAGGGAGAATTATGTCTGCTAATAGGTGCTACTTTGGGCTAAGTAAGTTCAACAGCAAAGCCCTCTCTCGTACGACAAAACTTACACTCTATAAGACCCTCATCGTCCCCGTGCTTCTTTATGGCGCAAAAGCATGGACGCTAACATAAAATGATGAGGCTCTTCTAGGCGTGTTCAAGAGAAAAATTCTCCGAAAGATCTTTGACTCTGTACGCGTTGCGGATGAGTTCCGAATTAAAATGAAGCTGGAGCTGTATGAGCTTTAAGCCGATATTGACATAGTTCGTCGCATAAAGATTCAACGTCTGCGATGACTAGGTCATCTCGGCCGTATGGACGAAAGTGCTCCAGCTAGGATGGTGTTCGAAAGGGACGACGCGTAAAGACATCATTTTTTCCCCAGCCTAATATAAAAAATATATAGAAATTTTCTAATTTATTTTTAAACGTGATATAATTGAACTATTCCCATTCACACAACTATTATATACATTTTATAATATTGTAAATCCATCAAAATGCCAGACAGATAATATTGAACAATTTTCATTAAACAATAATTGAAGAAAATCTATATATAACATTTTCAATATATCATAAACTAATCAATAATAGCGGAATTTTTATAATTGGGAAATTCAATTTTAGATAACTAAACGAATAAACGAACGCATGCAAACACAACGTTGTTTGTGTACAATAATTATTAATGCAATCAATATTTGTAAACAATCATTAAGATCATTAAAATGATTAAAAGCTATAAACTAATGTTTAGATAATAAATACATTATAAACAAAAACCAAAACCAAATATAGTTTAAGGAGTAAAAAAAGCCTTAAATCCTATACTCAGTGATAGTTCACTGAAATGGTTTATGAGCCTGTGCGACATGTAATGCCATCCTCCTTAACTTCTATCAGAATATATGACTATATATGTACATATATCCAAACAGAAATAGTACATTGGATATGTGTACGGAAATGCATTTGTCTTGCTTTAAAAGCAATGATAAATAAAATGAGTAAAAAAAGCTAAATTTGGTTTTGGCGAAATCTTAAATACTCTTCACATCCATAACGATAGGCGTGGCAAATATATGTACATTGCGCCCTCTAATAGTGTATGTCTTACATATCAGCTTGGTAGTCAGGTTTTATGGTAAATATGGTTTTTTGTAAATTGTGGTCGTGTTTGTTATCCGATCACGCCAATTTTTGGCATATCAATGGAAGGTATAACTATGTATACGCATACTAGATTTTAAGTTTCTAGATCAACTTTTGTAGCAGATATCTGGATTTTTGTCGATTGTAGGCGTGGCTGTTGACCGATTTTGCCTATTTTAAATAGCGATCTGCGTGCAAAAACCAAAAGTGCCTATACAAAATTTCAGCTCAATATCTCTAAATCGACTCAGTTTTTGACGCTGATCAATATATATATATTTTGTAGGGTCTCTGATGCTTACTTCTGGGTGTTTCAAAGGGAAAAACAAACTTAGTACACCCTCATCACTAAACTGTCGGCATTAAATACTTGAAAAAAATTTATGTATATATTTTTGTTATTGTAACATCTAAAAGAAATCTAAAATCTCTTTTAAGTTAACCATAACGTGTGACCTCATGTTACAGCAATTTACTGCATACCCGTTTAGTTGCGTAAATTAGCGCTTTTTACAAAAGCCGTTGGGATAACGAGCAACATGCCAAGTATTACTATACAACATAGCACTAAGAATTCTATATACAAGTACCCACAAAGAATATATTCATAATAATACTTGTTTTTATACAATTCTTTGCTCTAGTTTTCCATAATTATGACTCTCTGAGTCAAGCGGTGTTTGTGTGGGAGTATTTTCCATTACCTCATATAGACAACAAATGCAACATTTACAATGGGATGCATGTTATAGGTAGGTACGAGGATAGTCCCAGAAATTGCCGAGTGTTATTGTTTGATAATAATTACTAGGATGGAAAGCTAAACCTAAAGCTTGATAGCGCTTGATAGCGCTGCATTGTTTAGAATTTGCTTAAAAATGAAAGTGAAGAGGGAACAATTTCAATATATTTGTAATTAGGGAAAATATTCATTATCTTTATATAATTTGAAACTTCATTTTGAAAGCTCTTAATCCAACTATTAACAAAACTGAGCTGGACTCTTTTCTAGGGGATTTTTATCCATTAATTTACAAGAATAAAATCTTGGATAAGAGAGTTTGAACGGAGTTGGTGAAGAATAATTGACCAAATTTTAACCTGGTCGGACAATTTTTAGCCTTTAGTTGTTTTAAGAGCTCTCTAGTTCTTTCAATAAAGAGGGAATCAAAGCTTTTGATCATCACTGGAATCCAGCTACTATGTAGAAGACTTTAGAATATGTTTTTTCAGATTTTTTTGCTTTCTTTGTTAGACCGCTTACTGCCTGGAACAACCCTCGTATATATGGATCTTAATGCAAGACATTTTAAAACATGTCACCGCTAAATGGAGCCAGCTACAGAATCTGTTTACTTTAAGTTTACAACTGACATAATTGTCTCATAAAGAACTTTTGCAATATACATTCTATTGTGTTGTATTGTTGAATTTCACAACAACACGATACACTGGCATAATAAAGAACAGGTATTTTGAAGTATGGTATAAAATGTGTTCATATAAGGACATGTTTATACTTTGAGTATGAGCTCTCAGATAATTGAAAGCGAAGAGGAATAGTGGTCTTGGTAATAAAAAATCATACTGAAAATCTATAATAAGGAAACATGCACAAGTGCGTAACACATAAATACGTACGAAAATCTGTTAATAGGCAGCATTTTTATATGCTCCACTTAAAATGGAAGAGTAAATGGCAAATGGTCATTGCATTTGCAACACTCAGATGGAGGCGCCAGAGTTTATATTTTCTTGATCAGCTTCAAAAACTGAGACGATCTAGACATGTATGTCTGTGTGTCAACATGTTCGTCTGTTATTGGCCTTCTAACGATCATAAAACTTGAGATATTGAGCTTAAATTTTGTACAGACACTTTTGGTTTTTGCACGCAGATTCCTATTTAAATTTAAAAAAATCAGTTAAGCACCACGCTCTCAATAGATCTTATCATCTGCCACAAAAATTCAGCAAAGAAAATGAAATTTGATATTTATGCAATACATAATTATTCCATCTATCGAAATGCCAAAAATAGGCGTATTCGCTTAACAGACACACCCATAATCGAAAATATTCTATATACATAGCAAAAATATAAAGTTGGAATTTGATGCCCATATTTAAAATTAGTTCTTATTATATCAAAAATGGGTGTGACCGTATATTAGACACGCCTACAATCGACAAAAAACACTTTATCTGCCATCAAAATTAACCGTTGATATTGAAATTTAATGCATATCAAAATATGTCAAAAATGGGCGTGGTCGCAAATAGTAAACATAACCATAATTTACGAAAAAACCATACTTTACGTTAAAATCGACTTGCAAGCTGGTACATAATACACAACCTATTAAAGGGTGTAATCATGTACCTGCCAATCCCCCTTTTTATATATGAAGATGAAAGCTATTTCTAGTTTAGTTTTCTAACTTGTTTTATATTCAATACGGCTTAACAATAACACAAATCAATTGGAAGCGAATCCATCTAAACATTTAAATTAGAAACGTGCCATTTTAACTTGCAACCGCAACAATAGTTAATCTGGCCACGCGCATGAAAATATTGAAATTTCCAACATTATTATGCGCTGTCATTGATTTGGTGGAATGAAATTTCATTAAAATTTCCAAAATATGCATTTTCACCAGATAAAATATGCTTACTTGCTAACACAGGTGTTTTTCTCTATGATGTTGACAAAAACTAATGCAACAATAACAATAACAATAACGAAAAAAATTGTATATATTATCACCAAACTCTTCAAACTATAAATAACTAAACACGCAAACACCCATCTGCACATTATTACTACGTAGCATAACTGGATAAATTTCTCTGTTCTCCTTTTTTCTCTCTTGATAGGTTTTTTTTCTTAAACATTAGAAATACTCGTACACACAATATATTGTATATATATGGGAAGAACACCTTTTGTGCAACTCATAAATAATAACAACGTAAACACACACACACATACAAAAACACGCAAATGTGCAATATATAGAAATGAAAAAAGGCTATGTAGCATGTGGTATGCATGTATGGGTGGGGGTGTAAACACTTGAGAGAAGATTAAGGTAAACACAAGTAAAAAGCTATGTTTGGTTTAAGTCGTGCATTAGATACCCACCTCCTTAGTATAATATATAGAAATGAAATTTTTACTGTCGAGAGAGAGAAGATTTTTATATTGTGAGCATGATCTTAATATAATGTCATGTAACTTTTATATAACTTCTATCTTAAATTACTGACAAGCATTAACTTATCCCAGGTTTTTTGTTTCGTTTGGCGTGGCCAAACATATTTCCACCTTTTCATCCTCATATTTTATGAGTAATATAAAGAAAGATTCTTTCATATCTTCTTTGTCAGTTTTCAATATAATGTGGGCGTGTTCTTTAGCTGCTTTATATATTTTTAACAATATCCATACACTTGTGCAAAACTAAAAATCGATGCCTCAGTTGTTACTAAGACCAGAAGAATTTGTACGACAGACAAATGGACATACAGACAGATTGTCATGATCAAATAGATTAAAAATATAAGATATATGACTAGACATTGTTGTCTAGGAAGGTCCTTCAAAGTTTAGCAAGCATGAGTATTCGTTTCACATTGAAGTGATTTATGTAAAAAGTTATCTTTAGCTTAAGTCACCCATTAAACCCTCTTGATTGATTGATACGACTTGTAAATTATGAATTTTTAAGTTCAATATATATTTTATACAATATTAGAAGAATGCGTGATGTAACCTAGACTGGTAGTCATGGGTACGCCAATTACTTGCAACTAGTTGAGTATTTTTTATATTGCGTAATAGATTTCTGGCTATTTTGAGACCCCTAGACAAGAGGGGCTTTCAAGATCACTTAGTCTACTTCGTAAACGCGCCGATTCGACTCGGTGGCTCTGATGGAGATCTCTTAACTAAAGAAAAGATTTTGTAATAGATTTTTGGGAATTTTGACGCCCTTAGATAACATGGGCCACCCGCGTTAAGCCCACCACTGAGTAAATTGTTCATAATTCGTTTATTTAACACACACTTTACTTGAGATTATGATTAAAATTCGATACATTAGATTAATAACTTCACCAAGAAGTAAAAAATTTCCATAAAAAGTTGAAGTAATAGTTTCTGCAACAGTTTTCAGTTCCATACTCTTAAGCCTTCTCCTTGAAAACCAACTATAACAAGTTTAGAATAGGGTAGTTTCATTGAATTGTAAGGTATAGAACACAAAATTATGTGGTACAAATGATTATACTCACATGACAAGTTGTATATAAAGAGACAAACAAACATATTTCCAAGTATACCTCAGTGTCGTATAAATGCAAATAATGTCATATTTGTACACCACATCATGTTCTGCTTTGTCTTCTTATTTGTAGAGTTTGAGTAGGGAAAATGAATGGTATACTATGTTTAGTATATACCTTTAGCAATTAGTAGAACGAGAAATCCCGTTCTTGATTAGCATTAAAATTTGAGTCGATTTAGATATTTACTCAATGAATGAACGATAAAATTAAATACATTTAAATTGTTTTATTTTTAAAAAGAGTTAAATCCCTTTAAAGTCACTCCCACAATGGGCGTAAATTTCTTGTAAAAACAGTAAAGCTACTAAAGTAATATGAGGTCTACATATATACAGAGATTATGCTAAATATGAGTAGAGTCGCTTAACAGATTCGTCAACTAGGTACAAAGAAAACCTAATTAGGGGAAAAATTTGTCCATTAAGGTAATAAATATGATACCACATTAGTTATTATTATAAACATCCCACATTTTTATTTATATATATATTAAATAAGTAGTATACAAGATTGGTTTTAGACCCTACACCACATGTGGAAATTTTTAAGAATATTTGAAACTTTTAAAATGCAAATGCCACACCCACTTTCAATTATATCACTTGATTTAGAATCAAAATTTAAATCAGATTAATCATGTCCATCTGTCTGTCCTTGTAATTTTATGCGCAAGTTACAGGTCGTATTTTTTGAGATATTTTGATGACATTTGATACAAAGACATATTTTAAAACTACAAAAAAAAACCCTATTAAAAATTAACCGAATTGCACTATTTTTAGAACCCCTTCCCATATAAGGTTTACAATATAATGAAAGTCTTTATAGGGAAAAAATTGCAATTCTTTATATTTTTTCACCAAATTTAGTGAAGAATAATTAATTAGCTAAATAATGGGCTGTAGCAAATTTGAACCCGATCGGATCATTTTTAGAACCCCTTTCCTTATTATACCTCAGCTTTACTGAAACAACTTAACTTATTGTAGCATAATTTAAAAAGCTAATTGATGTAGGGTATTAAATTGTCAAGCTAACCATACTTTACAAAATTTTCACTTGTTTTTTTTCATATACGAGTATTTCACTAATTGGCAGTTAAAAAATAAATTTGTTTGTTCCTGTGAGTATATAATCATATTATTATTTGTTCACATATATATGACTAATGCGTATCTTTTTCCTTAGTACTGAAATGTACTTTATGCAACCACAAAAACGTACAATGCTAGCAAGTCTTTAGAGTAAAGAAACCCATACGAACCAACAAATAAAAAAATAAAAAAGGAATATTTCATGATGTTGTGGCATTCACAAGAAATACTTTCACTCCATTTACGACATTCGTAATATTACTCTGGGTATTTTTCTTCTACCGTTTACAAATGAGATATAATTTCCGAAAGTAATGCTGTAAGTATTGTACTTGAAAGTTTTGTATATGAGAGTTTTAACCAAACTTGAGGTATTACAGGGTACAACGAGAAAATCTAGAGGGGGTCATAAAAACCACAATTTACAAATTCAGTCAAAGTGGTGCTTGGTAATTAATATGTAACAATTTAAAGGTTGATATTAGACTATAAATGCCTCAAATTAGTTATATATGTATAAACAGTGATGTTTCTATTTTACCGCATACAGAACAGAACGAGTGTATAGATGTACAATAGGATCCAAATTTTTTACGGCCAATTATTAAATTAACTAATTCTTTCTTAAAATTTGTCCACAAATATTAAGAATTGCGATTTATTGCCATAGGCTTTCGTTATAATTGAAGCGTAAAGGAAGGATTCTAAAATACGATTCGATCAATTTTTAATAGAATTTCTCTATGCACGAAAATATGTCTTTCTACCAAAATATCATCGAAATATCACCAAAAAATGCGACCATGTAGTTTGAGTACAAATACACATGAATAGATAGACGGATATAATTAAATCGATTCAGATTTTGATTCTATAAATGTAAAAGCATGTGTTAGAGTTACAAGCATTCGCACAAACTTAATATAACGTTTGCTACAAGTTGTGCAGCTTTACATTTCATAGCTAAGAGTAAAGGTAATACAGCCTCAGTACGTATAACATTCTTTCTATTTAATAAAACGGCTACAAATCTGAGCGTCAATAATTTGATAAATTTTGAAATTGATTGAAAAGTACCTTAACATGGTTAGCACCCTGTGAAGTACTGAAATGTACAGTCGGTATAATGCACACAAGCAAATAATTACATATGCCGGCGCTTACATACAACAAACAACAGAATACGGATGTGAGTGCAAAGCTTTTTATTTCTCTTGCCATTCATTCATTCATGTACAAACATGTCGTTGTTGTTATCAAATTGACTGTAACCTGAATAAGAGATAAATTTTGTATGCAATATGTGTGTGCGCGTATATGTTCGTACATATGCATGCATATGCGTTAACTTTAACATCTTATGTGTGTGGTTACTGAAGAAATAACTGTAACAGTAAAAAGGTAAGTTTTTACACAAAATCTTCATCTCAAAAAAACTAAAGTGAGAGAAATGGAAAATGCAAACGCAAAATGGTTACAAATGCGAATAGGAAATATGCCGGAAAGTAAACTTTGTGTAAATATATGAAAATATAAATTTATACCATAAACCGAAACAGTTTAGGCTCCTTTGCGTATGTTTATAATTCTTAAACTCATTCCTAAACTGTTAAAGAAAGTCATTAACTTTTATTACACTTTCTGAATCGATTTAACTATTTTTGTCTGTCTGTCCAACTAATTATTACATAAGCTATAGGCTACAGTTTTTAATATAATTCGTTGAATTTTGTTGCAAAAAATTAAAGGTTTTCAGGTGAAACCATTTTAGAACTTCCTCTTCATATAACAGGGGCGATGAGGGACAATGAGAAGGAATATATATACTCTTGATCAGTATCAAAATCTGAATCGATATAGCCATGTGTTACTGCATGTCAATCCGTTTTAAACATAACGGTAATACATTTTAAAATATTGAACGGAATTTGTGTAAAACATTTTTAATTATTGCACGCAGATCATCATTTTAAATTGAAAGAAATCGTTTGAGAGCCAAGCCTACAATTTGCAAAATATTATCTAACAGCCACATTTATCTACCAAGTAGAAATTTTATAAACATCTTTATATTCAATTGTTTTATAGATGTGACAAAAATGCAACTAAAATCGTGTAATTAAGCACCTGCCACGCCCTGTCACTTTTTTGATATTTACATTAAAGATATTGAAAGTTTGGTTATGAAAAATTACATTTTTCATTATCGTTTGTAATTAAATTTCATTTACTTTCTCATTTTAACAACCGCTATGGATGCGTAACAAAATTAATTTCTCTTTTTTGCACAAAATCATCATTAAATTAAAAATCAGTTTATAAAAGTTCGAGTCAGCGAATCGATAAACTCTAAATGTGATACAAATATGTATATTAATCGTGTTATTATTATTGTTATTATTACGGAATAAATTTTATGTATGGCAAAGATAATTTTTGGGCCTTTACATACAAACGTGCACATAATCAATTTAATAGCTGTGGAAATGAAATGTTAAACCAACACAACTGAACATCCGGATCACACGGAAACCGACATCAATGCCCCTGCAGCAGGTTTCTCTTATGTATATGTACGTGTGTAAGCTTGTACAAGTGGTTGTGTTTGCATTAATGAAAATAAACATACTTAACATATATACATAGAAGATACATGTATGAGTGCAAATATATGTTATATATATATATATATATATATATTTTAACATATTCCAAAAATATTTAACAACAAGCCAAAAAGTGTTGCATCAATTGTTTGTTGTAGCGTTCAGTGGTGTGGAATGTAATGGTCAACCTTTTCCATGTTTATTGATGCTGCATTAATTCGGTTATTGTTGCTGCTCCTTCTTCTTCTTCGTCTACATTTTTTTATATGAAATAAAATTGCATTAAAATGCCGCAAACATAAATGGTGAATTGTTCATTATTTCGTTTTTAATAAAAATACATAATCTTGGAAAAGCTGCTTCATCCAATTACATACATACACACATACATATATATAAATATAATACAATTTTAATAAAATTTAAAACAAAATACCGCCAACATCCTTTAGCACCTGGTTCCAATTGGACAACTATACACAAGCAAAAAAGTTAATTAATTTTTGTACCCTCCACATAAGACGGACAGTTTGGTATTTCGTTTGCCACAGAGATTATAGAAGAATATATATTTTTTTGATCAGTATAAAAACCTGAGTAAAGCCAAATATGCATGTAAAGACAAAAAAATTGGAGAGGAGCAGGACAACAAACCATCCCACAAATCAAAAAATAAAACTTTATATGGCTTAGAATCCAATTAGTTGATATGTGATAGATTCACTCTTAGAAGACATAATCATATGCCTGCCACGCCCACTTGGTCTTTGTAGATTTCTACACATTTTATTTCTGTTCATTATTAGCTTCATCATTTAGGTACCAAAATACAGGGGGCGAAGTCTGATAACAGGTAAGTCCATAATTTTCAAGAAAAACATCCATTTTGTTAGTTGATACATAATATATATTACATACCATTAGAAGACATATTAATGTACCTGCCACGCCCACTTTTATTATGTAGATATGCAACTCCGCCCATTTTTTTTGTTGAACTTTTCTACACATCTTCAAAATCAGCCTAATCATTGAAGTACCAAAAAAATAAATGGGGCGGGGTTGGATAACAGATTTGATCATAATTTTCGAATAAATTATAAAAGATTCAATCAGATAATTGCAGTTACTTATTAGATTTAATAAAACAACAACAACAAAAAACATAAAACATGATTTTTTTTTTTTTTTTTTGTAAAAAGTTAATGACTTGACGTTATTGTTATGTGTATAATAAACTGAATAAATACTTATTGGACTATATCTAACAGATCGTTAAATGATAAATTGCTATACGGCACGTTCGCTTATTTACTGTTATACAAATATTACATACATATGCAAAATTATTTATATTGTATAATATTCCAGCTCGAAATTATATGTGTATATAAATAAATGTGTGTGTGTGTGTTTAAAAAGAAGAAGAAGAAGAATAACAACAACAACAATAACAACAACAACATTTTTATGATTAATGAAGAAAACTACTACACAGTGTATAAGCAATTGGGTATAAGTGTGTGGCTGCAGTGTATATGGAATGTGCAAGTATGTATGTTTATACCCTGACATTGACTACGTAATAAATGAGAAATGTGTCATATTATTTTTTTGGCATACACTGCCACATAATTGAGATGAAAAAGTGACGTGAAATCATTAGAAAAGGAAAATGAATTCGGTGTAAAATACTTTTGCATTCCTGCGCTAACACGCAACATCCGTAGTACGTTTTGGATTGTATATAAAATAGTTTATATATACCTTATATACATATGTCTACACGAGTAGCTATTTTTAAAAATTAATACAAACTTACCATATAATGTGATCTTGAATGTTTATTTTTTCACTTTGTGTTCGTGATTTACAAACAAAATCAAAATGAAATGTGGGCGTGCCTAGAGTTTGATACATTTTCACAATTTCTTTTTTATATATTCAAAAACGTGTTCTATGGTATAAATGAGCTGTTTATTATAAAAGTGTGGCAAGTTCTATCGATTCTCGATTATAGGCATGATCGGCCCTTAATCGATTTTTGTAAAAAATTAAAAAAAAAAATGTACAAAATATCACTTCAAATATCTCAAGGTAGACAATCATAAGAATGCCGGATATACGGATTTTTGAACATACAATGTCTAGATCGACTCAATTTTTGTTACTGATCAACAATTATTTATTTATTTTATAAGATCTCTAATGCCTACTTCTAAGTGTTTCAAATGGAATGCCATACTTAGTATACCTTCCCATTTTAGTTGGTCAATATAATGAAGAATATTAATAATTATAAATTTTTGAGTGATTTGGAAAAACCGCAAAAATCATCATTTCGTCCCACATGTATAATTTTATACCCATCATCATCATCATCATTATTTTTTTTTTTTAAATAAATTTTTCTTAATTATATACATACCAAAAATACTCAAATGCATCAATGACTGAATAAAAATAAATTAAATTTGCTTGAAACCGAATTTTAAATACCCTGCACATCTATATATAATTTTTGTAAATTGTGTGGCATTCGTTCGATTGTTCTAAATTTCAACTTTTCCATAAGAAAGCTAAATATTAATATGACTTTGTAGATCAAATTGGCTAATAAATGTTAGTTTGTCAATTGTGGGCGTGACTACCAAACGATTTCGTTTCAATTTTGAAGGTTAAATATCTATAAAATATCATTATATGCTCCGATCAGTTTCAAATTTGGCACAGCCAAATATTAAACCAATTAATTCTTACAGTTTTTGTCAAAAAATATTAAGAATTATTTTATAATATAAACCTTATAAAGAGTAGGGTTCTAAAAATGACCTGATTCGGTCCATTTTTATTAGGGTTCTTGCCTGGGCAAAATTTATTGAAAAATCTCATAAAATGCAAATGATTTTGATTCTGAATCAATCGGTATTGGTTAAAAACTTATGTGCAAACTTAATATACCTTCTTAACACATGTGATGTAGGGTATGAAGGAGACGAAAGTAGTTGAAGAATTCTATCACAAAGCATTTATTTGTTTAATCTTTATTTAGAATATTCACCCCATGTACAAACCTTTTAATACACTAAACATTCTCCACTTCACAGTGGAACTTGTAGTTAAAATTTATAACATCAATATTTCACTCAAAATGATAATAAAACACATATAAATTGGATTCTATTCAATTCCTGAAATAAACGAATTTTTCAAATACATGCAGACTTCTCTATATATCTAAGTAATTAAATATGTTTATAGATATATGTATAGGTGCTTATAAAGTGGAGCAACTTGTTATCATACAATATTAAAACCTCTAAACTTTTTACAACACAAAACAATGTAGTAAATATTTTGAATTTGAAAAATTCACTAACAAAACAAAAAAACAAAAAGCAACAACAACAAAAAAGAACAAAAGTAAATGAAAACATTCCATTAATCAAAATAAAATCTGTAAAAATATATATAATGAATGTTTTTTTATA
Organism: Ornithomya fringillina; assembly: GCA_963978525.1. Classification (NCBI taxonomy): domain Eukaryota; kingdom Metazoa; phylum Arthropoda; class Insecta; order Diptera; family Hippoboscidae; genus Ornithomya; species Ornithomya fringillina. The sequence goes on from OZ021693.1 coordinate 21,510,603, forward strand.
AAACTCTCTCAACGAAAGCCCTTTTTACGAGTATAGCCACCCCATTGAGGTTAATGTGGTATACTAACCTTCTAAAAACGTTTGTAATTGAATTATAACAAATAAGAGTAATAAATCTAAAATCCTAAATACCCTTAACATGTATATATAAATGATGGGCGTGACAGTTATATGATGAAACCGACTAGGAGTGTATGTCCTACGTATCAGCTTGCAATACCAGTTTTACGTGGAGTAGTTGTTGCTCAAGAGAAACAAAAGTAAAATGTTATAAATTGATGAAACCGAAACATATAATACCCTACTACATTATGCTACAATTAGTTTAGTTATGCAAGGCAATGCCAGATAAGTCATTTCATGATATATCATTATATGCAAATGAATCCAATTGGATTCAAATTTAGTACAGCACATTATTTAGCTAATTAAGTATTCTTCAGCAAATTTTGTTAAAAAAAAAATATTAAGAATTGCAATTTTTTGTCATATAATGCATTTTTTTATATTGTAAACCTTATATGAGGAGGGGTTCTAAAAATGCTTCGATTGGGTTCATTTTCATCAGGATTCCTTTATGAGCCTTTGTACCAAATTTTATTGAAATATCTTGTAAAAATGCAATCTGTAGCTTGGCACAAATCTATATGAACACACAACCGGACAGACGGACATAATTAAATCAATTCATATTTTGATTATGAATTGATCGGTGGATATGAAATTAGCCTTTTAGGAGTTATTCATACAAACTTAATATACTTTATATATATACCGTGATTAAGTAAACCTAATACATCAATTATTACTATTAATCTTAGCATCGGGCACTTTGTACTTATCCTTTAACATTTACATTGAAATTTGAAATAAAACTTGGTGAATATATTAAAAAGAATAGAAAGTTATTTGGTGACAACTGTTAGTGAAAATCCTGAATTATTTTATTTAATATTGTGCCAAAAAACTATACTTTATCAGTTATAAAGGGTTTCTACAACATCAAGCGTTTTGATCGAATCCAACAAATCGAATACATCACTACTATACATTTTGGTTCTAGACGAGCGAGATTCTACTCCTACAGCTATTTAATAATTCAAAAACAGCATTCACGCTCTGTAATGATTTGTAATGGAGTTGATATGATTGATTTGTTTCCACGCATTTAGTGAATATTTAAAAATAAAGAAAAATTAATTTTATTTTAATAGAGCGGAAATTATTTACAAAAACCTAAACGATACCAACATAAAAATCAAGGCAAGTATATACAGATATATATTATTTTATATAATATATAAACGAACACAAATTCATTCATTAAAAATTGTGCAATGAGTGCAACAGCAAATGTGTGAAAAAATATTTATCAAAAATTAATCATTTCCTGCAAACAACAGAAATGCAATGTTTTTTTTTATATTTTATTTGCATTAATTATAAATAAAAATAATTAAAAAAAAAATATTTTAATGCAAGTGTATTAAGCATAAAACAAAAGTAAATATTAATTCATTAAAAATACACACACGTACCAAAAAATATATAAAAAATAAAAATGTCAATAACACATAAAAATGTTTTCACTCTCCTTCAACGCCATTATTATAAAATTATATTATATAATACAATTATTATATTTCATACAACACTCATACGCCCCGTACACCTTTTCTTTATCTCTTTTTATATCCTCCACATAACATGGGGGAGTAAGTTTGTTATTCCTTTTGCAACAATCAGAAGGAGGCATACTTTACAAAGAATATATATTGTAGGCATGTATGTTCATGTGTCCGTGTAACCGTATATTGTTGACATTTTCACGGTCGTAAATTTTGTTATATTGAGATTTGAGTTGTTGTACACAGATCGCTATTTAAAATGAGTAAAATTGGTCTTGAGCCATGCCCACAATCGACAAATATAGAAATTTGATATGATATTTATGGTTATACCACTAATCGATGCGCCGACAATGGACGTTGTCGTACTCCACGTAAAACTCGACTTGCAAGCTGATACGCAAGACATTCCCTAGTAGAAAGCGTAAGGGAGGGTATTTAAGATTTGGCTTACACCAATTTTAGTTTTCTTACTTGTTCTTTAATAGAATTGAGCTTAAAATTAATTAAAAATGTTGTTAGAGAGGTTATGTGAAGTTGTATAAATGTATTGTTTTCCATAAAATATTTTGTTTTTTTTTTTGGCCATGTGGCTTTGTATGCTATTTCGTTTTTATCTTTCATTCTTTTACTCCCCCCTTAACCCCCTCACCATCGCCACCCATTTCATTTCTATGTTAATAGATCTCAAGTGCTTTTTATAATCGTTTTATTCTCTTTGGCTTAGCGGCTGCCATTAAAAATGTTTGTGGGACAAACGTTCTGAAATGTTTGTTGTATGCATGCAATAGAAATAGGAGTGATGATATAATTCTTTCCTGCGAAAGAAATCATTCAAATAGAAACAATATTATTTATCTATATAAAATAGTTGAGACATGAGGAAGAAAAAAACTGTATACCAATATGTAAGTATAGAAAATAATTCCTAATGGCTTTAAAATGTCCATCATCTGATCCATTTTCCAAATTATTATCAAAAACTTTTTCTCAATCTACTACCACCTGCCACAGATTTCACTCTTTTGGCATTCTTTAGGCAGCTCACTATAGCTTCAGCCATAGGCACTATTTCTATTGATTCTAGTGAAACATTTTCGAATTTGCCCGAATAGAGAATTTCGGAAGCCAAAAATATAGCCAAAGCTAACCGGTTCATTACCTCTATTCCTTTTAACAAGGCTGCAGGTATATTATAAAACGGAGAAGAAGTTATTTGTTTACCTCTCATCAACCTTCTATTCAAATTTGTTGCAACCATGTCCATGCTTCAGTATAAAATAGTTCAGTACAAAATTCAATCAATGAGATTCGTAATTATCCAAACTATTCATACAAGGAAATTGATTTCTTATCTCAAGGACCAAATCCTTTAACTGATGTCCTGTTTTAATATAAAATGCAGTCTACTCCAATTTCTTTTCATCCTCTAGCCGAATGACTTCTTTATTCCCCTTCTGTCTTCACAATTCTTAACAATCTCCCCCCATTTTCTTCTTCTACTTTTTCCAGTCCCCTCTATATTCTACCTTCCCAAGTGTAAACAGCTATTTTCAACAATTATATTCTATGTAATGGGTAAATAATGATGTAATGGCGCTTAAATTGTTTTGTTGTTGTTTGTGCACATATCACACAATATACAATATATTCGTACATAAATTTATTTATGCCAACTCGCCTGTCTATTCCGCAAAGTGTTCCCTTTCAAAAACAAAACAAAAACAAAAACAAAAAAACTTGTCAATTATAACATTAAACAAGTAGTGCAAGTACATTAAAAATTCATTTTAGTTATGTGTTAACAAGCAAAAAACCTTATGGTTCATTTAAAATGAACCGATAAGTGTTTTGTTTTTTGGTTTTTTGGTTGTTTTTTTTCAGCAATAATACAAATATAAGTCAGAAAACTAAATTTGGTTTTGGTCAAATCTTAAATGTCTTCCATATATACATATAAATAGTGGGCGTGGCCTGTATATGATTACGTCTTTTAATAGTGCATGTAATACGCATCAGCTTGCAAGTTACGCTGAGTATGGTTTTTTTTTGTAAATTGTGAGCGTGTTTGTTATCCGACCACGCCCATTTTTGGCACATTAATGAATGGAAGTTTATAGGTCAATTTTTGCGTTATAAAGATTTATCTCGATTGTGGGCGTGTCTGTTATTCGACTTTGCCTACTTTTGACATATCGATGGATGTAATATTTGTTTCAAATTTCAACTTTATAGCTTAATTTTGTAGATGGAAGATGTATAGATTTTTGTCGATTGTGGGCGTGGTACTTGATTTTGCTCATTTTAAATAGCGACCTGCGCGCAAAAACTAAAAGTATTTGTATAAATATCAGCTAAATATATCAAAATTTACGATTGTGAAAACGTTAACAATATAAGGACACGCGGACATATGGCCCTACATGCCTAGATGGAGTCATTTTTTGATGCTGGTGAAGAATATATATACTATACTTTCTAGGGTATCTGATGCCACATGCTGGGTGTTGCAAACAGAATGACAAACTCAGTATACCCCCCATATTATGTGGATATAAATAAATAAAGTGATAAAAGTGGTGCCCATACTTTTTCTTTTTTTTTTTCTTTTTTTTTTTCAAAATGACCACTTTTTTTAACAATTCATACCCAAAGTTGCTCTCACAGCATATAAATATTTTTTTTCAAAGACAATAAAATGCAGCATTCGTTGAACAAATATCAAATAATAATTAGTGTATATATGTAGGTATGTATATATTTTAAATGTTCGGCAGGAACTGTCACGTACTATAGAAAGTTTTCCTTTAATTTTCATGTTCTAAAATGTGTTTTTGCGTAATTCGATCTCATTAACATAAAACACAATTAAATCAAAAATAGATAAGAAATATTTGTTATATTAAAATCATGTAAATGAATGCCAAAGAATTCAAATAAATTAGGTTCAAAGAAACGTCCGTGGTCGTACAGTGAGCAGAGTTTACTAAGACAAAGTCTTAGCCCACTCAGCTACTGAAAGGAAATGTATTTTCCTTGATATATATTAAATTTGTCATTCTATTTACAACACCCAGAAGGAGGCATCAGACATTATACATATTCTTGATCAGCAGTATAAATTTAGTCGATCTAGACATGAATGCTCATGTGTCCGTACGTCCGTTTATTGTTGCCATTCTCACAGTTGTAAATTTTGAGATATTAAACTGAAATGTTTTACAAATATTTTCGGTATTTAAATTAGATAAAATTGGTTAAGTACCACGCCCACAATCAACAAAAATCTATCAAAAATTGACCTATAAACTTAAGGTTTAATACACATATTCCATTCATTGATGAACCATAAATAACCGCGGTGGGGTAACAGACACGCTCTTAATATACAAAAAAAACCTTACAAACTTTATGAAACGTAAAACTCCACTTGCCATATAATACGTAATAAATACATTATTAGATTGCACCATTATCTATCGGCCACGCCCACTGTTTATATGTACATAAAGAGAGTGTTTAAGATTTTATCTAAGCGTCAAATTTTGCTTTCTTACTTGTTTGTTGGTAAAGCCTCTTTTCTACAAAGGAGAGCTTCAAATTTTCAATAGAGACCCAATTTCCAAAGAAATCTTAATCGAAATTTCGACTAGGGGAATGGTATGCGTCAGTCCTTACCCCCACTTACCTAAATATTGCCCGATAAAAACAACTTTTTATGGTCTCTTGACATCTCCTTCAAAGTGTTGCTGGTAGATAGAATTTTTTCTAATTTTTTCCCCTAAATATTATATTTATTACAAATTGTATATTGTGTAAATAATATAATAATTGATATAAATGTGATTTTATTTCATTACAAATCAAATTAAAGCACATTCGACGCACTTCAAAATGCAGAAATGATAGAAATGTAACACAATTTATAACTTTGATTAATATGACCGACCGTACCGACCGTTAATATTGTTATTGTTGTTGTTATTGTTATTGTTATTGTTGTTATTATTATTATTATTATTATTGTCAATTTAAATTCAAAAGCGACGTAGAAAAATCACTGAATCACTACAAAGATTGCAATTTGTCTCTCTCTCGTGTAAAATGAAGCGTTCATAGGTATAAATTAAATCGGAAGAAATTCATTAATATCACTGAAAATTAGTTCTTTGTGCGTTTTATAAGAGATTTATGTATACGCATTACATAACCACATGCACACTAAAATCTACATATAAACAGTGTAGAGAAAACATCATCAACAGTACAATGACATTAATACAACACCTACTTACATTGTTGTAATTGCCTAATATACGTAAATTGCACGATTGTACAAAAAAAATATATATATATATATAAATTATGCATTGTATAGATATCCCTCGAATGACACAATCATTGATTTGTACAATTTTACAATTCAATCGGTCAGTGTAAGTGATCGAGTTTATGTAATTTATATCCTACAACATGAAATGGTAAAAAAGATTGTTTGTAACATATAAATGGAAAGTGCCACACCCACTTTTAATTGTATCAATCCAAATAAAAGTAAAATTTGAATCTTCTTGACCGTCCGTCTGTATATCGATGTATTTGTTTTTTTTTCTTATAATCAACGTACAGTTTGCAATTGTGGTTATTTTATGATATTGAAATTTAATACAAGGGTCCATCTTGACATATTATGAAAAACGATTCAAATTGGACCATTTTTAACATCCCACCCCATATAACGTTTTTCTATAAAAGACTTTTTTATATGGCAAAAAAATTTCAATTTTTAATATTTTTTAACAAAATTTGGTAAAGAATAGTGAACTGGTTGTGAACTGGAATTGGCTATGCTAAGTTTGAACCTGATTCAACTATTTTTAAAACTCTTTACAGCAAAACCTTGACTAAACCGATTTTAGCAACTGTAGGGTATTGAATGGTTAAGCTTGATCATCACTATAACATTTTCACTTGTTCAGCAAATACTTCTTAAATTTCAACTTACTACAGTAGTTCGTTTCATTGGCTTTATTTCGTATTGAATTTTCTTTTATCAACTTTATCAATTATCTGAATATCTCACAGAAATTATTTTTAGTGTGTTTTTTCATATTTACATTTTCAATCAAATGTTATGCTTTTTGTATAATTTTTGATGTTAATATATTTTTACAACAAAAAATTTTTTGGCAATTTTTTTTTTTTTTTTTCAAAAATACATTTTATACTCTTGTTGTTCATTTTCCTAATGTATTATTTAAAATAAAAATTAGATTAATTTTATTTATTGCTTTTATAACCAAATTATTATGTCTTTACATCAAATTCAAAAATTCAAAATTAAAAAAAAAAAAAAGTTTTCTTTTCTTTGACTTTCTTCGAGTAACGACTTAAGACTGAAAATATAAATCTTAAATGATCAATTTGATCTTATTTAGCCTCTGGCAGGTGTTGGCAAAGCTTTCAAAAGCTTTTTAGGGAATTTTTACTCACAATTTATTCTTTGCTTGTGTTTATATGTGTCTACTAAAAGAGAGAGTGAGAGAGAGGCATATAGAATTGTTTGTTAAGGAATTGGGTGCCTTTACTTTTCTCCCAAGGAAGCAAAGTTTGGAACTTATTTGTCTTTGACTTGCTTTCTTCATAACTGGTGGGGTTGTAAAAATTCAAGTATTTCAACAAAGTAACAAAATCTATTGTCCTTGACGCTTTTACTTACTACCGCTTGACTTAAAATGACTTTCTTTAAATAATTTTGAAATTGCTTTCAAATCGATTTATTAAGATTAAAGAATTATTTCCATTTCGTATCGGGTTTATCCGTTTTATTACTTTCAGTGGGAGGTACATCAGATGTTTTAACAGTTGGAGTGTCGGTTTTTTTAAAGGCTTCTACATTAGGCAGAGATTTGGGATCTATTGCGGGTTTTTGTTCTTTATTGTCAACAGCTTTAGCTTCCTTTTTGGCATGATTAGCATCTTTAGCACCTTTAGCAGACTCTGTCGAAGGTGGGGGCGGTTCTTTAATTTGTGACTTGGGTGTAGCCTTGGGTATTCCCAACGGTATTGTAGTTGTACCGATATTTTTATGTACTAAATCATAAGTGAATATATTACGGATGCGATTTTCATAATTTTTCACATAAACATCGGCACACAATTCATTTGGATCGGTAAACGGATCGGCTTTAGCTTGTTTAACAGCTTCATCCATTTCCAATTTAACCTCCTTGTCGATTTTCTAAAAACAAAACCACAAATATAACCGCAAGATAATATTTTATTAAATTTCTACGTTTACCTTAAATTCCTCTTCGCCCACAAGATTGTGTTTTATACATAAATTTTTTAAATTGATTAAAGGATCATTGGTTTTCCGTACACGTTCCACCTCTTGACGTGAACGATAACTGACACCGGGATCCGACATGGAGTGACCGTGATAACGATACGTTTCACATTCCATTACCACCGGTCCACAAGTGGTGGCATGTTTTATTGCAAATTCGGTGGCACTACGCACAGCCAAAACATCCATACCATCCACCCAAACACCTGGTATATAATCACCTCTGGTGTAATAGGTGGTACAGCATGAAGACCGCTGCACCGAAGTGCCCATTCCTAATCAAAATATTTTGAATATATATATTTTGAAAACGGTACATGCTTACTCACTCACCATACATGTTGTTCTCACAGACAAATATTGCAGGCAACTGCCACAAACAAGCTATGTTGTAAGATTCAAACACTTGACCCTGATTGGCGGCACCGTCACCGTATAAAGCAAAACATACGCCACCGTCACAACGATAAGCATGAGCCAAGGCTACTCCAGTACCCAAAGGTACCTGAGCTCCTACAATACCGTTACCGCCATAAAAGTTTTTAGCATAAGTATGCATCGAGCCACCCTTTCCACGGGTACAACCTGTTTGCTTTTGCATCAATTCCGCTATAACACCGTAAGCCGACACACCCATAATATAAGTCCAACCATGAGAACGATATGAAGTAATAACAGAATCCACATCTCTCATAGCAGCTTTCATACCTTTCAAAAGAAAAAAATACAAAAGTAACAAAACACTCCTACACTACTCTGCTCTACCCACCCACAGCACAGGCTTCTTGGCCCACATACAAATGACAGAATCCTCGTATATCTTTCGTTCTATATAGAGCCGCACAAGCCGCTTCCATACGCCTAATGGTCTGCATTTGGCGATAATACGACAAAGCTTGAGATCTCTTCAAACACACAACAGCGTCCGGTTCATTATCAAAATTATACAATTTGAATGCCTAAAATACAACCTATCAGATGTTGCCCATCGCAAATTTTCACTTTACATTTTCCAAAGTTATATCTACAGATTTATCTGGTGTGCTGTCCACATTATTTGGCTCTTTCTTACAAAATCGCCCGAAAATTGATAAATTTCGTTGAAACTGTTGCCGAACTCTGTGCCTTACCACACCTTGCAACAGTGGGTACATTTTCTATAAACAGACGCGTTTATAGCAAATTCCACTATATAAAGTAATTTACATAAAAAAATTTTGAAACTTAAATTTCTTTAATGTCAACATTAATTATTTTTTGTTTTGTTTTTTTATTTATTTACGTAAATAAAAATTTGAAATTTTGTTGATGGTAAGGAAGCCAAAATCAATACATATGTTTCACAATAATTAAAAAAAAAAAAATTTATCAAAATAGTTACAACTTTGTGGGAAAGAAGAAAGAAAGAAAGAAGAAGTGGACGTATGGACATCGTTTCAATATATAGAGTTGTACATAAAGTAGGGAAATGTTAATTGACAAGTACAGTTTATATTATTATATATAAACATTACTAAGGACGTAAAGTAGTTTCAAAAAACCTCATCTTAGTTGTACTTCATTGGAAGGATTATAATTCTTTGAAAATATCAACAAACAAAAAGAAAACATTTTTTTTACACTTTGAAAACTCTGATCAATGAATTAGTATTGTTGTTACCGTTTTTGTCTTAAATTTACTTAAATCAACTTTACAGAGGTGTATATAAAATACTACTCACTAGCAGTAAACAATATTTAAAAAAATATATAATTCTCTATAAGGGCAACACTCAATTGTCTAAAAAAAAAAAAAAGTTACTTTTACAGCAAAAAAAAATCATGATTTAAAAATAAAAATTGTTCTAAACTTTGCACTTATTTTTTAAGTATAGAAAACGCATGATGGGTCGAAGACGAATACGATGAATTTAATGATTGACGCCTTTGTTTTCTTGTATATGCTTCAAGTTGAAGTCTACGGTGTTGCGTATACGCGGTTCTAAGCACTGAGAATAGACATCCGTCCATAGATGTTGCAAAGGTAATTCAGCGTCTGCTTTGGCCTGAGCCGTTGCCTCGTCACACTCTTTACGCACTTTAATATCAATGGCCTGCAACGTACAAGCAAAGGATAGGAAAAGATTTTAAACATTATTTTCTATATTTGGCAGTACCTTGGCCTCGTCTGTTGTCATTAAGCCCTGTTCTATGCATAACTCTTTAAAGGAAGCTATGGGATCACGTTTTGAACGCACTTCTTGTATTTCATCGCGTGTACGATAACTGGTACCCGGATCGGACATCGAATGACCCGAATAACGGTAGGTATGCATCTCCATGACAATTGGGCCCGTTTTTGTAGCATATTCACGGGCAAATATTGTAGCACTGCGTACAGCTAATACATCCATGCCATTCACCCAAATCCCTGGCAACACATCTCCACGCGTGTAATAGTCGGTATTACACGAAGAACGCTCCGAACTCGTACCCATTCCATAATTATTGTTTTCACATACAAATATGCACGGAAGCTTCCACAGATAGGCCATATTGAAGGCTTCGAACACTTGACCTTGATTGGAAGCACCATCACCATACAAAGTTAAACACATGCCACCATTACCCTTGTACTGGCACGCCAAGGCTATACCAGCACCTAACGGAACCTTTCAAATGAAAAAGTATAAGCTCTTTTCTTTGTTTAACTAATTAGATAACAATTTGTACCTGAGCTCCTACTATGCCGTTGCCACCATAAAAATTTGGTGCATACATATGCATAGAGCCGCCTTTACCACGCGCACAACCACTCTGGCGGCCAGTTAACTCAGCTAAAACTCCCAACAGTGGCACACCCATTAAATAAGTCCAACCATGTACACGATAAGCTGATATTATATTATCCACATCCTTCATGGCCGCCTTCATACCTTAAAAAGTAAATGTTGAAGTGAGAGGATGGTTAATATTTAAATAAATGCTTACCTACTGCACAGGCCTCCTGGCCCGAGTACAAGTGACAGAAACCTCTAATGATTTTTTCTTTATATAAATTCCCAGCTGATGTCTCAATGCGTCGCATTGTTTGCAATTGTGTATAATAATGCATGGCTTCGTCGCGAGTCAATGTCACCGTAGTCTCCGGCCCATTATCCAGACGGTGCAATTTGAAGGGCTGAAAAACATTAATGAATAATCCCAGTGAGTGATTTCAAATTTACAGATTGCCTTGCATCTTGATTGTAGATCTAGCTAACTTACACGTTGTATTTGTATGGTGGCTTCGGTAGCATAATTATTTGATTTTTGTACACCTTTAATTGCTGAAGTCTGGAATAAACCGAAAAATGAGCTTGAGTTAGAGCGCCTTATTTGCTAGCATTAGTAATGAATCCAAACATTAACACCCATATTACGTAGAAGTTGAAAGGACAGAAATATTAGCACACCTACTTTATGCAATTGTTTTGTTGCGATTAACCATTCATAAGCTTTAGATAATTGACGAAACATATTTCACAATAATTTTTAAGGGATTCTAAAAAATACTAAATTGTCCAAGAATTTTATGCTTTTTATTCAAAAAATCGCGTAATCTCTAACCCACATTGAAAAAAAGTACAAAACTACTACCAGACAGTAGTCACAATAGTTAACAAAACACAATATGTGATGGAGAGTGGAGAAATGTTTTGGCGCCATCTTCATGAAAATATAATTCACTGCTGTAAAGCTGTAGCAGATAACAGGTTTGATTTTTATAAAAAAGTGGCAAAAGTACGATAAGGGTAGGATTATCTTTTTGGAATAAATAACTTATACAGCAAAGAATTTAATTTATTTATTAATAAGTATTATTTATGAAATATATATTTTTATAAAAGTGAATAAAATGTTCATAAAATTATTTGCACTGATTGTGATAATATGTAAAGTACAATCCAACTCGCCTGAGGAAGAACAGGGAGTGCGTTACGCTAATCGTTGTGAAACTTGTAAAATATTAGCCACTGAATTGCAGGAGAGACTTAAAGAAACTGGCAAATCTAATGATATTTTAGAATTAGGGTACAATTAAGGCATTTTTTTAACACAATATTACCAACTATTTATTATGAAAATTCTTTAGTTATTCATTAGATGATGTGAAGCCAAAAAAACGCACTGAATATAAACGTAGTGAATTGCGTTTGTTGGAATCTACGGAGAATGTTTGTGAACGTATTTTATCCTATAACTTGCACAAGGAACGCAGCGATAGCACCCGTTTCGCCAAAGGAATGTCACAAACTTTTAAAACCTTGCACGGCCTAGTAGAAAAGGGTGTAAAGGTTGAATTGGGTATACCGTATGAATTGTGGGATAAACCGCCCGTGGAGGTAACACAAATGAAAAGTCAATGCGAAGATATGCTGGAACAGTACGAAGATGTAATATCCAATTGGTATTTTCAATTGCAAGATAACAAGGATTTGATTACGCATCTATGTGCAGAACGTGTACTGGATAAAGACGAGCGCCATTGTCTGCATGAAAATTTGTCCAGAAAAAATGAAAAAGTAAAGGATAAATCGAATATTAAACCAAAAAGAAAAGGAGATAAGGAAGACTTATAATAATAAAAATGTAATTTATTTAGAAAAAAAAAAAAATTAATAAAAATTTCATTCCCAATATAAACTTGAAAATATTAACATTAGCATACATTTGTATCAATTCCAACTCTGCACTATTTTTCTCCTTCTTTGCGGACATGTTTTATATCCAACCATGCCCTTTTTGTTCATCAAATAGCAGTGCCCGTTTCTTTGTAACTGACAATTGAATTAGCGGTATATACTATTTTACATCGAATTCTCTTTTTGCACGAATTTAATTTAACAAGAATTAAAACGAAACTAATTGTTTTATTTTAACACGATTTTCAATTTTTTTTTTTTTTAGATCGAACCAATCTACTATTCTTCCATTCAGCCAATATCTTCTTTTACACGAATTTTTTGGAAAAGTATCTATCGTGTAAAAAGAGAATTCGGTGTACTAACTGTGCAACTTTTTACTTTCATTATTTTATTGAGCAGTAATCACTCTGAGAACTGAGAACGCTATAAAATCAATCAATTTAACTCTATTTTTGACGGATATATAAACTGGGTACAAATACTATTATTTCGTACAATATATTATACGCTTCACTTTTGATATTTATTTCATTGTTTATTATAATTTATAATTGTTTACACAAACACCTAAGCAGTGTTCGTAAAAGATTGCAATTTTTTTAAATGACAAACTTAAAAAACTTTATGAAATAAAAAATAAATTTAGAATAATATAAAGTGTTAAATGGAATACGTACATAATTTGAAAATCGCATAAATCTAAAAAAGCGAAAATAAACATCAAATTTACATCAAATGTTAAAGCTACGTTAACAATTTTTTTTATATATATAGAGATAAATGTATATATATATATAGTTCTTTCCATATTTCTTATAAAGTTGATGTTGTTGTGGAATTTTTTTAATATATCCTTATAACCACAAACATCCCTGACCGTACTATTAAAAATTTCATATATTTCACATTCATTATATATGCTTAACGCTTCTTATTAGGACCGGTGCCATTATTGCCATAAACATTCTCATCGGAATAGGCGATATAAAGGAAATAATCTTCCTCATGATGTTCCTAAAATATAATAATAATAATAAGTATACAATGTTGGACATAATTTATATAAATACGAAATATTTACCTGATACAAAGCACCCATCGTGGCCGATGTGGGGGGAATGACATTGTTTACGAAGAAGAAAAGAGCATCTTCCGGACGCAAATGTATACGTTTGCGTATTAAGAAATAAAATTGGCCTACAGTTAAATCGGAGGGTACCAAATATTTCTTTTTATCTAAATCACCAATACGTGCCTTAGGTGCTTTCTCTACAATCACCTATAATTTACAATACAAAAATTTGTTGTTTTTTATAATTTATTTGGAAAAAAATAATACATATTTTTTATTAAGCATAATAATGGAACATTATTTTCCGTTATGATATAGAACATAATTTATCTGTGTTTTGACATCGACTTAAAATTCAATGTTGGCAAGAGTATATATATTTTTTGAAGCGTAGCTCGGCCTCTCCTAGCACCTACAAACGTCTAAACAAAGACAATGTACCCCCCTAATCATTATGATGGAATAACATATAACATATAACCCATAACAAGGAATTTAAAAACATTTCATAAACAAATTGTTGCAAGGCGAAAAATTGTCTTTGTTTATGCAAGATAAAAATAGAACTGCATTCTACATATTTACAAAAAAGTACACAACGTACTTACAGCAAAAATTAAGTACTCACAATATATGAATTTTGCATTAATTCTACACAAAATAATACCTAAAATTTAAATTTTATTTAATGTTTTCAGCTTTAACTAATAAATAATAGAATTTCATGTAAATTGAATAAATAAAATATATAAAATATTATTGCAAAAAACACTACTACCCCGATCTCAAGGTGTTGTGTATACAAACAGAACAAAAAATAAATAATAATATAAAAAAAGCTGAGTCATGAATGGCCTTACTGAACAATCATCTCAAAGCGGTAATAACAACAACAAAATACCAAAAACAATTACTTTTTTGTTCGTCATTTATTTACTGTTTACTTCGTTCTATTGATAGCGATTTCTGCAAAACGCATTTTTTATAAACAAGATTTACGTATATACTACATGATACCAAAACACAAGCATAAAATTGTTGTAAAGCATAAATTTTTTTTTTTTTTTTTTTTGTTATACAAAACAAAACAAATGCAAAAATAAATTTATGACGCAATATTTTCCAAATCTATGATTTATATGATTTTCTCTAAAGTTTAACTATGATGAAATTTTCAATAACAAATATTTCCACTTACTGGTACACGATCGGGATACTTTCGTCGTATCTTGTCGCCCTCAGCCCGACGCTTTTCAAATGGATGTTCTTCTTTATATTGAAATTTCATTTTTTTAATGTAATACCTCTAAATATATATTTTTTTTATATAAAATACAATAATTTTAATTTTGATAATTCACTTTTTTTGATTTATATATATTTGCCTACTGCGTTTTAAATTTTTTTCACTTCGTTTTAATTTATAACTTGTTCCTACGATTTTCTTTTTAGAATGAATAGAAAACGATTTCATCATATACATTATAAATATCGATTTTCTGCTACTTACTAACTATGGGTTGTTTGAATGCTTGAACAAATTCCAAATGAACTATTCAACAGATGAAATCGCCATATAGGTTTTATGCCTGACGTATTGTTATTATTTTGTTAATTTTTATTTAATATTTTCACATTGCAACCTCTATATATATAAATTCAGGTGTAAGCAGACAAGTATTGTATGATGAAGAAATTTATTGGATAATTGGGCGTGGCAGTACATATCAATATAGGAGAAGAAATATAACATGCAGAATTCGTCCCACATTTCTCGACCAATCTATTTAACACAGAGATATTTCTCACTATATACAAATTTTATTGACCAATTGAATAAGAAAATACGAATCATAACCTCCGATATAAGCATAATATATTCTAAATTAATAATATTATTCTTCTAATTCCATTATATTCTAAACTTTTAAGTTTTAAAAAATTTACATGAAAAGTTGTCATTTAAAATGCGGTAAATCATGCATACAATATCATGCAATCACAGTGACTTTGCATGAGACAATATATTTAAATGACGAAGCAAAGGAGAATGTAGGAACTGCCACATGGTGAATATAAATTAAACCTTTTAATTTGCAAAAGTATTAAATTTTACGTATAATATTTTTAGAATTTCAACAGAAATGCCGCAAAAAATGAACTATAATATTATGAAAGAACCATTTGTAAGTATATGATGAGTTCGCGTGAACTAGTTTTTTCTCGAGCTACACATTTCTAACGTCCTCAATCAGCAGAAATGCTATATTATCAAAATGTCTGACTTAAAGTGAGTTTATAACAAAATATATATATATATATTTCTTCTATAATATTACTTGAAAGTTAAGCAGGAATAATTATTTGAGAAATATTTATTTGCATATATTGAAAAGTGTTAATAAAAATTTTTAGTTTGAAGTGAAGTGAAAATATTTTTCCTTAAAAAAAAAATGCGTGGTGTTGTGTGAGTTTTTGTGAATATGTAGTATAATAAAACGACAACGCGGCGTAGGTTAATAAAAATAGCAATTGAATGTACAGAGTGTAGCTTTGTGGGACATTTTTATATGATTTACATCGCATTTGAAATATTCTTATAAAAACTTCGTTTTATCAATTTTCATTATAGTGATGACCTATTAAATTATGACATTGGGGATGTTATTGATGATCAAGTATTGTATGGAGCCGATGAAGATGAATTATTACTGTCCGATGATGGTGAGTGTAAAGTATTTTATCGTCCAAGAAATGTGCCATTGATTAAAGGTTTTTAAAAGATTTAGAAAAGAATGTCTCAAAGGAAGTTAAGAAACAATTAAAAGCCGACGCTGAAGAATGGGTTAAAAATCAAATTACAGAACAACCTCCAAATAATACGAAAACTCCTACTCCTGGGGTAGTTATTAAAAAAGATTTAGAAAATAGTTCTAATCCCGTTATAAATAATATTAAAAGTTCTAATGAGATCTCAACTAACAATACAGCTTTAACTGAACAAAGTGCAGAAGTTTCTATACAATCGGCCAATGCAACAAAAGATATTGAACATGTGACTAAAGAATGTGAAGCAATTGCTATAAATGAGTCTGTCGTAAACGGCGAAAGTATATCGCTGTCGGAAGAACAATTATATCAGAATCAAAATATTACACCTAAGTCAAGCTCCAGTTGTACTGTTACCGATTCAGACACTCCCACTGGTACACAGAGTTCACAAGAGAGCAGTAGTGTTATAATGAGTCAAGCAGGAGATATTTCCGATCCCCGCGAGGATTACGAGGAAGAACGTGAAGAGCGTACAAATATTAAAATAACTAGTGAACGCGCCACTATCGAGAATATAAATCCTGAACATTCTCCAGGTAATAAAGAAAAATAAATTTTGAATTTGTTCAACTTTCTAATTAACGAACATGTTGTTCAACTACAGACAAACCGCAGGGGGTCCGTTTCATGCCGTTTCAAAAACGCAATGGCGCCCCCCTATTACGTGGCCATCCTATGCGTGGCCCCACTCTCCCCTTTCATCCAACGCAACGCCCTTTGTTACGTTTTCCCCCACACGGTAATATAACACTGCTTCCTACAGCTCACAATCCCTTTGTGACACGCACCATCAACAATCCACTCATTCCAGGTCAACCATCCCCATTTCCTGCGCAACCTGCGCCACCCAACAATACGAATCCATATGCATCACAACCGCCTCCTCCAAACTCCACTTTACAAGCCGCAGCACATGGGCCACTGCATTCCGCACCGCCTCCTCATGATCCCAACAGTCATACCCATCATCAACATCGGCCAAGACATCCATTTATTTTTCGACCTGGTATGGCTCCCATGACTGGTTTTCGTCATCCCAATCCAGTGGGAATTTACACCCAGGTGCCACATGACTACAATCCATCACAAGGTTATTGTTTTGGGGCCCCTCATCGAGCCATGTTCCGTCCTGACGGTTCATTGGGTGGGCCACCTGGCATTCGTCCTGGTATACGGATGCAACGCCCACCCTTGCAATCATTACCACCTCAAGTGTTGACACCTGGTGGCCCGGCCAACTACATGAGTGTTGCAGCACAACAAATGCGTCCACCCGGCGTTGCACCAGGTGTTGGGCAGCCATCACAAACGCAGTTACCGCCTACAACTTCAGCAGCAGGTGGCCCATCATCTAATCTTGGACAGTTGACATCTGCATTAACTTCGGCACCGGTTGCCAAGCCAATGGCGCCGCGTAAGGTTCTTATCAATCCAAATTTTAAAGGCGGCGTTGAGGCAGCTACTAGTAAATTCATTCAAGAAACGCAGTTCATGAACGCAATTAGTAGCCATGTACCGTTGCTGCAAAGCGATGAGGAGCTTCTACGTCAGCAGGAAGAGTTTATTAATAAAAATCGTGAACACATTGAGAAACGACGACATGGTAAAATGTCATCGCCTCCGCGGCGTCAGTCACGCAGTCGTTCACGTTCTCGTTCACGCAGTATTACGCGGGAGCGGAGCTATTCTCCGCCAAAGCGCACTGCAAACGGAAATGTTGTTGGTGGCGGCAACAGCAATTGCAGCCGTAATGACCGTGATCGCTATGAACGGGATAGGGAACGTGATCGAGACCGTGAGCGAGATCGCGATCGTGATAGAGAACGCGAACGAGATCGTGATCGTCCCGGCGTCTCCAGTGGTGACGGCGTCTTACGATTGGGGCGAGCGAATAGTCGAGAACGTGACCGGGACAGAGAACGCGACCGTGAACGTGGTGGTGGTGGTGCTGGTTCCAGCGGTGGCTATAACAATCGTCCCAGTGGCAATCGTTTTAGACGCCCAAACAGTCGCGATCGTGATTACGATAATGGTCGAGGTGGTGGCGGAAATTACTCCAAACGACGGCGTAGTCTATCACCGTCCCCACATAGCAATTCCACAAATCGAGGACGCAATGGTGATCGAGACAGATCTGAGGTGAGCACAAGACCTTACATAAACATAAATCGATCGTATCATACGATAAATTAAATTATTCGCGTGAATCCGTTTATATATTATTATAATCTCCATGTAAGATGGAAGTTTTTTATTCCATTTGCAACACCCAGAAGGAGGTGTCAATGGCTCCACAATATATATATATTCTTGATTAGAACAACTACCATGATCTAGACACGTACAATGTACGTCCGTGCGTCCGTCTGTTGTTGGCATTCTCACGGTCATAAAATTTAGCTGAAATATTATTTCTGCTTACAGATGGCTTTATCATATGGGCAAAATCAGGTAAAAGCCACGCCCACAATACTCAAAAATCTATGTATCTGATCCAAAAATTGACCTATGAACTTGAAATTTGGTATGTATATTCATAATTAGTCCATCCATCGATGCGGCAAAAATGGGCGTGGTCAGATAATGGACAGACACGCCCACAATTTACAAAAAACCATAAAAACTAAAAAACTTGACTTGAAAGTTGAAACAATAGTATAGGGCGCAACCATGTATCTGCCACGCCTATTATTTGTATATATCTAAGATTTGGTTTAAGCTAAATTTAGTTTTCTTATTTGTTCAAAATCGTGCTCTTCAGTTACATCTAAATAGATCTTTTTCTTATATAAAGTTTGTTTCCTTTTCTTCCATGCCAGGTCGAGGAAGACGAAGAGACTCGAGTTTATCGTCTACAAATTGAAAAACAAAAGGCACTGCGCGAACAGGTCATGCGTGATAAGGAAATGAAACGAAGGCGAGCCGCCGAAGAGAAACATCACGAGGTATGTGTAACGTAACGTAGAAACGTAGACTTTAAGAAGAATGTAAGCTAAGACTTAAAAAAATGTATGAGACTAGATTTAAGTAAACGAAAGTCATAAAACAAAAAGTTTACATAACATAGAAAAAAAAAAAAAAACAAAAAACAAAACAAAAAAGAATAATGAATAAAGAAAAAAGAATGAATTTAAAATGATGAAAAATTCAAAAATCTTAGGAAAAACGTCATGATCCAGTGCCACAGCAACATCAAACGCAGCCAACGCAGCAGCAGAAGCAGCCATTAAAAGAAGTTGTGGTGTCGGAGAGAAAAATAATTAGTTTGAAGAAGCGCCCTTCTCACCATCATCAAAGATCAGCAGAGGGCAGTGGTGAACAGCCGCCCGTTTCGCAATCGAACACAAGTCAACGGAAAACCTTGCCCACGGCTAAAATACTGCCCGAAGCTAAACGCACACTCACCGAACATTTAACCGGTCACAGTGGTAGCGGCAATTCTGGAGGAGGTGGCGGCACTAACATTAGCGCCAACACGGCCGTTATAAAGCCGGTTGTTAAAAAAGATATGATGACGACAGCAACGGTGGCACCACTCAAACAACAGCACCAGCATTCACGTCGCGGCTCAGTTCACAGTGAAGATGAAATGCAGCTCGACTTTGACGAAGATGATTTGCTACTGGATGAAGAAGATATGCTGTTGGCTTCACCAGAACCGACACCACCACTATCCAACGCTCGCAGGCACATGAATTCGCGTACACCCTCGCCGGAACCGTCGGCCATAGCCAAATCACGCCGCCAAGCATCATTAACACATCGCAACCACACCGCCACCAACAGCGGTAATAATGGCCAGAATTCACAGAAGTCGAATCTTAATTCGAGCAACAGGCGCGTGGTATTAAAGACGTCAACGACCTCTACATCTGTGTCAATGAGTGGCAATTCCAGCTACAACAACGCCCCGTCCAGTAGAAGTCGAGATTTGGGGGGCAGCTCATCAACCAGTTCCAGTTCACGCAAGACACACATATTCGAACGCTTGGAGGGGCGCAACAACAAACATCAATCATCCTCGTCATCATCCTCCTCTACTGGCAGTGGCAGCAGTGCTGCGCACAATGACTACAATACCAAGCGCAAGACGCAACGCATTGTCCTTAAACATGACTAAAGAAGTTTTCATTCAAGTTTATGTAGAATGTGAATAATCATAAGAGTAAATGCATACATATTTTTTTTTTTTTTTTGTAAACCTCTCCCACTTTCTGTACTTGTTTTGCTTAGATATGTGCGTTACACATCCAACTTTGTAGCATGTAGTAGTGAAAACAAAAAACAAAAAATTTCAACATTTTTATACTAATGTGAGTGTGTTTATAAATAAACAAAAATATTAATTAAGAAAATGTCGTAGAAAAGACTTGATGCATAGGTGATGGCCACCCCAATGTTGCAATGTAATCGCCATCTACACTTATGGACAAAATGTGTGTTTAACAAATATATTCTTTATATAGTCTACGATGTAAATTTTTATTATGAAACATTTCAAGTTATTGTAGATTTAAAAATATATGTTAAGACAGAAAGTATACACTTAAAATGTAAAATCTAAATAGAAAATACTGTTGAAGAAAATGTTGAACATTTCGGTTGGGCATGCAAATAGAATTCGGGCATGAATGACAATCATCTTATGTGACTGTGACCGTGACTGAGAAGATCTAATTAGAGCACAAACCCTCAGCTTTTGTGGAATTGTTTATCACCAGGAGGTGGGCCGAGAGTACTGCAACTCAGTTTGCATAGCTCGAGGTTTTCAACAATCATAATCTATTCCATACATATAACGATTCATTGTATTGGACGGAAACAATAGAAATTCTTAGTAGAAGTTTTTTTGTGAGACTTGGAAGGAGCATATATTTTATTTTTATTTTTTCTATTTTTGTTAGTTCAGACACTCATGCTGCCACAAAATGTTCAACATTTTTTTTTTTTACATATTTTTCTATTAAAAATATATTTTTTACAAAATTAATACAAAAAAAAAAATAATAATATAAATTAGTTTATAAGCATAAGTCGTAATGGATTAAAAAAAATGCCTACATTGAAAAAAATGGATTTTTTGATTCGTGTTCAATTTAATATTAAACAAGAAATGATTTTGTAATGATTCTTGATTTTTTTCTTTTTGAAGTTTTTGTAATCATAGAATAGACATAAAAGCGCTTTATAAGGCGTATGTATGTATGTATTAGCCATTCAGAAACAATTTTTTTTTTTTTTTTTGGAACAAAATATTTTCAACTTTGAAAATTGTGACATTTTTGTACATTTTTTTTTTATTTGTACTCATTTCTATACTCTCAACATAAGATAAAAATTTTATACTAAGTTCGTTATTCCATTGATAACACTTAAGAAGGAGGCGCCAGACGTTCTACAAAGTATATATATAGGGGATGAACAAAATAATATGAACACCATGTAATATAGAACATCTTGTTGCATGTTGGCAACACTGCTTCCGTGTAAATAATACGACGCGTATGTACAGTTTACGCGCCAAGTCTTGTATTTCATTATACGCTTTAATCTGTGACGCTGTTCTCTCAGACTTCGAAAGAGAGCAAATCCTTGGTAGTGGTTTATTCCGAAAACAGCTGAATTGTTTAACGTTTCACTAGGTACAGTAACCAGAAGTCTGCAATTGCGAAACCCTCTATGTCAGGTGACCATCTCTTGTATATTCTTGATCTGCATCAAAAACAAAGTCAATCAAGTCAACCTAATATCCGTCCGTATGTTGATGTAAATTTTGAGAAATTTTAATATCAAATTTTGATATGATTTAGCTAGGTGTGTGTCCGTCTGAATATCTTTAGAAAAAAACATTTGAATGATAAGAATTGAGTTATTGGCACAAATGTCTCTTTATGCCGGTTCATAATGAAATTAAATGAATCGATAGAAAAGCCATACCCACAATTAAACAGTAAATGAAAGAAGAGTCCAGTTTTAGGAAACCATTTCTCACACAACTTATAAACATGATTGCCAGTCTTGAGCCTTCTATGTCTATTCTATGACTCTAATTGAATCATTTGACTTTTTTAATGCATTCATTTGTAACATATATGTACCAGACATATATAGCAAAAAGTAATAATAATAATAACAATATATTTTCGAGCATGCAAACTAAGTAAATGTTTTAAGAAAGTTAAATGTTTTTTTCCACTCAATTTCCCTTTATTTTAATATATAAATATTTTCGACTTGACTATATATATAAACATATATATATATATATATATTTCGTTTTCATATTTAACAAATTTTTTTTTTTTTAGTATATTTGACGTATTTTTGACTTTCTTGTAGAATTGTTTTTTAAATTAATTTGGGTTTGTTTTGTTTTAGTGTTAAGTTTAACATTTTTTCACAAAACTATTGTCTATTTTTTTTTCTCTCTAATCAATCTTTTACTAATCTTTAGTTGCTTTTTTCTAAATTCTAAATAATAAAAATATATTTTATTTGAAAATATAAATAAAATTATGAAATATATTTCTTGTACTAAGTTAATAAATGTTAAAAAACAGTTTATTAGCTGTTTTGTAGCTTTAAGTGACACAGTAATAATAATAATTTTTTTTTTTTATGTATAACTTCGTTGTAAATACAAATAAAAATAAAATAATTATCTAATGCCTCAGCATCGTTTCATACAACTACAACTACAACTACATAACTATTAAATTACGTAACAAATATATATATTATATTTGAATTGTTAAAAAAAAATATTTTTATGATTTTTTTTTCATTCGTTTTATTATGTTTTTATATGTCTGTATGTTTATTTATTAATTAAGCTAAATAAAATTATTCATTACGTACTTATATTTAACACATTAATAATAAATAAAACAGATCTATTGTTTATGTAAATTTTTTTTTTTTTGGGAAAAAAAAATATTTATATGAAAATTTAAATAAAATAAAGTAAATCAAATAGTTTTGTAATGCATTGCAAGGTTTTTGAAAAAAATGTATATTAAAAGAAGAAGAAAATCAACAATTAAGTAAAATTACCCAACTATTGGGCGAGTAGTATACATTAAATAGTAAAATGATATTAAAATTATGATAAAAAAAAAGCCGATTTCACATAAATTAGTAAAAACTATTAAAAAAGCTCTATGTAATTAGCTTATAACAAATATGCACATACTGCAGGATACCCTGAGTGTTTCAACACAACAACATACATGCAAAACAATTAAGGCCCTCTACCCCATCAATAAGGTAATGGACCTAAAAGAAGACAACGTATCAAATGACATCAAGTTGAATAGAAAAAAATATATATATTTAATCATTATATACATAATTATTGTAATAGTATAAAACATATACATATATAAACTATTTAAAAAGAAGAAAATTTTTTAAACAAATAATTTATTATAAAAAAAAAACAGACAAATTATAGAAAAAAAAACAAAAATCTCTACTTACATCAAATCTTAATTAGACACCATCTCAGTTGTGTTTTTCAAAAAAAAATTTATACCAGACTTTGGTCCTAGGCATCATTGACACATATACACAATTAGTCATTACTGAACCACTGAGGTTTTGTTTAAATTATTATCATAAGAACTGCTGATTTATACAATCAAAGAGTGAAACGTTTCATGATATATCACGTTTTAGGTCATACTGGACATGGACTGAATAAAGAAATTTATTGGATAAATTATTGGGGGCTTTGTAAAACATACTTATCAATAGAAAAGAAAACGTAATTAACTTGAACAATTCAAAACAACTAAATGTTGCTTAGACAAAATCAGCTTTGAACTGATTTCGTCCATTTTAAATAGTGATCTGTGTGTAGAACCTAAAATTTATATAAAACTTCATCTCAATATCTTAAAATTTTGAATGTTAACAAAAGACAGATACACGGACATACCTATCTAGATTGATTTAAGTTTTAATGCTGATCAAGAATATATACACCTGGGAATGAATGCTAATGGAATGACAAACTTAGCATACCTTTCATCTTATATAGAAGGTATAACAAATTTTGTACAGAAATTTAATACAATAATTTGACATTGGTGGGCAAACCTTTTTTTTCAATCCGAGTCAAATTTCGATATTTATAAAAAAAAAGAAAAAAAATGTTTATTTCGAAGCTATACAGAATGGTAGAGAGTAAAAAGAAATAATTCAAAATGGAAATTTGGACGAAGCATAACCTTGCGTAAAATTGGGAGCGAAACAACAATTTCTTAATGATGAAAAGAATGGCTTAAGTCATACTTGTACAGATTATACAATGTATCCATCATTTAAAAGATATTTATACATTAAAGGAACATTAAAGTATCCAGATGAGTATTGCAAATGTTGCAATGATATCAATAATACTAATGCGATCATTATGATATATTAACAAGAATGAATGTTGTAGTATATCAGGAGAGCATCTCTATACAGTTTTAGATCTCTCTAAATGGATTAAGATTTGGATTAGTTACGTTAGCAACAAGTTTATATAATTTGTTGCTTTTTTAAAAAAAACAAAACAACACATAGAAGTGTATTCAGATTTGAAAATTGATGTTAATGATTCTAATTGAGACTTTATCTATACTATATGAAAATTGTAATTATACTCTAAACTAGTACCGTAAGACTTAATATTCATATCATCTGATAATGAAAGTAAAAATATTATATTGTAATATTATTAATCATAAAATCTATACTATATTACTTCATTTGAAATAAAAGTGAAAAAATTATATTTAGCTTGGAAACAAACCTTGAATACTTTTTATATAAAAGTATGAGTCAGCATCAAATTCTCCATTAAAGATATACAACCACAAGTACATTTTCTTTTATGTTATCGTTAATTTAATGAAATTTTTTTAACTGGATTGAGTGAAATTTTTGATGTTACACATTCTTCAGCCCTTAATAGTCAAAACATGTTTAAGAAATCATATGATATATATCCGTTTAAGTTAAGCATTCCCTCTTTCTTCAGTTTCGCGAATGATTTTCAATCTATGACACACTAATCAGATAGATACAAAGTCTATTTGTATGTTTTTATAATTTTTTATTGTTTTCTTTTCCATATGATTAGCAGCATAAACTAACTTGTGTATGTATCACTTTATTATTCAATTATCGAATTGAACAACTGTAATAATGAAATTATCAAAAAAAAAAAAAAAAAAATTCAATGAAATTCTGAAATTCAAAAAACAAATGTGTATATATATATACAAAATATTGTACTAGATAATATAAATAAACAGAACTAAGATTATAATATTTAAAAAAATTATGCAAAAAAAAAAAAAAAACATTTAAATTGCTTTGTTATTAATAAGATTAAGTGGCAGTTATTCCACTAAGCGTCATTATTGTAAATGCCATGATTAACTGTACAATGTGTTGAATATATTGCAAACATATGTAAACATACAGACATATAGAAATTGTTACATTAATTATTTTATTATATACATACAATGGTTTATATGAAAATATCCATCCAAACCATGGCAAATGCTCACCAATGTCGGGGTATTTTATTCAAAGAAGAAATGGCATCCTTCACAAATTAATGTCATAATAAAATTTTATGACATTTTGTCAATAATTGAATTGAAAAACTATTAGTAGAGATTAAATTTAAATGCTGTTATATATTTAATAACATGAGTAGGCTTTTAAAATTTATAAAAATAATCCCGCAAAGCTTAAAATTACCGATTTTTTTATATAAATTGAAAAAAAAAAAAAAAATTAAATATGTTAAAAAAAAAACTAAATTAAATACCCTCCACATCCTTATACAAATATTGGGTGTGGCAAGTACATAATTACGCCCTCCAATAGTTTATGTATTATGTACCAGCTTACAAGCCGAGTTTTACACTGAGTACGTTTTTTTGTAAATTGTACAGGTATCGGTTATCCAACCATGCCCATTTTTGGCACATCTAGGTATGGGGTAATTATAAATATATATACCAAATTTCATTATCAAAAGTCAATTTTTGGATTAGATACATAGATTTTTGAGAATTGTGGGCGTGGCTTTTAACTTTTTGTCCATTATAAATAGTCTGCTACGTGCAGAAATTAGAAATGAGCGTGTGCGTATAAAAATTCAGTTTAATATTTCAGAATTTTTGACTAACAACGGACAGACGCACATGCGGACATATCTAGAGAGACTGAGATTTTGATTTTCAGAATAGATATACTATGTAGTATCTCTGACCCTTTTTTCTTTTTTTGGTATTTCAAACTTAGTACGTTTAGTAGCATATGTGGAGGGTATAAAAATGTTTGAAAAAAACCAACTTTCATTAAGGGTGGGTACACTATTGTAAAACACCAATGAGGAAAAAGGTATGAAGGAAGGCCCCTTAATACAGTTGAAGCACTAAATTATTCATATTTTAATAATTTAATGGATTGGAGAAGGAAAAGAAAAATAAACGAAATTTTTCAAAATATTAAAAACCATTCAAAAATATATCGATAGTTAAAATAATAAAATTTAAAACAAAAAAAAAAAAAAAGCAAAAATCAAACTCGTCTATAAGTCTATGAGTCTTGTCTATGAATACATTTAGATTATTATTTAAAGCCATCACCTACACGCACATAGAAAGGTGATTGTTTACTGCTACACTAATATAAGAGCTGTCAACTATTTGTTCCAACACAAAAAACAAAAGGAAACATTTAATCCAATGTATTGTTTTCTCTAATGTATTGTATGCGTTTAGACTTTAATTAAGAATTGCTCGTATCGTATAGAATATTACAATACAATATATAAAATAGAAGTCAATAAAAAACATATTCTCCCTGACAACTAGTAAAATAAAAAGCGAAAAAGCGCAAAAACCACAACAATTTTTTTCTGTGTAACTTACTAAATTATTGTATAAGACATTTTGAATAATGCGAAAAGGAAAAAAAAAAAAACAAACTACACTGAAAACCAAACCAACTGTGATTTTTATAATTTATTTTTATGCTTTTTTGCATATTAAAAGAAAAATATTTATACAACCGCTTATACACAAGAAACATCATTCATCAGTACAAATTTCTACCTCTAACGACTCGCAGTATAGCTGGAGTCTGCAATTCACTCACACACACACACACTTACACTTACACCCACACAATTTGTGATATTCGTTTTATTATAATACTTAATAATTCTTTCAAATATTTTTTTGCAAAAAAATTAACAAAATCAATATTTATTTAAATTTTTTTCAACACAACACAATTTAAGAAGAAAAAAAAATATGATATTAAAATTGATATTTTTGTTGTTTTAGGTTTTTTTTTTTTAGTTATTTATTTAAATTCTCTCTTAACTCTAAAAACGTTGTTAAACAGATCAAGTGCCTTTTGCATTTCTAATTTGTTTGTGTTCTTTAGTTTATTATGAATGTGTATATATATGTGTATATAGTTATAATTTAAAAAACAAAACAAAAAAGATCTTTCCTCTTACAGCCATTTTAAGGGGATTCGTTGTATGAATTTCCGTTATAAGCTTCGACTTTTCGAAAAAAAAGTTAATGATTTTTTTATTTGTTTCAATTTCTATTGAACAAAATGGAAAAAAACTGAATATTTGAAAATAAAATTTTATTCTCTTTTTACAGCATTGAGCATTACAAACCGTGTGTTTTATTTATTTATGCAATTGGTCAGTTTACAAAGCTGTAGAAATTTCTTTACAATCATTAGGCCTCAAGTGTAAGCAAATTTTTTCTTCTTTTTAATACCACATCCAGCATAAAATGGGATAGGAACTCTCAATAATTAGTTAAAAGAAGTATAAAAAGCAAATGGGTAGCTCCACGCCCATCACTTAAAGATGTCTGAAAAGCTACAGAGACTTTCAAATGTTTGTTGATAGAAATTTGAGGCTTTTATTTAAAAAAGAAGCTTTTTATGGTAGTTTCAAACTATCATAGACCCTATCAGAAAGATCTGATCAACCTCAAATTTGGACCATTGAATTCGTTTGATCAATATCTATTGATTGGCATCAATATTTTTTTTCATATAAAAATGTTTCTCACAAATTTACCATTTTAACAAAGGTTATAGGCAGTGCCACGCCCATAAATTGCAAATCTCCAAAAAGCTACAGAAATTTCCAAATGTTTGCCAAAAGTTTGACCAAAATCGGAGCAGTGGTTTTTTAGTTATAAGCCGAGGAAATATTTCATTAATTCTTGTGTGTGTGTGTGTTTGGCGTAATTTTGAAAATCACACAAAACATCAAAATGTGAGAAAAATACCAGGCGCTCAGAATTGCTCAGTAAGCTAAACTTGATTGAACATATTTTTTAAAGTCTTATAACTTGGAAACGGCTGGACGGATTTTGTTCAAACTTGTGGTGAAAACTTGTAAATTAAATAAGCTTTCCAAAGAAGCATAAAATAAGGGCGTGGCACCACCCATTTAGTTATTAAACAACGTGGGGTTTTAAAAAGTTGTTTTCTAGGCAAATGGACAGTGCCACGCCCATAAATTGTGAATCCCCGAAAAAGCTACAGAAATTTCCAAATGTTTGCAAAAAAATTGGTCAAAATCGTAGTTATCGTTGGGAAGTTATAAATAAAACAAAATAACCTTGTTTTTAGTGTGGTTGTTGTTATTATTTGTAGAATTTAGCAAAATCAGTGGAAATATTTTTTATTCCATTTTGTCACAATGCTCGTATTCAATGCCTTGTAACTTTTAACCCACTGAACGGATTTAGTTCAAACTACTTGCCCGTAGCTGGAAAATTCTTCAGCTTTAAAATGATGTATATTTTATGGGCGTTAACCCGCCCACTTAATAATAATAACCCATTTTACAAAGTATTCTTTTTTTCAAAAATGGATCATCTTGGAGACACGATCTCCCGATTAATGGATTCTTCATCGAATTTAGAAAAAGGGGCGCAAAAATTTTCAGAATGATAGGAGCTACCGTTTCCGAGATATAAGCGTTCAAAATTTTCTTAGAAACGTACGTGAATGATTTTCGTACAAGGCCATTGAATAATGGTATCAGCGCTTTCTATAATTGATAATATTGAAAAATTTCGTAGAAAACTTTGTTTTTTAATTATATTTATTATAAGATATAATTTTGTTAATTTTGGTTGCATTTTTATTTTTTTGTCAACTTTTTTCAAAGACTACCAGGAAGTAGGTATATTAAGATTATAATAATAACTTAAAGTAACTTCTAAAGTGCTAAAGAAAGGCCCAGTTTTTATTATATTTATATCAGAATCCTTTACTGGCTCTCTTCAGAACAAGATGATTTCCGTTATGATTCTCTTCTGATAAGCTATAAACATTTAATGTTAAAGTTTAGATATCAAATAAAACAATATTTAATCAAAAATCATTGACATACAATCTATTTTTCAACTATTTTATATAAATTTACATCTATTGACTATAATATATTTTTTTATTAGTTATTTTATTATATTATATTATATAACTTTTATTGTACAATTTAAAAGTGAAGCATAAGCATTTTTTTTTTTTGGTAATACTGTACTGAAATATTTGTAGATGCAAATGAAAGAAGAGAACATAAATATGTTTGTAATAGTTGAGAAAATCTTTCCAAATTTTTATATAAATGAATTCTTTCTAAAATGTTTAATTTTGAGCAGTATTTTCCGTGTTACTCATCACATCAGCAACGTCGTTCGTGTCATTTATAATTAAAGATTCACAACTGACAAACGGTTCACTTGCTTCAACACTTTCATCTATTACTATAACGGGTAGATTATTATTATTATTATTGTTGTTGTTTTGATCAGTTTTCATTATTTCTTGTAGGCTTGGTTTTTGTACAGGGGTATCGGGCAAATTCAACTGCACCTCTAACTGTTGCTGAGTAATGTTTATATGTTGCTTATTAGTTTCATTGATTTTCTTTTCTTCTTTCATATCAGCATTCATCGAATCAATGAGATTATCTTCTCCTTGTTTAGCTGACAATACATTTAGTACAGTTTGTAAGTTTGCTTCATTTATTGTTGGGGTACCCGGACTAGACGGTGGTAGTGGAGGTTTTGTTGTCATATTACCGTCTTGATGTTGAGGCGTGTGCGGCGGTGTAATCACTTTAGATAAGACTTCTCCATTTTGAACACCGTTTGGTGTCGGAGATGGGGCTTTAGAATTGATTGGCGTTGAAATTTTACCATTAAGAGCTGGTGGTGCTGGGGATGGTGAGCGTGAGACTGGAGTAGCACCTCTGGGACCATCTAGACCCATAGCACGCCTATCCAAGAGTACAGAAGTGGCTTGGGGGGCTGGACTGGCGGCACGTTTAATTGTGTCCATTTTACTTTCTAATTCCCTACGTATTTCAATGATCGGTTTCACTAAAAATATTGGCACATTATCATCGCGACGCTGATACAGCATTTCACCTTCGAATTCCACCAATTTATGCTTACGTGCCCTCAACAATATACCCACCACTTTATCAGATATATAATTATATATCTAAAAACATATAAATATGAATATCGCAAGAAAAAGAAGACATCCAGCTTTAGTACTCACATTAAATAGTTCTCCGAATGGTATGACACGCATTTTTGGTTCATCATTTACTGCATACCCCTCGGAATCGATGATCTGGCATAATTCTAACATTTCTTTCAATACATGAATATTAGCTTTATTGCCACGCATCTCTGTTAAACTACCAGCTATAGGTCTAAAATGTTTAAAACGAAAGAGTTTTCATTAGCAATTCAATATCAAGCAGTTCTTTCTGTCCACCCCACTTACTTGCCGTATTCATCTTTGGTGAAGGTAGGTTTTGGCGAAGCTCTGCCATCGATTTGAGAAAATGGATTCAACGACTGAGCCTTTTGATGCTGTTGCACTTGATTATTAAACATGGCCACCTTAGAGGACAGTGATGAATCCTGTAACGGAATATTCAAATAAATGATTTTATTTCATATGTGAACAATGTACACCTCAATCATTTTTGCCACACTTCCACTTGGATAGGCGCAAAGGGGAAACTGAAAATTTTCAAAGCTTTGGCTACAATTTTAGAAAATTACTGAAACATTTCATTTGACATTTTAAACAAAATATTTTAATAGATTTTTATGTAGAGAAAAAGTCGATTTAATTTACAATTCTATTAAACAATTATCATAGCAGCGCGTTGGGGGGACATTCTCTAAACGTTGGGAACGTTTTTATTATTTGATTTCCACTTTAGGTCATTGAGGAAATATTTTTTTCAAAATCTCTAACAAATGTTGAGGATGTAAATAATTTGTTTTGAATACTTAAGACAAAGATATAAAATATTTACAATTGTTAAGAATAAGTTGCATCTGTCTGTATGTATTCTATGAAAGTAAGTATTTACGTAAGACCGGAAGCTTTCTCAATATTTATTTCTACTCAGTATACACATTTAGCATTCATTGTCTGTATTAACTTGGAAATTATTTCATTAGTTTAGTTGATAGTCTTTTATTTATGTACTTATGTTATATTTCTTTCTATACATTCTTCTCACATGTCTAATAGTGTTTAGAATTGCTGTCAATTTTCATTTTATATTCTTCACAAAAATTTGTCATTGCCTTTGCAACATCCAGCAGGAGGCGTCAATGACCCTACAAAGCATATATGTTCTTACTCAGCAACAAAAACTTAGTCTGTCCGTATGTCCGTCTGTTGTTGGCACTCTCACACAATTTTGAGATGTTCAGTTGAAATTTGTTGTACAGACCTTTCTATTTTCTGCACGCAGATTGCTATATAAAATGAGCAAAATCCGTCAAAAGCCACGCCTACAATAAAAAAAAAATGTATATATCTGCCACAAAAATTGATCTATGAACCTAAAATTTGGTAATAAATCATTATCAAAAATTGTCATGGTGGGATAACAAACACGCCCATAATCAATACAAATCACTATTAGAGGGCGTGTAGATGTAAAGAGTATTTAGGATTTGCCCTAAGGCAAATTTGATTGTCTTGTTATATTTTTATTTTCAATTAAAATTTTTATTAAATGAGAAAACTAGACGAAACTTTTTCTAAAACAATTTTTACAAATTATTATAAAAGAAAAGCAAAAAAAAAAAACATTACAAAATATTTATTATACATCTTCCAAATATGTTAAAAATATACAAAGGAAATGATTCAGAGATTTAAATAAATATTAAATATAAAGAACCTTCTAAAGTAGGGACATTTCACGAATTAATTAATTGTATAAATCTTAAAAAGGGATTCTATTCAGGAGTATACGTACAAATGAACGTATCTACCTTTTCGGGAAGGGAAAGAAATTGGAAGCACTTTTAAAGGTTTTTACAAGTTGAAGGAAAGAAGAAATGAAAACATAGCTAAATTTCTTTAAAAATAGATGAAACAAAAAAAGAAAAAACAAGCATTGAATTGTTGCAATGAGGTAGATCATTAAACTGTAGAGTAATTATCAAGCAAACACACATACTGCACATAGGTACAATGTAATGTATGACAAAACAAAATATCTCTTGAGCACATTCCCGTTGCCCATTAAAGCCAACATCCCCATTCTTCATACACATACCCATCGCATGTGTGTTATATAGTACACATGTAGCTTATAAAGAATTTTTTAAAATTTATTTAATATTATAAATTTGGACTTATTCAAAGTTGTTTAAGAACGAAGGCCCCTTTTTTTATTTGCAATATTCATTCAATTATTATTATGAAACGTTTTTCACATTTTATGATATAAATCTTTCAAACCCATTTATTATAACGATTTTGTATACGTTGCAAACAGTTCATATGATTAAAGATACTTGTTAATTGTAAAATATTGTGTTTAGCAGTTTTCATTGCTCTTAACCTCGATCATGGTCAAATTGAAATTGGCACGACACTCTCATAAAAGCACTGCCATAAAACACGTGCAATAAAAAAAAAAAAAAGTCTTCTTCTTTTTCTGAATATACAAATCAGAGACAGGATTTATTGATTAAAAAAATTTTATTTAGATAAATCATGCCATGGCATGCCCATTCTTTCTACAAAAACACCATTACAGTATTTGTTTGTCCGTACGTCCGTTAAGTTCAAAGTTACATTAGAAGCCAATATATGTATAGATCAAATCTGATAATTATAATAAAAATCTATTGTGCTACATCAAGCTCTTAGCCATATAAAGCGCAGTGAAATTCCTGACCTGTCTTGGACATATATTAGAGATGATTATGCTAAATTTTGATATTGAAATCGAGACTTTTTCTTTTAATATTTTAATCTCATTGTTTTAGATTAATGGAAATTTATAAATCAAGAAAATTTTTAATTTAAAGACCATTTAAATAAATTGCTATTTATACACTGTCTCTGGTTTATATACCATATATAAAACTATACGTACAACACAATACGCTGGGCTTGTTCTCTAAACGGTTGTTGACAATTTTCATTACAAACCTTCCAGGTGAAAACGCAGAGACACGGTTAGATTAATTTAGAAGGGAATTAAGATCAAAACTTATTATAATACCACCATGCTCATGATGCTGAGTACAAAACTATGTATAGTATATATTATAAGGATTTTCAGAGATCGGAGACAAGGTATAATATATATGTTTATCTTCTATTTTTATAATAATTAATTGGCATAACCAATTGCCAGAAACTTATTTAATTTTCTAAATCGTTGAAATATCTCAAACAAACAAAAAATAAAACATATTTTTGAAATGCACTTTTAAATGTAATTGAACAGTAAAAATCTTTTTATGTTATCGGCCATCAATACAATCAATACATGCCGTCTACTTGACCCATTTAATGAAACTTGATTTATAAGACAACATCTGCTCTTACTTTTAACATTCCACAATATCCAAAATATTTCATTTTGCATATTGTTAAGTGATGGACCACATTAATAGTGTAGATTTTATAGAATAAATTGTGAAAGAAATTCTATAAAATTTTTACTAGAGTTTTAAATTTTATATTAAACTTTATTTGTAATTTAGAATTTTTTAGAGATGAACAAATTTATTGTTTGAAAAATTATAAAAATTATCCTTAACTACCCAACCAATAGAAAAATCTTTTAGGTCACAGATAATGAAGCATTCCAAAGACGTTTTGGCAAAACAATACCAGACAACTGTTGCTTTCACAGGTAAAGTTTGCTAAATAAATTTTACGTATTTACATTAATTCAATAAAAAAAGAAAGAAATGAAAAACACTTGGACACCCTCCATAAACGTGACATGTTTACAGGTGCACCTCCTTTAAAAGGCTATAAAAATATGCTTTGAATTTTGCTTTAAAAGCTGAAGTTTGTAAGGAAGTAAATTTGTTATAAATTATGGGCGTGGCTAGTGATTAATCTTGTCTATTTTTTAATAGAAAACCACAAACATGAACTAAGGCAGCAAATTTTAGCGATTTTTACAACTGTAAGCCTTTCAAAAACAGATTTATGGACACCTAGACATATCTATTTCATTTCGGATTGTAATGCTGATTAAGAGATCATTGGGGTCTTTTTCTAAATATTGCAAATGAAATGAAAAACTTTGTATTACCTTACCACCAAGTGGGAGGACATAATTAAATCAATTCGTGACAGAATTATTTTAAATCTTATATAAGGAGAATATATATTTAATTAGGTATAGAAAGAAATTAAATTGAAGACGACGAGTATCAATTTTATACACTTTGATACAAATTTAGGAAATATGAGACAAATTGATACAACTTCTGGCAGGCCCTTGGTTGAAATTTTTGTACTGAAAAAAGTTTCAATATTAAAGGATTTTCAGGGATATTGGTTTGAAAACACTAACTTTCTTTATATTTTAT
This sequence comes from Ornithomya fringillina, assembly GCA_963978525.1. NCBI lineage: Eukaryota > Metazoa > Arthropoda > Insecta > Diptera > Hippoboscidae > Ornithomya > Ornithomya fringillina. Next base: position 21,546,104 of record OZ021693.1, read on the forward strand.
CAATATTTTAAACGTGAAATACTTTACAAAACAATTTCTAACGATATTTAAACAAATTTTTTTTTTTTTAAATTCTTACCACCACATGGCGCAAGCTGCGTAAATCATGCGATACATCCGTCATTTTTATAACTGTTATAAATTGTTATATTTATATTCTTTAACTTGTTTATAAAAATATAAATGCAAAGAAATTCTTTTCAATTTATATTTAAAGTTGTTTTCCCGAATATTTCTTCTCGCACAGCTATCTATCAGCAGACGCGTTTGCCACACTTTTAAATCAAAACAAAAAAAAAAAACCGTAACAACAACACTTTGTCAAACGGTTCTTTTGCAATATTTGAAAATAATTTTTATTTGTATTTTTTTTTTATTTTTTTTTTATTATAATTTTCTTTGGCTTTCTTCACTGGGCTCTGTTCTAATCGCAACTGTGGTTGCCCATGCCATTGCTTATGGCTTTTAATGAATTCTGCTATCGCTCCTCTCTATAACCAATTGCACATTTTTCTGTTTTTCATTTTGTCTGCATGCAAAAGTACTTTTGCCTATGTATGTGCTCACTCAGATAATGATTCTCAAGAAATATTTTAATATAATAAAAACACATGCGTGCAAATTGTGTTCATTAAAATGATCTTTTGTCTCGCATACCATTTTTTTATTGGCATATACACATCCATATGTACATGTGTGTTATAATTAATCTGTGGAGTTGCGCGCGTAAGGTGTTGTGTGATAAAATGAAAATTTCACATCACATTCTATTCAATTCAAATGCTTTCATTGCACACGCATTCGCATGTACAACCACATGACTTTATGTACCCTATCCCACTTTTGGTAGAAGCTATTTTATTGTATTATGTGACTTTTTGAATTGATTCAATCATGTCTGTCTTCCATGTTAATGATTGTGTACAAGCTACAAATAATATTTATATCCTGCAAAGTCCAAAAATTGATTGATTAAATGTTTATTATCACTATACATGTTGCGAAAAATTCTTTCAAGCAAAGCAGATGATCAAATTGTAATCCTTTCTCTAGCGTAGTTAAGTCTACAAGTTGCATTCCATTCTCATAACCTTCGCCTTTATATATCGATAGTTTGCCACTGCTATAGGGTTTTAAACGATCGGCTTTGGCTGCCTATAATATATTTCCTTGTTTGTATTAAAACACTTGATGCTGTTGGTTTTCATTATGTTGCTCATACTTATTACAATTTCAATATCAATGATTTTTTTTTCATTTTTTCATATCAGACGATTCACTTTGCATTTGTTTTAAAAGTTGTTTAGAGGGCTTTCCCAGACCTTTGCGTTTATCTTTGTTTGCCACTGTTATTGTGTAGCTCTCGTCTTAATCATTTATAAGCATGATGATGACTTTTTATGTCATACGGTGTAGCTTTCTCTTTTTCGACACAATCGTAAATTTGCATTATTCACATGGTTGGCGCAGTACATATATGACAATTTATATACCCCGGTATGATTCAATTTAATATTTTCACTTAAGATTAATAAAGTTGGTTAAATAATATCTCATTTCAGCTAAAAGACGGACAGACGTGTAAATTTATCAATCATAAAAAGGACTTCGTTTGATTATATCCAAGATGGAGTGTGTCTTTCTCCTTACAACACCCAAAGACCCTACAAAGTATATACATCTTGAGTTGATCAAGATGTTCGTCTGTCCGTCTGTCATTATTAAGATCGTAAACTTGGAGATATTCAGCTAAAAATTTGTTCGCATACTTTTAGTTTCTACACGTATGGGAAAAATCGGTCTAGAGTCACGCCCACACAGTAAACAAATATCTATTTATCTGCCAAAATTATTGAGTTGAATTAGTTTTACAAGTATTTTAAATAATATCAGCCATCGATTTGTCAAAAATGGGCGCGATCGGATAACAAAAGCGCCCTACCTGTCCCCTCCACTATTTGTATATAGATGTGCAAGGTATATTTAAGATTTGGCCTAAGCCAAATTTAGTTTGGTAACTTGTTTTCAAACTTTTTTAGTTGTTTTAAGTATTTGAACGATCTTGTAAAAATTATAAAAATGTGGATATTAAGTCATGCATTTTATATGTGATTGAGGTACAACATTTTCAATAATATTTAGTCGGGAGCAGAAATTAATGTTTGTACTTATTTTAGTCATTGTTTACATTCTTTTACGAATAAAGAAAAAGTATTAAGAATTCGGTAGAGACTGCACCTCAGGTATGTCCTGTTTATTGTGTGGTGGGGTGTATTATAATTTACACTGAATGAATTTTTTTTCTTTTGGCACAAAATACTAAATATTGTAGATTTATATACACTTACACATATAGAACAACATATTTGTTAGATGAATTATGTGGCGATGGCGAGAAATATCTGCCCCATAGTAACAAACAAAAATATATTTATAACAAGTAAAAGAAAATGTGGGCGTAAAAAATACGCACCTGATTAAGCCATTTAGTAGTGTATGCAAAACTTTTCAACTTTCACGAGGGATCTTGCAAAAAAACGAGTTTTTCTAAATTACGACCGCTACCATTATCTTATCCCGCCCATTTTTGTCACATTAATGAATAGTATAAATATATGTACTGAACTCTTCGTGGATTGTGGGCATGACTCTCAACCGATTTTGTCCAATTTTGAGATGAATGTATAGAAACTAGAAAAGTACGTAAAAAATATCACTTATTGTCAACTTTACAACCATGAAAGTGCCAACAACAACCGGATATTGGAGGGACATGGTTAAATCAACTCAGATTTTGATGCTGATGATGTTACAAATGGAAAAACACACTCCCCTCTCTCCAAGAAATAGGTCAATTCATCGAAAAGAATACTTAAGACACGTATCCATAACTAATGCGGGGTACAGTTATTTATTTACAAATCCAAAACTATTTGAAGCTTAAATAACACTTCAAAGCAATTTCATTATTTGATGATTCATTTAATTTCATTATACCCATAATTACTTATGATAAAAGGTATATTAAGTTTTTACAGATGTTTGTAACAGATTTAGAATCACTTTCTGAATTGTCCGTCTGTCCATTTTTTCAAAAACATAGTTTTCAAGGCATTTCAATAAAATTTGGTACAAATAATGATATAAATTGGAGCATTTTTAGAACGTGTCTTTATATACAACTTTTTTTTTTATCAAAAACTGGTGCAGAACAGGTTAAAAATTAAGTGGACAAAGTTTAAACACGATCGAACTATTTTTAGTGGCGCTGCCGTAACCATATAAAGCTTTTTCCCGAAGCCTAACTAACCAACTAATTAAATTTTAGTTGAAATTTTAAAACCAAATGGTGTAGAGTATTAAATGGTCGTATAGAATCGTTTATAATGTTTTTAATATTTTTCAAAATACGCAATAATAATGTGATACAAATGAGTGCCATAACAGACGTCATCATTTGTTGTCTTTAGGAAATTTTTTCCAGTCATTGCTGCTGCTGTTGTTGTTATTATTATTATTGCTCTTTCATAAATAAACAATAATTATATTAATAATAGAATTTTTCCTTTTTGGGATTTTACAATTGAAAAATATTTTTAATAACCCACAACTACAAGTCTTTTAAATATAATTTTTATGTAGAGCAGGTCTGGGCAACCCAATCGATTTGAATAGTATGATAAACATTAATTAAATGAAAACTATACTTCCTGTTTAGCAATACAGATTTCGCAGAATCGTAATGATTATCATAATCGTGTGTGATTTCTGAAAGAGACTATTATTAATTATTTTATCAACAATCTTTAGATGACTTAAGATAAATCAAAATTCATCAAAACAATCATTTTAAAAATATTCTTTGAATGAAATACGCTCCCATTCACTATAAAGAATTGAAGATTTTTTCAAAACAACATACAATTTACGTCAGAGAATGTATTAAGTGCCAAATTTAAAAAAGCTGATGCAAATCACTTTTACAATGTTTAGGGAGATCCCAGAAGACAACTAGTATAAGGAGACAGAAATCTTTAATGTTTTAATTATGTTTGAGAAAATGTTGCCGTATGGCTAATAAAGTATCGAATGGTGGGAGATCGAGGAATGTCGTAACTGATTTATGTTCTACACAAATGTTTCCAAGTGAAGCAATTCGGAATGTTTTATAAAAGTTTTATCACAAGTTTAACCGGGTGGCACAGCAAAGAGAATGCGTAGCGAATATCTGTGAAAAACATAGAATTTTATTATCGGTTTTTTCTTTTTTTATTATAAAAATAAATTGATTTTTCAAATCGCACAACATACGAGGCTCTGACGTAGACACGAAATTACTCATTAAATTTAAATTTTTGTTTTGCTGCCACACAGTTTTAATGATTAATTTATATAACATCCCCAACATCACCCACAAAACAAAACTAGCCAACCATTCCAAATTTGGTGAATTCTATAACGGAGAGAAAATTATATTAAATTATTAATAAAAGTACTATATAATGAAAATCAAGTGAAAAAGGCCATATCTGAAATATCTTCTACATATATATACAAAATGTGGGCGTGTTAGGTATCTGGTTATGCTTTTTAGTAGTGTATGCATTATGCATCAAGTTCATTTTTTCATAGATAGATTTTTGTCGATTGTGGGTGTGGCACTTTATCAATATCGCCCAATTTGCATTTGAAGACCTACATAAATTGGAATAATATTTTTAATAAATTTCATATAAATTTTACATAATTATAAACATCTTACGTACATGTCCAGATCGAGTGAGATTTAAACAATATATATACCTTTTGCACCAAATCGAACGATAAACTTAGTAAACTTTCGTATATATAGTTTATAATTATTACATTAGTTGGCTCTCCTGCTTGTTTTATTATTATATTATATTATAATATTATAATATAACATATATTTAGAGGTTATATTGTATTTTTGTCAATTTTATACCATTCACATAAAATATATTATACTTCAGCATAAAAATCTTAATCAAATGTTGTTGAAACACTTAAGAGTCGTAAATTGTAGTAGATTCCCTTTGAAGGTGTAATCAGCTGATTGCCACGCCTACTTTCATGTTAAACTTTAGCCAAATTTTGACTTTTTCACATAATCCATATGTTTCTTATATACATAGTATACGATTTATATTATCTAAACATATTTAATAAAATGTAATTTGTATAAAATTAATTAAGCAATAAAGAAAATTTGGTTGTAATTTTTTTCTTTATTATTTAACACTTGTAATCATTTATCAAAATCAAAATCTACGTTCTAAAAATTCATTTAAATACAATCACAACTTGTTCAAATCGACAATTTCTTGCCTTACACAATTTCACGCTGACTACAGAAGAAAAGAAGGAGTTAAAAAGTTTATTTTAAGTAGGTTCATAATCGATTTATGATGAAATTTTATTATACAAAATATACTGAAAATAAGATTCTTTTTAGGGAAAAACTCATAAGTTCGAATTTCGTTGAGGGAATAAAAGATGACCCTATTCTTCTGCTGAGCTGTTACAAATGTTTCAACAATATTGTGCAAACTTTACTCTGTCGTAGGGTAAAGAAATTCTTGAATGAAATCCAACAAATATATACAAAATTCTTTAATGTCCAACACAAAATAACGTCAGCAAGAGTCCTGCCCAGTCTTGTTGGTGTTTTCCCCCAAATTTCTGACTAATATCTGTTTATATATAAAAATGCTTGGCTTGTTTCTGTCACACTTAATGGAGATTTATATAACATGTCAAGCGACAATCACTAAACCTATTAATATTTTGGGAAATTTTTATTAATTTTTTCATATAAATTCTTATTAAATGCCGTGTAATAAATCATTTATGTGGTTTCCCAAAGTAAATATTCAGAAAGCAAGCAACATATGATAAGAAAATAGTTTATAATGTTAAAATCGAACAGATTTTGACATGGATTGCATACTTACATCAATCATTTCTGTTTAATGTTTACTCTGCTTAATAAACTGATTGAAGATTTCCATTAAATTTCCATAAAAACCCATCCATTTATTGTTGGTTAAGAGTGCTATGATTCTAAATTTAATAATACTTTGCGTTGTTTTTTTTTTTTTGTGTTATAAATTTTATTAATTCATTAATTATTTGATGGTTTTTCGTTTTATTTTTAAATTATGCAAAGAAGTTACGGTTTAACATTTAATATATATTTTGTTTTCAATTGTTTTTTCATCATATTTAATTTTTTTTTTTTATTTTCTAAAAATTAAATGGATTCTCGGAGTTTGGTATCTTGACTTACAAATGAACATTTTTTTGTGTTTGTTATTATTTTGTTTTTGTTTTTTTATTAATTTTTTTTCTATATATTATTTCTTTGTATTTTATAAAAAGAGTTTTACTTTTTGTTTTTTCAATTCGTATAATGTGTAAATATATATATATATATATATTATATATTTTGCTTTATGTCGTATCGGTTATGTCTATAAGGAATATATAATTTTTCTTAGTTGATTCGTTTTTATTAAAATGTTTACCGCCTCTGTACAACATTTATAAAGATTTGTGTAACATTCGTCGGTATATAGATAGGCTTTTATAAATATATATAAATACAATAACAATTTATAAATTGAGGGATTTCAACAACTTTTAAAGAGTTAATTTGTTCTAGGGTGGAGGATATAAATTTGGATTTAACGTTTTTATTTTAATAAATTTTTAGTTAACAAGAGCGATAAAAACTGAAAAAATTTAATCAAATATTTAGTAAAAATAGGAACATAAATTTTTATTTAACAATTTAGAAATTCAACATTTAAATAGTTTATTTTCCAATGAATAGAAGAACTTTCCTTGAGTGATTCACATTGAGCCGTTACTTATTGGGATTGTACGGAAATTATTCAGTTTATATTTATACTTCTATTGATCTGAATCTATCGATTCAATGAAGAATCCATTAATCGAAGCATCGTGGACTTAGAATGACCAATTTTTGAAAAAAAAAAAATACTTTGTAAAGTGGATTATTATAATTAAGTGGGCGATGTCATGGCCATAAAATATATGTTATTAAAAAAATTTTGGTAAACATTTGGAAATTTCTGTACCTTTTATTTATGGGTGTGGCACTGCCCATTACCTTTTCTAAAATGGTTAATTTGTGAGAAACATTTTTATATTAAATTTTTTTTTTTTAAATGGAAGCATAGAGGGATAGTCAAAACATGATAAAACAGATATAGTCAACATGAATCCACAATTTATTAGGTTTCAATGTCCAAGTATGAATGAAGGGATACTTGGAATAGATAATTCTAATAATTTTATTAATTAAAATTAACTTTGATTTGAGAGTAAATTAAATACATATTGTACACACATCTTAACATTTCATACCTATACATCTAATACAACATAAACATACATATATGTGGATTCCAATCAACTTTTTTACAGTCTCCTAATATTATAACTTAACGTAACACATTTTCTTATATATATTCGATTTTGATTGATTAATGTTTGCAACAGCTTTTTAAATATTAATATTAAAAAATATACAAAATAAAATATATAAAAATTAAAAAAAAATATATATGTATATAGAGATTAAATAAAATAAATTCAAAAAATCCTGTAATTTTTTTTAAAATATTAATTAGTTAAAATTAAATTAAATTAAATTCAGTTTTTTTTGGTAATGTTTTACAATTAAATTATTATTGATTTTATGCTTTTCTTTTTATTATATCCTTTATATATGGTATTAAAATTCGTTTATGTGTGGAATCGATTATTACAATTAATATTATGCACACATATATATACGTTGTTATTGTTACTGTTTTATTAATACATTGTAGTTTTTTTGTTTTGTTTTGTTTGGTTATTATAATAAATCAGTTTTTTTTTTTTTGGTATAATATTTGTTCCACTAATATATTTTTTTTAATTGTTCTTTTTGTTGTTGTTGTCTTATTTAATAATTTTAGTTGGTTTCATTGTTCATTCGGAATTATATTTTTTGTATTTTTAAATATTTAATAGTTTTTTTTTTTATATAATAAAAAAATCTTCAATTGGGCAGTAGACGTTGTTGTTGTTTTGAAACTTTTTCTGTGTTTTTTTCATCATTTTTCGTACAAAAATTGTTTGATTTAGTTAATAAATGAATTTGATTGCGTTATATGATGCGTACACACACGCACATTTAGAGAAAGAGTTGTTGTTGAGTTTATTGTTTTTCAAAGGTTCGCATCGATTTTCGTTTGTTGTTATTTATAGTTTACATAAAAAATAGTGTATAATCAGTTGTTTTTTATTTTGTTTAATAAATAACAGCAGAATTGAATTTTTTTGAAATATAAAATATATAAGGATCTGCCTCTTCTTTTGTCTCTTTGTCTAACTTACATACATTTACAAACCTTGGTGACAAAATTTTGTATGAAGGTTTTTTTTTTCCTCTAAAGCTAATTAAAAATTATTTATTTTAATGGAAGATTTAAAAAATATTTATTTTCATCTATTTTCAGGTTCAACTACTGTATTATTTGTAATTTTTTCTTGCTTTCTTGGAGTCTGTTATTTGGGTTAAATATTTATTAAATCGCCAAAAAAAGAAAAAGTTTATTATAAATTTTTGTAGCTTTTTAACAAATCCTACATGTTTAACTTTTTCTCTACTCATGCAACTCCTTTTCTTTTGTTATTTAAATAAAATAAAAGATTCTAAAATTTAAAAAAAAAAAAGGAAGCTAAAAATCTTGATACCAACCACATAAGAATTTCAGCATTTCATAGCCAAATCTACCCCTAAAAATTGTGAAGAGGCACAGGCAGAAGAACAGAGGGACTTGTCTTCTCCAACCGTTTTAACAATATGAAATTTTTTCGTAATATAATCTTAAAACGATTGATTGAAATGTTATCTCTTTCGAAAATTCAAAGCCCTCTCTCGTAGAAACGGTGTTTATTTGAGCAAAAAATTTTTTATGCAAAAATTTTACAATTTAAATTTAGCTAAAGCATAAAGAATGATCTAATAACTAACTAATTCATTATTTATAAAGAATTCATTCAATTATTAGATGGTGTTGTATGGAAATCATTGTGTTTACTATGAAATCTTTGAACGTTTATAACTCGGAAATGGTAACTCCTATCGATCTGAAAATTTTTGCGCCCCTTTTTCTAAATTTGATGAAGAATACATTAATCGGGAAATCGTGTCTCCAAGATGATCCATTTTTGAAAAAAAGAATACTTTGTAAAATGGGTTATTATTATTAAGTGGGCGGGTTCACGCCCATAAAATATACATCATTCTAAAGCTGAAGAATTTTCCAGCTACGGGCAAGTAGTTTGAACTAAATCCGTTCAGTGGGTTAAAAGTTACAAGCCATTGAATACGAGTATTGTGACAAAATGGAATAAAAAATATTTCCACTGATTTTGCTAAATTCTACAAATAATAACAACAACCACACTAAAACTTAAATAATATTGATTTGTTTATAACTTCCCAACGATAACTACGATTTTGATCAAATTTTTTGCAAACATTTGGAAATTTCTGTAGCTTTTCTCGGGGATTTACAATTTATGGGCGTGGCACTGTCCATTTGCCTAGGAAACAACTTTTTAAAACCCCACGTTGTTTATTAACTAAATGGGTGGTGCCACGCCCTTATTTTATGCTTCATTTGAAAGCTGAATTAATTTATAAGTTTTCAACACAAGTTTGAGCAAAATCCGTCCAGCCGTTTCCAAGTTATAACACTTTAAAAAATATGTTCAATCAAGTTTAGCTTACTGAGCAATTCTGAGCGCCTGGTATTTTTCTCACATTTTGATGTTTTGTGTGATTTTCAAAATTACGACCACACATACACACACACACGAGAATTTATGAAATATTTCCTTGGCTTATAACTAAAAAACCACTGCTCCGATTTTGGTCAAAATTTTGGCAAACATTTGGAAATTTCTGTAGCTTTTTGGAGATTTGCAATTTATGGGCGTGGCACTGTCCATAACGTTTGCTGAAATGGTAAATTTGTGAGAAACATTCTTATATTTAAAAAAAATTGTTAGCGATCAATAGATATTGACCAAACGAATTCAATGGTCCGAATTTGAGCTTGATCCGATCTTTCTGATAGGGTCTGTGATAGTTTGAAACTACCATGAAAAGCTTCTTTTTTAAATAAAAGCATCAAATTTTTATCAACAAACATTTGGAAGTTTCTGTAGCTTTTCAGTGATCTTTAAGTAATGGGCGTGGCACTGCTCATGTATCGTCAAATTAATGCATTTAATAACATATTAGACGTAGATTTCGGATAAAAGAATAAACGTAACATTTTCTAATGAAGGATGCGCAGGAGATTTAAAAAAAAGAAATATATATTTGCTTAAATGCTTATTTTTATGTGAATTTCTACTCAACTACAACTACAATAGTTATTTTGTTTCAATTTGTTGCATTTAATAAAATTAGTTTTATTTAGTAATGGACTAAACTTAAATCAGCATAACTTTATATTTACTTTCACCATAAATACGATTCAGTCCACTTTTCGTCTTTGGATTTTTCCTATTTTTTTTTTTTTTTATTAATATTATGAAAATTGTACTTATAAGTATTCGTATAATTACAACAGTACAGGAATGTGATAAAACATTTTGTAGATTGTTTTTTTTTTTTAATTTATATATATATGTAAGGTACATTTTATATTTTGAAGGGGGGGTGTATTGAAAAATAGTGAAGAAAAGGAATAAATCATCACAGAATAAAAATAAATTATGATATAAATAAAAGACGGGATAAATAAATATGTAAAAAGAATGTACAGGGGATCGACAAAATAATATGAACACATCTGACATATACACAATATTTATTTGTTAATAAAGTTTATTTTCAGAATAGCTGCAATTTTTCGCGGAATAGATTCGTAGAGTGTCTGATTAGTTCTGCTGTCACTTTGCAGCGCTAGTTTTATGCTGTCTGGCCACAATTCTTTTAAATGTTCGTCGGTCTCTGTCAGTTAACTTTAACTTTCGTCCACTATTCCCCTTCACCGATGATGTTTTACCATGTTTTGTTTATGCTATTCACGGTAAGAATATCGTGAAATGTTAAACAATTCGGCTGTTTTTGTCACAGACAGCTCCCGCTAACTGAGCACCATTGATTCGCCCCATTTCGAAATATGAGGCATCACTCCTTTCACTGATCGATTGTTTTAACTGTCGCAGAAGCATAACCTACAAGTCTTGAGAAGTACACTGCGCATTATTTACACGGAAGCAGTGTTGCCAACATGCAACAAGATGTACTCCAATGCATGGTGTTCTTATTATTTTGTCGATCTCCCAAAAATTGAACAAATATTGTATTTAAAGTTTCTACAAGTGAGAGATGTATACGGATACGAAAGTAAAGATGTCGGTAGCACAATATCACAATTCTACCAACCTTAAATATTTCAACATTTCAGATGATTTCATTGATTTAGCCTTGAACGGCTAAATTGCGCGTATGTTAGAGTGTGATTATGAAAATTATTCTAAACAAGAATTTGTGTTAAAGAAAAAAAATACTAGAAAAATTTATTATGTTTAGTTGTGATAATAAAAAAAAATATTAAAAATTTCAACGTTTCACTTTATTTAAATAAATAAATAAATAAATAAATACAAAATTTATTTTCAAAATAAATTCAAAAATTCTATAAATAGTTGACTTTCTTTTCTATATATATATATATATAAATATATATGTACATATAAATAATTAAAAAAAAATTTTTGTTTGCTTTGGTTTTTTACAGAAAATACAAATTTTCTAGTTTATCATTAAACTAATTTTTATAATATATTGTATTAAAGCTAAATATACAATCTTCACTAACAAATATTGTTCTTTCTCTCTCTTTTGGTTTTTTTTTTATATTTAATAAATTATTTACACTAGAGTACGGCTGAATTATAAATAAGGATAATGATACGATTTATTGCGATAAAAACCATCCAAAAGTCCCGAATAGTGGTAAGCTATAAAATATGAAAAAAAAAAATAAGAAGACTTTATTAAAAATTATTTCATTATAATTAATTGTTATTTTAATTTTTTTTTATTAATTATTTTTAAAAATAAATGTGTTGGTTTAAGAAATATTGAAGAAAAAAAAATTATATTTCCTAAACCCAAAAAAAAACAAACATTTTTCTGCCCATTTGGTAATCTTTCCTTCTCAGGTTTGGCTGGGATTCGTACGCGTTTTTTGTAATATTTAAAAAAATTCAGTGTGTGTGCTTGTTATTTAAACAAACAAAACAAAAAAACACTTTTATTGCATTTGTCTTAAAAAATCTTTTTTTTGTTTTTCGTTATTTTAATGTTTAAAAGTATGTAAAAAAAATCTCACCTTAAGTTTAGGTTCTTCATCGTTTCAAAAAAAATTGTTATTCCTCGCTGTTGTAAAAAAAAAAACAAATAAAAAAATATATATACCACAATTCTGAGTTTTTCATAAAAAAAAAAAACAGCTTACTTTTGGTTTTCGTTTTACACCACGGCCATCTTTTCAATTGGCTAAAAAAAAAAAATTAAAAAAAAAAAAATGCGAGGATATGTGGAATAAGAAAACATACTTCCCGTTGTTACAATTCCAAGTAAGAAAGAACTCTTAAGGAAACTTTGGTTTAACATGTCCAAACCTAAACTTTTTGTGGTACCCGTAGGTATTACGTTAGTGGATAGGTGGAAAATTGTCAGGGTAAGTGCCTCTTTTATTTTAAGTACAATTTCTAAAAAGATTTAATAACATCCCTTCCCATCTCTCTATTTTTATAATCTCTATAAGGAATAAAAGGAATACGGGGCGTATTAATCAACATATGAAAATTGCCACTAAAGGTAGCGTTTATACGATCAAATTCAAAACAGTCTTTAACACCTTCACTGCTGCCTTACATTGCGGCCGGACTACTTCTATTGATCATAGTTGGCTATAACTAGTATGATATAACGGATACGCGGTATTTAAACAGAATGACTCAGCATATGTGCTATGTGGCAGTAAAATTATTAAAGTATGCTTATTTGTAAAAAGAATAAAATATATGTACAGCAACAGATTATTTTTTTATGAATAGATAAACAAAAAAACTTTATCAAACACACACTTAAAAAAAAATTTAATAAATTAGTTTTTCTACTATGAATTTTATTTCATTTAAAATACAATATTTTGAAATTCTCTGCAATAATTCAATATCGTGCATTATAGTACTTTTTTGCTTAGTTATAATTTTTATGCATTACATAAAAGTATACTTAAAAGTGTTCTATAGCATTATATAAATATGAAGTTTTCACTAGAATCAAAGTTAAGGTAACTGCAAATGATACAGTGGCAACCTCGACTCCAACGCATACATAACATTAATTTGATTATTTAATTATCTATTATCCCAAAAACAATTTTAAATTTTTTTTTTACTAATTTGAAGAGCTATACGTTCGATAGAGGGAAAATTCTGTTTATGTATATGTTTTTAACTTCTCAACTGCTTAAGATACATCCATCTTTTATTATACTAATCCATTTAGATAAACTTTCAAGAACGGTACCTTACTGTAGGTTATTATTACAGGTACTAAGTTACAGTATACCACCAACAGATAGCACTTCTATGACATTTAAAGGCGTTCCATTTTAATACCCTCTACAGAGATTTGTCAGTCCGTTTGCAACTTCTTACTCGTAAGAAGACACTTTTGGTTTCTGCATGCAGATTGCTATTTGAAATGGGCAAAATTTGTCTAGACCAACGATGTGGCAAAAATGGGCTCGGTCGGATTACTGACATGCTCACAATTTACAAAAAATTTTCCATAATACTCAACTTGCAAGTTGATGCATAATAAATAAAATTAGAGGGCATAATCATCTACTTGCCACGACCACTGTTTATATGTAAATGTGGAGGTAATTTAAGATATGATTCAAGTCAAATTTACTTTTGTTACTTGTTGAAAGTTGAATTCCTTAATATTTGAAGTCCCTTCTTTTTTTACAATAAATTATTTATGATACCGATTTATTCGTATTTTCGGACACTTTTATTATAATGACTTGTCTTAAGATTAGATTAAGTGGTGTCAAGCATTGGTTAGTGCAGTTAATACAACTGAAGATTATTCATAATTGAATTATGCGTTCAAGAAGAAAGTAATGGTTGGGTATATAAGTACATACTAGTATTATTTTTTAAAAAATTCTATTATGACAATAGTGAACTGGTAACTCGTTTTTCTTTATTCTAGTAATATACGAAAAAAAAAAATCTTCCTTTAGGGTAAGACTCGGTTATGTGTTAGTGTGATTAAAGGAAATTAAAAATTTTCTTTATACTGACATACATACATATATGTATATATATGTAATCATTCTAATATTCTTTAACACTCTTTACTTAAACTATATGCACTCGATTATACATAAAATGTCGCAACTGCTTCTTTTTCGGATATTTATTGCCAGACATATATTGTAAGTAGGATCTTGTATAGATCGTCTGCTATTATTATTATTATTGTTATTGTTGTTATCATGTTTAATGCTTAATGAATTTAAATGAATTTCTGTGCATTTTGATAAGGATGAGGTTTTTGGAAACGTTTATTTTGTCTACCTCTGTGCACCATGTTGTTGTAGCCGGGTACTGTAGCTGGTATTGGGCCACCCACATTCGCACTCATACCCAATTGTGATACATACTGATGGGCCTTCATTTTGCCATGCTCTTCAGCCAGGCGTACAGTTAATGGCTGGGTGGCACCTTCAGGTATAACATTATTTAGAGCCGATATGGCCTCTTGAGCTTCTTCCCGCTTATTGAATCTAATCAAATTTTATAAGATAAAAATGTTTAATTGAATAGTTTTTGTTTTTATTTTTCAATTACATACCTAACGAATGCTACCCCTCGGGGTTTGCCCGTCAATTTGTCTCTGAGAATATTCTTTTGTACAATTGAACCATATTTGCCGAATATAGTATCCAACTGATCGTCGGTGATTGTACGCGGCAAATTGGTGACATACAAATTTGTATCCTTTATCGATTCACCACCCGGACGAGCGAATGAAACCTACACAGATTTCAAAATAATATTAATAATATTCCATTTTAATCATTGTTCTAAGAATTCGAAATAAATATAAAGAATCGTTTTATAATTTGTATCACGTTTAGATTAGATGCGTTACCCCCTGTGCGTACACGTGTTGTAGTTCACATCTTATCCCATTATCATTAGTGTCAATTCTACTTACCTTTAAACGTTTGTTCCTCACCGTCACACCATTTAAGGACTTGATCGCATTTTGGGCATCTAATTCGGAAGCAAAATCAACAAAAGCATAACCGAAACTGTAGCCAGTCTGCGAGAAAAAAGGAGGAAATGTTTAAATATTTTACTGCATGATTACACATCTCATTAGCATAAATATATATGGTGTTGAAAATGTATGCCCAGTTACATTTTCACAATATTCTGTTATAATCATTCTTGCCAAGAAATTATGAATATGATAAGACTTCACTATAAGAGTATATATGTATGTATGTGTATATGTAATTGGAAGACCTTCTAATGTGAACCTTCTATACTTTTGTTTATGAAATTTTTAGGTGACGTTGCACCATACCATACAATTTATTGTAATCACGCCAAACCCACAATTATTTAACATTTTCTGTTAATGTGAAGGATGTTCACATTAATTTGTTGAAAGTGACTTTTATTCTAGTGTAAAAGGACTTGTGTGCGTGTCCTTTTTTAATTATTCATAAACCCGTAGCTCTGTAGTGCTCTACACAATAGTGAGGCTGGAAATTTTATTCCCTTTTAACATTAATTATGTAATGTAATAAAAGGTGTGAATGGACGGCATACACATACACGCACAAGCTAATTTGCATATAAAATATCTCAAGTACTACAAGTGTGCGTGATGTTAACTTTTTATTTAATTTTTTCAAAATTTGCAGGAAAGTGTTCAATGGAACAGAATTATATTCATATTCGTGGGCGTGGCAGTTACCTTACCTTAACCTGTCTCAACAAAGAAAGGCAGATTATAGGCCAAGTACAGTTTTTACTAAATTTGTTGTACGTTAAAAAGATGCAGAAGATATTATGGAAACTTACCTTATAGTCTCTCATGATTCTGCACGTGTTAATAGGACCGCACGTTCGAAATAATGCGTATAGTTCACGATCTGTCATATCCTGAGGCAGATAGTTTACAATTAAATTGGTGCCATTTGATCCGCCCGAACTATTACCATCACCGCATCCACCACTCATACCAATGCCGCCTATACCACCACCACCACCAATACCACCACCGCCGCCACCACCAGTACCCGTGCCACAATTTAAAGAATTCGTACTTATGGCCGGTGCCACATTGCACATGGAACCCATTGCACTGCCACCACCACCTGAAAAATCATTATAACCACTACCTCCACCGCTGCGACCACCACGAGAATTCATCATTGAGGGGCCCGGATATGATGAGGTGAAATCTGTGTCCTGTGGTGAAAACGCATAACGTGACTGAAATTTCAAGAGATTCAAAGAATTTCGAACATTTTATTTGTAGATGGCGGCTCTTTAACAGTCAGTAGGGTACAATTGTACGGGCGGGAGTAGAAGAAAGACATCAGAAACAGAACACAGTGGTAGAACGTTCACACAACATACGGTACAAAGCGCTTTTACTTTTACTTTTACTTTACAAATGCATACTCTTGATAAGTTGTAACAAATGTAACATTCGTGTGGCATTCATTCACGTAAACGTAAAATAAATCATACATGTTGCGAAGGGATCCACAAGGAAAAAAATATATGTACATATATAAAAAAAAAGCTGTAACTGGCTGGACCAAATGGTGGATATTAACCGTTTTTTTGTGTGACTGTTTGTTTATTGGTTATGGGTTGGTTGGATTATTGAATTCGGCAGCAACACTTTATTGTATATGATGGCCTCTGAACCCCACCCCTCTCCACCCCTTACTTATACAAATTAAACTACAAATATTATTTAAAAAAATTTCCATCAAATTCAACCTATTTTCTCTATTTATAAATAGAGTATAAAGTGTTTCCACTTCAAAGGACTTGAGTACGATTTTAATGCTTGTCGTATTACAAAAGACATCCTTTGGCATCCAAGGTGAAAAGTAGGAAACATTTAAGACAATCAGACTCAGGGTACGACACATTTCACATCAATAAGGTGGAAGCACAGCCCTAGGAGCATAACCAATCAATCATAAGAAAGGATACGTTTCAAGGTACTCGCCAAAAAGCGACGTTTACCAAAAATTGATTTTTTTTTTTCATTCTTTCTTTTTTTTAACAATAAGTCATTAGCCACACTTGCCTTATTTGTTGTATGTGTGTACACTGGGGGAAAATAAAGAGTATAACAAACATTAATAATTATCATAAACAGCAACAACAACAACAACAACAACAAAACTATTCATCATCATCATCATCATCAAATTGTTTTTGCAGCAGAACATTCGCAAATTCATAAAAAAAAATTAAATAAAAAATCATACAAAACAATTAATTTTTAAACAAATTCATTCAATTGAAAGTTTTTGTACAATATAAAATATTTTATACTTAATGAAATAAATTTTTTTTTATAAATAATATTTTTTATATCCTCCACATGAGATGGGAGTTTTACTAAGTTTGTTATGTTATTTTATAACACCCTCAACAAGGCGTCACAGTCCCTAAAAAGTATATATATACGAGTATATATATTCTTGATCAAAATGAAAAACTAAGTCTAAGTAAGTCTAAGATCCAGACATATATGTTGTGTGTCCGTCTATTGTAGGCATTCTTAGGGTCGAAAATTTTGGGATATTTGAGATGAAATTTTTTGCAGATACTTTTAGTTGTTAGTTTGTTAAATTGGATAAAATCGATGAAAAATCATGCCCATAATCGATAAAAATCTATTTATCTGACACAAAAATTGAGCTATTAGGCTCATATTTATAATTATTCCATTCATTAATATGCCAAAAACTGGGCGAGATTGAATACCAGACCCGCCCACAATTAACAAAAATTACAATATTTGCCCTAAAAATTAATCCATACATCCCATCTCAACCATCGATGTGTTAAAAGTGGGCGTAATCGGATAACAAACGCATCCACAATATAGAGAAAATCTTATAAAGCTTACTGACACATGCATTATTTAAAGGCGGAATCACGGATCACCATACCTGACACGCCTACAATTTGTATATACATGTGGAGAGTATTTAAGACTTGGCCTAAACCAAATTTAGTGTCTTAACCTTTTTATATATACGTATACGTAATATAATCCTTTTTTTATTATCAACATTCTTTCATTTAATGTTTGCTATTAAAAGAAGACATAAACAGAGAATATGTAGAGTATGAATGCAACGATACAATGAGTAATTAATTTGTTTTATATTTTTTTTTTTGCAGTGTATTGAGCAAAATGGTTTTAGGTTTTTCATGGTATTTTCAAATCATCATTCTTTTGGGTTTTGTTTCTATGCGCTCTAAGTAGTGGCAGAGAAATATAATGCATACAGGTATGTACAGGTATGTATATATACATACATACATTCTTGATCAGCCTCAAGTTCTGAATCGTTTCGTTTGTATGCGTTGGTACGGTAATTCCTTGCCCTTGATGCCCTTGATTGATGAAAATGTTTGAGTGCTTCAATAATATCAAATTAAAATTGGTTTAACATTGAAACGAAAAAGTGGGCGTAGTAACATATCGGATACACCCACATTTTACAAAAAAAACTTCAGTTGATGCCGATTTCAACCACTGAGGTATAACGTGATGTAACGAATTTTTTTTAAAAGTGCTTACAAAAGGGCGCTACATGCATAAATTGGGAGGGTATCTCTGATCCGGTTTAAGCCATTATTGAATAGTTGCATAAAGTATGACATCCTCTGTACAGAAGGTGTGTGCATCCAACACTTTTTGTTATGTCGTCTTTTGCCCTGAATCAACCCGCTCTACAATGTACTGCTATTGCTGCAACAATGCCCATGTGAGACTGACTTTAATTTATTAGGTCAAACGCAAACATTTCACGAGGAAGCATCGGAAAACTTTTTTTAGTAACTATTTTAACCTTTTTTTTTTTTTGTATTTTCCCCAAAAATAAATTCTTGCTGCTGCACATTACCTTTTAGCGTCATTAGGACGTTAAGAAATTTATGGAAAATTTTAATTCATATTGACACAATGTCATGCCATTAGAGAAGGATGAAGACATGAACGTATGTAGCGTAAAATGCTATAAATTAACAGTCAACTCTTTAAACCACCCTCCGAAAAAAGCATTCTACGATAAGTTTTCATTGTTAAATTAAACACGTATGTTACATTTACTATTAGTCTGTTCTATTTTGTTTGTTTGTTTGTTGAAAAAACTGTCGAATCTGCACATGCGTTGGTAAAAAACACAGCAATTTAATTTATACTGTATCGGTGCTGTAGGGTATAATAAATTTCGTTTAGTCTTTTCGTTTTCTTCTCTTGAGCTGAACTTTGTTTTAGTGTTTATTAAAAGTTTAAAAACAGATTATGACAAAGTGCAGACGAAGGGAGAGCGCAAAGTTGAATAGAAATTTAATACTTTGGCAGCATGTTTCCAAAGACGCTTTTCGTGGTAGTTTCAAACTATTACAGACCCTATCAGAAAAATCTGATCAACCTCAAATTCGGACCATTGAATTCGTTTGGTCAATATCTATTGATCGCTAACAATTTTTTTAAATACAAGAATGTTTCTCACAAATTTAGCATTTCAGCAAAGGTTATGGACAGTGCCACGCCCATAAATTGTAAATCCCGGAAAAGCTACAGAAACTTCCAAATGTTTGCAAAAAATTTGACCAAAATCGGAGCAGTGGTTTTTTAGTTATAAGCCGAGGAAATATTTCATTAATTCTTGTGTGTGTGTATGTGTGGTCGTAATTTTGAAAATCACACAAAACATCAAAATGTTAGAAAAATACCAGGCGCTCAGAATTGCTCAGTAAGCTAAACTTGATTGAACATATTTTTTAAAGTTTTATAACTTGGAAACGGCTGGACGGATTTTGTTCAAACTTGTGGTGAAAACTTGTAAATTAAATAAGCTTTCCAAAGAAGCATAAAATAAGGGCGTGGCACCACCCATTTAGTTAATAAACGTACACGTATTTTTAAAAATGTGGTTTCCTAGGCAAATGGACAGTGCCACGCCCATAAATTGTGTATCCCCGAAATAGCTACAGAAATTTCCAAATGTTTGCAAAAAAATTGGTCAAAATCGTAGTTATCGTTTGGAAGTTATAAATAAAACAAAATTACCTTGTTTTTAGTGTGGTTGTTGTTATTATTTGTAGAATTTAGCAAAATCAGTGGAAATATTTTTTATTCCATTTTGTCAACGATAGGAGCTACCGTTTCCGAGATATAAGCGTTCAAAGTTTCCATTGTAACGTAATGCATGATTTCCATATAAGGCCATCTAGTAATTGAATGTCGTTCAATTACTCGTTTGTAAATCGTTTGTAAAGAATAGGTCAAGTATCAGATCATGTGATCTGTGCTTTCGTTAAATATATTTATTGTTTACTATTATTTCTACTAAATGGCGGTAATGCGTTATACGAGAAAGGTATCTTTAAAGTCTTATAACTTCTAAACGGTAGCTCCTATCGTTCTGAAAATTTTTGCGCCCCTTTTTCTAAATTCGATGAAGAATACATTAATCGGGAGATCGTGCCTCTAAGATGATCCATTTTTGAAAAAAAGAATACTTTGTAAAATGGGTTATTATCATTAAGTGGGCGGGTTCACGCCCATAAAATATACATCATTCTAAAGCTGAAGAATTTTCCAGCTACGGGCAAGTAGTTTGAACTAAATCCGTTCAGTGGGTTAAAAGTTACAAGCCATTGAATACGAGTATTGTGACAAAATGGAATAAAAAATATTTCCATTGATTTTGCTAAATTCTACAAATAATAACAACAACCACACTAAAACTTAAATAATATTGATTTGTTTATAACTTCCCAACGATAACTACGATTTTGATCAATTTTTTTGCAAACATTTGGAAATTTCTGTAGCTTTTCTCGGGGATTCACAATTTATGGGCGTGGCACTACCTATTTACTTAGGATACAACCTTTTAAAACCACATGTTGTTTATTAACTAAATTGGTGGTGTCACGCCCATATAATATGTTTCGTTTGAAAGCTGAATTAATTTACAAGTTTTCACCACAACTTTGAATAAAATCCATCAAACCATTTTTAAGTTATAAGATTTTGAAAAAGAGTTAAAAGTTTGGTGATGAATGTGGGCGTGAAATGTAAGTATTAACCTATGCGCGAAAACTGAAAGTGTCTGTGGGAAATTTAACCTCAATATCTAACACTTAAGTACCTTGAGATAACACACTAGACACGAACGAGCACATCTCTGTAGATCAACTCAGAATTTGATGGTAATAAATATTTCCGACATATTTCCTATTAGAGCATCTCTCTAAGTGTTGCAAACACAATGTTAAACTAAGCATAGAGGTTAATATAAAAAATAACTTTTACCATCAAAGCAATTGAATGCTGTTCAGTATTTCGATGGCTAGCGTTAAATAGAAATGTTGTTTGTTTTGTTTGTCCCTTCTTTATTAGTGTTAATATGATATTATAGGAGGATAATGTTGCTGCTATTGTTGTTGTTGTTGCCTCTAAATGTGCAAATGTTTTGTAGTTTGCTGTTGTTAAAAACCACACGTAAGGGTTGGAGGTGGGAGAAGATATTTTAGTTATGTGTTCGACCGTTCTGTATATGTGGGCGTATGTTGTTATAAATGAAATTGTTGTACGAAAATACAGCATAACGGTTGTACACGATTACACAAATATTGTATTTAAGTATATTTTGATGTACATATGGTGTGTTGTTGTTGTTGTGACCCCAGGCTTGCATACTTTAAACATATTCAGGAACAAGTATTACAGTATTCAATACAATATTTTATTTTATTTTATTTTATTTTATTTTAATTTATTTTAACATGTATTTTTTCATTCAACTGTTTTATTATTTTATTGTTAAGTCAAAAATGCCAAAAACAAATACAAATGCATTCAAAAAACTTTGAACTTGAAAATTTCAGTATTTTAAAAAGAAATATTGTGATATTTATAACAAATGGAAAAGGAATTATTTAAATTTGAATATTTTTTAATTCTATGAAAAATTATTTATAAAAACAGGCATAACTAGATGCGATGCAAATTGCATTTACTTACCATTCCCGAGGGCAGTGAATGAGACATGCGCCACATACGTTCGCCGCTGAGATTGCACAAAAAGAAAGAAAAAAAAAAACCAAAAACAAATATATGTAAATGAGATGAAAGAAACAGACACCAAAATATTTCAGCATTTGAACATTTTAATACATAACATATGTAATATGAAACAATAAGTAAATGTGTGACAAGAACACAAAATTAACCGATGGTGTGCTAACATGACACATAGACCTACTTGGCTAGATTGGCACAAACTTTGATGATGATCGGGGATTAAATATTTTTTGTGAGGCTTTTTTCCAGGTGTTACAAACGAAATGACAAAATTAGTATACCCCCTCTACAAAGTTGGAGATGGAGTTGTAACAAGAAACCTTAACTTGGCTTATGTTAAACCTTAAATACCCTTCACATGTATAATAGTGGGCGTGTCAAATATGTGATTACGCCCCCTAATAGTGATCAGCGTATCTGTAATCCAACCACGCCCATTTTTGCCACATCGATGGATGATTACAAATTTATATACCAAATTTCAAGTTTATAGCTCAATTTTTGTGGCAAATAAATCAATTTTTGTTGATTATGGGCGTGGTTTTTGACCGATTTTGCCCATTTTAAATAGCAATTTTCGTGAAAAAATTATCTGTACAAAATTTTAGCTCAATATCTCAAATTTTACAGTCTTGAATATGTCAATAACAGACGGACACCCAGACATATATGTCTAGATCGACTCAGTTTTTGATGCTGATCAAGTATATATAAATTTTGTAGGCATTGGATGCATCTTTTTAAGTGTTGCAAACGATATGACAAACTTAGTATACCCCCCTTCACATAGGAGGGTAAAAAAAGTTACCATTTCACAATTCGTTTCTGTTCTTTTGCTATTCTTGTATTGTACTTGTGCGTGTTTCCTAACAATGACTTTACATATCTTCAATTATTCATTTTTTTTTTTTTAACAACAAGGAACAGAGCAAACATTTGCTTTCCAAATTGTCAGAATAATAGTTATAAAGTGCGTGCACGAGAGTCTAAATAAATTTATTCTCTAAGGACTCTACATTCGTGCATTTTGAAACCAAGTGAAAATGTTAAAGTCGATTAAGCTGGACCTACATCTACACCACTTAGCTCCTTAATGCCATCATTAGTTTAAGTGTATCAATAAATGCGAGGCATTGTCATTTAAGTCACATCGTAAAATATTGTTATATAGAAAAAGTTCTGAAACAAATTTTCCTAAAAAAATATTAAGAATTACGATTTTTTTCCATATAAAGCCATTTTTTTATATTATAAACCTTAAATAGGGAGTGATTCTAAAAAACGGTACAATTCGATGACTCATTGGGCCAATATTACATAAATTTCAAATTTCAGCGAATATTAAAATTGCATGGACAGACAGACGGACATTGTTAAATTCATTAAAATTTTGATTCTGCATCGAAGGATAGACGGACAAAGTTAAAACGATTCAAATTTTTATTCTAAATCGATTGATATGAATGAAGGTAAATATGACATTTGCAATTTAGAAGTTACAAACATCTGCCCAAACTTAATACACCCTTTGCCACAAGGGCTGATGGGGTAAAGTTGCAACAAAAAAAGTCTAAGTGTAACACTGTAGTATAATTTTAATAGAATGCCTGAAACTCTATCACTACGTACTCCGTATACTCCGTATATATTAAGGTTGCCCTTTACACGTTTTCCATTTTAACACTTTAGTTTATGAAATGTACACTTAAACACACATGCAAACATATATTTTATGTTATAAACATGTGTACACATGTACATTTCGTTAAAAAAAAATTTTTTACAAAAGTTTTTTTTTAAAGATCGAAACTCAGGAGAAAAACCCCGGGCTGGGTTAAGAACCCTTATATAGATAGTATTTTAATTTAAAACTTTCCATTTCGGAGTATTATACACTGTCTATTAGACCTCGTTTGAGGACCTCGGGTAGTAAGTGCGGGGTGTATTCATTTTGATAAAATACGCTATGGTTCTATTTGGTACAGTTTCAATAAGAATCGTTTTTAAGTCAAAATATATCTTGGCACCAAATTTCATCAAATTCTCAATCTCAATCTCAAAAATTAAATACAAATATACCAAGTACAAAAGCTAAATTGGAGTGACATGGGCGTGGTCTTCAGTAGAATATGTACTACATATCAACTTACAAGTTAGATTCTATACAAATGAAGTTCTGTGGGCTTCTATAGAAACCCTACACGCCCACTTTTTGCTACATCCATTGGAATGGTTCCTTTTAAGTATGTGTACCAAAATTAATGGATGGACATGGCTAGATCGCCGCAGATTTTGATGCTATTCAAAAATATATGTTTATACTTTATCGTCTCGGATGCTTCCTTTTAGATATTTCACACGGAACCACGAACTTAGTTTTTAAGAAGGGTATAAACATTTTTCATAATAATACATCGTAAACCGTGACAAATGACATTAAATACTATAATTACTGTTGAAGGAAAGACGAAGTCTAAAGGAGTTATATTAGAAAATGTGTCTACACAATGTCTGGCATTATTTTAATAGATAAAGAGGGGTTTCAACAACTCTTGACGTAGCCTTATTACTCAGGTACTTAAAATATAGGAATACGTTATTTTAATGGAAGATTATGATATATAAAAACTTAAATTTAACACCTCTGGCGCTATTAAAGTCGAAAGAATGCTGTTTGGAATATCTAAAAATGAACACCAGTAATAGCACATTTTTCATATATTCTTAATGGGAATAAAAGTCTGAATCGATGTGATTAGGCTTATATTTTAGACAGCGGCCCAGTTCTTTCATTGACGGACGTATAGACAAAAACTATTCTTCTTTAAACATAACCTTTATTGTTGGAGAAATCACTAACTTTTGGTGTAGCTAAATAGTTTTTGGACATTTTTACATGGTTTTTTTTTTAATTTTCTTTTTTATGCCAAAAATTCTTTTTTTTTTATTATTATTACAACCTTAAACTAGATAGATGGACATTGCAATTCGTTTCTACCATAAATGTAATGTTTTAGAGTTTTGGCGACTCAAGTCTGCCATCTAATGTTAGTGGTTATTTTATAAATTTGGTTTTTAATTTTATTTCAACAACTTTATCTCTCTCTTTCTGTAACATACACTCATGTATAATCTACTTCAATCTAAACATTTTTCAACTCTCAACATACTTTCTTCATTTCACTTAATTTGAAAAGTTGAACACTTTTAACTTTTTATTAATTAATAAGTATATAAGTATTGGACTATTCGACGAAAGCAGAAATGGAAAATTGAAAATTGTATTTTCTAAACGGAAATAAAATTGATAGATGGGAAATATAACACAGAGATCCAAAGATACATGAATGACGCCATTTCTTGTTCTTGGTAACATGTCAAGATATTTAAATAAATGTTCGAAAAGCGTTTTCCCCCCCCATTCACATAGTGTAAGAATGCTAAATATTGATGATGATGGTATCATTTGTTTCACATATTTATTTATTTATTTTATTCCGTTCTCTGGCACATACCGATGTCACTCACTTATAATATTGTGTATATACGCACAAGTATAGAATATCAACCTTAAACTTAAGTTGTGTGAAGACGACCCCAATAGGAGGCAGATAGTCAGTTAGCCAACTAATGAACGTACCAACAAGCTATCCAGCCAACCAGTCATCTTAGTGTCCCTGAACTTTTCGTTCTATTACATTTTCTTGCTTTCAATAATTTTTCCTTCTTTTTTGTTCAATTTCATAAGTGTGTTAGAATAACACAAGCGTTCAGATAGATTAGTTGTGAATATTATCATATTGTAACTGCCATACCTTTAAATGTTACTTTTGGAATATTATGTATATAGGTTAGTGTCGGTGGCCAAGGGTCATTTACATTCTTCAGTAGCTCTTTGTCTTATTGAAGAACTTACTATCTCTATTTTATGGTAAATTATTATTATTATTATTTTATTCTAAACGAGAGTTTCTGTTAACGGCCTTCTTGATATTTGCATTAAAAATTTTTCATATTTTTTTATATTTTCCACATAAGGTGGGAGATACACTAAGGTTATTGACACTCAGAAGAAGTAAGATCCTACAAAGCACATGTACTGTACAAAGTTGATCAGCATCAAAGTCTGAATCGAATTAGACATTTATGTCCGTCAGTTGTTGGCATTCTCATGGTCGTAAATTTTGAGCAGAACATTTTTTACAGACAATTTTAGGGAAAATGGGGAAAATCGATCAAGAGCCACACCCTTAATCGACTAAAATCTATTTATTTGCCCTAAAAATTGCGCTATGATGATGTTGAAATTTGGTTGACATATGTATAATTATCCCAATCATTGATGTGGCAAAAATGGGCATGGTCATATAAGGTAAACGGCTACAGTCGATACAAATAATGAATAATCCACAAAATTTTATATACCTTCTACAGCCTATGAACTTAGTTCTCATATATTTGACTATCTCATCCATCGATGTGCCAAAAAGGGGGGGTGCGGTCGAATAATATACACAACAACAATTTACAGAACACTTTATAAAGCTTAAAACTCGACTTGCAAGTTGATGCCTAATAAATTATAAGAGAGCATAATCAAATGCTTTCCACGCCCACCATTTCTATGTAGATGTAGAGAGTATTTAACATTTGGTTATTTGTCGTTTCTCTAAAGGAAAACTATTTAAATATTTGAACAAAGCGTCTTCCTTAGCTGATGTGTATGAGAAACGTAAAGATTACCAAATTGTAAATGTAGCCTGACTCTACTTTCCTCCAAAGCCTGCTTTTAATTGAGCTAATCTATATTCAATAAGCGTAGGATAGGTTAATAAAACCAATGCATGCTCTTATACAGTTCTTGGTTGATGTGGTGGGAGGCAGAGTCCTGGGATATTGTAATTTAAGGGTTTTTTAGTTTAAGTTGACCTTCTCCTCCTTCTCTTCTAGGCTAGCTTCTGTTTTCTCTTTGTTGTGTATCTGCCACATTCACACACAAACACACACTTATATAAGTTGTTTTATTTTAATCGTATTCATATGTTTAGTGTTTACTTCTCTCAGGTATTGCTATGTTTTTACATATTTTACTATTTTGTGTTATATTCGGAATTTCAAACTGTATATATATAAAACGCCTACACTACCAATGAAATGTCAATGTAGTCCCATGAAAATTCAATTCAATTTTTTTTTTTTTTTTATATGTGACATTTTGTGTGTATGTGTAGTAGCTTCATGCCCTGTTTACCGGTCTCGGTTTAAGTTAATTTAGTTGGACTGGAAATTGTATGCTTAAGAATGAACATACATACAATCGATTGTTGAGCTTTACAGTATTTTAACTTAAATATGTTACAAGTTTTATTGGTTCACTGTTAGGTATGTACACATATGTTTATGTTCATAAACTTGGCATGTGTGTACACTTACACGGGTAAGTGTTAAGTTTGGCATTCCTTTTGCAACACTTGGAAGTAGGCATCAAAGATGCTACAAAATATGAAAAACTGAATGGATGTCGGTGTGTCCGTCTCATGTTGGTATTCGTACGCTCATAAATTTTGAGATAATGAGTTGAACTTCTTCCCATATTATGATACTTTTATGGCAATACTTTAAACTAATTGTAGCATAATTTTAGGAGCTTAATGGTATAGGGTATTAGTCACTTGTTTATCACGAATCAATCAATAACTGATTCTATTTAAGTATAATCACCCACCCTTTATATGTTTTCTGTGTGTATCACAAGACCGTTAACTGTCACTTGAGTTGATTATACTTTTTAAAAATATTACTAAAAAGCAAAACAATTTTAAGATATAATAGAACCATTAACAAATAGTATTAACATGAAAGAAGAATAAAGAATTCATAATTTTAGAATCACATTTTATTTAATTTTTTTTTTTTTTTATTCTTTATTGAAAACATTTTGAGGTCAAATATTTTTATAAAATTTTGAGATAACTAGCCCACGCTAGCGTAAGTTTATACGTTTCGTTAATTATAAAAAAAAAAAAAGGAAAAAATATATGAAAATTCTTTCAATACATGTTTAGTATACGTACAGGAGGTTCACCAACCGTAATGGACCAACACGAACGGAATTGGGTCAAGGCTCTGACATAGTTTATGCACACAATTACATGAACATGGATATACAATATACATGTGTATATATGAACCAACTTGAAATTGGATAGAATACACAATAATGAAATGCACAAAAGATTCACAATTCATAAGAATGGACGATAAGATAAGAAAACGAATTGGGGAAAACGCCGTGCTAGTGTGTGTACACTATGCTTTACTTTGTGCTCCTCACACAAATTACAATAAAATGTACAACATAACTTAAGCACACATTTTTGAGAGTCTTCATACAGTCTTTATATAAAACAACCTGAATGTTAGTTATGATCCTTAACACAACATAATTTTTTTAAGTGTATTCAACTTAGATTTTAAACATCAGCGAAGCTGTTGATTTTTTATCAAATGGCATCACAACTTCTTCAGAAAAGTATATCAAAAAATCTACCATTTTTAACTTTGTTAAAAAAAGTGGAAAAAAAATAACTTAAAAATCATCGGATTGTGCTTAAACTTGTCACAAATCAACCTCATAATAAGTGGAATAAATGCGACAAGTTTCATTGGAAAATATCAAAAATTGTGAATTTTTTCCATATAACGACAATTTGCTAGAGCCCGAAGTAATGTTTTTCACTGCAATGCAAGTTTTGAACTGTTGTAAAATTGAGCAAAAATTTACTGATTTCACTCAAACTTGTCTCAAGTCTATCTAAAGACAAATGGAATATATCAAAAATTGTAGATTTTTTCCATATAACTATTTTTTCATAATGCGTCAAATGGTCTTTTGTCACAACTGTTTGATTTGTTACACCGAAAAATGAACGCAACAAAAGAATTTATATATGGTTTAAAAGTTTAATTTCTCGCGTGCACTTCATATTAATTCGGAGTTTTTTTTTTTTTAAATTTTATTATCAAAAATTATCCCACTTTAACAAAAATTTTTCCACTTTAACAAAAGTTACAATGAAAACTTTGAACGCTTATATCTCGGAAACGGTAATTCCTAGCGTTCTGAAAATTTTTGCGCCCCTTTTTCTAAATTCGATGAAGAATCTATAAATCGAGGTAATCGTGGCTCTAGGATGATCCATTTTTGAAAAAAAGAATACTTTGTAAAATATATTATTGTATTTAAGTGGGCGGGTTCACGCCCATAAAATATATATCATTCTAAAGCTGAAGAATTTTCCAGCTACGGGCTGTTAGTTTGATCTAAATCGGTTTAGCGGTTCAAAAGTTACAAGCTATTGAATACGAGCATTGTGACAAAATGGTATAAAAAATATTTCCACTGATTTTACCAAATTCTACAAACAATAACAACAATCACACTAAAACTAAGCTAATATTGATTTCTTTATAACCTTCCAACCACAACTCCGATTTTGATCAAATATTTTGCAAACATTTGGAAATTCCTGTAGCTTTTTCGGGGATATACAATTTATGGGCGTGGCACTGCCCATTTGCCTAGGAAACAATTTTTTAAAAGTACATTCTACATGTTTATTAACTAAATAAGAGGTGCCACGCCCATACTTCTTTCAAAAGCTGAATTAATTTACAAGTTTTCACAAAAATCCGTCCAGCCGTCCAGAAATTATTACCCCTTCAAGTGACCACCTGTGTACGCGCGTTTACACCAATAACAATGAAACCTAAAATCGAAATTGAATCCTTACAACAAGTAGAGATTGCTTTAATCATCAGATGCATATATTATGTTATAAGTTAGTTTTCCTACATATTGAATTTTAACACATGCCCTACTACAGCAGCTGTTACTACTACATATAAAATTTCACAGTATGAAACCAAATAGAATCCTCTAACAAAGTACAACAACAACAACAGCAACAAAAAACCCAATCTTTCCATTTCATTGATTTTAGCAGACTACACATGTCCTTTTCACTGTTTCAAGTCAGTACAAATAATCACACAGTTCACTATAAGAATAGTAAACGAGCCATATGCACTAACAGTACTAACTTATAGATTTTCGCGTCCCCGCACCATCCGTTTTATATTTCTTTTGTGTCCTGTTTTGTATATATTTATAGTTGGTATAGAAGTGTAAAACAAGTGAAAATGATAAAGTCGGTTAAGCTTAAGCATTTAATATCCTACACGATTAGGCTCCTTAAATTATATTACAATTAATTAGATTGTATCTGTATACCCAAGGCACTGCCATATATGAAACTAATTAAATAATTAATTATTCATCAAATTTTGTTAAATATATAAAAAGAATTGAGATTTTTTACCATATAGAAACCTTTATTATAATAGTACCTTATATGGGGAAGGGTTCTAAAAATAGTTCGATTCGGTTCATTTTCAATAGAGTTTCTCTTTGGTTCAATAGAAGTCCTTGTACCAAATTTCTTCTACATATCTCCAAAAATGTAACCTGTAGCTTGCACACAAATCTACATAGACAGACAGACAGACAGACGATATACCTTTTCCATCATATACATGTATGCCGGCACAATAAGGAAAATATCTACTTTTAGGTATTTTTACATATATACACCAGGGTAGATAATACCGATCGATTCAGAAACACTTTTTGAAATAATTTGAGAATGTAATATGTATTGTATTCCACGTCAGATTCTGAACAAAATAATTTCTTTGTAAATTGTGGGCGTATTTTTCATATGATTCCACTCATTTTTGGCATTAATCATAAACATGTGTGACTTCATACCACAATTTTTGAATGTAATAAATACATTTCTGGAAATTTCAACTTAATATCCTAACGGCAAATTTTCGATCTCAAAAGATTTATAACATGCACTAGATAGTTTTCTTCTTTTACTGCTAACACAGTGGACCTACATGTTGGAGTAAATGAATCGCCCTTAACGTACCCCTGATCTATCTAAACTATTCTAAAAACAATATCTAATAAATACGTGCTAAGGTCAGTTTCAGCCTCTTCTCGGTATTGAAAACAGAACAACTACCTTAGCTACTACCCCCCTTAAACATGCAGCTTATTTAAAGAACTTTACCCCAAAAATTTCCTAATATAAAGGTGTCCGCCCTTAAAGGATGACGATATCATACACCTATCCACGTCGTTTTACATTTACAAGTTGTACTAGGGTAAAGAACATTCGACATTCGCTTTAAACGTCTTTCCTTCACAATTATAGCGTGCGGAAACTAATTTGATAACTCGTGCAACGGTTTTTCTTGTTGCGGTATTCGTGTCATCTCACTGTGCAGTCAACATAATTTATGATTTACAAAATTATTTAATTAGATAGGATCTACGAAACAGTCTAATATATGAAATTACTGGAATTTTGTTTTAAAATTTTGTTTTTAAAAGGATCTACATATAGTAAATCATTATTTTTAAAGTAAAACAGTGAAAAAAACGAAAATAAATAAGTGAAAATGTTATAGTCGACCACTTAAATTATGCTACAATTAATTTATTTGTATAAGTAAACGCGAGGGGTTGCCATTTCAGTCATTTTAAGAAAATGAAAAGGGTTCTACAAAGGATCGCATTAGGTTCAAATTTGTGACAGCCCTAATTATTAATTGAATTGACTATATTTCGCTAATTTTTTTCAACAAAATATTAAGAATTACAATTTTTTACCATATAAAGACTTCCCTTTATAATAAAACCTTATATGGAGAGGAGTTCTAAAAATGTTCCAATTCGGTCTATTTTCAATAGAATTCCTCTTTAGGCTACCAAATTTCATCAGAAATATCTCAAAAAGTGCGACCTGTAGCTTAAGCACAAATTTATGGACAGACAGACAGACAGACAGAAAAAAATAAATCGATTTAAATTTTGCTTCTAAATCGATCTATAAAATTAAAGGTGAATGTAATATTATTTGCCGTTTAGGAGTTACAAACAATCGCACAAACTTATTGTACCCTTTCACATATGGCATGCAGAGTATAAAAACAAACTAAATCAAAGTCGTGTAATATTTACAGACCAACCAATAATAATGCAGTATAGCGTTAGTTAGTGGTCAGTGGCAATTATTCAGATGACTTATAAGCGATTTCAATGTCATATTAAAGTTTTAATATATGATATAAGATAATGATAGAGATTTGTTGCTATATATATTTGTACAGCCCTGTGAGTAGTGCACAGTAGTACCGCAAAAGATACTATACGTAACCCTTCACCACATATCTTCAAGATCTTATATACAAATTATAATAATAGCTCTAACAAGTTACTGTATATTAATGTGCAGGCAATAATCTGCAGATAATAGATAATTGTATGGCAATGATATTGGTTTTAGAGTGCATTTTAAGGAACGATTACAAAACTTTTTTCACATGTCTGTGTCTAGCCAAATAACATACGTATATATATAAAGGGGGTAATCAAATAAATGTTGTACATCGTGAATGTGTGTGTGACTGAAGTATAACCATTTGGTAATTACACAGGTTGTTGAAATATTTCATATAAAGACATGCCTTTTTCAAGATTAATGTATACATTTGTCTTAAAAATGAATGTTCCTGGAGAACGAGAGAAATTATTAATTAATTAATTCTTTTCAATAGCATATGCAACGAAATAAAATGCAGTGATTTGTTTGTTTCTTAATTATTAAATAGCATATTTACCGATACATTTTCAAAATTGAATTGTGTTTGCCACGCCTTCTCTTTCAAGTTATCCTTAATAATTTGTTTTGTGTCTTTGGTTGACGCAGTGTTATAAGTAACAATTAACTTGAGGATAGTTTATCAGTTTATATTTGTAGGTATAGTATTTGGAAAGCACCGCTTATTTGGACACTTATTGGTTAGTTTAAGATTGTTCACATTATTTACTAGTTACTTGCCAAGCTTCTTTAAAATGAAAACGAAATGAATGAATTTTTTTTTTGAAAATAATTACAAAACAAAAGGCCACAGTTTGTATTATATAATAAATAATGGAAAGTAAAGATTATTTAGAAAATGGAAGGATGAGAATAAGAAAACAATAAACAAAACAGTAGTAATAGATGAATACATATTAATAAATAGCAAAGCAAAGTCAAGTCATAGACATTGTCAATGTTAATAATGTTCACCTTCTTGGGATTCATAAAGAAAGGCAAAAAGATAAAAACACGATGTTTACAAGTGGTGGCGTGCACATGTGCATTGAGTTGGGTCACAAAAATTATTTATATTGAAGTAAATTAACTTGTTTTTGTTCAATAATTTATCAATATTTTGTGGAGCCCCTGAAATTTCTCTCTCTCTCTCTCTCTCTCTCTCTTTTAAATGGTACAATAAACTTAGTATGCGGCACAATATAATTTCATAGGGTATATAAAAGACATTGCGCCACTTGAATATGAAACAAAGTTAGATTTGTGTGATTACAAAATATATCCATAACAATACGATACTTTTGAACTTTACTTATATTTAATAAGAGCGAATATTAATTTCTGAACTAAGCATGTGCTTGCATAAACAAGTGGAGGGAGCAGAGTCCTGATAATTCAAAACACAACCAGATGAATGTTTGAAATGCCAACCTACAGATGTTGTAGTTATTACACAAATCGAGTATTACCAATTAATTACATACATGGTGGTATAGCTTGGATATATATATATATACAACATATATTATGTAAATATATTTTTTTTTTTTCAAATCTTGTAGAAAAGAAATTATAATCTAAAATTCAACACAATCTGAACTTGTTCGATTTAAAGAAAATATATATATATATGTATGTATGTATATAAATACACATAAATATGATAAATTCAAAATGACATATATTGATTTTTATATTTTTACCTTGGCTTATAACCATTATATCCATAAGGTGCATAAGACCCATTTTTAATATTATACCCGTAACCGTACATTAATAAAATTTTACAGGAAAATATTTATAAAAAGGAAACTTTATATATTTACGTTTACGTTATATGTGCTCTTTCGGGACTATTAGTTCTTAACTGAAAAAAAAAAAAAACAAAAAGAAAACAAAACATAATTTTTTTTAATTCACTTTTTAATAAATCAAATAAGTGGCAACTTTTAGCGATCATGTAGCCTTAAATAGATTACAGAAAGCAAAATGCCGGCATATCATGTCCGCATGCAAACATACACACACACACACACATACACGCGCACGAGTAAGCATGGGTTTAAAACAAAACAAAAAAACATTAACATGATCCCTCTTGAACATTTAAGAAAAATTCATTTCTTCTTTTTTTTTTCATTTTTTTCTCGTTTGGTTTTAGTTAAACGCGTTCACTATTTGGTGAATATGTTTGTAGAAGAGCTTAACTGTTCTAATATGAATTAAAAAGATTACAAAAAATTTGTATAATTTTTAAATCAAATGCATAAACATGAGTGGAGTGCACGTTCTTTAACAATGTTTCTACATATACATCCCACGCATAATACTCGGACGTTTCACGTACGTGTTAGATTCACGATTGAATATTTAGAATACTTTCTAACCGATAGCAGATGTAATAACATATTTTTACTGTACCACCAGATATACTGTACACCAGCATTTTATTAGACCGCTTCCCCAAAAATTTTCGCACATTTATTAATGCCTGTATCATTCAAACTAGTTTTTCTGCCATTTCTATAACCCACAGTATACACTACTATATGTTTGTGCTAGTTTGTTCTGTTTTTTTTTTTTGTTGTTTCTTATTTTGTGATACCAAAAACTTTTTAGAATACACACCACATATATAACAGATTTTACAGGAAAATTAGCTGCAAATTAGTTGTTGCAGTTTGCCATTTGAGAAAATCGAAAGCGTATTTTGTTTTTTAATGTTATTTTTCTATTATCACACTCCAACAAAAAAAATTATTATTAATTAAGCCGTTTTGTACACAAGAAATTAAACTCGCTAAGCGAAAAATAACACGGTGAACAAAGCCTGCATAGTTTAGAAGCAAATATCAAAGCGGAACTAAATGAAATCGGACAAATGTAAAGGAACTTAACAATTAGCTAAAGGCTCTCTACTCTCAAACAACTACACAAATATTTTTAACATTTTTAAATTGAATAAATATTAATTAAAAAGTGACCAATAGAGGCGCGCAAGCACGAAGTAAAGAGGATTTGGGATAGAAATAATTACGTGCAAAATCTGAAAATGTATCCAGTGGCCACTTTTTACTTTATATTGAGAATCATTATTTCCTACTATATTAGGTTTAGAGAGAGACTGCGTTATCTGTATGCTGTACATCTATCGTAACTGGAAATAATCGTTTGTAGCTTAATAAAGAGAGTGTAAAGGATGCGGAAATAATTCTTATACGACTTCTGTGATAAACAATTTTTTCCCATAATTTGGATATTTTAATTGTAAAATTTTACATTATTATAACAATTGTTCTTTAGTTCTTGGTCTTAGACCGATATTAACACCTGTTTTAGAACGTAATATCAATTTCATGGTTGGTTGAATGTCAGCTCCCAAAGGTAACAGTTCAAAATGTTGTAGAACTTTAACAATCACAGTACGCATCTCATATAAAGCAAAACGTTGACCAATGCAATTGCGGGGACCAGCACTGAATGGTATGAAAGCATAAGCTGGAACTTTGCCATTATCTCTTAGATGCCGTTCAGGTTGAAAACTACATGGTTCCGAAAATAACGACGGATCGCGTAACATTTCCCACAATAAAATAATAATATTGCTGCCTTTAGGTATAACGCTGCCATCTGAATAAATGGTAACTATATTAAAACTGATAAGTGTTTTCATATTACTGTTGTCCTATATTTACCAAATTTTAATTCTTCTGTTAGGGCACGCCCTATAGCCATTATAGGGGGATATAATCGTAATGATTCCTTTATGCAACAATTTAAATATTCCAAATTCTGCAAATCATTAAACGTAATTGGCTGCTGCATATCTTCACTTAAATGGGTAGAAATTTCTGCATATAATTTTTGCTGTACCGTGTAATGCCGCGCTAAAGCATATAAACAGAATGAAATGGCGGAACTGGTGGTGTCGTGCCCTTCAAACATAAACGTATTCACTTCATCGCGTATTTGTTGTTCGCTTAAACGTTCACCATTTGCACTAGCTTGCAATAACACATCCAAGAAGTTTGGCCTGTCCTTAATACCCAATTCAACTAACGGCTCATTTACATTGTTACACACATCCGGATTACTGTTTAGATATTCTTGACGTTCTTTTATTATTTGAGCGGTAAAATTATGCATTACACGTATGCCATCTTGCCGCATGCGATGAGTTCGTGGTGCTGTTAAACGTCTCAAGGTTGGTATAGCCAAATTTATCCTTACAAAACTATTTGATACGATATCAGTTACGCTAAAATTTTATATATATGAAATGAAAAAAACACATATTATCAGCTGGCAATTAAGGATTCATACACTTTTATGGATTTGGTGAACTCAGATTCAGCATTTAATTGAGCATTAATAGACACCCCCATGGCGGCCTCTAGAATACAACACACATTTAAAATGGTACAATACATCAAAAAGCTGAACAGAAATTTACCAGCTATTATGTCCAATGTAAGCAAGCCCACCAAATCGTATACATTTACAACTTGATGGCCATCAGCATAGAATTTCAGTTTTTGTATAAAAACATTAGTCTGACGATCAAAAATTTGTACGAATTGTTCCAATATCTTAAAATGAAAAGTCGGTGTAATAATTTTACGCATTTGTTGCCAATGTTTACCGCTGTTCAGTAATAAACCACGTCCCAACCAATCCCGTAAAAATCCATATACGAAATGTTTGTTCAAATGTAATTGACTGCTCAGCAAATTATCAACCAGAGCATGATCAACTGTGACTACAACAATACGACCCATTACAAGAGCATAGAATGTTTTACCAAAACGTTTTACAAATTGTGGCCACTTGATATGGAAATCTATTAAGAGTTTAAAAATCCTATAGTTGTGTTAGTAGGAGGGCATCTGGGAATATACTTACTATCTGGAGTCATGGTACTGAGTACCAGTAGAGAGCCTATAAATGGTATTTTCGATACAATTGGTATATTTTTTAATGTATCAGTAATGCTCCATCGCTTGTAGCAGTCATATAGAATGAAGCATCCAAACAACAGAATTATTTCCAAAATCATTTTGTTACAATTTAACATTCAATCTAATACAAATAGAATTATAAAATTTTTGATAATTATTTGAAAAGAAAAACAACTGAATATGTTACAGCAAGTCGGTTACGCCCGTGCGATCGGGTTCAAATTTGTTACACCCATTTTATGAAGCTTATAACCAAATTTTGTCAAAAAATTTTAAAAATTGCAATTTTTTGCCACATAATGAGTTCCTTTATATTATAAACCTTATGTGGGGAGGGATTCCAAGAATGGTCCGATTCCGTTCACTTTCAATAAAGTTTCTTTTTGAGACAAGATGTGCTTTTGTACCAACTTTCATCGAAATATCTCAAAAAATGCAACCTGTAGCTTAAGCATAATTTTATATGGACAGACCGACGAACACAATTTTGATTTTGAATTGATCGGTATAATTTAACGTGGGTGCAGAATTTACCGTATTCGACTTACAAAAACATCCGTACAAACTTAATACACCCTTTACCCACACACAGGGTATTAACAATTGATACAATTTTGCAATTGATCACCCTGCACCACTTATTTCATATAAACTGTATTCTCATCTTAAATATAATATGGTTGTTGTTGTTGTTGTTGTTGTTGCAATTGTACTGTTGTATAAAAAAAAAAAAACACTTTGTGGTAATGTTGCGCCAATACACCATACAACCGGTGTACAAACTAAATGTATACTGCATGCAGCCACCACGGAACGCATTGCACAAGCAATCAATTTATTCAAATGTATACAGGGTGTGCCAATCCATTGGCAAAAAATATACAACACTTTTCTTTTTCCATAAGTTAAGCTTGTTAATTATATGTAAAATTATTAAATTTTTATAAATTCTTGCAGAGCAACAATTTTTCTAAAATACGAAAACCCACGACAAGTAAGCCCTCAAAACAATGCCAATGCATTTGATACTAACAATTCTGTGCATCCAACAGTGCGTACGCTGATTTATTTTGAAGGTGCAAGCTTTCACAGAAAAGCTCTCTCTAACTATTTCCTACTCACTCAATGAAATTTTCTTACTCAAATGAAAAATCACTCAAGTAAATTTATTACGTGATATAGGTTGAAACCTATTATTAGTTTGTTTCGCGATTGTTTTTCTACACAAGTACAAGGTTCAGCACAAACTCTAATTAGAATTAAATTATAATCAATTATTGTTGAAATTTATGATGAGCACACAATTCATCATTATACCCTACACCACCTTTGATAGAGAAGGGCTTCAGATATATGCAATTGTTATTATATCAATTGTGTCAGAAACATTTTCTAAATAATAAGCATGTCCGCAATATTTATATGTAGATGTGGAAGAAAACGATTTGGCCTAAGCCCTATTCAGAAGAAATTCGAATTGTTTAAGTCAATGAAATTTTTCAAATCTATTCAATACTAAATAAATTAAAGAGTAGTAAATTTAGAAATCATAATTTTCGCGGCTTTAGGCCCACATGAATACCCGTGGTTGAGCGTAAAATTAAAGTTATAACTGGTTTCACTTCAGGACCCATGGGCAATAGTTCAAAGTGGCGCACTACTTTACTAATAATACTCTTCAATTCCAAAATTGCAAATTTCTGACCAATGCAGTTACGGGGACCAGCGGAAAATGGTACATAGGCGAACGGATCTAAGATGCGACTCTCCTCATTAAGAAAACGCTCCGGCACAAATTCATTGGGATTTTTAAAATAATCACCATCACGTAGAACAACAAAAATGCCAATAGTTATGTTGGTGCCAGCTGGTATTTGCTTGCCACCTAAAACACATTTCTCACATGTTACATCCTCGTTTTAGATTTTATTAAAAAAAAAACTACTTACATATATTTACATCCTCATTGAAATAACGTCCAATTATAGGTACCGGAGGATATAAACGTAAAGACTCCTTGATCACACACTCCAAATACTTTAATTCACTTAAATCTCTCAAAGAAATCTCTTTGTCGGGATCTGTTCCCAAAACTTGTATTATTTCATTGAAAATTTTCTGTTGTACGTCCGCGTGACGCGAAATCAGGTACAAAGTGAATGAGATACCACTGGTGGTGGTGTCGTGACCCTCAAACATAAAAGTATCAACTTCTTCGCGGATATCTTCGTTGCTTAGAGGTTCATTATTGATGGTAGACTGTAATAAAACATCCAGCAAAGCCAAGCGATCCTTCTGGCCGTATTCATTGTTCGTATTGGGCCACACATATGTACCAGACTGCTGAGAATGCTGTAGAGTTTTACGGCGTTCTTTAATTATATTTTCAGTAAAGTCATGCATTAGTTTAACGTTGTCCATGTAAAGTTTATATTCTCGTGGAGCTGTGAGACGGAAAATCCAATTATCACGTTGCCATATATTGATAAAGCGTTTGGTAGTTATGTTGGATACTCTAAAGAGAAGATCGTTTATACACATTCTTTTATTGCAGTAGCAACGTATATTTCCTTACTCCTGAACTGCTCTCACATAAGGGATTTGTGAATTTTGTTGGGCATTAATTTTAACCCCCATAGCCGTTTCTAAAGGGAAAATAGAAGGTAAATAAAAGGTAAATAAGTTCACTTGAATATAAATTATTATATATCCACTCCACCTGCTATAACATCCAAGGCGGTCAAGCCTACTAATTTGTAAATATCAATTGGTGTTGTGCCATCCGCTTTTTCATAAAGTTTTCCTATCAAAATTTTCGACTGTTGATCAAATATTTCCACAAATTGTTCCAATATTTTAAAATGAAACGTTGGTGTTATAATTTTACGACGGGCATGCCATTTCTTCCCCGTACTCATTAATAGCCCAGTACCCAACCACTCGTGCAATAAATTGTACAAATTATTCTTCGTTATATGTTGGGTTGAGCTAAGAATAACTTCTAAATCTTTCGGGTCACATGAAAAGACGGCCAAGCGCTGTAAAACCCATATACGAAATATTGGTCCATACCGTTGACGATTGTTTAGAATGAAACCCATTACATCTAAAAATAAACAATCAAGTCGTAAAGTAGACTTTCACAAAGATCTCTAAGGTGA
This sequence comes from Ornithomya fringillina, assembly GCA_963978525.1. Classification (NCBI taxonomy): domain Eukaryota; kingdom Metazoa; phylum Arthropoda; class Insecta; order Diptera; family Hippoboscidae; genus Ornithomya; species Ornithomya fringillina. The sequence goes on from OZ021693.1 coordinate 21,586,983, forward strand.
AAAGTTGTAACTCTCTACTTAGGGTTGGGTCTATATATATTCCGATATTGATTTCTACATAGGTCAGGAATTTTTCAAGTTGATGTTATTTTTGGAAGAAGGAATACTTTGTAAAATGAGTTATTATATTAAAGTGGGCGGTATCACGTCCATAATATATATATCATTGTAAAGCTGAAGAATTTTCCAGGTACGGGCAATTAGTTTAAACTAATAAATGTTGTTTATTTACTAAATGGGCAGTGCCACGCCCATATAATGTCTTTCGTTTGAAAACTTATTTAATTTACAAGCTTTCACCATAAGTTTAAACAAAATCCATCCGGCCGTTTCCAAGTTATAAGATTTTAAAAAATATGTTCAATCCAGATTGGCTTTTTGAGCAATTTTGAACTCCTGGTGATGAAAAATTTGATTTGATATGACTAAACACATTAAAGTTATTATATACCAGCTACAGTTAATGGAAAAAGTACTAAAACAAGAATTCTGTTGATGTTCGTGTTATTAAAATAAAAGTTCAAGTTCAAGATCAACTTTGCATCTGTTGCTAAAAACCTCTACAATCAAACTACAAACATTACTTAATTAAATCATAAATTCATGTATACTATATAGGCGAACATTTGTTTGTGTGTACGTGTGTTTGCAATTATTAAAATATGTATGTTTTTCCGAAAACAGTAATTGTGCATGTATTAACCAAGTACACAAACATATCGTCATACTTTCTTCGGATGTACATATATTGTACAAAGTATACTAAATTTCTTATTCCATATGCAACACTTGGTTTTTGTTTTTGTATTTGAAATTCTTATCCATTCTTAGACTATCTGCCCATATTCCATGTTTCTCATGCGTACAATTTATCACATTTTGAATTCTAAGTATTTGAATGACATTCTTAACGGCTTAACACTATGTACAGAAAACGTTCACTTCGGTATAATTCGATTCCATTAATGTGATTAAGAGAGTAACGTATTTTTTTTAAATTTTAATCTTTAAGATTTCATATAATTTTTTCTTTTTTATGTTAATTTAAAGATGTGTGTTATCTCCTTGGGTTACTCACTTACCTTCTGGATTCAGCCCTCTGTACATTAGAACATTTCCTAGGATTGGTAGAGTTTTCGGTCCAGGCACAAACCGCAAAACATCATTCCGCCTTTTCTTCATTAAATAATCACTTAATAAGATTATGAAAAGTAATGTAATGAATATGAAAAGAAACATTATAAATATTCTACTTAAAGCATTGATAATAAATGCGCACTCTGTGTTGCACTACTAGACATTTAATTGTAAGCTTCAGTTGTAAACTAAAATAAAACCTTAATGCAATATAAGATTAAGAATATATCTATATATGTAATGAGTATATATATACAATAGTATAATTTTTCGCATACTCATCTACGTTTACTTAAGTACTGTACAGGCAATGTACAATGTAATGTATTAAGTTTATTTGGATATTTGTAACCATTCAAGGAGTCGTTCTAGACATTTATGTCCGGTTGTCCGTCTGTTGTTAGCATTTTTACGATCCTTTTGTGTGAGCTGAAATTTTACTTTTACTTTTTTCACGTGGATCTCTATTTAAAGTAGGAAAAACCGGCCAAGAGCCCCGCCCATAATCGACAAAATTCTTTATTTTTGCTATAAAAATTGAGCTATAAAATTTATATTTGGTATACATATATATAGTTTCCCTTTTATATCAATGTACCAGAAATGGGCGTAGTCGTTTAACAAATACGTCCACTATTTATAAATATCAATTTATCTATCACAAAGACTATCCTAAGAAGTTGGAATTTGGTATTCTACCCATCCAATGTGACAAAAATGGCTGTGGCTGGTCGAATAACAGATACATCTACAAAACTTTATAAAGCGTCTTGCAAGATAATACGGAATACATGCAGCTGCCATTTTGTATGTAGATGTGGAGCATATTTAAGATTTGACCGTAAGCCAAATTTAGTTTTCTTACTTGTTTTTTTTTTTTGGATCTTAATTAGATTATACGAAATTGAAACTTGATCGAACCATTTCCAATATACATAATAAAGTAGAATCCGTAAAAAGTTGTAAGCCTTAAATTTTTTAATTGGATTCTTTCAGGAGAGTAAAAAAGATGTTGACTTGTTAACTGGTGATGGTGTAGGAGATTCATTTAACCGGTTTCAATAGTTGTCTTGTACTTTTTATTTTATTAATTTCATATCATAACAAGAGATAAGAATTTCTACTTACAGAGTAAAAGATAGTGTGTTGTGAGAACGAGGCCAACAAAAACAGTTGCAGCACAAACCACCTGAATTGATATGAGAGAATGATTACAAGCAAAACATCCTCCGTTGATGTAATGTTTCCTCTCTACCTACTCAAACAGGTTCTCGTACAAGCTCAGCTTTTGTTTTTTATTTTCTAGTTTTATTTTTGATCGATTTACAGAAAAAACTCTTTACCAATAACCTTTTCGAAAAATACCCCATATCGTTTTTTGATTTATGAAAAATCGTCCTAAGTTGAACTTTTCAATTATAATTATGGATTATTCTACTAATGATGCATTTCATCTCAAGCATGGCATATTTTTGTCCAATACAATTGCACGGTCCTGCACATAAACATAAGGATTAATGTTGCCTGAAAACTCTGGTAAAAAGCTTTCTGGTATGAAGTCCATTGATTGGGCAAAATTTTTACAATCTTGAGCTACAAAATAAAATTGATGTTTGTATCACCTTTTTCAACATTAATATAATTTGTATGTTATCTTGTTTTTTTAGTTTGCGTTCTAATTATCATTCACATTTATACGTAACCAGTATAATGTCGCCCATTTTAAACCCATTGATGGATGCAACAACTATAAAAATAGGCACAGTCGACTTGTATTTTGAGTGATGAAGAATATATATACTTTTCCCCTTCGAGTCTCTGAGCCCTACTTCTGGTAGTGACAAACGGAATGATAAACTTAGTATACCTTCTCCCTTGTTTAATTTTAAATAATAGCAATCTCTATATTATTCATAGAATATTTATGCACGATTATGCAGAACGATTTTTTAGCAAATCTTTTTAATATATCAAAGTCAAGCATTTATTGAGTAGGCGGTAATTTGAAACTAGGTGATGATAATCCATAACATTCTAATATGTACATACCGCAAAACATATGTTGTAGATTCTTTTATTCAGTCAAAGTAAAAGACTTGAATTTTCTTATCTTTTCTTTTGAATTCAATGCAATACATCCACACAAAATACTTCGTATCGTGTACATATGTAGTATTTCTAATTTAAAATGAATTTATCATTTAGTCCCATCTATATACAGCTCCAGGCGTAGGCAATTTACTGGGTGAACTTTTGGAATCATCGCTGCCAGGTAAAAGTTTTTGTTGTACCAAATCTATGGGCGGCGCTACTAGACGACGTCCATCTCTATTACAATAATAATTGGCAGAAAGTAAATGTGATGGGCCACCAGGTACATTAGGGGGTGGTTGAGTACGATCAGCTAATCCATCCTCAAAACGCAACGCTAACGTATGTTCCCGCTGTGCTCGTTTGAAGGTATATTGGTACATATATAAAAAACTCCTTTGATTAAACTTATGTAACCGAAGTCTACCAATATATATTTAAAACTTACACCTAAGAGAAAAGCCCGTATACGTTGAAGAAATGGAGCAATATCTCGACGAGTAGCTGCCATGATTTTAATTTATTTTATTATTTTTAATTTAATTGAGAAATTGAAAGAAAGTTTTGACTTGATAAAACTAAAAATCTGTTGTTGTTTTTTTTTGTAAACAAGCTGACAGCTGTTTACTATAAAAAATAGTAGGTATTTAAAACCATATTTTGCAACGGTGTGAAAGTAAACGGAGCAAAAGGCTCAGAATCGTTGAAGAATTATATTACAAAGAGTAAACGGTGTAAAAACATATATTTTGTCTATAGAAATTTATTTGCTTCATCGTTTTATTTAATTTTAATTTTCCAAGAAGTGAAAGTAGTTAAATATTAAGCCGAAAATGTCTACACAGCGCTCTCTACCGCAGTCCAAAGAGGCTTTATTAAAATCATATCAGACCCGGTTAAAAGATGATGTGAAGAGTATGCTGGAAAACTTTGAAGGCAAGTGTTTACATTTAATTATAAAAAATACATTTATTTTATGCAAAATATAAAAAGCAATATTAAATGTGTTCATGTCCTTGTCAAACGCAAACTACAGCTTCTGGAACGCTCTTCATACATTTGTAACAATTGTTGTATTCCTTGCCACAAACCGACTCCGGTAAGAGCACAACATTCTTGAACGGTCCATGGATGGTCTGCTAGTGTATCCAATTCCAACACTTCCACAATATCGTGGGCGTTCAAAGCATTGGCCAAATCTTGCTTGTTAGCAAATATCAAAAAAGCGGCCCGAGCCAATTCATTACGCCACCACAACCACTTTAATTCCTCAGCTGCCAAAGGTAAACGGTTTACATCGGCAGCGTCTACCACAAAGATAATCATTTTCGTATTCTGATTGTAATGCTTCCATAAAACACGTGTTTTCGGTTTTCCACCACTAACATCCCAAATATTTAACAAATGCTTTCCGCAACGTATAGTTTCCACATTAAAACCGATCGTAGGCATGACTTCGTCCGGACATTGCACATTTTTCAATTGATGCAGAATGGTAGTCTTGCCAGCGTTATCTAAACCAAGCATTCCTACTTTCAATTCAGGTTCTGGTTTATTAAAGACACGATCCACAAATTGTGACCACATTAAACCCATAATTAATTACAACTGTGATGTTTAAATGGCTACAAAATAAGTGCGCACAAGTGGCTGTCTGTAGCATTTATTTAAAATGCATTCCGTTTGCTTTATGATAAGCTTTGTTATATAAAACCATATGTAATATATGGAATTAACTGTTTCTTCATAATTGGTTATTCTTGTGTAAACAAACATTGTTTATGCAGTTGTTAGTTGCAACAAAACTATGTTTACATTATGGAAATATACCATTTGATTTAGATTCAATTAGTAAATCCTTTTAATCTATTATAGAATCAACTACCTTTCGTATAAAATAAACATTAATCCAGAATATAGCACATCAAATATAATTTGATAGAAGAATTTGTAATATAAACAAAATAAGGAAATGTTGTAAACAAGTTTGGAATCGATTACCATAGACTACACAACCCGGACATATGGACAGACAAACATAGTTGGATAAAAAAAATATATACATACTATATTCTCCCACGCCTTCTCTTCACAGCTTTGCAAATGTTTTGACAAAGTGATATAAACATATAGTGTTAAGTATAAAAATAAATTGAAAAATTTATTGCCCACAATACATAAATAAAATCTCAATTATTAGTTTTTAATAAGTTTAGACATACAGTTGAGCCCCAGTAATAATATTGTCAATGTCTTAATCTCTTATTACGCATGACCAGTTCACGTAAATAATCTAGACCCTCATATAAACCATTACCGCGTATGGCACAAATGCCATGCACATGCCAATCTTGTTGCAATTGATGCAGTCCCAAACGTTTCGCCAACTCACTAACACTCAAAGCTTGCGGTAAATCTTGTTTATTGGCAAATACCAATAACACCGCATTGCGCAACTCAAAATGCTCCAACATCGCATGCAATTCCAGCTTAGCCTCTTGTATGCGTTCCACATCTGCGGCATCTACCACAAATATAACGGCCGCTGTATTTTGATAGTAATGATACCACAAGTGACGTATTTTCATTTGACCACCAATATCCCACACAGTAAATCGTATATTCTTGTACGTGACCATTTCCACATTAAAACCTATAGTTGGGATAGTGGCGATAACTTCGCCCAATTTAAGCTTGTAGAGTATGGTGGTTTTGCCGGCACCATCTAAACCCACCATTAATATTCGTACATCCCGCTTTCCCATAAATAAATTTAAAAAATTAGAAATTATTAAACCCATCGTTGAGGCAAGAAGATGAAAATTATTTCAAATAAAAACAATTTTTTACAAATTTCTTATTAAAATAATTAGTTTTCTATTTGAAAATTGAAACTGTTATATATAATAACATATAAAAGCACCCCTGTCTTAATGATATTAAGGGGAAACCATTTCTTGCTGTTTTTATTGAGTCATAGGAGTTAGGTTCCCGCAATCGTAAGCTTTCGAATCATAAAATGGTAACAAGGTCATAAAAAACAAATTTTGCATAAAAATTTTATTCATTGCTCACAAAATAAGCCTCAAAGTATTTATTGCGTGATTGATATCTCTCAACCAACTAATTTTTTTTAATAATTTGAATGATCGATTATAACAGTTTTTCTTTTTTTGTGTTATTTTTTTAGAAATAGTGAAATTAGCCCGAAGTGAAAGTGATTCGCAACTTTCAAAGATCACGCAATTTGAACAAGACACTTATGAAATGCAAGTACGAGCGGCAAATATAGGTAAAGCAAAGCATCCTTTAAATAATTAACAAATTATATATAACATTTGTAATTCCTTTAAATTAGTAAGAGCTGGTGAGAGTTTAATGAAATTAGTGTCGGATATTAAGCAGTATTTAATTCTAAATGACTTTCATTCGGTTAATGAAGCTATCGCCAGTAATTCGCAATTGTTTAGAGCTACCCAACGAGATTGCGATAAAAAACTAATGAAATTACGAGATGAAATGGCTTTGGATTTATATGATCTTGAGGAGGAATACTACACCAGTATATTTAAATAAACAATAATCATAAATCTGTGCACACGAAATGAACAGAATCTCGTGAGAATTTATAACGATTGAAAAAATATATATAAATAAATAAATATCTGTCTTTTTTGCAATGATAAACGTAATCAATTTGATGATTATAAAAAAAGGAAGTAAGATACGACATAATACTGTGACACAGCATTAATTAGCTGATTTTCAATATCAATCTTTTTCATCTGTATCCGAATCACTAAGAAATTGTTGTCTTCTCTTGGTCATACGTTCTTCCGGGACTGCGCTTACAAATATAGGCGTTTTTATGGGTGATTTTAGTCTACTTGTCTGTTGCGTATTGGCTCCATCACACAGTTCCAACAAATAACGCGGCACTTTTGATTTGTTATTAAATACATCAATGATGCCATAAATGCGTTTCGGTTTACACAAAAGACACAATAATTGCAAATCAAAAGGTGATGGTTCTGGTGTATAGTATAAATCGTAACAGAAATTCTTTAAATGCAATTCTTTGTGTCTACATTGTTTAGCTTCCGTTTTTAAATTGATAGTGATGGTATTGTAATGTTGATAAATGCTGTAAAAAAAAGTTTAATAAAATTTGCAACGAAATATATTGTTTGAATGGATGTATATTCTCACTTGTGAGCATCTTTCATATTAGTGTCAATATTTTCTTTGACAAATATTTTAGCCGTTTGCGGATCAGAGGAAAAATTCTGCGTAGATGTTTCATCATTCTCTATGAAATTATTATATAATGTGGACAAATTTGAAATGAGAAGAATATTTTTGCGGAAACGATTGGCTAATTGATTAATGAAATTTTCACAAGCAAACATTGGCATATTTATCACGAAGCGCATTTTCTGATGAAATCTATAGTGAAGGGCATTATTGTTAATTGGCTTTTCAAAAAATATAAACGTTATTAAAACTTACTCCATTATTATCTCAATATTATTCAAAACTTGAGTTAGCAAATTCACTTCTTGTTCTTCACAGTTTTCCTCTGATCTTTTCAAGTTGACATACAACTTTTCTACCCCTTCACTAATGCGACTAGCCAAAGCATCTTCCAGTACAGCCGTTCGTATATCTAGGACATTTCCCGCATACAAATATGTTAATTTTCCATCTAAATACGAAACGTTCAAAAACGTCATTAACACAATGTCACACAACTGCGGTGGTGCCATTCATTTATCATACTTTCCATTATCAATACCATCAAATTGTGGCCGGAGTCTTGTGACTCATATGCCATCAATTGGATAGTGCGCCGCTTTTCGATGATCACCTCTACCCAATTGAGTGGTTCCAAATAAATAAAATTAATCGCGCCCTAAAAATAATATGTTGGTTTTAATTATGCTTATCAAACATCAGCAGCTCACCTTGTAATCTTTCATACCGCAAAACATACTAAATTGTTTAGCCAATCGTTTTGTGGTGTAAATGGTGGGCAACTTTTGCGGCAATGTTTGTTGCTCCAAATGCAATAAATGGGTTAGAATGATTTTTTGTTTGGCCTGTCAATATGTAGAATCTTTCTTACATTAAATATTATTTCCAGTAATCTTTTTACTTACATCGTAAGCTAAAGGAAAAGCATCGAATATTATTAAATTACTCAAATCTTTTAACTTCATGTTATAATCGTATTATATATAATTTAGCCCTTCATTAGACGATTTGTTATTTGTTTATTTAATGGCTGTAACAGATTCCGCGCACTACTGCACACATTTAGTTTTTTTTTTTAATATCTGGTATTTTTAAAACTTTGTTTAATTACAAAACTTTGTGGTTTATATAGATTTATAAAAATACTCTGCAGCTGGTAGTGTTAAATATATGCATTTAACACATAATTTTAGGGCATCGCCGCAGAGTTAGACTATATTTAATTTATATGCAACGCTACAACCATGTCACTGCAGAGTATATGTTTTAAGTTTAAACACTTTGTAAAAAACATATGTTCTGCGTCAGTTATCTATAAATATTACTTGCAAAGTAAATTTTTACTGGAAATGTTTCAAGTACGAAACTTTATAAATATAAAAAACACTCTTACACCTCAAAATGTTAATCTTATAAGTACATCGCAATTGCATGTCACATCAGTATGTCATGAAATACGTAAATTAGCCCGTTTGCGTGTGGTGGATAATAGTGAACTGGGTAAGCGAGCTATGGCGGAAGGCAAACCACCGCGCTGTATACATGTGTATAATAAAAGAGGTGTCGGCTACATAGGTGACAAAGTTTTGGTAGCCATTAAAGGGCAAATGAAAAAAGGCATATTGGTGGGCTTGAAGCAAAACCAGAAACCGAAAATACCAAAATTTGATAGCAACAATTTGGTGTTAATTGACGATAACGGCACACCTTTGGGAACACGTATACATGTACCAATACCAACCATATTGAGAACTATACTTAAGGAGAAAACCCAAGTAAAGGGGGCAGATTATACTAAAGTACTCGCCATTGCTAGCCGTTATATTTAATCCTTTTTTAGTAATAAAAAAAACACTTAAATATGTAAACGATCCTTGTTAATTACATTGTCTTTTGCAATCTTGTTCAGGATATTCTATACTGTTGTCACTTTTACGATCACGTTTGCGTTTCTTGCAGTGGTCTTTTACCAATTGTGAAGCAGCCAAATTACCTGCTGTCATTCTAAGCCAATCAATATACTGTAAAAAGCCGAATTGAATTAGAAAGCCTTGCAACCTATTCAAGTATTATGCATACCAAAATATTTGTGCGAATACCAGTTTCATATAATTTATTCTCAATATCATCTAAGCGGAAATCATGTTTAACACCGTCACCACAATTTTTCGATATATCCAATAAATAGCGAACTCTTTGTCGCATAGTCTCGAACAGTATTTTACCCACCAGATGATTACGATCATAGGGTGTCAAATAACGACCGTATTCATAAAAGTATGGATGCAATTTACCCAATTCAATGTGTGTCGTTTCAGCTTCGCAAACAGCTTTGTGCACATTTTTGTAAATGTCCGGTATCAACACAGTAAAATAGGGATTATTCACTTTCAAGTCTTTAATATACCAGAGAGGCAAACTAACTGTTTTACCCGGTTGCAAATCATCCGAGTCACTACCTGCATCAAGGAAGCCTTCAAACGAGCACAATTTTATTGAAATATTTTTAACGTTTATTAATTAATTTCCTGTTTACCCATTTTCAATAACTTTGTATTAACTTTACATTCCAACTTTTCTTGGGTGACAAATATATCCTCCACAGCATAATAATTGGGAAAATAGCTCATTGTACTTATTTGTAAAATTTTTCATATATTTTTTTTTCAATGTAATTGGCGCCTTTTTACTTTGTTTTGTTAATATTCTAAATAATTCCTCTTCTTTTTTAAAGTAAACAATCAAGAAAATATACATAGGGCCGAAACAGATAGTATGAAACAAATCGTGCAGAGAAATTCTTTAGCATTTTTCAACGTAAACGGATAAAAGCACGGCCGGATATGTTAAATCAATTAAGATTTCCATACATGTACTTTATACAGTAATAGAAAAACTTATTTCAAATGATTATTTAATAAAAATTTAGTAAAACAAATGTTAGTACTAAATAGAAAAAGAGGAAGAAGAAGAAGAAGAAGAAGCAATACAAATATATAAACACAGAAATCATATGATTGTTTATAACGAAAATGTCAACAGTTACATAAAAGCTTTATATATGTGGGTGGTTGATGATGATGAAGAGGGTGATTTGCATTATTAAAGAAACAAAAGCTTATTGGGCAAAAAATGTCCTGAAATAGAAATCAGTACGATTGTAATTTAGGTAGCAGCTGGTTGCTTAGTGTAGGAAATCCTGTAACAAGAAATTAACTCAGTGGTAATTAAATAGGAAATTTTTTCTCCTTCTCTTAAAACTATTATGAATTCAAACTTAATAAAATGCTCAAATCAAAAAAGAAAAAAATACTAAAGAACAATAATATTGTTTACATATGAAATAAATAATAATTTTTATAACCGTTTGTGTGAAAAATGTGTTAAAATTTCAGTTTAATAAGAATTTTGTTGAAAAATCGATATTTTTTTTATATACTACCGTATAAGTATATGTATGTTGTATATCTAAGAAAAAAAAAAAAACAGTATAATTTTCTTAATTAATTATGTAAAGATTGTAAAAATTATTCTTTAAAAATGTTTTTAAAAAAAATCTTTTTAAATTGTTATGAAAGATTTGTATATACATGAATGAAAAAAAGGGGCGTGTGAGCTTATTCAAGCTTACAACATACATAAGTATTCTCCGTTATATACTTACCATATGTGTGTAGGTTTTTCTCTGCTATACTTATGAAATGAAAATTAAAAAGCTGACTAATTTTACTTATTATTTACATTATACTGTATTTGAATATATTTTTAATAATATTATTGATGTTATTGGTATATTGCAATATACTCTTGCAATATAATAAATGTTGACTTTCAAACAATACAAATAATTTGTTATAACCAACAAACTCTTGTACCGCATACCGACCAAATAAACCCGTAGTTGCAAATATGATATGGTTAGAGGTTAATATTCAAGTATGTATGTAGATCAATTTTTATCGGAATTTCGCAAAATAACGCTACTTATTATAAATTAGATGAGGATGTTAGATATTAAAAATAATTAATAATAAAAACAAGAGTCACAATCACAGCTTCAAAAAAAAGTTGGATGGTTTAAATTATTAGGCCTAAACCTAAGGCGGTCCATTCTGCCTACATCATCACATTTGCTAAACATTTTAAGTCGATTATTTATAATCTATATAATCTAAAAAAATGAAATAAAAACGCGAGGAATAAATTATTACGCCTACATAATAAACAAAATCCATATACTAATAAAAAAATTTAGTATTAAATTAATAAAAAATTTCTTCCTTCAATTGACATGTTGTAAAATATCATATCATGTATATATAAGACGGAATGGCGACTTCATTATCGTGTAGTTCTTCCTCTAGTCGCAAGGGCAGTGCATCTCCTTCGGTGTCTGTTATATGCGAAGAGGTGTTTGACGAAACCTGTCAACCATCTGAAGAAGGTGAGTAAGAATAATTAGATACATAAACACTGCATGAATTTAAATTCAGTTGTCCCTCCGTCCGTCTGCATTTAATATTCATTCAAAAACAAGTGAAGCGGTTATAGTCGGTCAAGCCTCACTATTTAATACCCTACACCACTTAGTTCCTTAAAGTGTACTACAATTCGTTTAGTTGCGTCAGTAAACGTGAGGTATTGCCGAATAAGCCTCTTCCTGATATATCATTATATGGGAAAGGGTCCTAAAATTAATCCAATCGGGTCCAAATCTGGCACAGTCAATTATGAAGCTATTTAACTTTTAAGAATAGTTATTCTTCACCAAATTTTGTCCAAAAATTTTATAATTTGCGAAAAAGTAAGTCTTTATATTACTTTTTAATAGATTGTAATATGGTGAGGGGTTCTAAAAATGCGTATTAATGTCCTATTTTATTACACTCCTTTTACAGAAATTAATGATTATGCTGCATTGCTTGGTATCGATCCAATTAAGGAATCTCATTTACTCTATTTAGCCAAAGAAGGCTTAATGCAGGCTTTGCCTTCGGATTGGAAAATATGGTGAGATTTTTTCCTACTATATCTATCTGTTTTTATAAATAGATTATAAATAAGGGATAAAAGTAAAAATAAAAAGTTTTTAATCATTTAGAATTATATCGATAAAATTAAATTAAATTCCTACCCAATTGTACAATTGGGCGGAATTTGCCTATATATAACCCAACATATAAATTAATAACCGGGAACCTTCGCTTTCCATTATTTCTTGCAGTTACTCTGAAGAGAAATGCGGTCACTATTATTACAATACAAAAACAAAGAGATCACAATGGGATCATCCACTCGACGAAGTTTATCGCAATTTGGTGAATCAAGCGAGGCAGAAAAATAGCACAATTAATAAAGGTGATCCAACCCTGAACACCAGCACTCCAATAATTGACAATTCGGATGATGCGTCTCAATTAGATTCTGGTATACGCAGCTTGCAGGGCACTGATGAGTGCGATAATACTAATAATACTACCAATGAAATGTCTTCACCAAGTACAGCTAATGTAAATAATGGAGCTATACCGAAGCAAACATTGAATACCACTAATAACTCATCGGGATCGTCGATTAGCACAAGTGGCTTTAGTGGCGGTGTTAGCCGGTTTCTTGAGACAAGGAGTAAAAATTTTATTTTACCATTTGCACCATTGAAAAACAGTCGATTTGAATTACCGAAAACTAATACAGTTAGTGGGGGCTTGACAACGAGATTCTCTGGTGGGTCTGTAGACAATTGTGTGTCAAAATTTCCCATTCCTGTGCCTAACTTGGAAACAAAATCAAACAATATTAGCGAGACCGGAGAAAGTAGTTCCGAAAATAAAGCTCACGCTGTCACGTTTGTGAAACCACGCCGTAAAATAGAGGTGGGCCTTAGTGAGGCCTCTTCCATTATAACCAATTCCAATGTTATAGTCGAAGGTGTGGCTGGCGTTCCACCAGGTGTAAAAAGTATTTTGCGTGATTCCAGCTTGACGGATTTGGGTCGAACTCTACAGAAAGAAGACCCCAATAATACTAGTAGTAATGTTCTGCGGGATGATAAGAAAAGTGTACGCTTTCATTTGGATGAAACAAAATTGCGTAGCTCTCCTGAAGAGGATCACAGTAGTAGTAGACGATTAACACAAAGTCCAGAAGTTTCAGTAAACTCCGATGATGATGCTGGAGGTAATGATGATCCGTGGGATGATGACGACGATGTGGAAGAAGTCAATGAATGTTTAGGTATTGATAATTTACCATTGGATGGTTTGATTGGATGTCAGCGCAGTTTAAATCCCTTTCTTATTAACGATGATAAGGAAGTTAAAAAAATGAAAGTGACATCAGTTTCTAAAGCACAAACCATTCAAATGCTTAAGGCACAAAGTATTTCTATGGACTTGCCAGAGCGAACTAACTTACAAGAGATGCATGCTCGATCACAAAGCGTGGAAGTTGAAAAAGCAGCACCTACCAGTTCTCCCGTAAACTTTCTGGAAAAGATTAAAGAATCTGTTGTAGTTAAACCTACATATGAAGGTACTGACTCTGAATCTAAAGGTAGTTCGGTGCGCAGTTTTATTATCAACAAATCAGAACAAGATTCCATAGCTTCGGCATGCACCTCCAACAATCCATTTGATTTGGAAGAACTAGGTCGTAAACATAGCCGTGAAGTTCAGCAACTTGAAATGAAACTTCAAAACAATAATACTGATCGAAATGCGCCACGTACTTTTAAGATCGCCTCTAAACTAGTGAGCCTATTAAAGAAAGGAGAGGAAAATGATAACGTGCAAGCTGAATTAAAGAAACCTGGGAGCGGGACTAAAAATGAAGATATACAAGTAACATTAAATGAGAAACGTCAATTGTGGCTAAAAGGGGAACGCGAACGACTGGAAGAATCTTTGCAATCAGAAATAGAGGCCATTAAACGCGATCATGAGCAGAAACTTAAAAGCACACGTCACGAATATGACTTACGTTTAACTTCGCAACAGCACGAAATTGAAGAGAGTATAGAACGTCAACTGGAAGAATACCGCAATCAACTAGAAGACGAATTGGATATAAAACGTAAAGCAGTGGTGGATGAACACAAAGTTCATATGGAAACTTTACAAAAAAATCATGCCGAAATATTAGCCGATATGGAGCGCGATTTAAAGAGCGAAGAAGAAATCTTAAAGAACAATCATTCAAAACAATTGGTAGAAATGCGTGATAAACTTAACCATGAATTGGAACTGGAGAGACAACGTATGCGCGATTTGGGTGAAGATCGCTTATATGAAAAGATGCGTTGTGAAAAACGTTTGCTCGAAGATAAGTATCGTTGCCTCAAGGAGAAATACATACGTCTAAAAACGGATGTAAAATTGTCGGTGGAAAGGCGAAACCGCCGTCGGGAAGCTCAGGCAATACAACAAAGTGTGAACACTACTAATAATACCACAACTACTGGTTCAGAGACAGAGCGGTCTATATCAAATAAGCCGTCAATCGGCAACAGTGAAAACCGCTCTCTTTCCTATACTGTTTCCAATCAAAATAGTTTTGGTGCTACCACTACAGGGAAAGCGGCCAAATGTCGTAAGCCACCAGTGCCACCTAAACATCATCTACAACCACCAGTGAAAGATCAATTGCAAAAAATTGACCGACTTGGTGAACGGCACAGCACCATTTGCCCCAATAATCGCAAACCCACTATTGCATCCAAATATATTAAACACTTACAAGCTCATGACGATACGACATCAATAAGTCAATCAGATGCAACTATATCGAATAAATATTCTAAAGGACGATATTTGCCACCCACTGTACCGCCTATTCTCAGTGACAACGGCAACTCCGATTCGGAGGCTTTTCAAAGTAATCAGGAAAATAATAATAATGATCGTAACGGTGGCGGAGATGGAGTACCTCAAAGGAAAAACCAATTCTCACGATTGAAGTCAGCATCCACCTCACGCTTAAACTCGGATAACTACAAAATCGAACGTCCTTGTACGCCGGTAGAGAATTTGCGACATCAGTTGCAAAAATTGGAAGATTTAGAGGATCAATTTCCTGAAAATACTTTGGATGCCACATATCATCTCCGCTATCCTTTCTCTGATATATCCAATGCTGATTATAAGGCCGGCACTAGTTCCGAATTGGAATTTTTTAAGCATCGCATTCATTTAGAAAGAGACTCGGTACGAAGAGCCAAAGAATCTTTGCGTACACAACGAACTCATTTTAGAGCTCGTCAAAGGGAAATCAAACAACGTCACAAAACTATGACTACACGGCACAGTCTCGATCAGTTGATACAAGAGGAAAAAGAGTTAACGGAAATGGAAGTAAATCTGCATCGAACGCGAGCTTTGCTCGGTGAAAAAGTAATACGTCTACGGCATTTAGAGCACAGTTTGCTGTGTATATATGAAAAGGAAAAACCGCTTGCTGAATTACCAGGGGTAGAGCAAAAGGACGATACCACTCTTAGTGATCTATCATCGCATTCCAGTTCGGGATTTAGTAGTACAGACTTTGCTAGCGGAGCAGATACACAAAATCTAAACAAACGCAAAGATATTTATCAATTGGACTCGAATGAGTGTATCAGAAACTTGGAAATTTTGAATTCCGAAATTAAAGATATTTTAGATATATTGGGGGGGAAAAGTGGCCATCAGACAGGTGAGATTCATGTGCAACCATACGAATTGATTAATTAATTAAGATTGTCATAATTTTAGGTCTACCAATTCCTTTAATATCGCCTTCGGAGTTGAGCTGGTCTCATTTACTAAGCACGGGTACTTTGCCAACAGCACATCATATTGTAAACTCCAATCATAATATACAACAGCAAATAAGTTCTTCTGCAGTAGCAGTCAATCAGGCGGTACACTCCATACCCACTTTGGCAGATCGCTTGGAAACCTACCGTCAAATGGCATCGGGCCGCATGCAAAACTCATTAATGGCGGCTAATACGATTGTTTCACAAAATCCAAGGGCAGTGAACTACACTACCAGTTTAGTGGAACGGACACGAGACTTGCGCAACTGGCTACGTCAGGCCAAAAATGAGCACGAATTATTAAGCGGCATGACAAACACTCTGGGTTTAAATAGTGCACCAAGCAATGTTACCACAACAACTATAAATCCAGCTGGCACCCTAACAGCAAATACTAACGGTGGCGGCGGTGCCCAAACAAATCTCTAATATGAACATTCTTCTCAAGAGCAAGGGCAAGTGTTCTGTTGTTGGCGTAGGCAAATGACTTCGGCTTAAATAATGCAGAATTTATACGAATCGTAAAAGTTAAATTGAGTAAAATTAAAACTACCAAAAAAACAAAGCAGTGCCAAAGACGTGCTAAGGTTATTATTGCTATAACAGAAATTTTAATATTACTGGGCGTGACTAAAATTACCTTAGAGATGAGAGATTCTTGTCATTTGTAAGTGTTAGCTCTTAATTGGTTTCGAATGTCATAGTAATCAGCGAAAATGTTATGGTCGGTCAAGCCCGACCTTTTAATACCCTACACTACTTACTTCCAAAATTTATATTATACTGAATTTATTAAGTGGTAAAGTTGCAAAGTTTGTACATTATGTTATTAGTTTAATTAACTGCGACCAACGAACCAATTAACCAATTAAGCCAATTGAAGAATTACGAATCTTTACCATATAAAGACTTATATTACAATATATTGTTATATTTGAAGGGATTATAAAAATGATCCGATTCGGTTTGCTATCAATAAGGTTCCTTTGTGATTTAAAACATGTCTTTGGATCAAATTTTATTGAAATATATCAAAAAATGCGACCGTTAAATTAAACACAAATTTACATGGACAGACCGACGGACTATATGTGGTGTAAGGTATAAAAATATACTTAACTGTTGTCTACTTTGTACTTTTTTCAAAGTTTGGCCCTCGTTCGATAAATCGTGCATACCACAGGCCTAGATTGCATGCCACATTATACATAACACCGAATTTCAAAAATATTTTTTATTAGTCGCCCTTCAATTATAATTAAAGTAGCAATAATACCATATGAAAACATATAAATGAAAAGGAACAAGTAAAAAAAAGTTATATTTGGCTAAGGGTAAACTTAATAATCAATCACTTCATAATATAGTTAAAGATAAAGATAAGTTCAAAAACATTTTGAATCCCATATCCGAATTTTTTCTATACATTAAGAAACTCTCTTCAATACTAATTACCTACTTACACACATGTTTAATTAATATAAAATGCATATGATAAATATAATTATAAAAAAATATATATATATACATAATATATATAATTTCATTGAGCTTCTTACCAAAGATCAAGTGAAAGGCATTTGAGTTAGCGGTCTTGAACCGAGTCGGTTCACTAATTTGTTAAATTGTAACCAAAGAAAAAAAGTGATTATAATATTATTTAAATAACAGAAAATTTTAACTGATTTTTTGGTTTAGGCCAAATCTTAAATACCTTCCACATGCATATAAATGGGCTTGGTAGTTATGTGATTACGCTCTCTAATAGTGTGTGTATTACGTATCAGCCTGAAAGTCGTTGAGTATGGTTTAAGTGCATGTTTGTTATTCGACCATGCCCATTTTTTGACATCGATGGATAGGATAACCATTTGGCGTGGCTCTTAATCTAATTTGCCCTTTTATATAATGACCTGCGTGTAAAATCTAAAAGTATCTCAAAATTTACGTCCGTGAGAATGTCAGCAACAGACAGACACACGGACATACATATCTAGATCAACTCAGTTTTTAATGCTGATCAAGAATATATACTTTGTAGGGTCTCTGACGCCTCCTTCTGGGTGTTGCAAACGGAATGACTAACTTAGTATACCCTCATCTTATGTGGAGGGTATAAAAATGTCTTCTTATATATCATTATTTTATTATTTATAATTTTTGATTGATTTTTTTTTTATAAAATTTTTTTGGATTAGAATCAATTTAGAATTATTAATTATTTTACTTAGCATGAATTTCTAACACTATATATAGATTAAATTTTAATATAAAATAATAATTTATAGAATTGTTGAAGAAACAATACAAATTTAGTCACATGGTACTTATACCACATTTTCATTTAGAACACTCGATGAGACGTTCGGTTAATTGATAATTCGTGTAAAGATGAAATTGTGTAAAATAGTTTATAAGAGAGTAAATACAAGAAAATGGGCTATAAGAAGATTTCAAATTTGAGATATATTGCTAAGTTATACGTGGGTGGCGTGCCCTTCTTTAAAAACTATTAAAAAATATATCACATTTTGACTCTAACAAACAAATTTCTGCACCAAAGACACTTTTCGTAAATTGTGGGCGTGTTCTTGTCTTATTTTAATAACAAGATCTAACTGAATATATACAAATTTATACCTTAGTCAGCATCAATATCTTCATTGATCCATCTTATGTGAAAAAACTTTAAGAAAAACGATCAGTGTGCCGTATGGTTAGCCAAAGAGTTAAATTTTTTAATGGATATATACTATCAATTATTTCAATATATGCTAAGCTACATATTTACTTAAAATCATTTATTGCCTACACATACTATATATAAATATACATTTTTTTCATGCAGGGTAAATAATGTTAATTTATTTAAATTAAGGATAACTACTTTATGTAGATTAAAATATTTTTTCCCTTCTTATTCAAAAATGTTCTGTAAAACGAGAGCTTTTCAATTATTGTTATTTAGTACAATACTTATATACTAAACTATACATATAAACACGCTTAACAGAATGAAAATTCATTTTCGCTATTATAGATTAATTATAAATGTTGTATTATGTAAATTATTGAAACATTAATTTATTGTTTCAATCCTGCTTTACTTGTTTGGGGCAATGCCTCCTGTTTGTATTGATATAACTCAACACAATTGTAGCATAATTTAAGGAACTAAGTGGTGTAGGGTATTAAATGGTTGGGCTTGACCGACTGAAACATTTTTCCTTGTTTTTTATTGGTTTCAAATTAATTTATAATAGTGAGTTTCATTTCAATTGATATGTAACAGCAATACATTAGAGTTTTGTTTCTGAATGTGATATGATTATCTTCTAAAGGAAGCGCACACACATTAATTAGCAAAGAGTAAACTGTAGTATTTGTATTATTAAGAAATAGGTTTTATATTGTTATACCCTGTACCTCATGTAGGAAACAATTTTAACATTAAGGTTGTGCTGTTAGTCTGTCTGTCTGTCCTTGTCAATTTGTGCGCAAACGAATGGTCGCATTTTTTAAGCTATTTTGATGAAATTTGATACAAGGACATGTTTTGACTCAAAAAGATGATTTTTAGAACCCCTCCCCCTATTATAACCTATTAAAAAAGTAAATATTTATATGGCGAAAAATCGCAATTCTTAATATTTGTTGACAAAATTTGGTAAAGAATAGTTAATTAGCTTCATAATTGGCTATGCCAAATTTGGACCCGATTGAACTATTTTTAGAACCCCTTTCCATATGACGATACTTCACGAAGAAACTTATTCTATATGACAATACCGCGTATATTGTACAATACAACTAAACTAATTGTACCATAATTAAGAAGCTAGGTGGTGTGGGGTACTAAATGGTCGGGCTTGACCGACTTGTTTCACTTGTTTTTTTCCCTTAAATACAACTAATTGCAATACATAATTCATGTACGAGTATATTATTAAAGTAAATAATACTATGTGGATATTATTAATAATCGTTATAATCAATGCACAATATCTAGGTAGAATTATTTGTACATTACTTCACTGTAATTGGTATGAATGTTGTATGATGTAGCCTTCAATTTTCAAATCGAGTAAAAATATCTAAAAAATCCTCCACATTTTTATGAAAATTGTGTGGAATGTGGCAAGAAGATGATAGGCCAGACAATGTATGAAGTATGACATGTCAAACTTTACATCAGATTCTAAACAAAACAGAACTTGGGTAAATAATAGGCATTTATCTTAATTGACCATTCCCATTTTTGATGACAGATTGATAGATTTTTGTCGATTTTACACTTGAATAATTTCGAAAGCCTTCAGCTTAATATCTTAAAACTTACGACTGCGAGAGTGCCAACAATACAGGTACATAGTAAAACGGACGGATATTATGATTTTATTGCTGATCATGAAACTTGGAAGAAGATTTTAGTATTTTTAAAGAAAGAAACATATACAAATATCGTATTCTATCAAGAATCAACATATACTAATGATCCATTACATTTACAGACATAATCGAGTGATAAATTTTGTTTTTCACACCATCCATGTTCTAACTATTATGTGAGCATATATTCACCATAAATAATATAACCGTACACTGATAGCGATTGTTGTTAATTTAATTTAATATATTATAACGAATTTGAATTTAAATGTGACACATTTTAAGATGAAAAATCCAGAAAGACATAAAACAGCAAGAACAAGATTATATTACAAGTAAGAAAGTAATGATTATATAAGAGTAAAAAAAGTTAGTTAAGGTTATTATATAGAAACAGATCGGCATGATTTCTTTAATTATAAAACAATAAACTTATGAAATATTCGAATATTGAAAAACCCGTGTTTTATTTATTTAACATATGGACGATTTTAATGCGTATGCATTAAAAGATAAATTTCATTTAGATAAAGTTGGATTCTAACGTCTAACACTTTTATACCCTCCATATAAGGTGCGGAGCATGATACTAAGTTTGTCATTCTGTTTGCAACACCTAGAATGAGACGTCAGACACCCTACAAAGTATACATATTCCTGATCAGCATTAAAAACGTCGTATAAATGGTAGGCGGGATAGTCCAACATAAAAAGGATTATTATTGTTATTGTTAGACATTTGAAAATGAATGTTCTTCTTGTATTTTGCTCATTTACAACAACAATATAATAACAACAACAATAATGTAGCATCAGATCAGTGGTGCCGGCTAACGGTTTGCCAAGGCAGGTATATACGCCTTTTTTTATGCCTATATTGCCAGCGAACAGTAGCGATAATGCAGGAGGATTATCCCAATTTCAAATTCAAAATGAGCTCTCTACACAAAACAATGAAGGACAAAATCTTATGCAGAGAGGACCCCAAAACTTTTCTGTACAAGTGTCACATGAACAACAACAACAGAGAGCTTTAGCCCAAAATGAGGGACAGCCAAATACGAATATCATTTTCAATGCCCATCCAGCTCCTCTGCCCGTTTCATTACCTTTACGTTTTCCCTTTCATTTTAATCCTTTGCCAGTATATCCTTCAATGTATCCCAACTTTAATAGCTATAGAGGAATGTTGCCTCCCAATGCTCTCCTAAAAATGAACGCCACTTTTCTGTCTTCACAATTTATGGATTTTATGGGAAAGCGAGCAGCAATACAACAACATTAATGAAGTGACAAAAAGTTTGTCTAATTCCAGACCCTCTCCTATCAACAAACGTTAGCTGTTGTTAAGCCAGTACATGAACCTCCAAATCAATTGCGATTTAAACGCTCGTTCAATCAGCCCTCTTATTTTTATGGTGTCTACAATTAGTTATAATTAAGCACAACATTTAACATAGAAGTAAAATATGTGCAAGTTTTATTTATTATACATACTCCACATATGATGCGAAGTACACTAAGTTTGTCATTCCATTTGCAATACATAGAAGGAGGCCCCATACATATATATATTCTTGAATAGCATAAAAACCTGAGTCCATCTGGACATATACGTCCGCGTGTACAAACGAACATCTGTTGTTGGCGTTCTCATGGTCTAAATATTTTGAGATATTGAATTAAAATTTTGTATACAAACACACACTTTTAGTTTCTACACGCAAATCGCATGCGAGTCCACACTAAAAGACATTATTTGTTGTTATATAAATTTGTTGTTATTATTGTAGTAACACAAATTATTCACAATGTGCATATACAGATATGAATGGTATGTCCTGTCTGTGTTGCGGGGTGCAAAAGAATAATTAATGAAATTAATGTTTAGAGTACAAGTTTTTTGTATTACATACAAGGAAAGCACGACTTGTTTTCAGAAATTAAAAGTAAAGCAAAGTATTTAAAAGTGGTTTTATGTATTTAAATGTGTTATACATAAACATTACAATCCATTTAAATGGAAACAGTTGTAATCAGTGGATGGACCTACGGACAATTTATTCTTAGACTGTAAGTTTTATACCGGAAAGATCTAAAGTACGAAAAATAAGTTAAAAAAAATTAAATTTTTTACATTTTTACAGACATTATGGAGGCGTGGCATGCAATTTATGATGTCTTCTTATAACACAATATAACAGAAAAACTTACAAAATAAATATTGGCTGGAAATTTTTCTTTTAAAGAGAGCGTGTTATGTAACGCTTTTCCTATTTACTCCATTCAATAATGAATTGATTTTTGTTTTTATATGTAAAACATTTTTGCTTGATTATGGGCGTGGCACTTGACTAATGTCGCTTAAAGTAGAAACGTTTATTCAAAATATCCTTAAAATATTTCAATGTTGGCGACTGTGCAAGTGCTAATAATAAGCCATATACTTACTCGGACATACAGACATCTAGACTCCAAGACCTTCAATATATCTCTCATCTCTTTTTAATATAATTCGTTAACTTTTCATACTCATTTATTATTCACACTGTACCCAAAAATTCAACACAATTCGTATCGAATTATATATCATGATACAAAAATGTTAAAAACAATTCTTACATGAGATAAGATTCAAGAAATAATTTGATCAGAATTATTTTTTAAACATTATGGCAAAATTATATTTTTCTCTCCTACATAAAAACTTAAAATTAACTTCAAATTCTTGCTGGGCTTAGTAACGCCGATATATGAATAAAAAAATATAGTTCAGAATAATTCAGTTCAAGTTAAAGTTTGCATTCCAATTAATCTATATTTAATATGTCTGCGCTTGCATAGGCACAATCGATCTTTATATTATCAAGCTGGGTCCATTTGTTGTTTTGAATATCATACATTTCCACCGTTGTGACGCTTTGACCCGAATATTTACCACCAAACACATAAATCAAATTATTTTTCAAAATTCCTGAATGACCGTGACGAGCTGTTTCCATATTATCTAAACATTCCCATTTACGATTACGAACATCAAGTCTGGCAACGTCATAATCGTTTACCTTGCCACCAATACAATACATATACGTTTTGTCGGATACTAGACAAAAATCATTTTGCTTAAAATATGCATTGGAGAATTTTATCCAATTTCGTGTTCTCGGATCAAAGGAAAGAACTTCATATCCGACAACACAGTAAATAGCGTTATTCACTTCCACAGATTTCGTAGGTCCTGCAATATCCATTGGAGGCCCTTCCATCCACTCCGATATTTCCGTATTGTAGATTTCTACTTTACTTGTGGGTGTTAGAGTAGAACTGTTACGGTCATAACCACCACTGGCATAAATTAAATTTCCAAGAGCAACAGCCCCGAATTTAGTTCGAATAGTTGGCATATCAGGCATAAATGTCCACTTATTGAGTAAAGGATCGAATCGTTCTCCACGACCTGTAGCCATACTAGAAATATTATTAATAAATAAACCTCCAAATACGTAGAAATTTTTATTAGTAGCGACTGTACAAGGTGAACTTCGGGGGTTTCTCATTTGCGGAATAGGGATGTCATTCCAAGATGAATCGTACAATTGACAGGTTTCGCCTGCTATTAAAATCAATTGCGATCTTTGATTTAATGTCTTTGATTTACGCTGCTGCGTGAGCTTAATGTTTGTTTCACGTTCATTCTTTGGATATAACTGATCTTCCACGGACTTTGTAAGCAAGTCTTTAAACTCACTATCTGTTTTTATTAATGGCTCTTCTATAAAAAGTTGTAATATGTCATTCGTTTTAATTAATGGCAAACGAACATGTGACATCAGCTGCATTAAGTGCACTTTACGATCATCTACAATGCTTTTGACCCAATTTATAACAGCTCCATAAATTATTTCTTCACGTTGAACACAAAGATCATCCCTGGATATTATATCGTTAAGCTTCAACAAATAACATTAAAAAAAATGGGTCTCTAGCAAAAATGTATTAATAGAGATATATACCTCTTCAAAGGATATCTTTAAAAAGGATTCATCCGCAACAAGGTTTTCGAAATTTTGTAACATATAATCAGTACAGTGCCCTGAGAGAATCTCACATGAATGTAAATCTAACGAGAATAAATAAATTTGAAATTAAAAAGAAAATATTTCATAAAGCTTGAACATACCAGCCAATCTACGTGTAGTTAAACAATTGGTGGTATTTAAAGTTTCCTTCAAGTAATCGCAACATTGATCTACAATCCATTGAATTTGGAGAATGTGCGAAGCAACGAGTAACAATTGGGCATTATTGTCGTTGATCGTAATTTCACTGGTATATATATAATCGATAATTTGCCGTAGGATTCCTGAATCTATATCAGGGAATGTCACAACACTTTCCTTCTTTTCTCGCATGTCGGCTATAAGTTTATATAAAGTTTTAATGGGAACTATTAAAAATCAGTTATTCTTACGAAACATACCATTAAATAGGGCGACAAAGTAAGGCGAGACAGCTTCGAGAACCACTTTATGAACTTTTATATTTTCTCCACCCTTTGCCTTTAGAGTAAAATCGCAATACTTTTTAAACAAAAATATAATATAAATATTAACAATTAATTATTTAACGGAATCAACAAAGATACCTTTTCGTTGGAACGTATGTGTGTAAAGATATTACCAAAATATTCGGAATGTTTATACACTTTTTGCTTAATAGAAGCCATTTCTAAAATCTGATAACTTCACTAAAAATATAATATTCTTCTAAAAAACAATACCGCGTGTTTTGAGGTGAATACCCGAATTTGAATGTTTGAATGTTAGGGAAGGTCTTTATATATAATAAAGTTGTTATTAGGGATGAAAGACTTTTTAGTTCAGGTACATTTCAAATATATTGTAAATGCTCTGAATGTTTTGTATTTTGAATGAGGAAAGAATTTTTTAGTTCAGGTAGTCTGTGAATTTATCTGTTGTTGGTGCGCTAAGCCTCATTTTAAGTTCAGGTAGTATTTTTCATCGATATTTTTCAAATTCTTTTCTCTAGAATAAATATTTGTTCTTGAAAGTGTCTTTCTTACCATCGCAAGTAATTATTTCTTTCTAAAATTTCTTTGAAATTTTTCTAAAAATGCAACTTTTAGCTTAGGTACACATTTACAAGAACAGATAGACGTTTATGCTTATATCACAACAAACCTCTTTTTTATTGCTTATTTTAAATTAAAAAAATCTAAATCTATATCGGTTTTACCGCGTCCATCTGTCCGTCCTTTTATCCATTTCTACATTGTTTCAACCTACAAGTCCCAAGTGTATGTATGGAAATATATCTTACATAAGTGTAAAGCAGCTGTTTGAGACCTTCAAAGACATAATAATTTACACGGATCCCTAATGATTCAGTAATGACTCATTGTGTGTATGTGCCAATTGATGATGCCTAAAACCAAAAAGATTCGCGGAGCTCTTTGAATTGGCTCACGGACCCGCTTTATATACTTTACGATCCTAATAATACTTCTTTTTAGTTGCTGCAAACGTTTTGACAAAGTAACTACACTCTTGGTTAACATTATCATACGCTTGTGTTATTTATATAATTAATCATACGCCTGCGTTAGACTTTTTTAGTAAAAGAAAAACAAATAATATTATTTCTCTTCTATAGAGGACAATGCTCAAACTCCCATTTTTTCAATCTCTCTTTCTCTCTATACATTTATATTCAAACATTCCAATTAAATAATCAGTTTTGATTCAACTTAACTGCTCGACATTTCACAACACTGACGGTCGCAAAGGATTTGCTTTTGTTTTGTTTTTTTTTTTGGTGATAGAGAAACGGCCACATAAATAACTGCCATAATACAACACAAAAAGAAAACTTAAGAACTATAAAAAACCATGTCAGATGTTTATTTGTTGTACAATACAATTTTAATAACTTTTCACAATTGAAAGTGAAAGTAAGGATATGTGATACCTAAAAGATATTGTGACCTAAATTGCTGCATACTCATACATTGAATGCATTACGAATATCTCTACATGTCTCTACTTTGTTTTGTCAACTCAGTATGCGAATGTATGTGAATGTTGTGTACATGGTATATAAGATAGAAAATGAAAGTTTTTTTATATATTGTGCACACAAAATAAAAGAAATTTGCTTTAGATCTATGTTTAGTTGTATGTGATGAATCTAAAAAAATGGTATTTGGACTCAAGGACAGGCATCTTTAAATTCTGTTTTAATGTCTCGCGATATTGAGTGTTCAAGAATAACTATTTTAAGTAATAATTAATTTAACAGAAATTGATAAAACTAAAAAAAACTAATACTCTCGCCCATTTAAACAGTTATATAAGGAATAAGAAGAAGCCTAAGCCAAGACGTTAGACATTCCGCAAATTTTATGGATATGCTAAGTTTTTCATTTCATTTGCATTATTCAAAACGAGACTCTAGAGACCCTAGAAACCATATATGTTCTTGATCAGGATGGTATTTAAGATTTGGCCTGTTTTCTTACTTGTTTTGTTCTAAAAATTAATTTAAATTGAATAAATTTTATATATTAAAAAATACTAAAAATTAAATAAATTAATAATTAAATATTATGTACATATACATTATGTTGCTAATTATAGTTATGCTACCAACACAAACTTCAGTGCTAGCAACTACAATTTACTGTTGCTGTTGATACAACTATAATACGTTCAAGCACTACTAGTCGCCAAAGATGGGTAGTTTGCCGAATTTACATGAGTTGGAACAAATTGAACGCAGACGTGAAAAACGTCGAGAACGAGCAATGCGAGAGCAATTGGCGAAAGAAATGAAGCTGAAGCGAGAGAGTGAGCGCAAAGCAAACCGAAAGGTAAACACAGTTATGATTTTCATGAAGTAAAATAGAATTATTTGGACATTAATGTTGTACTCAACTCAACTCAACAGAATTATGCATACAATAATAGCGGAATGGATGGTGATAATAATCTGAATGGTGGTATTCACCATAATGCTGTACCATCTAGAGGTCTGGTAGGGGGCACTAGTGCAACATTTGGTGTACAAGCTCGCCGTAAATATGGACATTCCATGTATACCCATCACAATCGACGCTCAGCGTCACTAAACAAACATCGAGTTATGCGTACCAAAAGTTCAGGGGCCGCACAACTGTTATGGGATGAACAAATGCTAAAGGTTTGTATACAGATTAGAATAATAAATACATAGGACCGTTAATTAAATAAAAAAAAAAATCCAGTCCACAATTTAGAATAATTGCATTGTTAGTACGCCACATCTACTTATTTATTATATAATTGAAATATTTTAGTATCTTTCGGCCTACTCACCCGTATCGACGCGATCACATCGAATAAATCCCGTTAGTTCGTATTACGTACAGGCCGCTTTAGCTTCTTGCCGACGACGTGAGTCAATTAACAGTTCAATTGGTGCCACATCCATACGACGCTTAATAACTTTAAATAATCGCAACTGCCTACATAAAATACCCGCTCATGTACGACGCAACGTATACAAATCTTTTACGTTCATCACTTTAGCTCATGGACTGATGTGTGCCATCCTAATACCAATGTTCGGTCTACAAGGTTCCAATTCAATTTGGCATCATCGTGAACAATGGCTACAGATGGGCCCCACAATCGGTTCACTGCTTTTAAGTATCAGTATGTTGTTGGCTTCTGTCATGTCATTAATGACACCACTCTTGTTACGAAAAGTTCATTATTCCACCTTGATAAGTGTCAATTATTTGGCCGTATGCATTTTTTTGCTGTGTCACTTATACCCGTCCATCTACACGTTACTGCCAGCTTATGTGGTACTGGGTATGACGTATAGTCCTTCGTGGATTAGTAAAATTGCACTGTTGGTTCACTACGGCACCAAATTGAGTTGTGTCCAGCATGACTGCATGCTAATGTCAATGCAACAAACTGTTGAGACCGGTGATGAGCATAAGTTATTTTGTAATCGTGATCCGAAGGTGCGACGATTGGCTAGATGCTTTCAATTGGCCAAAGATGTCGGCTGTGTTTTGGGAGCTTTATTGGCTTCTTGGACCATTGCCTGTACACCAAGTGATTGGAATTGTTTAGATTTTCAAACAGCTGCTGCGCACAAAGTTCAAATGCCTCTATTGCCCAATAATTATTCAAGCAATAACATTTCTCCGACCTGGTCCAGTTGGCCCCACACTACATCCATAGTGATAGCACCTTTAAATGAACACTTAAATTATTTTAAGGAGTATTATCTAATCAATGAGCATGGTGTACGGATTTGTGGTGCAGATATGTGCCCTCTGCAGTGGAGTTCAGATGCCAATAACTCTATTTATACACCGTTTATTAATGAACAAACCCGAGTGGGAGCCTCAACCCTTATAAGCATTTATTTGGCTTTATCAATGGTAAGTTTGCTATTTACTGTCCTGGTGGGTAAAATCCGAGCCATTGTTCGCTGCAAAAGATTTGAACCCCTAACCGATACTTTACTGTTTGCTGGACCGTTGGCCTATTTTGTGGGCACCGAACAGGCCTATATATTGGGCGACTTTTTAAGGGTAATTATTACACATTTTCATGTTCCATTTCAGTTCTAATATTTTTCACTTCATTATTCTCAAATAGGCCTTCGTTTCGTGTACTTTGGGTATTAGCATGGTCGCTGGTGCTATTATAGGCATGGGCATTATGCAAGCGATTGTTTCCTGTACTTTGAGCATGCTACTAAGACATATCAAGCGCATTGTAGTAATATGTAAGTAAACATTTAAGCGAATGGATTGTTAGTGTAAAAGTTGAAAGGTGCAAAAGTCCAATTTTCTAAAGCTTTGGTTATTAAACGTTACTCTCAGAGAGACTTTATGTTAAACTCAATTTTTATTAACATTAGGTGGTATTGTAGCATTTTAATAACTTGTTTAACTTGTTTTTTACTTTTTGACTTTTAGTGGCTGGTTTCTTTTTTCATTCATGCCTTCTGTTGGCTCTGTCCACTTGGAAACCGTCCAGTGATGATAGTGCTCTGTTTTACGTATTGGCAGCAGCCTGGGGTGCTTGTAATGGTATGTGGGAAACGTTAATGCTCGCCTTGGTAACTCTCCATCATACTGATCATGTGACTGATATCGCAGCTCCTCTGCAGGCGTTACGCTTTTTGGGTTTGGCGGCCACATTTGCTGTTCACGGTTTCATCTGCGAAACACCCAAAATAATAACCTTAGTAGTGCTTTTGGTTTTAAGTGTGCCACCATATGCCATGTTGGAAATCCGCTTAGAGACCAAACGTAAAGCACAAATATTTAATTTATGACAGAGGCTCTACAATTAATCGTAACCGTGCCCACTCCATTAATGTAATAATATTCAACGTACAATTTTTAAATTGTAAAAGTGTCATATTGGGCATGGCAGCTTCTTTTACGCTTATTGTTAATGCATTTTAAAGTGTTTATAACACATTTTCACTCCAAAGGTGAACAAATGAAAATGTCGGTCAAGGCCGACCATTTAATATACTACACCGCTAAGTTCCTTAAATTATGCTACAATTCGTTTAATTGCGTCAGTAAGCGCAAGGTATTGCCGAATAAGCGTCTTCGTGAAATATCACTCTATGGAAAGGGGTTCCAAAAATGGTCCGACCGGGTCCAAACTTGTTACAACCAATTATTAAACAATTGACTATTTTTTAAGAAATTTTTTCAAAACATATTAACAATACAGTACATATGAACACGGTGTTGCATTTGCCATTTAGAATTTACAAACATTTGCACAAACTTAATGAACCCTTTGCCAAAAATGGTGTAGAGTATAAACTTCTTGTATAAGTTGTAGGCATTTATCTTATTTCGTCCATTTTCAAGCATTAACGGTATATTTATTTATTTTTTAAGAAGCTCATCGGTAACGTGTCGGTTATAAACTGTTAAAAACTCTTTTTGTGCTCGTTCGTATATATGGACATTAATTGTAATATTGCAGAGATCGTAATCAATATTTATTGCAACCACGAAATGTTAACATTTTTTGCGTAAACAATTTTTTGTACAACACAAAAATTTATTATATTATATATGTAGTGTTAAGTTTGATAGAAATAATTTTTATGATGACACATGTATTCTTTATATATGTATGTATATGTGTACGCGTATTATATCTAAAAAAAAAAGTGTTAATTTCATTTACCTACAAAAAGACTTAAACACTCTCCACCTTAGCGTAGCATATAAAAATTGTACCATATGCGACTCCATCAACAAGTTATATAATGTTTATCTATTACATTTGGAATACACTTATCAAGCTTAAAAAGTACGTGTCAGTGACGCGGCTATAATATTTCAATAAAGAGGATACGATGCAATGACTCTCATGTCCCTTGTTCAGCAGAATATGTTTTGAAATGAAAATTTAATAATGAAATTTAATATTATAACCGTTTCACACTGATAATGGACAAATCCGGGAGTATCAACCCACCTAATACAACTACATTAACTTTGATTTGGTCTTCGATTATTATCTTTCTCTGATATGTCTGTAGCTTCCTTTTGTATGCTGACATGTTGACAATGGAAAATAAATGTACTACAACTAAGGTGGAGGATATAAAACATCTTATTATGTAAAATATCTACCATTTCAAAAGCATAAATAAAAATAACTAATAGTTCCAATTTTTTTACTTATTTCACTTTATACATCACTGACAGTTAATATATATATAAATTTATAAATATTATATATGGGTGCCTCCCATCTTTCCAGCTCGAGGCTTATATTAGAGACTCTTGATTTTTTTATGTTTTATTAAATTAATTTTTTTTATATTGTATTATATTGGGTAGGGAAGATTTAAAAAATATATGAATTTCTTTAAGAATTACATAAAACCATTAAACACAAGCAACATTTAATAACACAAGTCAGCGTAACAAGTAAAATCTTACGATATTTGTCTTTTTATTACGATATTCATGCATACGATATAGGTCTCGAATTTGGTTTGAGATTCTGGCGGCAAACATAAAAGACAGCGACACTCCGTTTCTGTTATAGGCGTCTCTGTCTCTGGGCTTATAATTAAATATTGAGATTTTGCCGCCAAAATTTAAGAGAGCGACACTCCGTCTCTGTTATAGACGTCTCTGTCTTTAGCATGGGCAGAGACAGAGACCTCTAAATATTTAGAGGTCTCTGGTATGGGCCTGTAACAGAGACTTTATTTTATGGTCTCTGATGGTACGCCATATTTTAATTTTATTAAGTGGATTTTGGTGAGTCATGTTAGTCATGAAGTGTTCTTCACGTCGTTAAGTTCTATAAAATATTTAGTAGTGAACATGCCGTAAATATGTTATTTTTTTTTTGTTCAATAAAGTTATATCTCGGATAGTATATGAATTATTTGAAGAGAAGAACAAAACTTGAAGCGTGCAAAAATTTCATTTTGTTTTTTTACTTAACGCGTGTCACATTTTTCTTGGAAATGCTAAAGCCTGGCAAAATCTATAATAGACAATTCAGCTTTAAAAAATGTTAGTTAAAAGTTGTTCTAGTGTTAAACTATATATTTTTATATAATTTTGAAGAGTAACAAAAAATGTTTTATTAATATTGTACCATATGCGACTGAAATAAGGCAAAAAAATCCCATTAAAATCTTAACCAAAAAATTGAAAAGAAAAAGAAAATATGGCGGCTGTGGTGGGCAAGAAAAAAAAGAAAGAAGCGGTAAGTTTGTGCCAAAGTGTATATATGTATTAGGGAAATATTTTTTTCATAATACATCACACACACACTTGTGAAGTACAGACCGAAATTCAATCGAGAAGTTTCGTTTCGTTTTCGTGTAACTGTGTATAAAACGACAATATGGCGTGATGTAATAAGTTTTTGCAAAATGTACATGGTTGACAAAAAAAAAAAGCGGTAAATTTTTGCCAAAGTGTATATATGTATTAGGGAAATATTTTTTTCATAATATATCACACACACACTTGTGAAGTACAGACCGAAATTCAATCGAGAAGTTTCGTTTCGTTTTCGTGTAACTGTGTATTAAACGACAATATGGCGTGATATAATAAGTTTTTGCAAAATGTACATGGTTGACAAAAAAAAAAGCGGTAAATTTTTGCCAAAGTGTATATATGTATTAGGGAAATATTTTTTTCACCGTACATCACACACACACACTTGTGAAGTAAAGACCGAAATTCAATCGAGAAGTTTCGTTTCGTTTTCGTGTAACTGTGTGTTAAACGTCAACATGGCGTGATGTAATAAATTTTTGCATTCACTAATAAATAAGAAACCAAGTAGTGTGTGGTACCGACTTTAAGTTTTTTACATCTTAAATTACACAAAATTATCTTTTATTGTAGCGCTCTGAAATTTTGACAAGTTTAACAAATGTTCAGTACCTGACAATGAATTGCAACAGTATACGTCCATTAGTAGAATGCAGACGTTCGGGGTGAGAAAATTAAAA
This sequence comes from Ornithomya fringillina, assembly GCA_963978525.1. NCBI lineage: Eukaryota > Metazoa > Arthropoda > Insecta > Diptera > Hippoboscidae > Ornithomya > Ornithomya fringillina. The sequence continues at coordinate 21,620,200 of OZ021693.1, forward strand.
AAATTTCAACGACGAAAATACTTGTTCTAAAGTAAAATCTGACAAAATTAGTGCAATCAAAGGAGCTGCGAAAAGAAGCCTACTTTGTATGAAATAGAAAAATTAAGAGATTATAAAAAAGTTGGAAATTCCAGTGCAAAGCAACGATAATGCCAAAAATCAAAGTTCGAAGAGGCGAGTGGTATCCACAGGTAACGTTTTTAAACCCGCAATCTATATACGGGTGCATAGAGATCCCGATATACAAGCGCGGTCCGTTTCAAGTTACCAATTTTAACCGAAGAGCAACTATTAATGGAAGTAATTAATGAAATGAATTATTGTTATAGTAGCGGGAGATTCTGGTTTGGACAAAACTGCCTAAATACCATAAATATCTTTATGAGGCCGGTTATGTAGAATATGGAAAAATAATTCGTATAACCGAACCGAGAAGAGTGGCCGCCATAGTATTTTGATATTTGTAACGGATCAAGGATTTAGTATTTATTCTGCGCAAAGCATTTCTTTATAGAGAAAATAATTTTCAATTTGAACAAATTGAAGGCGGGGGTCTCACAAGTGATTGATAAATCTGATATCCACTCAGATTACCATGATGAATTTGATTTGAAACGTGCTCTACGCAATATACGCAGATCCAAAAAATTCTCAGCCAACTTTCTGCCCAAAATCAACTTGGATGAATTGAAATTTCCTGAAGTTGACTTACGGGAGCACACGAATTCGGATCAGGAGTTGCCTTTATCTGAATGTGACGAATGTGATGACTTTGATGTGAAAGAGGACGCGACAGGTTCCAGGTTTAACAGGTTTAACCAGCAAGCAACCATTGTGGGTTCTACCCTTATACTCTTTACTACCCAAGAATATTTGAACCACCACCCAATAGTTGTCGGTTGTGCATTGTAGCCACCAATCTGGCGGAAACATTTGACAATTCTAAATATAAAGTATGTGGTAGACAGTGGCTGGCAGAAAACACGCTTCTATGACAAAGTTGACGAAGTGAGTGCATTTGTCGTAACCTATATATCGAAAGAGCTTCATCAAACCAAAGGGCAGGTCGTGGTGGTCATTACAGTGTCGGTCACTGCTACCATTTGTACTCAATTGCTGTGTTCAACGATGAATTTGAAGAATTTCGGGTGCCCAACCTACAAAGAAAGCCATGATTTAATGTTACAAACGCGTTGCATGGATATAGATTTTCCCTTTCTCTAGGCAACAAGTACGGGGCAGCAGGTAGGCTAATAATCTTGAGAGCCTTGGAAGCGGTAGAAAAACCTAGTCAGGGTCTAGATGTACTTTCTAAGGTTACACAGTTAGAGCTATGTCTTCACTTTCCAGTGGCACCCAGATTTGGCAAAATGTTGGCTCGATCATATCAACAATATTTATTGCCCTATACTGTTTGCTTAGTGGCAGCTCTCTCTATGCAGGAGGTTTTAATGGAGGCCTCTTATATTGACAGTTCTCAGCCGATAAACAAGTGGCAAGAGAGATGTGTGTCTTGGGCATACAGCGGCCAATATCAATTATTGGGCGATCCCATGGCTGTTGGTGCCGCCAAGTATGCTTGATCGAAAAACGAATTGACAAAGTTTTGCTGTGAGGAATGGTTTACGCTTGAAAACTATTAGCGAAATACGAAAATTGCGCTTTCAACTTACCAATAAAATTAACCTAAGCCATCAACTAGACAATTTGTGTGTTGATCATAAAATGATATCACCCACTGACGCTCAAGCGCGATTTTTACGACAAATATTGTTGGCTGGAATGGGTGACAAGCTAGCGAGCAAAGTGTATCTATCAGAAATTCGCAACAAAGAAGAACGCCATCGGTTAAAGTACGCATACCATTGCTGAGATATGGTGTTGAAGAAAAAACTATCCGAGTGGCTGATGTTGCAAGAAGCTTACAAAATAGTGACTTTCTAAAATGTTTATACGCGGCTTAACTTCCATTGGACCGGAATGGTGCAATACAGGGGCAATAAAAGGAGACACTGTGCCGCGATAGCGCAAGTGGTGAGAAGTTATTTTTGGTAAAGCTGCCTGAGAAATGCCTTTAACCGAAGTGGAAATGCTGATGGGTGAAAAACCCTTTTGGTAAGTACATCTATTTGTCCTGTACTGTGTACTTTTTATAGTTCTTTGGATTAAATTTTAATGTACCCACATAAAATGGGAGGTATACTGAGTTTATTCTTCCGTTTGCAATACCCAGAAGGAGGCATCAGAGACCCTACAAAGTATATATATTGATCAGCATCAAAAACTGAGTCGATCTAGACATGTATGTCCGTATGTCCTTCTGTTGTTACCATTCTCATTTGAGCAAATTTTAAAATATTTAACTGAAATTTTGTACGGTTACTTTCTGTTTTTGTACGCAGATTGCTATTTAGAATGGGTAAAATCGGTCAAAAGCCACGCCCACAATCAACAAAAACCTATTTGTCCTTTATCGATGTGCCGAAAATTGGCGCGGTCGGATAATAAACACGCCCACAGCCAACAAAAATCTGTATATTTGCCACAATATTTGAAACATGATTTTGAAATTTCGTACACATATTTATATTTATCACCTTAATTGATGTGTCGAAAATGGGCGCGGTCGGATAACAAACACAATAAACAAAAATCAATTTATATGCCACAAAAATTTACCTATTAACTTGAAATTTGGTATGTATATAATTCTTTAGTCGATGTGCCCAAAATGGGCGTGGTCGAATAAGGGAGACCCCCACAATTTACAATAAAGCATATTCACCATAAAACTCGACTTGCAAGCTGATATATATAACATAATACATTATTTATTAGAGTGCGCAATATATATACTTGCCACGCCCATATTTGTGGATATGGAGGGTATTTAAGATTTAGCCCAAACCAAATTTAGTTTGTTTTATCTAAAATTTATGATTTTATCTCTTCTAGTTACTTTGTCTGCCCTCAGCTAAGTGCTTTAAAATTTAAATTAAAAGCCACACCTTCGGCGGTTGTTAAAATGTGGTCAAAGCTAAATGATTGCATATTACGTTTCAAACGTACCTTCATAAACAAATAAATCAATACTAAATAAAAATGATGGACGGATGGCAACACAACCCAAATTGTAAGTAAACAGAACATTCTCATTCAAGCATTTCTGTAAATACTAAGTTTAAGTAAATGTACTTATTCCATTTATTTCATTTATTTTTACAGATTTGTTGAAGGAATGCCGTACGAGGTGTCTTACACAGAACTAACAATTTTATGGCCGACATTACACAAGTAAAAAAAAATCTATTTATTGAAAATTAGCAATGTAAGATATTAGGTTGAATGGGGCGGTATTTAAATGCACTACAAAACGGGAGTGCGACGAAATATAATTTAAGCATTGAAAAAATTTAGTTAGTATCATGAAACGAATTAAAGTGTAAAGTACACGCGATTATTTTAGTGCATGTAAATCTTCGTAAATTTTTTTTTTGTGGCGCTATCACTAAGGGGTACATTTTGGAAGTTTTATATTGTGTTCTTTCTTCAACTTTAATTAAGTAAACAGTTTTTAAGAATAATATTGTTTCGGTGGTGAGCAAAACGACAGTTTCGAAACAATATTAATTCAGGAGATTTTATAATTATATACTTATTTCAATTTACTCCAATCAACAAACAAAAGGGTTACGTATTATAAGAAGAAAATAACTTTATACGTATTTACGCAGCCATTAATGTAGTGTCATATATAAATAATTCGCAATTCTATAATTTCGAGTTACCACTAATTTATATTTTTTTAGAATTGATTCCAACATTTTCCTTTCTTATAACGTCATAACCTTTAGATGGTTTAAAATTTCGTATTGGTCGTTAAAAGTATGAATATTATCAGAGTTGGAGCATGTTAAAATATTATCAGACAAACGAAATGTAGTGGCTTCGTAATTCTAGCATGTTAATTGTAATAACGCAAAGTTTTTTGCTCGTTGACTTTTAATGTTTTTTTTTATACTTTCTGCAATCAACAAGACGTAGTAAATAATTTATTGTACATGAAAGAATTTTGTTTCTTAAATTACGAGACATTAATAACCCGGACAGACTCGGTAAATTACCTTTAGGTGTTGTTCTATTTTGTAATAGAGCAATATATGGATCTGTTTTGCTTTCCCAAGATTTTATAAATAATTTTTTGATCGTTTGTACCGATCGTTCAGCTAAACACCACAAACAAACAATCAATTATCAACAACCAGGCTGGTCTTTTTTAATTTAAAATTTATTTATTTGTGTTTCGAGCGGTGTTCTTCATTAGCATTGAAGAGTGAAGAGTGAAAGATATCTGGTGCACCACTGCCCAAATAATGTAAAAGCAATGCGACTTTTCTTTTATTGACCTGCGTTTCAAGATCCGTTGCTATTAGAAAAATTGTAAATTGCGTATGCCGCCCTTTTCATTCTCTTTTGACAAATTAAGACTTTTGAGGTTAAGTGGCATCAATGTGATGCTCATTGCAATTCTTGAAATTTCTGCTTTCTGACATTTTCAGTTTACTTAATTTTTTTTTTATTAATTTTTTCGATTAACATAACTTAATAATAACGTAGTAAAGTTTACGTTAAAACTATTTTACGCAACAGTTCTATATATGTTAATTGATGTCGTTGAACATATTACTGCCATTGGTGATGTTATTCTTGTTCAATGATGTTACTCAATTTCAGATACCCTTTGGCCGGGTCGTGAGGTCATCTATATATATGTTTATATTGATAATCAATTTTTTTTCTTTTTTCTTTTTATTTAGAGTAGTAATTGTTCTATTACGCATCACAATGAATTTTTTATTCTGTCTTGAACCCTTTCACCAACTTTTTCGTATATATTAGAACATTGACAGACTTGCACGTTGATTGTAATAATCCCTTTGTGGACGCATCCCATCGGCCCTGCCACCTCTCTTCCTGTTATATCAACCTTTTAGTTTGGGGATTACTGGGTTTTCTCAGGTAAATCCGCCTCATTTCATTGCGCCCGTATTGGACATGCATACAAGAGACCTGAGGTAGCAGTACTCTTTGTAGCTTTGAGCCTCCTATTTTATTGAATTTTTGAATTTGAACCTTAGTTCAAGGTTAAAAAAAAAGTTCAAAGAGTTCAAAAGTTGTACATGTTTGCGCACTGGGTTTTTTTCACTTTTTAAAATATATATACTATATATGTCGCGACGTTTCAGATTTTAATTTCGCATATGAACCGACTTAATTCAATGACTTTGTTAAATTGAGTGATGCAAAGTGATTGTTGGCAATTATATAAAAAGAGTTCTTATTGTTCTTGCTTAAGGTGAATTATTTATTATGACATTGTTATTTCAACTTCCCATATGTCTGATACTTTGCTATATACTGGGTATAGAGTTATTGACCTATGCCATGTACAAGATGTTTGATAGCAGCACCTGTCATCGCACCCTAAACTATCAACATTGCATCCATAACCATTAACTATATTATTGGATAAGCCATCAGTACTTGCAAATTTAGTATATGCCATTTCACTGTTACAACCACCTTGCCCACTATATCCACCTTTCTTACATAACCGTGCTTATTTTGAAGTCACCAGTGTAATACTGCAATTGGTATCTGTTCCTGTAATATGATTCGCTAACATGAACTTTCACTACGTTACCATCATTTAAAACATGTCATAGAGCCCGATATTATTGGGAATTCGTACATTGTTGAGTCAACACATTTATTAACATTACAATTTTCTTTAGGGGGGTATACGCAAAACATAAAATTTTTATTAAAAAAACAATTTTGAAGAAAACGGCCACGCCGCTACATTTGCTACGACGGCTATGACTACGATTGCTGCGGCGACGGCCACTACCGGGAGCGACCCCTCATGATATTAAAGTTGCATTCACCTTCTTCGCTTCTTATACTTTTTCATCTCCGTCATTAACTGGCGGGTTCGTATTTTTAGTCTGAATGAAACCGTAGCGTACGTCACTCATTAATCATTAATACACACGCATATGTGTCAGTCGATTTTTTACACTTTCATTTACATTTACTGCCTCTTTAAAGCATCTGCTCTTGCTTGTAAAGTTTCGTTACTTTGCATTTTTATCATCATTCAGTTCTTCTAATTGACTTTGTTGAATTTCGGGATTGTTTTAATCTTTCCAAAGCTTCTTCTTGATATCGAATATCGCTTTTTCTTTGTCACAAAGTTGTTGTTGTAGCTTAGCATTCTCTGAATCAACACCTTCTACCTGTTCCAATTGAAATGTTTTATATTATAATAACAACACTAAAGAACTGTTCATTGATTAAATATTTTATTTAGTAATTTTTATTCTCTAATATAAATACAAAGACAGATTATCGAAAGATTAGATTCGATTAGATATATTTGAGACCTTTTTTCTAATATACAGAAAATGTGTTTACAATTTTAAATTTAGAGTAATAGTGAAAGACTTAAAACGCAAGCGTCCAGTTTCCATCCGAAGCTTCTCTATCATTCTCAGTCTCAATCTTACATTAAACGCTTCGCGCATAAAACTACTTTGCATTCTAATTCGAGGAACGAATTGTGAGTTATCTAAACCTCTTCCTGCAACAAAGAAATATTCAAAAGGCACAAAGAAATATTCAAAAGGCACAACAGAGGAACCCCTTGACTACGCTTCAACCCCAACAAAACTATCAGATCGCGAATTGATCATTCGAAACATGTTATACCAATTTACGAGATTATAAGTTTTAGTTGCCGTTTTAATTCGATTTAAAAAAAAAAACAACTATGATTTATTCTTATATGTTATTTTATTTACTTGAAAATTAACCACGAATACAAATTGCATTAACGAACCCGAACTGTGTTAATGAATGAATTAATTAATTCTTAATGAATATTGACTTAATACTGAATACTTTAACTATATTTTTCCTTATTTAACCTTCACTTTTAATTCTCGTGATACCCGTACGTTCGACAGGTCCTCATTGAGAAGGACCTCCACTAATTTTCTTCCCTTACTTGATCCGAGAAAGGCAAGCATCTCATCCGGCTGTAGGTTTACCGCCCAATCACCCAGGAAGTTATATAATCATGAATACATATGTATATATCTATGTGCTCTCGACGTGCTACTCAATAATGTTAATTTTCTTCAGATGTATTTTTTCGACCTATTATTTTAAATAATGATATCCATCTTTCTTTCTAGCTCAAGGTCAGGTTTACATAAGGGCGAAATATTAGCCAATGCACGAAAAGAATAAAAAGTAACTTAATATTAAAAAACATGACCTTGAGCTAGAAGGAAAGATGGAAGATGGATCTAAAGAAAATTAATCTAATAAAAAACTCCACAATACTTTTGGCATATGCCGTAAACAATGTTTTATATGGAGCTAATTGATTCGACATAGTTAAAAAGGCGATTGCGCCCTGATACTAGCTACTAGCTAAGAGCTCGATGTTCACGTTTGCACACCTCACAGTCAACTCTCCTCGATGTTATTTTGTCGATTCCCCAAAAAGGCATTTCTCCACGTTGGTATTGGAATCGGTAGTTGTCGTATAGTGACCCGAGTATGATGACGTGGACATTGAGTGGAATGGCCAAATTAATACACTTATCAACCAATACAACTTGCTCTATCAATACGCATTTGTAGCATGCGAGAAAATTGTATAATATTATAGTTAACATGAATGCTTCTTTATATCTATGCTTTATATATCTAAACAGATAACAAAGGAGTGTAAGTTTCTTTTTTTCTCATCATACACAGGACGGACTATATATGAATACGCAAAAAAAAAAAAAAAATACGTGTACTTACTCAAATGTTTAACAGGGCTCGCTTCGTTGGGCCCATCAAAGACGAGGTTGGTACGTGTGTACACCACTATAATTTCTTTAGTTTATAACCGACTACGCAGGCATGACTTTATTCCAGATTTGTATTGTCTGAATCCTAAATGGTGTTGGGGGAATTGAATTATGGATTAATGGTGTTAAGTATAAGGCGTTCTAATAGTTTTGACATAATAGGCAATAAGCTTATAGGTCTATAAGAGTTAATTTAAATGGAATCTTTGCCTGGTACCCAATACCATAATAATAATAGATTTTTCTCACTTTGGGGGTCTAAAATAGCAGTGATAGTCTCGGTAAGGTGTGCTGTATATTGATCTGAGTATGCAAATTCTTGTGTCAAAAAAACCGCTTGCAACTGCGGATCTAGGCGATGTTGTCGAGGTTGCTCCAATCAAAAGGAGCCGACGTCCCTGTTTGAGGGATGCTATCAGCGCTGGGGACATGCGTGCATAGTAGGCGCGTGTCAGACAGAGGTTGATTGATACGCAGTTGCTTCTCTTTTATTTCTGGTCTTTGGGCCGCTGCAGTAGCATCGCGGACTCTGGAAGGATGGGCTGCGCACAGGTTCACGTCGGCACAGTCTTATCGCAATTGGGAGTAACAAACAGCATACCCATGTGGCAGGGTGTTGTACGATTTCAATGACTGTTTTTTGCAGCCAGTTTGAGAAGCCACGTCATCTCATATCGTTCCACTCATCTAACAATTTGTTAAAACTTTCGCGCTTACTCTTCCTGGTTGGTAGCTTCAGGCATTTATAGGAATATGAACTAAGTTATGTTGGTTCAGTTTGATTGTAATTTATATATATACCACATGGTGAATATGTGAAGTAAATTATTTGTTATGGTTGCCAGATTGAGACCCCATCTTTGAGAAAAACTAGCCGTAGGGTGGTCGCCCCGAATGATGAATGTCACTCTGATTTCATAACATATTCCAATGTCTATATATATATCCTCTTCAAGGCTAATAAGCTAGCTATTATTATTTGTACTGTAATGAAAGTGACTAAAAATGTTGGGTCAAATATGTATATGTATGATACTGTAACTATATATGTAATCATATTTCGCGCAACGCGCAACGTCAGAATCCAGCAGTGATGCTTAATATTTTAATATTACAGTCAGTGTAGATAACACTGCCTCGTTATGAGTTTTTAGTCTGAGTTTATGTAGTAAAATTCAACTTCTTATATACTAAAATTATTACAACAAATTACAAATATTTCAATAGTAAGCATAAACTTAAACTAGGTTATTTTAATTGCTAACTAAACATAAATTCGATTAATGCATGTATATGCAAAAATCTAAAATTTACTTAAAATAAAAAGACAAACAATGTGATCTATATTTACGTTTCGCTATAGTAAGCAAAAGCTATTTTGCGAGAAAGATGCAAGTAAAAAAAAAGTATTGTGGTACAGTTGTTCTCTGAGTTCTATTGTTTTGCTGATGTATATTAGATTAATTAGTTTTTCTTTTTAAATTCTTTTCTTGTTTTTTGGATAATAAAGCGATTGCTTATTATTGTCCCGTTAGCTTAAAATAAACAAGTGTCATACATCTGTCTAGTCCAAAAGTCAAACACGTACTCCCAGAAGAGAGTGTAGACGTGTATTACAGGAGTATTGCATTTTTTTTAGTTTACAGTTCATATAGCAACAATCCAGGTGTAGAAATACACAAATATTTTCGCGATTTTTTTTTTTTTAACATTTATTGATGGTTTTCTGTGACTCCTTCGATTTTGATGACGAATTCATTGAACATGAGGGAGAGGTATTTTTTTTATTAAAGCTGCTTTGGTATTGTTTTTTACGTACCAAAGCATCTGCTTTTGCTTGTACTTAAAGTTCCGTCACGTTACATTTTTATCATCATTCAGTTCTTCTAATTGACTTTGTTGAATTTCGGGATTGTTTTAATCTTTCCAAAGCTTCTTCTTGATATCGAATATCGCTTTTTCTTTGTCACAAAGTTGTTGTTGTAGCTTAGCATTCTCTGAATCAACACCTTCTACCTGTTCCAATTGAAATGTTTTATATTATAATAACAACACTAAAGAACTGTTCATTGATTAAATATTTTATTTAGTAATTTTTATTCTCTAATATAAATACAAAGACAGATTATCGAAAGATTAGATTCGATTAGATATATTTGAGACCTTTTTTCTAATATACAGAAAATGTGTTTACAATTTTAAATTTAGAGTAATAGTTGAAAGACTTAAAACGATTTATAATAAGTTTTAAAATAGATTTTTTTAATAATAAAAATCCTTTGTCACAGCGGTGTTTACTTTTTAGATAGTTCTTGGTGGCTAGGGATGCACCATAGGGGGCACCATAGCTTCATGGGCATGATCAGAGTTGTGAATTTTCTTTTTTTCATTTCACGCACAAACTCATCAGTGCTTGCCATTCCACAATCCGTTATCAATTTCGTGCTCTTATCAGCCTCAGAATGTGTATAAAGCACATGCTGTTCGGCGTGGCCACTCAATCTTGTCAACGCCGATTGTCCGATGCTCAGCTTGTTTACCTGCAAATTCTGGTCGTACATGTAAAACAGGGTTGGCCTATCATCCTTAGTGTGAACCAATAAATGGTCAACACTTTTGAAATATCCCAAAGGCATTGGCAGCTTCACCTTATTTTTAAACTGGTAAATATCTTGCTTGGCCAATACTAATCCGGGATTATTTCCTGTCTCCCAACCAATGGAATAATAGTTGCCGGTGCCTTCGGTTTTTGCCTTTCTCATAGCTGCAAAACTCACATCATTCATCTCAGCAGCAGTCATAAGCTTCTTATCAAATTTCACACCAGCGCACTGCAACATCCGGCCGGGTTCCCCTTTGCAACAATCCGTTCCAGCATCAATTTCAGTTTCCGTTTTGCCATTTTCGTTTGCCTTGTCGTCAACTCTATCCCCAGCGGCTGGCTGGGGCTTGCTCTCAGCAGAACACTGCTTCATCACCTCTCCTTGCGCGAACGCAAACAACACACAAACAGTAACTATTAAGGTCACTTTGTTTGTAATCATTATCATTTTCATAGCAATACCTCGATTTTAGAAATTCTACAACAATTATTTTTGAAATAGGATCAAAGGTCTATATGAACAAAAGTCTATTATTACACACATATTGTGTCCTTATTGTCCAGGGAAACTTGTAAATCTCCTATTATATCTGCTTCTGGCATATTCTTTTGTGAGGCTCTCTCTTCATATGCTGTATTATTTTAAACTTATTTATTATGACATTGTTATTTCAACTTCCCATATATCTGAGACTTTGCTATATACTGGGTATAGAGTTATTGACCTATGCCATGTACAAGATGTTTGATAGCAGCACCTGTCATTGCACCCTAAACTATCAACATTGCACTAACTATATTAAATACTGATGGCTTATGTATTTGCAAATTAAGTATATGCCATTTCACTGTTACAACCACCTAGCCACCTATATCCACTTTTCTTACATAACCGTGCTTATTTTGAAGTCACCAGTGTAATACTGCAATTGGTATCTGTTCCTGTAATATGATTCGCTAACATGAACTTTCACTACGTTACCATCAGTACCTTTAAAACATGTCATTGATCCCGATATTATTGGGAATTCGTACATTGTTGAGTCAACACATTTATAATTTAATAATAGTAAAACAAATATTTTCATTTTTAAATCTTATAGAATATATATTTAACATGAAAATAAATTCATAAGACTTAATAATCGTAACATTTCAACTTGGTCATTTATATTATATATTGATGATGATGGTGGTGGTGGTGTTGATAGAAATATATCTGGACATTCTATAAATTCAAAATATTTTTGAAATATATTTATAATACGCAGGGCAAAATTTAAAATTATCTTATACTCCTCCGGTTCATTCTTTTCGTCGTACAATTGTAACGATGTAAATGTAAATTTATTTGTATAATTAAGTTGTCGTTGTAAATTCAATAATTGCTGCTCAAAGTCGTTTTTTTCGTATAATGACAAATTTCGATTTGAATTGTCGACGATACGTATACGACGCAACACCTCCAAATTATTATCGACGGTTGTGTAGAGTTTGTGATGATATACTTGGAATCAAATTTGTCAACTCCAAATGTGGTAGATTTTCGCGAAAACTTCCATAAACATGTTGTTCGTCATGAAAGGGAACAATCTCAATGGTATCTGTGTCACTCTCTATATGCACCAATAATTGTTTATAATGTTGTTGATATAGATCGACCTGCGCTTGTAACGTTTCAATTATATTTGTCATATAAATTCGTTGTATATAGCATTATATTTTTTATTTATAAAATGTACACACTGTGCATGAAATATTTCAATGTCTGACCACTTTTCCTCAAAGGTCAATTTCATACAATGTGATCTAACCTTTGGATATTTACCATCATATGTTTTATTAAAATAATTCTGATATATATTGGATTTGTCGTTATACTCTTGTAATGGCAATTGTTGCCGCTCAGTCATTTCCCCCTCCTATTATTTAAATTTTTTTTTCTCAAACCTTATATGAAAAGGCAATGTAACTTGTAGTGAATACGCCAACTGTCAAAACTATTATAATGGTAAGTGGTGCAATAAAGAATACAATCAATATTAATATAAATAAAATGGTAACGGATCACATTCCAAATGTTATACGATAACTGAAAACACGTATATTTTCGTTGTATGCATCGGTATGGATGCGAAAAATAAAACTATCGTTGACATTTAAATATATGTCAGCGTCTTTGAATTCTCTTCCAATGTGAAAATATACTCAGACAACCATAGCGATGCATTATTATCATCTACATAATAATCTGTTACCTGTTCAATCGGTATCATGTATTTATATTGTGTATACTCTTTGATGCAACGCAGTTTCTGTACACCTATCGGTATTGTTGCCCATTTTTTATACAATTGCAAATGTTCACATGTCAATATAAACGAAATGGGTAAATATTCAACGGTACCAAATCCGAATGTTTCCTTCAATGTGTCAATGTCAATTTTACTATACATTTGAACAGTACCATTACTCATGACATTGCGCATATTGAAAAAATCAAATTTCAAATAGGATGTAGAATTTCATGTGTAATGTAACGTTTCATCATAAACACCAATGTTGGTGTAATATTTTTTGCTAAAAATTTTTCACTAATCAAGAGTAATCTTTCTGAAAAGGACACAAATATATCCGTCATAGCCAATAGGGCAAAGTATTGTGGATCATTTTTAAAGGCATCATATAATTTTTTAAAAAAATCTACCATATCAGTTTCAGCTTTCACGGGCGGTGACGTTTCATCCATTTCCATTTTCGATGGATTTGAATTGATGTGTGCATATATACCATACAAATCATATTCATCGTTGATACGTTTACCAGTACGTGTATCATAACGAAATTGAGGTAATCGCGTTTTATTCACTTTTTCATAATCGACAACAATAACTGACTTTGTTTTCTCTACACAATCTTTTGTTTCTACTATTCCATTAGTAGAAACAGTTTTATATATTAACAGTGGTTCGACAAGTTTTCCCGGCCATCCATATTCAGTTGTAAATATCAAATGTTTCGTTTCAGCTGTTATGCCCAACATTGACAGATCAACGTTTGGATTAATAAAAAAGGCGTCAGTATTAACATCAGTTTTCCAAGATTCTATTGTCCTATGTCGTGGTTGTTTTTCTATCGGTGGCAATGACAATTTCTAAACTTGAGTATTTGTTATACCAGTTGATGCCCAACGTACATCATACTGACATGCTTTGTAAAACGACGAACTGACTAAAAATCCAAAAATCTGTTCACCGACACTTTCTACACAGGTTTTACCATTAAATTTCAATTGAAAATCATCACAGTAGTATTTATTTATTTTAAAATTGAACATTTCATTACCGACATCATCGATATACGGGTTATCTTGGTCATATACCTATAGTATCTATACGTGGCAACGGATGATGGTCGGTGCGTATATAATCATCAAATCCCATTGCAAAAACACTATCATTATGTTGTGTACAGGTACACTGACGTTTACTGTAATGGACAAATGGTGCCCTGGCATAATTTTCTTCGCTATTATTTTTTATATTTAAAGTGTCAACAGAGTTGGTAGCGGTGCTAGTGGTAGCGATGTTTTCCAAAATTTCACTAGTAAAAACTGTTTTTTTCAAATAAATTATACAATGGTATCTGACATGCTTCGATATCTGTGTTGCCACTTTTGAAAACTTGTGGTTCCGTATCAAGTTTACATTTTTTACCACGCGGATAATAGGCTACACCATTGACTTGTGAACAGAAATTTTCTGTTCCACGTATAACTACGTAAATTTTTCTTTCAGGTTTCAACCATATATTATCAATTAATTCGTTGTTGTACATAATTTCAACGAAACAATGTGAGAGAATTTCCGGGCGATATTTTAAATAATAATTCCATTGTTGCAATTGTCGTCGCTCAAATACATAGCGATCTGGGGGGGGGGGGTAATCACGTTGTGGTAGCGATGGCATCATTTAATGTAGTGTTGTCAATTGTGTTTTCTTCGTTTTGTGTTGTATCTTTGTAAATTTTGAAATCTTGTAAAGTATTCTTATGTTCTACTAAATTCTGTGCAAAAAAAAAATATTAGTAGACATAGTATAATGACAACTAGAAATAACATTAAACAAATCATTTTTTCCCTTACACATTATTGTGTTATATACTACTTTATATACACTAATATATTCTTCACTAACAAGCAAACTTATAAACTAGACAAATGTATGCAATATCGAATAGTGTCAATCCTTTGAATGTTTTCGATACATATGGATGCAAGACACTGTTTATCGGTTTGTTAACGTGAGCTAAACCCAACACATGGCACAGTTCGTGTAATAATACAGTAAATAATACTTTATCGTTCATTTTGTGATTATCAATGTCAATGCGCATACGTGTAAATGGTGGAAAATATGCATGGGCCAAGACATTACCCTCGCCATCAAATGCTTTTTTACAATCTAAATGTCTACCGCGTACAATATTAAATTCGAGTATTTTTAAGTTTCGTAAATTGGTTGGTTCATCTAAAACGAAAAATTTCATTTTAAATGTATCATTAAAACAC
Organism: Ornithomya fringillina; assembly: GCA_963978525.1. Classification (NCBI taxonomy): domain Eukaryota; kingdom Metazoa; phylum Arthropoda; class Insecta; order Diptera; family Hippoboscidae; genus Ornithomya; species Ornithomya fringillina. The sequence continues at coordinate 21,635,304 of OZ021693.1, forward strand.
TTTATAATGTTGAGCATTAATAATTATATGTGTCTATGGAACTCCTTAGAGATGTTCGTTTGTATGGTATCGTTAAATTTAATATTTAATGGAAAATCAGAGAAAAACTCTCTCAACATAACGCTCAAGTAACGGTCTCCAGTAACCGTAACGGGGTGACCGTTTTCTTCGAAGAAGTAGGGCCCGACAATGCAGCGTGATGAAACTGCACACCATACTGTGACACGAAATGGATGCAATTCCGTCTCATGGAGTGTCTGTGGGTTGGAAGCACTCCATATTCGACAATTTTGTTTGTTTACATTGCCGTTCAAATCGAAATGGGCCTCGTCAAACTAATGAAAAGACAGTTCAACATGTTTCCATCCTCTTCCATCATTTGAAGCATCTTCTGGCAAAATTCCAAGCGAATCGGCAAGTCTACAGCGTTCAGTTTGTTGGCCATTTGAATTTTATATGGGAATAACTCCAAGTCTTTGTGCATAATTGACTGTAATGACTGTCTGCTTATAGCCATTTGAGCAGATAAGCTTCTTGTCGAAACTCTTGGATTGTGTTGTATCGCAGCAGCTACAGCAGCGATTATTTCCTCCGTTCGAACTGAAGGGTTTCGATGGTAAGGTCTTCTGTTGACTGTCCCATGCTCGGCAAAATTGTTTACAAGTCTCATTATGGTCCATCTGCTCGGAGGATTGCCGCCAAATGTGCGCCTATACTCTCTTTGAACCAAAACTACGGACTCCAGTGCGTGATAACGGCGGACAATCCAAATTCTTGTTTCGGTGTCCCAGTTATCCATTTTTGTCAAATCTAAAAATCAATCTGCAAAATAAAAAAAAATGGACCACATTCATTAAATAGAAAAAAAAGTTATTACATTTTTTTTTTGGTAGCAGCTTTCATCAGCCACCCTGTACATCATGAATAATTCTTCGTCTGGGAGGTATTTGCAAAAATCCACGTATGTATATATTTCTAATTCGTTGGGTAGCTGTTTCTGTTGTTTTAATACATTCGATACCGCGTACTTGATCAATTTGTGAATTTTTTCTTCCATGTTAGCGATCGGTTCTTGATTGCAGTACGTATCATTTCTTCTAATATTATTACTAGATGTTGGAGTAAGTGACCGTCGCGTACCAACACAGTTCGAACAGAGCTGTCATAGTCGTTGCTATCATCAGAGATTGTGATTGTTGTTCTTGGGGATCTGATTTCTTCGACGTTGATTTCTTTTTGGACAATGTTAAACGCTTCTTTTTCGATGGTGGAGGCATAATTTTGTTTTCGTCCTCGCTGCCATTCTTCATTTGTTCCATCGTCAAATTTGTTTCTTTTATTTGATCTTCCAATATTTGTGTCTGAAGATCTATAATCGGTTTTTGAGTCAATACTACAGCAGCTGAGCGATATTTTTGCCATGTCACTATGGCAATAGCGTTGGCCGTAGGCCAACATCTTTTTGTAATTGTTTATTATAGACATGCCCTGTGGACACGGAATTAGTAATGAACTCTTCGTACTCTTGATCTAGGCAGGATCAAAAAGAGAAATATATCGTGGTGCGCAGGATTCTGGTCGAGTTTTCAAGATAATAAAAAAAATATTGCAGGAACATGGGCGGATCATATATACTATATTTTGGAAATGTCAAGGAAAGAAATAAAAAGTATCTCAAAATTAAATCTAGAATTTTTATTCACAGCACACTCAGATCTTCGACCACGCTTTTCCACGACATCAACTGCCACTTTTGATCACTTGACTTAGAATGAATGGTTCTCGCCTTAAAACTCAAAGACCCCTCGAACGCCGTGTTTACCTTTTTTAACGCTTCGGACCTCACCGGCTTCATACGTGCGGTCACATAGGGCTGGTTCATACATCCCGCCTGAATAACCGGGCACCCGCGCATACTGGCTGAAGCCCCGCTGCTCCCCATTGAAGTCGGCAGCGCCTTCTCCCGATACACCGTCTAAGCTCTCGTTGTCGGACGTCTCACTAGTGGGGACTTCCGGCGATGGAACGTGCGATGGCGGCATCTCAAACGAGGCATCAACACTTCTACTCATATTTTCGCTTTTTTAGTGGGTTTGGCTTTCTTCAAATATGGGAGAGTTATCTAATGCTTTCACTAAATCAAGGACAGCAACTCCTGAATTCATTAGGGCTGGACCAACTTCATCATCCTCCATCACCATATTGGGGTCTATGAGTGAGGGGGCTTCCATTTCACTTAGATTATAAATTTTGGCATCCAATGTCTTGAAAATATTTTCTATGAAAGCTTTTCCCTTTAATCTGGGGTCATCGATAAATTCTATCATAAGATTTTTCGTTCTGAACATTCCCTTAACCTCCTTCTCCTTTTTTTTCTCCGTCCCATCTAAAACAGCTTACTGTGCTGTCTTGGACGGCTTCCTCGCTGAGGATCTACTTTTTCGCTCATGTTGATGTTAACATAGAAACTTCACAATCGTTAGCTAAAGATAAACGTGTTAATAATAACATAAATAAACGTAAATTCATAGAAGCTTTAAATCCTTTAGATCTAATACGATAACTAATCATAGCATACAGTCGCTACTGTGAATGCTTGAAAGTGTAACGATTGAGAAAAAGTGACAATGCTGATCCGTCATACCAGAGACGCCATTAAGATTCGCTGAACACTAATCTCCAAAATCTTGTTAGTCTGCAGTCAAGGATTATTGCCGAAGGTCCACATGGAGACAGCTTGATGCCATAAAAGGCTCACAAACAAAAACACTTCAAAAAGCTATTAATCAAAAATAAAATTAAAACAGCAAAAAAAAAATTGGTTTAGCTGTGTTTGGTATATTTGCGATATTTGAGAAGGGAAAATCTCTCACCAAGTTTTCAAAGTTAAATTAGCATCTAAAGTAACCCTTGGATTATTGCTATTCACTTTATACCCATTTATTATGACATTGTTATCTCTACTTCCCATATGTCTGATACTTTGCTATATACTGGATATAGATTACATGCTAAACTATCAACATTGCATCCATAACCATTAACTATATTATTGGATAATTCATCAGTATTTGCAAATTTAGTTTATGCCATTTCAGTGTTGCAACCACCTAGCTAGCCCACTATATCCACTTTTCTTACATAACCATGCTGATTCCGTGCTTATTTTGAAGTCACCAGTGTAATATTGCAATTGGTATCTGTTCCTGTAATATGATTCGCTAACATGAACTTTCACTACGTTACCATCAGTACCTTTAAAACATGTCATCGATCCCGATATTATTGGGAATTCGTACATTGTTGAGTCAACACATTTATTAATATTACAATTTTCTTTATACGCAATACATAAAATTTTTATTAAAAAAACAATTTTAAAGAAAACGGCCACGCCGCTACATTTGCTACGACGGCTATGACTACGATTGCTGCGGCGACGGCCACTACCGGGAGCGACCCCTCATGATATTAAAGTTGCATTCACCTTCTTCGCTTCTTATACTTTTTCATCTCCGTCATTAACTGGCGGGTTCGTATTTTTAGTCTGAATGAAACCGTAGCGTACGTCACTCATTAATCATTAATACACACAAATATTTGACTAACGCGATTTTTTACGCGTTCATTTACATTTACACTTATTTCAACTGCATCTTTAAAGCATCTGCTTTTGCTTGTAAAGTTTCGTTACTTTGCATTTTTATCATCATTCAGTTCTTCTAATTGACTTTGTTGAATTTCAGGATTGTTTTAATCTTTCCAAAGCTTCTTCTTGATATCGAATATCGCTTCTTCTTTGTCACAATGTTAGCACTCTCTGAATCAACGCCTTCTACCTGTTCCAATATTGACAACAGTTCATATCCATAAGAGATGAACTAAACGATTTGGGAAGCCATTTTCTATTACAATGGACTGTGTTGTAGAACGCTTTTGTTTTATTTTTTCTAAATTTTTATTAAAACAATTGTTTGTTCATTGATATACTTATTTTATGTGTCCTCTCTAGAGATTACATTTTTTCTCCTCTCCTCATCATTCGATATATCTATAACTATGTTTATATAAGTTTATTAATTGATACGTTTCAAATTACTAGAATCATTGACGACTCGACAACGGCCGAGTAGTTTTACTCCTATTTAACTACGTTTTGTCAAGCTGCAAAATGCCTACATTACAACTTGACGAAAATAATTTCCAAACTTATATTACCGCACTTTGCAATTGCAAAGATGCTTATCAAGCATTCCCCGATTGCAATTTAAGGTATTGCACAACAAACGGACAGTGATTGCTAACTTGCTATGGTGCGTCCCGCTATTGTCATTTGACACCTATGGTTCTAAATTTATATAATAATACGTAAATACATCCTACACTGTATAATTCAATTGACCCAAAAATTTGTTGGGGTATATAAGGCTTTTACAGATATTATGTCCGAGGTGTCAGTGCGTGTGTTTAACAGCACGGGAACGGGCGCAACTGATTGGATTCTACGGAATCTATAGGCTGTCTGTCACTCGAAACTGAACATACCATATAACTAGGACGCTGGTGATATCTAATTCGTTTAAAAAGCATCTAGAATTGTTATCAGAAGTAGTCAAATGTTTGAGAAATGCTGATTTAAGTATATTCTTGAAGAAGTTGCAGTTTTGCTTTCTAGAATTAAAATATCTAGGGTATATTATTGGGAAAGGTATGTTGAAAACAGATCCGGAAAAAGTAGAAGGTAGCAATGTTTGGGCTGCCACGTTTGGAATAATTTACATGCTTATTTAATTAAAGTTGTTGGAATTGTAGAACATTAAACCAAAATGATATCCCTTAAGCGAAAATTTACGAGATTTACAAAAAATTGCACTTGTCGTTATATTAAGTTGTTCAAAAAACGCAGTACGAAATAATTGTACGATATATATATATATATATATTAAACTGTATCTATTTATATATTGAACTGTATTTATATATATTCATATAGGTTGATTTAAAATTTAAATAAAACACATAATAAATAATAAAATAACCAATCTTTTATTTGATAATGTCTTGGTATTCAATATTTGAATTCAATTTCTAGCATATGGCCACAACGACTAGTTTTCACAAAGGTTATTCTGGAAGTTCAATATTTCATCACTTTTTCAGCATTTGAGGGCGCATTTCAGCATTGACACGTTCGACTCGACATTGGTTTATCAACATAAACCAATGACCCACAAGAAGTAATCAAGTGGCATCAAATCGCATGAGCGTGGAGGCCAATTCACCGGTCCATTGTCGTTAAAATGTTCCTTAAGTAAATCGATTCTTACGGTGGCAGGATGGCAGATGTCACCGCCTTATTGAAACCACATTTCGTCCACATCCCTATCTCCATGATTTGGCAATAAAAATTTATTGATTATTGTTCTGTATCGACTTCTCTTAACGGTAACGCTCGTCCTTCCTCAAATAGAAAAAAATAACCGATTATTCCGCCAGCCTATAAACAGTACTTCGGTAATTCTTGAACACTGTGTGGATTATCTTTGCTCCAAATACGGCAATTTTACTTGTTGACGTATCCATTCAGCCAAAAATGCGCTTCATCACTGAAGAGAATTTTGCAGTAAAAAAGCGGATTTTTGTTCAATTGAGTAAAAACGGCCAATCACTGAATTCACGGCGCATACAATGATATATACTCGTATATAATATTGATTAGGATGAACATGTGTGTTTGGGCTCAAATTTTGTAGACATTTCTGCAAGCACAGATCCCCAGCAAAAATGCCTATAATTTACGAGAAATCGACGCTTAAGTGAAACGTGATAATATACCTGCCACGCCCACAATTTACGTATACACATGGCCTAAAACAAATGCAGCGTTTTTCCTTTTTATGTAACCTCCACCTTAGTGAAGAGGGTATACTAAGTTTGTTCTTCCGTTTGCCACACCCAAAGAAAGGCGTCAGAGACTCTACAAAGTATATATATTCTTTAACAGCATCAAAAACTGAGTCTCGATCTAGATATGTATGTCTGTGTGTCTGTCTGTTGTTGACATTCTCACGGGTAAATTTTGAGATATTGTGCTAAAATTTTGTACAGGTACTTTTTTTGAATGCAGATCGTTATTGAAAATGAGCAAAATTGGTCAAGAGCCACGCCCACAATCAACAAAAATCTATTAATCTGCCACAAAAATTGAGCTATAAACTTGAAATTTGGTATGTTTGGTATGTATGTTATCTTTATCGATGTGCTGAAAATGGGCGTGATCAAATAACAGACACGCCTACAATTTACAAAAGAGCATACTCAACGTAAAAGTAGACTTGCATGCTGATAGGTAATACATACGCAATATATATATATATATAAATGGATTTTTCACGCTCACCGTTGCGGATGTGGAGGGTACTTAAGATTTGGCCTAAGCCAAATTTAGTTTTCTTACTTGGTTTTATATGAGCCCATAAGGAGGTAAGGTAAGGGGTAAGTATTATTGTTTTGTTTTTTTATTTAATAGTAATTTGGCTAAACATACAACAATGTTACAATCAAATTGAATTAACTCTATTAAATTAATAATAATTCTATACATGCATATGATTTATAAACTAATAGGTAAGTGGATGTAACCGTATGAACTTTTATATGCTTTATTAGGGAAGTATGAAAGTGTTTGCATTCTATATATGTGTGGTTGTTAATGTTCATTTGCTTTTTTTATATAAAAATCAGTCTAATAATGTAAGGCAACATGAGAGCTGGTTTTTTATGTATTGTGTTTATAGTTCAAGTAATGCCATAATAATAATATATAATTTGTAACATTATGTATACATGAGTTCATCATTATAATTACACCTATTATGTACAATTGTTGTAATAAGAGAGAGTTGTTGTTCGCCGGATAATAACAAGTGTTTGTTAATTTTAATGTTTGATTTTACTTCACAAATATGTACAATTAAACTTGTTTGTTTGTTAATTTTAATAAACTGTAACCGTTCGCACATGTCTTGAAGTTTGGAAAAACATGTCAAATACATTTTAGTTTCCTAACCGCTTAATTAAGATATTTATAGAATATAGAATGTTGTGACCATTGTGCGCTTAGATAATAAAAAATTTGTAAAGAATAAAATTGAAATTGAAGCTGCATGCAACATACATCCGATCATAACGATTTTGATACTCCTCTTTGTACGGGTTCATACCCATGTAAACAAAAGATTTCAAGCCGTGACCTTTACCTATAACAACTTTAAAAAGGTTAACTTTTGCCTTCAAATGCTAAACTTCGAAAAAACTGTTCGTTTGTTGTTTATTTTCATCGCTTCCGTTATCGCTAAGCGCAGATGTCGAATTGGCAGCTGGGCTGTCATCAGCATTATGCGTTATATTCTGTTTGTTATTAATTTCCTCATATTTAACTCGTTCACTGGGCGATGGTGTATTTAAAAAAGTGGCCATTTCATTTACACCTTCAGCCTGAGTTGTTCCCAGTAAGTTGTTTTCGTCTTTCTCTTCCTGGTGGGGTGTAGTTGAAATAGTTGGAATATTGTAGTCTTTGCTTTCGCATTCCTCTCGGGAATTGCTAGCTGCATTGGTTTGCTTTTCAGTAATTTGCTTCCACATATTAAAAAAATGTGCGCGCCTTTGTAATTCGAGTCTTAGTAAATCGCTTTCGTCCTCCGAACTGCTACTGCTGACTGCTCTTATTTTGGTGTTGTCGCACGTTAGTCGAGGTGTTGAGACGGTTGATAGAGTGCCAATATCATCTCCCAGTGTACCGTTTGCCAATTGCGAGGTAGGCGAGTCAAGGCTGCTGCCTAAGATTGGTGTGAGAACGCGTTCCATGAGATGGGTGTGCTGTTGCTGTTGCAATTGTCGCAACTCCAATATTTCCCTCTGCAATGAATTGCGGCGCGATCTTTCCAACTCTTTGATACTGTTGTCAGTGACGGAAGTGAAAAGTCGCAATCCTTTTTCGGTGACCGGCACATAATAATCCCCAATCTCCATCAAGTACAAATCACTATTTATTATAGATCGCTGTGTAATGTCTGGATTATTAGGTGTCCATATGTGCACTACAACACCCATCATGCCGATGCGTGGCAGCCAGCCCTTCCAACTGATGCGGCCACCCCTCAAACGCATAGCTTCATATGGCCAAACAAAATTGCGCCGTTCATCGAGACCATCATAAACCTACAGAATAAGGGAAAATAATGTTGAATATTAGAAAGAAACTGTAGAGCGTAAGTGTATAAATTGTACTTCTTCTTCATCCACTAGAATGACTCTCTCGAATAGACCGAGGCGAGTTTTTCCGGTAGCATTCACTTCCATGCCAAATGGTGTACTGGCTTGTGGCATCATACCAGCAGCTGCAGCCGTTAAACATATAGGACCCTTTGTCTTTCGCGGATATTCACCGGGAGTAGTAATTATATTACCAATGCCTAGATTCCCGGAAGAGCAATAAACTTTGGTGCATCGTGGACTATTATTCAACACTGCTGCGGACACTCCCACAATCATGCTATCAGTCGATGTATCTTTGTCCAGGGTTTGAGAAGACTCGCCCGAATCTTTGCCTGTTTCGGATAGAGCACAACTTGTACTAGGCAACGTGGCCCTTCGCTCACGATCACTACGACTACTGGAATTCGAAAAATGACCCCCTTTGCTGGATGTCCGTACTTCTCTTAACAATTCTTGGTCCCTGCTTAGGAAACCGGCTAACAGGGTGGTTGAATTTGGTTTGACTGGCATTCCAGCCAAATTAGCACGCACTGACGCGAGGCCTTCATTCCCGAATTGATTGCCAAGTGAAGCTCCCTGTATACCGGTTGAACCGTTGACACGTGCAAACACACTATTCACCGTTAAGGTATTGTAAATTGGTGGGGAAATGTAAACGGGTCTTAGATCGCCACTCTCCCCTAGGTTGCTGCACACAGTCGAAGGTAAACCAAAATGAGCCGTTTCCATAACCGAGCCAGAACTGCAGCCTTGGCGGCATTTTTCGCGTATATGATGCCACCACTGCAGTACGTTGTCCTTTATGGCCTCTGGTGTGATGGGACCTCCGATGACTTCCCTCAATTGTTCATTGGTGTCCGCATAGGATGTTGTAAGTGGAGAAACGTAAATCGGGTATCCAATCGGTTGATCGCAACTGGAATTAATAATGTTACGCAAAGCCTGTTTGGCATTTTGAATGCTACCCCGCTCTGGATTGCGATTACGCAAGTAGATCAGTTCCTGTTGTTGACCAGCCCACAATCCGCGAACGCATTCCCGATTTAGCTTAATGACCCGAAAAGTGAGGAAACGTTTACTTAGACGAATGATACGATACTCGTCAGAACCATCCTCCAACACGTGACGCAAAGCTAAAAGGTTAGGGGCGCCACGTAACACGGCACTCCGCCATACCGGATCCGCTTCATGCGATATCACCAAATCTTTTGCACATGAATCGATTGCTTCATATAGAGCTAGCGGGTCTCGAAACTCGTCTGGATTTGATATGTGGTCCTGTTGTAGTTTTAAAGCCATTTTAACAGCTGGAGCTACCACAGCGTGCAACAGATCCATATCAGCGAACACCCATTCATCTCGTGGTGAGGTTATACGAAAGTCCCCCTTAAACAAGGCATGTAGACCGTGAAGAAAAAATTCCACTCCTGTTAAAGAGCTGTGAGAGGCTGTCGCCAGGGATCGGCGTGCTAGCAGGCTTAGGGCTAGGCAGAGAGATACTATAGGACTATCTTTGGCAATGGAAGGTACTTTCAACTTGTTGAGTGGTGGTTTTTCATTTCCAGCACGGGACGATTCCGCACAACCAACGCGTCCACCCGGTGAAGAGCCACCATCATCTCGACGCTGTTGCTGCAAATGTCTACCCCCACCCACTGGTGCTGATTTCGTGGAACGCGTCAGTGGAGTATTGCTCAAACCGGGCACACTTTCTGATGCTTGACGCGAAATGTTAGCGAGTGAATGTGACACAGCCATAGTGTCAGTAAAGTTAATCACCACACCATCACCGCTGCCCGTCACGACTGCACTCTTCTGCGGTAGCACTCGCAATTGTTGCTGGGAAAGCGACTTTTGTTGAGTATTTGATAAATTTGGTGTACTGGCCGCCGTCGCGGAACCGTTAGTGTTCGCTGACAAAGATGTTGTAACCGGCACAGACATTGTGATTATGTTTTGAGGTTGAGTGGTTACTATTGTAGGTTGCAGCTGTTGACTTTGCACTTCTTTACGTTTATCATAGCAGAAATTTATCCAACTGAGATAGACGTAACAAAAACTAGAGCGCGTTATACCAATAGCGCGAAAATCGAAATCTTCATCCAAATTGAAATTAAAAATTGGATCCAAATCAACGAATTGCCTGCTCAAGGTGTGCTGGAGAGCATCTTGTATAGGTGTGGATGTCACCCATTCATCCAATTTCGCATTCTTCATAACGTAATATATGATGCTCTGGAAATAAAGTCATGTCGTATAATTAATTCACCAAGCGCAACTAAGCCACCCAAGCAATGAATAAATGTAAACTAATCGTAAACAATACATAACATTTGCAATTATGGCTTTCCTTTAGGTCCTCCTCTAATTCTTCACCAATCATGATGCGAACGTTTCGCGAACAGACTCATATGACCAAACCGCCCGTTTACTGACACAACTAAACTAATTGTAGCATAATTTAAAGAACTAAGAGCTAAAATCTCCTTACAAAGTACATATATTCTTAATCAGCATCAAAATCGAAGTCGATCTAGATATTTCCGTCTGAGTAGCTTCTTATCTAAGTTGTACAAAATCGACCAAGTACTGCTACATAATCGGCACGATCTCTCACATCCGCAAAAACTACGCCTATGAAGTTGAAATTTAGTGCACACCTTCCTTAGATGTAACAGACTCGTCCACAAAAAACCTTGTATTGTGCAGATGTTATCCACGTGTAAGTTAATACGCATTGTTTACACTGTTCGCATATGTAGGTAAAGGGCGTTTAAGATTTGGCCTAAGCCAAATTTAAGTACTTTTTTAATAAAATATATGCTGATCCAACCAGACTACATTCACGCTACCCGTTTGACGGTGAGTTTTGCTAAATCGGTGTGTTTTGCAGAGTTTCTCCTTTAAGAGGCGGACTGACAAAAATTTTCTTCAACAATTGGAACACACACGCCCACATTTCGTGACTAATATGAATCTGAAGACATCTGATGGTATATTTTGAACATGTCAAGCCTCGTTAGCCATTATGAATGGGTTCTACGTAGTCTGCTCTAACCTTAATTATGTTTAAAAAAACAATTTTAACAATGAGTAAAGTAAAGAATTGTAAAATTAGCGTAAATTTTGGATACACTTCAAGTTTAAATGTAATCTGTGAGGGTACTATTGCATAACTGGCTTTATCCTGCTTCCCTCTAGAATAAATCCTTAAGGATATAACTACGATTGAGCCAGAGTAAAATTTTCAATAACTTTATAACTCTTTAATTTGCAACACATTCTTGTGGAATCAGCAAGCAAATTTTGATTTTAGGAATTTTTCAAAGTCGTATAACTTTTGAACGGCTGCACGGATTTTGTTCAAATTTTTTGTGCAGTATAGGAAATTAAGTCAGCTTTCAAACAAGGTATAATATGTGGGCGTGGCATTAGCAATTTTGGTAATAAATGTGTACTCTTAAAAGGTCGTTTTGCAAAAAAATGAGTAGTGTCACGCCCATGAATGAGATATCCCCAAAAAGTTGAAGAAATTTTCAATTTTTGCAAAAAATTTGACCAAAATCGCAGCAGTAGTTTTCCAGATATAAGCCAAGCAAGTTCCCCTTCATTCCTGTAGTTGTCAGTTTGAAAATCACGGCTGTATAAAAATTTTAGCAAAAAATACCAGGCGCCCAGCATGCTCAGCAAGCAAATTTTGATTTTAGGAATTTTTCAAAGTCGTATAACTTTTGAACGGCTGCACGGATTTTGTTCAAATTTTTTGTGCAGTATAGGAAATTAAGTCAGCTTTCAAACAAGGTATAATATGTGGGCGTGGCATTAGCAATTTTGGTAATAAATGTGTACTCTTAAAAGGTCGTTTTGCAAAAAAATGAGTAGTGTCACGCCCATGAATGAGATATCCCCAAAAAGTTGAAGAAATTTTCAATTTTTGCAAAAAATTTGACCAAAATCGCAGCAGTAGTTTTCCAGATATAAGCCAAGCAAGTTCCCCTTCATTCCTGTAGTTGTCAGTTTGAAAATCACGGCTGTATAAAAATTTTAGCAAAAAATACCAGGCGCCCAGCATGCTCAGCAAGCAAATTTTGATTTTAGGAATTTTTCAAAGTCGTATAACTTTTGAACGGCTGCACGGATTTTGTTCAAATTTTTTGTGCAGTATAGGAAATTAAGTCAGCTTTCAAACAAGGTATAATATGTGGGCGTGGCATTAGCAATTTTGGTAATAAATGTGTACTCTTAAAAGGTCGTTTTGCAAAAAAATGAGTAGTGTCACGCCCATGAATGAGATATCCCCAAAAAGTTGAAGAAATTTTCAATTTTTGCAAAAAATTTGACCAAAATCGCAGCAGTAGTTTTCCAGATATAAGCCAAGCAAGTTCCCCTTCATTCCTGTAGTTGTCAGTTTGAAAATCACGGCTGTATAAAAATTTTAGCAAAAAATACCAGGCGCCCAGCATGCTCAGCAAGCAAATTTTGATTTTAGGAATTTTTCAAAGTCGTATAACTTTTGAACGGCTGCACGGATTTTGTTCAAATTTTTTGTGCAGTATAGGAAATTAAGTCAGCTTTCAAACAAGGTATAATATGTGGGCGTGGCATTAGCAATTTTGGTAATAAATGTGTACTCTTAAAAGGTCGTTTTGCAAAAAAATGAGTAGTGTCACGCCCATGAATGAGATATCCCCAAAAAGTTGAAGAAATTTTCAATTTTTGCAAAAAATTTGACCAAAATAGCACCAGTAGTTTTCCAGATATAAGCCAAGCAAGTTCCCTTTCATTCCTGTAGTTGTCAGTTTGAAAATCACGGCTGTATAAAAATTTTAGCAAAAAATACCAGGCGCCCAGCATGCTCAGCAAGCAAATTTTGATTTTAGGAATTTTTCAAAGTCGTATAACTTTTGAACGGCTGCACGGATTTTGTTCAAATTTTTTGTGCAGGATAGGAAATTAAGTCAGCTTTCAAACAAGGTATAATATGTGGGCGTGGCATTAGCAATTTTGGTAATAAATGTGTACTCTTAAAAGGTCGTTTTGCAAAAAAATGAGTAGTGCCACGCCCATGAATGAGATATCCCCAAAAAGTTGAAGAAATTTTCAATTTTTGCAAAAAATTTGACCAAAATCGCAGCAGTACTTTTCCAGATATAAGCCAAGCAAGTTCCCCTTCATTCCTGTAGTTGTCAGTTTGAAAATCACGGCTGTATAAAAATTTTAGCAAAAAATACCAGGCGCCCAGCATGCTCAGCAAGCAAATTTTGATTTTAGGAATTTTTCAAAGTCGTATAACTTTTGAACGGCTGCACGGATTTTGTTCAAATTTTTTGTGCAGGATAGGAAATTAAGTCAGCTTTCAAACAAGGTATAATATGTGGGCGTGGCATTAGCAATTTTGGTAATAAATGTGTACTCTTAAAAGGTCGTTTTGCAAAAAAATGAGTAGTGTCACGCCCATGAATGAGATATCCCCAAAAAGTTGAAGAAATTTTCAATTTTTGCAAAAAATTTGACCAAAATCGCACCAGTAGTTTTCCAGATATAAGCCAAGCAAGTTCCCCTTCATTCCTGTAGTTGTCAGTTTGAAAATCACGGCTGTATAAAAATTTTAGCAAAAAATACCAGGCGCCCAGCATGCTCAGCAAGCAAATTTTGATTTTAGGAATTTTTCAAAGTCGTATAACTTTTGAACGGCTGCACGGATTTTGTTCAAATTTTTTGTGCAGGATAGGAAATTAAGTCAGCTTTCAAACAAGGTATAATATGTGGGCGTGGCATTAGCAATTTTGGTAATAAATGTGTACTCTTAAAAGGTCGTTTTGCAAAAAAATGAGTAGTGCCACGCCCATGAATGAGATATCCCCAAAAAGTTGAAGAAATTTTCAATTTTTGCAAAAAATTTGACCAAAATCGCAGCAGTACTTTTCCAGATATAAGCCAAGCAAGTTCCCCTTCATTCCTGTAGTTGTCAGTTTGAAAATCACGGCTGTATGAAAATTTTAGCGAAAAATACCAGGCGCCCAGCATGCTCAGCAAGCAAATTTTGATTTTAGGAATTTTTCAAAGTCGTATAACTTTTGAACGGCTGCACGGATTTTGTTCAAATTTTTTGTGCAGGATAGGAAATTAAGTCAGCTTTCAAACAAGGTATAATATGTGGGCGTGGCATTAGCAATTTTGGTAATAAATGTGTACTCTTAAAAGGTCGTTTTGCAAAAAAATGAGTAGTGTCACGCCCATGAATGAGATATCCCCAAAAAGTTGAAGAAATTTTCAATTTTTGCAAAAAATTTGACCAAAATCGCAGCAGTACTTTTCCAGATATAAGCCAAGCAAGTTCCCCTTCATTCCTGTAGTTGTCAGTTTGAAAATCACGGCTGTATAAAAATTTTAGCAAAAAATACCAGGCGCCCAGCATGCTCAGCAAGCAAATTTTGATTTTAGGAATTTTTCAAAGTCGTATAACTTTTGAACGGCTGCACGGATTTTGTTCAAATTTTTTGTGCAGGATAGGAAATTAAGTCAGCTTTCAAACAAGGTATAATATGTGGGCGTGGCATTAGCAATTTTGGTAATAAATGTGTACTCTTAAAAGGTCGTTTTGCAAAAAAATGGCTAGTGTCACGCCCATGAATGAGATATCCCCAAAAAGTTGAAGAAATTTTCAATTTTTGCAAAAAATTTGACCAAAATCGCAGCAGTACTTTTCCAGATATAAGCCAAGCAAGTTCCCCTTCATTCCTGTAGTTGTCAGTTTGAAAATCACGGCTGTATAAAAATTTTAGCAAAAAATACCAGGCGCTCAGCATGCTCAGCAAGCAAATTTTGATTTTAGGAATTTTTCAAAGTCGTATAACTTTTGAACGGCTGCACGGATTTTGTTCAAATTTTTTGTGCAGGATAGGAAATTAAGTCAGCTTTCAAACAAGGTATAATATGTGGGCGTGGCATTAGCAATTTTGGTAATAAATGTGTACTCTTAAAAGGTCGTTTTGCAAAAAAATGAGTAGTGTCACGCCCATGAATGAGATATCCCCAAAAAGTTGAAGAAATTTTCAATTTTTGCAAAAAATTTGACCAAAATCGCAGCAGTACTTTTCCAGATATAAGCCAAGCAAGTTCCCCTTCATTCCTGTAGTTGTCAGTTTGAAAATCACGGCTGTATAAAAATTTTAGCAAAAAATACCAGGCGCCCAGCATGCTCAGCAAGCAAATTTTGATTTTAGGAATTTTTCAAAGTCGTATAACTTTTGAACGGCTGCACGGATTTTGTTCAAATTTTTTGTGCAGGATAGGAAATTAAGTCAGCTTTCAAACAAGGTATAATATGTGGGCGTGGCATTAGCAATTTTGGTAATAAATGTGTACTCTTAAAAGGTCGTTTTGCAAAAAAATGAGTAGTGTCACGCCCATGAATGAGATATCCCCAAAAAGTTGAAGAAATTTTCAATTTTTGCAAAAAATTTGACCAAAATCGCACCAGTAGTTTTCCAGATATAAGCCAAGCAAGTTCCCCTTCATTCCTGTAGTTGTCAGTTTGAAAATCACGGCTGTATAAAAATTTTAGCAAAAAATACCAGGCGCCCAGCATGCTCAGCAAGCAAAT
This sequence comes from Ornithomya fringillina, assembly GCA_963978525.1. NCBI lineage: Eukaryota > Metazoa > Arthropoda > Insecta > Diptera > Hippoboscidae > Ornithomya > Ornithomya fringillina. Next base: position 21,651,187 of record OZ021693.1, read on the forward strand.
TTTGATTTTAGGAATTTTTCAAAGTCGTATAACTTTTGAACGGCTGCACGGATTTTGTTCAAATTTTTTGTGCAGGATAGGAAATTAAGTCAGCTTTCAAACAAGGTATAATATGTGGGCGTGGCATTAGCAATTTTGGTAATAAACGTGTACTCTTAAAAGGTCGTTTTGCAAAAAAATGAGTAGTGTCACGCCCATGAATGAGATATCCCCAAAAAGTTGAAGAAATTTTCAATTTTTGCAAAAAATTTGACCAAAATCGCAGCAGTACTTTTCCAGATATAAGCCAAGCAAGTTCCCCTTCATTCCTGTAGTTGTCAGTTTGAAAATCACGGCTGTATAAAAATTTTAGCAAAAAATACCAGGCGCCCAGCATGCTCAGCAAGCAAATTTTGATTTTAGGAATTTTTCAAAGTCGTATAACTTTTGAACGGCTGCACGGATTTTGTTCAAATTTTTTGTGCAGGATAGGAAATTAAGTCAGCTTTCAAACAAGGTATAATATGTGGGCGTGGCATTAGCAATTTTGGTAATAAATGTGTACTCTTAAAAGGTCGTTTTGCAAAAAAATGAGTAGTGTCACGCCCATGAATGAGATATCCCCAAAAAGTTGAAGAAATTTTCAATTTTTGCAAAAAATTTGACCAAAATCGCAGCAGTACTTTTCCAGATATAAGCCAAGCAAGTTCCCCTTCATTCCTGTAGTTGTCAGTTTGAAAATCACGGCTGTATAAAAATTTTAGCAAAAAATACCAGGCGCCCAGCATGCTCAGAAAGCAAATTTTGATTTTAGGAATTTTTCAAAGTCGTATAACTTTTGAACGGCTGCACGGATTTTGTTCAAATTTTTTGTGCAGGATAGGAAATTAAGTCAGCTTTCAAACAAGGTATAATATGTGGGCGTGGCATTAGCAATTTTGGTAATAAATGTGTACTCTTAAAAGGTCGTTTTGCAAAAAAATGAGTAGTGCCACGCCCATGAATGAGATATCCCCAAAAAGTTGAAGAAATTTTCAATTTTTGCAAAAAATTTGACCAAAATCGCAGCAGTACTTTTCCAGATATAAGCCAAGCAAGTTCCCCTTCATTCCTGTAGTTGTCAGTTTGAAAATCACGGCTGTATAAAAATTTTAGCAAAAAATACCAGGCGCCCAGCATGCTCAGCAAGCAAATTTTGATTTTAGGAATTTTTCAAAGTCGTATAACTTTTGAACGGCTGCACGGATTTTGTTCAAATTTTTTGTGCAGGATAGGAAATTAAGTCAGCTTTCAAACAAGGTATAATATGTGGGCGTGGCATTAGCAATTTTGGTAATAAATGTGTACTCTTAAAAGGTCGTTTTGCAAAAAAATGAGTAGTGTCACGCCCATGAATGAGATATCCCCAAAAAGTTGAAGAAATTTTCAATTTTTGCAAAAAATTTGACCAAAATCGCAGCAGTACTTTTCCAGATATAAGCCAAGCAAGTTCCCCTTCATTCCTGTAGTTGTCAGTTTGAAAATCACGGCTGTATAAAAATTTTAGCAAAAAATACCAGGCGCCCAGCATGCTCAGCAAGCAAATTTTGATTTTAGGAATTTTTCAAAGTCGTATAACTTTTGAACGGCTGCACGGATTTTGTTCAAATTTTTTGTGCAGGATAGGAAATTAAGTCAGCTTTCAAACAAGGTATAATATGTGGGCGTGGCATTAGCAATTTTGGTAATAAATGTGTACTCTTAAAAGGTCGTTTTGCAAAAAAATGAGTAGTGCCACGCCCATGAATGAGATATCCCCAAAAAGTTGAAGAAATTTTCAATTTTTGCAAAAAATTTGACCAAAATCGCAGCAGTACTTTTCCAGATATAAGCCAAGCAAGTTCCCCTTCATTTCTGTAGTTGTCAGTTTGAAAATCACGGCTGTATGAAAATTTTAGCGAAAAATACCAGGCGCCCAGCATGCTCAGCAAGCAAATTTTGATTTTAGGAATTTTTCAAAGTCGTATAACTTTTAAACGGCTGCACGGATTTTGTTCAAATTTTTTGTGCAGGATAGGAAATTAAGTCAGCTTTCAAACAAGGTATAATATGTGGGCGTGGCATTAGCAATTTTGGTAATAAATGTGTACTCTTAAAAGGTCGTTTTGCAAAAAAATGAGTAGTGTCACGCCCATGAATGAGATATCCCCAAAAAGTTGAAGAAATTTTCAATTTTTGCAAAAAATTTGACCAAAATCGCACCAGTAGTTTTCCAGATATAAGCCAAGCAAGTTCCCCTTCATTCCTGTAGTTGTCAGTTTGAAAATCACGGCTGTATAAAAATTTTAGCAAAAAATACCAGGCGCCCAGCATGCTCAGCAAGCAAATTTTGATTTTAGGAATTTTTCAAAGTCGTATAACTTTTGAACGGCTGCACGGATTTTGTTCAAATTTTTTGTGCAGGATAGGAAATTAAGTCAGCTTTCAAACAAGGTATAATATGTGGGCGTGGCATTAGCAATTTTGGTAATAAATGTGTACTCTTAAAAGGTCGTTTTGCAAAAAAATGAGTAGTGCCACGCCCATGAATGAGATATCCCCAAAAAGTTGAAGAAATTTTCAATTTTTGCAAAAAATTTGACCAAAATCGCAGCAGTACTTTTCCAGATATAAGCCAAGCAAGTTCCCCTTCATTCCTGTAGTTGTCAGTTTGAAAATCACGGCTGTATAAAAATTTTAGCAAAAAATACCAGGCGCCCAGCATGCTCAGCAAGCAAATTTTGATTTTAGGAATTTTTCAAAGTCGTATAACTTTTGAACGGCTGCACGGATTTTGTTCAAATTTTTTGTGCAGGATAGGAAATTAAGTCAGCTTTCAAACAAGGTATAATATGTGGGCGTGGCATTAGCAATTTTGGTAATAAATGTGTACTCTTAAAAGGTCGTTTTGCAAAAAAATGAGTAGTGCCACGCCCATGAATGAGATATCCCCAAAAAGTTGAAGAAATTTTCAATTTTTGCAAAAAATTTGACCAAAATCGCAGCAGTACTTTTCCAGATATAAGCCAAGCAAGTTCCCCTTCATTTCTGTAGTTGTCAGTTTGAAAATCACGGCTGTATGAAAATTTTAGCGAAAAATACCAGGCGCCCAGCATGCTCAGCAAGCAAATTTTGATTTTAGGAATTTTTCAAAGTCGTATAACTTTTAAACAGCTGCACGGATTTTGTTCAAATTTTTTGTGCAGGATAGGAAATTAAGTCAGCTTTCAAACAAGGTATAATATGTGGGCGTGGCATTAGCAATTTTGGTAATAAATGTGTACTCTTAAAAGGTCGTTTTGCAAAAAAATGAGTAGTGTCACGCCCATGAATGAGATATCCCCAAAAAGTTGAAGAAATTTTCAATTTTTGCAAAAAATTTGACCAAAATCGCAGCAGTACTTTTCCAGATATAAGCCAAGCAAGTTCCCCTTCATTCCTGTAGTTGTCAGTTTGAAAATCACGGCTGTATAAAAATTTTAGCAAAAAATACCAGGCGCCCAGCATGCTCAGCAAGCAAATTTTGATTTTAGGAATTTTTCAAAGTCGTATAACTTTTGAACGGCTGCACGGATTTTGTTCAAATTTTTTGTGCAGGATAGGAAATTAAGTCAGCTTTCAAACAAGGTATAATATGTGGGCGTGGCATTAGCAATTTTGGTAATAAATGTGTACTCTTAAAAGGTCGTTTTGCAAAAAAATGAGTAGTGCCACGCCCATGAATGAGATATCCCCAAAAAGTTGAAGAAATTTTCAATTTTTGCAAAAAATTTGACCAAAATCGCAGCAGTACTTTTCCAGATATAAGCCAAGCAAGTTCCCCTTCATTTCTGTAGTTGTCAGTTTGAAAATCACGGCTGTATGAAAATTTTAGCGAAAAATACCAGGCGCCCAGCATGCTCAGCAAGCAAATTTTGATTTTAGGAATTTTTCAAAGTCGTATAACTTTTAAACAGCTGCACGGATTTTGTTCAAATTTTTTGTGCAGGATAGGAAATTAAGTCAGCTTTCAAACAAGGTATAATATGTGGGCGTGGCATTAGCAATTTTGGTAATAAATGTGTACTCTTAAAAGGTCGTTTTGCAAAAAAATGAGTAGTGTCACGCCCATGAATGAGATATCCCCAAAAAGTTGAAGAAATTTTCAATTTTTGCAAAAAATTTGACCAAAATCGCAGCAGTACTTTTCCAGATATAAGCCAAGCAAGTTCCCCTTCATTCCTGTAGTTGTCAGTTTGAAAATCACGGCTGTATAAAAATTTTAGCAAAAAATACCAGGCGCCCAGCATGCTCAGCAAGCAAATTTTGATTTTAGGAATTTTTCAAAGTCGTATAACTTTTGAACGGCTGCACGGATTTTGTTCAAATTTTTTGTGCAGGATAGGAAATTAAGTCAGCTTTCAAACAAGGTATAATATGTGGGCGTGGCATTAGCAATTTTGGTAATAAATGTGTACTCTTAAAAGGTCGTTTTGCAAAAAAATGAGTAGTGTCACGCCCATGAATGAGATATCCCCAAAAAGTTGAAGAAATTTTCAATTTTTGCAAAAAATTTGACCAAAATCGCAGCAGTACTTTTCCAGATATAAGCCAAGCAAGTTCCCCTTCATTCCTGTAGTTGTCAGTTTGAAAATCACGGCTGTATAAAAATTTTAGCAAAAAATACCAGGCGCCCAGCATGCTCAGCAAGCAAATTTTGATTTTAGGAATTTTTCAAAGTCGTATAACTTTTGAACGGCTGCACGGATTTTGTTCAAATTTTTTGTGCAGGATAGGAAATTAAGTCAGCTTTCAAACAAGGTATAATATGTGGGCGTGGCATTAGCAATTTTGGTAATAAATGTGTACTCTTAAAAGGTCGTTTTGCAAAAAAATGAGTAGTGCCACGCCCATGAATGAGATATCCCCAAAAAGTTGAAGAAATTTTCAATTTTTGCAAAAAATTTGACCAAAATCGCAGCAGTACTTTTCCAGATATAAGCCAAGCAAGTTCCCCTTCATTCCTGTAGTTGTCAGTTTGAAAATCACGGCTGTATAAAAATTTTAGCAAAAAATACCAGGCGCCCAGCATGCTCAGCAAGCAAATTTTGATTTTAGGAATTTTTCAAAGTCGTATAACTTTTGAACGGCTGCACGGATTTTGTTCAAATTTTTTGTGCAGGATAGGAAATTAAGTCAGCTTTCAAACAAGGTATAATATGTGGGCGTGGCATTAGCAATTTTGGTAATAAATGTGTACTCTTAAAAGGTCGTTTTGCAAAAAAATGAGTAGTGTCACGCCCATGAATGAGATATCCCCAAAAAGTTGAAGAAATTTTCAATTTTTGCAAAAAATTTGACCAAAATCGCACCAGTAGTTTTCCAGATATAAGCCAAGCAAGTTCCCCTTCATTCCTGTAGTTGTCAGTTTGAAAATCACGGCTGTATAAAAATTTTAGCAAAAAATACCAGGCGCCCAGCATGCTCAGCAAGCAAATTTTGATTTTAGGAATTTTTCAAAGTCGTATAACTTTTGAACGGCTGCACGGATTTTGTTCAAATTTTTTGTGCAGGATAGGAAATTAAGTCAGCTTTCAAACAAGGTATAATATGTGGGCGTGGCATTAGCAATTTTGGTAATAAACGTGTACTCTTAAAAGGTCGTTTTGCAAAAAAATGAGTAGTGTCACGCCCATGAATGAGATATCCCCAAAAAGTTGAAGAAATTTTCAATTTTTGCAAAAAATTTGACCAAAATCGCAGCAGTACTTTTCCAGATATAAGCCAAGCAAGTTCCCCTTCATTCCTGTAGTTGTCAGTTTGAAAATCACGGCTGTATAAAAATTTTAGCAAAAAATACCAGGCGCCCAGCATGCTCAGCAAGCAAATTTTGATTTTAGGAATTTTTCAAAGTCGTATAACTTTTGAACGGCTGCACGGATTTTGTTCAAATTTTTTGTGCAGGATAGGAAATTAAGTCAGCTTTCAAACAAGGTATAATATGTGGGCGTGGCATTAGCAATTTTGGTAATAAATGTGTACTCTTAAAAGGTCGTTTTGCAAAAAAATGAGTAGTGTCACGCCCATGAATGAGATATCCCCAAAAAGTTGAAGAAATTTTCAATTTTTGCAAAAAATTTGACCAAAATCGCAGCAGTACTTTTCCAGATATAAGCCAAGCAAGTTCCCCTTCATTCCTGTAGTTGTCAGTTTGAAAATCACGGCTGTATAAAAATTTTAGCAAAAAATACCAGGCGCCCAGCATGCTCAGCAAGCAAATTTTGATTTTAGGAATTTTTCAAAGTCGTATAACTTTTGAACGGCTGCACGGATTTTGTTCAAATTTTTTGTGCAGGATAGGAAATTAAGTCAGCTTTCAAACAAGGTATAATATGTGGGCGTGGCATTAGCAATTTTGGTAATAAATGTGTACTCTTAAAAGGTCGTTTTGCAAAAAAATGGCTAGTGTCACGCCCATGAATGAGATATCCCCAAAAAGTTGAAGAAATTTTCAATTTTTGCAAAAAATTTGACCAAAATCGCAGCAGTACTTTTCCAGATATAAGCCAAGCAAGTTCCCCTTCATTTCTGTAGTTGTCAGTTTGAAAATCACGGCTGTATGAAAATTTTAGCGAAAAATACCAGGCGCCCAGCATGCTCAGCAAGCAAATTTTGATTTTAGGAATTTTTCAAAGTCGTATAACTTTTAAACGGCTGCACGGATTTTGTTCAAATTTTTTGTGCAGGATAGGAAATTAAGTCAGCTTTCAAACAAGGTATAATATGTGGGCGTGGCATTAGCAATTTTGGTAATAAATGTGTGAATGTGGTGGTGCACAAGCCTGAACTTTAACATATAAACAACACTTACTTTTATGTAATATGTAATTAAAACTTTGCGATACTCAAATACTTGAAGAGTAGCACTGGCCAAGTTATCCGATATTGAGTAACCTTCAACCACATACTGGGAGGCCACCACTTGCCATGCCAGCCAACGGGTAGAAAACATGGCATTTGCACTAAGCATGCGTGGTAAATGGCCGGGATCACAGCAACAGCAGCCATCATTATCCTCCACATCCTCGGTAATGGCTTCCACTTCTCGTTGTTGGCAGTAAGTACCGCGAAATTCTAATCCGCGGATTTGAAATGTACATAAACCGTTTCCCAATTCAATCACATGCACCAAACAATTCAGATAATCGGAGGCTAACACTGATGCACACACGAACACGAACGAAATTCGTTTTAATTGTTAAAATGAAAAATTTCATAAAGAACAAGGATCACTTACCAAAGCAATCACCCTGGTTAACATTACCCCAACGACCCATTAACAGGTCGCCACATAACGAGTGCTGCAGAGAGCGGGTCAAATGTTCATAAAAGATACTATTCAGATTATTATCGTCAGCGCCCAAATCTCGTTCTAACTGGGAACTTAACCGTGTGTTGGAGTGATCGATACGTCGCGTATTATAATCACGTTCCCAAAATTTTATGGGCCTTACGTACGACGTCAAAAATATGGCACTCCCCAGAAATGGATTAAGCGGGGTAGACAAAATAGCTGACACGCCGGCTTGTAAGAAGAGCATCGCAGAGTGCGGCACACTAAAAGGTTGGGCGAAAGCATGAAACGCCGAACCCCAAGTTATTTGCCATGGCGCTATATAGGTGACAATAAATTGAAGCTGAAAGAACAACACAAGAGTTTTGGATCAATAACAAACAAAATAAGTAAGAAACGGCTAAATTTGGTTTAAGCCAAATCTCCAATACCCTCCACCACCTGCGTCGTAGTGAGTGCAGCATGTACCATATGACGTCTTCTAATATCGTATAATTATGCGTTAAGCTACAAGACAAAGTTTTGCGCCATAAAATTTAAATTGTAGGCGTGTCATGCGCCCTTTTGGCCTATAGATAGTAGGGCCAAATCTAAATATTTTTCTTCTTTTTTTTTCAACATATTAATTTCTTTATTGAATCTTACACCTTAAATGACCGAATCTTGACTTCGTAGTCGATCTTGTTCAATTTAAGTAACGAGCTAAATGCAGAAGTGTGCGTACAAAATGTATTAAAATTTATGACACGCGGACACAGGGACATACATATATCTAGATCGACTATACGAGTATATACTTTGTAGGGACTTCTGACGCCTCCTTCTGGGTTTTGCAAATCGAATGACAAACTTAGTATAACCCCATCACCAAGGTGGAGGGTATAATAATTTAATTGGTTTCTTATCATCACTTACCTTTAAGAGAAAATCACAGCATTTGCGGAAGACCATCGAAACAAAAAAATAATCGATTAAAAATGTTTCCGAAGCGAAAGAGAAATCAATGCTAAAGATCAAAACTGTAAACACGACAATCAGGTACTGGTTGGTTGGATCCGAATAAGCGTTGCGAATGACTGAGCACAGAAATAATATAATTAACGAAATAAATGCTGCTAGAATATAAAAAAAAGTGAAGGCTGTGTGCTGGAATACTCACACTTCATGCCACAAACTGCTATGATTAAAGCACCCCAACCTATTCCGTATTTATTTGTTATGGGCACTGCATCTGCTGTCAAGGCAGATATCACCAATAGTGGAAAGAGTACATTTTTCTCCAGCATACACATATAAATGTAAAACTTTTCGAACCACATAATTTGCGGCGCATGTGACACTTCGTAGCGACCGTACTCCTTTTGTTTGAGAAGAGGCCGAGCAAAGCACAGCCAAGGCATATGCTTGCGCATCTGCGGTATTATGTAATGCAGCAGGAATCCAAAAGAGCCCGTAAAACTATACAGAACGACATTCAAATCTGGTTGGAGCACGGTGAATATGGTGCTGCAATGCAAACTTAGAACAACCACAGCTAAGAAAATACTGACGACGACATCGTTCTTTAGGCGAGCATTTACAGTTTGCTGCAGCTTCTTTGGCAGGGGATCTGCACTATCGTTGGAGTCGGCTGCTAAATCATCCACCCGATTAAGGTTGAACTCTTCGCTAGGTAGGGGCTCATTAAGACCCGCCGTACAAGTGGACGTTTCCGCCGGCTGTGTGGTGGAATTGGTTGATGACATTTTATCTGCTTCGGTGACTGCCACATTTTCATTATGCATCGTTATTTTATTGGATGGCTCGTCATCCACATGATTAGACCCACATGAGCTGCTCGATACTGTGGTGGTTTTTTTCAAAGATTTATTCAATGTTTGACTGCTACCGGAAGAGGTTTTTGATTTACTGCGTTTCTGTGCTTGAACCAATTCCTCCGTTCTGTCTTCCTCTTTAAGGCCCTTTCCGGGTTTTTCCTCCTGCCCCTCTTGGGTGCCCACCTCACCATTCTTTTCCATTGAAGGCATTTCCATTGTTTCACTAGCCTCCGGTTTCTGGGAACCATCCGCTCCTCGCTTGGGTGTACTAGGGGTAAACTTTTGATTGCTCGTTATGCTGGTCGTGTTACTCAATTCATCGTCGTCGTCATGATAAGTGCTCATGATGCAGTGTTTAATGATGGCCCAAGTGTTACTAAAGTCACTAGCAGATCGGGATAGATGATAACCCATCGGTACGAGTAAAGCACAAAATATTGAAAAAAGGATATTTTGAGTGCCTTTTGCCTCGGCCAAAGCTGCATGCAAAGGACCATAGAGAATGGAAATGCCCCACATGGAACGGCAAACGCACATGAAAGACCCTACAAAGCGTAAAAATGTAAAAAAAATAAAAATACTGATACTGGACGGTACACAGAAACAACCTACCTAATAAACTGCCCGCTGCATTGCCGCCAAACACATGCATATCAACTTGTTCCATAAAGTACATCAGAAATGTATTGATTTGAGGAAACAAACCTAATGAAAATATTACCGGAAAGCTCAATAAAAATATGTAGAGACCTTCCAAAACAAAGTTGTTCAACTCAGCTGGTGAGAATGTTATGCCAAACAGAACCAAGGAGGATGGTTCGATGCCATTTAATCGTAGACTGTCGTGGCGCTCGTGTATTCGCTTCAACAACAGTAGCAGCGCACTGCAAAGGCAAAAGTAAATGGAACGTGAATAGGAAACAGTCTTGTTGAAACCGTGAATGGGTGAAGCGGCATCCGGTTGTACGCTCTTCAACAGTGAGTACTGCGAACCCGCTATGACCGCACAAAAGAAAAATGCAAATATGTCCTTGTAGTAGTTGTGCTGCAAAATGCAAGCGCCTAGATGAGCCACCAAAGTACTTAACAGTACTGCAACGACTATATGGAACCAGTAGAGGTCGCGATCGAAGAGAGCCAGCAGCTCCAAGCGATCCATGGATATTTTAAATTCGTGGGCAAATCCACAGCACTCGAAACGGTACTTGTAAAATGACTTGGGCGGTACAGATTGTTTGTCTGCCCCCAGCAAGCACGCGGGTCGCCAAAAGTCGCAGTAATTTTCTAGATGATGGCCGTCCACGTTGAGTATTCCCGCAGTGGCGGAATTTACACCCGAGTTGCCGCCCGACATCGCCGACCCAATACGACCACCACCACCACTTGGTCCCATAGCACGCAGTTCGTCGGAAGTGATGTCTTGGAAGAAGCCCTGCAATGAAATGGTTGTAGCATTGCTAATGTTGCGATTATTTAGCAAAGCGGAAGCAGCGGAGGAGGGTGAAGTAAGGGTTCCGCCAGCGACCACTCCCAAAAGAGATGCCGATGGCCGTGAGTTGATGGAGGATAAAACGGCATTGGACTCAGACATGGGCACTATATCTAAAGTGTTACTATGATGACTAACCTCGGCTGACTCTCGTTGCTCTCTTCGTCTTAGCAATTGTTCTCGGTAGTAGAGGCGTTCATTCAAGGCCAAACGCTCGGCAGACGAGGCAATGTTTAAAGCTTTAAGAGCATCTTGATAGAGTTGCAAGTGTGCACTTGACATGTGCGTTGAGGTGGAGGAGGAGGCTGTTGGCGCGTGCGGTTGCAACGGTACTAACGCGTTGCCACCGCCATCTCTGTCAGTTTGATATCCCTGTACACCTGCAGCTCCTCCGCCTTGCATTAGCCAAAGAACTTTGTGTATGTCAGCAGAAAGTGGTTCAGCGCTCACGCTATGCGAACTGGTCGAAGATGAGGAATTACATGAGATGGCCTTTGTTCCGCTAAAAGTATTACCGTCTGCCCCATTGCACGGGGCAACCGATGTCCAGTTGCCAGCGTGCCGTTTGTGCATTTGCACTATGGCTGCAGCTGCTTTACTTTTGAATTCCATGTCATTGACCTCCCGATGATGCTGTGACATCTTCGCACCTTCGCTTCCTCTTGCCTTACCCTTGAAGTCCATCTCATCCGCTTCGCGACGCTTCACCATTTTCGATATGGTGCCTGCAGTTTTACTCTTAAATTGCAATTCGTCCACTTCGCGGCATTGTACTATTTTTGGTATAGCTCCCAAACTTTTTTTGTTCGCAGTCCCATCTAGCCCACCATTTTGGCTTTGGTAGAAACCGTCTTTACCTTCATTCTCATTGTTCTCAGCAGGAATAAAACTCAACTTTTTAGATGTTTCTCCATCTTCGCATTTTGACTTAATTTCTACACTTTCGTCGTCGTCGTCGTTGTCACAATCCATGCCGGCTAATAGCATGTCCTTAGAACTGGCACTAGTTTGTTCGCAATCACTTGAGGGACAGCCTGAATCTACGAGTTGTCGTGAAATTGAACAGCCTGCCCGACCAGCAGAAGCTGTACAATTTTCTGCAGGCTCTTTACGTTTTTCATTAAGCTTGATGGAATGAATTGAACTTTGTTGTACTTCGATCCGCAGTGTTTTTTCCATTTGGCTTTTCGTTCGTTCCCACTTCTTTCCACTCAACAGGGGCGACCTGGAACCATTGTTGTCGGTTTCAGAATCCGTAGAATGTAAGCGTTCTCGTAACACTCTGACACTATCTTTACCATCATAACCATCATTATTATCATTAACGTCCGCTTCTACACTATTTTCATCGATATTAATGTCATTACTATTACTGGCTTCTTCACCAGATGGCAGGTGGTTATCTTGTTGCGCTCGTAAATCTGCATCTAACTGATTTTGAGTTAACTGTAAATCCTGTAGAATGTGCTCGACATCGTAATCAAAATCCTTGAATTCATCATCAATGTTATCGTCCGCCTCCTCATCATCTTCCAAATCATTATCTTTGATTTCTCCAATTTCATCTTCTGCATCTTCACCATCATCATCCCCGCACATCTTATCGTTTAGAAAATCGCCTACATCGGACTCAGCACTATGTTGGTGGGGCTGCTGTTGATGCTGATGTTTTGGTTGACTGCTGTGATAATAAATAGGACATGTAGTGGCACCACCCACAGCACCCAAACTGTCTTGATCGCTCGCTTCAGGCAAATCCAAACAGTTTTCTCGTTCATGATCTCTTCCTTTGCTTCGTGCGAGATCGTATTCACATACAGACGATTTCGAGTCACCGTCATGCACTTCTTGAATGTTAGATCTTGATTTTGTGTTTTTTAATTGTCTTTGTTTTTTGGCATCACATGACTGCATTTTGTTGGCTCTCAACGAGTCGATTAGAACATTATTGGAACCAAAATCCAAGCTGCTGGTTGTGGAGCTATCACCGAAACTTGCACCACGACCCCCCATCGTACCCCCTCTACTACTACTTCCCAGCTGTGGACACAAATTTAAATGTTGATTCCGCACCAGACATTTGCTGGGTGGCGGTAATAAAGAATTTTCGGGATTTTTTATTTGCTGCTGACCACTAATAGCCTCCACACTATTTGGATGGGGATACAGATTAGATACGGAAGGGCGGGCGCAATTAATTTCCAACGCAGCACTCTTTATGCGTCTAACAGTACTGGTTACTACACAGTTGCCTGTACTTGACGAATCTTGACATACAGTCGTATTTGAGGAACTACCGCCCATGGGACGCTGAAACACCGTTGTGGCATTAGAGTGACGCCTCCGTTTGGAATTGGAATTGTTTCCTTCGCTGCGCTCAGGAGGGATGGCATTTCGGTATGTTAACGTTGTAGCAGCAGCCACCGGGAGTTGTAGTGCTGACATGGTACTCGTAGAGTCTTTGTGTATATTAGCTCCACCGTGATACTGATGAGGATTGCGCAAGCGAAATTGTTGTTGCTGGTGCGAATGTAAATGAGAATTCAGTTGATGTTGTTGATGTTTATGCAGCAAGAATGACGCGTGACTGCTGTCCGGAGTATTGTAATCGTTCAATTGTTCGATACCCAAATCGGATTTTGTGTAACTATTATCCTCGATGAAAACATCAGATGAAGAACCTATCAAAAAAAAAAAATGAACAATTATGTCAAGTGATTGAATGAAAACGCTTGGAAGGTCATTTACCCAAAATCCATGATTTTAAAGCTCTCATTCGGGTATCAGTTGCAACACTACCAGTACTACTACCCAGGCCCAATTCCAATTCGTCGACATTTAACGCACCACTGCTGGATATATGTTGGCCACCACCGCTGCCACCTCTCCGATGCGTATGGGGATGATGGTGATGCCTATGATGGTGATGGTGGTGGTGGGATGACGATGATATCGATGTTGGCTGTTGCTCGGGCAGTCTGCTAACCATATTCAAATTACGTTGTTGTGCTTTCATGCATTCATCGTGAGTTTCCGAACTCCGGTGTCGTTGTAATCGTAAATTCTTTGTTGATAGAGTATTAGTCGCCAAGTTGGAGGCTGCAGTACTTACTGCCAATGTCGTTGGTATTATTGTATTTGACTTCTCTTTTGCCAATTGTGAGTGCGGTTGTTGATGTTGTTGCAATAACGCACTATTACCGGTGGACGAGCAGGATGAATCGGCCTTTAAAACTTGTGAATGTAAGAAACTCTCAAAGCGTTCAGTTTGTGGCGCACCAGATGAATCATCGATCGTTTGACGCATAAGTTTGGCTACTATTGTCGATTCTGCTGCTGCATCCAAACTATTTTGTCGTTCTATACGGCGTCGTAAATGACCTTTTATTACTTCCGATGACTTTCTCAGTAAACGTGGTTGCCTTGGGTTCAGGTGAACAACTTGCGATTGCGTTTGCGATTGTGTGCTATTGCTATTGGCAGTTATGTTCATTGAACTGCCGTTATTTTTGGGACTCTGATCATTAGGATAAGTCATTAAGTATTTGGTAGTTGTAATGGGCTCTTTAGTCTCTGAATTTTTAATGGTGTGAGAGGAAAGTATACATTTCGAGTCACCAGCCGTACCAGCCAATGATTGTTGATCATTTTGACTGTTATCCGATATCATACTAGGAGCATAAAACATCAACTCAATCGATTCGGAACTATTCTTACGGTGCACGTCTACTTTAAGATCTATTGGATTTATATCAAGATTCATTTCAAGTGTAACAATGTGTAGAATGGACAATGTAGAATTTACCTATAATGTTGTTGACATTTTCTATGGATATCATGCTGTTTCCGCCACTAATCTCATTAAGGGCTTGATCCGCTGAATTACATAAACCGTTGCCGCGCATCACTTTCATTTCAATGCCAGATTCATGATCGCGACTCCTTAAATTGAGATTTAAATGGAAGGCGATTTTCGTTTGTTTTGCCAATACTTACGCGCCATTCCCCTCTTCGGTGACCTTAAAGAAATTCTGTGTAATGTTGTTCTCAGATGTATTCTGCGCTTTATCGTAAAGTAGATGTAAGGCCATATTCGCCAATTTTAAGGTAAACATTGTTACACTAATAACCACACAGTAAGTGTACCAAGTAAGCCATGTACTTGGAAAGTACAGGTAGGCAACAAAAGGTGAACACAGCAAAAACAACCATAAATACATGTGAACTACATTACAAAAAACACTTTGATGTGGATCATAAAACCAGCCACCCGTCAGCGAGGCCCAGACGCCTTGACGTAATATTTCCAAGGTCTGAGAACCCATATCTCACGTCCTGGCATCACAAAACTATTTTTATGAAATCGACCAGATTTCTCCACCACAGCTTTACTACGTCCACTCAATGTATTAAGCTTTGGTTGATTTAATTGAATAAGTTTTATTTAAAATTAATATCCTTTGTTTAATTATATTTTTCCTCTATATGTACTTTTAAATATTCTTGCTGCTCTAAATACACACTCTATGCTTCACTATAAAGTGTGTTTTTTCAATTTCCTATTATAAAATATATTTTTCACAATTGCTTTTTATCACTTCAATAAAAATCCCTTTTTCATCTTTTATTAATCGTTTGTTTTTTGTCTTGTTAAACCAGTACGCAGATGTTGCAAAAATGACGTGCACTTCTAAAATGTAAAAAATAAGTAACAGTGGCCACTGGAGGCGCCCCAACATGCAATAATAGATAGAAAGCAATAAATCTGTCTTATTGTTTATACCCTACACCAGTGGTTTTTTATAATTCTCGTAACACTGCTATATATAGTGGTTTCTTTACGCCCTGTATAACTCCAGATTTCATCTGGATCAATAATTTCTTAATTATTGCAGTCAGCATCACATCGATAAATCGATATGAATAAAAAGTACTGGGTGATGCGGAATTGATGTTTTCTGAATTATCCGTTTAACAGGACATCTCTCGTACCTTTATTCCTAAATTTTACATTATTTTTTCACTCATTTACCTTTATTTTAGTAAATAAACGTTTTACAATAATTGTACGTTGCAGTGCTGCACTTATACTTATCTTCCACTTTATTTAAATACGAAATTTCAGTGCAGCGCTACAAGTATTACTCTCACAATATACAAAGATTATCAACTGTGTAAAATGTGAACATCATATCGAATGATAACTCGATAAGTGTGTTTGTGAACTTCTTATAAAATAAGAAAACTAACAGGAAATTTCTTTTTTAAATGTCTGGAAATTATTACAACTTTATTTATTTAACATATGTGATGTTATTTTTATTAAATAATCCAATAATAGATGCAGCCGAAAAAACTACTACGGTATTTTCATATCCCTAATTGTATAACGGAAATAACATTGTCAGTGCTGCCAAATCATAAGAATTAAATTTGTCTTGTTGAGAGATTTCATAAAATATAACTCATTATAATTGTTTGTTCATTTTATTAATGGTTATTGTAATTATAAAAAACTAAATGTTCGCATATGTGGCCAGGGCTTTTAGTGGTTAAATAAATAAATGAAGGGAAATTGAATGAAATAAAGTGAGATTTTTTGCCAATCCCAATTTAATAAAAGCAAGAAAAAATGCAAAGGTTGAATTCTGAACCAGAGCTTTATGTAAACTGAGGGCATATTTTTTACTTAGCCAAAACATTAGTAATATGCATTATCATAATCAGCCAGCAGGAATGAATCATCAATAAAATCACCAAATGGTGATGATCTATAGTAATTATTAGATTCTGGACTTGACGGTGAAGAATCGAAGTTTAGGCCATTTCTAAAAGACAATTGCGGAGCAGTGTAAATGTCAGGTTGTAGAAAGGGTGCGTTGGGAGAAGGAGCAGTGTTAGCATTACCACCTGAATCATCATATTCACTATAGTCAACAAATACAGATTCAGGTACTGGAGGTGGTCGCGGTGTAGATATTGAAACGGGCACACGAGCGTTTGAATTATTTTCATTCATATTTGGAAACTCTGTGGGATTATTAGAAACTTCACTTAAATTCTCAATGGCCTCGTTATTAGTTATTGCAGACGTATCTGTGGAATAATTCATAAATAAATTGTGTGTTCTGCCCTTTAATATATATATATTTACCAGGTGCAGTTCCAAATGGATTGAAACTCTGAAAAGGTGATCCTCCAATAATTTGACTATTTTGTGCTGAAGGTAGAGGCGGTTGTGGCGCTGTTTGCATAATTGGACTTGGCTCTGCTGCTTGTGTTTGAGAAGGTATTAATGAAGCGTTTTCTTGAGGTTCTTGTGGTTGAGGTTGGGGAGGAGACGGAGGAGGTGGTTCTGTTATTTGTGGTGGAGTGGGTGGTGGCGATGGTGACGGTGTTGCTTGTTCTGGTCCTTGAGCAGCACGAAGTAATGATGGATCTGCTTGTTGTAGGGTTGGTTTTGGCCCGAGGAGTGGTACCATCTGTCCAGGTTGAGGAAATGTTTCTGACGGTGTCGGTGGTGACAATGACGACGCTTGAACTGGGTTTTCACTAGCAGAATTTTCTATCGCCATTGCAACTGTGGTAGATGAAGGAGGTGGCAACGTAGTTATAGGGAGCATTGTTGGTCGAAGATTCCGACTTTGCGATTGTTGAGGATTTCTGTTATTGGAACCAAAGAAATTTGGTAATATTGGTGTAGTCTGAGCAAAACTTGGCCCAAGGTTAAATTTTAAAGGGGAAGCAAAAGGAAACTTTGCTGAAAATATATTTGCTGTGGGTCTAGGTTGTCTCGGTGGTGGGGGAAAAGGCCGACTTCTTGGAGTGGGAGAAGTTTTAAAATTACTAGCCGAAGCACTTGTCAACAATATGTTACGAACCAATGTATTTAAATCAATTGCCCTTTTGTTGCGTACATCACCACCGGGCACGTCATCTTTTTCCACTTGTGCTATCAAAATTTCGATCGCTTGCGTAATTACTAATAACCGCACAATTAGAGCAGTCGGTGACCACATGATAATTTATACTTTGCTGTATTTTAAGCGTTAATTGTGGTGTTTTCTAAAAAACGACCGTTATATTTGAACCTTCATTGAGAACTGTGTCTAGTTAATGTTGTATTCCTTTCAAATTGCTCCAGTTTGTCTATGAACAGAAATGAAAAGTAAAGCAACAAGTTTGGCAAGTTCTTGTCCGTTTATAAACGAATATTAATGCAAATATGTAATGCTATATAAACCCTGCGAACAACTTGTCTTACATTCGATGGTTGTTTTTTTTAACGCGATCTTTATTTACTTGCCATATTTTTTTGCTTCATTTTCCTTTACTTACGAAACTACAGGACCATGAGGCCCCAACAAGTATATATACTTGACAAATATTTAGTTGGTAGTTGTACAGTTAGCCTCAAGATGGAGGACATGGAATATTTCGCCAGCTGCCACTCAAAAGTCTTAAAGCATAACGATATGCAACAGTTGATCATAGCAAGTATTTATGATTTGATAAATCACAACAGAATGTTTGCTGTGTTAAACCATTTATGCCACAAATGCTTGCCATTCATCACAACGCTATACTTAATTGGTTGTACTTTCGATTAGCTCCTCTACATAATGCGGGTTTACTAATTTTGCAATCCATTACAGCACCAATAAGGAGCCCATAAATATATATACTTTGGACTAATACGGTAATTATTATATTGTGCTTTAATAGGTCGATCTGGTGTCAAGCTCTGTGTTCATGTTGATTATTTACAATTGTTAAGCTGTGGCAAAAACTAAGTCATTAAAAATAATTTTTTAATTCACTTCCCTAGTTTCATACACAGTCCCTACAAATGAGACCATGCTCTGGCTCTCTGAAACAAGCTGGAATTTTATGAAAATAAGGAGTGCCATATATTTAACATAAGCCAAATAATTATAAACACATTCACACAGCATAAGTACCACGAAGTGTCTGTATGTTAAGCGTACGTACTCTAGCAATTTTCAGACATGTATTAACTTAGGTTAATTATTTAAAGCAACAGCAGCAGCAATTTCAATTCTTAAAAAAAAAAAAAAACCTGTCTGACATAAATATGTGCGTAAAATCAAGCCAATGTGTCGCGACATATGAAATCGTCTAATGGGAGGGGGAACTTAAATTTACGGAAGCCTATAGTGGCTCTAAATTTAATCCATCGCTTTGAGATAAAAATTTAAGCTTAGAAGAATTGCTATAAGTACATGCATTATACCGACCTTGGATAGATTTCAACTTAACACATATATTTTTACGTAGTCTCCCCTCCCACGCCTTTCTTTCAGAACCTCGCGAAAAAGGAGTGTTGAAGCACATTTTCATCTTAATGGATATGTAAATAAACAAAATTTGCGATTTTGGGGTACTGCAAACCCCAGACCTGTTCACCAGCGCCAATTGCACTCACTCAAATGTACAGTATGGTGTGGAGTAACATCACAAAGAGTTATAGGACCCTACTTCTTTGAGAATGAAGTTGGTAATGCAGTGACGGTGAATGGGGACAAGTGATGGGGACTATGATTAATAATTTTGTACGCCCTGTGGCAGCCAACAAAGTGGTTCCAGCAGGATGAAGCAACAGCACACACGGCCACGTGCCACAATTACTCTTTTGAATGAAATTTTTTTATGACCGAATTATCTCAAGAAATTCAGAATTCAATTGGCCAGCACGTTCACCCGATTTAACTGCGCCTGATTATTTTCTATGGGGTTATCTCAAACAACGAGTGTATGTATGTTAACAAGCCCCAAACTATAGAGCAGCTAAAGCACAACATTGAAGCTGAGATCAGGGCAATAGAGCCTGAAACTTTGCGTGCAGTTATGCAAAACGCCTGTTCAAGAGCCCAATTGTACATGGATGAAAATGGTGATGGTGGTCATCTCTGTGATATTATTTTTCATAATTAAAATTTAGATCATACAAGTTTTGAATTTTGGCCCACCCTGTATATATGCCACCCCCATCGTTATGCATATGGACGGTATTTAAGATTTGACCTAAACCAAATTTACTTTTCTTACTTCTTTTGAACTAAAACTGTTCAGTGGTTTTCACGATTTTTATACTTTTTTTTTTATTTTTATATGCATTACAGCCAAGTAGGCGGAGCCACGCCTTTAAAACCATTGCAGAAACCAAATACAAACTTAAAGAAAGATATTCATGCAATTTTGAATTCAAATTATTTATTGGCTCTGGCATTTACTAGCTACAAGCAAACGCCATTTCATTTTTATTGATATAGACAATCGCCACATATACAATACATATATAATACATAAATACCCTCCACATATAATACATGCGTATATAAAGAATATATATTCTTGATCAGCATTTAAGTCTGAGTCCACAGTTGCAACATTTTACAGATGTTCTCAGTATGTACGGAAAGGGTTAAATCGGTTAAAAGACCTGCCTACAATTGAAATCCTACACGGTCTCATAAATGGACATACCGCAAGCGGAAAATTAATACCATAATAAAAAAATTATAAAAATGTCTTGAAATTTACATGAAAAATCATTTTATTTTATTTAGAACTTTTTGTACGTTGCACCATTAATGGCATAATTACCTCTTAAATTAAAAAAAAAAAAAATGATTTTTCCTTTAAGTTTTAAGACACGTTTGTTTGCCACATTGTCACTTTAATAAGCCAGTCACCGTACAAAATTGACATTTATTACATAATTACATATTATTAATACGTATTACATATATGTACGAGTGTACATAAGTGTATATGCCTTCGATGAGTCAGAATTAAAGGTACCGGATGCAAGTTACAAGAAAAAGCAGATTTTTGTGCTTTGTGTGTCGCTTTACGAGTGTAGGTGTGGAGTGCATACCAGATTTGGCGCAAGCCAAACACAGCTTCATTACCTATTACCAACATATTATGATTTATTAGAATAAAGACACTGCCATTACCAGTCAGTTCCTCGTTTGCATGTTTACCGCTGCCATACATGTTTCGAATAAATAGTGATTAGTTTTGACCGAAAAAAATTTTAATCTTTGGTTTTCTTTTTTGATCATTTGGAATATTTCCTTATTAATATTTTAATGAAATTTCCTTCCATTACGAATTATAACTTATTATTTACAGTTTTAAAAAAAAAGAGTCCTTTTGATCCTACACCCATTTAACGCATACATTAGGCACATAATCAATGGCTGTTGATCAAACGACCTTTTTAACTGCCTATCCTAAGAAACCGAGCAATTTTATACCTCAAAAAATAGTCACTCTTACATTTCGGTTGTATGATTACTCTGGCCATCGGGGGTTTTATTATTATAGTACAACTCAACCTTCAAAAGCGCATGTGCATAGATATTCGATTTAGAATAGAAACCCTTATAAAATGTACACCCAAACGGCCGGTTAAGCCCGACCATTTACTACTCTACAACATTTACTTCCCGCCATTATTTTCTTAATTTAAAGCTGTATCCAAAACATAAATTTTTTTCAATTATTACATGTTATGAAATTACTTTAAAACAAATTGCTTATGTGGAGTGGTCCTGACGTTGATCCGTAGAATACTTTTTTAAATACAGAGATGAACTTCAAATAGAGGGACATACGTGATTCTTGATTGGTGTAATATTTTAAATCGAATCGACAAATTAAATACATCCAAACAAACGTAAAATATCTGGCACACATGTAGGGTATAAACACAGAGGGGAAAAAAGGCTTTAACTATTTTTGTAACCAATATTTGGCCCGACGCGTACGAGTCGCATCCAAATCGACACAATCTAAGGATGACGAAAAGAAAGCTGGAGCTGAGTTAGGAAACTGCGTAAACTTCTCCTTGTTGTGATACAATGCATCTAAACGGTGGTATAAGCTGCCACCATGAGTATAACTGCGACTGCTGTCTATTGGGTAGTCACCAGAAATGCGGCAATCTGCTGTCGCTACCCCTGCATTAGTGGTAGCGGCACTAGTTACATCCTCATCCACAAATCCATACCAATATCACATAACCATAATTTGCAGTGCTACTCATTGATCTATAGTGCGGTAGGGGCGTCTTTGTGGCTCGGGCGTATAATGGAAGCGGGTGCGAAAGTGTTGCGGTGTACTGGGTACACTTTCCGAACCGCGTTGCAACGGTAGCAAAGACGGCGAATCAATATTATATCTAACCATGGTAACCAAGTGACTTTTCTGTAAATTTTTGTGATGATGAATTTCTTGGCACTTACCTGCGATGCAGTAAGGGCGAGCCATTGGGAAGGTGATTGCTTAGTTCCAGCAAATTTTTTCTAAACAGCAGTGGGGATTGGCCGCGATTGTAACGTGGCGGTGGTTCGGGCGAACGATGCCGACCATCCATTTTAGCCAATACATGTACCGGCGTATGTGCACCAGCCATCACTGAACTTCCACTCCCTACCCCACCATCAACTCCGCTAGTTGCAGCATACCGCCTTAAAAAACCTTCCGCATTGGGGGCACTTTGAAATTCGGCAATCATATGGTCCACTCCATAGTCATCACATATGTTGCTATTGCTAATCGGCAGCTCCGCTCTAGGCGAAGAGCTATTTCGAGTATTTTTCCTGATGCGATATGTTGGCACTTTGGTTTCTACGCTTTGCGAAGCACTATTTGTAAATGTTGTCGCCGCTGCATGAGTGTTAGATGGATTATTGACTTTAACATAGTTTGCTAATTGACGTTTCATAGCATTAGCCAGGTTATTAAACCATCCTAAACCCAATTCCAATCATAAGCAATTCATGCAATTAGAAGCAATGAAACAAAGCAGAACGCGAGCGCAGCAGCATTTTTACACATTAACAATATGAGCAAGATGATAATGCAAGCATAATAAAAACACAAGGCAGTGTGCGAGCGAGTATGCAATTGTGCAAATATTTCATAGAAATAGAGACAAACATAGAATAGCCGTTTAAAAATTAATAAAGCAAAAGTTGTTGCTTTAAGGTGCACACTCGAAAAATAAAGAAAACGAAATACACTTGAAAAAATTATTCAGTCCGCAGAATACAAATAAATATAAAATCGCATAAAAACAAGTGAAAGTAATAATTCCATCTAGGATTATTGCCGCCTTGCAAAACAAAGTATTTTATTTTTTTTAATATTCCCCTAGGAGGGGGCGTGTGATTCTCTTAAACAAATTCTATATTTCGGCCACGCCTCACACAAAACTATTTCGAAAAAAAAACGATAAAATTCTGAAAAATTTATGGACAATGTCACAAGGGCGGCAGTAATGCTTAATTTTAAGGCACTTTTACAAATTATTTAATGTTCCACTCTGTACAAGTTCTAAATGAACTACCAAATTAGATTAACAACTATGTCCCTTAACGGTAATATCTTTTGTTTAATTAGCCAAGTCGATTAAGCTCGTCCATCTGTCCGTGTTTCCGTATGATTTTTATTTTACAATGCGGACGCAAGTGGGCAAAATCGGTCCACACATGCATCATAACTAGAGAGACTTCAACATGGCATCTACGTGGAGAAGAATGTAATGGTGCTAATTGGCAAATGGAAAATTATAGTGGGTATCCCGCTCGTGTAATTCACTTCATCATATTGCCAAAAATTGGCGTGATCGTTTAAAAGACACGCCCACAATTTACAAAAAACCATACTCAGCATAAAACTCGACTTTCAAGCTGCTATATAACACTACTATAGCATACACTATTAAAGGGCGTTATCATATACCTGCCACGCCTATTATTGCGGACAATAAGGTGTGGCCTAAGCCACACCTTCTTGTTTTTTATTAATCACGTATTTTGTTTCTTTTTATTTGGACACGTTATGCGGTGATGGTGTATTTTTGGTGGGTATCTTGGATTTAGCCCACGCCTAATATATTTTTTATACTAGTTACTTTTAACCTGATATAACGCTATGATAAATGTGTGCCTAATATGCATTTTATGCATTATTTACAGCATGCAAGTAATTCTCTTAATACAATCGTAAGAAAGTGTGTCCCTCGTTAAAATGCATTTAAAACAAATATTTCCATTACACTCACCATTTTCGTTTTTGTACTTATTTTCTACGCTAACTAGGTTGCTGGAAGTACCGCTTGGCTGGGTAGTGTGTGTAGGGATGGGGGTTTGTAATTGGCGTTGAACATGTAACTTTTTAAGTCGACTGACGGTTGGACTATTGCCTGGACCCTTGGCTTTGCTCGTAAAATCATCCGAATCAGATATTTCCGGAGATATGGGCGATAGAAATGCGTTCTTCATAGATCTCTCAAGCTCTGAACTATTCCTCAAAAGGTGTTCTGGTAAGAGTTGGTAGTGCAACTCTCCGGGAATTGTTGATACGCCAAAGCCGGCCGCATTGTGTGTAGATGTGTTTTCCCCTGACGGAAAACTATGTGGACCGCTGTAACAACAACTGTCGTTATCTTCAGCACCACCACAACCATCAATTTGAGAACATTGTGAAGATTGTGTGGATGATTGACTAGATGTAGAATAAATAGAAGAGAATGTACTTCCACCGACATTGTTTGAAGCAACGGGTATAAGAGAGTGTTGTTGAGAGCGCTGGTAAGTAGAATGAGCAGCATTTTTATTGTTCGGGAGCGCTGCCAAATGCGTAGCACAATACTCCTTCTGGTGCTGTTGCTGTTTTTGGCATTCAAGCTGTTTTTCGCGTAATTGATTTTGTTGATGATAAAACCGCTGAAGGACTGAAAATATAAGAAATCATCTTACAAAGTCAATGTATTGGGTGATGCAGTTTATGTTCTTACCTAGAGGACTATGACTGCCTTGAGTGCGTTGTGGTGGCACCTCATTTCTGATCAGGTTTTCTTCAGCATGCTGAAGGTGTTGATCTTGGGATTGTTTATTATGAGTTGTGTCGGATTTTTTAAAATTCTTTCTCAAGTCGGACGAAACTTGAAACGGTTTACGTTGTACTACATTTTGGTTTTCCATTTTTGCACATTCTGTTAATAAGATGTCCTTACTGGTATTGATTTCTTGAGTTTGGCGCAGCGGCAGCCGATGTGTTGAATCAATTTGAATAGATTGCGACGTTCGTGGGTAATATTGTTTTTTTTGATTGAATGGTGAAGTTGTTAGGTTCCGTAGTATTGTGTGACCTCAAAGGAAAGAAAAATTACAGATAAATTAAAAACGTACGCAAAAAAAAAAATTGAAATCAAAAGTAATATTTAAATTTTAATTTTTTTATTATTTTTTTTTTAAATTAATATTTTAATTTTAATTTAAATTAATATTTCAATTTTAATTTTTTATTATTTTAATTATTTTTAATTTAATATTTTAATTTTAACCCTTCTGTACAGAGGTGTGGCCTACCTATACTGCTTAATAATGATTCCTTTTTTGGACTTTCGTCGCCAGAAGAGGGACTCTTATAATCTTTTAATGTTGTTGTTGTTGGTGGTGGTGCGACCATTATTGGAGCTGGTTGTGGCACATAAGGCGATTCGCAGTATTTCTGATTTACTTTGCAAGTAAGCATCGAATCTTCTCTGCAACCACTGGCATTATAAGTCATAGTGGGAGGTGATAGTGGGCTGGAACTGGTAGCACTACTACTGTCTGAGCCACTACCAGCGGTCGAGTTCAATTCAGAGGCACCTGTGGTAATATGCTCTTTCCTTTTGCATCCCCCGCTTCCGAATCTTCCCCGATTGGAATTCAATGTACTCGAATATATATTATTTGTATTACTAATATTGCTATTGTACGGCTTTAACGGTTGAGGTAGTTGGGAAGGTTGATGCTTATTGATTAAATATTTATCACTTGGCTCAAACTGATGCTGATTTTTAAAATCGTAACTTCTTTGCACATATTGTGTACCTTTACAATTGGGCTTTTGTATAATTGCTTTGTTTTGTAATATAGTTGCCGCTTCTGTTACTTCAAATGCATATGGAGCAGTACCTACTGCTGCCGCTGCTGTCGGGTTTCTGTAATGTTTGCGAGCATCATATGTGGTAGGTGTAGCAAACGATATCTGTGCCCTGTAATGATAAACATCATATATATAAATTTGTTCATTTTAAAGCTGCCACCAATTATTGGACTTCTTTAAAAGGTAATTAAGTGTATATTCCGTGTGGAGGCGCTTTTCTCTTTTATACATGACTGCTGATTATCTCCGGCATTCTGTGTTGAATTTCTGTCATTGAAGTTCTGAATGGAACTTTCGAGAGAATTATACTTTAAGTGCATATATTTTATAGCGATTGCCTCTTTTGACCAGCATCAAATTCGAATCGATTTAGCAGTGTTCGTGTATGTGTAAAGTCTGTTATTAAAAAAAAAAGGCCGAAATTCGACCCATTCTTAGTTTGGGCAAATATTTTCCCATACAAAATGGGGGAAATCTGTAAGATAAAAAATAATCACATAACCCACTATTGACAAAATGTTTTTCACGGCCACAAAAGTTGTCTTACGAAGTTTCATTCTATTCATAAATGTGCCAAAATTGGGCGAATTCGAAACACAGGAACGCTCACAATTTAGAAAAGGCTTTCCGATCATTGAGGTGGTTTATAACGTGTAATGTGTGATTTGTAAAAATATTTTAAAAGTCACTAAATAAGACCAAACATATCCGCCACACCCACAGAGATAGCAGTTAATTTAGATTTAATACTAATAAGCTGAGGATATCCTCTTTCTAACGTACACAAATCTTGAATATTGATTGAGTACTTGAACAAATGAAAAGTAAAAATTAAAATTATTTTTATATTTAGAGCAATTTTCAATTCGAATTTGTTTTTGTTAAGTTTAACGGACCATTTATCTGCAATTTTGTAAAAATTCGTCTGCACCACATTCAGTGGTTTCAGATATTATTATCAACTGACATCCAGAAAATAAAGAACAAAACAAACACAACGCCCTGAAAAAAATGGAATCAGGGTCAAGTTCATTTTAATCAAAATAGAAATGAAAATTTCGGGTTCGGTTTGCGCTTCATGTTCGGTTTCAACATTTCAATAAATGAAAATATTATAGTAGGTCAAGCCCGCCCAACAAATACCCTACACCATTTGATGTATAAAGACATCCATTACAACAGAAACTTATATGGGGAAGGGTTCTAAAAATGGTCTGCTCCTATCCATTTTGTATAGAGTTCCTCTTTGGGCCAATACAAATCATTGTACAAAATTTCATCGAAATATCTCAAAAAATTTTAAGACCTCATATGGGAAGGCATTCTAAAAATAGTCTAATCTGGTCCATTTTCAAGTTTGTTTAAAGCAGCTGGTTTTTATAGTAAAGCAACAATTGAAAGTCCAGTTATTTTGATTTTCGCTTAAAGGAAACAAAGGCGATTAAAAATTAGTGATGCCAAGTTTTTTGCTGCTAAGTTCTACGTAAACTGTGTCTTATTCGAGATCTATATAAATCTTGATCAATAATTTTGAATAAAACAAAGTCTATCCGAACTTAGCAGCTTTTTATAATCAACTTGAAACCTATACGAGTTTGTATGTATAAGAATAACTAATGTAACCATTTTTATTGTTGTTTCGATTTACAATTAGAAATTGAACGCTATTCCCTCTCCTAATCATTTACATGACTTAGTTAAGTCGCTCATATGTAATATATATTATATATATAATTGCTATGCGGTGTGAGGCTTATTTTTTACCGCATATGTATTTCTGTCCTTATACAACATTTTTATATGTTTACAACTAATATAAAATATGAGTAAGAAACATACTTACTTACGTACAAAGTTGAGAGAATGTCTTTATGTGATTACTAAAAATTCTTTTCAATTATTGTTTCAGTTTTGTCTTCAACACTGGTTGGTGATGGTACAGATTTTGTTCTTGTTTTTTCTTGTTTTGTTTTTCTTTCATAAAATTTCGAGGGAGATTTTTTGACACATATTTTCATACTTTGGAATTGTTTCATGACTTTTCTTACGTTACGTTTATGTAAATTTTGTATTCAGGGTTTACTGTGGGTGTTTTGGTTTAAAATATTAGGAATTAAGTTACCTACAAAAAAAAAAATTAAACAGGGAAAAAATAAACGATTTTAGTGATAAAAAAAAACAAAAATTTTACAAACATAACCAATTAAAACCATTATTAGTGAAATTTTATGAAATTAGTTGGTCACACAATGTAAGCAAGCAAGCGATTGTATAGAATAAAAAAAAAAAGGTACTTGCCTACGAAGAGTCTTAATGGCAGCTGAATCGACAACAGTTTTGAACCAAAACGGAACATCGACTTCAGCATTTTCATAATGCTTTATAAAGGGGTGCTTCAAGAGTTCCAAGTATTTGGGCCGCAAATCGTAATTCTTCGTTAGGCTGAGAAAAATTATAAATGATTGTATTATTGCAGTTTAACAATTCGCTCAGTTTATTTACTTACCACTTATTAACGAAGTCATGAAACTCCACACTAAAGTGAAAACCGTCATTCTCTGGCAAACGCGGAGGCTCTGAATCTAAGACTTTTGTTAACACTTCGAAATCAGTATTGCAGCCTTCATAAGGAGATCGAGCGGTGGCCAATTCGACCAATGTAATACCCAAGGACCATACATCTGCGCGTATATCATACTTGGGTTTTTTTGGGTCAATTCGTTCTGGCTGAAATTTGAAATTAACACTTTAAACGTTATTCTGAACAAAAGCTTAGAGCAATAAAAAAACACAAATAAATTTAAAATGTTGATGCTGTGAGTGCGCTCAGCACCCTTTGTTTTTTTTTTTCCTTGAGTAGTTTAATAAAGATTTAAAACCTCAAGATATTAGTCTTTATGTTTTCTAACAGCAACAAAGGTGGAAATACCTAGATCTGGTTTGTAAGATTTTAAGTCATAATGAATGTTTCTATAGAATCGTAATAGATATAAAATAAAGTTTAAAAAAAAAAAAGTTCTTCGCCAAGTGTGGTTTTCTGTGAATTCGGTTTGTTATCCAAACTCCCCCATTTTTACCATAAGGACGTTAATTATAAATATTTATACAACACTAGCTAATCGACCCAGGTTTCAATACTGATCAAGAATACATGTACTTGTGACTCCTATCTCCGACTGTTTCAAACGAACCTTGTTTTATGTGGACGGTACAATTACAACACTTCCACAAGGCTGTGCATGTCATTAAATTGTTCGCACGCTTATAAAATTCACAACAATTAAATAACTGTTTAAAATTTGTTTTCGTACATTAGTTATTAATTTAAAACAGGATGGCAGTAACACATATTTGCACTTATAAGCCCCTGCCTTGGACACCTGTAGCCGACAATTAGCAAATATCGATGATGAAATACTGTATTCCAATTGCGTACCGTAGAGTGGAATAAAGTTTGCATAATTTGTTTTTAATAGAAGAACAAATACAACTTACTGCCATATAAGCTGCACAACCCGCTGAACGCGTCGCTGCTTTCGAGTCCACCAATCTTCCGCTAATACCAAAATCACACAATTTTATGTTGCCACGCTCATCGATGAGTATATTCGAAGGTTTCACATCACGATGAATTACGCCATGTTTCTCTTTTAAATAAGACAACGCCTTTACCGTCTAATGAATGTTAAAAATAAAAAAAGTAAATAAAAATAATAATAAAAAAACAAACAACTACTTACCGCCACGGTTACTTTTCCCAGTATATACTCGGGCACTGGTTTCTTCGATAATTTGAGCAATTTGTCAAAACACATTGACATCAATTCCATACATATCCAGACATCAGCATCCGTGACAAAACAACCCAAACATTGTACAATATATTGGCAGTCGTGCGATTTCAAAACTACATCTAAATCCATTAATATACGTTTGTTCTCCTCTGGGTTCCCAGTGCGACGCATTTGTTTTACGGCTATAATGGTGTCGCTGGGATTATGTCGCATTTTTACAACATTCCCGCTGGTACCATTACCCAAGTCGCCCAAATGCTCCAAATCTTTAATATCCGATTTGTATTTGTAGTTTTTAATTGTTAGTATGCCAGTCTGCTTGTGAATCTTTTTCAGTTTCATGTCTGTTTCAGATTCAGTGGCAGGAATTACAGGCCGTATAAAATCCAATGTCATATTAGTTCGATTTGGTGTATTATCAACTGCAACAACAAGAAAATTATTCGCATTACAATAGAGGCTGTACTAATTTTGTGTATCTGGGCTTTAGAAAGCCCGTAGCATATATATGTATGTGCATACATCTAATATTCGATATCGGCAATAAAAGAGACTGTTAATAGGGACACTTTTATTGCCTATTTTTGGAATACTCACGATGCTGAATTTTGAGATATTGAACTAAAATTTTTTAATTAAAGATTAAATCTTCGAGTTCCACAAAAGTACAGCTATAAAGCTGTAAATAAAGACCTTATGTCAGCGTTGATGATGAACGAAAATGTACAGCAATTCTGAGTCTGATTGAAATATTCATAATTTAGCAGTATAGCTTAAAGCTAGCCAACCTAATTGAGGATCAAACAAAAATTAAGTACATTTGATTTAAGCTTACGCTGTTTCACTTGTTGTTTTTATATCTACGTATATTATGGAGGTGGAATTTATACAATTGCAGCCTTTTTTAATAACGTATATTTTACCTCAACATTAATAAAGGTATTTTCTACCCGACTTGCCCAAGTTCAGCGCATTAATGCAAGAGCAACTCAAAAATAAACAAATACATATAAACTTATATATATATATATATATATATATATACATAAATATAAGCAAATCTCAACTGTATAGCTTAATTTTTGTGCGTGTGACATTTTTTACATTTTTTTGTATTGTAGGCGTAACATTTTACCGATTTTTCTCATGCATACACATGACAGCTATTCTATGCGACATGACGTCGTTATTGTATGCAACCATTAAATAGCTTAAAAATAATAAGGAATATGGATACTTACATCGTGTTAAATGTGGTTTGCGCAATGTGGTAGGTGTAGTCTTGGATACAACGGGTGATTTTAATAAATCTCTAGAATCGTTTTCTGCCTGCAAGCGTTCTTCCAGAGATTGTAATTTGCAGGTAATAGTGTCCATCGATTTGGCCATTGTGTATACCTGGGTATACTTATATGTTATATTCAGATCCCTCGTGAATTATGGCATCTGGAAATAATTCACCTAATTGAACTTAATTGTAGCTCTATTTCTAATTATATTCTTACACTATACACTTTACATAGATAGAATAGATGGGAGCAATACCACCACGTAATTATCGTTAAATTATATTTTGAGTATATATGAAGAATACACCACTTTTATATATTTTTATTTCTACCAAGTCGTCGTTCTATGAACGTTTTTTGTGTTTCCACTAATTTCAATATAATTCAATTTGTGAGCAAAAAAAACTTAATTTTATTAATATTTCATTTCGTTATATTTTTGCGCAATTTTTTCACTCTTGATCACAATAATATATACACGTACCTAGGACTACAGTATGTATTATTTTTATTACTAGTTTCCATGGCTTTTATCTATTTGCTACTTCTAAAACTTCAATTTCGTAACTTGCTCTCTTGCCAAGGATATAAATTTTATTTAATGATATTATAAAGATGCGCGAAGTTATCAATCAACTTTTCAATATGTAGTTAAAAGAGATTTATGAGAGAAAACGAAAGATGGTGTAAAAGAGGACTAAGATTAAAGACAAAGATTACGAGAAAAATTACCACCACATTATGAATTAAGCAGAATGCCTAAAAACAATTTCAAATGAATGGAATGAAATGGAAATAGATGAATTTCAGATAAAAGAAATAAACTGGCGTGGTATTTTTAGGCAATGTCTCTACGCATAATTATTTCTATAAATATTTCAACAAGTTTTAACATATAGACAAAGACTAGGCAACATTATGTCATTAAAAAAACATTGCTTACACTTTAAAGTTTCTTTTTCTTGCAGCTGCATCGTGCAGCGCTGCAATGATCCTGTTTATCAAATTAGTAAATAATGCTTTGCAGCTGTCATACGATGTTGTCAAATAGTAGTCATATGAATTTTTAAACAAATCTGACAGTTTTTTATAAAGTTATTTCAAATTTAATTTTGAAAAGTGCTCGTGATCAATTTCCTAGAAGTAAGTGATTGCTGATTTTGGTCTATATGTAATTTATATATATAGTATAATATCATTTCATTTTTATATTAACAAATTTTATACTTAACGTGTTTTCTTTAAAAATTCTAACTTAGGATTACTTTTCAGCAAAATATTTGCAATATTTTTTGTGAATATGCGAACGGTAAAAAGAAAAAAGCAGAACAAGTGTAAAGCAATGTAAAATTTGTTGGATTTCATTTGAAAAGTCTCTCACCCTCAGCTGTAGAAGAGCTAAGTTCTTTTTTTGGCTCTACAGCTAGTAGATTCTTGTGTAATTTATAATTTTGACGATAAAATATATATGCTAGAGTCTTAAAGGTCATGTCGCTAAGCGTCGCACCCATCAATGCCTATATCCTTAGAACTTTTTTAGGACCAATTGGAAGATTTCCTTACGAGTACTTTATCTAACATTTTAATAAAGTCCGTGGAGCGTGATATCTTATCAAAGTCTTGAACAAGAGTATCCCGTTAGAAATCGTGAAAAAAGAATAAATCGCTTAATGTAACTGCAAAATATTTCGCTCAAAGAATTCGAGAGTCGGAAAAAATTCTCACATTTTAAATGAGGTGTTTATTTTCTGATGAGACACCCTGTGATATTCGCATCCCCAACCTTGTTTCTATCCACATATCATAAAAAAACATTCCATTTATTCTTATACAATATTAACTTCAGCAATAATTGATTTGTAATGATAAACCCCAAACAATGATGCTTATAATATAAAGTGAGTTAATTTTTCCAGTCTTCCCATCTCAGTTATTGAGTTGGTGAAAATTCAGTGGGATCCAAAATGCGACAATGCATTTCACGTATTAAAGGCACTGTATAAGCGACACATTCATCCCAACCTGGTGAACGCCACGCCGCTTCCCGTGTCTCCTTGCGCTCTTGCAGCGATTTATAACCTATAAACAATTATTACACAATCAAATTGACACATATTTGGAAGAAATTGATGATGAATCGCCCTCCAATTACTTACACCAAATGTGGTGGACATTGTAAAGTCGACCAATTTGTGAAAAGAAGCCAGCAAAGGCTTCATTATTATGTTTGCGAAAGTTTATAGCTCGCGCCCAGTTATTACCCCACTCAATCATGGTGCCTGGTTTGAGACGATAAGATCTGCAGATTACCAAAATATAAATAAAGCTTGCCGATACTGATTAAGTCTTCACCTCATTTCGTAAATGTTGCTGCCACTACGCATTTGTATTTGCGGCCAATAGCTGAAAGCCAGCAGATATTGCAAATGCCGAGACCTCAAATATTTTGCGCGATCTTTCATAAGACCCAAATATTCCTAAAATGTATTCCTACATAAGTCCAGTTATACAACAATTTACAAAGATATTCGATGGCGATTTACCGGATCGTGCCATAAATCCTCTTTGGCTTGATCAATTTTTTCAAAACCACCGGTATACTTCCACAAATGCAGACACTGATCCATGTCACCCACTTGGACCATCCAAGAGCCGACTAAATTGCACGAAAGGTTTGCTTTCTTTTCCTTCATTAGTTCAACAGTCGTTTTGCTGAAAACGCAGATCAAAATTATATTTTAATCATTGTGTGCATTAATCAAATTTTGCTGCATGAGATGAAGGGAAACTAACAACTTGACCTTATTAAACAATATTACTCCAATGTCTTCTTCTTCTTCGAACGATCTTGGCGATTCAACAACTGAAAAAGCTCACCACATACATATGGTATTTTTTGTGAGCTTTAATAAAGTTATATTATGATTCAATCCAAGTTCAAATTCCAGCTGAAAACACAGTTAAACCTTTTTCCTCAGCTGGATTTGAACCTGTGTCCTACAGCGTAACAGTGGGCTAAGACAAAGCCTTAGCCTTAGCCTAGCCCACTCAGCTACTGAAGGCCACATTACTCCACTATTGTACATTTCTAAGCGCTCAACATTACAATGAAAAATACTCAATAGAAACACCCAGAAGGAAGCTTGAGTAGCATAATAGCAAAATAGACCAGTAAGGCTGAATTTTGGAGTAAACGTTAATATTTAAATTGAGTATAATAGACACACGTACAATTTACAAAAAAAAAAAAAGAAAAAAAAACTCCAATGAGATAAAATGTACAATTTCAAGTGAAAAGGAAGTAACAGAAACGCAGCATGTGGAGGTATTGAATTGAAATTGTACAAAATTGAGACATTGACTCTAAACTTGTCAGAAATATTGCTCGTTCTCGACAAAATCGGTCGAGAGAGACATCTTGAGAAAAATGCCACGCACTTGATCTAATTACCAGTCATAACTGTTATTTTAATGGCGCAAGGTGATGGGTATTAATGATTTGGTCTCTAAGCTAAATTTCAGTTTCTTTACTTACTAATTTTTTAAATAATCCATTATATCACCTGGGCGGACATTGTGCGTATGCAGAGCATAAATAATTTCCTTATCGCTTAACATACGACTGTGAGGTTCTTTAGTTGGTTCAATTTTTCTGACCAGCAATTTCGAAAACCATGATGAGTCTTTCTCCTTACTTAACGGTTTATCAATTGAAATTGATCTAAGCAAACAACAAGCAAAATAAGTTTAAGTTTCTCTTAATTTGGTAAAAATTAAGTAAAAAACTTACCGGAAAATATTAGAGGTGGAAATATTTCTAGCTGTTCTCATCTTCAACATGTTTTTGGGGCATGCAGTATGATATTGAAAGTGGTGATATTTGGTTTTGGCTTATTTTAATCGATACTAATGATTTACACAAGTTTCGAGATGACGTTCCGTGTTTTTCTAAACTCGAAATCCCTACAAATTTATTTTAAAGGTTAATTAAGAAAGTATTTAAGAGTACAATTCTTATGCATATGTATATGGGTTTATATATTTTGAAACGATTTAACCAAGAATGTCTGTCCATCTGTCCCTGATCGCAAAACTATTGATTTTAAAATTGGCAACAGTGGAGGTGTTGAATTCGGTCAAAATCGATCAAGTGACATGACTACAATGCAACGGAAACTGAAAAAGGAACAATTTTCTAAATAAAACCTTCCAGAAGATATATTGACATACACACATTAGTTAGTTTGTTTTTTTTTAATCGAATCTAAACTTGAAATTTTTATTTTTATTAATCAGAACCTAACTTTTCATGGTTCCAGGCTCTGGTATATACTATACAATGCAGTTATACACGTAACAATATTTACGCTATAATGACGCTAGTGTTTGATAGTATCAGTAAATGCGAGTTATCTCTATTATTCGATCTGATCTAAAACTAGAATTTATATCAATTATGCTAAGTGAACGGTGTATACGAAGTTTTATTAAAAGAGTTTGGAGAATCGCAACTTTTTACCCACCGAGTTTGTAAATGTGTACGGTACTTTGTACCTTTATTTACCTTTAATTTGTTGCACAAACAAGTTACTTTTTAACTAGGTTTTTATTTGAACGGTGTTAAAACTTATACAAAAACGAAACGAAAAATTAAAATATAAAATATTTACAAAGACTTTGTCTTTTCACTTTTGCTAAGTATTACGTTTTAGCGTGTATAAATGCATGACTTCTACTTATTTTGGAATTTCCTCTACTGTTATGTGCTGATAAAATTCATCTCTCTCTCGAGATTATAAAGCAAATTAAGGAGAAATAAAAGAAGTTAGCAACCTATCATTGCGTTTGAGATGCTTATTTAATTTGGCAATAATAACGTCACTTAGAGGAGAACTAGTATTAATTATTTAGGTTCTGTGTACTAAAGACTCCACTTTATGAATAATACTATTTTAATCAACCAGATGCTTTAACACGCATCGCATTTAGTTAAACACAAAGAAACAGAAGTTTTCCGTTATAAGTTGTATAAATTTAAGATTTGTTTCAATCAATTATTAACAGACTTTCTGAAAATGGAGAACAAAACAAACACAAGATGAGATAAAAAATCGAGAAATTATGGGCTTATATTAGCTAAAATGCAATATTCACTGAATTCGTTTAAAATATTTCCGTGTATAAATCTAAAGTATTTTTTGCTTATTATTTGGAGAAGGAATATAGAAGAAGGCAAATCTGGTGGATATCCCACATTTGGCGTGTACCTAGTAAAGCCTCATTACTTGTTGCACCCTCGTCAAATCTAAAAGGCGTCAGAAATCCAGTCCATATATTCTTCATCATTATCCAAATCTGAGTCGCTCTACACATGTCCGCCTGAATGCTGGCACTAGCACACTCGTCAATTTTGAGATATTGGCATGAAATTTGTTCTAGACACTTCAAGCAGGTCGCTATTTGGGTGAAATCAGTTGGGGGGGAAACGCCCACAATTGACAAAAGTCTATCAACCAAAAAAATTGAGCCACGAAGTTGAAATTTTGATACATATACATGATACAACTTCCCTCGATGTACCAAAAAAATGGATGGGTCGTATAACAGACTTCCCCGAAGCTTTTTAAGCTTTATGTGGAGCGTGTATTGATGGACCAATTTTAAAAGTCAAATAGGAATAATTTGTACCATGTTCCAGATCAATATATCAACTTTTGCGGAATCAAAATCTGAATCTATTTAACAATGTCTGTCTGTCTGGCCATTTAAATTTGTGCTACAGGCTGCATTTTTTGAGATTCTTCGATGACGTTTGGTACTAAAACATGATTTGGCCCAAAGAGAAACCTTATTGAAAATAGGCTGCATCTATTCTATTCTATCTATTTTTAAAACCTCTCTCCTATTAAAATGGAAGTCTTTATATAGCAAAAAATCGCAATTCTCAATATTTTTGAACAAAATTTAGTAGAAGCATAGCTTCTTAATTGGTGTCAAATTTGGACCCGATCGACCATTTTTGGAACTCCTTTCCATATGCTTTATGTGTATCATATGATACAAATACAACTGGCATAATGTAGCATAATTAAAGGAGCAAAGTGGTGTAAGGTTAAATGATCAGGCGTGACTGACCGCATCTTCACTTTTTTATTTATTTTTATTAATAAAATGAAGCACTTTTCATATAACTTATTTTACTAATACACATATTTGTACAAGTGGTACAAGATCATCGGCAAGGCGTTCGGAAGTAGCATCAAATATGCACCGACAGCCTTGCATATTTTTACACAAAAATTCACTTTTTCCTTATATTTAATTAAATCTATACTTTTCACTGGCTGGACAAGCCTTTTTCACATGCTTATAATCCGAATAGCCGCGATCGTATTTGGGCAAGACGACACGAGCGTCTAGGTTAAACAAAAGCTTAAACTTATCAATTGTTAATGGAGCATCCAAGCCTCCAATGGCTGCTTTAGTGTAGATTTTCGTTAAATCCACTTCTTCTGGTGTTTGGCCGTAAAAGGAAAACGGCTGCATATCCAAGTTGTCGGAACTGTTTGAACAGGTATAAGAAACTTTGCGCTTTTTAGGATACCCCATCTTCTCTACCAATAGAAGTGACGATGATGAATCACTGTCACAACTTTGAATCATATCCTCAACGGATGTGGTGTTTCGTCGTTTACTGATTTTTTGGGATTCGTTTATGTTTCTGAGAAGGCTGGCACCACCGGGAACCGGAAACTTACTGACAGGATAGAGAGGAGATGCGCATATTTGTTCCCTTTCGTCTACTGCGACTGTGCAGCGTCTTGTTGAGATTTTTTGAGGCTCCAAAATTGGCACATTTGGTGTGGGCTGTGCGCATTGCACCAGAGCACTTTTTTGTTTGGAATGGTTAATGGAAGTTGGGGTAGGGAGCGGACTTGGTGGTTTTGGAAGCAGCCAAACCGGTTTCCGTTCGTTATAATCCACCGCTATGGTGCACCGACGCTTAGCTATGCTTCTTGGCTGTGGCATTTTCGATTCCTGTCCAATTTTGGCTACTAAGCGTCCTAGTGATAGTCTCGGTATAGGTGGTTGCTGTGATGTTTTACAGAGATCTTCGTACACTACGCGTATAAAATCCAGCGAGCCGTATTCACAATTGAGCAAGTTCCTCTTATTTATTATCAGCCCATTGGGCAGCAAAACGTAAAGTTGAAGCAAGAATTTCTTAATATCCGCAAACGTACACAAGTCTCGGAATTTACGTATGCCCTGCCGATGCTCGCCGTAGCAGTGTTGCATGTAGGCATTAAATGAGCTTTGAGCCTGATTACAGAAGTGACAAACCTTAAATCGGGCAAAATGGTCGCACATGTGACGAGCTGTATTAATCTCACTGAGGTCGGTGTATGGGCACATAGCACATTGATAGATTGGTACATTGCACAGGTCACGGAAGGAGAAACCTTCTACGTCAGCATGGCATTCGGAAGCGTGTGCCACAATAATTATCCGGTTGGCGAAAATTTCACGACACACGCTGCATTGAACGTATTTTTCGGGAACTCCTAATTTTAGTATCTCTTCGATTTCCTTATTATTCTCTATACATATGTCATCAGGTTGATGGCCTTTGCGTTGGAAGTGTTTCAATAACTGGCTGGATGAATCGGTCACAAAAGAGCAATAACCGCACGGAAATTTGTCTCGTACTGTACCCGTGTCTGTCATTTGTAAGGCGGCTGCATAATAACGAGTGCTGTGTTCAGTCTGCAAATGTAGTTTTAATTCGCTCCAAACACCAGTAAACTCAAAACATTCCGCACAGCGAAATCGTCTCAATAAACGAAAATAGAATGGTTTGGTGTTGTCGTCACTTGTATTATGTCGCTGTGCCCAATGCACCAATTTCAAGTCGTCAAAATTTGCTGATTTGTAGCTGCAATAATAGCAACCGAATTCGTAGGCACTTAGGGGAGGTTGTGCCTGGACCGTGGAATCATCTTTGGTAACATTTGCGTGCAGCTGCTTATCGACTTCGTCATCATCCTCCTCCGATAAGCCGAGCTTTTGACGATTTCGTTCCGACTCCTCTTCATCTTCCATCAAAATGCCTCGTATGTGGCGCACTCGCGTTGGATCATTCCGCTGCCACAAAGGCCGCGTATCAATTGCATTGCACTCGTCTTTCCCATTAGAAATGCGATAATAAATATTGCGAGATTCTCTCGCCTTCCCATTATGCTGTTCATCAATGTGATGCAATATTTGCGACAATTGCTGAGACCCAAATGTACAATGCACACATTGATACTGATGCTTGTAACCATGTTCATTAAAGCAATGGGACTGAATTTGATTCAACGTAATGCTTTTTTGACCACACACACTGCACACCCATCTGCCCTTTGCCTTTGCTTGGCTGTTGCTATTGTCAGAGGCCAGACAATTGGCGGCTACTAACTGTTCAGGCACGTCCTTATATTTTTGGCCTTTTTTTTAACAAAAAAAAAGTCAGAAATTATTCATTTTTTTTTTTCAAAAAAAAAAACATATTCTACCTGTGAATACAATTGTTGTACAAGTGCCCTCAGTATCTTCCTCCCTCAGGCGTTCATGTTTAATAATATTGACTTTCTGTGTACAATGCTTCTCATTAATGTGACGTTCCACCAGGAAGCGCAGATAATGCAAATAATTACAATCCTCACAGCGATACAAGATGGCACCGTGAAATTTGAAATGAGCAAAAATACGCTCCGTTGAGACACCACGTTTGCAAATGTCCTCTTTGCAAAATGGACACCGAAACAACATGTTGTTATCGTGAAGCGCAGTTATGTGTGACCGATAAAGATCATCAGATATTGCCACATAATTGCAGCCAACCACTCCACAAACATAACGTTTACTCTCCACGACAAAGGCGTAAGGCATTTTAACGGCAGGCTTCTTATTAGCAGCGTTTGTAAGGGAACTGGTGGCTGCGCCCACTTGATTGTATGGGGTCACAACCGAAGATGACGCCAAGTTGGTCATTTTATCAAAGAACCTCTCATTTGTATTAAGGCAAGGCACTGGATTTACTGGATCTACACTAGACAATCCCAACGTAACCCCAGCCTTATCGGCCCGCCCAGCCATTTGCTTATGCATTTGCAAGTGCCGATATAAATTTGTGCGCACTTTAGTGCGGTATTCGCACTCGCCGCAATTAATTTCTCGTGGAAATATCGGCTGACTGGGGAGCATATCCATGTCGGCAGATGTGAAATGCGTTTTAGTTGTAGCCTTCTTAAGTTTCCAATTAAATATCAGTTTTTTGCCGAACGCACGGGCAGTACTCTCTTCCAAATGTTCGGTGTAGGCTATATGAAAACTGGTCTCAGGCGACAACTCCTTCCTTCGTCCATCTTTGTAGGTAAGATTAAGTAGGAGTGTCGTATATATATTTAAAGTGTGCCAATGAGCTTCATTGAAATGTTTTAGCATTGCCCCTAAATTGGAAGTTGCGTGGTTACATAAATAACAAAAGTATCGACAACGGGCATGCACTTTAATGTGAGCTTTTAAAGTGGCCGGCCTCTGGTATTGGATGTTACAGTGCGGGCATTTGTAATAGAACTTTACATCTTTGCCGCTGAGGCCCAATGTACTTGTGTGGAACATGACATGTTGATTGAAAGAAGCCTCATCTAATGGAGTTATGCAGCTTTTCACAACACACCGGTAAAGTTTGGTATCTATAATAAGATAATATACATGCGCTATAGTATAAGAACCAAGAAATATATACTTTTGGACCCTCCACCTTTGTGATGAGAGTAAACTAAGTTTGTTCTTCCGTGTGCAACACCCTGAAGGAGGCGTCCGAAACCATACAAAGTATATATATTCTTGATCAGCATCAAAAAACGGAGTTGATCTAGATTTGTATGTCTGTGTGTCCGCGTGTCTGTCTGTTGTTGGCATTCTCAGGGGCGTAAATTTTGAGATATTGAGCTGAAATTTTGTACAGGCACTTTTAGTTTTTGCACGCAGATCGCTATTTAAAATGGCCAAAATTGGTCAAGAGCGACGCCTACAATCAACAAAAATCTATATATCTACCACAAAAGTTGACCTATGAACTTGAAATTTGGTGCATATATTTATAGTTAACCCATCCATCGATGTACATCGATGGGCATGGACGTAGTCGCACCCACAACTTACAAAAAACTATACTCCACGTAAAACTCGACTTTAAAGTTGATACGTAATATATACACTATTAGAGGGCGTAATCACATACCTGTCACGCCCATTATTGTAAATGTGGAGGGTATTGAAGATTTGGCCTAAGCACATGTCCAACTATAAATTTTCTTATACACTACATCTTTGTGAAATGAAATTAGAAATGAAGTTTGTTCATATGCGCTAAAAATATACGAACTTCTTATTATACAGATAGGTTCAGACTCACTACCTTAATCAAATAAATCGCGTCCGTCTTTGGATCCATAATCTATCTAGAGTAAATTGCAATAAGGCGTGTTGAGGAAACGGTTATCCAACCCCGCCATTTGTGGCATAACGATGAAACTAATATTTATAGATATATGTACCAAATTTCAACTTCGTAGCTCACTTTTTGTGATTGACAGATAAACTGTTACCAATTCTGAGCGTAGCTCTTAACCGATCTTATTCATTTTAAATAGCGATCTCAAACTCAGATCAATATTTCAACATATACGGACGTGTGAGTGATCTAGATAAACCCAGATTTTGAAGCTGATATATATACCATACGAATATATTCTTTGTAGTCTCTCACCCCTTCTTCCAAGTAACAACAAACTTGGTGTACCCGCTATCTTATATGGAGGACATAATAAAATGTGCTCCAAAAACACATAAATTTCTTACCTGGTAATCCTGTTGGTCCAACTAGCTCTTCTATCACTTCGGATAATTTTCTAGAGTATGTTTCCTCATCGTTCTCTATAGTTTTTTCAACCAATAAAGCGCTATTCTTTGCACACTTATTTGTCGTTTGGTTCCGTGCAACTGGTTGAGGTTTTTTGTTGACAGCAGAGTCTTCAGCACATAATTCTTTTCTCAAACTAAAGTGATTGTACCCAACATGTTCCATATAAGCGTCCACATTTGTAGCAGGGTGCAAGCAAATGCTGCAAGTGAGGTACTTTGCGCTTGGGTGATTCTTTTCGTGAAACCGCAAATGATCATCCATATTAACAGGTACATCAGTCGAATAATTGCATTCTTCGACCATACACTTTAGCTTAGACGTTGTTTGCGGGGTCTGTTCTTGAGATGCAATGTTTGTTTTTCCTGCAAAGTGGATCTGTTCGGTGTGCGTCATGTAATCGTCCACATTTTCGAAAGAATTCAAACAAAAAGCACAATTCAGATAATCTCGGTATAAGCTTAAATTACGTCTCTCGTGAAAGCGTAAATGATCGCTCATAGCTACAGGTACTCGAGTAGAATATTTACATCCTTTGGCCATGCACTTGAATTGCTTTAAGTTGATATAGGATGTCGTTTCTGATTGCATTGCAAGCATGGGCTGTAGGGGAGTTGCTGACAATATCGATATGTTGATGCCTAATTCTGGCCCTTGCGCCTCTTGCCCCTCATATTGAGCCGAAATGCTCTGAGTTATCACGAAATCACCGCTTCTTGCTTGAGCCATAGGCACAGTTTCAGACACAACAATTGGTTCGGGTGATGCAGATTTACGCTTAGTTGCAAGCTGCATCTGGAATTTTCGCAACGTTGCTGATGCATTTTCCAATTGACATTGTGCGTCAGGCGTAATATTTTGACTCCAATCGCTTTTGTTTAAACTACAAACATTTAATATTTTGGGAACTTGAGGTATATTGGCACCATTATCAAAATTGTCCATAATGGCTGACACACGATTGGCGCTAATGGTCGGATCTCTTAAGCTCACTACTTCAGATATTTTCAACGAACATGTGTTTGAATTTATTACTGATTTGGCTTTCGTTACAAGAAGTTCCGTAAGAGGTGGAACAACTTGCTTGATGGGTGGCCGCGGTTTGGCATTAAGTAGAGCTCCCAACACACTTTCCGAATTGGCAGTGGAGTCTGCATCAATCGCATTGGAAACGTCTATAGTGGTTGCTGACAAGCAATCACCCGTCAACCTTCTCAATTTAATTCGTGGCTTTTCATCACTATCCTCATTATTATCGCTACAGTTGTTTGGAAATTCCTTAGAAACTACCTGGTTTTCTTCTCTTTGTTCACTTTTAGCATGCTTTTCCATCATATGCTTTATCTCCTTAGTAATCGACAACTCCTGGTTATTATTAATTATCTGATTTTGACATATTGCACAAAAACCATTCCATTTCGTTTGCGTATGTTCCGTTAAGAAGTGATTTTCTAGACCAATGGAATCACTCGAGAACAAAAATGTACAATTATCCAACAAACAGTAAAATTTGAATGTATTCTCTTGCGCTGCCCCGCTTATCATTGAAAATCCGACGTGCTGTATACGCTTTATAGTTGTTCTAGTGGTTACGTTCGGCAGAATAAGTTGCTTTTGTTTTTCCACCTCTTGAGCTTGCTGTTCGTGTACAAAATCTAAAGCATCTTCAATGCTGGTCTGGTTATCCATCGAATTGCTGCACAAATGAGCGTCCAATTGTTGGTGATTGGAGCTTAGATCTGCATTCAATATTGAAGAGATATCGTTTAAATCTTGTAAAGGTTCTAACGGTGCTAATTCTGGAACCAATTCAAGGGGATCATTGCACGGCGAGTCCGGCAACAGATCGTCTATGATATTGATGACGGGTTTAAAACCCAACGAGGAGCAGTTACTCGAAACACTTTCATTTTCTATTGTTAGTGGTGCTTGTCTTTGAGCTTCCATGTGGCTCGTGCTAACAAAAGTCGCGGAAGGTGAATTGCAACTGTTGGGTTTATCTTTGGTCTTCTTCTTTCCAAAATAAAGGAGGGGTTGAGTAGTTTTTTTCGTTTTTTGGCTTTTAAACATGAATTTCTGGAAAAGCCCCTTATTTTTATTTATTTTTGAAGGTACCAAAGCTGAATGTTGTGTGGTGGGAGCTGTTTCTATTATTTCAATATCTTCCCAATCCGCATCGTCTTCGGTATTTGCCACTGTTATGCTCTCATTCAGATTCGAGTCCGGTGCGTAATTTGTATGCGAATTGTGAATCTCAATATTGGGACTTTCTTGACTTGCTTTGGATTTGTGCGAAACATTTTCTATGGTTTTAAAATGCTGACTAATGCGTTCAGCTATAGAAATATTTCCAGTTCCAGTATTTTGACAAAATTTAGCTGCTTGCTTGCACTGCTCCACTTCCATGAAATTTTGAGTCAAACAATTCGGATCAATGGTGGGAGAATTTGAAAAATCTCTACTCGCAACAAAAACATTCTGTGTGGAAGTGGTCAAAACGCTAGACTCGTGCATTTCATTCTCTTTTCTTGTTGCTGTACGTTCTGCAGTCGGAAGTGATTTTTCCCCATTAGGTGAGACTTCTTCTTTATTTTCGTAACACAATATTTTACTATCCATTGCGGTTGTAGATTCACATGACAGTATTTTAGATTCTTTTTCTATGTGGGTCACATCTGCCGTTGC
This sequence comes from Ornithomya fringillina, assembly GCA_963978525.1. Lineage (NCBI taxonomy): Eukaryota > Metazoa > Arthropoda > Insecta > Diptera > Hippoboscidae > Ornithomya > Ornithomya fringillina. The sequence continues at coordinate 21,695,536 of OZ021693.1, forward strand.
CACACCAACTACAGCATTCTGTGCATCTTCATTTTTTTCTGATAGCTGTTGTTCTTCTTCACACTGAATAACATTATTCGTTGTACTTGGCGCGTCCGAAGAGTTTTCAGTCATTTTCTGAACAACTTCAGCAGCTTTGGCTGCAAGTGTAAGCAATTCGTCCTGCAAATCTTGTTCGTTGTATTTTTCAATCTCATCAAAATTCAAATCGATCGAATGTGGCAGATCAACATCGTCAGGTGCAGAATTTTGAAAAACTTCTCTTCCAACCATATCTGCATTGTCTTCAATGTTTTGCTTGGGATTATCCTCATCTACATCTATTATTTGTTCTTCATCATTAATGATTTTCCACGCCTGGGCTTCCTTGACTGCAGCTTCTTCTTCGTTCACACATATCACATCTTCAACATTGATCAATGTTATGGTGCAGCCCAATAAATCGACCGTTTTATTATCGAAATGGTGCTGGTGCAGATAGTGGCGCTCTAAATTGGAACGTTTCAATTGCACGAAATTGCACAAATGGCACACGTGCGCTTTTACCACGTTTGTCTGAGTTATTTGCAGAGGCGCATTTATAACTTTGGCACCGTTGCACATGTCGTTGCAATGCCGACGCACAGTTGTGATTTTCGGGCCGCCGCGATAACATCGGGAACATTCATAACGATATTCAGCAGTATGCTCTTGAAAATGTGCTATCCATTGTGTTATTGGACTTATGAAATACTGTAAGCAAAATGGGCATCGATAAAACCAGGTGCACGGTTTGTCAGCCTTACGCACCCCGAACAAAGGACTGTGCAATTTGCCTTGCTTAAACTTTTGCAGTATAATGGGAGCAAATCGGGATACGTAATTCTCCCCGTGGTGCAACTTATAGTGCAAACTACTGTTGGTCGGCAATTTCTTCTGGCAGATCATACACCAGTTGACATATTTGGATTGATTGTGCCAGTTAACGTTGGTATTGTTAATATATTCAATGTGATTTGTAATTTCCTCAATTTGGGAATGAATCTTGGCTTCGTTATCTTTATTTATTGTTGATCCGCCAGCTTTACACAATTTAGATGACACATTCGCATCTTTTACATCACTGCCTAGAGACGTTTGACATTTCGGGCTTCGTTTAGATTTCGATAATTTCAGATCGCCCTTTTTATACAGTTCGCCTTCCTCGTGAAATTTAATTGGAGAATTCGGCCTAAGAACTGGCATTTGACGGCGTCTTGCCGCTACTTCTTGTTGCGAGACTTTGGCATCTTTTAAATTTGCATCCTCGTCTGAACTTGCATTCTGCGCACATAGTGTAACGTCCACCTCGTCATCACTTATATTTGGGGGTGAGGTGGCGTTTTTACCATGTCTTAGAGATCTCCTCAGAGGTTTCGCTTTACTTTCATCTTTCTTTTTTATTACCCGTTTTTTCGATGTTGCTTTGTGATGCATATTTTGCAACACTTCTTTGCCACTGGCTGGTTTATTTAATAAACTGTAGCTTTCTAAATTGCTTTCTTTCTCCTTGCTTTGAGCCATCAGTGTGCACATTCTCTTACCCGTGGCGGTCAGAACGCCTTTACTTATGAACATATCGCGAATATCATCATTGAGGCGATCTAATTCGTTACGTTTCTTTTTTCCAGATTTTCGTTTAGCGGGAGTAATCTCGAAATTGTTATCTTCATTCTCCGAATCGTTAGGCGGATTTACATTGATCGGTTTACTCTCCTCTTCTGCACTTATTTGCTTTTCTTTATCGATTATATTTTCATGCTGAGCAATATTTTTCACTTCATTGCCATTGGTTGCGAATTCTATAACGGTTTTGACAAATTCGAATTTGTCTCGATCTAAAATTTGACTAAGCAAATTGAGGATATGCTCCTTATCGGCATTGGGCTTGAATATCTCTTGTATGAATTGGTTTAGGAAAGCGTGGCGATTGATGTCGTCTTCTGTGGGTAGTGGAGTGGAACGGGAGGACTTGTTACCCGAACTGCTGGGTTCATTGTCATCCAGTTCTTCGTGATCATTTCTACTTGTGTTCAGTTTTGTGCGTTCTATTGTCATTTCGGTTGAAGTGCTGGATACCGCGTTATTTTGATTTTCAACTTCATTGACACCTTTCACTTGCGAATCATTTGTTGGTGCAGGTGGTGGTTCCAAAGACTTTATAGATGGATTACCTACTTTTCCAAAATTCACTTTAACTTCTCCAATTGTTAATGGCGACTTACATTTAGCACTTTTCGATGCACTAAGCGCTGCATCTTTACTAGATTTTCCGCCTTTATTCTCAGTTTTTATTTTTACATTTACTTCTTCAGTTTCCTTAACGAAACGTTCTGGTTCCGGTTCTGGTTCTGTTGAATTCATTTTAGTGGGAGCATCTTTTACATTAGGCATGGATTTTAACTCTTCCATTTCACCAACGATGGTACCTTTTTTATTATTGACAAAAGTTTTATATTTAAATATGGCTTTAACGTTCTGAATTTCATTAAAGTTGATAGTTGCCCGTGTGCGTCGTTTGCCTGTTATAATATTTTGGGTGGATACTGTGCAATTGTCATCAGTTTTTTGAAAAATTCCCTCCAAATTGCGCGATCGACGCAACTCATTTTTCATAATTTCGTTTCTCTTTTGTCTTTGCTCCTCTTCCTTCAAATCTTCAAACAGCAAAGCATTCGCACGCATGAGTTTTTGCTTATCCACCTCAGGAGCACTCGCATAAGTAATCATGCTGCAGCGTCGTTGCAAAATACGCGAAAATTTTAAATTGATCTTCTCATTTTGAAAGCTCGTGTTAGTTCTTATGTTGTTTCCTTCCGCATCTGAAATGTCGCCACTTTCATTTACTTTCTTTTCATTGGCTATTAACCGGGGGTCACGTAAATGTTCCGTTTCTATAACGTTTCTTTGATCAGTAGTATCATCATTATTTTTCGGATCTTTTATCGCAATATTTCCTTCACATTCAGTCAAAAGCATCTTGGAGGTATTTCTCTTGTTATCGAAAGAATTTTGAGAAATATTTTTATTTTCTTCCTTCAGGGTTGCATCTGTGCTTCTTTCAGGACTACATTTTTTAGTTGTACTATTTTCAACCGATATTTTTTTACATATTTTCGACTTTTCGGTAGCCTTGCTTTCTTCAATTTTTTTCATCATTTTCTTGTCCTCTTTGGGTAAATCCTTAGAAATCTTTTTTGGTATTTTAAATTTCTTTTTGTCTATAGCAATTTCGGCCTTGGAGAAGTCCTGAGTCCGATACATTTTGTCTAAAGTTGTTTCTACTGGGCAAGGGGTTGGCGTCACTGCTGTATTTTCGCCCTTTGCTGAAGTGCCTGAACACTTTTCGGTAGAATTTTGCTTATTTTCCAGAATGGGTTTTTTATTTACTCCAAAAGTGTTACCTTTCTCAGTAACAACAACTTTTTTTGAGTCAACACTTTGTAGTTTTTGTGAAGTGTCCCCAATCAATTCCCTTTTGTTGAGGCCAGCTGCGGTGGTTTCACGGTTATGGATTAAAGCTTTCTTAGCAATTTCTTGAGCTTTCGCTTTAGCTTCACGAAACTCCTTATACGTTCTTGGTTCATTGTCCTTAATTTTCTTTGACTCGAAATATTTTGTTCGCTCCGTTTTATCATTCAACATGGCATTAAACCGATTATTGGGGGCCGTATATAAACTGTCTTTTCTCGAATACGTGGCATCAATTGTTTTCACTGGATGTTCACTCATAAAGTCTGTTTTAACATTTTGCAAGTCAGGCTTTAATAAAAAACTTGTATTTTCCTCGATTCCAATGGTTTCGTTACATTTGGACATGGCTCGCTTTATTTTAGCATTATGATGAGGGATTGAATCTGATTTAGAATTCCAACTTTCTTCAGTGCTATATTTTGACGGCTTATAATTACATAATCTGTCTGGTACACGTGTAGGTACAGTTGTCTTTTCCGAATTTTTGGACCAATGATAAGTAGAACTAACTGGCGATGTTCGCAATTGATCTCTAGACGCAGAAAATGGATTACTTGGATTTTTAGTACCAGGAGGTATGGGTAGTAATGGATTTTTCGAAGGTATGGTGGTAGTAAATGGGATATCAGGTCGTGTCGTGATGTTTGATCTCCTTAAACGTGGATCATTAAGATTAATGGTGGGTAAAACATTAGCATTAGTGATTTGGGGAGTTGTGGCAGATGTAATGCTCGCATTCATCTTTGAGTCCTTGATGGTGTGTTTATTGGATGGATAAGTCTGATGGTAGCTTTCAATTGGCGATGCAGCATGATCGTGTTCTGCACGAGGGTGAGGATTATATTTGAGAGCTATTCGTTCATTAGGCAACGGCGGTAAAGGACTTGCGGGACTCTCACTAATGTCTGATCGAATTGGCAACGTATTTACATTTGCCGCTTTTATCTTAGTTATCATTGCGAACTTTTTACGCACGAAATCCAATGACGAAGCGATCGTATTGCTATTAACATTAACACTATGTGATTCAGGTTTTACAGATCTCCTAGTCCCGATTTCCGAGATACTATCATTCAGAGCATCGTCCGACGTTTCGTTTAACAAGTTGTTTATATCACTGGCAGAAAGCGGTGGACTCTTCAATACTTCCGGTATAGGCGTCACTCGCGCTGGTATCGACATCGGCCCAGATAGGCCTGATGAGGTCTTCCCAAGAATATGATCATCATCTTCTTTTCTACCATGACATGAAAACGCCCTCTTGTAACCATCGGAATTTACCCATTTGTGCTCCATCGAATATCGATTACGGGGAGAGACACTTTGATTTTTAGAGTACTCATCCCATAACTGTTCCGGTGAATAAACTTCATTTCTTTTAAATGCTTTCGGAACCTTTTCTGAGTTTGCATATTTGCTGTGGGTTGTCGTTGAAGGGAAGTTTCTATTCGCAACATTGAAATGTAATGATTCAGAGGTAGCAACTTTATGCTTCTGCGAACCGTAACCGAAAGATTTTGAAGAACAAGTTTCATCTCTACGTCTGTGATGTTCTCTTCTATGATGATGAAATTTCTTTGGCTCCATGCGATTGCTGGAGTGAGGAAGTTTTTGTTGTTGGTAAAAATTATAACGTTGGTCTTGATCACGACTCTTGTAATGAACCCTGCCTTTCTCAAAAGTACTTGAGTGGCGACGATGACTCAAGTTTACTTCATTAATTACCACCGGAGAACACCGTCTCTCAGTGGGTATTTCTACGGGCAGTGTACTCTCTTCATCATTTTTTTCGAGTGGTGGAGGACTTTCTGGTCCTGTTAAATCGAATATTTCATCCTTCGACAGCACTTTAGTTTTCTCCTTTGTTGCTGCCAAATCAGATTGAAAAACAGCTCCCTATTAAGAAATATATTACAAACAGAAATATTATGAGATTCATCCCTTAATTATTTTTTTAAAGCATAAAACTACTATTCGATCCGACCTACTTATATATAAGTATATAGCAAGCCTCTATTTTGTAGAGATTTTTTCCCATACGGGTGACACTTGGCCTCATAGAATAAACAGAAACCTGCGTGTACAAGATTGAGAGTAAGATAAAGAGCGACAGCAGATAGAAACACGGACGGACATATTTTGATACTGTTCCAGTATACCTGTGAATCGGTGTATATTTGTCTGAAGTTAAATAATTATGGCCACAAAAATTGAGATGTTGAGCTGAAATTTAATGCAGACATTCTCTGTTCGTGTCTATAGTTGTACGTTGTTATTTGAAATGTTCAAAATTGTAAAGGCGACACACCCACAATTTACAAAAAACCCTTTATTTGACGGCTTGTGAGTAACACCTAATACATAAAATAAAGATGGCGTAATTAAGGTACCTGTCACGACCACTGGAGTATTTATGTAAACTACTTAGGCACCAAGTCAAACTTAATTTTGTTGAAAAAATTGAAAAAATTGATACCGTTGCCTTGTTAACCCTCCGTCTTTTATGTATTATGGATAATTCGAAAAAACAAATTACTTTTTAAATTTTTTACTGCCGATTTCTTATTATAAACCTGAATTTATTTTAGAACCAAGCCAAATTAATTTGACAAAGCTCTTGATTTTAGAATTTATTATTCAAGGCTAGAAAAGTGCATACGTACTTACCTTTTCAATTTTAGTTTGAAGTTTTATTAAAACATTCTCACATTTAAGCAAAGTTTCCATTTTTAATCTAAAAATTACGAGAAATATGTATATTTATCATATCGATAAAAGCGGGATTCATTATCTTTACTTTTTATCTTTATTAGTTAGCAAGTCAAACAGCATTTCCATTTTTTGCAAATGTGCTTTGCGAGGATTTTCGGACAATTGATTATTGCTGCTCGCTTTAAGTTTAGTAATCATTTTTTGCAGAAATGGCAAATATTTCTGCATTTCCTTGAATTTGTTTTCATATAGATCGATTTCAGCCATTTTGCTATTGTTGTCCCTTTTACTATAATAAGAAAACAAGGAGAAAAAATAGAGTTTATTGTATAGACTCTGCAATTTTAGAACAATCTAAATAGAATTGAATACATTTTATAATCGGTAGTCCAGTCTGACTATGTATATATACACATGCGTCACTATCGTGTAATATGGATACTTAGGCGTCGTGTGTTGGTGGGAGACTCTAAGTGCAAATATTGAGGCATTGTGTTGCACTTTGATTCTGATTTATGTAATATTTAATAAAATAAGAAAGCCACGCCTATAATGACAATAAAACAAGTTGATGTGAATATAAAATGTCACAAACAAATTGATGAACTGTCAAAATTTTTGCGAGTTCTTCCTTTTAAATATCCCATTGATCGATTTCTCTACTCTGTAACAAAAACTGATTTTATATACAAGAGGGAAAGCATATTCCAACCCCCCAATATGTAATTATTTGTAATAGTTCTTTTTTCTTGCCACGTAATTGCAAACATTTCTTCCCTTTGCTAAAAGTTCGAATTCGTTTGCAATTTGTCACTACACTTGAAATTGACAAAAGTTTTTGCACTACTGACTTTGTACATATATTCGCATATATGTCGCTGTTATATCGAAATGATATTATGTAATGTATTAAGAGGGCTAAATCTGTGCCCTCCTTCGATGCAACACTGGACTGTGGAGGGCCATCTCTAGTTAAACGATGAAAATGTGATTGCATATTTTGCGAATACATTAATAACCTATTTCAGTTTGGAATCTGACGGTCCAAATTTTTCGAAGTATTATGTAGTGTATAAAAAGCATATTTCTTTAATGGCACCCATTAAGCGTAAGCCTCAGGACCTCATTATCTTAAAAAATAAATTTGGTGTCGTTTGTATTGTTCTTTGTTCTTAAATTTTTGCGCATTGCAATTTTTTCACGTGTATATAATTATTTAATGGCTGATCTGTAGTAATGTTCCTTAATATATAAAATTTATATTATGTGCAATAGTAAAAAAAGTAGTTTGTTTTACACTTTTGTATATAAATATAACACTTGCTTTTAGAGTGCACACAAAGGGATTTAAATTCTCGATAAAAACCTACGATTAACAACCACATAAATGAAAAACTAAATTGTTTTTTAGGATCTTATTATATATGCGCAAGAAATAATTGACATATTCTTTTACTTTTTATTTTTTGTAAATTCGAAGCCTTACTACATGGCGATTGGTATGAACGCGAAATACCAACTAAAGGAAAATGACAAAAAGAGAGAATGAATTCTTCTGCCAACCGAAGCAGAGGTTTTCTAAGTTAGGGCTTAGTGTAGTGATTTCTGTCTAACGTTTCATAAAAAGTTTAGCATTTAATTCATAATAATAATAATAATCATTTAATTGATGTACCTATGAATTATTTTGTACTATTATAAATCATATGATGTTGATTTTCTACAGGTATTAAAATGTAAACAAACATGTTGAGATTAGGGCACCAGATTATGTAGATATTCCATATCGTTCCGATCTGATAATCAATCGACAGTAAAGTTCTGTTATTAAAAGAATATCAATGTATATGTAGCATAACCGGAAATTGACATGACGGTCACGAAAACACGGTAAAAAGCTATATACGCATGGGAAATAAAATGTTTCGGAGTTTTAGACATTTTTATGTTGAAAAAATCATTTACCACTCATTGGCACAATTGCAATCTGAGATTATAATCTGTAACAGAAAGGTCTTGAATTCGTTGTACGTGCGGAAGATACATTTCGTTTCTTGATAAAATATCTCATATTGTTGATTTGAGTACTCCGATTTCATATAACATCCTTCTTGAGTAAGTGAACAAAAACTTTAAAGTGGAATAAATGCAATCAGACTATAAATTTAAAAATATACTTGATTACTGCTATTTCGAATCATTATAAGTGAAAATTAAAAAATAAAAACTAAAAAAAAGTAAGAACGCTAAATATAAAAACAATGAGCGTGGAAAGTATCTGATTACGCTTTGAAACAGTGAAAGTAATACATCTCAACTTACACCTCAAATTCTGCGCAAATTATTTTAAATTGCCCTAATTATAAATTTGTGTACCAAATATCAACTTTGTAGTTACATCCGTTTAGCCCAGAAGGGCACTGACGTTTGTTTCTTTTAAAGAAATTTGAAAATTGCTGCACTTTAAATATGAGCAAATTATTGTTTTTAATAAAATGCAGCTGCTTTTCGGTAAAACAGGTATGTTACCTTTTATTCATATACGTAAAACTCGTTATCACGATATATATATATATATATATATATATATATTTGGATTTGATATAATATTTTTACTTATTAACTTGACTTGGTTACTTGTAGCTTATTTCTTTTACACATCTTTTATATAAAAGTATAGGTGGACCTAATAGAGCAAAATGTTAGTAATTTGGATAATTGTTATTTACCACTCAAAGTTTTAGGTATGGCCTTCGGGTCAAAGCACTGGATGTTCGCATGAAACATAAAAATTAATACTTTATTTTGATTTATTTTTACGAATGTTTTTATTCAAATTTCAATTGTATTCTTCTGTATTTAATTTTAGATAAGAATACATATATGCTCGAAGGGTGTTGTGTGCACTATTCCTACATATAGATGTGCCTGGAATCCAATTGTACACAGGGGACAATGTGATTGAAGGCAATCAAAACAGGATAAAGGTCAATTTTATTTATTTCTTTTATTTTATTATATTAATATATGATCGAGCTCAGAGTGCCTTATTATAACAGTACAATCATGACTGCTTTGTCAAAAATACTAATAGAAATGTTTAAATATAAGTATTCGAAAGAAAGTCGATGAATAATAATAATAATTTATCAATAAGTAAATACTTATGCTGCAAGGGGCTTAGATACAATTTATGAAATTCTTGACGGCCTTGTCCGAACTGAACAGGAAGTGTCTGAGCGCCGAAGGAAGTGAATACGAACCGAAAAGAGTTCTGCATCGTGCTACAAGTGAGACGAGACAAAGTAATGACTGCAATTCTTGTACTTGAAAAACGAAAATCTTGTACAAGGTGTTTAGGCTCGCCAGTTCTTATTGCTCTATAGAAATTTATTAGGTCACATACGTGGACAGACTGCAACCAATGAATTTTCGTGTGGAAAACGTCACATTTCAAACTCATCTCAAGGCACCATTTTTGGGGCCATACCTATGCATGAATATAGTACAAATGTATACAAGCAAAGTTCTCTTATGAAAGAGACCAAAGCTTTTATCCGTTATACTTACTTGTTACTGTGTCAAATGATTAAAATGTCACCATGTGAATAAATTATTTTTAAATTATTTTTTATCAAATTTAGCTTGTGTTTGCTGTGTTTTCAGAGAAGTTTATATACTTCTTTGTGCTGTTAAATGTTTTTTTTTTTAAATCATTTTACGCTTTCATCCACAGTACATCATACACACATACATGGCATGTTTTGTATATTTACTTACATTGTTGTGCATGAGTAAACTAACATTGGTGTTGGCATTGATAAGAACTTTTATATACTAAGTATAGGGTATACTAAGTTTGTCATTCCGTTTGCAACACCCAGAAGGAGGCATCAGACACTCTACAAAGTTGACAATCTCACAGACGTAAATTGTCAGATGTTGAGCTGAAATTTTGTACAGGCACTTTTAAGGTGTTAGAGAAGGGTCTGTATAATATTTGTAACTTATAGAGGATCTTATGACGTTTACAAGGTATTGGAAAACGATCGTTACAAAGGCCAGCCGAATGCGAACTTAACTTTGAATCCATCTAACGTGTGTGTGAAGAAGAAATAAATCTATATAAATAATTTCCTCTGAACATAAAAATATTGCATACTACTGAGCTGTCTATTAATCTTTTTATATACATGTATAAAAATTTTTTAACAAAAGTAATACATTTCTGTTAACGATAATAACTAAATACTTATGTAAGCACGTGGGTAGCAGTAACAGTAACAAGTGTGTGCACATGATACGCCCACCTACGTATATATGAGTATTGTTACAGGATGCGAACGCGAAACACTTAAACTATAAAAACCTACTTTGTTTGTGAACTATAGTCTACTGCTCTCTCGCATTTCCGTTTTATTGCGTAAATGATTGTTAGTCAAAGTGGTGGGCAGGTTATTGTAATTAGGAACTTCATCAATGGAAAATACGGAATTATCATGACCTTGGATGTGTCTGGTGTGCGCCTCCATGTCTTTATCAAGTTTTGGTGACTCGACGACTTTAGGTTTACCCTCCAACAGGAAACACGTGAGAAGGAACAAAATGGAGCCTAAAACGATGAAAATATTGAAAAATGTGCCAAAATAAAGCCGAATTCAAGCATTCAGAAATACTTACTAATTCCATACATGCCAGCATAGAATATCATAATAGCGCCACGGTAACCAATTTTTTTGGCAACCGGATCTACGAGAATGGGCAAATTTCCACCAATATTATTCATTACGAATAGAAAAACACCTATGGTGGAGGAGCGCACTTTCAGTGGCACAATTTCAACTACAATGGCAAACACTATGCCGAACCACATTTCGGCAAAGAAATACGATAAACCGAGAGTGATCATGGCCCACAACGGATCAAAAATCACCGAACCGAACGCAGGTAAGGTGGAAATTAATTGACTGAGAGCCAATACAATAGCTCTGGAGCGAATACCCATTTTAGCGACAATACGATCAGACACCAAACCGCCCACCACAACACCCACACTGCCAATGCCAATGGTTACAGCGAATAGCCACCAACCCAAATCCGTATCCGGAAAATACGTATTGTAGTACAAGTCCGCGTTATACGCAAATGTCATACCACCCGCATGACGTATGGAGGCGGCTATCATCAGCATTATCATTGCAGGGTTGCGTAGCACCGAACACAGGTTTCCTTTGCTGACGTTTGCATTTTGAGCATTATTTTCAGCTATAGCTTTGCGTTGAGGCTCCTTCAGTGTGAAGCCCGTCAAAACAGCCATAATCAGTGTCAAAATACCAGTTCCCAAATAGGTTACACGCCAACCCAAATCGAAGAAGTTCGCTTGCGTAATGTAGCGCCCCACCGGGAACGCAATACCGTAACCACCATAAATACCCCAATTAAAAATGGCCATAACCAAAGCCCTCTTTGATTCGGGAAAAATATCCGACATAATGCCCGTTGCCAGGGGATTGCATCCCGATTCACTGCAAGTAAAAATATATTTATGATCACAATAATCTCTTAAATAAGAACAATTTAAAAAAATTTGGCGGGCAAGTAAAAAGGCAACACACCTCCCAAAAACTATACAAGATAGTAACAAAAAAAATATGTCTGTCTTTGATGTTTTAAATCCAAATAAAGGCAAATTCCAAGGAAAAAATCACTATAGACCGAAAAAAATTAAAATTTAATTTCAGTACATATGTGATGGTGATGGATCTAAAATGCAATTCGTTTCTCGTCATTAGTACCGTGATGGTGCCAACAAGAGATAAACGCACGGATGGACTACCTCAGTCCAAATCGACTGAGGTTACTGATAAGAATATAAATACTTCGTAAGGATTTCTGTTGTCTCCTTTTGGATGTTGCAAAGGAGTGACCCATTTAATGGGCTGGGAGTACGATCTTAATTATCGTATTTTTTCAAATCAAAATAGTCATGATCGGAATAGAAATAAATATTTTTAATTGCATAATTAGACTGTCCCTGGATCGATTCTGGCCGTTCGCATCACCAAACTGTAAGCGCTGAGGATTACGAGTAAAAAGAATAGCTTATAAGGCGCGTACGGGGAGAAAGATTAAATCGATTTGTCTGTTGATGACCAATATTTATATAATTTGGAGGCGTGGCATGCCCTTTTCTGCCACTTACAAACGTTTAAACAAAACCAATGTACACCCATATCATTGTGATGATAAGTATAAAAATACTCACCCAGCTGCCATGATCATTCTGAGAAGAACCATTTGCCAGTACTCCTTAACTACGCCCTGCAAAATGATGGCCACACCATATACACACATACACACTGTCAATATTTTTACACGGTGGTATTTATCGGCTGCAAAACCCATAAAAACTCCAGCTATGGTGAAAATCAATATGAACGTGGGACCCGCCAATATTTGATACTCAATGCCCAAGCCATTGTAATTCCACTCACAATAACCGGTACCATCAATATTTAAATTCCAACAGCTAGAAATATCCAAATTTTATGTAAATATATGCAGTTATGAGTAGGGTGGGTCGTCAGCACATTTCTTCACTTTTTCGAGTTATTATAACGCGGAAAATTTGGCAAATCTCTTGGGAATCTCTTGCAATATGTTTCATGAATTTTTAGACGTAGCTCATTGTTTATGGGGTGGATTTTTGGTTGTTTGGTTCTTACCTAACATTTACCATTAATAACGCCAGCGTAATTACAATATTATTGTAAGAGCGAATATATTAGATTTGAAAATTAGATTCTTAAAAAAATTGAAATTTTCTTTTATGAGGTTTATTGCTGGTTGAAGTAGAAGGCTTCTGCGGATATGTTACATTTAAATATTGATTTAAATGTAACATGATTGATATACGAAATGTATATTATCGACGGGTATGTTAGAAGACATTTTTAGCAAATCGATGGACAAAGCATTTATAAAAAATTGAACTTGTTAATGAGCGCTTTAAAATCAAAATTCTGGAAGTACAGACGGAAGGAAAAGAACATGTTCAATTCACTTTTAATATTGATACCAATCAAGAAAATAAATTTATGTAGGCTCTAATGACTTTTTATGTAGGTAAAGGAAACTCATCTTAGGTAAAGAGGGTATAAATGTGACGTTGTTAGGAAACTTTGATGTTTTTTGAAGAGTTTTTCCAACTTTAAAGCTATTGTAAGACTTTAACCGATTTTATTTATTTTTTGACAACTTATTAATCTCTCAATTCGAAACTTTGCCGCGCTATTATAACTGGACAAAACAAAAAAGTGCTCCTAATGAAGAGCAAAATATTATTAAAAAATTTTAAATACAAAGACGTAATGTCATGCTTTAGACAATATCTAAACAAATAGTCGCTTCAGACGCCAGATTTTTAATTTAATTCCGTCTCTGGTATTATTCAATTATTACACTTACATAGTTTCATTTGTGATTGTCGAGCATTGTTCAGGCAATTCGCTTCTTTTATATAACGTATTATTAAATTGACAAGCTTTATCACCGTAATCCAATTCCATGGCGGTTTGCTTGGACGTTACACCAATTAGGTAATGACCCAACTCGCCTAATATGTAACCGATGGTAAGAAGAGCCAATACATAAGCACTGTAACCAGACCGCAAACGTGACAGGATAGCTTCCATCATTCTGCTGGAAAATTAAAAGAAAAATTTATTAAAGACTTTAACATTTTTGTACCTCTATACGTTAAGGTTGTCATTACATAAAGTCCATATATTCTGCATAAGCTATTGGGCTGTATAGGTTTAATGTAAATTTTGTAATTTGTTTTATCCTAGTGGGCACAACGATTCTTTGAAATAGGTGTAGTTAGGTAAAAAATAAATTGATTTCGACTTAAGTCGAATCGTAAATACTTAAATACAAGTCGCATTCTACACCAATTATAATTATTTGTAATTTTGGCCCACGGAATTATGTCTTAATTATAAATATTTTTACCAAATGTCAACTTTTTAGCTCAGTTTCTGTGGATCAGAAATGTATGCCACTCGCAAAAGAGGTGCCTCTTCATCACGATGTCTCTAAATTTACAACCTTGACCGTTCTAGCAGGCTCTTAGATGGACATGCCTACACCCGATTTTTATATTTTGATGTGCGTTGCAAACGGAATGAGAAACTTAGCATACTCCTATCTTATGTGTAGGGTATAAAAAGGTGAAATGAATCTGAATTATCTAATTTTAGATTTTTTTAGCTGACGTTACTGCCGTCTTTAATTGTGTACGCCCCTTTCTTTAGAACATTACGTACATGTGTTACATAGGTTGGTACACAATTTAAAATTTCTGATTTTTTGCAACCACTTTTGTAATGTTGTTATTATTGTTGTATGGCTATATAACCGGATACCAGATTTTAATTTGTATTTTTGTAAGTTATCTTGTGTGTGTCGCTAATTTTATCTTACAATCCAACATTCATCGAAGCCTTATAGCGTACATTAACCTTGTGAACATTATTTTTTTGTTAAACTTTTCATTCTAAATTCGTTTGCAAATCAATTGAGTAATTATTCCAATTAAAGAAAAAGAATTTCATTAATTTTAGAACTGGAGGTATTCACTTTGCAAACACATATAATATATTTCTGTACTTTGGAAAGATATATTGTAGTTACCGTTATATAGAACTTATATGAATTTTGATTTATTCAAACTGCTGCTGGGCCGAAACCACTTTTACTATTGCTTTGTTACTCGTTGCACCCTCCACATTAGATGGTGGTATGCTGATTGTTGGCTAACGTGTGCCCGATTTTATTAACAAAACTAACCATAAAAGTACATCTTAGTACATAAAAGGAAGTAATTAAGTAAAATGTCATCTTTCGCTTGGATGTACCACGCGTACACGTTCCAACAACAGAATATATGCAAATAATTTATGCGACTATGTATGTCATCGCAAGTTTGGGGATTCCGCTCAGAAGTGCAAGTCAAGCCGTTCTCGTTTTAAATCCAGTCGGAAAACTAAAAAAGTTGTCGTCAGTTTACTTGGTTGATGCCAGAAACAACAACAACACCTGATTTATGTTTTCTGTTATCCGACTAAATGAGAATAACTCGCTTACACTGATATTACTTAAGAAATTTTATTACTTGAATGGCTGTATATTTGTAACTAAGTGATGTAGGATATTAAATAGCTGCCCTTGACCGACTATTTAACATTTTCACTTGTTCTAATAAAACAGAAGTGAATACGGAGCAATTCAAACAAAGTCCGGTTCGCAATTATCGAAATACTGATCTATGCTAACATGAAAATTTCACAGAACCGTGAAAAAACATAAATAAATATGATACCTGACTTTGGCAGATATCTTCGATATAACTACTCACGATTCTTCATTTAAACTGGTACGTCTGGAGCGCGTTTTTTCGTTTATGAATTGGTTAGTGTCGAGAAAGCAAGCTCACATGAATAGGAAATAGAAGACTTTAGCAAAATTTTCAATGCCTTTGAGTGTTCAACTCAGTCACTTACACAAAATAAACTTCCGGCTATTACAATTGTGCGGAACATTTGCAACAAGCTTGGGGAATATCAGTGTTCCGCGGAAGCACGGTTTCAGAACCAGTGCTTTAGGCTGCAAAATGTTTTATTGACATTCTACTTTTCGCTTTATTTGATTTTAGTTGTCTACGTGAATGACTAAAGTGCGTGTTTGACAATGTCAAGGTAGACACATGCAGATTATTGTTGCCCACATTATTTTCATGGTGCATGCGTGACTGGTTGGTTACGCATGCCTAATACTTGACATATTTGGCATGAAGCGATTATCATTTACATGAAAAACCTTGCATACAAAAATATAAATAAAAAATTAACTGGCGTCAAAAACTGGTACAGAGACTTTGTTGCAAAACCGGGTAAACACCGTAGGAACGATTATTTCCATACATACTCAATACTTAGATGTTGCTTAGGTGCTGTAAGTGTGTAAGTGTGTTATATGGACTTTTGTCCATTGAAAATCTTTATATTGCGCCATATCAAAGGAAATATTTGCAAGAATTTAGTCACTGCCTTGAACAAGTAGCATTAGCTAAGTTTAGCCCAATCTTGAATGACCACTTCCATATATGTATCACTTTTTAACTTTCTGTAATTCTGCATTCTTTAAGATACACACACACACACACACACACAGTTAGCTACATAGCAACTCAGTATTCGACGCTGATTTGAAATGTTTGATGGGCCTTCATTTAAATGTTACCCTCAACCTTGGGTTTAATTAATTTAATATAATTTGTGTTAAATTAGTGGCAACAAGTAATTATTACCTATCCGATCATATAATCCCCTACACCAATTAGCTCCACAATTTATGCCATAATTAGCCAAGTTGTATTAGTAAAGACGAGTACTTGTTACAGAAGACTCGTTTCATGAAAAATTGGTTTCTAAAAAAGGTCTGATCGGATCCAAATTTGGCGCAAAGTTAATTTAATAAACCTCACTTTTTTTAAAAGATTTTTAAAAAATGCTAATTTTTGCAATCTAAGACTCATTTTAAATAAGGGCGTCATCCCTTTCACACCCACTGTTCGTTTATATATGTAGAGAGTACATAAGATTTGGTCACATCGATGGATTAGATAACTTTAAATATATGCACCAAATTTCAAGTTCATGAGTCAACTTTTGTGGCAGATGTAAAGATTTTTTCCTATTGTGGGCGTGGCCTTTGACCGATTGTGCTCATTTTAAATTACAATCTAAGTACAAAAACTAAAATTACTTGTACAAAATTTCAGCTCAACATCTCAAAATTTACGACTGTGAGAATGTCAACAACAGACGGACACACGGACATATATGTCAAAATCGACTCAGCTTTTGACGCTGCTCAAGAATATACATACTTTGTAGGGTTTTTGATGCCTCCTTCTGGGTATTGTAAACGGAATAACATACGTTGTATACCCTCATCACTAAGGTGAAGGGTATTATAAAAAGGCTACGCAAACACCGAAAGTATGAGAAACACTGATTTAAGCCAAACACATTATATCTATTTATTATACTTTCTACATATATGTAGGGTATAATATTAATATAAAAACGTATAAAGTATGACTTTTTATTAAATAATTTCAACAACAATGACAACAAGTGATGAAGATTTGAGACGGAAACAAGTTAATTCTAAGTTGTTGTTGTTGTTGTTGTTGTTTAGTGACTTTGTTTTATGGAAAAGAGTTCTAAAAATGATTCGATCGGGTTCAAATTTAAAACAGTTTATAAATTTATTTCAAATGATGACTTATGGATTAATTAGAAAAGAATACATGGACGGACGGACAGATATGGTTAAATCGATTGTGATTTTGATTCTGATTCGTATACGATCGGTGTATTGGAAGGGGGATGCGGCACTCGCTCGCGGGGCGAATAAAAATCGAATATAAATCAATTTTTAAATTTTTTTTACATTCAATCAAATGATCTGATTTTTTCATGTACTTTAAGAATATTTTACTAAAAAATTTATCGATTTTGTCCCCAAAACTTCATCAGTGTCAATGGAACTATTAATTATACATTAAGTTAAAGAATAACATATAAACCAGACATTTACTACCACTCGAGTAATTATCAATGAAATGCAATATGAAGGCAATTATCGTGATTATTAATCATATACAGGTTGATTGTATATAAAATATATTTTTATAAATCACGTTAAATCTCTAAGTGCATGTGTTTATGTATGTAAGTATGTGTGTGTGTGTGTACTTGGAGAACAACAGGTGTTGCACAGAAATAAGTAAATCCCAGTCACTATAAAATTACTTTAATTAAGGAAATAGATCAGTTAGCAGAAACAAGTAACAAGTAAAAATTTTAATCTTTAGCAAAAGCCCAATATTTAGCACCCTTTCCTTGTTCATATTACTTATAAATTATACATATGTCTGAGCCACATCGATTATGTGGCCAAGGCCAAATCATTCTGCACTGTTTCAACACTGAAAATTGTCTCAATAGCTAAAGTCATTCACATGGACGCTACTGTATAGGGTATCTCAACTGCTTAATAGGAAATGGTATGCCAAAGAAACTGGTGTCGTTGTATTTGTAAACGTAATGCAAAGTGAATGGATTTTGCATGTCATCCCTCTTTCCACCTTAATTGATCTAATTAAAGCAAACTTTTACAATTTTATACAATTAACTGCATGGTGGCTAAAATGAAACAAACACCCCAACAACCACAATGACGGACACTTACATATTTATTGAATGAATGTGTTAAGTATTTATTGCAAAAAGAAGGAAGAAAAACGCTAAAAAGTTTTATCTCCAAATCTACTTAATCTATTGAATTACTTTTTAAAAAAGATTTTTACTAACTTTGTAGTACGAACAACCATTTATTCAAATTACACAAATTATGCTGGAAATTTTGTAATAGTGTCAGTTAGTCCATACCTTTTCATCACTCATCATTACTGACCTACAACGTTTTGGCCTGTTGCAAACGAGAATGCCACGCGCTTCGATCTAGGGCGCGATTTTTTCACTTTTTTGTACACCAAGTGTTTGAAGAACATCAAACACTTGATCTCTTCACCGGGGTTTCGGTCTGCCTCTTGCGCAACATCCTTCCGGTTCCCTTTCGAACACCATCTGAAGCATTTTTCATCTATACGACCGAGATGACCTAGCCATCGCAAACGTTGAATCTTTATACGGCGGACTATGTCAATATCGGCGTAAAGCTCATACAGCTCCAGATTCATTCTAATTCGAAACTCATCGCCAACGCATACAAGGCCAAAGATCTTTCGGAGAATTTTTCTCACAAACACGCCTAAAAACAGTTTCACTCTACACAGTGATGAAAAAGATGGAATTCTCGAGTAACGTCAAGGAATGACATTTTTCGAAATTCTAACTGCACACACAACGCTACTAAAATTTGCTCATTTTCGCCATTTTCTTTATTATAAAACGTTTTATGGGACGGACATCAAAAAATGGTCCCATTGGGTGCAAATTTTGGCACTGTCAGTTATTAATTGTTCTTCACTAATCAAATAAATGCAAATTGCACAATTTTCAGGGCCCCTCTCCATGTAACGCCCTTATTCAAAATAAGTCTTTATATGACGAAAATTGGCAATTTTCAATATTTCTTGACAAAACAAAACTGTACTCGAACGGACCATTTTTTGATAACCTTCCTATACAATTTTTAATAGCAACGCAGTAAATATCTTGCGTCAAAGTTTGCACACAAAATTTCCATGAACAGACACCGGACGGATGGACGTATTATTGAAGATGGGTCCGGCATGTGCCGTTTGGAAGTTATATATGCCCATGAGAATGCCAACAACAGACGGACATACAAATAATATGCATAATTTGTAGGGTGTCTGATGCCTCCTTCTGGGTGTTGTTGCAAACGGAAAAACAAACTTAGTATACCATCACCACTAAGGTGTAGGTATCCCCTCATATGGATTTGCATACGTATGCGAGTATTTTTAAAAGCTTTTCTGAATATGTACACGTGTCGGTAAAAACAATTTATTATGAAAATTAATATACTCGTGATAATGATGTAATTAACTATAATAAAACAGCGATATAGAAATTGACAAATAAACAACTTTTTTAAATCCCCAGTGTGGCTACATCTGTCAATTCGTAGTAACGATTTCTAAAACCTGTTTGGGAACCGGTCTGCACATGTTGTGATATTCCTTACAGGTGCGAATAATACCCCGCGCTATACACTTGCGACGCCCATTATCTATATAGTACAGTTACAAGTTGTGTCAAAGCAGACGGTATTCAATTAGTTCTTGTATTAATTAGAAATTATATATAAACGAGTAGAAATATTTCGTTTGCCAAAGGCCAAGTCTGCTATGCACACCACTTCGAATAAAATTCGCGTCCTTTTAAAGTATTTTTTATGTAAAGTGCTGAACTGTGCATATGTATATCCTTTAACTGAGAGTGCAAGAGCGTCCCATAATTCTCTCAGATATAAACGATTTCTTCATTTTTGCTACCACAGCTAAATCGATTAAGATTTTTATGCTGAACAGCAAGAATTTATATACTTTCCAGGGTCTCTGATATAAACGTTTTGACAAATTGAGTAGAATATAACCACAACCGTAAGGTGGTGGCTTAAAGGTAACCCATGGTAAGATACGACCACAGTCTCGGGTTTTACAACCTGTTTTATTTTAAGAATATCCAACCTTTGCTCAGATTAAAAACGCACAATATTCGACTCAACCGCAAAGTAAATAATTGCAATAAAAATAGAATTTAAATACAATGGAAATATAAAATAATTTGACAATAAGAGACATTTGTGTGATAAGAGACATTTGCTTGTACCTTCCTTGTATGCTGTTATCTATTTGTATTCAATGCAAACTGAACTTGAACATGAATGTAATTGCTATCCGTTAATAATGACACCCTACATCTTGACTTCAAATGCATATCAAAGGTGGTTCCTATTGAGAGTTTCTAGAATCACTTCTCATCTAACAATTTTTTTAGAGTCATTCAATTATACACTAAAAAAAATTATAAGTCGCAATAGTTTAAATGTTTAGTAAGCAACACATACACAAAATCCAGTTCACTAATACTCCCACACAGTTATAATAAGTGTTGAGCAGTTCAGTTTAAGAAATATTGTCTTTCCGTCCGTACATGGAAATTTTAATTTGATTGCAAACAAGTAAAAAAACTACATCCTAATATTCTCCATGTACATACACAAGCAGCGGGAGTGGCAGATACCCAATCACGCCTTCTAATAGTAAATGTATCACCTGTCAACATACAAGCCAATCCTTGGCTCATCACTTGCATGGACTGGTGAAATATGTGTACAACACTTTGCAATTGCAAGCTCTTCTAGGTGTTGCAAACGAAATGACAACCTCAGTATATACGCCATCTTATGTAGAGGGTGTAAGCACAATATCAAAGACACTTGAAGGTCACTTGGTTTGATATTATGCACATGAATGCTTTATCAGTATCCTACATCTCTCGCTTAATGAGCGCCTGAAAAATTCGTGAAAATACTTGTAGCTCTGAAACGGTTAAGCAAGCATTTTTTATTGTTCAAACCATAGTTGCCCATAGTATGCCCATGGAAAATGTATGAAAGGGAACCAATTAGAGGATGGATACCCTCAACTTTCAATATTTAAAAAAGTAATTAAGAACGTAACAATTATTTGCCCGAATAACTGACTTTTCTTTACGGTGGACTGAAACATTTTTTCGAGTACTTGCCACATAAAAATGTTGTGATTCTTAACAATTATTAATGAACTTTATTGCTTTGCTTACCCACCCATCTATAACGGGTTTTCAAAGCATACTTTTTACATAACAAAAATTAACGTTCATTGATGTGTTTGGTTATGTGTAGTTCAGTTATGGTTCATGTGGCGTAGGGCCTTTAAATGATCGGGTTTGACTGCTTTTGCATTTATATATGTATTAATAAGGGTAACAAATGTTCTATTTTTTTTTTTTTTCTATATACACACACACACATCTACTTTATACTTTATTTATTACTGCTTTAAGAAATGTTCAATTTGAGATGTATGTACGTATGTGTGAAAATATCAAATTAATATAATTTTTTATTCTTTTTATAATGTTTTATTTAATATTCACCGTTTTGGTTTTGCTTCCTTCAAAATGTTTTGTTTTTCGAAACAATTAAATGCCGTTCACAACACTTATTGCTGCGCTGTGTGCTGTATTAACAGTAGCTGCCGCCCTCGCTTCAATTCGCGCACTTTATTTCACTTTATTTCAAATTTAAAAGCAACTGTCTAGTAAGGCACACGACGCTTCATGGTTTTCTAAAGATATAGAACTGTTACTGTAAGTTAGTGGCGATCACTTTAAAAGCATTTTTACATAGCACTACGTAAGCAGGCACTCACACAATATATGAAATTTACACTACAGTACAGTACAGTGGAGTGCAATGCATGCATATGTGAAATAACAAACGATCCATATTCCTAACGAACTCTATAAATAAAACAAAAACGAGCGTTAAACATATTTAGCTTAAGTCAAACCGTGAATACCCTTTTTTTTCAGTTGACTTTGATCGCGACTTCCTGAAACGAATTATTCAGATTTGCGTTGAAAGTGATCTAAATCGATATTTTGCAACTGAGTTGGGCTATAAATTGAATGGAGAGTTGTTTGTGTTGTTCATCAATATCGACGTATATCGAAGCTAACATTACAGTGGTTTGAAGTGAACTAAAACTCGAAGACATTTTGATATTAAATTTAATGATGGAGTCCGAATCGAAAATTATTTCATCAATTAGAAGCAAGTTTTCAATTTTCAAAAGTACAGAAAAAAGAACCTCGAATGTGCAAACTGTGAACCACTTTTGATGCGGAAAGAAGTCTTTCAAATTTTGCACAAAAATGCCTTCAGATACACCCCCCTTATCACTCGTCATGATATGGGGTTAAATTGGTTTTGTTCAAACGTTTATAGATGCCAGATGGAGGCGAGCCACACCCTCAAGAGATCAGCATCAATAGACGAATCGATTTAGGTATAGTGTCTGTTTACAGATACTACACTCTGTTTGTGACCCTTCTATAGATATCGTGCTGGAATTTCGCATACCCTATATTCGACAAAATCGGTTCAAGGTTCACTTTGAGACAGCGTGACCTAATAAACTAGGCTACATATTTCTATTCTAGTCAAACAGATTTTGATTAAAAAAAAAAAACAAGTAAGAAGTATTTATACCCTGCACCACCTTGTGGAAAAATGATATATTAAGTTTGTGCGGATGTTTGTAACTCCTAAATAGCAAATGCACAACCATCTGAATTGATTTAACCATGTCCGCCTGTCTATCTCTGTTAATTTTTGTGCAAGTTCCAGGACGCATTTTTGAGATATTTCGATGAAATTTGGTACAAGGAAATGTATTGGCCCAAAAGTAAACCCTTTTAAAAATGGATAGGTTCGGACCATTTTTAGAACCCCTCCCCATATAAAAATTTAAAAAGAGATTTGTCGATCGCGGGCGTGGATTTTGTCCGTTTTATCCAATTTAAATGGCGAAATTTTATACAAATATTTCTAATATTTGTATGTGGATTCCTATTTTGCCCAATTTAAATAAAATATATAAAATATTGTAGGTCATGCCGATGGCCGTGGTGCTCAGGTGTGAGTCCTTTGTACTTACAGTAGTGGTCACTTGAACGGGTAATAAGTTCATCATTTTCCTACACGAGTTTGTATCACGCGAGCACAAAACTCCTTCCACATGAATGCCCTACACATAACAAACTGTTTCATCTCTTTAAAGCAACATTATCCTGTCCAACTAGTTTAGAAGCGGCATCTTTATTTATGCTTTTGAACAAATATTTACACCAACACTACCTGTACCCGACCTTCACAATAACACCTGCTTCCAAGACAAACCTCGTTCAATTGATCCCGATAAAGTTTCACAAGTAAAAGCGAAGAGTAAAAGTATAAAACTTTCAAGTTTATTAACAAATTTTTTTGCAAAGTGGTAGTTTTTGTAATTTTTCAGTTATATTTTCATCTAACATTATACGTCAAACTATAAATCTTCTGTTTGTTGTGAGTGTGAGACTAACGTTTCAACCTTTTAATGATGCGCCCTCTTGGGGTTTGGAGAGGTTGTGTTAACAATTTATTGCTGCAATTGGTCTTGGAGGTGGGGGCTGCTGCACCAGATAGTTGCGTACGCGAAATGTGAGCATTACTTCTCAGCGAAGAGCGTTTGCCGAAAATGGCTGTCACCATTGATTGGGGGCTGCTTGCTGAGGCGGCTTGCTTTGCTGAGAGTAGGGAACGCGCACGAGTAGCCGCGGCAACAGCGGCAATGGTATTCATAAGTTTGGGTGAAGGCGGCGGTGCCGCCAAACTGCTGCCTACATTTTGTGATCTCGTGGATTTACTAAATCCGCTCAAGATTATTGGGACGGGACTGGAGGCAGAATGGAAAGGCTGTAATTTTGAAGTACTCCTTGTATGCATGCTGTGCAATATGGGTCGCTCGTTCAAAGACGACTTCCGTCTTATGTTGGCCGCTGCAGAAGCAAGGGAATTGTGCGATTGTGTCGCTGATGATGTCGCACGATTTACGGACTCTGCATTAGTCCCCAAATTGTGCAGGGAGAATGGCGGCCGCGGTCTAGAGCGCAAATTTATATTATAAACGGGATGCTTCTCCAGAGGCCGCTTATTCGATTGTGTTCTATTTAGCTTGTCGTTGTGTGCTGTTGCAGGTATCGTTGGGGATTTGCATTTGTCCGAAATTGCATTTTTCATTGCTTTAAAACTGGTTGGCTGGTTGGTTTGTGGTTGATTGCGCAGCAATGGGTTGGGCGGTGCTCTTAACTCCATGTTTCGCAGGTAGTGTCTGGACGTTGCATTGTTGGGAAATATTATGGTGCTTGCAACTAAATTATTTTTCGCCTTTATGTCTTTGGTCAATGAAGTGCGAGATCTTAGAGTGCTTTTAAAGTATGCCATGTGAGGGGCACTACTTGGATTCCCATTAATCGCGTTTGTACTATTGCTGCGTAATTGCCGCTTGATAATGTGCGTTGATTGGATGTTGTTAAGGTTCTTATTAGCCGGCGTCATTGTCATGCGATGAGCGGTTTGTAGTTGAGCCGTTTTCACATTTTTCCTTGGTTTGGTAGTAGTGGCCACACTGTGTGCAGAGGAATGCTTAGGGTTTCCCTGAAGATTTTCATTTGATATATTATTATATAGAGTGGTGCGTGAGCGCGTTCGGGATTTCGCATAATTTCTTGTACTGGTGCCGGTTGCTGACGCCTTCATTGGCGTTGTGGATACTGCACTTAAGCGACAAATTCCATGATTATTCGTTCGTCGCGTACTAACAAAGGTCGTAGGTTTAGCATTTCGCGCCAACAAAGACGATCTTGATGTCAAATGTTGAAGACGTTGACCACAGTTGAGTGGGTGAAGAACACCAAACTTTTCTATTTTTTCTCTGGCTTGACCGATTTGGGGGGACGAGAGCGACATCGCATTTAGGCGTTCATTTGTCATTAGATCATCAACAACGGCAGCCGGGGATTCTTGCTCTTTTGAACTAGATGATGAAACTTCATGGATTTGAATCGTGAGGTCGCACTCATTAATATCGCTACTAATTTCTGCTTCTGCTTCGACTTTCTCCTCTTCCATCTCTTCTTCTAGAATCTCTTCTATCAGTTGGTCGTCTTCCATCATCACATCTGCAATAAGAGTTTCCGTGTCATTGATGGTAGTGGTCAAAAAGGAGTAAGCCCCAAAACTGGAGTGAGGTGATTGCGGTTGCTGATGATTCGTTAAATTGGTAACCGCTGGTTTATCGTATATTTGGTGGCGTTCTAAAGCTACTTGTTTTTCTTCTTCGTACTCCTGTTGCAACAAAGAATGGAATTCCAATGGTTTGGATTGAACCGGCACTGGCTCTACATATTGTGGATAATATAGACGCTCGGTCATGGACTGAGCCAGTAGAGTATGTGTTGAGGCTTTATACAATATTGCGCTGTCTTCAGGATTCGGTGTAGTTTGATTTTGGAATACATTTACAGTGCTTGACTTGTTAATGGGCTGAAGTCTAGTGTTTTGTTGTTCTCGCCTAGTCTCCAGTTTGGTTAGCGAGTAGCCATCCTCCTGATTCATGCACTGTTCCTGGTACAGTTGTTGCTCCTTAATTATTTCTTGCATATTAGAGTGGGACGTTATTTGCATATTTGAGTGATAACTTGAATGAGACGAATGGGGCTTGTCTGTGATATCCGCTAGGCTATCACTACAAGATTCTATCCAGGACATGCTATCATTTGCAACAGTGTCCGTTCGTTGCACTGGTTCACTACTTAGTAGAGTATTGTAGGGTCCGGCGTAACTAATTGTATAGTCGTCTTTAGAAATCGAGACTTCAGTTTCCTGCTGAATGTAATTTTCATAATTAATTGTACACTCTTCGTGCTGTGACACGCAATTGTTTTTCGTCTTGTTAGGTGAACAGTCCATGGTAGGTGTGGGGCTACTTGTAAGGATCGCATGAGAAGTTTGCACGTTCCAAGGATCATTATAATTTGGTGCTTCCAACAAGCAATGGGCGTCTGGGTCTGGAACCTCACTTAAATTGGAGTCATCTGCATAAAAATTAAAATTGCGATATTCTTCGGGGGGCAAATACTTTACAGCCATTTCCTTGTATGTAGTGTTGGCCGCAGCACCATATGTGGGCACTTCTGCACCAATGTTGCGGTACTCCAACCCACAGCTGAGTGGTTTAACAGTGGATAAGGATGAAGTGTTACACATGTCCTTACTATGACTACTCGAGTTGCTACGCCCTTGTTTTTCTGGTGGACATAAAATAACGGTAACTACTGAAGTATTATCGGCTCTCATTTTTTTTGCAGACCACGTCTTAAGGGCGTGTTCCACTAGTGCTTTACTAGGATTTATCCATTGCACGCTTTCCACAGGTCTTTCGCCACATTGCGATTCTAAACATTCGTTGACACGTTCCTTTTCCCGCACCAAATTCACTGCCTCTTCCGGTGAAACAACGTTCCATAAGCCATCCGTTCCGAAGATTAAACAGCGGAAGGTACGCGAATCAATAGGTATAACATTTACATCGGGATCAGGACTAACTACAAATTCGTCATATTCTGAATTGTAGCTCCACAGGTCGCCGAGACTACGTGCTACCGCTAAAAACGGTATTTCATCAACCGCTGTTTTGCGAAGTATCGGTCCCCGATGGTTTGCTGTACATTTTGTCGGAAATTAAACAATGCACACCAAGTGAAAAATAAAGTATTACATGTACAAAGTGAATTCTCACCGTTACGAGGTCTATTCCATACGACACGTGGCACTCCAGACTTAACCACCACCTTACCACCGGATTTTTTAATCCTTGTGCGCTCCTCCAACGACTCTGGTTTGTGATCAATCGTTAATGGTTTGGCCCTCCAACAATCTTCATGATCATTTTGATAACCTAACACAATACCGGAGTCGCCTACATGACCAATGTACAATTTCTCGCGCCTTATAAATGCTACAGTAGCTGTAGTACCCGCCGTACTGGGCAGCCCATTGGCTGTTTTAGGCCATTTATCTAAAAAATAATTAATTTTAAATGATTATGTATTTTTTTAAATTTAATTTAAAAAAGCAAAAATTACACACAAGACAAAAAATTTAACAGAGATATGCTGTGCCTTTCAATTACTTATGAAGCGATTTACCCCATAGTTTACTAATAATCTCAATACTTAACGTATGAGTACATAAGTTTTTTGCACATTTTTAAAAATTTTGCTTTCTGAACACTTGTACAGCTTTTGCTTTTATATAGCGTTACCTTGCTGTCGCCACATGGCATAGTGTGTGGCTATATAACCCTCCCGTATAGCACGCAACACATCTTGATCTAAATCGGACCAGAATAGTTTCTGATTAATGATCTCCAACATGAGATGTTCTTTGGCAAAGATGGCCGCTTCTGCACCACCGTGTCCATCATATATCCCTACGAAAGCATATTCCAAATCTTTGGCATTTTCCGATTGTTGGTAGGCAACCGAGAAGAAATCCTCCATATACTTGCGACCCCCTTGACTGCATTGTCCTGTAATACGCAAATTAACACCGATGGAAGGTGTAACTCCTTGATTTACAGAATTGACACCCTCTTGGGTTGATAATGGTGGCGAATTACTGCTATTTCTATGATGCGTAGATGTGTTATTCGACATAGTAAGGTATCTATACTTGTCGTAATGTTCTTCACGTTGAAGTTCTTCTATATATTGTTGTTGCACATGTTCGCAATTGCCAAATTCTCTTGAATTTGGGAACAGAATTCCTTGCTCCATGTGACGCCTTAATATTAAACTTGAGTAAGGCGAAATTGTTTATGAATGTGAATTATAGCTTCAAAAGAAATCGTAATGAATTTTGTTGACTTCGTTGTACTAATATATGGTAGATTAGACATACCTTGAGTGGATTATTGTTATTACTTATTTGGATTGCATTATGCGTACTATATTTTTAATTCTTTACCGTGTAGCTTATAGGAAAAACGTTTGTCATTTCTTAGATTTTGTAAATTAGTATGCACTTTATAAAAATATACAACGAACAAGTTTATTTGACATATATAGTTTTATTGTAATGTTTTCCTAATTTTTTCAAAGAATGGCATTTAGTACTTTGTATGTATGTATGTGTGTTTTTTTTTAGATGAAAACATACATCGCTTTGTCCCAAACTTTTAGACAACGCTAATTATATGCATGTTAATTTGGGTTTCTGCTTATCCTCAAAATACACTTTTTTTTTTAATTGTACATTAAGCGTTAGTTATTATTCATTGTTCGGTAATTACACGAATTATATATAAACACACATTGAATTTTTACAACAAATTTGATTGTACGAAAATGTAATACCATCTATGCACGACCACTTTTATTTGGCGTTTCGTTTAGATATTTCGATAAATTTCACACGCCTATGACTTTTTCTTCTTCTTTTTTACCTTATACATATGTAGCGTCTATTTTCTGCATTATTTGAATAATCTTGAGTATTTGGAAAATCAAGAATTGTAATGAATTTTAACATTCAAGTGTTTAAAATAATTTTTTACGCTTAATAGGAATTTTTACTATAGTACAGACAGAAAGTACATAGCAAACCTAAATTTTTTGATTAGGGACTTTACTGCAACTCTGTATATGTCAATTACTTTCTAAATCAATATTTACAGCTTTAATTGGCACCCGTTAACACGCAGTGGCAGAGAATAACTCATAGGAGTGAAGATATAAAACCGGAACGCAACGAGAATAAACCCGCATGTAGAAAACTAATTCAGTGTGAAGTTTAAAAATCTGAACGTAACATGACTTTTGACTTTTTAGTCAAAAGAAAAACCAAATTAAAGTATGTATACAAAATGTTTAAGACGTAAATAAAAAAAAATTAATAAAAATACATAAAATATATTAATAGTATGTTAAATTCAAGCCTTGAAATTTTTTTCCGCATATGTTTCGTTATATTTTGTTACACTCAACATCTGCACTAACAAAAAAATAATCAAACTGTGTTTTTTTTTTAATTTTCAAAAAATCCTACGATATTACTACCATTCCATTTCATGCAGAAGATGTGTTTTATACATTTGGTATATTGTAACGCAGAATACACATGCAAACATCCCGTTTGAGCTCATTATATATTTTTAGAGTAAGCAAAAACAGAGCTTTGAGGTACGCTACGTGTATTTAAATTTTAGATTAAAATTATTATTAGAAGGGAGGAAGGATATATGTAAATAAAGGACATAAAGGCCGCTTAGTTATATAAATGTTGAAAAACAACTGGATAAAATAGATTTTTTCGCGTGCGAATCTGCGACATTTATATTATAATTGAATATTAAAAGAATCAGAACCGTTTACCAAAATATATAAATTAAATAAATATATTTTTATAAAAGTAGAAGCTTACCATGTAGACACGCCTTTAATTTATAAACATCATTGCCAGTCATAAATTATATGTTAATGTACTAAGATATTAAAAATTTGGCAGAAGCTAACGATGCTTTATTTGCTTGATTTCAAAAATGTAATAAATAAATAAAATGTAATTTATATATATACTGAAAATATCGCTTGCATTATTTATTATTATTTAATCATCATCAGATTTTGACTTTTGACAAATACTAGAAATTAACGATATGTCAACTCTGTTTTTTCTATACGAAAAGATAGAAGACTCCTGATATAAGACACCTTAATTTAACCAATAACCACTTCGTACAAAGTACCAAAAACAAATTGTAATCAATTTTAAAGCACCTTGCAGGCAGCACGCGTAGTAAAGAAAATTTTTTAAAAAAGTTAGTTAAAGCGGAAAAAGAAAACGCCAAGGGCTAACAGTTAAAGAAAACTTATAATTGTATTTTCCATGTAATAATTTTGATTTATTGTAAGTGTATATGAATTTATTTATATATGTATATATATAAATATATGTGAAAATTGCGGAAAAACAAAGTTACCATAGAGAATTCTAACAAAACTTCAGAAAAGTATATGATACAAGCGAAGAAAAATTTTATATTCCTGATAATTTTGCAAGAAAGTCGAGATTCTGTAATTCATATCAGAAGAGGTGAACTATATTCTAATCAGCCAAACCCGGAATATTAAATTTGAAGCGGTGAGTCCTTAACCTTTGAATTTATATATGAATTGTGCATATAGAAGCTATTGGTATGACAAAAACAACACTCAAGTGAAATGTCAAAAAGTTTATAATCCGAAAAGCACTGACATTCGATATAAATTGTGAAATAATAGATACTTTTGGTGCACGCATATACATAAGTGGTGTTAGACAAGAATTCTTGCGGTAAGATTTGCTAAATATTTTTCACATATAAATAAGGCTACAAAGTTGCAATTTAGTAAGCCGACGATGCATACACGTTGTCGGGTTAATTGTTTCTGGACGTTACATTCGTTTTAATAATATATTTACCTTAAAACTGGGAAAATGAGAATGAAATGCTGAGTCGATCTAGCCGTGGTCGTTTTTATGCATCTGTCATGAATTTTTAGGTATAAAACCACAAAAATTTATATGAAACATGCTCACAAATGAAAAAGACCTATTTGGCGCGGAAACTGCCTCGAAAATGAACATATAAAATATACTATCAAATGATAAAATCAGGTATCTGGCGCGATTTATATATAAATGTGGATATTTAAGATGTCGCTTAAACCGATCTTGCTCTATCAATAAAATTCTATCTGAGACTAAAGCCTGCCCCAAGTGCGCTTACCATGACTTCAACTACCATGGGCATGACTAAAAGTAGGTTTCAAAAATCCTTTAAAATATTCTTCGTTAACTTTTCGCGAGTTCGCAACTAATTGAGTCTCGTACAAAATGTTTTCTTTTTGGAAAGTAAAAAAATTCTGCTTAGGAACCGCTTTGTATCTTATGTTTGGAATATACCTTTAGTAAAGAGTATATTAAGGCCATATAATAAAATAAAATTAAGGTTTAGCTTAAAAAAGGGACTAGAGTGGTTGGACAAAAACTGGAAAGGGTTTAGAAAACTTTAACACTTTAAATACATTTTGAAAACTGTCTAAACAGCATATACTTTCTACTCAAAGTTGTCTTTATTTTCAAACATTTTATTAGTCATTTTTAAAATATTTTTTGATATTTTGAAAATTCATGTATTTATAATCTCTATAAAAAAAAAAAAAAATAATTTTCTAATTTCGCGCTTAATAATTTGAAGTGTTTGCTGTAGGCATTGTTGCAGTTATTGTTTTGAGAACATTAAAGAGAATTAAGACAAGACAACAGCACTTTGGCGGTTAGATACTAAAAACGCAATAATCATAACCCCCCCAAAATGTCGGACCGTAAAGCTGTCATTAAAAATGCCGATATGAGCGAGGAGATGCAACAAGACGCTGTCGATTGTGCGACACAAGCGTTGGAAAAATACAACATTGAAAAGGTGAGTTATAAAAAAAAAACCATATTGTGAAATCAGTCAGTTATATTAAGAAATGTAGTTATAAATTGTCCGATTCATTTTTAATTAATTAATGCTCATCTTTCAAATAAACATAGTCTCTCTATTTATATGTTCTGGGTTCTTTGATGATAACTTTTGAATACAAGCTTTCAGTAGACATTTCAATAAATAAAGAGTCAATTCTCAGAGTAATACATCACCCAGTGTTTGTAAAAATGTTTGCCATTTAGAAATACTTTTATAATCCCCATATATACCCAGTTTGATGATACCTCTGAAACAACCAGAAGGAGGCGTCAGTGTTTCTAGAGTTTCGGTTAAGAATCTCTCCCACAATCGACAAAAAATTATTTATCAGCCAAAAAAATTTAAATTTGACGAGATGAAATGCGGTTCACAGCGCACTATTAACGGCACACATTTTGCATATGCCAAAGATACGGGGTATATTGGTTGTGTTCAAACGCTTATAAGTTGCAAAAGATGGCATGCCACACTCCCGAAATATTCATAATTCTAGTTCTAGTCAGTTCTTTGAACTAAGTGGTCTCAATATGAATCAAGTATTTGACCTTTTTATGCATTTCTCCTTGAGTATAAAAAACAACCTTGGTGCGTCGTTTTTTTAACTCTTTTATTATTATAATAATTTAATCATTTTAATGTCATTTTCAATTATTTTTATTTGCAGGATATCGCTGCCTTCATTAAAAAAGAATTTGACAAAAAATACAATCCAACCTGGCACTGTATTGTGGGAAGAAACTTTGGTTCATATGTTACACATGAAACACGCCACTTTATTTACTTCTACTTAGGCCAAGTGGCAATTTTATTATTTAAGAGCGGTTAAAAATCTAATTAACAATCTCACATACAAAATTAAAGCAAAACTTCTTAATACAATGAAACACAAAAAAAACTGTTAGACAAAGAATAAAAAACAATCAATCATAACGCAACAACTCCCCATATAACATCCATTCTTCCTTACAAGATCATCGCAGACAGGGAACAAAATCATATTGCATGAAAATGTAAAGCAAAAACCACAAAGTACGAGTGTAAAAATATGCGAGCAAGGTATAAACAGAAAAGGCAAAAAAAAAAAGGAATATTTGTGGCACTCTGAGAATTCTATTTAATTGCAATTCATTCATAATATTACTTAATTTGTTCGTAATATTGATTCAAATAAATGTGGGAAATATTGAATTAATACTAGTAGAAATTTGCTTTTAAAAAATAGAATCACATGCAAGCCTTTCCCAAATAACCCAATAAATTAGGAAAGCATCCCAAGTATTACAATTATGAATTGTTTTCCTCTTTGTAAAACCACAAACACATTTTGACTCACACTACACACAATTATATGAATAAGCATTACACGTACACTAATATAACATGTATGGAATGTCAGATAAATTGAAATTTCATTAATTTATTGTTGTGAAGTCTCTCTGAAGTGAAAAAAATAAAACTAAATTCTAAAAAGAGCACTAACCTCCTTTAGTATACAATTTTTACACAATTCCATGTTCCAAGATAACAATAAATTACAATACATATTTATATTGAGGAAGATGTTTTGTGAGGTAACGTTTTTAAAAAGTTTGGAAAATTGGAAGAAACCCAACTGGGCAGTCTGAACATTCTTAAGAAGTATAATCTCCCGAATATTAACGCTTCAGTAGAGGTACATAATTAGGGGGTATGGTTGACAAGCCATATTCAAAAATTTGACGGACTAGAGCGCCCTAACCTGTCCTTGCTATCTCCTTGAAAATTTTCTTCATGTGAAAAAATGTAAAGAAATAGCAATAAATCGATTTTTTCATATAATGCGATTTCCTTGAAACCGTGTCAATTTTGTTACTTTGTCTCTGTAGACACATTCTATAATTTTCTTTTTAATTTTTTGCTTTCGCCCACTGCCAGTACTGAAATAATATATAATATAAAAGTTAATTAAATTTCAATCAAATTTCCATTTTTCATGTTCATTTTGAGTATCAAAATACTCGTCATATTAATCTCCCCCAGATGCTGATATATTTTTTTTTAATAAATAATTTTAATAATTTTTTGCACATTTTTAATTTTACAAAAAAAAAAATTATCAAGAATTTCAACGCAATGGTGCTAAAAAGTTATTTCGAAATTTGCCAAAGCAAATAGTAATCAAATAGATACTTTGGCCTAAAGGGTTATAGCTGAAAATGGACCAATTGGATGATTTGGATCATATTTAGAACCTCTTCCCATATAACATCCTTTTATAAAGAAAATCTTTAGGTGCCGAAAATTCACAATTCGTAATACTTTTTACTAAAATTTGAGGAAGAATCGTTAATTTGTTTAATAATTAACTGGACTATTTTTAGAACCCCTCACCAGAGACCAGAGACTTGCTGAGCGATCTCACCTATTTGTTATGGAGCTGCCACCAAGTATATTCAAATCGAATGTTCACAACTCTACTCCTATCCTCCTACTAATCCCCTCTACCATCCCCTGAGCGGATGGTTATTTATAAAAAAAAAAACATAATAAAAAAAAGTTTAGTTAAAATCTTTATATATTATTTATAATGTTGTTGGTGTTTCGTCCATTGAGGTTGATTAGGCGAATTGTGGTTGTTATGCCGTTTTGGTCCGATTTGATATG
This sequence comes from Ornithomya fringillina, assembly GCA_963978525.1. Taxonomy (NCBI): domain Eukaryota; kingdom Metazoa; phylum Arthropoda; class Insecta; order Diptera; family Hippoboscidae; genus Ornithomya; species Ornithomya fringillina. The sequence goes on from OZ021693.1 coordinate 21,730,169, forward strand.
ACCGCCTGGGCATATTTTTCAATTTGTTATACTTGCAAATTGTTACCCTTTTGTTTCATCACGTGGCATCGACCAATACAGCCGGATAAAAATTCGAAACTGTCGTGTGTGCATGGGTTAAATTGTCAATATATAATGAGTTGTTAGAAAATTTTTTAAATAAAGTAAAGATTAGTTTTTGTCTATAAATGTGTCGAAATTTTGTACACAATTAAATTGCAACGTAAATATTTGTGAAAAAGTTCTAAATTACAAGTCAAATTAAAAGAGATTTCTTCGATTGCATGAACGGATCAAAGCTTCATTCCGCGACTCCGTTTGTCAATTGTTTCATTTAGTCATTTAATTGTTCCATCATAACATCGGCTAGTTTAACAAATTGTGTTAAATATTTGTTTAACACATGTCTAAAATCATTTTCACGGCAACGGAAAATCTGCTTAATTAATAATTTTGAAAAGTTTTTGCAATACCAGCACCAATTAGACATTAGTTGTCGTCATTTTAACAACAACAATACTTTAAGTGGTAAAATGGTTAACAATGAGAATGTGGTTACATATTTAGAAGCACCAGATAAATCAGAGAATGATAAAAAACTTTACAAGTGCGTTATGTTGTGTTTGTAATAAAAAACGACATCATTGCTATTTTTATTAATACGTTTAGGACTTTGGTGTTGTCCAATGGCTTGCACGTATTGTTGGTGTCCGATCCTAGTCCTGTGCCACACGACGGCTTAACTTCTTCATCATATGATTCAACTGGTGATTCATGCGCAGAAGAATCCAGTACAGAAGGAGAAGGCGATACGGTTGCATCTACAACTGAAAGTGGTGGTACTGATACTGACGATACCATCGATGAAGGTACTTAAAAATTAACAAAAATAATTATAATGGAAAAATTTAATTTTGGGTACGGATTTTTTAGGTGATGAGAAACTGGCGGCCGTGGCCCTTTTAATTGATGTGGGTTCATTTAGTGAACCGCCCAAATATCAAGGTTTGGCTCATTTTCTCGAACACATGATATTCATGGGTTCCAAAAAATATCCAGTGGAAAATGCTTTTGATTCTCATATTAAGAAATGTGGGGGCTTCGATAATGCCAACACAGAATGCGAGGAGACTTTATTTTATTTCGAGGTGTCCGAAAAGCACTTGGACAGCAGTATGGATTATTTTAGCGCTTTATTAAAAGCACCACTGATGTTGAAAGATGCCATGACGCGTGAAAGAGATGCTGTCGAATCGGAATTTCAGCAAACCTTGCACGATGATGAAGCCCGACGTGATCAGCTGCTAGCTAGTTTGGCTAACAAAAATTACCCTCATAACACATTTACCTGGGGTAACCTGAAAACCTTAAAAGAGAATACAAACGATGAGGACTTACATGCAGAGCTGCATGAATTTTGTAAGCGCCACTATAGTGGCCATCGCATGTATTTATGTGTGCAGGCTCGTTTGCCTATAGACGAGTTGGAGCATTTGGTTATAAAGCATTTTTCCGACGTACCCTCTAATGAATTGCCTGGAACTGATTTAACAAGTTACAGTTATCGAGAAGCATTTACTCCAGAATTTCATGACCAAGTATATTTTGTACTACCAGTGGAAAATGTTTGTAAGCTGGAATTGACGTGGGTGCTGCCCCCCATGAAAGATGTATGTATTCCATAAAAGAGCATTAATACATAAATTATATCTTAAATGACTTGTGGTACAGAATATAACCACTATATGAGGATTTAACAGAAATTTACACTAGATCCAAAAACGTAAAACATATTTCTAACCACTATAACAATATTTGGTAATATGTATATTAAACAGGTACGAGGCAGTACTGAATTCTAACACGATTCAGTTCTCTATGTTCTGTTCTGTTTTTTCTATTTAAAATGATAGAATTGCTCCTTGAATCCGTCCACAACGATACAAACCGTCCATATAATAGGGCGATATAGTACCATCATCCATAATAAGGTGTGGAATATAAATGCAACAATTGTTACAGGGTTGCAATTAGTGGAGAACAAATGCGTCCACAGATTTAAAAGAAAAATTAAGAAAAACATAAAACGTTCGCACATGCTGAGAGCAACTCTCTCTCTCTCTCTCATACACCCTCACAATATTAAATACCACTTGTGAGATAATTCTATTCTTATTAATATAAAATTTGGAGTAAAGTAAAGATGAAGAACCCCTTCCCAAATTGGAAAAAGCAAACTTCCGGAAAAATTCTTAAGCAGTTAAATTTAAACGTATATTTTAACATTTGGAAGTGTCGTATTATGGGCCATTAAAGAATTTCCTAGACGTAATAGTAACACATGGATATGATTGTTTAGATCTATTACAAGAAAAGTACATTTTGATAAAATTCTTGACAAAGTTGGCAAAAGTAATCTAAGAATATTTGCCGGAAGTTTGCTTCTTCTGCTACTTTTTCTAATTTGGAAAAGTTTCTCAGTTAAATACGGTAAAAATATATGGTTTGAATGCAGCGCTGCATCAGTGCAACTTTGTATTGACAATTAATACAATGAAGTTTACGAGTGTTTTGTTTTGTTGTTTTAAAATGGTGCCTTTCAGTGTACATCATAACAAAAAATAAAATTTAAAAAAAATCACTAAAGAATAATAAAATAAAAATATTTGAAAAAATATAAAATGTTTGAATGTGTACAAAAACACAAAGAACTGTACAATAAATGCCGAGCAGGCTGCTGATTAATTTCTATCAGATATAATGGAATGCCGTTGCTAAAGAGGTGAAGTAACAACAAGTAAGTATAACTTAAAAAAGATAACAGTGTTGATATTAATACAAATTGTTTTTTTCCAGTTGAACAACAATGCAAAGGGAGATGGAGTATCATGAAGGATAAATCTTTGCAAAAAGTACAACAAAACGGTCGCCTCCGGCAGCACCTTCAAACCAATAAAAACGAAATGAAAATTTCATAAATCCAAGCAAAAAAAAAGCTGAACATAGCCGAGACTGTAACTTTACTGTTTGCAAAATTAATTAAAAGTTATATAAAATAAATATTATGTTTCTCAACACCACGAAATCCTCTCGAGCCATATGATTTGAAATCACTAAAATATGTATAAAATATCTCCTCTACTCGCAAATACTGTTTAAAAAATGGTTGAAGTGAAGGATTTTCAAAATAAAATGCACTTCTCACAAAAAACCATATTAATTTGTTTGTCTTTAAATCACATGACTTCTTTTTACAATACAAAATTTCTGTGGCGTGGGGTATATTAAGTTTACCATTCCGTTTACAACACCCAGATGGTAGCGTCAGAGAGCTTACAAAGTTTTCTTTATTCTTTGTCAGTGTCGAAAACTGAGTCGATTTAGACATGTAAGTCCGTGTGTCCGCGTCTGTCTCTTTTGGAATTCTCACGGGCGTAAATTATGAAATATTGATCTGAAATTTTATACGATTTTATTTCTTTCTTGACAGCTTATTAATCTCATCAATTCACAGCTCTTACGGACAATTACAACTGGGGAAAACGGAAAAGTGTGCCTTCGGGCCTCCTAATGTACTGTGCATACTTTCCACAATAGTTTTACGCCTACTTTTCATCTGCGTTCGCAAAATCTCAATATTATAGTGAATAAAGAAAAAAAAAACCAATTTAATTATACACTTACCCTGATTAGTGTAAAGCGACAAATAGTGTTAAGATGACTAAAATATATTTACTTGTTTATCTTTATTTATAGCTTTATAAATGCAAACCCGATATATTTTTGGCGTATCTGTTAGGTTATGAGGGTGAAGGTAGTTTGTGTGCGTATTTACGGAAAAAGTGAGTACATTCAATAATAGTTGGAGTGAATGGAAATTTATGCTAATTTTTGTTAAACTTACAGATTATGGAGTTTGGAGTTATTAGCAGGTGTTGACGATTCTGGTTTTGACAATAATTCCATGTATTCGTTATTCAATTTGTGCATTTACCTGACTGATACGGGCTTTAAGCATATAGATGAGGTATTTTTATACATATATTAAACAACTGTATGGGTTGTACAATTTTTATATCCACCACTATAATGCATGGGGATGCGTATAGAGTTTGCAATTAACGTGCCAATAGTTCGACTTAACCCAGTTTTTCCCCTCTTACTTACTTATAATGTGCAGCAGACAAAAGTTAAAAATTTACATATATACTTTCTAGAGGACTTTGCTGCATAAGTGGTGGGTATTCTAAATTTGGCCTAAACCAAATTCATCTTTACTCTTCATCTTTGTAATTTTTAACTCTAACGGCAAATTCCTCACCCACCTTCAGTTATACCGGTCGATTCACAATCAAAATCTGAATCGATTTAATCATGTTTGTCTTTCCATGTAAATTTGAGCGTAAACTACTTTTAAGTTTTTTTCGATGAAATTTGGTGCAAAAACATAAATTGGGCTAAAGGTGAACTCTATTGAAAATAGACCAAATCGAACCACTCTAGAGTTCCTAGAGGTCCTACTGTCTTTATATGGCAAAAAATCTCAATTTTTAATATATTAATATATATAATAGCTGTTTCAAATTTGAACCCGATCAAATCATTTTTAGAATCCCCTACCATTTAATAATATTTCACAAAGAGATTTTTATAGCAAAACCGTATGTTTGCTGAAACAACTAAACTAATTATAGCATAATTTGTGGAGCTAAGTCTTGTAGGGTATTAAACGGTCGGGCAAGGACAGACTATAACATTTTTACTTGTTATCGTTTAAACATTTTCCAGGTACTCGCAGCTACTTTTGCTTTTATAAAACTCTTTTCACAATGTGGTTCATTGCGAGAGACATACGAAGAGTTACAAAGCATAGAGGAAACGACTTTTCGTTTTGCCTCACAGAAGCCGGCTTATGACAATGTGCAAAATTTGGTAACATATTCCAAGTACTATCCTGCAAAAGATATACTAACAGGTAGCGCCCTGTATTTTGAGTATAATGAAGAGCAAATACAAAGTGTGATCGACCATTTGAACGAGTTCACGTTCAATATAATGATAACTTCGCAAAAGAAATACGAAGGTATAAGCTATGACAAGCAAGAGAAATGGTTTGGAACTGATTACACCACCATGGAAATACCTGCCAAATGGAAAGAGTTGTGGGAGCAGTCCCAACCGATGCCGGAATTGCATTTACCTAAACCGAATCGGTTTATTCCGCGTGATTTTCGTATACACTGGTTAGAAAATGGTTCCCCCGAATTACCATTGGCTCCCAAGAAAATTCTACAAACCGATACTTGTGAATTGTGGTTCCGACAAGATGACAAATTTCTACTGCCCGACGCTTATTTGTATTTCTACTTCATCTCACCGCTTTTACGACAATGCCCTAAAAAGTTAGTATTGTATAGCACATTAAGTTTTGTTAAATTACGTTGTTCTTGTACTTGTTCTTGTACCTTTGTCTTTGTAAAGAGGAAATAATTTACAAGATGAACAGAGAGAATTGCTTTTGTTTTTCGTGCTTACCTACCGTGAGAGCCTTATCGCGCGGCCAACTCAAGCATTTGTTTGTTTGTCGAATAACCTAATCGTCAAAAATCTTTATATCAACCACAACCTTTGAACTTGAAATTTGGTGCACATATTTATAGTTATCCCATCCAAAATGGGCGTGATCGAATAACGGATATGTCCACAATTTATAAAAAATCATACATAACCATAAAAACTACTACATTAGGGGGCCTAATATATATATACATATATCTGTCACGCCCAGATGTAGTTGTCTTATTTGTTTAGGAATATTTTTGATTCCACTAACTATTACTCTTCATCTGTAAATTTTTTCCACAAAGTGTTTCATGCAGGTATATGTTACATGCAATGCCATATTGACGACGGACCTAGAGTGACTTAAGTCACTTAAACAAGAACAAAAACCAAAATGTTCATCGACTTTTGTTAGTCAGCGTTATCAACTGAAATTTTAATATGAACGAGTGTCTAATAAAATAGATAGTAAAACAAAATGGCTCGTTCTAAGATAGTATTACCCTTAAGCCAAATAAAAGTTTTTCCTCCCTTTTTATTTTGCTAATGGGTATAATCTTTATATCAAAATAGTAGAGAAGGGCGTACAATATATACTTTGAATCAACTTGAATTTTTTAATTTCTATTACTATTTGTTTCATCCATCTTAGTGACGTTTTATGTTCAATGTACGAGCATATGGTTAAATACCGTTTAAATGAAGAATTATATCCTGCGACCGTAGCCGGCTTAAATTATGCGTTCTACGCTGTAGACAAAGGAATGGTTTTAAAGGTAACTTTTAAATATTTATCAAACTTCTTTGTGTTTACCAAGAATTACTTTTAGGTTAATGGTTTTAATGAAAAACTCCATTTACTTGTCGATATTATTACTAAAGCTATGGTTTCCATGCGTGATTATATTACCATCGAACAATTGGAAACTTTTAAAACTCAACAAAAGAAGACTTACTTTAATGATCTGATCAAACCAAAAACTCTCAACAAGTAAGTGGCTTATTAAACTTTTAAACTTCCCTTGACCAAGTGAAAAAGATTTATTTGAATGCATTTCCTTTTAACTTCTGTTTAAGTACTTGTATGATTTTTGCCTCAACAGTTAAATTTTCAACTCAATAATGTTTTTCAGTCCATTTGCCCACTTTTCCACCAAAATAGGAGAATGTATTCCTAATTGTACTCTAAAAAAGTTGTTACAGTGTAAAAATGCGTCTAAAATACTAAATCAGTAGAAATTTACAGCAATTATTGAAAATGAATGAATGGATCGTGTGCAGGGATCTCCGTCAATTATTCTTATTAGCGTTTTTAATGTTTACAACAGTACAACCTTTTAATACAACCAAACTATTGGTCGGTCGGGCTTGATCGACTAAAATATTTTTCTTTTACTTCTTTTTTAAGTGCGCTTGAAACTAAATTTGTCAAATTTGGTCGCAACTTTCACAACTTCAACAAACCCTTTCATACATCGATATTTCACGGACGAACGGACAGAGTATGACTTTAGTATTTACAAATCAATTAATTTGTCATATAATTTCAGAGATATACGTCTTGGTATAATTGAACATATGCGATGGACGATTATCGAAAAATATGAATGTTTGGATGACCTCTGTTTGGAGGATATACTAGACTTTGCAGACAAATACACGAATGAATTGTACGTGCAAGCGTTGATGCAAGGTAACTTAATCGAGGAGTCCGCCCACAATGTTATGAATTCAGTGCTAAGCACATTGAACTGTTCCAAAATCAAGGAAAAGAAATACGTTGAGAGTCGCTCAGTGCAATTACCCCAGGGGAGCCATTACATTCGTTGTCATGCTCTCAATGTGAAAGATGTTAACAGCGTAATAACGAATTTTTACCAAATCGGACCCTGTTCTGTGCGCATTGAAAGTTTGCTGGATTTGTTAATGATGTTTGTTGAAGAGCCCCTCTTTGATACGTTGCGAACTAAGGAGCAGCTGGGCTACTATGTGTCTTCAACAGTACGGATTAATTATGGCATAGCCAGTTATACGATAACGGTCAACTCACAGGAAACGAAACACACTGCATCGCATGTGGATGAACGCATTGAAGCGTTCCGCAGTAAAATGTTACAAATATTTGATGAGATGGATGCCGATGAATTCGATCATGTGCGAGAGTCGTTGATAAAAGTTAAACAGGTGGTGGATATGTCATTGACTGAGGAGGTAGTTCGCAATTGGGGCGAAATCGTGGCCGAGGACTATTTATTTGATCGTCGCCGCAGAGAGATTGAAGTCCTGCGTACCCTTACCAAGCAGGATATTATTGATTTCTGTTTAGATAATGAACGGACCAACTTGCGAAAGTTGTCAATCCAAGTAATAGGAAATACGACAGCTAGCAAGGTTAAGAAATATGAAGATAAAGAGAAACAATGTAATGGTGCGGATATGACGGATATGGCCGTATCAGAAAGTTGCCACAATATTACTGATGATGAACTATTTGATGCTTTGGGGTATTGTATAGAGTTGCAGTTTCTCCCCAAAGAAGGTGACGCCACCACTATTGCGGACATAAACGACTTCAAGAAAAATCTGCATGTCTACCCTCAAACAAATACAAAGCTGGACACACCAATCATAGATACGAATGAGCAAAACAGTCGCTCTTTACCCCGGGCCGAAGCTATAGAAGATTGTTAAACACTTACTTTTTATATTAAATTGAAACGATAAAAAAAAAAATTAAAAATTAATTAATTAAATTAAATAGTGAAGTCTTTTACTATCCTGCGCCATTTGCAGCTTTACTGGGAAAAATTCACATTTACTTGGGAAAAAACTTTTGCTTTGAGGTATTTTTATTATTACAACACAACATATAATATCGCAAATAAGTTTAAGTTTCTGAGAATAATGGAACAAAGCCTTTCTTACTTAGAAAATGTTGTAGGCAAAGCAAAGGAAGCTGGGAAGTGGGGATTGTCCCACAATCAATAAAAATCTATATAAATGTGCTACAAAAATAGGTCTATGAACTTGAAATTTGACACACGTTTCCATGATTATAGTAATGCCAAAAATGGGCGTGATCGAATAACAGATACGCTCACAATTAACAAAAAATCATTTTCAGCGTAAAACTCGACTTCTAGATGATACGTAATACAAACACTATTAGAAAGCGTAATCATATACCTACCACGGTCACATTTTATATGTAGATATGGAGACTTTATATCTTAAAAAATTACACCGATTTAGAATTAAAATCGAATTCGATTTAACCATGTCCGTCAGTCTGCCCATGTAAATTTGTGCGCAAGGTACAGGTCACATTTATTGAGATCTTCAAATTTTATACAAGGACAAGACAAAACTTATTTTTCATCTGTGTGTGAGTGAATTGTTTTTACCGAGTCTCTGCTAAATATGTCAACCTTCATCAGATAAATATAAGGACTGAATCGATTAATTTTTTTAATTTTCAAATTCTTATCCAGATTATTTCAGTACGTACTGTGTATATATTTATTCCCAATTGAATAAAAACAAAAATCATTAAAAAAATAGACGTTTATTCCAAACTATTCTCTTGTAAAAAAATTTCCTATTTCGTTTATTGAACATTCAAAAATGAATGGTAATATTATGTATATGTTAAGGTCATTTTGGGCAATTGTATGCATATATAAAGAGACTATAAACGCTGTAATTCTGTCTCATCCTGGATGTATTTGGCTTTTACGATTCTTGGTCGTATATTGTAGTAATATTCATCTGTTGTTGGCGTCAGTAAACTGTCTTCATTGAGATCCTTTTTGACACTGTTTGAGCTTAATAGTATGCGCGACAATAGCGATGTACTAGAGCGTCGCCTTGGTAATGGCAGATCTTCTAAACCATTGTGTAAAGAAAGTTTATCAATGTCTCTGTCTGAGGCAGTGTTCAAATATTGTAAATATTCTGCGGTTCGCAGTGAGGACGCTGTTGGTTTACGATAGCATTTTAACATTAAGGAAGAGCACACCACTGATACCGAACTAGCAGCCATAGCTACTGAAGCCATCCAAGGTTGTAGGGTGAAGCCGAACGGTGCAAAAATACCAGAAGCCAACGGTATACCCAATAAATTGTACATGCTAGCGAATAAAAAATTATATCGTATACGCCTAACGGTGCGACGCGACAAATCCAGACAGGCAACCACATCTAGAAGATCGTCACGCATAAGTACCACGTCGGCAGCCTCAGCGGCCACATCTGTCCCACCGGCAATGGCTATACCCACATCGGCCTGAGCTAAAGCGGGACTATCATTAACCCCATCACCTACCATAGCAACCCGGCCAGCTGTTGCTTGGATATGTTGAATTTTAGCTACTTTATGTGAGGGTAAGACCTCCGCAAAGACACGGTTTATGCCAACCTAAATGTCAATAGAGAATATTAATCATTACCAGTATTATTAAACATGGTCCAAGATGCTCTATTTTACAATATTTTTGGATAATGATGGTGAGTCGCCTAAATTTTATGAATTTGAAATTCGGTATGTACATTTATGTGGTTATCTCCTTCATCGATATGGCAAAAATTGACATCGTTCGATAACAGACACACCCATAATTTACAAAAAACCATATTCACCATATAACCAGACTTGCAAGCTAATACGTAGAGGGCGCTATGTATATATATTTGCCGCGCCCACTGTTGAGGATGTGAAGGGTATTTAAGATTTGGCCTAAGCCAAATTTAGTTTTAATTAATTTCCTATCAATTTTATCACTCATTTACCTCTTTTGCTATAGTAGCGGCCGTATTCCTATTGTCGCCCGTTAATAAAATGACGTTGATGCCCATTTTTTTTAGAGTGTAAACAGCTAAGTGTGCTTCTGGCTTGACCATATCAGAGACGACGATCATACAAACCAAATAACCATTCATGGCACACAGTACCGCAGTATGGCCCTTGGATTCTTCCTGAGTCATGGCAATATTAACTTCTTCTGAAACATTAATGGCATTACGTGACATCCATTCACGATTACCTATAAGCACATCGATTTCAGCTTTTCTAAATGTGACGCTACTTTCGTCCACAATATTATTGTCATCGTACAGTTGCAGTAAATGCGGTTTTTGCGGTTTTTGCATTAAAATGCGTTCCGCTTCACATTGTGTAGATATTATTTCCGAGATAGAGACACCATTATCCAATTGGATGGGTGCTATGCCAATGTTGTTGCCATGAGAACGGTAACTATTTTCATAATTAATTATTTTCTCAGCTTTAGAACCTTGCTTTAAAGCGTCCTCGTAATGGGAAATCAAGACTTTGATGCCACAACCGGGTACAGCTTGAAAATTCTGAGCTTTCCCAAACATTTCACGACCCAGCATGTCTTTGGCAAAACGCACCATTGCGGAGGCTATAGGATGTTCACTGTTCGCCTCAGCTGCTCCAATAATAGTTAAAGCTTGAGCCAAACTGCACACAGATGGTTTAACAAACATTACAACTTTAGAAGTCATAGGAGCACCGCGAGTAATTGTACCAGTCTTATCAAAAACCACCGTCTTAACCTGAAACCATGTAAGAAAACTATTTAAATGTTCCGTCCTGGTCTAAATTGTACAATATTTCTTAATCTTTATATTGTTTATTGCGAGTCTAGAGATCTTTACGTTCTATTTCGAAGTAAGAACGCAGGCTACATGTGGGACTCAGGTGTAATGTTACATACTCCCAATGTTTTGTGAGCTCTTTATATGCATTAATAAGAGCAGAAGCAGACATCACACATTCGGAAAATATGTGATAACACCAGAGGAAATTTATTGAATTCTATTCTATGTTTTGAGACGGAGACGGGTAGATGAAGTTTTCGTGAATATATTTACCTTATGAGCATTTTCAAGAGCGCTAGCACCCTTAATCAGAATTCCATTGATAGCGCCAGTGCCGGTGGCTACCATAACTGCAGTGGGTGTAGCCAAACCCAAGGCGCAAGGACAAGCGATCGCTAAAACACTCAAAGCGCATTTAAAAGCGTAACTGATTACAATAGTATTCAGATCCTTATGCTGTGCATATTCCGGCGCTACCGACATTAAACTCGGGTTAATGAAACCAGCTATAATCCAACCTATTAACGTGATGCTCGAAATGAACACCACAAACGGCACAAAATAACCGGCTATACGATCGGCCAATTGTTGTATGGGTGCTTTGGAGGTCTGAGCCTCCTCTACCAAGCGCACTATTTGTGCCAATGTAGTGTTTTCCCCTGTATGGGTTGCCGATATTAAAAGGACGCCGTTTTGATTAATGGAGCCCCCAATAACTACAGCACCGCGTTTTTTTGCGACTGGCATTGATTCCCCAGTTATTAAAGCCTCATCGCATGTAGAATGTCCGTATAGAACCTTGCCATCCACGGGCACTTTGGCACCTGGTATCACTTTTAGAACGTCTCCTCTCTGCACAAAATCCACTGCGATAACTTTTTCCGATAGTATTTCAAATTCCGTATTAATTTCGACGAGAACGGCTTCGGATGCTTTGAGTGAGAGCAACTTTGATAGAGCTTCCGATGTTTTACCCTTGGCTATATGTTCCAGCCATCTACCCAGAGATATAAATATTAACAACATGGGCGGGGTATCGAAGAACGTTAAAGGCGAAGAATTTAATTCCATTAGAACCGCAGCTATTACCACTGCCACTGAGTAAATGTAAGAAATTGTGGTCACCATCGATATCAAAACGTCCATATTAGTACTGCCATGCTTAATTGCCCGATAAGATTGAACATAAAAGTGCCAACCACCAAAAAATTGTACTGGCGTCGACAGTACAAACATGATTAGGTTTTCCATGGATAAACCGGGAACAATGCAACACATATCTGCATGTCCTTTATGTCTCATTTCTACCATAAAGTAAACCATAGCTATCATGCAAGGACCGCCGAATAACATTGATACTAGGAAGGTGTTGCGCCACTTCCGTATCTCCTCCTTATGCTCTAAATAAGTGTGCGCCATTTTGTCTTTGCCAACTAAAAGACGAGCCTGAAATCCCAATTGTTCGATAGCTTCACATATATAACGGGGACCACAACATTCCGTATTGAAGCGGAATTTACCTAAAAAAAAAGTATCATCAGTTTTTCAATCTTAAATGAATGATAAAATAATAGAAAATATTATTTTCGCTATATCAAAACGACACCTGTCTGCATATACGTCTGTGGAAACACTTTGCCGTACTTACACGTTGTCAAATTAATAATTTATATATCCTCTGAGGGCGTTGTTATTCCCTTTGCAACACCCACAACGAGGAGGTATCAGAAACCCCAGCAATATTTTTTTAAATTTTTTTTTTGGTTTTTTTTTTTTACTTTTTTGTTTAATTTTTTGCTGCTGTTGCTACGTTGTTGTTGTTGTTGTTGTTGTTGTTTTCTAATTGTTTTTTATTTAAACATTTTTAATATTTTTTTTACTTTTAAGCAGAATTTTAAATAATTTATATTATTTTAAATCTTTATATCATTATAATTAATTTTTCTTACTTGTACATAAGTTAGTTTGTTATTTTTTGTTCTTTTTTATTTTTATTTTTTTTTTATATAAAATTATAAATTTTTGCTATTTCGTTTTTACTTATATTTATATATACTTAATAATTATTTATTTAGTTGATTCATTTGTAACTAAATGATGTGAATAAATAAATAAGTAGCTTAGACAAAATCCGAAACACCCTTCGAATGCAAAACGCGAGAGGGTTTAACTCTAACGTTAACACAAACTGTGTATATGTGCAGTGATTAGTTGTTTAAGTTTTCAAATCAAATTCCTAATACTTGCTTCGATGAGAGTGCCACTAACAAGGGGATAGAGGCTTAGAACTCCATTGGCATTGAGAACAAGGAAATGAAACTAAATTTAAATTTAATTTTGACATTTCGTTTAAACATACCTCGTTTTGTTAGCAAAGTAACAGAGGCACTGGTAATACCATCCAGTTTTTTGACACGATCTTCAATTTTATTAACGCAGGAAGCACAAGTCATGCCGAGTATTTCAATATCAACTTCGGCTTCACCACTGCCTGGCTCATCAATAACTTCCGTTGGAAAACCCAACTCTGTAATAGATTTCGCTATGTTCTCTGGCGTAATAACGTTACCGTTGTACTTGACTTCGGCTTTGGCCGCTAACAAAGCCACCAGAATGCTGTCAATTCCATAAATTTTCCGGCAATGTTTTTCTATGGCAGCCACACACGATGCACATGTCATACCACGTATGCGTACAAAGCACTTTGACAAAAGGTCATCCTCAATACTTACGACCGCCGCATGTATGTTATTTGATGAAACTTTAACCTGTTTTTTTAAAGATTGTAATGGTGATGGTGATGATTTTTCTACACAAGTTATGTTTGCTTTAGGTTTTGACGGTTTCGTTACATCCTCTGTAATTTTTGCTTCAAAACCCATATCGTTAATCATTTCTGCTATAGCTGAGGGTGTCACCTGCACAGAGTCATACTCTACTTCTGCATATTTCGCCTCCAAATTGACCTGTATTTTAAGAATCCCAGGCTTAAGTACCATTACTCCCTCAATATTTCGAACACACGATTGACACGTCATACCCCAAATTTCTACGAAACATTTCTTTGTTGAAGAAATAGTGGACTTATTATCTACCTCCGTTTCATATTCACATTTAAATCCCATATTATTAATTTCATTAGCTATTTTTTGGGGATTTGTTTTGGTGGCATCGTAATCAAAATAACCAGCACTCTCTTCTAATGCGATTTTCAACCCGACAACGCCTTCTTTAGTGGTCATATTATCTTCAATATTGCGTACACATGATTGGCACGTCATACCCAGGATTTTTAATCGCACACTTTCTAAAACCTGTCCTTCAGGGCGATAGGTATTCGGATGCCCTTGCTGTAAAAGATGTTGGTTTTCTTCAGGATTTACTAAAAAAGATAATTGTTGTTCCATTGTTTTTGTTATTACAACCACCACTTAACCCTTGCACTAAATCGCTAATCTACGAAATTGATCGAAAGACATAATTTTAACATTTTTTATCAACCGAATGTTCCCGTTCCAACTATTTTGCAAATTATAAAAATATAAAACACACTAAATTTAACCAAAAACTATTGCACATTGTATTTCATGAGCAAACTAATCCAATTGAAATAATTAGTTAGGAAGAGCATATTATTTTCACTTGTTTTGAGGTTGACAATTTCACATCGTTCCGGCTTCAGTAGAGCGTCTAGCATATAACTTCTGGCTGTAACTGTCTTTAAGGTTCAATCAAACTTAATACAAACGAATTAGACCCCAAACATATACATTGTAGCAGTAATGTTAAAGCACTGCGTGTAAACGTATTCTATGGAACGTGTCGTCAGAGACTTCAAAATATAGAGACGGAGTTGAAGTCTCTGCTCACAGTTTGCTCTTGCGTGTAAAATAAATAATAACAAAATAATTACATTGCGCTTGTCAATACAAAGCTGCACTGTAATAAATTAAAAGTCGGCAAATTCTTTGTGCCATATAACAATGTATATTTTGTTCGACTTGCATTCAACCCTATTTTAATATTTCAATACATCGTTGTTTGTATTTTTATACTGAAAAAAAACGTACGCCAAGTTAGCAAGTTAGCAAGAGTTTTTCTGACTGGCTACACTTTGCATAAATATTTAGAGATGTTTTTTCCTTGCTCTACTATAAAGAAGAGGAACTAGTTCATATAGTTCAATTAAACCATTTTGTTTAAGATCTACACACCTCTAATGTACACAGTATTACAAAGTGGTCATATGCTGAAAGTTAAAATTCCTTATTTTTAAAAAAGGACAAATAACGTAGACTCTTAAATAAACGTAGGTTTAATAATAAAGTTGCGAAGTATTAAAACATTTAATTGAGAATAGGTTTAAATAAAAATGGTACCTATTGGTCCTGTGCACGCTGGTCATCCAGGTGTGCATGCTCCGCAACCTCTGCCAACTGCTCCAACCGGACCGAACACGTTGCAAAGTTCTTCTTCAAGCAGTGTACCTTCTAATAAAAGTTCATTGTCAATAGTAAGAATTTTAAAATCTTTAAATATTTTATGTCAACTTTTACTCGCAGTATAAAATTAATTTTTTTAGAAACCCAACTATACATTGAAATTTACATTGGCTGGTCATACGAAAGCAGTATCAGCTGTAAAATTTAGTCCCAATGGAGAATGGTTAGCAAGTTCCTGTAGGTATACACACGTGTTTATAAAATAATTATATTAATCAATTTGAATCTTACTTGCTACGTGAAGCTGCTGACAAATTGATTAAAATCTGGGGTGCTTACGACGGTAAATTTGAAAAAACTATATCAGGCCACAAACTGGGTATATCTGATGTAGCATGGTCATCTGATTCGCGACTTTTAGTAAGTGGCAGCGATGATAAGACGCTCAAAGTATGGGAGCTGAGTTCTGGAAAGTGTCTGAAGACACTGAAGGGCCACAGTAACTACGTCTTTTGTTGCAACTTTAATCCTCAGTCAAATTTAATCGTGTCTGGAAGTTTTGATGAATCTGTACGCATATGGGATGTACGCACTGGAAAATGTTTGAAAACTCTGCCAGCCCACTCCGATCCTGTATCAGCTGTTCACTTCAATCGTGACGGCTCACTAATTGTAAGTTCCAGCTATGACGGCTTGTGCCGTATTTGGGATACAGCCAGTGGCCAATGCCTGAAAACTCTAATTGATGATGATAACCCGCCAGTAAGTTTTGTGAAATTTTCACCAAACGGCAAATATATATTGGCCGCTACCCTGGATAACACGTTAAAACTTTGGGACTATTCCAAGGGTAAATGTCTGAAAACCTATACCGGACACAAAAATGAAAAATACTGCATATTTGCAAATTTTTCTGTAACTGGAGGAAAGGTGAGTTAATTGTTTTAATGTTCGGTAATTTCTTTATAGTGAATGAAACATTTTTAGTGGATTGTGTCCGGCAGCGAAGATAACATGGTTTATATATGGAATTTGCAGAGCAAAGAGGTAGTACAAAAATTACAAGGTCACACTGACACAGTGTTATGCACCGCTTGTCACCCCACAGAAAATATCATAGCTTCGGCTGCCTTAGAGAATGACAAAACAATTAAGTTATGGAAGAGCGACACATAATGTTTTGTTATGAATCTTGTGAACATTTTATTTCTTTTTGAAGTAAAGTGCAATATTGTACTTGAATAAAGAAAATTTAATTCTAATAAGTGAAGCAAGTGAAAAGCTACATTTGGCCTTGTCAAATACGAATACCCACCAAAAATACACCAAGGTACTTTAATGAGTGTTATTTGGAAATTTTTTAAATTTCATTAATGCTTTCTTGTACAGACAACAATTTGAAAAGTCAATGTACATTATGGATCTGTTCGTCTGCCAAGTTTGGAATCGATGTCAAATTCTGCAACAATGATCATAATTTCCATGGAAGAAACGCGGCTAGGATTTGCAAACTTTCGCTAAAGTAAAGGTCCAAACATATACTTAGCAGCGCTGCACTGAAATGTTAAAATAGAGTTGAAGCCAAGGACTTGTAGAGAAATTCTTGTACCAGTTTTTGGATTTTATTGCCTTAAAATTTTCTTTTGACCATTTCATGTTAAAAAATGAGTTGATTCATTTGTTGATATATAGTTTGATTCACGTCGGTTATATTATTTAAATAAACATTAAATGTGTACTACAAATTGGCAGATTCGATTACACTCATATAAAATACAAATTCATAAGTAGAATAATTATTTACTCAAATTTTACACTTTACGTCTAATCTTTGGATTTGATTCGTGCAGTTCCGAATTTAATAAGTTTAAGTTCAAACAGAATGTATATGCAGTCTATGTTGATTTTATCTTTGAGAAAACAAAAAAATTTGATTAAGCGAAATTCACCAAAATTTCATTTATCGAAAATTCGATATTAATTTATTATTATAATGCAGGCAAACCGTTTTAGTGCAGTACATAAGGGCCTAATAAAATCACATTTTATATATGGTAGAGTTGATATATTTCTGTTCTTGTCCGTCTCTATTTTAGGTTATTGATAACATAAACTATCATTTACTGTTTCTTACTAGTTGAAATTAATGTAACCTTGCGGCGCACTTAGGGCGAACACAATATCGATACATTTTCATAAACCGCATAAAAAAGATTGCACAAAAACGGGTTCGACTGTACATGTAAATTGCATACGTTTTAAAATAAAATAAAATTTACTGTGCTCTCTAGATAATATACAAATAGCGAAAATATTTTGTGGATTTGCCATGTCAAAAAATAAAAATAAATATGTTGATAACGACGAAGAAGAAAGTTTCAATAAAAATGGATCGAAAAAATCTGCACAAAACAGAGGTAGAAAAAAAGGCACACGAGGTATTGTTGATGAATCTCATGATGAAATTTCGGCTGTAAAAAATTGCGATCTTGAAGCGAAGGACAAAGGAAGCAGTTCTGTAAATAACAGTAAAATTAAAAAAAACAAAAAGGGGAAGAAAAATAAAGATGAATGGAATGATGATATACCTGTGGCATCACCGTTACTAATTAATGAAAAGGAAGTCAACATTAAAAATAAAAATAGCGACTCGGAAGAAGCCAACTCGATTAAAGTAAAATCCAATACTAAATGTAAAAACGTTTACGAGCTTTTAAGTGATGAAGAGGAGGAAAATGATGAAGAAATGCAGGTACCTACTCAACGTACATCAAAAAAGAAGCAAAAACCATCAAAGAAAAGCAAGGATAAAAATATGGTGAATTATCAGAAGGAGGAGGATCTATTAGATACATTTGAAAATGAGGATATCGTAAATTGTGAAGGTAGTGATACTTCACTTAATGAGGAGTTTTCCAAAAAACTGGTAACAACTAACGATGCTAATGATGCTCATGTAGATGACCGTGATGAATGTGTTTTAGAAAATATGCTGAGTGACCAACAGCAACAAAGTGTTGCAAATGAAAAAAAACTTACACATAAAGAGAAAAAGAAGCAAAAGAAACAACAAGAATATGAAAAACAAATGGAGTTGATGTCCAAGAAAGGCGGTACCGGTCATTCAGAATTAGATAGCAATTTCACAATGTCCCAGGTGACAAAAACTGCCGGGCAAAAGGCGCAAATGGAACATGCGGTCGATATCAAAATTGAAAATTTCACAATATCCGCTAAAGGTAAAATTAAATCAAAATTAATCGGAAGTTCTTACCCTCCATATTATACAAAAAGAGTATACTACGTTTATCCTTACCTTTGCAACAATCCCAAGGAACGGGGACCCCATAAAGTCTCAGTCCACCAAAACACGTCGCATTTGTTGAGAAATGTCTGATTTTAAAAATTGAATGCCCGGAATTTAAAAATTAAAATTTCAGAGCGTGACTCCATCTCTATGTTAGCGACCTCTGAAATTGTTTTTAAATTTGGAACCAACTTGCTACAAATAAAAGCAACTTATTAAAAGTCCAAAGTCAAGTCAAGTCACAGTTGGATCCGCTGTACAAGTCTTGTCGGTCTGCTTATCGAAACGATGTATTTTTATAGTTGTTAAAGGAGGACGCAACTCGGTTTGTGACACTCCCCAAGATTATCTATAAATCTGGGGAGTGTCCACGATTTGGTCTAATTTAGCCAAATTTAGTTTTTTTACTTTAAAATCCATTGCTTGTGCAGGTAATGACTTGTTTGTGAACGCAAATCTACTAATTGCTCATGGTCGCCGTTACGGTCTGGTGGGACCCAACGGACATGGCAAGACAACTTTATTGCGCCACATATCTGCACGTGTGTTTGCCATTCCCCCTAACATTGATGTATTACTCTGCGAACAAGAAGTGCTGGCCACCGATAAGACGGCAGTAGAGACTATTCTCGAGGCGGACGTGAAGCGTTTAACGCTGTTAAATAAAAGTGAAGAATTAGAAAAACGTTTGGCGGCGGGAGATCTCAGTGTTCAGGATGAGTTAAACGATATTTTTAGCGAATTGAATGTCATTGGCGCATACTCGGCTGAGGCGAGGGCTCGACGCATTTTAGCCGGTTTGGGCTTCAGTGAAGAGATGCAGAATCGCTCCACCAATAAATTTTCGGGCGGTTGGCGTATGCGTGTATCTCTAGCTCGAGCGCTATATTTAGAACCAACTCTGCTGATGCTGGACGAACCTACCAACCATTTGGACTTGAACGCTGTTATCTGGCTGGATAATTACCTACAGAGCTGGAAAAAAACGCTACTCATAGTTTCGCACGACCAAAGTTTTTTGGATAATGTGTGCAATGAAATAATTCATTTGGACCAGAAGAAACTGTACTACTACAAGGGCAACTATTCCATGTTCAAGAAAATGTTTGTGCAGAAACGGCGGGAAATGATCAAGGAGTACGAAAAACAAGAGAAACGAATCAAAGAACTGAAATCTCATGGCCAGTCTAAAAAACAAGCTGAGAAGAAGCAAAAGGATGCCCTGACTCGTAAGCAGATGAAGAATATGACCAAGCAGGAGCGTCAGCAACAAGAGGAGGATGGACCAATCGAATTGCTAGAGAAACCAAAGGAGTATATAGTGAAATTTCGTTTTCCCGAGCCATCACAATTGCAACCCCCCATACTTGGTCTTCACAATGTCAGTTTTGGCTTTAATGGGCAGAAGCCTCTCTTCGTTAATGTGGACTTTGGCATAGACTTATCTAGTCGTGTGGCCATTGTGGGGCCCAATGGTGTGGGTAAGTCCACTTTTTTGAAATTGTTACTCGGTGAGTTGGAGCCTACTAAAGGAGAAATGCGCAAAAATCATCGCCTACGAATCGGCCGCTTTGATCAGCATTCAGGTGAACATTTGACTGCTGAAGAGTCGGCAGCCGAATATCTGCAGCGTCTATTTAACTTGCCCCATGAAAAAGCACGCAAAGCTTTAGGTTCCTTTGGTCTAGTCAGTCATGCGCATACAATCAAAATGAAAGATTTGTCCGGTGGACAAAAAGCCCGCGTAGCCTTGGCCGAATTGTGTTTAAGCGCTCCCGATGTCCTCATACTCGACGAACCTACTAATAATCTAGACATTGAGTCGATCGATGCCTTGGGAGATGCCATAAATGCTTATGAAGGAGGTGTGGTCATTGTCTCTCACGATGAGCGTTTGATACGAGAAACTGGGTGTGCTCTGTACGTAATTGAAGAACAAACCATTAATGAAATCGACGGCGAATTTGATGATTACCGAAAAGAAGTATTAGATGCTCTTGGGGAGATAGTTAATAATCCCAGTGTGGTAGCCAATGCCGCTGTACAGTAAAAATTGTGAGCGGCCAAGACGTATGGACGCTGAAGTTATCTACTTTCATGTTCTAAAAAATGAGGAACAAAGTTAAATTTTTTGTACCACAGCACACAAAATCTTAAAAAAATAAATTCAAGCAAAATCGAACGTAATAGAGATTTTTGAAAATTGCAACATAAAGTTCTTCTTCTACCTACTATTAATGATATTGTTTTTGTTCAAACGTTCATAAGTACCAGAATGGGGGCCAGCTTCACCCTCAAAAGTATATGAGGTATTAATAGAAATGTCGATTTAGCCCGTTCGTACGTGTGTCCGTGGAAATTTTGTACATATTTTTGTTGGCACTCGGCCGCAAAAATTGAAATACCGAGCTGAAATTTGATATTCATTATCTTAATATTTAGTAAAAATAATTTAAATCAAGTGCCGCCAGGTGGGAACTCACGATTTTGAGGAGAAAAGTTCGTTGTTATCTCGGAACATGCTTTTATCCTTTTATAACTTTGCCAGAACTACTCTTTGATAACTTCATTTGCGTAAAACCTCACCTTAGCCGTAAATAAAAAATTTGCAAATTCTGCAGTGTATGTAAGAGAATTGAAGAGAATAAAATTAAATGCCACAAAATGGACATAAATGTTTGTTTTGGTCAACCATAAGCATAGTTATGCTGTCGTTGCTCAATGTTTACTTAATTCAATATACCGACTTTGTTTATTAAACATTATTATTATCGAAACAAACTCTGCAAATTTTTATGATTGAAAATGTACGAAAATTGCAATAGCTAAACAAACATAAGTTAACATACACAAGAAATGCACTAACTCATTTTTTTCGGTTGCGTACACAAATATCAGCTGATTCGTATGTATACTAATGTAATTGATTTGTTTTGCTTGTCCAGTTCCGATTTGCTAATTAAGCTATCTTGATGAGGTTCATCGTTGTTATGTAAGTTAATAAATTTTGTGGGAAGAAAATATTCATGTAAAATCAAAATATATAAAATGGACTTGACAAAAAATCAGGATATGCCACCGCCAGGTGGTTATAAGAAAATTCCTTTTGCCAGAGTTCCAGCAAAATCCTATTTCTCAGGTAGATAAATAATCGTACAATAGTATTACTATGCAGTAATTTCCTTGTTCCTTGTCATAAAAAGGATTCCAAATATTTGCTGCATATGCTGCTACAACGATTGTGGGCTTTTACGTTTATTACCTAAACGCGAAAGTAGTCCATCGCGAAGAAATTGAAATGCGCTCAGCCCAAAATGTTATAATGCCAATTTTAATAGCTGAACGAGATCGAGAATTCTTAAAACAATTGGGACGCAATCGTGAAGAAGAAGCCAAACTAATGGCTAATGTACCCGGCTGGGAGGTAATTGGCTTAATTTATTTTTGAATAACATATCCATAACTACATTCTGCTTTTTATTATATACATATTTTAGGTTGGTACATGGTATGGCCAACCAATATTCAAGAATTTGCCTAAAGACAAATTAGTGGAACCCACTTTTAAAGAATTCTATGCCCATTCAGATGGGAAGGGTATGTTCCAACGAGCTTATGTTAAGTTATTGTCTTAATTGGCCAAAGACTTGTTTTAAAGAAAGACTTTAAATAAATAATCATCAACCCAGTGCTTTTTTCATATTTTATTGTGTAATGAAATTAAGTTAAGTTAATTATTGTTTCATTACAATTGATTGTGCTATTATGTAGCAGGTATTAGTGCTAAAATTCAGGCATTTACAACTGCTTTGAATTATAAATAGGGGAAATTATTTTGTAATGTCGAATTTCAAATTATATTATAAACTATATGGAAAACTTATTTCATATCACGGCGTCTTTTAATAGTACCATCGCAAGTGGGTAAATGACGCTGCAAGAAACCTTCAAATACAAATTTTCGGCCACAACGTTCACAATGAAATTCCCGTTTCTCCTCGATTTGTTGCTTATGTTGTTTTAACATCTCAGCATTGGAATACTTCTCGCGACAAGGATCACAGGCGTAACGCCTTTTCACCTGGCCGGCCTCAAATACTACTGTGAAATTCTGTGAACAAAATGAACAGTTGAATTCCTTGACGACCACTTTTTTGCCACCGTGCTTGGCTGTTAAAATTTTGGCTTCTGCTTCCAACTTGTCCTGCTGTTTATGCTGTTCCATATGAGTTTTGTACTTTTCTTCATCCAAGAATTTTCGATAACAACGATTGCAACGTTTTGGGCCCTCCCCTGTATGGCGCAACATGTGCATTTTCAAATAAGATACAGAATTAAAAACCTTATTACATGTACCGCATTTGCGCTCCTCTTCGGGTACTTCTGATCTTTGGCGCATGCACGCCCGCATATGCAGTTTTAAAGAACCCGCGGCGCTATAACAATTACCACAATTGGGACAGTAAAAAGTTTTATTTGCACCGCGTGTGGCCGCTTCAGTTGGATTCGCTTCCATCAACTCATATTCTTCTTCTACAGTGCTTCCAAGGCTTTCATCTTGGCTGCCACCATCGTCCCCACCTGGTGAAGTTGATGGCACTATGTGTAAAATGGTATGAGTACCCTCTGCTTCCTCTAGTGTTTCCACTTCTTCTATGGAGCTGCCATCTTCTGTTACCAATTGATGGATAGTTATGGCGCGCCCATGTTCGTCTATAATTACCTCTTGTGTATCAACTAATTCATGATGTCGTTGTGAAGTCAGAGTATTAGCAACGACGTCTTCATCTTCATCAGCCGTAGTAAAAGTTGCGTAGGCGTACTGAGGCTCCTCTCCTGAGTTTGGATCATGTATAAGAACGGGAACCACCTCCTCCTTTACCATGCTTCGGTCAGGTGCATTTGTTACGGTTGTATATTTCGGCCTTTTGGAATTCATTTTTTTGTTTACCTTTGAACAATTAGGCCAGAAGTTTTACAAAATTTTTGGGTTAATGGTGTTTCCAGATTTTATTGCAAAATTTATGTCAATTAGTCAACGCCAAGGTGAATTTTTATTTTTTTCGTTTTTCCTCGCAAATGTACTACACTTCGTTTTGTGGCAACGTCTAACTTAAAATGGCGTAAGAAGATGACAGAGATGTAATGAACTATATCGTATTATGACAAAACATATGGTTAAGGCTTAAACATATACTCTTAACAGAGTTGCAATGCATTAAATGTGCAAGACAACGTATTTTTTGCATTCCATTATTTCAATAATATCAAATTATCTTTTGAAAAATGAACACCTACATTAAGAGTCGTAAAATTTTTGCAATCATGATATAATGCATCCAAGCACTGTGTTTGATCGTATTTATATACATGCATTCGCCTCTATTTCAGAGCAGTATTGAATTTTATCATGCAATCATCTTTTATTTGTGCTTCTGTTGTAACTATTTAAATATTTTTTTAAAATTAATTTTATGTTTACTTAAAATATGTTATATATTCTTTAAATAACAATAACTGTGCATGCAAAACAATTAAAAGTTGGCTAACCTTTAATATTGTTGCAGTAATTCATGCAAGTATTGTGTTCTATCGTATCGTTGAATGTAAAATTCAAGTCCTGACATACGCTAAGCTACTAAAAGTATTTTGGCGGGTGGCAGCCCTTTGCATAAATATAAAGCGAATTTTAATTTCTTTATGAAGTGTTTTTTTTCTAAAAAATCAATTTTATCCTAAAAAAGCAGTACGATTTGGAAAAAATGTACCAAAATGTTAAGAATAGAATATATTGTCATACAGAACAAAGCAATTTGTGTCCATTTGCTTTGTTGGGACATTTTATCCAATGAAACGAGATCGAACAATTTTATTCGTGAACTATTCAATTTGTGATAATTTTATGTTTTATAATGTACGTGGTATAATATGAGCATAATAGTTTCAATTTATAAGATTTGCTGGACACCGGCCAATTTTTTGTTTTAATAACAGTTCTAAAAAAACATTTCATATTTGGTTTTTTATTATTATTTTATTTGTGTATATTATATTACAGCTTTGTACTTGGAAAAAAGGTTTTTAATGTTATATAAACATTGGCATTATATTGAAGTGGGCAGAGCCAGACTTCAAAACTATTACAGAAACCATCTGCATAATTCAAAGTAGATATGCTATTATTTCGAAAACCAAATGTTCAGTGGTTGTCACGGTATCTACTGGGTTATTAAGGAAATTATGTAGAAACTATAAGGAGAATAAAATTTAATTTTAGAAAAGATTGCGTGTATATTTAATTATTTTAACACTTACTTTACTACTTATTTGGACAGACAGCACTTCACCTAGAGAAGCGAGTACTAGTCTTTTATTAAACATTGTTTTTCTACTTTTATTGTTTCACCAATTTTTTTTAACTCCAGCGAGAAGACTGAAGCTTACGAGGTTCTGTCTTGCTGCAGGCCGAAAGCCTACATAGGTTGTAATCGACCAGTGATGATGATGATGATGATGATGCCATAAATTATTTTTTGTGAGAAGGAAGAATATGATGGGATGTTATCAGCTTTTGTTTATGCTTGGTTCCATTTTTATCAATAACGTTCATAAGTAGCCACAATCAATAATTAATGGTCGATTTCGTTTCCTCGTAATAATGCACTACACTAAATTTCTATTAAATACAATGGCGGAAACGCAATCAACCATTTAGAATCTACCTTTGTAACGAAAATATTTTTGGAATCCTCCTTCAAACTTATCACCAAGATTATTATGAAAAGTTTGGAAAACTTGGCTCTAAAGTATGCATGAAATAATAAACAGAATATTAAAGTTATGATGTTATTTTTGTAATTAGAAAAAAAAGAATTTTTATTCTACAAATATCACAGCATCACTAAATTTTAATCATACACAGTAATCCTGGAATGCAAGACATAATTATACTTAAAACATATACTATGAAAAAACACTGTCAGATATATACGCTGCAGTGAGTATTTGCATTGCTGCAGTGAAATGAAGTGAACCCTTAGCAAAAACTGCTTTTATATATACACTGTGGTTAAAAGACAACAAGTAAAATAATAAATTTGGCTAGGAGATCAAACTCTAAATACCCTCCACATCAACATACAAGCAATGGGCGTGGCAGGTGCATGATTACTTAATAGTGCTAAGTATGGTTTATGATTCATCCAGTCACGCCACTCGAAAAATTCCCTCTTTCTTCCTCACCCTGTGTATTTATTTATTTTATTTTTCTATTAATCTGCATGCGATTACTAATATTAAGATAAAATGTAGGAGAAAAGACAACTGAAAGAGAATATTCGAGAGTAATATATACGAAACATGAACTAATACAAATACGAAAGATAGACCTAAAGAGCAACATAGACCCCACACTTGTTGAAGAGTCGCACCACAACGAGACAGGTTTCTCTGGAAAGCTCTTGCTCTTTTTTGCACCCTAGACATTTTAAGAAGGTATATTAAGTTTATCATTCCATTTGTAATGACTGTCAGCAGCCCACAAAGAATATATTATCTGTAGATTGATTCAATGGTCTGGTACATCTGTACTTGGCCCGTTTGGAGTTGCAAAAGTGAAGAAATTTGATACATTCTCCAGTTGGAAAGTTTT
This sequence comes from Ornithomya fringillina, assembly GCA_963978525.1. Taxonomy (NCBI): domain Eukaryota; kingdom Metazoa; phylum Arthropoda; class Insecta; order Diptera; family Hippoboscidae; genus Ornithomya; species Ornithomya fringillina. The sequence continues at coordinate 21,756,753 of OZ021693.1, forward strand.
CTGCTAATAATGGGCTAATAATATTTTCAATAATTATTAAAAATTTTATATATGTATACCATGCAGGTAGTTTAATAAGCAAGAAGGGTATCCACGATGTGGCCGAAGCTAAATGTGCTTTTGCACTTGTTTCTTCCACTTTCATTATTATTCGTACAAAATAAGACCCTACCCGCATGCCTTGTACATTCGGCGTTTAACTTTGCAACGGTAAATATATAATAAAAATTGTTGAATTGTTGATATTGGTGTTCAATGGTAACTTAACAGATGCTAGAAAATAGCTTAAAAAAAAGAGACATTCGATATAAAACAGAATGCCTCTTCTTCCTCGAATTATAAAAAATAAATATACGTATAACAAAAAAAAAAAAAAAAAAAAAGAAGGAAAAAAAAAAGAATATGAGGAAAATTTTAAAAACAATACTTTTCGTAATGAACTAAAACCGATTATGAAAGATTATTTTTATATATACGTATATGTGTATGAATATAAATTGGTTTTTATTAATTTTTATATAAAATTTCTGCAGAAATTTTTCACAGTTATGGCTTTTATGGTGCCAGTTATGAAGAATAATTATGAGATATACAAGGATACTCGACTGCGCAAGAAATCTGAATGTTCTAATGCTAGTTCAAGTATAGATGGTACCACACTCGGTGCGAGTATGGCTGCACCGTTAGCAAAGAACGAACACAGAACGTGGGAGAGTTGTTCATCAACTCCTTGCCGTACTAAACGTGCGCAGATGCAACGCAGCTTTTCCCAAAAAATTCCACGCAACACTTATAAAAGTTCACAAGGTGAAGATTTGGGCGCTGTATCACCCACGCGATCATTCTGTCAGACCAGGGCCAGTCCCAGTACAAGTCCCAATGAAATGTCTGTTACAACGACCCCACAAGTTACCTGCAGCGAAAATGGCATAAGTAAATTTCACAGACGTTTAGTAGACAAATTGTGTAAATCGCTGCGCAGAGACGGCATTAAGGAATCCTGAAAAAAAGCAGAATACTTCCGAATAATCACTTGTACCGAAATGAACCGAACCCACACATACACGTAGAAATATAAAATCAAAATACATATACATGACTATTGGAAGGCCTTTGCGTCAATACTGCTAAAAGAAAAAAAAAAGTGATTCGAAACTATGGCGTATTTGTTATTCCAAATGCCGATATGAGCTGGTTGTCAGTATTTCCAATAAGTTCATCAAGTGAATCTCAATTGATCAGATGTTATCGAAAATTTTCCAATAATATACAATCATTAAATAATACACAACATGCAATAATTCTTTATACATTATTAACACTAATGTACTAACGGTACAATTAATTTTTATAACATTGTATATATAATCAATTCTAAAGTTCGAATAATATAATGGTTCTAAAACTATGCACTTCTCAAACAAACACACCGTACCCTCCAAAAATCCAGTATATCTGAGCACTGCACACATGAAAACGTTTTAAAAGAATCACAAAAAAAATCCTGTACGCTAATTTATAATGATTAAACGTTACATTGTGTTTGTCCTCAATAAAAGGAATTATATGGAATCCACACATGGAGGTGAACAAGTTGTAAAATTCTTCCAGTGACTTGCCAACATTGGTGCAGGCAATCCTTTGATGGTACTGTTACTTGTTATACCCTCCACATGACATGAATAGTTTGTCATTTCATTTGTAATACCCAGACGGATATAGATCAGATATTCTACAAAATATAAATATTCTTGACCAGCATCAAAAAATTAATCATGCATGTCCGTACGTCCACTTGTTCACAGAGATATTGAGCTGAAACTTCATACGGACTCTTCTAGTTTCTGCATGCAGATCGCTATTTAAATAGGTCCCAATCGGTTACAAAAATTGAGCTAAGAAGTTGATGAATTTTGTATATATATTCATGACTATTCCATCCACCGATTGTGTGCTTCACTGAGCAAGGGCGGTTGACAGACAACCTCATTGCGTGTTGATACGTGAAACACAGACTATTAGAGGACCTAATAACGGTCCTTCCTTGCTCACTATTTGTATGAGGTTATTTACGATGTGGCCTAAGCCAATTTTAGTTTTCTTTTTTGTTTTTCACTTTTTTCCTTTTCATCTATTTTTAGCTGAGACATTGTTGGCAAAATGCCCGTATTATGGTATTTCATTTGTTTTCTATTTTATAAACTTTGAACACAATGACTTATTGACGTATTGGTTGATACATATAGTGTTAGAGATAACAAGCCACTTGTACCAAGTGCACTTGTTCCATAAATGTTTTAATAATCACATCCTGCTTTTTTTAATTTGATCCAATTCTCTTCTTCTCTTAATTTTCATTCTCGACTAAAAGTTCACATTCGAATTGTTGCTTTTATTTGCTGCGCAAGAGGAAGCCAAAAAGTTATATATGCCTTGTGCCAAATGTTGTATACTCACCACCTTAAAGCATTAAAACAAAATTAATGACTGGCAATGATACTTTCTATATATCATTGTAGCGGAGAACTAATGCTCTTTTGTTGAATGAAAAAACTCTCTTGAACATTTCTATAGTTTTTGTTGTGTTGTATACACTAAATAGCAACAAATAAAAAGGACTGTATTAAGCGTATGCCAAATCTAGGGTACCCAAAAACGTTAGCTTTTTCCAAATAGAACCTCAAGTTATGTGGACGTGGTTAATGTAGATTTTCCAAATATATAAAGGCCCGCGCTAATACCCGATAATACAAAAATGTGGCTGGTAGCCAAAATATATGTCGGGATGGGTCCAATATTTAACTATGGCTGTTGTAGGGCACGGCTTTAAACACAGCTAAGGACAAAAGTGAAAGTTTTTTTAGTTGGGATTTTAACTCATGTGTCGCGTTGGACACCGACAGTTAAGAATGTTACCATGAAAGTAGAGGTTGGCTCGACTGGCGAATGTATAAAGCCTATGAGCGGGGTCATCTACCTGGTTTATCTTGTACATACGCGTACCATAAACTTAAAGTTGTTATGTCCATACGAAGTCCATTCAATTTAGATATGATCAAAATGAATTTAACGATTTTCAATAATTTTTCGATTTTATAAGTCACAATAACGATTTTGGAATATATAAATATATATATTTTCTAATCGTTAAATAATACCCTACTTGTATAAATAAATGGCAGTAAAATTTTGTGTTTTTAGTTTTTTTAGATCAAAATTTTGCTTAATTGGAGTAAAAATATATAGATTTAACTGAATAATTAGACTGTCCATGGAGCAATTTAAAAATTATGGATAAATACTGAATTATATCTTTCAAATATGATGAAACTGGGTATATGATACCATCAATTATGTTGTGGACTAAGCAAATGTTTAAATTTAGATAATTGGCGTGACGGTATATATTGATATATAAGAAAAAAGAAAACGTAAGGAACTCTTTATACTTTGCCTTAATCATTGGTACTTTTGCCATTTTGAAATCCAAGGAAAATTATATGCTACAATTGGATTGCTGACTATGTGGAGGATAAATCCATATATAGTAAAGAGTTCTTCTTTCAATAATGACCAATCCATGTAAAATTTCGAATACGCTCTCTAAAATATATTTCGTTCAGTATCATTTCCATATTAAGCATAGGTAAACCGCTAGCCCGCGTATGGTATGAAATCTTGTAGATTGTGTGAAAGACAGACAACAAACGGACAAATAAAAGCCGATTTAGAAAATGATAGTGAAAGTGAAAGTAACGTGTCCTTAACATATGCTACTTCAAGTCCCGGTTAAAACAAGTGAAATGACTGCGTTTAAAAGAAGCTTTTAACAGCTATCCATCTTTGTGCTTTACCAGTTATCTATCGCTTACAGAAAGCTGAGTACATGTATTACATATATTCTAAATTGACAGTCCCTTAATTGGATATGTGACAGCACAAGTTTCTTGGAAATATTACTCTTTGTACAAGTTTAAATTCAGTTCGCTTTTAGTGAGTGTTCTGTGAACATATCCGAAGTTGGACATGTTGTGTTTGTTGAAAAATATATTTTTACTTATAAAAGGGTTAAGAGAAGAAATTAGCACTTGAACAAACTGTGCTCCAAGCTTACTTTATGTGGACGAATTTTAAACACATAAAAGCATATAAAATTTAATTAGTTAATGTTGTAAGAGTTTTTTTGTGTGCAAAATTTGACAAAAAAATAGAAATATAAAAATATTAAAAAATATACATAAAAAATATTAATGAAATGGCAATGCCAAGTACACAGCCTTCTGTACTGTGTTGAAAGTTGTACATCTTCGTGTGAAAAATTTATGCCTCAACAAGACAAGGCGTGTAGTACATGATCGATTCAGATTTTGATTTGATCAAGAACTCATGGGGGTATCAACGTCACGACGAACTTTGTGTAGCCCCCATCTTATGGGGAGAATATAATAAGAACTATGAAACGAGATTAAGGCCATAAGACATACATCAAAAACTGAGTCGATTTAGACATGTATGTCTAAATCGACTCGACGGATGTTGTTGGCATTCTTACGAGCGTAAATTTTGAGATATTGAGTTGAAATTTTGTATAGGCATATATTTATATATCTGCCACAAAAATTGATCCATGAAAATGAAATTTATATGAATATCTATAGTTATCCCATCGATCGATATACTAAAAATATGCGTGGTCGTGTAACAGACACGCCCACAATTTAAAAAAAAAACCATTTTATCATATCATAAAATTAAACTTGCACGCCCACCGTTGTGAATGTGGAGGATATTTAAGATTCGGCTTAAGACAAATTTAGTTTTTTTACTTGTTAAAATGATACTATTGGTTCATGTAGAAGCCTCCTAGATGTATTATACCCAACAAGTAGGGGTGGTAGGTATATGATTTGAGCGGCTCACCCTTTATGGCACTTACAAACGCTTGAACAGAACCAATAGACCACCCCCATCCCCGTTATGATAGTGAGAATAAATAAAAGTTTTTTCTTTAAAAGGAAATTCGAAATATCACGCCAACTGATGTAGGGTACTTCATGGTCGAGCCTGATCACCTTTAATATTTTTATATTATTTTGCTTTAAGGCTAAGAATGAGGATATTGCGTAAAGTAAGCTTCAACAGTTCATTGTGCTCCGCGCTACCGAAAGCTGGACACACACACAAAGGAAAGCTTCTCAATTGACAGAGTCTTAACCGGATATTTGGAAGCAGAAGCTTTTTGGTACTGCCGCTCTTTGCATAAGTTTACATTTAGTTTGCCTTTAGTGAGTGTTCTGTCAACGTCTCCGTAACTGAACATGTGTTTGACACACTTCTTACAAAGCACCAAATGTAGAATATTCTACAAAATTGCATGCACACGAGTTGGCATGGTGCAGTACTTTTTTATTTAAAAGGGCGTAATATACAATGCACTGAAAAAGTTGCAAATAAATTTGAAATGTATAAAATAAAAAGTGTTTCAGGCATTATTGATATTTGGTGGTCAAATTTTTGACATACACTCGTTAAAAACGGCAAAATCTTGGTAATCCTCCACATTTATGCGTAAACGGGGCCTTATTTCAACAAGCACTAAAGTGCGTGTTACGTCTACCTCAACGGACAAATTCTGTGCATAAGACAGCTTTTTGATAGTGGTGGACATGTTGAATATCCGACATCGCATGAGGTACTATATTATACTACACTTATGTATGTGTGTTCTGTGTATTAAGCGTGTGTGTATAAAATTTAATTTTACGTCGTTTCCGATTTTAAAAATGAGACACGCGTATACATTTTTATATATCAAATCCCTGTTCAGTTACCACCATAGATATAGAGACAAAAGTTACTATTAGTTATAGATTAACAATAATGGTGCAAGATGGTTTATAGGTCTGCTCTGTTTACAATTGTTTTCTTACTTAATACTTAACATGTGTCGTTTTTATACGCTAAGTTGCAGAGTATACTAAGTTTGTCATTGCCTTTGCAACGCTCCGAAGGAGGTAACAACAAAGCAACCCTTGATTGGATTGACCGAATTAGACCATTTTTAGAATCCCTCTTTATATAAAGTCCTTTAATAATGAAAGTCTTTATGTAGCAAAAAATCGCAATTATTAATATTTGAATATAAAAATGTGATGAAGAATGTTTAATTAGCTTCATAATTGCCTTTGCGAAATTTGAACCCCTCTCCATATGTGTATAGCTATTTCACGAAGAGACTTATATGGCAATGTCTCGTCTTACTGATACAATTGAACTGATTGGTCGGGACTTGACCGACTATAACCTTTTCATTTGCTTAGACAATCTTCTTCAACTTAATACATACATAACAAACAAAATTCATTGTACACAAATTGTACTAAGTCTCAAGTATTCAACTTTTCCTAATTGAATTAGGGATGTTAAAGAATTGTTGACAAGAAAGCAGCGCACAATCTTTCGGAGACACTAATAATTACATTATAACACTACACACTCAATAAAATGGATGACAAATGAAAAAATAATAAAAACATATAAGGCGGAGCTGGTGCATACAACACAAACTATGATCACAGCCGCAACTAAAAGGGTTTTTTGTGATAATAATGCAGTTACTTTAGCATAAACTAAAGAAGAATCACTATCAACCACTTATCAGAAGCAAAATTTGAGTATTGATGCAGAAGTTACAACTATGAGCGAAAATAGTACTATTGGTGATATCAAACGGACTAGTAAGCTGTGTACACCTTCTACACCACACATAGAACTTAGTCGAGCTTCGTCGTCGTCCTACCAGGAGGATAGTCGCGACAGTAGTCCGGAAAATGTTTTTGAGCAGGTGATCTTTTTACACACTCCACATCACCATACATTCACTTTGCACATACTTGAAGGAGACTTTGACTCCATCTTTTAATTTCCCTGTTTTATAAATAAAGGATAAATTGACAAAATATCTATGTAATACTCAAAAAGTATCTCTACGGCCCAATTCTTTCACTTTTATATACAATGTATTATATATTGGATATTAATTGCTTGATTTGTATGTACGAAAATTATTATTGAAACATGTCACATAGGTGGGCACTGGCACACTCCAAGAAACAATTGATTTACGTTTACAATATGATGATGCTTTGGAGTTGCGCGATTCAATTGAAGTATTGCAGCTTACACACCTACAGCACAAGGAGGATGAAAATGCAGCATCACCAAAAAAACTACAACAGGTTAGTTTCTAAAATATTCTTATGAAAATTTTTGTAATTTTTTTCCCTGTGGAAGAAGAGAAAACCGTGAAAATTGGAGAAGCATTGAAATACTTAATTTAAATTTGCAGGGCACAACCCCTTCGCCCCAACTGCTTAAAAATGATGAGCCTCAGAAATATTTGCAACACCATCAACGCAAAGATTCTGCTAGTTCGGAAGTGGCAGCCTTGTTGTGTATATCGGGGCGTTCCAGTCGAGTTTCCAGTGTATGCAGTCAGGGTTCGGCCATAAGTCATTTGTCGGCTGTTTCTGCAGTGTCCCGATCTCCTTCACCACATCGTATGCTACTAGAGACTTCTTTTTGTGGTCCCAAGCCAGTGTATAATGTTGTAGAAAGCAGTGTAAACAACTTAGAGGAACCACCTACAACGGTCTTATTAGAAAAAGTTCTGTTATCACGTATTCAAGATCCTACGGAAGCAGTATTAGCAGAACCCTTTAAAGTGAAATCAACTTCTAAAATAAAACAATTACCAATAACGCTTAAAGCAGATGATAAGGATAATTTAAACACCAGAGGTACACTACAAAATAACTCTGAAGCAGATGTAAGTACTTCTAAAATACTCGATTTGGACACTCAAACGCATACCACTAAAGCTCCTGGACATATTATAGTTGGAAAAACAGCCTACGGCACTGATTATATTCGAATTAATCTGAAACCACGTCATATGTATAATGATAAAGGTATAGCACCTCATGAAAAAGTAGTACATGCTCCAAATACTTTAGGCCCAATTTATGCTTCTAATACAGCGGAATCGTCATTAAGGCTAAATGTAACACAAAAATTGGTGAACGAAAGACATTCTACATCATTGAATCAAACAAAACTTAGTCGTTCACCTTCACCAGTTAGGGATTCAGTTTCACGAAAATCGTCCTTCAGTTCATTGTTTCGTTTTGGTGGCAAAGATTCGCCTGATGTACATAAAGAACGTTCTCGTAGCAAAAGTAAAGACCCGCCAATAAGCCAATCTCAAACCGGCACGCCCAGCAAACAAAAATCAATTCGAACCATTTTTAAACCAGACAAAAGATGTAGCAGCACTGGTCCTGATGGGATTACCACCTCAAAAACCTCCTCACCGGATGAGAGTCAGGAACTGAATGTTCTTCAAAATAAATATAATACCCCTGCACCTGTAGTATGTAGTTCAAACTCAAATAGTCGTTTGCGTTATTACGAAGATCCTTCAAAATGTGTAATTCATATTCCTTTGCGTACGCCACCCGAAGAAAAAGAAGTTCGGAAAACATTCCAAAATATACAAAAACTAAATACTCAATCAATGAAACAGATAGTAGCGCCGATCACTGTGAATGATTTAGTGGTTGCAGCGGCAGCCTTAAAACCAGTAGCATCTCGAAAAGAATCCGTGAAAATGGTTGATACAACAACAAAAGTACGGCATACACAACAAGAATCACGCTTAGAAAAGGATGATGCTATAAAAATACTAAAGGAAGAGTCTTTGGAGAATGAAAATAATTTAACGAATCGAAATACTTTTCAACCATCGTCTGAAAAATTGGGCAACACCTCGAAAACAATAAGCGACAAGGTGGAAAATGTTAAAAAAGACGTGTTTCAAAAAAACAGTACAGAAGCGGAAATATGCTGGGTACCTTTTGCGAGCAACATTACTAAAGGAGCTGAAGGTAAAGTAGTGGAAAACAAAGGTACAATTAAAACGAAAGCAGAAGACGAATCAGCACTTGCTAAGGAGAAGCGCAGATTACTATTTGCTACTCGTTTAGGTTCTGGTAGCCAAGAACAAATGTTTTCCACTCAGTTTTCTATATCGAAAACCGAAAGTTTATCTAGTCAAATATCTGAAGAACACACTGTAGAAAGTCTTACAGAGAGTTCTAACTGCGCAGACAATATACGCAGGCAAAGTAAAGTAGTTCAGAATTCTGAGGAAGAGACACAAAAACACAATTTTGAGAAAAATTTCATAGACAATATATACAAAATGAAAAACAAATGTGAAACAGGACATTCCGAGAAGAAAAGATCTTCCTTGCAGATGGGCCCAACGCAACTTCAAGAGCCGCTTTCTTCTTCAGAAAATGACAAAGTAAATGTAAAAAAGTCTTTTTCTTCCGATGAAAGACGCTTCAAAAGTCGTACTTCGGAAGATGACCAAGACCAGGTCCGCAATTTTGATGCACTTAAGGAATATAAAGATAATGTATCAACTAGCGTCTCACCACAACTTAAGAAACAACCAAGTGAATGTCAAATTCCATCACCGATCATAAAACGTAGCTCAACTACTACTACATGCTGCGATGAAATGGCACAATGTAAACAGAAACCAATGATATCTCAAGAACCACACCTACCGACTGAACCTTCATTGTTGCCTGAAATTACTTTAAAAGATTCAATTTATACATTGGCTACTTCTAATGATTCTTTACATAACCAGTGTGCTACTTTACACTCAAAAGAACAAGAGAAAAGTGAATCCCCTACTGCAAAATTCATGCCGTCATCAATGATAAATAAAAAAGATCAAAAACAATTAATGCATTCTACCGATGAACAGGTCGAATCCTCTGAAAGTGAGAGGAACTCTACTCTAATTGTTGCGGTTGGAGCGGACAGTGAACGGTCAATTTCGACAGCATCAACACATATATCAGTTAATGTTTACTACAAAGAAGATCATGAAAGTACAAGTCTCGTAACACAAGAATCCTTTGAAGAAGAACTACCCTATATACCTACCACACTACCAGAAGAGAGAGCAAAAGGAGTTTCATTAATACCGATGAAAGAACGCGCTAATATGGAATTAAAAACTTGTCCCTTAGAACGGCCTCGATCAACGACACCCTTAAATCCATCTCAATTGGAAGAATATTGCGGCATTCTTAGCAGATCGGAACAAAATACTCCCTATGATATTAATGGATCAACTCTGGTTAGAGGTGAAAAGTTACGCATCAGCTTACCTCGTAGAGAGTCCAAAAAAGATAAAAACCAGATTGTTAAATCTCCATTATTCAAAGCCAGTGGAAAGTCATGGTTTGAATTTGCCGAACAAGGATTGGGGGTTACAGGAAATCTGGAGGCCAGAGACTCCCGTAAATTGTTACAAAACCAGATGCAGCAGCAATATCCAAATAGTTTTGTACAAGTAAAGGGGCAGAAAAAAAATAAGGCTCAAAGCTCTTTCAGTAAAACCCTGAATATAAGTAACAAGAGTGGCACAACAACAGTACTGTCTTCGCAAAGGAAACTCTCCGGCCATTGGATTGATTTCGAAAACATACCGGAGAAGCGAAAACCCCCTAAACGTATAACAACATTACCTAAAGATGGTGCTACGGTGACAGGGAGAACACAAGTAAAAAAAACAACAATACATAATGCAGAACAACATGGGATGGAGCAAAGTTCATTGCACAACATGCAAAGAGATGTACCAGTCAACTTAACGAGTCAAGCACAAGACGGTGAGACACTGTACAATTACGTAAAACAAGAAGACTGCCATTGTGAGTGTCATGAATTGAATAAGGAAAATAATGCTAACAGTGCTACTGAACCCCCAAACGGTCACAGACCAGATGTTGATATATTGCCTCAAGGCGATGACACATTGCCATTAATTGAACCCGAGGTTCATGAAGGAATATATATGTATAATGAATCTCAAATCTGTGGACGACACATTGATGCATCAAATCATTCACAAAGTACTTCTGCAATGGTAAGACTAGGTACACAGTCTTAACTAATGTCTTACTAACACCTTAACTCTTTATAGGCACCTGTATTTTCGCAAAGGGAAGATGCCTTAAGAATAAATATTAATTCTCAACTCTCAAATAAATAATTTCGCATTTTCTTAGGTTAAGTTATATCGTATATGTGCAATGCAATTTGACAACCTTTTATGTCACATTAAAATATAATATAAGATAAGATTTTGAATTTAAAAGTTTATTGAAACGATATTCATAGAACAAAAATGATCCCTTATGTTTATTACAGAGTTACGTTTTTTACTCCTTTTAAGTTTTTAGCAGCCTTACATCATGATCTTTGTAGGTTCATGAATTCTTAAAGAGACAAATTTTTAATCGATTTAACTTTAAATTATTGTTGATGTGAAATTTAGTGTTATCTCATTATGTATCACACAAATTAATACATTTTGTAATGTTTGTCACTTGTCCTTATAGTTATTTATATGTGAGAAACGAAATATTGTTGTATTGTATATGTTAGATAGAAAATATTCCTAAGCTCATATAATATAGTTTCATAAATAATGAGTTTAAATTATCAAGCTTAAACTTGCAACGTTGAATTCGTTTGTTTTGTTTTTGACTACCAAATGCCTTCAAAGTTATGATAAAATTGTCGGGTAACACAATGGACCTATTTATTGGCCTAAGTGAAGCGCTTTTGTTTAAGCGCGCACCAGCGTAACCTAACCTAACCTACGATAATGTTATAGATACGTCCAATTCCACCCCATCCCTATAATATATGGAATTTTCTCAACTTCAATGAAAACACGTAAAAAAGGGCTATATTAGCTGTATAGTAGATCTACGATACCCACCATATTATATTACTTCTCTAAATAGGAAAAAGGAAAAAAATACCCCAAATTTATTTGAATAAACATATAATATAATTAATTTTTGGCCCTGGAAACATTGATATGTTTTTCCCAAGTAGAGAATTCTGATAAACTTTCAATTTTTCATTTTGAAATCAATACATCGTAGGGACAACTTGAAAATCTTAGAAATATGTTCCCTTGAAACAAAATCTTCTATTTCTTGAAAAGAAATGAATTCTTTTGTAAAAGTATGTATAGAACATATTTAGTCATCCGATTGCCGTATTTATTAGTACAATGTTTATTTGGAACATTCCTGTACATCTTTAGCTAAAAATTTCTATTAGTATAAACTCTCCGATATCTATGTCAATTACAAAAACTGAACTTAGTACCTGCTTTAACTCCTCAAATATATTCTGCCTCCTTTGATTTCAAATATGATAAGCATCATCCAGGCCCCTTCATGGTGTATTTGGATACTTTATCTTCTGATAGTCCAAGAAAGCCTATTAATTCTATCACGGTTGCTAAACAACTGTCTCTTCTTAAAGTTACTGATATTCTGTCTCTTTCTAAGGTTGGTTTTGGAGGATAGAAAATAATTTTTAAAACTTCCAAAGCTGCAAATAATTTTGCTGTTTTCCCCAAGCTAGGGGAACTTGGATATAAGTGAAAAATCTTTGAGCACAAAATGTACTACAAAAATGTAATAACGTTGTGGACTTCTTTACATATGAATTATATAATATATTCGTTACGATTACAAAATTTTTGAGAACTATTGGGATAAACCTCTGAACACTTTATCTATTAAAATTGTTGATGGCGGTATACTTCATCGAAGTGGCCAACTTATACTCTTAAAAAAATATTGTTCTTTAACTTTAAGTAATTACTTTTTACCAAACTACCAGTGAAACAGTTTATTTATAAATAATACCAAATTTTTCATAACATTAGCTATCAGATGGGCTTTGAATTTTTCTATCGGTACGTTCTTTTGCACTTAATTGTAAATACCCACTTTTGTTATACAATAATTCACTGTCGGTGCTTCGCTTTTATATTAAATGCCACAATACAATTATTATTTTGTACGACACGACTATTTGTGTTACACATTTTCGCGAATAACATTTATTCCATAATGATCACTTTTCAAATTTGCAATAATTGTTTTTAATGCGAATAAGTGTTTTGTTATGCGAATTATGATAATTTATCTATTAACGATCAAAATTTATCGACATGTGTTAATAAAGCGTTTGTTTATTACATTTTTTTTACCGTTAGCTTAAAATAAACGAGTGCGAGAAGTCATGCCATACATATGTCGACTTTGCTTCATACAGAAACCAATTTTTACTATGTTCACTAAAAAAGAATTTTTTTCATACTGTATATTTTTGATGGAAAACAAGTACAATTATACAAAGTAAATTTTCAACAATACACATACAAACGTTCCTCTTCGTGTACGGAACAAACTTGTGAAAAAAGAAATGGCCGCTTCAAGTACAAATATTTTATATACATAAGTGGGTTTTTTTTACTTGTTTTTAGTTATTTTTAATATTGTACGCGAATGCAAAATTAATGATGATCTGAAGTTAGTTTAAAATTAGTTAAGAGCGTAATCCGAGTACTTTTAAAAATAAAAATTGTTCAATGTAATAAAATATGTTTACTTAGTGGTGGCAATATAAATAAATCGTTTGAGGCAATATATATATATATATATATTATAGCCTCACACCACATCTTAGAGTAGTACACTTTTATATAGTATTTGCGCGTATGGTTGTAATTCCTAAGAGGCAAAAAACGTTTAATTGTACCGATCGGCCCAAAGTTAAAATCTGAAAGCAATGGGATGGGTCCGTGTCTAGTACCCTTCCCCATCCTCAACTATCTTATAACATCTTTGTACGATGTAAATTCTAATTGAGAGTATATTAAGTTTGTTGTTCCGTTTGTAACATTCAGAAAGAAGCCTCGAAGACCCCACAACGTATATATATATTATTGAAATTAGGCTACATCATTAAGAAGCTAACATAAGTATAATATTTTCACTTATTTTGATTCTCATTTAAGTTTATAATGACTCGGTTTATGTAAATTACACATAATCTCGAAATACTTGTTAAATCGGAGGGCTCACTTGTCCAATTCAAATTTATTCAATACAAAAATATATTATTTCGTATATAAAAGTCGAGAAACATCTATTAAATTGCAGGATATAATTTTGATTTTTGATTAAGTTTGATTTTTGTGCCCTTAACAACTTCTGCGTCGACATAAAACACGATTCCTTAGTTGTTTGTTACGATTAATTTTTATTTATTTACATTTAAAATTTTTGTTTGGTGCCGAAGCAACGGTTTTCTGGTTGTATTTGTTTTCTTTTTTTTTTTGAATATACTTGAAAATTGTATAAAGAGTAAACATAATAGGCGACAATGATTCAAACTAAAATGTGTGACAATGGCTCCAAAGGTTTGGTTTTTTACATAAATTGGGATATACCTCAAAGTTAAATAGGAAAAAAACACTATAAAAATAAACATTCTATGGAATTTCAATTATAAAGCAATTTGTAGTATGTACATATGTAGATTTGATAGCAAAGAGATTTCAGCAAAAAGCTTGTGGCGGTATTTTGTCTTCTTTATGCAGTTTATTGAATACAAAACTGGCATGATTGTAATCCCAATTGGTCTCCTCCAAACATCTACAAGTAAAATGTTTTTTTAAATTGTAAACCACACCAGAGAGGATATGTAACTGTTACTTACTTTCTACTCCACTCCAAATTCATACGACTTTGAGCGCTCATAGATTGCACCATTTGCAATTTTGTAGCATCATCTGGTTGAAAAGTTTGAGTTGTCCCTAATGCAGGTGCAGCAATACACGCCTGTAATAAAGCAAATAAACACAAATTTAAAAGAGATTTACTTTTTAATGTGCCATATAATTACCGTTGCTTGATTCAAGCGATTTTGAAGAGGATTAATGGGTGCTGATGGAGTCACGTCAGAAGCAGTACCTGCTGCTGGTGCTATAGTGTTTAATGGTTTTAAAAAGGCACGCACCTGAGTCCCGCTTGCACTTGTTACAAAAATTAATTCGTTGCGTATGCAATAGCCGGCACCAACCCGTACAATGACAAATTGTCGTTGAAAATAACGAACTTCGGCGGCACTCGGGTTATTTATTTCGAACTCCTTAAATAAACCAGCCACGGTGAACGATATTAAGTTTGGCTAAAATAAAAAGATTGAATTATTAGCTAGTAAAAAAACTAAATTTCGCTCAGACTAAATTAGGCTAAAAGCAGACACATAGTCGTACAATGGACATGGCAAGGTCGATTCAGATTTTGATGCTGATTAAAAATATATACTTTGCGTGGTCTCTGACTTTCTTCTATGTGTTAAAGACGGAGACACATTTAGTACACCCATCCTGTACTGCTGGGCCCAAGGCATAGAGATACCAAACGTAAACTTGTTCTCCTGCCCAAAGAGGTTACAGCTTTTAGATTATTTTTAGAATCGTACCTGATGTGATTGTTTTTATGGTTTTAATATTTTTAATTTTACTACTATAGAGATAAGATTACTATGAGAGCTGCAAAAATTAGGGTTGAGTAATGAAAGTTTGCTCTCCGTTGTCCTAAGGTAGAAAATAATCGAGTTTAACCGATTATTGCACTTAATTTATACAAATTTTGTTGTCAATAATCAATCAATCCGCAGAATTCAAAATCACTCAATTAGTGTAGCGGGATAAATTTAAATAATTAAATGGCGACCTTACGAAGTTAAAAAAGAATTCTTTATAAAGCCGTTACCCGTTATTTGATTTCAACATATAATGGATAAAATATTTATAATATTTTAATGTATTATCATTTTTTATCCTTTGTTTCAAAATGGAAGAATGAAAGAGAAAAGGAAGCACTTTCTGAAAAAATATACTGCGCTCTTACATTTTTCATAAAAATGAATTTTATATTACAGGATACCAATTATGTGGTTTCAAAAATGTAAAATATTTTGGAATTGAATGATGGATGATGGTTTTATAAAGGTTTTCGACAGATCGCCAAACAAGCCAAAGAATAAATACATATTTATTTTGTCAATTTATACCTCTACACAATCCTGAAAACATTTAAATTCTTCGGGTATACGACTTAAGCTTCAGTGCTTTTATTACTTACAGTGAATACGGTTAAATCAACCGAAAATGATTGAGGGTCGTGTTGCGTTTTCGGCCACTCAGACAATGTGGAAACTACAGGCAACCTTCCCACTTTCAATTGACGCATTTTCGTTAAGTCCTCATTGTTCAGAAGACGTCGGAAATTTCGATTGAATTTCCAAAATGAATTAAGTCTATAACAATGATAAAATAGATTAAAAATATTTAACTCGAATTGCATTTAATACATACCGCCCCGCCTGGCTGGCTGGTGGAACAGATATGGATAACATGGCTTGTTCATGATATGCATCCAGCAATGGTTGCCGATTGTCTGAATCGAATATCGCAAAATATTGTTCCAAAAATTGTCGCACAATATTTGCTCCTGCGGCGTCACACAAAAACGAGGCCTTAACGTGCGGTAACGTTGATGTCTCATTTACATCAAAAAGAATTTGCGGTTCCAGTCCTTCACCATCCTAAAAATGTTAGCAAAATATAAGCAAGTAAAAAAAAAAAAACTATATTTGGAGAAACTTTAGGATGCCCTTCATTATTTATATGCAACTAGTGGGTGGCGTCCTCTTTTTGCAATTGCTGTAGTATGTGTTGTATTGGATTCTGTACCAAAAAAGTTTGTTTTTTGTAAATCATTTTTCCGTGGCCCGTTTCAACATAACATAAATTTGGAAATTTGAATATCAAATTTTAATTTTTGAGTGGTAGAGCTGGACCACTCGAAATTTTTTTAAAGCTTTCCTTTTACCTTATCATTTATTTACTGTTTAATAATATAGCCAGCGTGTGCGTCCAGCTTCGCAAGCCAATATACAAATTGCAACAACAAATCCGAATTGTTTTATAGATATAGTTGTTTTTCATTCATGAGTCATCACTCATTCTAAAGAGTTTTAAACTCGCACTATTTAATACTTTTATCGATTTCTCACCATACACAAACATCATTTCGTTATACCCTACCCCACATATGATAAAGCGTAAAGTTTGTGCAGATATTTGATTTCTAAACGGCTAAGGGGAAATCCACATTTTATTATATCAATCAATTCAGACTGACTTTTTGAAGGGATTTAAGCGTATTCGTTTGTTTGTTTATGTAATTTTTTGCGTAAAGTTTTGGCCACAGTTTGTAAGATATTTCGAAGAAATTTAGTCCAAGGATGGCCCCCTATAGGACCTACCCAGTTTGAAAAAAGTCTTTACCGTAAATTAATTGAATTCGTAATTCTTAATATTTTTTCATAAAACTTGATTCAGATTACCTGATTAGCTTCATACTTGACCAAATTTGGACCTGATCGAATCTTTTTTAGAATCCTTATTGAAGCAAATGATTTGCAGCATTTTTTTTTATATTATATCCTGCACCACCCTGTAGAAAAGGGTATATTAAGTTTGTGCGGATGTTTGTAAATTGTCTGTCTGTCTGTCCATCTAAATTTGTGCGAAAGCTACAGGTCGCATTTTTTGAGGCATTTTGATGACATTTGGTATAAGGACATGTATTGGCCCAAATATAAACCCTTTTAAAAATGGATAGGATCGGTCCATTTTTAGAACCCCTCCCCATATAAAATTTTTTTTTATTTCATTGAACAAACATTTTCAAATTTTCATTTCAAAACAAATTTCTGACATATGTATCATTTTGAAATTTTTGAATAACAATTTTTCAATTTTTCGAAGAAAAAAAATTAAATTGAATAATATATCAAGTGGTGAAGAGTATTTGATGGCCGGGCTTGACCGACTATAATATTTTTACTTGCTTTTTTTAATTTCATATATATTAAGTGTTCGGGTATAACCGCATATAACGTTTTCGCTGGTTTTTAAATATATAGATAATATTTAGAAAGATTTGCGTTAAACTTACCAATTTTATAAGTTTTGGGAACCTACGGCGCACTTCACTGTAAACATAAAATATTAAAAAGTATTACAACAAATTTGTGTTGTCCTTAAGCATAAAAGGGAGCACGAACCAACAAATGCCGTTAGTATATTTGTCAAATTAACCATTTCATAAAATGTAAGTAAACTTTATTTTATATAAAGAGATAAGTACACACTCTTGTAATAATTGCTCTCTAATAATTGCGGGCGCTGAGTTTCGCTCATTTTAAACATCAACGGAAAAGATGAATTGTTTATGACTTAATGTTGACATTTAAAAAAGGTACAAGTTGAAAATTTAATTTGACTTTGGCCAAATCTTAACCCGCTTTTGTCTAATCTCAATATCAAAAAACGTAAAAACCGCATTTACGACAGTTCTCTATTTCAAGTGGGCAAAATTGGTTTTCAGCCATGAACACTAGAACTACAAAATTAAAAATATAACAATTAGCGCAGAAGGTACAACTTTAAACATACACATTAAAGTAAGCTTTCTTTGGTGCAGAATTCGATGGTACAGTAAAATGTGGCACTTATTTGAACAGTCATTGAATCAAGTCTATGTGAGGGTAACAATTGAAAATGCTATAGTAGGTGTTAAAGATATTGAAAAATTTGATATTATTTCATATGAAAGCTTTTTCTTGTACAAGAATGTTGTACGGTTTTGAGAGTGATCTTGTATTAATTACTTTTGACTTTCTTTTAAATATTGAAATATTATTAAAATTTAAATGAATATTAAAAAATTATTTCATATAAAGACTTTGTTGTTGTTAAAGAGGGCGTTATGTGGGGAGAAGTTTTTAAATGAATCGATTACATACATTTTCAATAGTGACCCATCATTGACCCAAATTACATTTTCGTGCCAAATTTCATACACAAAATATCAAATGTTGCGACCTGTAGGTTAATTTCAAGAAAAATATGGATGGCAAGATGGACATGATTAAATCGATTCAGATTTTGATTCTGAGCCTTATATATATATAATTAAAGGTGAGTTTATCATTTACGGTGTTTAGGTGTTACAAACATCCGCACAAATACAATAAACCTCTATTATTCTATTTAAGCGATGAGAATTGGTATAATTCTATACGTGGACCACATTTTTACCCCTTTTTTCTTTTTTTTGTTCTTATAACGATTTAGTTTTTCGTAACAAAGACCCGAATGTTGAAACTTTACATTTTTAAAGTAATTCTGGTGTAGAGTGGATTGGTAGAAGATTTCCAATAATCAGGTTGAATTATACAATGAAAACGAAGCTGGGACAAACCAATTTTGAAATAAATTACAATAATGATAATAAAAAGTCTTGTATGTTCACAGAGTAGTGCCAGCAGAACAACTTGCAATTTTCATCTACATTCTTATTGCACTTGAACTAATACGATATGATACTTTTTTCCCTCCGTTATTTGTAATTTTTCCAACATGCGTCTACATTTTTGAATCGCCAGTCAGTTTATTGATTTTTATGTTGTTTAATGTATAATTTTGAAATTTTTACCCTCAAACTTTAATGATTCAAAAATGTATTTTTCTTGATGGTATTTGAAAATTATAAATATTTTGTGTAATTATCTATTGACCAGCATTCAATAGTTAAAAGAGCAATAAATCTTAGTTGAATTGGAAAGAATCGCCATGTTTTCAAAATACAATCCAATAATTATTATTGGATTTATGCATATATTGTAAATTGCGAATTTAAATGATAGCAGTTACGTATGCTGCAATTGCGGAATCTTTTCCATATCTTACTAAGATTCACTTTAAATCGATTAAAAAGACCAATAAGTTTAAGTTTTTATCATAGTTTTTTCATAATTATCAAATTCATACTTGCTTTTTATTTTGTAAGTTTTTTTTTTTGTACTCCTTTTATTTTTTGGACAGCGGTCAACTGTTAAAACTCTTGTCGTTTGCGACTAATACAATTGTTCACGATTATCACTTTTAATCTCTGCTTTTATGGACTGAGTATATATTATATTTTCTTTTTTAATATTGATTCTTTTTTTATTTGCATAACATGGGTATACATATAAGTATATATCTTTTTTAATGATCATTTTTAAATTGGTTAGATTTTCAGGCATTGGAATGAGTTACTTCCAACTACGATACTAATTCCACAACCAAAATCACGCTCACACTCATGTGTCTCTGAGCAATGTTTTGATAAATAAGATAACGTAACAGCACATTGTCAAGTACAGTGTTCAGGACATTTGCATCATCCCTTGGCGAACACATTATTAATAAAAATGTGCCATATACGAATTGCTCAAAATAACGTAGGAAAAACTATTTTGTGGAACTTTGTTATTTATTTCATTATGTGTTCATTAAATTATTGTTCCAAAAAGCAGGCTAAAAGTGAAGAATATCTGATAAAAAAAGCTTCAACGAAAATTTAACTAACAGTTGACGGCCGTTTATAATGCGGAAGTTATTCATGCTAGATTTTTATTTTTTTTTTTAATTTTTTTTTTGCTTTTTTTCATTTGGTTTAATTTCATAATTTTTTTGAACAACTTACTGGTCTTCTCTGGGAGCTTTAAGCAAGCTATTTATTAAAATATTTATATATTTCCAAATACCTTTTAAACCGATTTGAACGATTTTAATGCCAATTGTCTATTTTTCTCTTTTTTTTTTTCAATTTTAGATGTCGTACCCAGAGTTTACAAAGAAATCAAAAGTAATAATTGAGTTAATATTTTTTCTCTTTAATAAATAGTGACCCCACTCTACACACTATTTGTGGTAAAGCGTATATTAAATAGGTGCGAATGTTTAGAAGCACCTAAAAGGGTAAAAAAAAAAATCCAGGTTTCTTTATCATTATTTAATGTACCCATAAGTTGTGTCCATCCAAATAAATTTATGCTCAACCTAGAGGCCGCAATTCTTGAGATATTTGAACATGGACATATATGGGCCAAATCGAGCTGATGTAAATAAATTGCGCGGTTTAATAAAATGAAGTGCTTGGCATTGTACCCTTATAGAAATAAAACCGATTCAATTTTGGCCATTTTTAGAATATGAAAGTCGAAAGTGACGCGATACCTACGCCCCGGAAAAAGAGACCACCATTAGCATTCACTTTTATGATATTTGTACAACACAATTGGTACCAAAATAACATAATATTGACTGTGATCAAATCTTGAGGACTCCGTACCATCAAGGCACTAACACTCCCTCTCATGAGCATATCTTTTCTACTTAACGAACGAAATTGCTTCTTTTTTAGTTTTTGTTGCATGTTGGGCGTCCACTTGACCGATTTTGCCCAACTTTTATACCAACCTGTGTACAAAAACTACCAACACTTCGGTCAAATATTATCCAATTATTTCAACCAGGAGACTGACTATCACATCCGGACAGACAGACATGTGTAGACCAACTCAGTATTTAATGTTGTTTGCTTGGTGGGGTCTGCAACGCCCAGAAGGGAGCAAAAAATGATTGACCATTCATATGATGTTGGGTATAAAAATAACGATTAAATAATTTTTAAATTGTTAATAAAAAGTACTTGTAGGGATCTACATATTCGTTTATATGTTAATACAACTTAAATAGATATAATTTCCCTGTGAAAACTTAGAAAACTTGATATGTTTTATAAAACAATTAAAAATTAAAAATAAAAATTTTTTTTTCTGTTGTTTTTTGATGTCTTCACTCAGCCCTTACAACAGAAAATCAACACAGTACACAACTTATTGAAAAGAAACATTAAAATTAACAGACCCAGAATATGAAGAGGATTGCCTGGAATACATAAAGAAAACGTTAAACCATAACACCTATCCAAGATATATATTCATCCCTAATGGAAACATATAACATAAAAAGTTTAAGTGAGGACAACTCGTGCATTTGTGCATACAAAGCTGTACAAACCTTAAAACATATGTTTACTAATATTAAGGATTAAATAGAGAATTTGGAAAAAGGGAATGTGGTTTACAAAATCCCACGTAGGAGCAACTATACATCACCATGCAACAAATTATGCATAGGGACAACAAAAAGATCATTGGAAACACGAATCAACGAACATAAGAAAGATATTGAGAAAAAAAGAGATAACACTGATAAGAAAACAATTGTGAGGACGTACGGCCCTCACAAAGCGAATAAATTGGCCAACACTGGCCTAAATAATGCAAAATTGAATTTTATTATTTTTGTTACAACTATATAAATAACTGTATAAACGTTGACGTTTATTACGCAGTAGAAAATGTTTAGTCATTTTAATAAGCTTAAGCCAGACACTTCAAACTATTTAGAAGTCTCTGCTCTCGTGTATAACTTAACGAAGAAATAGCCATATAAGCAAGCGTAGAGCTAAGGCAGACGCACTGTATGTTAAACTGTGACAAGATAAACAACAAGTACACGAACAGGTACAAGTATAGTTGAACACAGGGACAAACTGCACACACTCATTGACCGGTTAACAGAAGCAAGGACAACAAGTAGCCGCGGTAGCAGCTAATTGAAATTCTTGTTTTGCCAGTGACAATTCGTATAACCGATGAATGACCGCCTCAACGCGGTATTCAGCCAGCTGGTACTTTGTTGGTTATGTGTAGGAGGAAGACAAATCCGATAAAGAAACAACGAAAAGAAATATAACGTGAAAACTACTAGTGATAACACAGGTACGAAGCAATTAAAGAAGTTAAAAATAACGTGTATATTATAGAATCATGGTTGTTTGCAGGTCACCGTGTTAGCCTTTTTGGACATAGCAAGAAAATAACGTCTTTAGTGTATTGTATTGGATATGTGTGAATGTGTAAAGCTGCAAATATAGAATGTATTGATATTATTTAACACCATACCCGAGCCTTTTATTTAAATAAATTTCTTGAAAAGGAGCCCCCGGAGGAAAATCGACCAGCTACCTCTTCTTGGACCGGACTAACCGGAGCAAAAATCGTTTCACAATCCAGACTTGAACAACGTGAAAGTTTTACAAATAGAAAAAAGAACAAGTACCAGATTTACACTGGAAAGTCTTTACATACAAACGAACCAATGATACATCGTGAACGCAAAAAAGTACGTAGACAAACAAACGAAATTTGCTTACAACTTAGTCTTAAAACAATATATATTCAATCATCAGAGAGATGAATTTCACTTGTCAAAAAAGGTTTTTTAGAACATATTGCTAAGAATATAGATATACTTGTATATGTATACTTTCTTATCAAATCTAGCATGCTTTTATATTATTAGTTATTAGTTTATATATTTTATAAAAATTTATTTTCATTCTCAATCCGATTTCAGTTGGTCTAACACTTTGTATTTATCACCAGTTGGTGTTAAACATGAATCCATTTCGTCTACTCTTTCGTCAACATTAATGCCACGTTTTTACAAACAGTCATACCCCAATACCCATAGGGGTTAATCACTTACATGTAAAATATTTGTAAAATTTTTAATTATTATTATTTTTATTATTCCTTTTGTCCCCTGTTTTATTAAATTAGGGTCGGGAGCAAGTCCGTTACTCTTTTATGTTTATATAATATGTAACATAACTCTTTAACACCTTATGTAAATAGTACGAAGCTATATAAACATTCTGCCATTAAAATAATCCACTATAGTTTTAGGTATTGTTATATTATTCTGTTAATTTGTTCTTTTATAATGTTTTATAATAAGAAAATCTCAATAAACTTAAACTTAACTTAACTTACTATTAAATTGAAGTAAGTGTTAAGGTGTAGAAAAATAATATACATTTGTATGTTTTCGATTGCATTTATAACAGCAACATTGGTCAACAAAAAATTAGGTTCTTGAAAATGTCCATACCAACGGACGAAACGGCGTCGAACACCGAATGAAAAAGATTTATTAATAATTAACCTCAATATATATTGGACTATATATATTTGACATCAAAAAACAACAGAAATTACAAATAATTGGTCTAGTTTGATTAATCAAACGAACAACTACGAATGTTTTTTTTTTTTTGCAGAATACGTAATCAAATAAAAAAGATTTTGTAATACTTTTTTATCGAAGAATAAAAATTGACTTTAACAATTGCTTTCGTTGACCTATTTTACATAATACCTACAAATGGCATATCTATCCCACTTGCAAAAGGGCG
Organism: Ornithomya fringillina; assembly: GCA_963978525.1. Taxonomy (NCBI): domain Eukaryota; kingdom Metazoa; phylum Arthropoda; class Insecta; order Diptera; family Hippoboscidae; genus Ornithomya; species Ornithomya fringillina. The sequence continues at coordinate 21,780,947 of OZ021693.1, forward strand.
AACAATAAATACAGAAATGCTTTGTAAAGAAATAAAAATGATGGAAATACCACTTTCCAGTAATTCTACATCATCAACATGTACATATGTATAGAACAGTTATGTTATGTTTTGATTTATCGTTTATGAAACAATAAGTTTTTCGTATTACTTTAATAAAATCTATTGAATAGAACAAACGTGTTTTATTAAACATATACAAAAAAAAAAAAACGACGAAAAAGCGTAGAGTGGTATTAGTTAAAGAAAAACTAAATAAGAGAAAAATAGAAATAAACAAACTTAGTATACCCTCATCACTAAGGTAGAGGGTATAAACATATGATATGATAATGTGATTGTATTCGTTTGTATATTCAGACAAAGTTAATGCAAATGTTCATACACATACTAAGAATTCTAGCAGCAGCGCCTGAGAATGGAGGTTGAGGAATCCTCTTCCATCACTCTCTCCGAGACTGATTTTGAAAACTTTCATGCAAAAATAGTCAATCCTGATCTAATTGACCAAACAAAAAAATCTACACGTGCTTGTGCAAAATAATATTTTGAAAAACATGGCTGACCAAAATAACAAAATGGCTGCCGATGTTAATTTAAATGTTATCAAAAATAATTCCAGTTTTCAACAATTAGAAATCAATTCAAATACATCTAAAAATATATCCATAAAAAACCAAACATTAGTCTCTGGACAGAGAAATTCAATGTGTATCCTCTCAAGCATAAAGGCAACTACATTGTTCTTGTCGATACATCCAAGTGCCAGAATGAGCAAAATCTGCATTTAATAAAATCTAACTTGTTTTTTTTTTTTACGAAAAAATCAAGAAGTTCAATTTTGTCGGTATTCAAACAATTGAAGCTATTGGAAAAACATTATTTCGAGTTGTTTTCAACAATGTTGAAATAATCGTAAAAGCAACCAATTTAAATAGAAATTTAACTTTTCGTATCAATTTATATTCCACCAAATATCTCCTCTGTGTTGGTAAAATCTGAGTTACAACACCTTTTTTCCTTTTTAGAAATATTGGATAACGTTCTGTTTTGCGGAGATTTCAATGCACGATCCACTTCCATTGGGGTGACTGTTTTGATTCATCCAGAAGAAGTAAATGCCCGATAACCTACAAGTCATACGTATTCTTCAACGGCATCAGAATCTGAGCCGATATGTGGTAATAAATGATTCGCGTACAGTGCAATATACGGCAACAGATTAAATAGCGAAAGCTAGAAATTTTTAAACAGGAACTGTAACACGAACACGCTCAATGATTGCCAACTCAAAATTGTGATGACGTATGGAAATGACTGACGGTTAAATAAACTGCTCGCAACTGCTATAGTCAGAGGAAACGTGAATTAGTCCAGAACAATAAAGCAGCAATGGTATTACCGACGGTAGGGAGGCCAACGGATTCCGAACTGTCTTCCTGCTCTTCTTCTTTTTTTTTTTTTTGGATATACTAAGTGCTATAGATGTCATGTATGAAACTGTATGTATTGATATGTTATTTGACTTCATCAGGATTTGGTAATTTGGTAATTGAGTAGAAGTCATACCTGACAAACCGTCCTTTTTTTTTAACTAAACTTTTTGTATCTCCCCACAGATACCTCATGCAAAGGCTTCGAGTGAGCTCATTCGGAGACAGCATCAGAAAATAAATATAAAGTAACTGTTTTTTCCTTTTTTTTATTATTATATGCCGGTTAAGAGGGCAAGACTAGATACGCTATATAGAAACTAGATAGGCAAGAACATAAAAATATATATATATATATATACTTTGAGTAGAATTGGGATTAGATAGGCAAGAACAACTATATGTAAGCAAGAGAAAGTCGTGATTAAAAAATGTATATAATTTTGAGTACATTGCAGTAAAACTATGTTGTTTATATAAAGCAAGGATCTATATGATCTTGTAACAAATTCAAAGTTGGTAATGCGTTTCTTGGTGGATCCCACCATAAACCAATTATTATGAATCTAAGTTCCATTTTAATACGACCTAAAAAATTTTTAGCAAAAAAACTTTTTTTACTGTCCAATCTGTCAAATTTAGTGTTATCAAACGGTCTGTCATCTATGGCCATCTAAAGCAACCTTCTCAATTAATTCATCTAGTTTCACTCCCAAATATTGGTGAAACAAAGATCTAGCCATACTTTTCCGAAAACATGTTGCTGCTCGCAAAAAGGCAAACAAATATCCTTCGCCCATCAACTTTGAAGCTTTTAAAGTAGCTTCAAACAATTGGGAGCATGCAAAGTTAAAGTTGCAAAAAGAGTCAGTTTTAAAAATAAAATAGATGAAATAAATTCTCAGCCTAACTCTAGAGCAGCATGAAAGGTTCATTACTACTTTCCTTCTTCATATTAAAGATCAAGTACCGAATAACATTAAGATTTTGTTATGCACACGTAACACAACAACGTAGTTTAAATTTTGTGTACTAATGAATACTTGCTTATCATATAAATGCCCAGATTTAGTCATATAATGAAATTATGTCGTTTTTTTATTTGTCTATATTAGACGTGGAGTTTCTCTCTGATATTATTCAGTTGTCTAGTTCGTCTTACTGTGTGCACATCTCAAAATCGTTAAAATATTAGCAGTTATACCATATACTATTTATTCTTTGTCAACTAATTATTTAAATAAATAAATAATATATTGTTGAAATTACAACAGATTTCATTTCCGGTTCTAAATGATAAACCGAGTTCACCCTTTACATTTCTAGAATTTGAAACTGTATTAAACTCAAAAACTTTTTAGACCATATAACATATGAGATGATTTCTATGAGTGTGAGGCGCATCTTAACGGAGAAATCATGACTGCCCAAGGCCGTTATCTGAATCTGTTTTTTTTTTTGCCTAGAGAGATCAAACCATCAAGTAGTCTATTAAGTGATCATACATATGACAAGGTATACTTAAAAACTACTAGGTGCTATATCTTCCCATCTATGTGAACTCTGCAATATGACAGCTAATGCAAACATTTTGATAGAGAAAGATGTTCCTACAAATTTTTTAGCAAATTTAATAATTTATTTGATATAAGGAAGAGATTTACTTAAAAATACTGACTTCTTTTATTAAGAATGTCAATATTAATCTTGAATTAAATTAATGAAACTTAAAATCTGTGAATTTGATTTAAAATTTTTTATGTAAACCTTCACTTTATGCCTTTAATTTAATGGGATCAGCTTAAGCTTATGCCCGTCACATAGTCAAATGCTTGAATACTCTTGTTCAAGCCTCATCAATAATACGGATATTGTCTGGAGTTGTGACCTCACAGCCAATCCCAACTTTACATTAAAAAAAAAATAAAAAGAAAAGAAAAGATTAACAATTGACTTTTGCAATTGTTTCCATTAAAATATGTGGCAACCTCGCATAACAAGATTTGTGATAAAGTTATCTGCTCGCGAAGATTGCCGCCATATTACCTCTTTCCTTGCAGATTTGGACGCACAGAACGTTTCGTACAGGCATTGCGTAATCGACAAATTCTTCATAACCATAGCGCCATATTTAATGGAATAATGTTGCAATTGTTTTAAATTTTGTGAATAATAATAAATAAAATATTTGCCACAAATATATACATAATCCCTACAGTATTGATTAAAATTGCTCTTTAGGATACTTCCCAAAAAATCGTTGCAATCTATAAGACTTTCATATTATTAATAATGATATACCGATACCTGACATAAAGGGACTGATCTTTGAAACGGTTACGCAAAGGATTTGATTTTAGCATCAACTCAATAAGCGGCAGGTGTCGCAAAACTATTAGATGAGATAACGATACTATCTGTTATATAAAAACAAAAAACATTATTAATAAAACAGAAAAAAACAAAATAATTATATACTTACATAATTATTGGCCAAATAAAGAATTTTTAAATGTGGTAGACGTGTCTCCACATTTTTAAAAGCCTCCATTGATACAATTCCATTATCATTTAAATTTAACGCCTCCAAATGTGGTATACATTTCGTTATGATATCCAAGGCAGCCTTCATAACGGGTGTACGTGCAATACCACAAAAGAAATTCTTAAAGTCGGGATCCGCATGAAATTTGGATAAGTCTAATGCCTTTGTATGTGGATTGTAGCGTTTCTCCATAACCGATTTCATCTTCTCTTTGTACGCTTCATCTATGGATACAATTGGTGATGTAGGGCGAACTCGTATATTTAAACGACATCCGTCCGGCATTTGAACGGAACGTTCGGCCAGTAAACGTTGAGCAACAGTGTAATCGTCAATAAAGAAAATTACACAATTCTTTTCAGTGCGCCAATAACACGGAAAGAATGCCGCTGGGCTAATGGTCGAATGCAGAATGCCTATAACATCATCTTTGGCATAACGTTGACCAAACAGTACCTATAAAACGAATAGCACTGATTAAGAAATTTTACTAATATTTTGAATTTATTTATTCAAAAATATACATAAGCGGGGTCCCCCCTGTATGATTTGAATTATCCTCAAAGCATTTGGTCTTCTAATTATACCCTCCATTTCAGTGATGAGGGTATACTAAGTATGTTCTTACGTTTGCAACACCCAGAAGGAGGCGTCAGAGACTATTCTTGATCAACTTCGAAAACTCAGTCGATCTAGACATGTATTGGTTCTTGTTTAGATTTTTAATTTAAAACCATTATTATACCCACCACTATGCATATGAAAGAGTATTTATAATTTTTTGTATAACTTATAACCTCGGAAAGCTGCTGTGCCTCAGCCAGACATAGCAGAGGGCGTCAGTGACCCCACAAATATAAATCATTATTTATTAGTATAAATATCTCAATCGATGTAGAGACGTGCCCATATCTGTCGATATATCAATATATTATATAATAATAATTACTTATACCGTTATGCTTTCAATATACCGTTACTAATGCTTAAATTGAGGTGTACGCATATCAGTCTTAAGAGTTTAGAAAGAGAGTAAGTGATAGCTTTAGTGAGGTGTAGATTTTTACTGCATTATTAATTTCAAATTCAATCGAGTAAGATCTCTTTACAAATTAGTTAACGGACAGTAAATTTGGTTCGAAATTGTTTAGATATTGAACTGAAAAAAAAAAAAATATATTAAGTGTACACCGAATCTTAAAGACCCATCATCATTGCCCACTATCATATGTTACGATTGATTAAACATATTCAGACAATCATAGACCTGTCACTCACATAATTGTAAAACGTATTATAACCCAAATTCCGTCCAATTTTATAAGGGCAGGGCCAATTTAACAAATTTCCGAATATTACCGTCAATAGTTTAGGAGTAATACGAAATATTCAAATTCGGATACAAATACTGGCATAATAGCAACTATCAGGTGGTATGTCACTTGACAGATACCGCCAAATTTGGTGTTCTGTGTCTGCAGAATCTAGAAGTACATAATGGGAGTATCTGTTGCGAAATTTCAGCTCAATATTTTCAAATTTTATGAGCGTAAGAGTGACAACAACACACGAACTCTAGGTCTAAACTGTTTTGATGCTGATGAAGAATTCTGTATAGGATCTCCGACGCCTATTTTTAAGAGTTTTAAACGGAACAGCAGTGTATCTTTGACAGCTCCTAAACTTGAGTATATTTAAAGCAGAGACTGCACTAGAACCCAACAAATCAACTGGCTTCGGGTTCACAATTTCTGAATTTCTCTTCATGTGTACAATATTTTATATATGTTCCGATGAAATTTGATAAAAGGACATATACGCTCATGCCCAAAGAAGAACCCTATTGAAATTGGACCGATTTGGACCATTTTTAGAATCCCTTTCTCCCACGTAAGGACCTAGTACATATAATGAAAGCTTTTATGTGACAAAAAATTACAATTCATAATATTTCTTGACATAGACTGGCAGACGGACACGGTTAAATCGATTCAGGGTTTTATTCTGAATCGATCAGTGTAACTGAAAATGGGTGTGGCATTTTCCGTTTAGGATTTGCAAACATAAGTACAAGCAATTCGATGCGTAACGCAGCATGTTATCTACCGAAGTCTGAATTCTATCTGCTATCAGTAATTTTGAATGAATAAGAAACATTTAATAAGATTTGCTATGAATGAAACTAGGGCACGTCCATTTTTGGAATACTCGTCAATTTCAATCATTTATTTTAATTAATTATCCAAATTGTTTTTGTAAAAGTGGTCTTGCCCCATTTTCATTCAGAACGTCTCATATTTTATTTTTTTGCGTTAATGTAAAACCCAATTTTTTTTTTTTAATTTTTTTAAATTTGTGTATTATTTGACAATTTGGGCATAATTTCTTTAATATTTTTTCAAACGATACCTATTTCAATTGGAAGAATATTAGTTCAAATGCTTGATGACTGATTATATATAATTTTGGGGTGGTAAAACCAAAAGCCTATCCCTCAGCTTTTATTTGCTTATTTGTTCTTTACACACTTCGGTTAGGCTAGGTGTACCAATATTTGGGATCTGCTTTTGTTGCAAATATGTGGCAAGGGGTGGAATGAACAATTCATATTTAATGGCTGTACGTGAAGCATCTAAATAAATTATATCATTGTTGTCCCACCGAAACTTTGCATTTGTCCAGGAACTCAGGATACCTGTCAACAATGTAACCAAATAACCCAAAACAGAGTACCACATATAAGATATACGATACAGGTAAAAATATTCGGCATCTTCTTGTGGTAACTCATTAGGTATGGGTGAGAAAATTATACGGATGTCAGTTGTTGTGGTCTGAACGGGGCAAGTATCAATATTTAGCGGCAATATATGTGCAGGAGGCTTAGGTTCGCCAAATCCAATCCAACTTGAAAATGCTAAACCCAGAACTAGACCGGTAATGGCGCCCATTTGGTTTGCGAGCAGGGTACACATACCCAATGTGAAAAGTCCTAACAGGGGCCCACCAATTATACCAAAAAGGGTGAGAGAAGCTTGCAATACGCCACCCAGGGAACTGGCCAAAAATGCTAAACCAATACAAATCGCTCCATATATTAGAGAAAGTACTTTCGAATAGTAAGTGACTGTAGTCTCACTTAGATCGGTTGTACTGCAATACCTCCATAAAGGCTTTATATAGTCTTCCAAGGTAACGGCAGCCAATGATGAAATAGCCGAGCTAATGGTGGATAGACTACCGGAAAATATACCGGATACAAAGAAACCAGCCATTCCTGGCAAATGCCCCATTGTGTCAATTACAAATAGTGGCAACAATTGATCTCGGGAACTTATCCGTCCTTCCAGTAAGGGATCACAGCCTTGATAGTAGAAATACATACATAACCCAGAGAAGCATGTGCTCACGCTTAAAAGTATTAATATGGGTAAGTTCCACCACAGTGCTTTGGCTGAATCTTTTAAACTGCGCACCGCTAGCAAACGTTGCACTTGAGTCTGATTTACTCCGTAAATGGAGAGATAAGTAATTGCACCTCCTATCAGTTGGGTAAACCATGTGTGCCGCACAGTGGGATCAATACTAAAATTGAAAAATTCCAAACGCTCTCCTTCTTTGGCACTCTCCCATATAGTTGTCACACTGCCTGCTTTAATTACAGCACATATTATGACCGCAAATATGGAAGCAAACATAAGCAGCGACTGGAACACGTCAGTAATCAGTACGGCCCTTATACCACCCAAGGTGGAATAAAATGTGCATACCACGCCCACTATAATAATGGAGAATGTTTGATTTAAACCAGTCACTGCTTCTAGGGCAAGAGCTGGAGCATATAAAACTATGCCCATGTAAAAAATCGTTTGCAAGGAAAAAGTCAGAGAGGCAACCAAACGGGCAACATAACCGAAACGTACCTCCAGATATTCATAAACGCTGACTATTTTCAAATTATAGAGCACTGGCAGTATCAAATAAGTGATGACCGGTGTGGTCACCACATAGGCCAAATTAATTAGTACGAATTGCGTGCCATACTGATAGTTCTCCATTGAGACGCCCAACAATGTTACCGCAGACATAAAACTGGCCATCAAACTAAATGATACCGGAAGGGCGGACATTGATCGATTAGCAAGTAAGTACTCTTTAATAGTTCCCTCCTTGCTACGTGTCAGCCCGTAATAAATGCCAATACCAGCCGATATGAACAGCACAACAGCGAATATTGCATAATCAAAACCATCAAATGAAGACATGACTCGGCTTGTTTAGAATACTTTACAAAAACTTTATAAGGAATTTGTTAAAATCATTTAAATTCTCAGACACAAATCACATATTTTATAATATTTCTTTCCAATGTGTGTGCAAAAGCAATTCCCAATTACAACTAGTACTGTTAACTTTGTATTTCTAATCTATGAGTATAAAACACATTAACAAACTTTGGTGAAAGATTTCATTTTAACTAGTAGAAAAGTTATATGTGGCTTACGCCAAATCTTCGATACCCTCCAAGTAAGATTTGCTCGTGATGTATATGCAGTTAAAAGCTCTTCTAATCACCACTACATGAGATAAACTTCACTTCAGAGAAATAAACAGTTTTCTTCCAGTAAGTTGGGAGCGTACGTGTCTGTTATATTGTTTTGACACATAGTACTAAACTGCAGCTTTGCAGATTTAATTTTATGTGGGCTTGGCATTTGTTCGATTTCGCCAAATTTAAATTAAACCAGTGTGCAGAAATGGTTTTTTATAAGATTTCAGCTGAATATCTCAATTTTTACGAGAATGCCACATTGGCTAGATCGATTCAGATTTTGATGCAGATCAAGTATATATATATTTACATTATGGGGTTTTTGGCACCTCCTTTTAGGGCGTTGCAAATGGAGTAACAAACTTAGCGCACCTCCATTTTATGAGGGGCTATAAAAGTACATTGATAATGAATATATCTAATTTATGTGGTCTTTGAAAGCGACGGAATAACAAAATTAGATTACCATCAAATTGAGAGTAAAACAATATTTACACAAATAATAAAGTAAGTCAATTTAGTGCTTTAGTAGAATTACGCGTAGTATGAAAAATACGCAAAAAGTAAAAAAAAAAAAGCCACCGTGAGCGAGATAACATTTTTTTTTAATGCTACGAGAGATTTTTTTCGATTGGGCTCATGGATTTTGCCAAATTTAAGAAGCTAAGCCAGTTCCAAAAACAGAAACACGTACGGACATGGTTAGCTCGATTCAGATTTTGATGCTGATCAAAAATTTATACTTTGTGGGTTCGCTCCGGCTTCCTTCTCGGTGTTGCAAATTGAATGTCGACCCTTTGTAGGTGTCGATCCCATAATCTGGTGGTAAGAATGGGCATACGTTTAGCGGAAGTTATTCAGGCCATACCAAATAATAAAATGAATTTTTTTTCTATCCACCATCATAATGAACTGGAAGTGCATTTTATTTTTGTTCAATCGTTTGTAAGTACCAGAAGTATCTTCTTTTGAACAAAATAAAATGTTGAATACTTTTTAGTACAACCCAAAATGCGTATATCTTTATTATTACTATTATTATCATCTCTGTGACTTACTTATATAGATTTGAATTAACTTGAATAAAACCTTTCGTTTCGTCTTCAATCGTCAAAGAATAATATATATAATAATATTAAAATATATAAATAAGTAATTATAATAATAAAATATATAAAGGGACGTGCCATACCCCGTTGCTCCTGAGATATAAATTTGATCTCCCACGTTCGCAAACTTTGAGATATCATGTTCGTTAGCGTCAAAAGTATAGTTTTAAAGGGTCAAAAGACGTGCCCACAACTTGAAAAAGTTCAATGTGCTCCATATATTTCGATTTCAGTATAATAAATTTTCATTTTGATTTTGATTAAAAACGAAATTCGTGATTTATTTGTATACATTCTAACGGCACAGAATAACAATAAGAAATTGGAGCAACCATCCCAAAGATATATTAAAAAGATGTGCATTTTTTCTAAGACAAAGCCTTAGCCCACTCAGCTACTGGAAGGAGAGACTACTGTCCATAGGACTTATAATTTACTGTAAAGTATTGTTGACTATTAGATTATGAAAGGAGTTGGGGATGTCCATCCGTCTCTGAAATCTTACAACAAGGACGCAGAAATTTCGTACAAACATAAGCTTTTCCAGATTATATACATTTTTCTAATTATTTCTGGGTGCAAAATATTCCTTTGCATTAATTTCTTTAAACATTTGTGTTACTTTTATGTAATTTTAACTTCTTAGGTACATTTTATAGCTGAGAGATTTTTAACGATTGTGTTGATGTGACATGTGGCACCACAGAAAGTACGAAAACCTACGTACGGATACTAGAACTTTCAATGGTCAAGCTGAAATTTTACAACTACAGACACACGAACAATCATGACTAAGTCGGCTAAGATTTTGATGCTGATCAAAAAATTTATATACTTTGAAGGGGCTTCTGTAACAAACGGAGAAGCAAACTTAGTATTAGATCACACGCAGGTGGAGGGTTCAAAAATCTTTTGTCTAAATTCCAAAACTATTACCAAAGCTTACAAAAAAAAAAATGTTCCCCTGCTCGTAAATATTGAGGGTATTGTGATTATTACGAGAATGCCATTTTATTAGTAGAATTAATTTATGTACTCACCGTTACTTGATACCAACCAAATGCGCTGGATGGTAATTTGCGTATCATACTTAATTTGCCTTTTGGTATAGGTGAACCTTTGCGACGTGGCATTGGATTCGGTCGTTCTTCCATCTGTAAGGCAGGCGACAAGAACAATTTTTCACATTAAAACAATTTTGTATTGTTGAAAAAAATTTTCCTCTAAACTTACTCCACCGTCCATATCTTCATCATCCTCAAGTCGCGTTCGTATTGCAATCTCCGCCATACGACTTTTAAGACCACGATTGGGTTGCAATTGCGACGGCTTAAAGCTAACTCTACGAGTATTATTACGTTCTTTTTTTCTACCGCTGTCTTCGCGATCATCGTGTTCTGAAAATTTGTCTTATAACAAAATATTTTGAGGAAATTTCACAACCACTCACCATTTTGATAATCATTATATGAATTGTAGCGGGATCCCCCGCTATTATAGTTGGGTCGTTGAAAATTTCTCGGTTTAGGCATACTTTAAAAAATTGCTAAGAAGAAATCACAATTTCTTGATTTAACTAGTTAAAACGAAGATAACTATATGCTTCGGCAATTTTCTTTCCTCTTTCTCAATCAGGGTACAATTATTACCCGTATTAATTTAACAAATCAGCATAAAACGAGACAACGAACTGAAATAGAACAGCTAAAATATGGCAACATTTGTGTATTTTAATAAGATGTGTGAAGTTAAAAAGTTTTTAAAAGTTATTATTCTCTGAGAGAAAAGAAGGAAAGAGAGAAAAAAATGAGAATCAGAGCACTCCCTCTATACTATAGATGGTGCTACCAGGCCATGTTTCTAACTTTTTAACTTCACGCTTTACGTATTATCACCTTTTTAAAGTTGGAATTACTCTCTCCTCTGATTCTCATTTTTTTTAAAACTTTTTAAAACTTTTTAACTTCACATACGTGGGTTTTATTAGGGAGAGAAAAAATAGCTGACATCTGAAAAAAAAAAAATTATAGCTTCTAACCATATCGAAGGTAATGACTAATTTACTAGTAAGAAGTTACATCAAATCAGCTGGGCTAGATAATAAAAATAAATGGAAATTAGAAAAAACAAAATAAACGAAAATATGTAGGCTTTGCTTTAACTACTTTAATCAACCCTGTTATTTGAACCCAATATTATCAACCAAATCATATATTTTTTCATTGAATATATCTACGTTGTAAAGTAGATGTTTTAGAAAATATTAACGACGAAAATTGCAAAAAAAAAATCTACCAAAAGAAGTAAAAATATACAAAGTAATATTAAAGAATTAAATTTAAATTTAAAATGAAACATTGTTAGTATATTGTTGAAAGAAAAAAAAAAGCGACCTCATTCGAGGCCATTTTACAATGCAGTAGTTTTTTTTTAGCAGTTAGCGGTGAAAATGTCTTTACTCAAATTTACCTTTAATAGTTTTAATATAGAGGATTCAGTTAAGGGTGTGTATGTGTGTGTGTGTGTGTGTACGTATAATTTTATATATCCAGAAAACACGGAAATGAAATTTTTTCTGCAAATTGTGACAGTTTATAAAATTTCCTTTAAAAGAAAGTCGTAAAATTTTTATAAATATAAGAAAAAATATATAATCGGTTGAAATATTTGTGCGAAATAGGTTTTTATAATCAAAGAAAATATGCCCAATACAAAAAATATGTATTTTACAGTTGAGAAAATAGATTTTAATAAAAAATGAAAAATTATCATTACCCCTCGTATAAAATGATTTCAGCAAAGGTTGAGAACTTTTTCAATTTATGTTAATAAATTGATAGAAAAAAAAATATATATCTCCGTTAGTTGCGAAAAATTGATTGTGTGTAATTAGAATTTCAATTTTATTGATTTTTCCTCTTCGTAGCATTTTTTATAATGTATATTTTGCCCATTTATTCTAAACTACTAACACCAACACAACAACGAAGTAAGTTTTCACATTTCATACAAAATGCCTAAAGGCAGGCAATAAAAAGTTACAATTTATAAATGGCAACGAAAAAAAAAAGCAGAAGAAATCGTGATGTGAATTTTTTATGGAAATTCTTAACATATGTATATAGAAAAATAAACTACACATGTGTGAAAATTCCAGCTAACTAGCTTTATTTAGCTGGTTTAGTAAAGCGTGCATGTCTAAGCTTGTGTGTGTTTTGTTTATTTTGTAAAGATAAGGCGGAAGTTCTTGCAAAGGCTTGTGTTTAGAGGATAAACACAATAAAAATACAAAAACAAAAGAAAAAAAACCCCATTAGAATTACTGCCTTACATGTGCAGTTATACGAATTGTAAATATATGTATGTGTGTTTACGGCATGTTTATTAATGTACAAGCCAATCAAGTTGAACGTCTGCCAGATAAGTTCAGGGACATTATTTTACTGTAAAAATATTACACACACCAACATATATTTACACACACGCGTGTGCCTGTGTATATGAACGCGTGTTTGTTGGCAGTTTGTGATAAATTTATAAACAGTTATTTACAATATATCCTTGGTAGACATTGCAATCATTTCAAAGCAAAATGTCAGCACATGGAAATGCAAAGGTTAAATGTAGAAGTTTTAATTATGTGCGGTGTTTATAGGTTCTAAACGACAAATGCCACACCCACCTTTAATTATACCAATCGGTTCAGTAGGAAAATTGATTTCTTTTAACTATGTCCGTCTGTCTGTCCACATAAATTTGTGTGCAAGCTACTCGTTGTATTTTTTGAGATATTTTGATGAAATTTGAAACAAGGACATGTCTTAACTCAAGGAGAAACTTTATTGAAAATCCACCGAATTGAACCATTTTTAGAACCCCTCCCCATTTAACAACCTTTTATACTGGCAGTCTTTATGTCTATATGGCAAAAATTCGAAATTCTTGATATTTTTCAGCAAAAATTGGTGGGTTTCTCCATAATGTCTCCCTCTTATTAAATTTAATTAATATTTAGCGGATCTTATAAAAATGTCTAATTCCTCGCTTTTTCTAACGGAACTTAAAGAATTTCATTTTCAAAGAACTGTAAGATTCGTTACAAGGAGTGAATTTTGAATATTCGTCAAGAGTAAATTCTGTAAAATCTCTCAGAAGAATTTAGGGAGACAGTAAATTGTGTTAAATATCAAAGTTCTTTGACCGAAAATCTGTAGGATCTGTAGGTAGAAAAAGGAAAAGCCGTTAGAAAGTTTCTCTTCATATCCAATTCTTCTGTAACGATCTTCTTCATAATGATTATGTTGCTATTTCCCATTATGTAGTTAATTAATATGTAACGGTGGTTACAATGAATAAACATGGACGGCAGTGATAAGGAGGATAAAACGGCTAAAGTTAGCGATTCCAACGAATTGGTAACAATTCAAGCTAAGCCGCAGGAACATGAGTCTGGTGAAAAAGAGACGAAAAGAGGTAAAGAAAAATACAAGAAAAATTATGCTCGGATATATAAAAATATAACGATTGAAATGTTTTTTTTTTTTAGTGGAAGTGGCGGCTCAAGAAAAGTCGCCTAGCTGTTCATTGCGTCTTGGTAAATCAATTGGTAATGCGCCCAATAGTAGTTCGCCTTCACCGCATTTGTTTAAAAATTCCAAATTGCAACTAGCCGGCGAATTGAGCGATGATGGGAAAAAGAGTGGCGGTGAAGATGAAATAAATAGTATTACGCAGAGTATATGTTCTTTGGCAGCCGCTTCAAAAGATTTACTAAAAGCCAAAGAACCTATACGTGTCGGTTTCTATGATATTGAACGGACCATCGGTAAGGGTAATTTTGCGGTAGTGAAATTAGCACGTCATCGGATTACAAAAAATGAGGTGAAAAATTTTTGTGAAAATATTATGAAAAAAACAAAATTGATTTAATTTTTATGTAAAAACAAATAATATTAGGTGGCCATTAAAATTATTGACAAATCACAATTGGATATGACGAATTTGCAGAAGGTTTATCGCGAAGTGGAAATTATGAAACGTTTAAATCATCCACACATTATTAAATTATATCAGGTGAGCGAGGAAGAGCTTAAAGGGAACGGTTTATTTGTTACAGTTATACTCTTTATTCTATTTAGGTTATGGAAACTAAAAATATGATATATATAGTGTCCGAGTATGCCAGTCAGGGTGAAATTTTTGGTAAGTATTTAAGGAAATATATTTTTGTACCCTACACATAAAATAAAGGGTATACTAAGTTTGTCATGCTATTTGCAACATTCTGAAGGAGACCTTAAGGATCTTACAAAGTATATATATTCTTGATCAGAATCAAAAACTGAGTTAATCTAGACATGTATGTCCGTGTGTCCGTCTGTTTTTAGCGTAATAATCGTATATGCCGATTGCTATTTAAATTGGGGTAAAATCGGTCAAAAGCCACGCCCACAATCGACAAAAATCTACTCATTTGCCATAAAAATTAAGCTATAACATTGAAATTTGGTACACACAATTATAATTATATCATCCATCGATATGCCCACAATAGGTGTGATCGAACAACAAGCACGCCCACAATTGACAAAAATCTATATATCTGCCACAACAATTGACCTATGAACTTGAAATTTGGTATGCTTATGTGTAATTAACCCATCCATTGAAGTGCCAAAAATGGGTGTGGTCGGTTAACGAAAACGCTCACAATTTACAAAACTATACTCAGCGCACAATTCGTCTTGCAAGCTTATACGGAATACAAACACTTTTAGAGGGCGTAATCATATACCTCCCACGTCCATAATTTATACGTAATTGTGGATTGTATTTAAGATTTGACTTAAGCCGAATTTAGTTTTCATGTTTTTATTGTATTTTTTGCAGACCAAGGATACCTTCGATTAAAATAATTCTTCTTCTTGTTTTTTAGATTACATAGCCAAATATGGACGTATGTCGGAGACTGCTGCACGTTTTAAATTTTGGCAAATTCTCTCCGCGGTAGATTATTGTCATAAAAAAGGAATTGTCCACAGAGATCTTAAGGTCTGTTAAACAATATGTCACTTAACCATAAATGCATCAGTAATGATTTCGTTTATAGGCTGAAAATCTTTTATTGGACAATAACATGAATATCAAAATTGCCGATTTCGGTTTTTCAAATCATTTTAAAAAGGGCGAATTGTTGGCCACCTGGTGTGGTTCACCACCGTATGCTGCACCGGAAGTATTTGAAGGTAAACAATATACTGGACCTGAAATTGATATATGGGTGAGTAGAGATGCGATAAATATTCAAAAAGTTTTTCAAAATTTTTTGAATGATTTTAATTTCTTTTAAATTTTAGTCTCTGGGTGTGGTTCTTTATGTGTTGGTTTGTGGAGCTTTACCATTCGATGGCTCAACTTTACAAAGCTTAAGAGATCGCGTTCTGTCGGGACGCTTTCGTATACCCTTCTTCATGTCTTCAGGTTTACTTTTGCGCCAATTTCTTTCTTAATTGTAACTAAATTTTTGATTTTGTTAAATCCAGAATGCGAACACTTGATACGACGCATGTTAGTTTTGGAACCGACTCGACGTTATAGTATTGAACAAATTAAGCGGCACTGTTGGATGTGTCCGGAAATTTTAGAATTATCCAATATAGCAAAATTCAATGTGAATATGGACGGCACTACAAATATTGAAGCGAACGATGATATATTGCGTATAATGTCCGAATTTGCGGGCATATCACCGGAAAAGACAAGGGCCAGCCTAAAGAAGAACAGTTACGATCATGTGGCCGCCATTTATTTACTATTACAAGATCGCGTCTACAATAAAAAGATGAGTCAGGAGAAGCATGCTGCGGGCATGACTTGTAGTAGCACATCACTGCCAAAGCACGCTAACAGCACCAAGCCGCAACTTACTTTAACAGCAGCTTTATCTACAACTACTGCGGCTGCGGCTCCTTCCCAAGCCGCCGCCGCTACCCATTATGCCTCTAAGGTTTTATATAAACAACATAAATTAACACCAATCAATAACAACACCAACACTAACACCACCAACACCCCCACCAGCACCAGTACTATGGACCATAAGCGTTTAAAGGCCAATCATTTAATGCTTAATGAAGATCAGAGTCTTGTTAATGGCAGATTGGGAAGCCTAAGCAAAGATTATCAAACACTTGTCAACAAGCTAAGTCGTCAAACATTGTTAAGTGAACGCAACAGTACTAGTGGAGGTGGTGGTGGTGGTGGTTGCAGTTTAAAAAATCCCTCAGCTGATGATCGTTTCAAAGGTTTGTTGGTGAATCATCAGGCTGGTGGTGATCTATATAAAAATCACAATAATAATAATAATAATAATAACAAAACCAACAATAACAATAACAATAATAATAACAACACGGAAAAGGTTGTGGGACGTTTAAGTCGTCACAATTTATGTACTAGCCAAAGGCCCATCAGCTGTTCAACTACTTACACTATAGACAATAATAAATTATCGACATCGAATCTAAATTGCCGCGATCTACTTGCTTCGCAGCAACGACTGAATGGTCCTGGGCCGGGGGCTGGAGGAGGATTTCAACGGCGCGCTAATGGCGGGGAGGATTTACGTTTTTTACGCGCCACCCCCATACATCATAATATCGAGGAGAGTATACTTAAGCAAAGTTCCGAAGACTGTCGACTCTTGTTGCAGAGGGCTACCGCCATATCTGAAATGAAAAAACCGTATAAAGCGCATATTAGCCCATCCATGAAAACAACATCAATGGCAACAGCTTTAGAACAAACAGCAATAAACAGACGCCAGAGATCTGATACCAAATTGAATGATACAAAAACTTTATCAAGTTCGACCAGTTTTGATTCATCGTCATTGGTAGAACAAAGTAATACGTTTCGTTATAAAATGTCGGTAGAGGCTACTCGACTATTTCAAACATTACAGGAATCACCATTGCCTTTGGAGGTAAGTGGATTGGATGGTTCGGTCGCTCGAAGATGTTGAACAATCAATTTAATGCATCCGTTTATAATGAAATTTCTCGCATAGCTCTACAATAGTATTGTAGTAAACGTAGTGAAACAGATATTAGTATAAAAATCAAGTATAAATTTTTTACTAATCTACATGAGATGGGGTATCAAGTAAAAAAATAGAGCAGAATGATAAAAATGAAATTTCTTCAATGTGGGCATCAAAAGAAAAGGGTTTCACAAGTTGAAGTTGGGCGTACTAAATTCAAAATGCTCGGGGACCTATTTCTATTTACCTATCTATTTCATCAAAATCAAGACCTATGATATGGGTTCCAAATAGTAGGGCTTGCTGAGTAGAATGCCTTCAGCTATGTGACATAATTTTAAATCAAATCATAATAATTTATTAATAAAATGTTTTTCTTTAGAAATCAGATTCAAAAGAATGCTCAAAGGCCAAATCCAATTCGGTCCTTGATACTAGTTGTAATCGGAAAGCCAAAATGAGTGATGTGGCATCAAATCAAGGACCAATTAAAGGACATTATAACGGGTAAGAGAGCCATTTAACCCACTGCGAGCCAGATAATCTATATTACGCTAAAGGCCGTAATTAATTAAATTGTATGCTTTTGTGGCCACCTTTTTAGGGGTAATGGTACCGCTGTAATCGCCACAGCAATAACAAATGATTCTGGTAAAAAGGTATCGAAGCAGGGAAGTAGCTCCACCAGTACAGATGAAGGTTGTGAAACAGATATGGGCAACGACACGAAAGGTTCGAATTTCATTAACATTCGTAAATAATTTTTTGGATGACTTTCTGTTCCATTCTTTATAGATACTTCACAATCTACGATGGATTTACGTAATCAACGTATAAAATCGTTTGCAAGCAGTAGTTCCTCCAGCGGTGTCATTGGCAGCTATTCAAAAAGTTTATCGCAAAATTTAAGTCGCAGTTCATCGAAGAGTAATTGCTCCACGTATGAGAGCATTGATTTTAATTTAGTCACCAGCATTGATATGGCGGGAAGTTTGCCATCATGTGCCAGCAATTCAACTTTGGCGCCAAATGCTTCTGGCGTTACATCGGATAACTCATCAGATCGTTCAGTTTATAATAGCAATAATTCGTGCATGTATATGACACCGTCAATAACTAGTACCAGCTCAATGCTGTCAACTAAATCAACGCCATATAAAGAGAAACGTTCACCCATACATTTTAGGTGAGTGAAAACGATAAGGAGAGGCAGAGAGTGTAATTATTAATTAAGCATAATTATTTATAGAGATGGTCGTCGTGCTAGCGATGGTTTGGTAGCTCAAGGTTTAATGGGTGCTACAGGGGCTTTGCATAATGGCTCCTCATGTGGCAACCACCGTTATGATGTTCATAAACGTAACGGCTGGCTGGAGTTGCAACAACTGCAACGTGAAGCTATTTTATTAAAGAATAAATTTCGTTCCAATTTACCCCTAGAGGAGCTTAATAATTGTCAATTTCCTCAAGGTCAATTCTATACATTAGCGAATCGTTTTCCTTTGGAACTGCAACAACAACAACAACAACAACAACATCAACAACAACATCAACAACAACAACAGCAGCAGCATTCGTCCTATGTTCAAGGACATGGACAGAGTCCAGCAACCGCTGGCGTAGCAGTAGAGAATTATGCTGATAAAAATAATAGCATTCATCCTTCCCTTATACACTATCTAAGGTTAGAGCATGGTGGTCATCCGTATATGGCAAGTGTAGCGCGTCATGACACGTCTGGTGCAATGTGCCATCAATTAGGTGGCACAAATGCTATGGTACCGTTACAGAAGCCACCCTTACAACAGCAATTGTTGCAGCATCGTTTATTACAACAAAAACGGCAACTATTCCAAAAGCAATACGCTTTAGAGTCTCATTTAAATCGACATCAGCATCACCTGTTAAGACAGCATGGCTATAAAATGTCTCACCATCCAGCTGTAATACCAATTGGAAACGTTATGTCACCCTCTATGGCGGGACGACAGTCTCAAGGAAATTTTCTTGATTTTAGTTTAATGGAGAATCATGGGAAATATCATCGTTATCATGGGCCTCATGCTGCCCATCAATCAAATGTATCCACGCCCACTCCGGTATTGACTCCAATGGGTGTTTATCCGGGTCATATGATGGCTGGGGCGGCCGAAGTGGTAGGGGGTGGAGGAGGAATGCATAGTAATTTTATGAAAACCACTTACATTAAACAACAAACGGGTGATGTGGCTGTTTTGGCGTTGCCACATAATAAAAGTCCCCGTTTAAGCAGACAATTGTCAGAGAATTGGTCGGCTGGACACAAGGGCATATCCCCTGTACAGCTGGTAATGGAAAATGGCAGCCGCAGCTCAATAGCCACGAACTCATCAGGACCGGCCACTCCCTCACATGCTTATCATGTAATTGTTAGCCACCCTTCTACGCTTTTCTTGTATCGCAATTATTAAAGTTTTTTTTTTTTTTGTTTGCTTGCCTTCTCTCTCTCTTTCTCTTTTCCTTTACTCGCTAATTGAAAAAAAATTATTTTCCCTATTTTTTTGTAGCCAGCACAAACATCATCATCATCATCTTCATCATCATTATTATTACAAACAAAATTGCCATCATCCACCTCGCTTACGTCCAATGGTTTAAAAACTACATCAGCACTGCCACTAACATTATCATCATCCAGCATCAGCACAAGCACAGCTACTCTATTTACACCTACCACCTGGCAAACGGTCATCAAGCCGCTTAGTGAAAGTCCTATACTTGAATTAGCCGAACATCTTGAATCGGTATAAAGTGAAAGAAAGTAAAGAAAAAAAAAAAAAATAAAAACGAAAATAGAGTGATTCCTAAAGAAAACGTTGTAAAATTTACGAGCACATAACATTTCTTCAAATCATTTTTAGCACGTTTTCCTCTCAACATAAAAAACAAACAAACAATTTATACACAACATAATAATAAAATAACAATAAAATAATAAAAAAAAAATATATCTTGTAATCCACACAAATACATTCTACATCAATCCATAGATAATCAATTTACAGTTAGTTAAAAAGCAAGAGAAACAAAAACTAAATGTATAAGTGTAACAATTAATAAACTGAATTGAGAAGGAGATAAATAGATAGACATACCATAAAACAGTTGAATTACATAGAATAGCGATTGTAATTAGAGAATTGTTTGTGTAGAAAAGTAAGAATAGTAGAAAGAAAGGACTCTCTCTCTCTCTCACTCTGCTTTCTACACACAGAACTCTCTGAATATAACCACAAACAGTATTGCCATATTTGAATGTTTTAAAATTTTTTTTTTTATATAGTAAAAAAACACTCTCTCACTATAATCGTAACGGTAAACAGTGCAATGGTTGAGTTTTTAGAGTGTTTTTCTTTTTATATGACACGAAAAAAAAAAAACACATACATACATACATATTATGAATTATACATATTATATAACTAACGAAACTAAACCAAACTATAAAACAATATTCAAATAGTAATTAAATATTTCTAAAAAGAAAATATAAAAAAAAGAAAAAGAAAATTTGTTTCTCGCCCGTTCCTTATAAATAAAACATAATTGGTTTGGATTATCAGAGATTTCCTTTTTTCCGTTGTTGTGATAGAATTAAAAATTGGCTAATAATAAAAAGAAATATTCACAGAATAAATTGTAACGATAACGATAACAATAATTATTTATACATATTGAATATGAAAGAATACAAATACAAATATAAATACAAATACAACAATTATTCATAAAATGCATTTATATACATTCCTTATATATATAAAAATTATACAAAAAAAAATTAAATTCATTGATATAAACTATAATTAAAAAATATGCGATATAAAAAAATTTAATAAATTATAATACAATGCATTGAAACGAAGTGAATTATTAATATGTAATCAAATTACGAATAAAGTAAAGAAGAAGAAGAAAATAAATATTGAGCAACTGTGTAATAAAGTCAACTATGGTTCTAATCAATTTCATTAAAGTGTGTACTTTTAATTGGTTGTTACAAACGTCGTAGCAAACTTAGGAACTTCTTATGTGAAAAACAAGTAAGGAAACTATATTTGGCTTAGACTAAATCTTAAATACATTCCACACCTACACCCAAAAGGTAGGCGTGGTAGGTATATGATTACCCCCTCTTATTGTATCAGCTAGCAAGTCGAGTTTTACGTTGAGTAAGTTTTTTTTTTTAAATTGTGGACGTATCTGTTATTCGACCACGCCCATTTTTGGCACATTGATGGATGGGATAATTTTAGATATGCATACCAAATTTCAAGTTCATAGGCCAATTTTTGTAGCAGATAAATAGACTTTTGTTGATTGTGGGCGTGTCTGTTATCCATACTGTGTTACCGTGCCCATTTTTTGCATAATTATAAATATGTGTACCAAATTCCAACTTTATAGCTCAATTTTTATGGCAGATAAATAGATTTGAGTTGATAGTGGGCGTGATTCTTGACCGATTCTGCACAATATCTTAAATTTTGATCGTGAGAATGCTAAAAACATGCAGATATGAGGATGTAGGGGCAAGATCTTCTTTTGAGTATTACAAATATAATGACAAACCCCTATTTTATGGGTTTTTTTTTCATAATTTCTTAAAAAAAAAAAACCAAATAACATTTATAAAAAATTTAATAAACTCTTTATTAAATCACATTAAATTCCATTCAATAGTCCTTACTGTTCTAGAAATGCACTATAGTTACAGTAAATTAAGAGCTTATAGATACTTCAATTAAAAGAGAGAGAGAGAGAGAGAGAGAAGTCTAACTATTATTAATAAACGATAATTTTGAAGATACAGGCTTAAGACCTTTCTTTTTCTCCCCCCTACCTTTATGACACTTTAACAATTCCCAATACGCTTGCCGGTATTCAGTAGATATCATCACATATGTAATAGGGTTAATACATGTCGTTAAATATATTAATAAATAACTGCTTATATTTAAGAAATGACTTTGATTGGTTATTTTCCAAATTTTCAATATAGTTATGGGTAAATAACATATCACAAAGGATACGAATATAGTAAAAATCATAATTAGAAGATGACGATCCTTTTGACTCATACGTCCAGGGTAGATAGAAGATGCATTCGATGTATTACACATAGAACTATAATTGCCACGTGAATGGAAACGTGTCAACGATGCATGCACTGAATTTCTGCGTACCTTTGGATAACGTCTAGAATGATTAAAATCGATTTGTGGAGAAAAAGAAGAAAGGCTTGAGAAACATTTAGATATCATATCGAGTAGTAGTAGGGTTAGTGGAGTTTTAGATGATTTCGATAAACAAAGTGAAATTTTTAATAAAACATATTAGAAACGCATGATGAATAAACAAAGAAAACATTTTCAATGATAATAATTGATAACTTATATAAGAGTTAATTGGAGCCAATAAACAGCAAATATTTTGTAATAATTTCTTAAAAATATTTTTTATACATTTCACCAAAAAGAGAACTCCTAAAAATATTGTAGATCTATCATTTACTATATCCATTGATTTAAATCGCTTTCTAAATCAAATTGTTCGTCGGTCCAGGTATATTTTTTTTTTTTTGTTTAATCTAGAGACTGAAGTCCAAAGTAAATATTTCAATGAAAAACAGTCAAAACATATGTTAAAGAAAAAAAATTGTTCAATCGAATCCCTCCCACATTCCTTTCAGTAGTTAAGTGGGCCAAGGTTTTGTCTTGTCCTTGTACCTGCTGTAACAGCTGTGTACGAAATAATGAGAGACTTTTTCAGTTGAAATATGAACTCAGGTGTCGCATTGGATTGGTAACCCACCGAGAGTTAAGAATATTTCCATGAAAGTCGAGGTTAGTTCGACCAGCGAATGAGCATTTAAGCCATTCATTATTATTATTATTATTACCCCTCCCATATTTTATATAATAAGTTTTTCGTATGATAAAAATTTGTAAAAATCAATAATTTTTTTTTTACCAAAAGTTGGTGAAAAATAGTTATTGTGTAATAAATTTGAATTCAAATGAAATATTTTTGATATAATAATAATAATAAATCTTAATATATTTTAACAAGTATTTGAATAAATTTAAAAACACTTACCCCACAATTATTTGATGAATATTCTTATTATTATCATTGTTTAAAGCATGTTCCGTAACAAACTGCCGACAAAAGAAAAATTATGAAAAAAAATTAAAAAAAGATTATATTAGGCGTTTGCCAAATCTAAAAGCCCCACCATCATTACGCATAGATTTGTTATGTAGTGAAATTTATTAATATGTATTCAAAAATGTATTCCAAAGGAATCATTTAGCGTACACGTACAAGTTCCCTTTATACACATTTTAAAAGCAAATGATAGGTATCTTCTTTTTCATATAACTCCCTTATGGCTTGTCCTATTTCCTTTATTCATATACCGTTAGAATGTTCAATAGAAGGACTAATTTTGATTTTTTTTCAAATCAATGTTTTTCTTTACTAGTATCGAAATGTAAAGCCTAGCTGAATTTGGCAAAGTTTCTTAGAGACCGTCTGCGGACCTATTTTGCCCATTTGTAATATAGAAACCAAAAATTTTCATTTTTCGAAACCGTGGGGATATAACAAGTATAGATTTCAAGGTTACAATGTCATGGTGAGCCCGTCGGATTTAGTAATACCAAAATGTAAACAAGCTCGTAAATGATGTATACTAAATTCCAGTTCAATATCTTAATCTTTATGTCTTATTTAAGTTTCAAACAAACCCTACATAAACATTTTAATGGTGGATATAAAAATTATATAAAAAAAACAATCTCTACTCACTCCATTATTATGATTTGTTAAGTGATCAACGGTATTCTCTACATTTATATGAGATTTTGATTCATATGAAATCGGTATATTATCCAGAGAACAACCGTCATCAATATATTTTAAATTCTCTTCAACTGAAAAGGCAGATACAGGGTCCGCAGCCTTCGAGATTTGTGGTACAGATTTGCTAATACGCAGAAGTATACGTGGAGCTGTATCTTTATAACGTAAAGGTGGTGGTTCGTGGGTTTTGAAGGTTGCTTGACGCACCACACAAAATATACGCGTATAACAAAACACAATACAAACGCAGGGTATAAAGAAAGCCAACGCGAATAGAAATTCTTTGGGTGAATGATTATCTTTATCAGGTAGTATGGAACACGAACCGATATTTACATCTAAACCGAATTTACCCCAAATACCGCGCCAAGTGGGCATCATAATGGCAAAAGCCAACAGCCAAGTGCTTAAAATCATTCCATACAAATAGCGACGTTGATAAATTCTGTAAAAATACCCAAAAGTTATAATCTATAATATGTACCACATTTAGTTTCGGTTATAAATAACTTTAAATACTCTTTCCGGAGGGCTATAATTTATAAAACTTGATTACAACACAATCAGCGATCACTTGATTGCTTAATAATTTTTTAAAATACTATATAAAACTCACCTGGCATAAGATCGGGGATGAACTATTATAATATAACGGTTAATAGTTATCAACGATACCATAAATAATGATACGGCCAATAAACCATAACGCATTAAAGGAAATAGACGACACAGTAATTCACCGTGTATCCAAGAGCGTCTTAAAAATGTTGAAGCAGCCAATGGTAGATTAAAACAATCGAATAATAAATCAGCCAAAGATAAATTGATTATAAAAACTGCTGTAGAATTGCGATTCTATTGAAGAGAATTTTAATTTGTTTAAATTAAAAACAATAATTAATTAATTCATTAACCAACTCACTCTCTTGCCTCTGCTTAAGGCTAAAATGGTTAAAATATTACCCGGCACTCCCAATGCAATGAATATGATGCAAGTGATAGCTGCAAACTGTAATAATTCGTTACTATAACCATTGAATAATTCGTTGGACATTTTCATAGTTTTATTTAATACACCATTTGAACTGGACATGTTGTTTACAAGGTAAACTGTAATAAAATAATAATTTGAAAATGATTATTTATTATTCAGTATGATTATTAAATAATTGATATAGAAAATAAAATATTTGTTAAAGTCAAGTTCAATGTAAGTAAAGTGGGCATAGAAAGAATTACAAATAAAGTTTTTTTTTTACATTTTTAAACCTAAAATCTATCACAACTAATAAAACCTTTTATGAATTTATCTACCTATGCGTCCCTTCATGTATTGTAATGTTTAACCTGTTTATCCCCAGACTAGACTAATTCGGAATTCCTTGTTTTTTTATTATAAAACCAATCACTCAGAAGATGCCTGCTATACATGAAAAAACGGCGAAGGGATTACAGATAGGGAATAGAGTAAGGAGGCAACAAAACATTGAGAAAGACTTCAGGTGGTAAATTGTTGCACCGGCGAGCAGAATGGTTAAAGAACCAACAGTGTTGGTAATATGTTACCTCCGGTAATCAAGCACCTTACCTGACAAATTGGCAAATTTTATCTTATTAAAAAATGTATGACCGTGAGGGTTCTAGACAACAGACCAATACACGGACGCACCGATGTACATTGCGAGATCGATTCTTACTTTGATAATGATCAAGAATGTATATTCTTTTTGACGCCTCTCTTTGGGTGAGTCAAACCTAGTATACCGTTATGTATGAAAGGCATAAAAATTCGTATTCGATATCATTTAAAAACACAATTTTTTTTCTTGGCCAAGATTGGTCCGCTTTTAACAGTTCATCTCTTACATTCTCTTAAACTCTTTATAGGATACTTTTGATTATAAATCAATTGTGTTTAAAGTACACTTACGCACACTATTAAATATATAAAAACTTATTTAAACTCTAAGTATTCATAAATTAATCTCTCGCCATATACCTCAGGCAGTACAGCAAAAAGTTAATGTAATTTATCCCCAAAAAAAAATCTATATAAAACCAAACATTAATGAATTAATACACGATAATATATTTTTCACTTTTCTTTTCTTTAAAATTTAATTCTTATTCCAGCAAAAGTTCAATTTGTACTAAAAAAAAAAAAGTGTTCTTCTCTGTAAAAGAAAACGAAAACAATTGATCGCCAGAGCACAGAAACCAAAATAACGCACGATTTTTCACCAAATGTTGTTTTAGTTTAGTTGTTATTGTTTTCGTTAATATTATTTTGTAAAAAAAAAAATGTAACGTACGCGTCTGTATATACACAAACATCTATATATATATAGAAGACGTAACAATACAATACAATACCTATTGACTTGATCATGATAATTATACCCTGCATCACTTATGCCAACTTGTGGCAGAGGGTATATTAAGTTTGTGAGAATGTTTATAACATCTAAACGACAAATGCCATACGCACCTACAATTATACTGATCGACTCAGAATCAAAATCTGAATCAATTTGATGTCCGTCTGTCTGTCCATGTACATTTGTACGTCAACTACAGGTGGCATTTTTTGATATATTTCAATGAAACAATAAGTAGTCTTATTGCAAATGGATCGAAACGGACCATTTTTAAAACCCCTCCCCATATAAAGGAAGTCTTTATATGGCCTAAAATTTCAATTATTAATATTTTTCGACAATATTTTGGTACAAAATAGTTAAATAACTAAATAATAGATTGTATCAAATTTAGACCCAATAGGACCATTTAGAGAACCCCTTTCCATAATGACTTATACGGCACTGTCTCTCATTTACTGCATAATTTGTGTAACTAAGTGGTGTAGGGTATTAAATGGTCGGGCTTGATCTACTATAACATTTTCTTTCGTTTTTCTTTAAGATTTGTTTACAATTTCCATAAATACTCTTTGTAATTGTTATTGTTGTAATATGTATTTCATAACAGAGAGATTGATGGAGTTTGCACTGTAACAGGACAAATGACTACTTATTAATAGAGTTCGTTCAAAAAAAATAAACAAAAATACTAAATACTAAAAAGAGGATAAACAGGATAGAATTAACTAATAATGAAACAAGTCCCAGGACTAAAGATTACGGATTAAGTTGTATTTTTATTACAAATCTTGCAAGGTTAGGTACTAACTAAACATATAAAAAAACTAAATTCGGCTTAAGTCACATCTTAAGTACCTTCTAACACCTTCTACGTAATGGGCGTGGCATGTACCTGATAGCGCCCTCTACTAGTATATAACATATGTTTATTATTTCTAACACACAAGTGAAGTTTTACGTAGAAATGGGCTTTTTATAAATTGCTATTCAACCACGCCCATACTTGAAACATCTAAGAATGAGATAATTATAAATGAGAATATAAAATTTCAACTTTACAGCGAAATTTTTGTGGCATATAAATAAATAATATATCGATTGTGGGCGTGGTTGTTGATCGATTTTGCTCAATGTAAATAGTGATCTACGTTTAATGTATGTATAAAATTTCTAATATTTACATCTGAAAATGCAACAGGCAGACATGCGGACGAACAAGTCTGGATGGATTCAAATTTTAATGCTAATACATTATGGGGTCTCTGACGTCTCTTTCCGAATGTTGAAAATGGAATGATAAACTTAGTGTTCCTACACCCATTTTATATGAAGGGTATAAAAATTTAAAAACTGTACTTATGTGAATCATAGTTTAATACTAGGAGCCTAAAATTCGTCTTAATCCACCCGCAAACTTTTGAATTCTTATATTTTTTTAGTTTTATTTTTCCTATAAGTAGTTTTTACTTTCAACGAGACCATAAATTTTATTGCGTGAATGTCTGTACATATGTATGTACGTATGGACGTATATTGTTAATGGGAAGAAAACAAATCGCGTGCTGCTGGAACGTGTGTGTTTGCTTAGCGTTCTAATTCTAAAACTTTTCATTTTGAAATATATATCATAACAAAAGAGAAAAATCTGTACAATTAGGGTTAACCCGATCGAATATATAAATGTCTCTGTTTAGTTGAAATTGTGCCAAACATTGTCTGATCCTCATATAAAAAATGATAAAAATCAAATAGACTTTATGGAGACAAATTGAATAGATTGTGTTCTATAGTTATACCGTTTGAATTTGATAGATAATGTTAAAGAAATTATAATTTTTTTTAATTCTTCTTAATCGTTTTATAGCTTTATTAAAAATTGAATTGAAAAAATTTTAATTTATATCTGCATTTCAAATGAATTTTCTTCGGCCACATAAAATTATAAAATATTAGCTTTTTTTAGATTTATTACAGTTGGAAATTGTGCCGAGTACCAAGTGTATATTTTCACTATTGTGCATTATTATAACACTTCAAGTTAATTACACCAAAGTCGCTATTGTTATTGTTGTTGTTGTTGTTTTTAATAAACAATATTTTCTTTTATTGTACAATTAACCGTGAATGAGAGATTAAATGATGAAATGAATCATTAATTATATTACCAAAAAGGTGAAAATTTTATAATGGGTCAAACTTCCTCTATGTAATACCCTATACTTGGTAGCGATTCTAAATAGTTATTATAAGTTCATAGTATTGTTTATGTTTTAGTTAGTTTTATAAGTGAGACCATTACATATTACGGGGTTTTCAATAACAACATAACAATTTTGTATTTTAATACGAACGTACATTTAAATATTTTTCAAGATCTGTTTAAGCAAAACGTCAGTCAAGGTTAATATTTTTATTATGGTGAAGTTCGCCAATAAGAAACGTTTGGAAATAGTTAAAAATGAGTATCGTAATGGTCAGAATTTTAAGAGCGCTTAGTCCAATCGCTTCATTATAGTTAATAAAATTCGTTACCATGCCATGTTAAATGTAATATGTATACTGTATCTGAAATAAATTTCAGCTTAATATCTCATTTATTCTATATTTTATTTATATATAAAATTGTTACGTCCTTATTGAAATACCTTATACTGGCTACTGTGGCTATTCCAACCTTACAATATAAACTTTACAGTCGAATTAGATTTTTAAGGTTGATATAGAATTTATATATTAATAAATATGAAAATGGGTGGATGTATATAACAGCTACGCCTAGGTTTTTTTAGATAAATTCTATTTCATGTCTGTCTGTACGTCTGTCCTCGTTGTTGTGTGTAGGTAATCACTCTCCAGGATAAATTTTTTAAGTAAATTTTCTATATGATCTATATAGTACAGAAGATATATTAACATAATTTATACTTATCGGAAAGCTGCGATGCAACGATGGTGGGTATTAAAGATTTGATCTCAGCCAAAATATAGCTTTTTTGTGTGTGTTTTTATTATTATTGTTGTTGTTGTTGTATTATTATTATTGTACTATTGTTACGATTACGGTTTAATTGCCTTGACCTTGGTCATGATTATGTTAATGATTTCCATATAATGTGCATACGTGTGAACATATTTTATATGTAAGAATAAAGCGGAGAAAAGTCTTATCCGAATTATAGACTTTGTGAAAATGTTTGCAACGCCTGGAAGGAGGTCTTCAACGAAATTTAGTTTGTTTACTTGTTTTTTTTTTTTTAGAGTACATACATATATAAAAATTTGTATGATTGAATTATAGCAGAAGTTGAATAACCCTAGTTATCACATACATACATACATATAGTTTTTATACTCTCCATATAAGGTGAGGGATATATTAAATTGTCATACCGGTTGCAATATTTAGAAGTATGTGTGTCAGACACTCCACAAAGTATATATTCTTGTTTAGCATAACAACTTCATTTTGCCATATCCGTCCATGTGCCTATCTAACGGCACTTCCTATCCTATCCTACGACAGCAAATTAAGCAGAAATATAGGAATTTTTGTTTGCACGTAAGTTCCTATTTAAACTGTACAAAATCGGTTAAAATCCACGCCTACTATTGACAAAAATCTACCTATCAACCTTAAAAAATGAGATTATGAAGTTCACAGTTGATATATATTTATAATTACCCCATCTATCTATTTAATAATGTATCAAAAAAGGGCGTGGTTGAATTAAAAATACACTCACATTTTATAGGAAACCGCTTTTGACACAAAATCCGTTATTTTAGTTAAAACGATATACATAAAATATAGCGATCTCAAATGGATACCTGCCACACCCACTTCTTTTTATATAAATGTGGAGGTTGTTTCTAATTAAGATAAGCGAAATTTATTGTTTTTTATTTATACATATAATCATATAAGTGTGAGAATATTTTACTCATTCGCTCTAAATAAATAAGTTTTCTTTTTTTTTTCATCTATGAAAAAAAAAAAGGAAAAGCCTAGACAATTTATACACAAAACGCGTTAAACTGTTAAGTGGTTAAGTTGCAACACAAATACAACAACAACAACGCAGGCAATAAATATATGATTACTCTCACACCCATGGAGCGATATTGTCAGCAGCATTTCATCATATTCTCTGATTAAATTCATTTACTCTATAGATAGATAGGTGTCTCAGTTATAGAATTGAATAGATTAAACAGCATAGGTACATATGTGTACTTTCCACGTGTTAAACCAACCATGTACACGCACAGCTACTTATTTTACTCTCTTCAATGATCACAATTCACAACAGGCTTGTATGAGTGAAGAGAGTAAGGGAAAACGGTATTTGTTCTAGGCAGAGATGTCTAATATAGAGACGAGAGTGTCAAGTGCTCAAAATTTTTGGCTCAAGATTTTAGTTTCTCAATTTTTTTTATTCATATATTTCCCAATAATTTTATATGAAATTAATATGAATTTTGACTAAAATTAATTTAAACAAAAATATATATATAAAAATTTCATGTAAAATTAATGCATTTATTGAGAGAAATTATTGAATTTTTTTTTAAAGATCGACACTTCTATGAATGGCAACGTGACGATTTAGATATTACCCCCTAATTAAGAAACATTTTTAAAAACACCCCATACACGAGTTGTAGGTATCGAACACTCCGCAATAACAATAACGTATATTCCAACTGTGGGTGTAGCAGGTGTACAATACGCTCTTTTATAAATACTATACTATTATTATACCATGTAGGACGTGTTAAGTGAGGTAAAACCTCAAGGATTTGATTCTTGTAAATTGTGGGCGCTTTTGTTATTTGACTACGCCCATTTTATCATCACGGTACCATGTACATCATGAATGAGACGTTTATAAATATTTATATGAAATTTTAACTTTCGTTAGTTGTGGGCGTGGCACTTGATCGATTTTTATCCATTTTCAATCCCCTATAATAAGGGTCTATAAAAATAAAGCTTCGCTTCCACTTCTTTTTTATTTCTCTCCCCCATTATATGTATAAAATGCTCTCTTTATAATATTGAAGTTTGATTAGTCATTAATTTATACAATGTTGTATAGAGAGGGAGGGAGAGAGAGAGAGTGCATGTGGCAATGAAAATATATGTATGTACTCTGTTTGGATTCTGATGGGCAACCCCACTCCTCTGCCTTTTCAACATCTTATTTGTTTAATGTATGTGTGTATACATTAAGTTGTTGACTTTTGGTAGTTGTGTTTGCTGTGTATGTTTAGTGTTAACGTATAAATCCATATGTACAAATGCAAACAAAACGATCGTCATTATGGTGTTTGTTTGTTCGTTTGTGTTTATTTTACGCTCAATAAGTTTAAGTAAGAGTTATATTTGTTGTGTAGCAGATTGATAATGAAACTTGAATGCCCTTCCAATAAAGTTTGTCAAAAGATTACTGGCAAAGGCCACTTTAGGCTTTACATATAAAGATAAAGTTTACACTGGTTCTACAAAATGTACACTTTAGAGCACAGAGGTGTGAGTACTGAGACCAAATAAGATTTCAAAGTAAAGATTTGATATCATATTTTATTTTATTACAGTTATCAATAATGTTTTATAAAATTTTAAAATTGAATCTTTTAATGGGTTAACTTACTATGTATTGATTATGAACCATAAGCTCCCTTTATATTATAACTACTGAGCAAGAGAGAAAGAGAGTGTTCATCATAAATATATATTGAGTAACAAGTAAAAGAACGGAATAACAAACTCAGTGTACCACTTATCTTATGTAAAGCGTATAAAAAAGATGAAAAAATTGAGTTGTTTTTGTATGCTTAGTGGAGTGTCAGTTAACATGTACACACGTACATATTTTGTAGTTGTTATTGTTTTTGTTATTGTCGTATGCAATAAATATCGTTCATCATACAAAATACGATAATTTTCAATGGTTCGCAGGCAATCATTGCTTAAACTTTCCGGCATACACTGATAAATTATCAAACGAATCACACGCTCCGCTACCCAGCTACCAAACGCGCTAACTACTACTCAAAGTCATCAAACATTGTCAGTAGTACAGAATAAGTAAAATAAAATGTAATCAATATTGCCACATAATAATAATTAATATTTTTTTTAATTTTTTTGTGATTTTATCGAATTTCCGCTCTTGTGATTTTATGCTGAATAAAACAAATAAACAAAACAAAAAAAAAACAAGATTTTATTTTGAAATTTATCTTAAAAAAAATACATTTTCAACACAAAGTGTTTTTGTATGTGCTCATGTGATAATGTTAAATTAAATAAATTTTAATCATGGAAATATATAGTTGGCGTTTTTTATTAATGTGTGTCATGTACTTCATCTTAATACAAATCGTGTTACGAATTTATAATGCTTATATTAGCAGTTAAACGCAATAATAAGTAATTTTATGGATTTATAAAAAAATATTAAAAGAAAATTCTAAACTGCTATCAATCAAGATAAGTAGCATTTTTTTTAAGTGAGACTTGTTAGTACCATACCTGTGTGCATTGCTCAACATAACATTACTCTTGCTTCTTCTACACGTTATGTGAGAAGAGAAGCGACCAGAATATTAATAATAACTTATAATTTATAATGAAACGATAATTACAACAACAATAAAAACAATAACAAAACAAGCTGTATAACAAAAACTGTGCATTTCCTAAAACAGTAACCGCAACAACAACAGCAATAATAATACAAGGTAGGTACGGCATTTTTATTAAATCAAAAGAAAACAAAAACAAGAAAAGTATATTTGGCTTACGCTAAACCTTAAATACTCTTCACATGTATAAATAATTAGGGGGCGTGGCAGTTATATGATAACTTCCTTTTATAGTGTATGTATTATATATTAACTTATAAGTCAAGTTTTACCCTGAATGCGATTAAATGTAAATGTAAATTGTACGTGCACCTAATATCCATCCACGCCCATTTTTAGTATGTTTTACCATCGGAAGAGTATTAATAACAGGCAGATACAAGGTAGACATATCGACTTAGATTTTGACGCAGATTCGGAATATAAATACATTGTAGCGTCTTTACTGACACTTTAAGAATGTTGTAAATGGTATATCACTCATCACTAAGGTGTGAAGGGTATAAAAAATTCTCCATATATTATATATGAGCAATATTTTCGGTGATCAATTATTAGTGTACGTGTACAAAACAAACAACAATAAAGACATTACTCTACAGGTGTGTACAAAAAAACAGAATCTATGTATCATAATCCGTTACTTGCGTCGTCTCTCATTTATTCTTTAAGAGGAGAAACAAGTGTTTTCTTTTAAGGGGGTACCTTATTATCTCATCTCTGAGTATTTCATTGTTTCTGTGAATAACAAAAAAAAAAAAAACAAATGAATGTTAAGGTATTTTCATTAGTCATTGTGTTTACGAAAAAGAAAAAATACAATAAAAACAAATTCAATAACAAATAAATAAAAAAACAAACTGGTTAACACAACTTTTTACAAAATTAAAGCTTTGACTCATTCAACAATAATAACAACAACAATTGTAAAATATATATTACGTATGTAAGGGAATCGTTATAAAAAACAGAAATATTTACAAATAAATCGAGTGAGTGCAGAAAAAAACTGAAAATATTTATATGAAAAAAAAAAAAAAAATAAAGCGACTGATTAATAAAAACGAAATGTTTTTTTCGATTTTCTTTTGAAAAACGAAAAGTTGTTTTTCTATTACAAATTATTGCAATTATGTAGAGACAAAAACTATTAAGCAGACATACTTGCATTATTGACATATTTATACGTGATTAGGATTCCTCTCCAAACACACATTACAAAACGATACATACACTACCAATAATTAAACTGTTGAT
Source organism: Ornithomya fringillina (assembly GCA_963978525.1). Taxonomy (NCBI): domain Eukaryota; kingdom Metazoa; phylum Arthropoda; class Insecta; order Diptera; family Hippoboscidae; genus Ornithomya; species Ornithomya fringillina. The sequence continues at coordinate 21,815,822 of OZ021693.1, forward strand.
CATAAACAAAGAAAAAAGCCCGCTATCCAGCAGCAATGTTGCTTACTCCTAAAACAACATTAAATTGCTTTCTCACAATTACACATATGGTGAGAAAGCATACAGAGAGATAAGGTGTGCTCTGCATGCAACCATTTGTTCATTATTATGTACTGTACGTAAAACTATTTTATTTGTATTGTTTTAAATGTTGTTGTTGTTCCGCTTCATTAATAAATGTTATGGGGAGATTCCTTTTTTTTTTTTTGTGTAATATATGGTGTTTTGTGTAACTCTAGTCTGTGTAAAGCTTACGCAAAAAGTAATTTACTCATTCATTCATGCATTCAACGTAAACAGAGTAAAGAGATGTACGTACATATGGAGAGATAATGATTTTACAATTTTATGTGTAATTTAAATGAAAGCTAAGCAATGAGAAAACAGACTGCATGGTTTCCAAACGTATACAATCATTTTTTTTAATACCCTCCACCTCAGTTTGTCATTCCGTTTGCAACACCCAGAAGCAGGCGCCAGAGACGCTACAAAGTATATATATTCTAAATCAGCATCAACAACTGAGTCGATCTAGATATTTATGTCCGTCTGTCTGTCTGTTGTTGACATTCTCACCTTACTTGTTGTTTCTATTATTACATAGCATTAATTAATGTCTTTAGTATTGTCTTTGTAGAATATGAGATATTTTGTTATAAACAAAGAGTGGAGAAATTAGAGATTGCTTGAGAATTTTATACAACTCGCTAAATGAACGAAACAAAGTATAAAAAATTATGATGTATAAATAAACAACAACGTGTAAAAGTTATATTAATAAAATAATTCGGATAAAACATTAACAACAACAATTTAAGTAATTTGAATCTTTTGTATATGATTCGATTCAATTAATTTTCAATAGGGATCAGCATTGGATTAAAATATATCCTTAAAAATCTTAAAAAGTTTAGACCTGAAGGTAAATGACAAATTTATATGGACATGCACATATGGAGAAACTGTAACTGGATTGGACGGACATACGACTCTTTTTTTGATGCTGATCAAGAATACATATTCTTTCTAAAATCTCTAAGGCTTCAACATTCTTTTCAAAATTATTCTTACAAGTGTTGTATGCCGCAATATTACTTATCTGTATGTATGTAGATTACTATCATAAGTTTTATAACTTCAATTAACGGGTTACAGTTAAGTGAAATGTATTTGGGGAGAATTGTGGTGAGTTGTAAAAAGTAATTTATATGCATGCGTGTAATGATTTTATGTAGTGTGAGTCACTATATTCATTGATAATTTCGATTATATTGATAATTTATTGTAGAAAAGAACAAAATCTTCTTTACAATGATTCATTCAATATTGATTGTATGGAAAAGAGATGAAGAAGAAAAGACGAGCCTTATAGAATATTCATAAAAACCATCAATTAATAGAGGCAGAGACAAAAAAAAAAAAACAACAAGTAACAACAACAATAACAAAATGTGATCTTTAGCCTATTAATAAAAATTGTAGCCCATCCACAATTCATACAAAAGAGTCACCCCTTTAAACATCTAAGTAAAGCTCACTTACCCTACAAACAACGTACACACACTTCAAAAATGAAATAAAACAATAAAATGTTATATTCATTAACAAATGCACCAAACCAAACAATTTGCCAGTTGAACAATTGAAAAGGAGAGGAAAACATTTATAATTTTTTATACAGTACACATAAACATACATAGATATATGTATCGCATATAATATGTATAGAAATGACGGAGATGTCTACGCCGCATTCACAATGAAAACTGACCCTCTTAAATTATTTAATTGACACCAATTTACAAAGAAAACTAACACCATTTAAATAAAGAGTAAAGGGAGACATGTGAATAGAACACAGTATCCAAACAAACACACACACAATATATGTATGCATTGAAAAAGAGGAAGAGAAAGAGTTGTTCATGTTGCAATCCTCAACTGCATGCATCTGAAAATGTAACTAACGACCTAGTGGAAATGAATATCTATCCTATATGTATTGACACATACACATACGCATAAAAAAAATATCATAGTAATAAATTTAATTGATTTTGGGTGTTCGTTGGTTTGTAAATTTGTTTTTACTCTTTTCTTTTTCTTTATAAAGAGAGCATACTAATTTTGCAACTCTGTTTGTTACATCTCTACTTAATAAACAATAAAATTTTATGTGATGAAAGTTAAGACAGTATGTTAGGACGTACAGACATTGCTACTTTTTTATTAAATATTTCCTTAAACTGGGCCATAGGGGGATGATTTAAGAAATGTAGCAGGTATAGTTTAGAAAAAACCTTTTGTACTAAATTTTTTATACCCTCCACATAAGAGGGGTGGTATACTAAGCCTAAAGGTAATGTTTTTTTTTTTCAATTTCGAAAAAAAGTTTTTTTTTTTAAATGAAAAGCTATAAATTTTAAAGAAAAATCTATCACTTCGCATCAAAACATAATTTCCCAACATGGCCTTCTATTTAGACTGCTAAAAGATTCGCCAACTAGTACCGAGAGGGTGCTATTTAAGACTCTAGCACAGAGAGGGCAGCTGCTTACTATTATTAAATTTGTGCGTATAATATCTAAACCTCAAATGCCAGATATATAGCAATAGGTTCAGAACTGAATTTTAAATTGATTTAACCCTGTCCGTCTGTCCGTTATGTATCCATGTAAATTTGTGTACAAGGTTTTGGTCACAGTTTTTAAGATATTTCGATGAAAATCGGTAAAAGCTTCTCTTGACCCAGAGATATACAATATTTATTTAATTATTTATTATTCAATAGTTTAAAAAGAACCATTTTTGGGACTCCTTCTCATAATATGAAATAAGTCTTTATATGATGAAAATTCGTATTTCTTAATATTTTTTGGCAAAACTCTTAGTAAAGAATAGTTAATTAGCCTAATAATTAATAGTGCCAAATATAAACTTGATTGGACCATTTTTAGAATTTTTCTTCATATAGTGACATTTATAAGACAATGACAGCTCAACTCATTATAGCCTAAATTGTGGAACTAAGTGATGTAGGATATTAATTGGTCGTAGAGAACCGACTCTGATATTTGCACTTGTTATTGTTATTGTAATTTTTTTAAAAATTTATTGCTCTTTAAGGTTAATTAAATTTATTTTTTATGACTTGGGCAATAAAGTTAACTAATTAAATATTTGTTGTATCTATAAAAAGTTAGATTATATAATCGATGCTGTTCTATAGAATGGTTGCATCATTTGAAATTTCTAACTAAGACTCTAACTTAGTGATGCAGCACAAATATGTACTTTAGAGGTTAAGTACTAACAATATTTCTACGGCTTTGACACTTATTTAAATCGCGATATTCTCAATGTTACTCAGAACTCAGAATTTTCAATTTCAATTTTGGTTTTTAAATGGATAAATTGTTTATCCATTCGTCCGTCCAAATATTGCCACTTGCATAATTTGTACCGTTTTTAAGAGAGCCCTAAAAATAATGTGTAAAATTTTACCTCAGCGGTATAATTCTCATAATTTTCTGTGTACTATTATTGGTTGTAACAACAATTTGATTTATAAAAATTATCTTTCTAAATAAAATAATCATGTTTTTGGTTTTGACATCTATATTCTTACATAATGGTCATACATAAAGATAATTAATGTAATCATGTCTTCAGTTGTAGTAATTGTATTATTAGTTGTAAGAACCATCTTCTTGGATAGGGCAATTACATTTTGTTTAGACAACCAGACTTATACATCAAATTCTATTTCCTTTGCAGCATGATTAGTACAACCGCAACCTATGATAATAGTAATTATACTGAGGATATGGAAGCCGAAAGTGGGTAAGTTATCATAAATAGTTTTTTGTTTTTTTTTTTGGTTTGTGATAATAAAATTATAAAGATAGACAGACAGACTGACAATCCGTCCGTTGAATTTACATTTGACCTAAGGTGATAAGATAAGATAAAACACATAATCTTTGTTAGCAAGCCATAAATGACAACTTAAAGAAATAAAGATTGAATTGGGAAATTATGTGGAAAAAAACATATTATGACTTGACTATTTCTATCATATCATTGATGGCTGATTATGACAGTCTGATTGAAGGCTGTGTTATAAAACGATTTAATGAATGTACGTAGGGGGGGGTGAAGAGACAAGTCATTTCGCTTTCGCTTTAGTTTTTATGACACATCCATTGGGGTTATCATATAACGTTGCAATGAAGCATTTACAATGAATTGAACTGTGCATAGGAAACACTAATTATATGCATTTTTTATATTTTATCATTTGGTAAGTATAGATTTTCGTCGCCGCTGCTAACATTTGCCGCCATTATGACCATACTGATTATGATTGTAGGCATTGTGGGTAATTTTCTAACAGTAGCTGCTTTAATTAATTGCCCCAAGGTTCGCAACGTGGCCGCAGCCTTTATTATGAGGTAAGTATTACCGATTATTGATTATCGTCTCTAGTTTCATTTTTGTTATTGTTCCTATTTTGCAGCTTATGTATAGCCGATTTATTATTCTGTGCTTTGGTTTTGCCATTCAGTGCTTATCGCTTCATACAGGGCACCTGGACACCACGAGAATTCCTTTGTAAAATGATCCCTTTTATACAATATGGCAACATTGGTGTATCCTTGCTATGTATTGCCATGATAACCATAAATAGGTGAGATATTATAAATTTTCCCTAAACAACTGTTACATTCGAGTTTGAGGTTAAAAGTTATTGAGGTTTTTTTTTAAAGATCCCAATAAATGCATGGCACCGTACCGATTTAACCGATTCCATTAACAAAACACTTCATCATCCACGACCCTACGCATTAGAGCTAAAAAGAACGGCAAATTTAGAGTCATAAGACGACAGATTTCGAGTTATAAGACACTTCTTATAAGATGTCAAAAAAAAAAAAAAAGAAGCAAGTCTTCCTAAACAACTTTTTTAAGATTCTTTTAAGTACACATATCCTTCCATTCCTTACATTCCATGCTACCTACTTCTTATAAGCTGTCTTCCTTGGGTTCAAAGGTTCATTTAACCATGAAGAGAGGTTTTTTAACTTTCGTTACATTTAAATTCGAGTCAAAAAACAAGTTATTCTAAAGTCTTAAAGTTCCATTAAGGTTATGGAAAAGGGGGAAGAAAGAATTAGTCCATTAGCCAGTAAACAATTCATATAAGACTATTCATAAACGAAATTCTAAAGATGAATGCAAAAAAATAATGAAGCCCGTAGGAATTATGTGAAATTTACGGTCCCAGCTTTATGCTACATTTAGTCAAGATCTGATCTTTTAATACAAAAATTCTTCATTTATTTTTAAAGTATATTCTTCGTTTATCCTTCCAGGTATGTAATGATCGCTCATCACAGTTCTTATGGGAAAATTTACAAACGTCACTGGATAGCGGCTATGATTATTTTCTGTTGGGTATTTTCATATGGAATGCAATTACCAACACTGGTGGGTGCCTGGGGCACCTTTGACTATGACCCTAAACTGGGAACGTGCTCTATAATGAACGACGATCATGGTCGAAGCAGTAAAACTGCACTATTTGTAACAGCTTTTGTCATACCCTGCATTATAATTATAGCGTGTTATGCGAAAATCTTTTGGGTAGTACATAAATCCGAACAACGCATGAAGCGTCACGCCAAGAAACAAAATTCCATACCGAACAATTTAAGAGTCATAACGTCCAGCAACGTAGAATTGGGTAACGGTCAGAGTAGGGTCTCTTCAGCCGATTCAAGTAGCTTTTCAACAGATGTCAAGCAGGAAACGGTACAAAAGCAAACTCCTTCACGCGTTAAAGATCAACGTGAGGTGCGTGCGAAACGGAACGAATGGCGTATTACGAAAATGGTGTTGGCCATTTTTCTGAGTTTCGTAATATGTTATCTGCCTATAACAATAGCCAAAGTGGCTGACCAGGATGTCAATCAACCTACTCTGCATATATTCAGCTACATTATGCTGTATTTGTCAGCTTGTCTGAATCCGATCATTTATGTCATCATGAATAAACAGTATCGTAAAGCGTACAAAACTGTTCTAATGTGTGATGTCGGTCGCTTTTTGGGGTGTACGAAGAAAGGAAAGATGGACGGTAAGGGAGGACCAGCTGATAGCAGTGTTGCAGGTAGGTAACAAGGGTGGAAGTTGAGAGGGTTTACAAAATGAACAAAAACTAAGTCACTACGCGATTTGTTTTAGAGAAATGGAAAGATACCGAATTGAGCCACAACCACAGCCGTACCTTGGTATCACAAATGTCGGCCAACGATCAGCTAAATACCAGTTTCAGCGGTGTTACCCCAGTAATGATGGCAGCTCCCTCAGTCACGCTAGAATTGGTGGCCAAAGTCAATGCCAGCTCGTTCAACGGAACTATGGCAGCGGGGAAGAAACCGCCACCAACACCAATCAGGCGACAACCATTAGCTGCAATAGACACGAACTTGGAGGCTATAATCAAGGAACCCAAGATAGTAGAGAACAACAAACAACAGTCACAGGAAAATATTTCCAGTCAGATCAACAACAACAACAGCAACAGTTGTCCAATATCTCAACCTCCGCTAATAATAAGATCGAAAACCGGCAGCAAAGAGCCAAACCGCATAGCTCTGGTAGGGGGCGATATAATTTTGGAGGAAGAAGAGGAGGAGGAGGACAACAACGAACAGGCGCCGCAAGTTCAGATTATCAAAACAAACCGACAGATGCCATTACGAAGAACCGACTTGGAACCGGTACTAGAGATGCTAGAAACATCAGTCACGTCCCCTCCCCCACCACCGCCTGTTGTGCAGAGGATGATTGTACGTCCAACACCGGTTTATGTAAATGCGAGTGTATTGCACCAGAAGAAAAGCCTATTCTACGGTCAGAACATCAACGACACACCAGATAATGAAAATGTCAAACCAAAGCTACAAGATAAACCCAAAATTTAGACTAAGACTCTATACGAAAAGCAATAGCTTTATAGATATATACAAATTATATAATTAGAGGCTAAGAAAATAAGAATAAGAAGCTTGAATAACAAGAAACACTAAACAGTTCTCGAACTGTATCACTTTCTCCCGTCCCCAAAAGGCTTGTATCATGTATCAGAAAAGAAATACATTCCACACCATAAATTTTCATTTAAAGTTTTTATCTTCTCTCTGGAAAGAGAAAGCGAAGCAAAACAATCGATTTCTTTTTATGCAGTCATCGATATTTAAATAGAAACCATCATTCTTAGCATAATAAGTGTAAATAGTTTTTAATTTTCTAAGTTCTAAATAACTAATTTATTGATGTAGCAATTAAAGTTAGCTATAGAGTAAAAATATTATTTTACAATGATAATAAAGTTTATATCACACAATAACACACACTCAAGTGTAGTTTTTGCAGTAATTACATTAATAGACTCATTACGACTGTATTGTGCTTTTCAAACTGTACGTAATAAAATGAATTCCAAAATGAAACCGGACAGACTATATAATATATTTCTTGCTCATCCACTCATAAGAATTTTGCTGTTTTTTAAATAATTCATGAAATTTTCGCTGAATATTTCTTATAACCATTGTGCGGGGTATAAAGAATATAAGGTATGAGGCTATATGGGGCTTGTGGCAAAGGATATATTAAGTTTGTGTGGACGTTGGAATCTCTTAACCGACAATCACCACACCCATCTTCAATTATACCGATCGATTCAAAATTAAAATTGGAATTGATTTAACCATGTCCGTCTGTCAGTCCATGTACATTTGTAGATATTTCGAAGAAATTTGATACAAGGACATGTATTGACCCAAAGGAGAAGGTTATTGAAAATGGATCAAATTACTCTATTTTTAGAACCCCTCCCTATATAAGGATCTATTATAATGAAAGTCTTTGTATAAGAAAAAAATCGCAATTCTTAATCATTTTTGACACAAATAAGTAAATAGTTTATTGCCTAAATTTAGCTGTGCCAAATTTTAGAACCCCTTTCTATATAATGATATTTTTAGAAATGACTTATATGAGAATACCACGCATTTTTTTGATACAATAAACCTTATTGTAGCATAACTTAAGAGGTTAAGTTGTTTGGAGTATTAAAAAAGTCAAATAAATGCACTTGTTTTTAAACTGTATATAATTTATTAAATTTTTCCTAAATATTTTTTATATCCTCCACACGTATGGGTGTGTATCAAGTTTGTTTATTTCTTTTTTTCTAGATTTTATAAAAAATTTCAAAAATTACAGAATTTGAAATAGTTGTGGTTTCTTTATGCAGAATTCTTTTTATATTGATTGAAGGCCACGCCCACAATCGTCAATTAATCAGCCACATAAATAAAAGCTGCCAACTAGAAATTTGATGCACTTGTTTATAAGAAGTTATGGCATCTATGTGCCAATAAATTGGTCGTGGTCGAATTAAAAATTCACACAATGTATTCTTTGTACAAAATCCGTACGTATTACATACAATATTAAAGAATATAATCAAGAATCTGTCACGCCCACTATTTGTATATAAATGTTGGGGGTGTTTAAGATTGATGTGTTTGGCTTTAATATCCCTTTTAAGATGAATGGAAAAAGTTAAAGGACACTTACACTTTTGATCTCACAGCTACATAGTAGAAATTTAATATATTGAGTAAAAAATGAGCCCTTCTATCAATGTATTACGTATTAGCAAGGTTAAGCATTGGACACCTTTCTTATCTTACAGTTACAGAATGTTTGGCGTTTCTTCATTTTAATATAAACCGTTTATATGTAAATATATAGATTTTAAGGTTTGATCGAAACCAAAAATTAGTTGCTTTGTTGTTATAACAATTATGGTATATGTTCACTTATGCTTCTTTGGTTAGAAAATTTTTCATATGGAATAAAGAAAATGCTGATAATGCAGAAAAAAATTGTACATATGCTATTATTATTATTACACCTAATTCTCTTTTTATACGATTGATACGTTCCCAAAAAATTCGTGATATTGGCTAAATCGAAGAATAGTAGATTGGTTCCAGACCTAAAAAAAAATTGAAAATCGTGTTAAAACAAAACAATTCGTGTAAAAATAGATTTTTTTCTTCGTTTTAAATCGTGTTAAATCAAATTCGTGTTAAATAAATTTGTGCAAAAAGAGAATTAGGTGTATAGGATTGATCTCGGTAATAATAATTATGGAGAACGAATAATTACCCTCTCTCTCTCGGTTTGTATACCCACCATTATAATGATTCTGGTATGGTGGTATATTGATTTTATTCAAACGTTTAAACACTTCTATGTTAGTTTCTGCATGCAGGGCGCGCTTTAAATTCGGTAAAATTAGTCAAGAGCCACGCCCACAATCATTAAAAATATATTTATCTGCCATTAAAATTGAGGTATGAAAATTAGTATTTAATTATACATCTTTCGATGTGCCAAAAATAGGCGTGATCACAATTTACTAAAAATCTTATTCTTCATTAAACTGCACACTGTAACACTTATAGCAAAATATATATTAAGTTTGTGTTTATGTTTATAACGCCTAAGCAAACATGTGCCACACCTCTATTCAATTATACTAATCGATTCAGAATCAAAATTTGAAACGATTTCATTATGTTCTAGGCTTAACCGACCATATTCACTTGTTTTGAATTAAAAATATATAAATGAGAGAGACAGAAAGAGAAAGACATATATTGTATATTTGAGTAAATCTTACAAAAATTCAACATTCTTAAGGTATGAAAAACGGAGATGTCTACATATATATATTTAGTAGAATAATTTATTTTAGAATTAGTATTGAGAAGTCTCTGGTATGAAAGAAACTTATGAACCACTCATTCTTCATATGAAACCACTTCAAAGAGAGAACAACTTTACTTTACCGGTATATTGTGGAGATTGTTGAGGTTTGAGATCACTGATTGCAACTTAAGTATACTAGAGAGTAAAAGGTTCTTGGTCGTTCAATACATATGTTAAATATGGAAATTTTATATGCAAAACAATTGCGTTTACTGTATTTAATGTAACAGAGAAAAAATATAAGAATCTTATGCATTTTTAATTCATTGTTACACGGGATAGGCGTTGTGAAGCATTTAAAATAAAATTACGAAAGAATTACAAAAATTTTATAAAAATATAAGTAAGTGAGAAATAATTACAAATAAATGTAATACGGAAGAAAATACTTCATGTAAAAATGTTCAATCAAATCAGAAAATCAGTTTTAATCTTTGCTAGTGGAATTGTTTTGGTTCTGAATATGTTCATGTAATTTCAGTACAAATATGAATTGATTTTATCTAATCTAAACATTATGTATATGATTTTAAAGATAAAAAACAAGATACAAAAATTATAATCGATTAGCGAAAATCTTCTTCATATGAATTTCATAACAATGTGCCAAAAATGGGATTTATGATAAAAAAAATATAATAACAATAGTTCAGTTTACATGCCTCAAAAATGAACTAGCGCTCTCTCTCAAATATATGTGTTTAAAATGAAAAAGAGTTTACTGTTTAAAAAGATTTCTAAATGTCGGTAAATCCCCAATTAACAGAACAACTTTTCGTACTTTTGCCAGAGGTCGGCAATCTTTTTTTTGCTGTTTGAGTTATATTTTGATATAATTAAATAACATGTAATAATAATTTTTGAGTCATATATACCCTTCCCACTCAGGCTTTCATGACGAAATAGCGGCACTCTACCGCAGATCGACTCTACTTCTGGTACACATGTTGAATTTTTGCACATATTTGTAACTATTTATTAAACCAATCGATTCAAAACTACTTTTTCAATCGATTTAGCCATTTGAATGTGTCCCTCCGTTCGTCTACTGTCTTTAATGACATTTTTTAAGCCAAGAGACTCATTGAAAATGGTTGATATTGAACTATTTTTAGCATGACTTTTAGACTTTGAAATTAAAACATAGTTTTTATTAGTTAAATAATTGACTTTATTTAATAGGGACCACAACGAAACACTCTTCGAACTTTTTAAAGTTTCAACGGACCAATTTAAGGCAAAAAATTTTAATTTTCAACAACATTTTGTGATTAACTTAAAAATTTATGTTTTGTAAATTTGGAGCGGATCGGATAAATTGTAAATTCTCTCCCGCTATAAGGATTTTTCCTGAAGTGACTTTTATACGACAATTTACTGAAATTCTTACATAAATAGTTGAACCAGAAATGATGCACCATTGGAAGTGCGTGGTGTGGAGTATTAAATGATCAAACATGACCGTCTATAATATATTCACTCGTTTTAATAAAAATTTTTTTTCAATCATGAACATTTCAGGTTACAAAAAAAATCAAACAAAAAAGAAGAAATGGAGAAACGACCTAGCTTCCTAATTAAGCATGCCCATCCTATAGTATGCGATTATATATTAACACTAGAGAAACGTCTCGAAGGCATAGCACGGGAGAAGTTGACCATAAAAATTGCCGCCTTAGAGCAAGAAATCAAAGATTTAAAGGAAAGAAATCTTCGCCTAAAATATGTTAACGATTGTTTGCAACGTGACAAGACTTTGGATCAAATCGTACAATGTGGCTCCAATGAAGAAAAACATATCGGTTTGCGTAAGAAATTAAGTTCACTCGATCTTTCCGATAATGAACAGTCTAGTGACAGTGATGACAGTGATTATCCAAGTGATGATGAAGATGCTGGCAACAGTATTATAATAAAGAATGTTAAAAAATGTTATTTAGATGAGGGCTTGGAAAGGTTCATTCAAGATATTGCACGTGCTATGCGTGTAAAATTTTTATTGGACAATGTTGATGGTGACGGTGGTGGTTATTTGAAAGCTGTTAATGAAATGAAACGTAAATTGCAAACCAAAGAATCAATCAATACTGTCATTTTGTTGGTATGCTTCAATAAGCGCGATATGAAAATCAATTTCCTTCAATATAAAGAGAAATTGAAGAAACATCCCATTTATTGTGGCCTGGAAGTGGAAGATTACGTTAGCGATCGTACCTTTCAGTTATATCGATATGCGAAAAAATTGAAGAATTACAATTACTTTGCAGTATATTGGCGCAATAATCGTGTGTTTGCACAAAAAATGAAAAATGATGATTCTATAGAGATACGCTCACGCTCCCAGGTGAACAATCTTAAAAGGAATTCATGAATACGAAAGATTATCAAATTCTCTACTTGTATGGTGTGTAAACACCAAAAATGTAACGGTTTTAATAAAATGCTTATTAAACATGAAATTATTTGATATTGAATTTATATTTTTATACCCCCCACCAACTTATTGTAGGGATTATGTATACTTTGGCAAAGCTGAAGGCAACACCCAAGTAAGATGATTAAAGAATTTTATATTCTGGATTTGTTTGTCAAAGTTTGAGCCCACTTAAATAATAATTCTTTCATTTCATATTTTGTTCAAAGTTATCAATTATTTCAAAGAAAACTTACCCATTTATATATAATTATTTGCATTTGTTGTAATCTGATGTGGCACTTCCTTTCCACATATCTAAAATAGAAAAAAGTTTCTCACACATTATTTGGTTTTCACCATTTTTTTTTTTATAAACTTACAATAATTGGATGGAAATAATTGCACTTTGATTGTTAATAATACATTAACCCTTTTTTTAATAATTTCTTTTCATTATTTGTATATCTGTTATAGATTTTTAACTATTTTTTTAAACAATTTTCGCTTAAAACTAAATTTTCACAAACTTGTTGGTTTACTTGCAATGGCAGATTATTATATGCTTTGAATAACGGCATAGTACTAGACAACTCTGTTTTAACGAAACCAAGTATAATGCGAAATTGAGATTTTGGAAAATTTGTTTCAAAAAAATATTAATACATTATAAATATATAAAAGTAAAAATTTTTATAATCAGTGAAGCTGCTTTACTTTGGCATTATCCCACTTAGTTCCAAATATTTGAGTCTTTAATTAATATATAAAAGCAAAATTTTTTACATTACAAAAACGTTGAATGCTCAATCTGCATTATAAAATTTTTGGATAAATCAATTTGTAGTATCCGAGTTATAAACAAATTAAATAATATTTAAGAAAACTTCCAAAATCGAAACTTTTAAGTAAATAAATTAAATTAATCAATGGACTTGGCCACTCTGTTTTATTGAGTGTTTTTTTGATTCAATCTTATTAAATTGTGGTGAATTTGTCAGTAGTATATATTCTCTTGTAAGCCGCAAAAGTTCTTGTTTTTAGGAGTTTTATTAAAGTTTATGTTTTTTTTTTCTGATAACATGCAATCGAATAAATAATTATTTCACTAAAACGTGACTATTTAAATAAAAATTATTCAAAAAAGAAAAAAGAGATTTCACAAATAAGATAAATCGTTACAATAAAAATTGTGTGTGAGTAAATAATTGGTTTATATACGGTATATATGTATACAAATGCATATGTAAAGCTAAGCATTTTACAAGGTGGTTAATATAAACAAAAAAAAAAAATTGTTTATTAAGCAATTTTTATTAAAATAAAATGCGTATTCCGGCTTTTGGAAATATAAATTTGTGTATGCTTGTGCATTTGCACAATTGTTGTTGTTGTGGTTACAAATATTACATTAAACAATAAGCGACAGTCCATGAAATTAATGAAAAAATTACAAAATTTGCATATAAACAAATTTATACACACATATATATACCAGGTGGTGGTGGTTTATATTACAAATAATTCACCCTGAGGTAAGAGGTTTTTTACAAAAATCATTCACAATGACGCGGACTTTATATAAACAAGTGTGCGAATGACAAATAAGGCAGCGCTAATTACTTACTTAAAAACTTATTTAAATTTTTTTTTAAATAGAAAATCTAATTATTAAATAGGAATGTTTTAAAATACGCTTCAACACAGTAATAAAATATAAATAAAACTTAATCACTGAGTTTCTTCTGTTCATCACTTACAAGAGAATTTAAAAGATTTTAATTTTCTTCGTCGCTTATATCCGCAGGCCCATTAGATGGAATGTTTTGATTGGGAAAGCATATGGGACACCAAACAAAACTGAAAAATAAAAATTTCATAGATTAGAAAGAAAATAATTCGATTGGAAATTTTACTTTGAAATAAAACAAACTGTATGAAAAATATGGGGGCAGGTAGAAACAACTATATTATCATAAGCATTAATTGGTTCATGGCAAATTGTACAAATTATTAGTGGTAGAGTCATATTGCCAAGTCTTGTGTAATTGCAAAAGTCAGAATAGGATATATTTTTCACTAAACTTAATTATATTTTTAATTTGTTTTGTAATTTTTTTATTATTAATTTTGTGTTTAAAATTTTAAAACAAAGTTGTGCTCCTTAAAAGTGCGCTCGTCTAACTAAATAGAAAGACAAAGATATTATATTCGTTCAGTTAACGGTTAATATTGTTCCAAGTACATTAAGTATGTTTTTGTTTTTTAATAAATTACTTACACACAAGTTTAATAGAGAATTTAACAACTAGAAGAGAAATAAATATTTTTCTTCTTTTACTTTCTTTCATCTTTTGATGAGTGCACTTAAATTGAAACAGACAGACATGAATATTTCTACTCTGTAGTCTTGATATTTGTTTTTGGATTTTTTTTCAATGTTTTAACAAAGTGTAGTGTGTGATAGTGTATTGTTAATTAATTTAGAAAACATTGCTTAAAAAAATATTAATAGAACAAAAGTTTGCATAATCAGTTTTAGGAAAAATTTTATAAACAATTTTTATTAACAGCTGTTAATTAAATAAAGCATTGTCTTCTTCTTTTACTCATATGTATTCACAATGACTGAAGAAAAAAAAAATACACCACTTGTGCCAGCTATACTTCCTATACAAACGTGTAGATCTAATAAAGAGGTGAAAAAGGAGTCATATATTGTTGGAATTTCTGGTGAGGGACTCAATTGTCTAAGCAATTGACGTTTCTATTATAAATATATAGTGGTGTATACATTATTATTGTTGAGAGAAAATAAAATGTCGACGCGAAAAGTTTTCATTCATTAGCTGGTGCATAAGAAAAAAAATATATATAATTATATATATATATAAAATAAGTATATAAATTTTTATTAAAAAAGAAACTTAATTATTTACAAACTTTTTATTTAATTCGTTATATATGTAAGCAAAAATACAAAAAAAAAAAATAAAAAGAAACGAAAAGAAAATCATTGCTTTACACGAGTGTGCATGGAAAACAAAAAAAGGAAAAAGAAAAGAAAATTGATTTTGTACAAATCAACCAACCACACAACCAACCTGAGAAAATTGGAAAATTTAGTACAAAAAATAATACAACAGCAACAACAACAACAACAACAACAACTACAAATATTGAAGCAACTTATTTTGAAGAAGAAATAACAGCAGCAGAAGCAGTAGCAGCCGTACAAGCAGCTATGGACAATGGTGATCAAGATTCGGGTTTTCGTTTGGCACCCATGTCGCCCCAAGAAATCAAACCGGATATTTCATTGTTAAATGAAAGTAATACTACCAGCGGTTTTTCACCTAAACCAGGCGCCAGTCCTGGCCCCTTTGGTGCAATTGGTTTGCATGCCATGAATGTGGTGCATGCCGTGGCGGCGGTGGCGGCCAATAGCCAAAATCAAATTTTAACAACACACACAAATTCACCACAACATCATCCACAACAGCAACAACAACAACAGTTACAGTCACAAGCAGGGTTACAGCAGCAACAGCAACAACAGGGTCCGGGCCCAGGTGGACCGTTACAACAAAATTCATCTACGCCTCAGCATCAATATCCTCCCAATCATCCGTTAAGCGGGTCCAAGCATTTATGTTCGATATGTGGTGATCGGGCCAGTGGCAAACATTACGGTGTATATAGTTGTGAGGGTTGTAAAGGATTCTTTAAGCGTACGGTACGTAAAGATTTAAGTTATGCGTGTCGGGAGGATCGTAATTGCATTATAGATAAGAGGCAACGCAATCGGTGTCAGTTTTGTCGTTATCAGAAATGTTTGGCATGCGGCATGAAGCGGGAGGCCGTACAGGAGGAACGACAACGTGGCACCAGAGCTAACAGTGCACGCAGTTCCATCTGCTCTATGGCTGGTAATGAAGATTATAAACCCAGTAGCTCGCTGCACGATCTTACGATTGAGCGTATAATTGAGGCGGAACAAAAGGCTGAAATTACCAGTGGCGACAATGAGTTCCCCTTCTTACGGGTGGGACCCAATTCCATGGTGGAGCACGACTACAAGGGCGCCGTTTCACATTTTTGCCAAATGGTAAATAAACAATTATTTGAAATGGTGGAATATGCCCGCTACACACCCCACTTTACCCACCTGCAACGTGAGGATCAAGTGTTGTTGCTAAAGGCTGGCTGGAATGAATTGCTCATAGCCAATGTGGCCTGGTATAGTATACAATCATTGGATGATGATTATGTGCTGCCAGTGGACGGTTGTCGGTCCGTCCGGCAACCCGAGCAACTCTTCCTTACCAAGGACTTTCCCTATCATCGCAACAGCGCTCTCAAAGCCAAAGTTGTTGTTATATTCGATCGCATATTAAGCGAACTGAGTGTTAAGATGAAACGTTTAAATATCGATCGGGCTGAGTTGGCCTGCCTTAAGGCCATCATATTATTCAATCCAGATATACGGGGACTGCAGTGTCGGGCAGATGTGGAAGTTTGTCGCGAGAAGATTTATGCCTGTTTGGATGAGCATTGTCGCACCGAGCACACCGGTGACGATGGCCGTTTCGCTCAATTGTTATTAAGGTTGCCCGCCTTACGTTCCATTAGCCTGAAATGTTTGGATCATTTGTTCTTTTATCGTTTAGTCAGTGAACGGACCTTTGAGGAGTTAGTGTCTGAGCAATTGGAACATATGGGCTGTTAAGTGTTTATATGTATGTATGAATGTATGTATGTATGTATGTATGTATGTATGTAAGGGAGACGAAGCAAAAGGTGTGGATTTTAGTGTTTAAGATGTTATTAGAAAAAAATTTAAACAAAAAAGCCCAGCTGATGGGCAGAGTAAAAGGTGAGAGTGATTGTGATGGTGGCGATGGCGATGGCTAAAGTGCAAGAGACTACAGCCAGGTGGACATACGGATACATGTAAAGATTCGTGCAACGTTTATTATAAGTTCTGTATTCCAGTGTTGTTGTTGTTGTATAAACATTTAGATTATAAGTTAGGTGTGTGTCCAAGGCGTGCAATTTGTTGTTTAACAAATTTCAAACTGAAACTCAGGCTTGTTGCTCTTGTTATTGTCTGTCTAATGGATATTTCTACTGCTACCTCTGTGACTACCTGTCCAAATACATAAATTTACATTTACATATACTTCCATCATATAACTAGCGTCGCCTCATATCACCCCATCACCTTCACCTTCTTAGACCAGACCATTTATTTATAGTGGCGGTTAGAAATTTATAAAAAAAAAAAAAACAATTAACAAACAAACAAAGTTGATAGCATTGCAAAGTTTAGAATTTCTTCTTCTTCTTAACTTGTTGTTAAAATTAAATAGAATATAATAAAAACAAGAAACACAAAAAACAAAACAAAACAAAACTTAACACAAAAAAAAAAAATATGAAATTATTTACTGTTTAACTCTCTCGTTCATATATATTACGTAAAAAAATAAATTAATTAATAAAATAAAACCAACAAGAACAACAACAACAAAATAATCCCAATATTGAACAAATTTTATGAAAAAAAAAAAAAAAAAACAACAATAATGAGCCGCATTTCTGAGCCAGCTCTTACTTCATTGTACGCTTATAACACTTTTTTTATATACAGATAATTAATTTTTTCTATAATAATATTTTTTTTTTGTTTGTTTTTTATATACACATAAAAATATGATATAGTTTTATAATACAAACACACAAAATACAGCATTTCCTTAATGTTTTTTTTTTATAAAAAATTATTACAAAAAAGAAAAAAAAAAGAAAAAAAAAACTAACGATAAGTAAAAATCTATCTATCTTTCTAACTATAATTATTTTCTTTAATACTTTTGTAAAAAAACATTATTTTCGTATATTTTTCTCCACTCTATGGCCTTGATCTATACAAATGTATATTTTGTGCCTTTTTTATCTAAAAATAATGTTTTAATATTTAATTTTTTCTGTTTGTTTGTTTTTCGTTTTAAAAAAACCTTGGTGGCAATGTTAAATTCTAGTGTGAGAAAAAAAAAAAACTGAAACAATAACAAATTATGGCAATTTATAAAATGTAATTTTCTAAATTAAGAATTAAATTATTTTTGTATTTTTTTTATTTTATTTTTTAATATAAATATTGTGTAATGTGTTTAATATTTTTCATTGTGAAATATTTTTAGGGTAATAATTTTTATTATAATTTTTTTTTTTTGTTCAATATATGTAATTATACCCCTCCACATATGGTAGGGGGTATACTAAGTTTGTTTTTCCGTTTGCAATATCCAGAAGGAGGCGTCAGAGACCCCACAAAGTATATAAATTCTTGATTAGCATAAAAAACTGAGTCAATCTAGTCCGTTTGTTCATATATCTGTCTGTTGTAGGCGTAAATTTTGACATATTGAGTTGAAATTTTGTACAAAAACTTAGTTTTTGTGCTCAGCTCGCTATTGAAATTGGACAAAATCGATCAAGAGCCACAATTAAATAAAGTTCTCTTCTTAAAGTTTGTACGAAGGTTTAACGCAATGCTTGAACCGTAGTATGGTCTCTATTCTCGAACCGTATTAAAGTGAAATCGTGCTATAAAAGTGCCGTATTATACGGGGGTTATCTGTTATTATATTCTTTATTAATTTTATTATTCTTATGTTATTTTTCTCTGCTTTCTTATCAATCTATTATGTATTCGTATATTCTTAAACCCTCCACATAAAATGCGGAGGTATACTAAGTTTTCTATTCTATTTGAAAGGTATATAAAGGTATCTGAGCTGATCGGCAGCAAAGTAAAAGTAATCCCAACAAAGACTAGAATTCTGAGTCTTTCTAGCCATGTCTGATTATGTCTGTCTGTCCGAATGCGAGAAATTATCTTGGTGGCAAAAATTATATATTAATTTCAAACTTAAAAGAAGTGTTGATAGTACTTGTACTCTGTACGGTGTTTAAATTGGGCAAAATCGTCCACAGTGCTTAAAAAAACTGAAAAAAAATGGGTTTTCATCCGAAAACTGTCTTGATATCTCGCCCGCAATACATAAAATGGAGGGGTATACTAAGTTTGTCATTGTATTTGCAACACCAAAAAAGAAGGCACCAAAGACCCTACAATATATATAGAATTCTTGATCAGCTTCAAAAACTAGATTTAGACATGTATGTCCGTGTGTCCACCTCTTGTTGGTATTCTCCAGGTCGTAAATTTTTATATATTGAGGTGAAATTTTGTACAGACATTATTGGATTCGATACAGATCGAATTCGGGTACACGTGAAGGTTGTATAATAAATACGCTCAACTTTTTTAAAGAGTAAAACTCGACTTTTAACTTGATATATAATACATACACTATCAGAGGGCGTAATCATGTAACAGCCACGCCCATTGTATGTATGTTTGGAGGGTATTTAAGATTTATCTTAAGCTAAATTTATTTTTTTACTTATATAACAATTAGTTATATTTTCCTTTTGTTTAATTTTTACTTTTATTCTCTTATTATTAGACTATTTTAATTTTTTTTAAAATTTTTAATTGATTGAATTGAATTTGAATTAATTTTTAATTTTTTTGTACTTCCTTAAACTCATTTGATTTATTTTTCTTTAATATTTTGTTTGCTTAATTAATTTTATTTACATATTTTTTTATTTAATTAAATTTAATTTTATATAAATATTTTTATTTTTGAGTTTTTCTTTTTTTTTTCTAAATATTTTTTATTTTATAACATTTTCTTAATTTTAAGTTTACTGTATGTGTAAGTGCATATGTATGTGTTTTTATAATTTTTTTTTTTTAACCAAAATAATAAATTTAATTTGTTGCAGTGTGTATGTCACTCTTGAAAAATTTGTAACTTCAAAATTTTGTTTTCTTCATAAAAGCAATGCTTTTCCTTTTTCTACGTCTAGCTCTTAATAGCTGTAAGCTATTTTATAGAATATTATTGAAAATCTATTATTATTATATAGAGATATTATTATATGCATATAAAAAATTTAATGAGATAATAAAAAAAGATAATATTTTATTCTGTTGATAATAATTTTTTTGTGTTTCTTTTATATATATACGAGTATATGTAGTGTGCAATAAATTATACAGAAGTCAGGTAATTTCGAAGGCTTTGAAAAATACAAAAATCCAAGATTCAAATGTTACGTCCTAGGCAGATTCTTTCAACTTAATGGACGTATGGACAAAATATCAATCTTATGAGTAAATGTTTAGTACTATGTATTACTTTTAATATTCCAGATTTTTACTTTTAGCTAATTGTTATAAATAATTAAAAATTAATAAATAAAACAATATATCTTGCCCGTACATCCACTAATGGAAAAACTTGAAAGATTTTCTTTGTTATAGAATAGAATATTACGGTTATGGTTCTAAAAATGGTCCCATTTGAACCATTTTCAATGAACTTCTTCTTTAGCCCAAAATGTGTTTTTTTTTGGTACCAATTTTCATCAAAATATCTTCAAAAATGCAACTTATAGCTTTAAATGGACAGACAGACAGACATGATGAAATCGATTTAAAAAATGAATGGATCATTGTAGTCAATAAACGGTGTAGCAGTTACGCCTGATAAACTATATTTTATACAATTTTTTGGAATTATGGGCGTGCCTACTATATGGCCATCAATTACAAATATTTGTATTAAATTTCAGATACAGGGCTCAATTTTTGTAGTTGATAGGTAGATTTTTGTCGACTGAGAGTGATCGATTAGACCCCATACGTAACTGTATCATCTATTACTAAACATTCTGTTATAAATCTGATCGTAAAAATATCTCAATCACTGACTGGTCACAGTCCTAAAATATACATTAATAAACGGTGGTGACAACGCGCACAGACATTTTTATTGATTTATCACTTTTGGTTAAAATTAAAAATGGACTCAACAGGGAATTTCAACAAAATCAATAGTAAGCAATTCAATGATTAATTTTTGGTCTTAATTTGTATTGACAATGATAATAATAATAATCATCACACATAATGACGTGATGACGTTGTTGTATGCAGATAATGATCAAAAATGTGCGAGCGAATGTTTTTAATCAATGAATTTCTCTTCAATATAAGATATTGATCTCGGCCTGCTGCTTTTTCTTTTTGTTTTTTTTTTTTAAAGAGATAGAGCACTACATTGTAACTGAATTCTCATTGAGAATTTGAATCATTCTCTATCTCATTCTCTCTTTTTTTTTGTTATAAAGAGATCATTTATAACGTTCATCATTGTAACGGATGCATATGATGCAGATGTAAAGTTATATGTGTGTGCATGTGCATATGTGCCTATGTCACTAAGTTTGTAATGTGCGCCAACAACGTCAGCGACAACAATATTAACCGTTAACGTCATCATTTCATGCTTTTCCTGTACTTGCTGGTTGATTTTTCTCCCCACATTATATATGCGCGTATTTGTGTGTCAGTGTGCATTAGATACACACATCTCTGCACTAGCCCCATCTCTCGCCTTTGTAATGAAAAAGTTGGCGAAAAAATTTTCTTATACTCGAGTTTGAAGGCACGATAACGGCTGGGGCGATATTTAGTTTTGAGTTGGCTATCAACGCGATCGGGTCACACTCTACAGCAAGCGACACACGTACGGAATCTCTCAACATAGTTGTACATATAATTATATTTGATTTTCAAAGATCTTGATTCAGTTTGTCTTTTAATTGCATTTCAATACATACACACCTACATATGTCAATATACTATATATTGTGGAATATATACGTACATACGACTAGTCATGGATTTTTACTCATTTACTACTAATTACAACAACAACCACAACAACAAGATAATTATATATAAAAATAATATGTTCAAGAATTTTTATTTTTGAAGAATATCACAGAATATTGTTTTTGAGATATTTTTGCAAAATTCAAAAATAACAAAAAATACAAAAAAAATTCACATACGCACGCAGCAAGCTGTAAAAATTGTGAAAGAAAAAAATTGTTATACAATCGTGTTGCAAAAAAAAAATAATAAATGCATAGAAATTATCAAAAAAAATTTAAATACTTAAGAAAAAAGTTATGATGGTTTAAAAAATTAATATTCATACATATAAAAAAATTATTAATTTATTGATGAATTAAAATTTAACAGGAAAAAAGGGAAAAAACTTGGTGAAAAAGTCAAATTACATAAAAATTCTTATAAAAAAAACTAAAAAAAGTTAATAAAATATTTAACGACGTTGAAGTTGTTGGCTGGGATTATTATACCCGCCACATTGTACTAAAGCTTACCATACTGTTCGAACAGTAATTACCAGAAAAAGGTCCGAGTCGAATAACCGACGTCTGAATGTTTTTCGAATGTTAGAGGAGACAAAAATGGAGATTTTCAGTTCATACTGAATTAAGCGAAATCGTGTAAACTTCAAGCTCACAATTCACAATAAAAATTGTGAAGGTCATGAGTGTAGTGTGAAGATATTGAAATTTGATAAATCGAAACAAATTCTCTTAACAGCCATGCCTACAATTAACAAAAAAAAAAACAAAGAAGCCTTACAGACATATAATGCAAATCTTTAGATGAAATGTAACTTAAGATCTCTTGAGAGAGAGAGGTAGCATGACATATCTGACACGCCCCCTAAGCTTACGTATATATGTGGAGGGTATTGAAGATTTGGCTTAAGCCAAATACTTGTCATTGCCCCGCTCCCATTTCATTTAAAATCATCTTGACACATATTTCATTTTTTTTTCTAATTAATTTTTTTATTTTTTTACATTTCAAGCGAACGAAATTTTATTAAATTATTCTCTTTTTTTTTAATTTAAAAATTATTTATAAATAAAAATATTTTTCATCTCATAAAAACAATATTGCTAACGAAAACAAAAACAAAATCAAACAACAACAACAACAATTGCATATAATCAACGATATTTAAATTTATTTTAAACGAAAATTATTAAAAAAAAAAAATTACAATAAATTATTTGGCTTATACATACACAGTTGGAACAACAACAAAAACAACAACAACAAGAATTACTGTTGGTACTGTAACTACAATACCAAGTAATAGGGAAAAAAAAAAGTGAAAACAAACAGTAATAACAACAATAATAACAATAATACGTGATAATTATTGGTTACGCCCATTAAAATGATGATGGAGAACGGTCTCTCCAATTTGGAGTACGGTGATGGTTATATGGAACAAGAAGAAGAATGGGAGAGAGAGGGTCTATTGGATCCAGCTTGGGAGAAGCAACAAAAGAAGGTGAGTTTGTATGAGGAAAATTAATGTTTTAAAAGTTTTGTAGATAATAATATAGTGCTAAAAATTTTAGATTGAAAAGGAACATGATTTAATATATAATACACCACATTAAGTGCCCACGTGGTGTCCGTAAAAATTACTGTTAAAACTGTTACAATACAAAATGGAACTCAGTTTAATGTTTTACAGAAACTCATTTAGAGTAAAGTCGTAGAATTGGAAATTCGACTTATGTACCAAATTATAATAAGATAGCTGAAAATTTGTATAGTCACAAACTTTATTTATAAAATTTATAAAGAAAAGTTACCGAACTTTTCTCTACATCACTTAGTTCCACAAATTATGTTTAGTTTAGTTGGAGAGAAGAACAGACGAACATAATTAATTCGATTCAAAATCAATTATTGTAATTTATAATTGAAAATGGGTGTGGCCTTTACTGTTTAGGAGTTACAAACATAAATTTACAATATATACATGTCTGTCTGTACATCCATCTATATATTTGTTCAAGTTACAAGTCGCTTCGATTGAGATATTTTGATGAAATTTAGTTCAACTACATATTTTGCTTTAGTTTGAAGATTCCAATTGAAAGTGAACAGAATGGGAGCTTATTTAGAGCCACTCCCTTTCTTTATAATAAAACCTTATATGGAGAAAATTTGCAATTCTTACTATTTTTTGACGAAATTTTCTGGAGGATAGTAAATTAGCTTAAAAATTGGCTTAAACAAATTTGGATCCGATTGGAACATTTTAAGAACCCCATTCCATATAACTAAATTTGACGAAGTGACTTATTTGGATGTTCCTTGTGTTAACTAATACAGTAAAACACTAAGTAGTGTAGGGTATTTAATGATTTAGAATAATGGTCTATAACATTTTCTGAATGCAGTGTGTCAAACTTTTAATTCAAAATTGTAGATTTTAGTTCATATAGAAGGTATTCAAATTACTTATAGTTATACTTTCATCCATCACTGTATGATTTTTAACAATCAAAAGAAACAAAATATTGTACCAGAGAGAAAATGAGAATGAGAGATTAAAGAAAGAATGAATAACAACACAACAATTTGTTACGCACAAAAAAAAAAAAAAAAAATTTTACAAAATTAGACAAAAGATCGATGAACATCAAAGTTAAATTTTATGTAGAAAAATTTTTCACTCGACACAAGAACAAAATAACAACAATTTTTGTGTTTTTTTTTTTTTTTTTTTGTATAAAAGGAAATGAATTTAAATTTACATGAAATAAAATGTATTTTGAAAAAATGTCAGTAAGAGAAGAAATGTACAACGAGGAAATACATTTAATGAAAAAAATAAAAATAAAAAATCGAAACATTACGAAAAATTCATGCTACTGTCGGTTGCAAATTAATGTGTAATTAAATGTGCCGGCATTGGTGTCAGCATCATCATCATCTAGCAGCAGCATCTTCATCATTACACAAATTAGGCACATTTTTCAGCTATTTTTAAACCCAAAAAAAAAAAAGAAGAAAACAGCTTTTACTCGGTATAGTAACAAGTCATATAAAAGCAAAAAAACAAAAAATAAGAAACAAAAAAAAAACGTTTAAATCGAAACATTAACGAACAAATGCTAAATTGATTAAAACATTTGCATATATTAGATGCATAAATATATGTACACGTACAATGTGAACAACATCATAAAATGCCAAAAATCATCGTCTTTCAAAATCATAAAAGAAAGAAGAGAAAAAAAAAATACACGAAAAACGATGAAAACAAACACATAGTAAACGATGCGTGTCCTAATTGTTTATTATGTCAGTATGTAAAAAGAAAAAATAAAACACTCGGTTTTAAAACTTGTTTTTCGTTTAATATTAATTGAAAACAAGTACGAAAACGAAATTTATTTTCCACCTACATAGGTGGGCGTGTCAGGTATATAATTACGCCCTCTAATAATGTATATCTTACGTAGAAGCCTGCAAATCGAGTTTTACGTGGATTCGTCGGTTTTTTGTAAATTGTGCGCATTTCTGTTATTTGACCACGCCCATTTTTGGCACATGAATGAATGGGTCAACTATAAATATGTGCACCAAATTTCAAGTTCATAGGTCAATTTTTGTGGCAGATAAATCGGTTTTTGTTGATTGTGGGCGTGGCTGTTAATCAATTTTTCCTATTTTAATTAGAGATCTGCGTGCCGAAGCTAAAAATGTCTGTGTACAAAATTTCATTTCATTATTTGAAAATTTACGCCCATGAGAATGCCAACAACAAACGGACACACGGACATACATGTCTAAATTGATC
Organism: Ornithomya fringillina; assembly: GCA_963978525.1. Classification (NCBI taxonomy): domain Eukaryota; kingdom Metazoa; phylum Arthropoda; class Insecta; order Diptera; family Hippoboscidae; genus Ornithomya; species Ornithomya fringillina. The sequence goes on from OZ021693.1 coordinate 21,841,766, forward strand.
TAATTTGTGATGCTGATAAAGGATATTACTGTTGCCTACTTCTGGGTGTTGCAAACGGAATAACAAACTTAGTATTTTATGCGGGGGATATAAAAAAATCTTTAAATAATTGTTTGCTTCAATGATATTTTCTTATATTGTCTGTGATATAAAAAATTCTCTTATTTAATTCTATTTATATAAAAATTATGACAAATAAATAAAATATATTCCAATTAACTTGTATAAGTGATTGTGTTTTTTGTTCTTTTTTTTTCTTTAAATAAAAAGTCATTAGCCTTCTCTTTTATGTTGTTGTTGGATTTTCTCTTCTTCTATTTCCTTATCTTATCTTTTATCAGTGACATATAATTGTTTTGCGTTATATGCTATAAAATGTTTACACGTTTAGATGGCTTTATTGACTACATATATGTTCTTAATTAACGCAATCAATGTAGAATTACTCAGGTGTACATGTGTGTGGTCAAATCTTTTCATTTTGTCTTGATTGTGTATATAAATTGAACAACAACAACAACAACAACAACAACAACATTGCTTTACAAGTGTTTTCTCAAAAGTAAGCAAAGAATTTAATTAATGGAAAAAGAGCATAGAATAAAAGAATCATAGTACAGTTAAGAAAATACATTTTTAAGCATCATATACAACTTACTGGTTTTGATGGCATATATTATGATCTCACATACAAATAAATAAACAACTTCCTTAATAGTATGCAAGCATTTATAACTAACAGAGAGAGAGAGAGAGAGAGAGAGAGAGGGAGAGAGACTGCATAGTTTACATACGTATGTAACCATAACTGTGAAAATGGTTTATGTTACATTTTTCTACAAATCTTGAATCTAAATTTGAAAATTTAAATCAATATGTTCCGGAACCTCATCCTCAGGGATAAGGGTATATCCAGTTTGTTTCTCTGTTTTAAATCCTCAGAAGGAATAAAAAGGAAGCCTCGGAGACTCTACCTAGTATGTATATTCTTGATCAGATTCAAGAAATTAGTGTCTATATAGAGGTCCGTCCAATTGTTCGTCTATTGGAATTTTCACAATCGTAAATTTTGAGATATTGTGTTAAAATTTTTTTACTGTACGAAAATCTTTGGATAAAAATTGGATAAAACCGAAGAGCCACTCCCACAAAATCCATAAAAATCTTTTAAAGGCGCCAAAATTGAGCTATGAGGTTACAAGTTATTGCACATATTTATAATTGGGGGCATCCATCGTTATGAAAGTAGGCGATGTAGGATAATAGACATGCCTACAATTTATAAAAACCGTTCGTTTAACACAAAACACATTTTGCTCGTTGATATGTAATTCAAGAATTGTAAAGAGGGCAATCATATACATGCCACACCCACTGTTTGTATATGAAGATAGATAATATAGAAGATTTAGCCTCAGATAAATTAAGTTTTTTTTTAATTGTTTGTTCTTTTTTACCGGGTTCTAAATCTTATGCTCAAATATTCAGTACATTTTCCAGACCCTGTATTTTTAAGTAATTTTTTTTAGTAATTTTAAGTTGATTTTTAAAATTTTTTATAAATTTTATTTTTATAATTTTTTATATTATTATTATTTGTAGCGAAAATAATTTTTTTTTATATGAAAAATAAGTAAATTTTTTTATTTTAAACTTTTATAATATTTCAATAAAAATTTTTGTCCTCGATTTACTATCACATAGTTTTGTACGAATTGTTGGCGCAATCAGCAACAAAATCATATAAATTCTTGTTCCTTATGTTTAAAATTTAATTGCACCTGACATATAAAATACCACACACTATATATAATATAAAAATATATGAATAAATGTTATAAACAAAGAGAAACACAAATTAATAAAACATTTGTTATATAAACTTGTTTAGAAGATGTTGCTTGTGTTGGCATTGAAAAATAGTTTCTCCAATAAAATGGTGTTTGCGGCTGCATGGGGTCAAACTTTTTTTTTAATTTTTTCTACATATATTTTTAAACAGTGGGCATGGCATTGAACCCCATTACGACTTTATTTATGTATTGCGTTTAAACTAAAAACTCGGACTCTGTGATAAATAAAGGTTTTTTTTTTTTTGTAAATTAGGGGCGTTGCCATCTACGGGTACATCGATAAGGGGTTTCATTATAAATATTTGTACCAAATTTCAACTTTATAGTTCAATTTTTGTAACTGATAGATAGATTATAATCGATTGAAGGCGTGACACTTGACTGATGTGGCCTAATTTAAGCAGGATCCACCATACAGAAACTAGAAACAAAAAACTTCAGCACATTATCTTAAAATTTGCAATCATGAGAGAATAAAAGACAGACGGACAGAAAAACTCAACGGATCATATGTAAGTAAATGCCTTTTTGTGCCTCTTGCAAACGGATTGATCAACTTCATGGCAAACTATTATCCATGTGGTGTCTATAAAAAGTGCATCTAAAATGTGGTTTATGGAAAAATGGAAATATTTAAGTATATATATATATAACTTTTTCGGCCTCACATCTATTTATGTATAGTGTAAAAATACTACATTATTCTCAAGAGAAATTCTTGTGAAACGATCTTGAACCATTTTAAAAAAAATTTAACATCTCTCAAGAAAATTCACATTTTTTGCTTATAAAAAATGTATATATATATAAATTTATTATTTAAATTTCAATTTTTTTTTAATGTCAAAGAATGTATATAAACAGACAATGTCATGAAATTGATTAAAATATCAGAAATAAAATAATAATCTAAGTATAAAGAGTTTTTCAATAAGGACATAACATCTTTGAATTTAAAGAACATACAGAATAATTGAGATATTAAGCTGAAATTTATTCCAAATTTACATTTAACTATCGATCCCGTTAATAATAATAAAAATGTTAATCTTGACTGACCTTTTGACTTTGACAGATCATGAAAAACGTTCAAGAGTGAGTTCGAATAATTCGAATCAGGCCAGATTTTTATATTGTAGATGTAGACTGTTCAGATTTTTGGCACATCGCTGTTTCAACTGCGTAGCTCAATTTTTTGTACCAGATGAATAAATTTTTGTTGATTGGGAGCTATTCGTTTTTGTCTGTACAAAATTTCAGTCCAATATCACAAATTTTAGGACTGTGAGAGTGCCACCAACAAACGGACACACGAACATAAACATGTCTAGATCGATGCAGACTTTGATAATGATCAAGTATATATATACGTTGTGAGGTCTCTAATCCCTCCTTCTGAGTGTTGTCAATAACAAATTTAATATAATCCCTTTTGTATGTAGAGGGTATAAAAATATTAATATTTATATATTTAAAAGCTCTAAATCGACCTTGAACTACTACCCTTATACAAGAGTTATAAATAATATCCTTGACCTAATAAATAAAATTCAACAAAAAACATAATTTTACTGTTTTCTGTTATTTCTCTCGTAGTGTCCTTGACCTACTTTTAGTTTAGTCTAATAAAATGTTTAGAGCAAAGGGCACCACAATATATATATTTCAATTATTAATGTTTTTAAAATTTTGACAATATTGCAACAACAACAATGACAACAATTCTTTCGAATAATACCAATTCATTGTTAATAATTCAGAGAAAGAACAAATTGCTGAAAATAATCAAAAATAATTATATAACTGGGAGAGAGTAAAACGGAGAAAGAGAGCTATGAAGTGAGTAATATAATCACAATTTATCAAAAATCGTCACAGTTTATGAAAACAACATCATAAACAATTATAAACAATGTCTTTCTATTTAAATGATGACTAAAAGAATGACAACAAAAACATGAGTTAAGAAATTGTGGGGGAAGAGAGTAAAGATTAAGAAGAGAGAGGGAGAGATATATGAAAGGCCAATTATACTAGACACGTTATGAAAGATCAGCACATTTACAACAACAACAACAACAAAAAAAAAACAACCAACAGCAGCAACAACAGTAACAACAACAAATGCCAAAAAAGCGTCAAATTACATTCAGCAGCTAAAAATGGATCATCAACAAAAGTGTTGAGTGCGCCGGTCCAAGCTTTTTTGTTTGCTTACTAGAAGAAAAAAAAAACAAAGAAAAAAGAAAAACAAAAACACAATACAACAAAAAAGTGAAAGGAAAGAAGAACCTGCACTACATTACTAACGTAAAGAACTGAAAGCAACATAAGTCACCCGAAGAAAAAGCTTCCACAACATATATACGAACTGTCTTATACTGAAGCTTCTCGGCCAATGCCGCTGTTCTGGTGCTTAAAAATAAAAGGAGTGGGTGGTGATGGTGATAATTATAAGAAATTGTTTGCCAAGGCTAAAAATATCATTTTAGCATTTTTATACAATATTCCGTAATAACACCTTTTTGATGCTTTCTCTCTTAATCATGCTGATACCTGATGATTCATGGTACAATTACAATGAAAATTAACTCATAAAGTTTCTTTTCGAATGGAAAAAGAGTGTTGCAGAAGAAGAATTTTTGTTTGCAACATGTATTGCTTGTTGCTTAATATTTCATCTTAAAAAAAAAAAATTGAAGTTTTTTTTTTTATACCCTGCACCACATGCGGCAAAGAGTATATTAAGTTTGTGCGGATGTTTGTAAGTCCTAAATGGCAAATATTGCACTCTCCTTCAATTATATCCATCGATTTAGAATCAAAATCAGAATCGGTATAATCATGTCCATCTGTCCGTCAAATTTGTGTGCAAGCTACAGTTCACATTTTTGGAGATATTTTGATGAAATTTAATACAAGTGCTTGATTTGGCTCAGAAAAACAGCCTATTGAAAATGGACCGAATTGTATCATTTTTAGAATTCCTTCCCATATAAGGTTCTATTATAAGAAAAGTCTTTATATGGCAAAAAATCGCAATTCCTAACATTTTTTCACAAAATTTTGAGAAGAATAGTCAATTTGCTAAATAATTGACTGTGATAAATGTGATATCGATCGAAACATTTCTAGAAGCCCTCTCCATATAATGCTATTCCACGAAGTAACTTATAGGGCAGTGACTGATGCAACTAAACTAATTGTAGCGTAATTGAATGATCGTACTTGACCGACTCTAACATATTCACAAGGTGTAGTATAAGTAAAATGTAGGAAAAAAGTGTGAGATAGATACAGTATAGAAATAATTGTGTACAAAGTTCAATTTCTTCCACTTTGTTGTTATGCTTACACATTCATACGTGGTGGAATTTATGACTATAAAAATATTCCCAATGTCTGGTTTATTTCATTTATGTTTTAACAATTTTCCGTTCAGGTGTAATGGTAACTGCTTGTTAATTGTTTAGCTTCAATGATTGCCGCTGCTCTTCTGCACCCAGCAACCATGACTAGTGAGTGTTTGCGGCCAACCACTAAACTATTAAATATTGAAAAGTTTTGTTTGAAATTTCGTAATATATTCAAGAACAGAATTATTTTTAGATACACATTCATCAAATGTGTGCGTGTGAGCGGTAATCATTTTTTATTGTTGCTGCTATTACTATTTTTGTTTTGCCAAAGTATTTTCTATGAATGAAATTCACAAAAGTTGGCATTTTTCTATTCAACTTGGATGCTAAGGCTTACCTTGAGGTTCCACGTTTATATCATTTATCCAAATTGTTTATACATATAAAAAAGTGTTGATGCTATGTTGATGCATACCATGTCCTTACATCTGTCCATGTTCGATTTTGATGAGCTTTCATCGCTGATTATGATTTTGTTCAAAAAACCGTCATTAATATTAAAATATTGCTCAAATATGATGATGAGAATTGGTTGTAGTTTTTTTATACCTTTCATGTAAGATGGGATGCATACTAAGTTTCTCATTCCGTATGTAACTACCGAAAGGAGGGGTTCCACATCCGACAAAGTATATTCAGTAATAGTAAGATACAAACTCTCGAGTAGGTCATAAGGTTGATAAGTTAGTTACCAATCCAATGCGACACCCAAACTCAAATTGCAGCTGAAAAAAGTGTTTTTCTTGTTTTTAATGATGAATTGTTAGCTGCCATGGTGTTTTTTTTCTTTTCGTTGAAAATGATTTACCGCACAAATAGTGCAACATTTAAATCTTGCGTTAAATTTTTGGACATTTATGCTATTATTACGCTACTTTGAATAATATATAACATTGTTGTTGTTATTGTTGCTGTTGCTATTATTAATCATAGTTTATGGTATTTGCATTTTAACGATCATCGTTTACTCACATATAATAGGTTTATGTACAAAAAAAAAAAAAACAAAAAAAAACAGTATAAACGGAATTTTTTGAGTGTTTAAAAGTGACAAACGTATATATTTTTTTGTAGTTCTAAAATACATAGCTATTATTTTGCGAGTATTATAAAAGTACACAATTGATAAATAATTTTATATATATTACGAACAATTTTTTTTGAGTGTAATAAAAAAAAAAAATGAAATCTTTATTTTATTATTCCTTCATAAATATTTATTATGCATAAGTACCAAAAAATTTTATATATTTTATTAACATTTTTTTTTTGAGTGTAATGAAAAAATTTTTTTTCGTTCATGACACATTCGTATATATAATCATATAATAATTTGAATTACTAAATTTCTTAAAAAAAAAATGATCGTGCAGTTTATATTATTACACAATATAATAATTAAATTAACTATATATATATATATATTTCGCCCATCTTATAAAATCCCGTTTTATTTTAATAAGTTTTCACCTTAAGGGCTTCTTCGTGGTGTATTAATGCATATTAAAGTCATAGGCTTTCCTCTGCTTATAAATGTAAGGCGGCCTCTTGTACAGTTAGCTTCTTCTTCTCTTCTACTACAAATTGCAATATTGCTTACGCATGCTTACACGTGCAATGCCATGCAATGCTGATCAAAATTGTTGTAATTATTATGATTTTTTTTTTCTTATATGAAATAATAAGATCCATAAATGGAATCGCGCACACACACATATATGGTATCAACAATTTGCCTGTGTTTTGTTTTTGTTACCAGTTTGTGTAACCTGCTGCTCTATATCGATTCTTAAGAAAGCACAACGGTACATTCTTATGAAAACCGGCTTTGAGATTTACGTATGCATATATGTGTGTGTATGTGTGTGTACTCTCTGAACTTTTAATGCTGGTATAAATGTGTCTGCTTACTTATGAATAGTATGACGTGTGCTACAACGTTGTCTACATTCACAGCTTTGTTGTTGCTTGCCAGACATATGCAGCAATTTTTCTTTGTTTTTTTTTTTTTTCTTTGTTATGCTTGTGGTTAGATTAGATATTTGCCAGCATCTGTAACGTTTTTGTTGTTGTTTTTGTTGTTGTTATTGCTTTGATAATTCAAACTATGGATTTCCCTATTTTCACTTCCTACTGGGTGTACTGTTGTGGCGTCTGCATAGTCAACACAAATGAAATGAATGGTTGTTGTGGCAGTTAATGATACTTGAGGTGGTTGAATGGTTTGTGGCCATAAAGTGGTGCAAAAAGAAACGTTTTTGCCAATTTGTTAAACTTGTACTTTTATACGTGAAGTCATTGTTATATATGTATATATATATATATATATAAACCACAGCTCTAAAAGTTTAAGGTTATTTGTTTGTATACCATACAATAAATCTCCCTCTCTACTAAGATTTTTTTAATTCTTTTCAAACGTAATTATCCCCATTTACATATCGTATGTTTAAATGTTTGTTTCATATATTGCTTAGTTGAACTGTTATTTATACTTGGTATGCCATACAAAACCAGTATTGCCAGCTTGGATACATAAAATTATGCTTGGTTTTGCTTTAACAAATGATCGCATTTAATTAATTAACTTGTGACTTGTATATAAAAATGTACACGTATTTAAAAGATTAACCATACAATTAGTTTTTTTTTTTTGCTATACAAGTTTTTTTTTGTATTATTCTCTAAATTTTATATGTTTACTCAAAACAGTATTAATGAAAAATGTTTACGTCGTACTCTGCTAGATGTACGATGAATAGTGCTTGTTATAAGCGTTCACCCTACTGATGAGGGCACACTTATACTGGGAAGAAGGCGGCAGAAACTATAAAAAGTATAAATATTCTTAATCAGCATCAAAAACTGGGTCGATCTGGGTATGCAGGTTTATATGTCCGGATGGTCTCTTTCATTTTGGTATTCTGACGGTCGCAAATTTTAGGAATTTGAGTTGAAATTTTATACAGACACTACCAGTTTCTGTATGCAGATAGCTAAAATAGGTAAAATAGGACAATAACCACGCCCACAATCGACAAAAAACGATTTATCTGCCTTATAATCCGACATTCCCACATTTTGTATATTTATATGTTTTGAAAGGTATTTCAATTAAACTAAAGTTTCTTTTATACTCCTCTCTACTTTCAAACGTTATCGTTTTATCCATGTTTTAAATGTTACAAAATATTTTCATTTGATTTGATTTTTTATTTAATAAATATTGTTTTAAATAATTTGTTCTTTTTGGCTAATGTTTTCATAAAAAATGTGTGCAAAACGGGTTAAAACAAAATTCAGATGTTGTGACAGTGATGAGGAGCCGAAAAAGAAAGTGCCACGATTATTATTAAAGAAATTGAAAAGGTGTTCACCTGGTGCGAGAGTTTTAGTTCCAACGTTAAATTTATGCGATTTGCCCGTTGAAATTTTAGAAAAAATCATTGGCTATGTAAATATATTGCATCACAGTAATATACGCCTCACATCGAGACGATTACGCGACGTACAAAATATGTATATGATGCATAAATTTCAAAGCATATATCAAGAATGTATAAATGAAGATCCGCTCAGTTGTCTGGGTGCTTCTATAAAATGTTTAAGACTCGCCACCGATTTGTACTTGAAGGCGGGTTATGAGTCCACATTTTGTGGCTGCATCTTACCCCTGCTGAGCATTTCATATAGAGATCCACTCAATTACGACTTATGTGATATGCAAACCTTCCTGGTCCAATTCTATGACACTTTACGCGATCTAATAGGTGGCGAATCTCAAAAGTATCGTTTGTTGTTCAGTATGACGTTAATGCGTTTGTTTAAAACGTTTCGAAAGGCTCAAGTTGTTTCGTCTACAGTCAAGACTCCATTTTGGCGAGTGGTGATAGAATTCAAGGGCCCCTGGTTGGGTATGTTGTGGACTTCTAAGCATCGACCAACGCCTCCCTCGGCTAAATGTAATAACCTCTTGGCTATATTAACGGAAATGTTAATTGCTGACTTGACGGACGAAGCTTTCCGGCGTGTATGGGAGCGTTCCAGTGATATCTATGTATTTGGCAATGATACCAGCAACAGTAAACGGGTACCACGTACTTTGTTCACTTTTACGGTTTATGGGAATCACAAAACGTGCAGCTTGATTCGGTCATACTTGGAAGATGACTTGGATAGTTTGCCGAAGAAATGGCCCAAAGATGAATTTACTGTTAATTTGGATATCACTTGTTTGGAAGGCATGAAATGGGGATGTCCGAAATTGCAACATATAGAATTAGGTCCGTTCCCGCAAGTCAGTTACAATGAAGAGGAGAATGATTCGTCTTCAGATGACGACGAAGATACTCAAGAACGTGATGGGGCCCCTTAAATGGATAATAAATGTCTTAAATTTGTTTATAAAAAATTTAAATGATTTGTACTTTACATGCATTCTATGCATATTGGATGAATACTCGGACAATAAAAGTTGAGGTTAGATGTAAAAGCGGACGAGTTAGGACGTGAAACAAACTTTGGAGAGAGAAATCTGTCATTATTTTGAAAAATTAATATTTATCAATTATTTTTCGATTTGCCCAAACTTTATTATGAAAGTTTCAACGAAGGATGGATTTGGTTTGGATTTTGGCTTTCTTCTTCTTAGAATATATCCTTAGTCCATGTCTGAATTTCAGGAAAAAGATGAAAACTTTTGATTTACTTTACTTAAAATAAAAAATTAAATTTTTCGGGAAGAGGGAAAAACAAGATCAATGTCACCGCCAAGATGTCCCCACTTTTAACCCAACAACTTTTGTATATATTTTTTGCAACAGATTGGCACTCCACCATGACGATCTTGTCCCACATATATAAGAATTGCATCTGCCCATGCACAGGTTCAATTGTTGTAGATTTCGAATTCGCAACCCTCGGCATTAGAAAGCTACTTGTTATGCCTTTAGGCTATTGGGGACGAGTATTTAAAGTTATTTCGGAAAATTTTATTCCATGGCGTTCCTCTACCTAGACTTTCCATTTTTTGCATATTTTGTTAAGTATCTGGCTTCTCCTTCTGGATGCTGCCGTAAACAAGCTTAGGATAACTGTTACCTTATGTGGTGGGTATAAAAAGCAATGGAGCACGAAAAGAAAACATGACACTACCATGTATGGCATATGACCTCAAATGTTTATAACAAAAACAAAACCATTGATGAACATAGTGAAGCGAAAGGAAGCCCGTCACAAATGTTCAATAAAAAATACGCGAAAGTGTAAATAGAAATAGAAGGGTATAGACAGATATGTGAAAGTAACTTGGGTGAGATTTTTGTGGTCAATCCAAACACGCATTGTGGTGTTTTTTTGCTTTTTAATACAGGATTTATAATATTTATATTTCCGTGTGTTTTATATATATACGAGTATAAACCAGTTCTTTGATTTTAACACAGAGCATAGAAAACAAAACAAGAGAGGTGCGCTATAACTGAACCATAGTTAGTTAGAGTGGGGTTTATAACTAATCTCTTTTTTTTTAGACTTTTCTTATAACCTTTATACCAATAGCGAGCATATTGGTGCAAAAAATCATGCAGCTGGTATAGACAAGACACATTGTATGTATGTATGTGTATGTATGTATGTGTGTTTGTATGTTAGGTAGCAATTAAACATAGAGTTTCTTTGGTGGCTCGTATTAGTGATTAAATCTCCCACACTTTTTTTTCTTTCCACCATTTCATTACACGACATACGTGTTAGCTGTTGAATGAGAAGATAACTGTTTTCTTTGGTGTATGCTGGGGATTGCATGTATTTTTTTGTTGATTATTATTATAATTCATATGAAAATCTAATCTATATTGTTTGGCCAACATTGTTGTCGTTCTTTTTGTTGTTGTTATTATTCATGGTGTTGAGAATTTTAGTAAAACAAGGTCACTTGTAAAAAATGTAAATGTTCTGTTATTACTAAATATATAATTTATAATGACTCTGCTATGTGTGTGTGTGTGTGTGTGTGTACCAGGGAAAATATTTCAATAAATCATTCTTAATAGATTTTCTATCATATTTGTATAAATAAATAACCTGAACGTGAAAGTAAGAAAAATAAATTTGGCTTAAGCCAAATTTGGAATGCCCTCTATATGTATTTACAAAAATTGGGCGTGGCGAGTATATGATTACGTTCTTTAATGGTGCATTTTTACGCATTAGGTTTCAAGTTAAGTTGTACGCTGCATAGAGTTTTATGTAAATTGTGCTTGTGTCTGTTATCCGACCACGCCCATTTTTGGCACATCGATAAAGGAGTCAATTGTAACAAACATTATGCAAATTGCAACTTTATAGCTTAACTTTTGTGGCATATAAATAAATTTTGGTCTATTGTGGGCATATCTACTATTTGACCACGCCCATTTTTGGTATATAATTGAAAGATGTAATTATTAATATATAAACCAAATTCCAATCTTCAAACTCAATGTTTGTAGCATATAGATTTTTGTCGATTGCGGGCGTAACTCTTGATCAATTTTGCCCATTTGAAATAGCGATCTAAGTACAGAATCTAGAAGAATTTTTTGCTCAATATCTCAAAATTTACAACCGTGAGAATACCAACAACAGACAAATACACGGTTACACGTACGGTCTAGGTTGACTCAGTTTTTGATGCTGCTCAAGAATATATATACCTCCTTGCGAGTGCTGCAAATGAAATGACAGACTTAGTATACCCCCATCTTATGTAGAGGGTATAATGAATCCTCTAAATCACTCTGAATATTTTAAACCATGCCCATCCGTTCATTCGTCTGTCAGTTTCTTCTCTGTCCATGTAAACTTGTTGCATTCGTTCACATATTTTGATGAAATTTGGTACAACTGGCCTAAAAATGAACCCTTTCGCTTAGAACCTCTCCCCACGGCCCATGAAAAAGGAAATCTTAATATGGCGAAAATTCATAAATTCTTAATATTCTTTGAAAAATATTTGGTAAAGGTTAGCTAATTAGCTTAATAATTAAATGCGTCAAATGTGAATGTAATCGGATCATTTTTGGAACCTCTTCCCATACAAAGATACTTCACGAAGTGCCTTTTTTTTGATAACTATAACATTTCCACTTCACTATGTTTAAGAAAATATAAGTAGCTACTGTCTGATAAGATAGATAATAATAAAAAAGTTTCAATAAAAATTAAAAAGTGAAATTTAAAAATGCGGCTTGCTGGTAAAATATAGATTCGATAGATTTAAAAGTTGGCACACGCACACCCTTCGACTTAAACGATGCTTGCTAAATTTTGCACTGACAGGATCAGTCCCCAGGTACCACTTCATTAATCCACCAGAAATAGTCTGTGATGGAAATACCGGGATAGTTTCCAAAGCTTCTAATTTTATGTAGATTTTTATAATTTTTGTTATTAAAATTTTTTTACGATTTTCTTTTTTCAGACATTCACTGCTTGGTGTAACAGTCATTTACGCAAGGCGGGAACGTCCATTGACAATATCGAAGAGGATTTCCGTAATGGCTTGAAATTGATGTTGTTGCTGGAGGTGATTTCCGGTGAAACGTTGCCTAAACCGGATCGCGGTAAAATGCGTTTCCATAAAATCGCTAATGTGAACAAGGCTTTGGACTTTATCGCTTCCAAGGGTGTGCACTTGGTGTCCATTGGTGCCGAAGAGATTGTTGATGGCAATCTGAAAATGACATTGGGCATGATATGGACGATTATCTTGCGTTTCGCCATTCAAGACATTTCGGTGGAGGAGATGACTGCGAAGGAGGGTTTGCTGTTATGGTGTCAACGTAAGACGGCTCCATATAAGAATGTTAACGTACAGAACTTCCACTTGTCATTCAAGGTAAAGAAGAAGAAGAAATGGAAGCGTAAAAGCTTGCAATAACATTTCGATTACTTATAGGATGGTTTGGCATTCTGTGCTCTGATCCATCGTCATAGACCAGACTTGATTGACTATTCCAAATTATCCAAAGACAATCCATTGGAGAATCTGAACACTGCCTTTGATGTTGCCGAGAAATATCTCGATATACCCAGAATGTTGGATCCTGATGGTAAGTTTGGGGAATTTTTCCTATTTTTTTATTTTTTATTAAATATTATCCGTAGAGTTTTAAGAGTGATCTGGTATAATTAAACATTTTCCCCTCAATTTTTGGGACCCCTTGAATATATTTAGATTTAATCAATACACCGAAACCGGATGAGCGGGCCATTATGACGTATGTGTCGTGCTACTATCACGCTTTCCAGGGAGCCCAACAGGTTGGAAATGTGACGCATGTACCCGAACCCACACGACAATACACCTTCGTCCCGAATTACAATGTGACTAAAAATTCACAATTTCAATCTCTCTCTATATCTAGAGATACGAGTAGATGTTGTCGTTTTTCCGCTCAATACTTCTAAGAAAAACTGTTGCGATTGTTATTACTTTTTAATCGTTTTTTTGTTTGAAAGTTTCTTGATGATCGCTTGATATGTTGTTCAAGCGCATTTCCTTTAATTTAAGCTGATCTAATCATTCAAGTGTTCTTGTTATAATTAATTGTTTTATTAACCCTGGATTGAAGCTAAAAAAGTTTGATACCAACTAATAATGATTTGATATTATACGCATTTTATTTTACTCTTTTTTTATACATTATGCTTTAAGAATTATTCGTATATGAAATTATTTTTATATTCACCATCATCAACTTATAACGCTCGAAAGGAGGTGTCAGAGATTCCACAAATTATATAAATTTTTAAGTCAGTCTCAGATACTAAGGCGATCTAGCCATGTTTCTCTGACCGTCTGTACATCCGCGTGTTTTGTTTTAAATACGCCGTTATTTTTAAATTTCAAGCTTACTTTTATTCACATTTTATCCATTTAGGTATGAACCTATCATCGTACTCTTTGTTAGAAGTTTTTTTTATGTATCCAAGTCTTTATCCAAGAATAACTAACTGTCAAAAAGCTGTATAAGAAGCATTTCTTAAAACATATAAGAAAATATTTATGGTAGATAAACAATAACAACAATATAGGTTTATGATAAAGGAGAATATTTATAGCTTTTAAAACACTAACACTAACAACAACAACAACAACAACAACAACAACAACAACAACAACAAATAATAATAATAATCATATGAAAGACTGTGCTAAATGCTAAATGGTTGATGGTGGCTAGCAGTGGTATTGAATGTTTTGTGTTTAAAAATGACCTAATTCGATTTTATCAAAAATATCGATTTGTATGATTAGTAATTTTTTGTTATATATTAAATATTTAATTTTTTGTTTTTGAAAAACGGATTTAGGTTATCGTTAAAATAATCGGTTTTTTAGAAGGTCTTCAACCTCTTATAAAAAATGATTCTCTCTTCGCTTTTTGTTTTCACATTTTTTATCACTTGTTGTTAGTGGTTATTTAAGGAATTCCATGACTGTGCAGTGCATTCTGCCATCACAGCTTTTATATCATTAGTGACCCAATTTTATATTTACGATTTCTTCTCCTTCTTATTATTCTTATACTCCTCATTCTTTTCGTGTATGCCATTGTTATTACGAAATGATTTAATGGTCGAGACGTGCGTCGCGTTGCTTCGCGCCACCTACACAAAATATGTTGCCCCTGCCACATTTGATCCGCAATCATTAGCGTTTTGTCTGAAATATATTTCTGCTATAATTGTTTTTATTGTTGTTATTGTTGTTGGTATTATTATTTTAAGAAATTTCTTTGGCAGCTGCTGCATGAGTTTGTGAATGACATTGTTTTCAATACTAAATTATATTATTTCAAATGAATTGTATGTTTTGTATGTATGTGTTTGTGTATGTGTATAAGAGTTATAATTTATAACTGAACACCCATTTATTATCACAATTTTAATATAATCTGGTGGGTGTGTGTGTGTGTACTACTTCACATGTCACAGTACAACAATTGTACGCAACATAACATGTACGAGTATAAAATTCTTTATGCCGTGCGAGTGTGAATGTGTGATTGTGATGAATGTGTTGGGTGTTCCATGGACCATTCATACTAATTGTTATCTATACAATTTGTTATTATTATTAATATTATTGTTGTTGCTTTTGTTATTTTTTAATGTTTAACAGCTAATGTGCGTTTCTGATTTATATGTTTGTTGTTATTATTCTCTCTTTTTTTATATATATCTATATATATTGGCTTTAACGACTTGCGCCTTACGCTCTTACACTCACTAACCTTTGTTCGTATGTGTACACATATTATGTGAACAGATCTACAAAATACAGCGTTGCCAGATGAAAGAGCTGTTATGACGTATGTATCATCGTATTATCATTGCTTTAGCGGTGCCCAAAAGGTTAGTTTTTATTATAATATTTAATTTTCAATCGCGCGCAAATGAGTGCCGGCGAGATTTCATAAAATTATTTATAAATTATTTACACAATTATAGAAATTAAGTTGTTTTTAGAATAAATAAAAATGTTTATAAAGATCATTATCGAGTTAAGTAAGTTAATTCGTATAATTGAATATATATTTTTTTTTTATCCACGTAAACATTGAATAATAAGGTGACTTAATTGGAAGTATTTTGTTATGCGTTCAAATCATTTTAGAAATTTTGAAACCTTTTTTTTTCACGTTGACTAATGTAGTATTGTCCGCTATATAATTTTTTAACCGTTCTAATTGAATTTTTGTTGTTGTTATACATTAAGTATTAAAATGGTCCGTTTTTAATAATAGTTTGTAGTATAGATTATATTTTGATTATAATATAATATTATCCGCTACTTTATTTGATGCATTTTTGAATAATAGAATTTAGAGGAACATTTTACTTTTATACATTTTATAAATTATGTTAATTAAACTATAAAAATATATATTTTTATCTATTACAAAATTCAATTTGATATTTTCTTAAGTATGAAATTTTATTTCATTAAGTTTTTCAAAAAAATATTATTATCCGTTATATAAATCTGTTCAAATCATATAAATTTTTCATGTATAAGATATCTTTTCATGGATAATTCTGTACATAATTAGTTATCCGTTCACTTAGTTGGATATTTTCTAATGTAATGGAAAAAACTATTCACCTTAACTATTATTGACGGATAATTTTTAAAAATTTTATAATTTTTATATTAGTTTGGTTATTGCTAAGGTATTTTTAAACATATACGAGTATATGTCTGAAAGGCTAAATAGAATATTATGCAATTATTTTTATGAAAAGTTCTAAAAGCCGAATAACAATGGTGTGTAGGTAGAAGAAGGTAGGTTTCATGTATTGAATGATTGTTCGTGCTAATATATGATTCCAGCTTCTGTAAAACACTTGTACAAACAAAAAATTGCCCTAAATTAACTAGCTGTACAAAGACCACTAAACACTGTTTCCCCTTTATTTTATCCAAAAAAAAAAATTAGAAACATATTATTGATGGACTTTTTTTTCAATAGGCTGAAACTGCTGCTAATCGTATTTGCAAAGTTTTAAAAGTTAATCAAGAGAATGAACGTCTCATGGAAGAGTACGAGCGCTTGGCCAGTGATGTAAGTTGTAAACAAATGATAAAAAAAAAAAATAGTTTAAATACATATTTTTGTATATTTTGCGTTAGCTTTTGGAGTGGATTCGACGCACTATGCCCTGGTTGAATTCTCGCCAGGCGGACAATTCATTGGCTGGTGTGCAAAAGAAGTTGGAGGAGTATCGCACCTATCGTCGCAAACATAAGCCACCACGCGTTGAACAAAAGGCCAAACTCGAAACTAATTTCAATACACTGCAGACCAAATTGCGTTTATCCAATCGTCCAGCGTATTTGCCAACCGAAGGTAAAACGGTAGCTGACATTGGCAATGCTTGGAAGGGTTTGGAGCATGCCGAGAAAGCCTTTGAAGATTGGCTCTTGGCTGAGACTATGCGTTTAGAACGTTTAGAACATTTGGCTCAGAAATTCAAACATAAGGTGGCTTTTTTTTATGGCGGTTATCCAAAAAGTATTCTTTTTGCAATTTAAAATAAATTTGTTACAGGCTGATGCACATGAAGATTGGACTCGTGGTAAAGAGGAAATGCTGCAATCTCAAGATTTCCGTCAATGCAAATTGAATGAATTGAAGGCGTTGAAAAAGAAACACGAAGCCTTTGAATCGGATTTGGCCGCTCATCAAGACCGTGTAGAACAAATTGCTGCCATTGCTCAAGAATTGAAGTAAGTAAATGTGAATGTGAAATGTTAACCACCCAGGAAAACTAATTATTAATCCTTCCCCATATGCCTGCCTTTTGTATACAAAACTGATGCTAAGTGTGAGGTTCGCTAGTAAGATCATAAAATTTTGTAGTAAAAAAAAAAAAAAAAGGCACTCACTCATCTCACATTAAACACTTGTAGTGAAAAAAGACAAAAAAAAAAAAACACTTATTTACTTATTTTATCGGATACATCGGATAATGTCTAGTTTCTGAAATATGAAAAACTTTTTCTCCTAAAAATTGTATAACAAGAGAATACCAAACGGATAATGAAATTTTATGCGGAATTTGTACTTTTTTTTTATAACCAAAATCGTTTTCAAAAGATTATTTTTCTGCGGATAATCACTTTATTAGGTTTTGTTTAACAAATTTTATTATCCGTATTAGGTAAAATGGTTATCCGGTGCAGTTAATTCTTATCATCCAGGCATTAGTTCGTTTTTATGCCAATTTTTTTTTTATCCGCGTAATTTTATTCATATTTTTGCATTATCCAACATAACCATAGAGCTCATTTTCATTTATCCATTTCATCTGATGGAAAACTTTTTAAAGCGACTGTTTTTTAATTGTTTTTATCATAACCTCCAATATCTTTAGCACTCTCGAATATCATGATTGTATTTCCGTGAATACTCGCTGTCAACGTATTTGCGATCAGTGGGATCGTTTGGGTGCTTTGACTCAACGCCGTCGCACCGCTTTGGATGAGGCTGAACGTATTCTTGAAAAGATTGACATTTTACATCTGGAATTTGCCAAACGTGCTGCTCCGTTCAATAATTGGTTGGATGGTACACGCGAAGATCTGGTTGACATGTTTATTGTGCATACCATGGAGGAGATTCAAGGTCTAATACAGGCACATGATCAATTCAAGGCCACTTTGGGTGAAGCGGACAAAGAATTCAATTTGATTGTGAATCTGGTGCGTGAAGTGGAATCGATTGTGAAACAACATCAAATACCTGGCGGCCTGGAGAATCCTTATACAATGTTGACAGCCAATGACATGACGCGCAAATGGAGTGATGTCCGTCAATTGGTGCCGCAACGTGATCAAACTTTGGCCAATGAGCTGCGTAAGCAACAGAACAATGAAATGTTGCGTCGCCAGTTCGCCGAGAAGGGTAACGTGGTTGGTCCTTGGATTGAAAAGCAAATGGATGCAGTCACGGCCATTGGTATGGGTCTGCAAGGTTCTCTAGAAGATCAATTGCATCGTTTGAAGGAATACGAGCAAGCCGTGTACGCCTACAAGCCAAATATTGAGGAGCTGGAGAAGATCCATCAAGCTGTACAGGAATCCATGATCTTTGAGAATCGTTACACCAACTATACAATGGAAACATTGCGTGTCGGTTGGGAACAATTGCTCACCTCCATCAATCGCAATATTAATGAGGTGGAGAATCAAATATTGACACGTGACTCCAAGGGCATAAGTCAGGAGCAGTTGAATGAGTTCCGTTCAAGTTTCAATCACTTTGATAAGAATCGTACCGGACGCTTGAGCCCCGAAGAATTCAAATCGTGCCTGGTATCGTTGGGCTATTCGATTGGCAAAGACCGTCAAGGCGATATGGACTTCCAGCGCATCTTGGCGGTGGTGGATCCTAATTCAACTGGTTATGTACACTTTGATGCTTTCCTCGATTTTATGACACGAGAAAGCACCGACACCGATACCGCCGAGCAGGTCATTGACTCGTTCAGAATTTTAGCTGGCGATAAGGTAGGCAAATGTTAACTTGATTAGATCATGCATTTTTTTTCACATACTATCATCATTTTTCTTAAAGCCTTACATCTTGCCTGATGAATTGCGTCGTGAACTGCCACCTGATCAAGCTGAATATTGTATTCAGCGTATGCCTGCTTACAAGGGTCCTAATGCGGTGCCTGGTGCTCTAGACTACATGTCTTTCAGTACGGCTTTGTATGGTGAAAGTGACTTGTAAAAAGGAGCAATTTTCGATTATGTGCCACACTAAACTAAAGCCGCCGGAACTTTTTCTATTTATTTTATTCGATTCTATTTTTTTCTGCTCTGATACAAGAAAAAATTACCAAAAAAATGGTTATCACTACAATAATTAATAATCCTATCAATTAATCTACTAATCAAGGTTTAAAATATTCACAGTAGTAAAAATTTCAAACACAAAGAAGCAACAGTACACAGCACAAGAGTAGAGATTCAAAACAATCACTATATCATAGAGAGTGAGAGGGAGTCAAACACAATTTTAAATTTATTTATGTGACAGCAAGGTAAAGAGAGAGAGATCATATCATTAAATTCACCGTAGTACGTCCGCAACTAAGAGAGAGAGAGAAAGAGAGGACGATAGATATACAAGTATAGATAAAGCAACTGGTACGATTTTGTAGAGAGAGTTAAAATAAAAAGCAATTCAGAAACAAGAACAAAGCAATAACCGTAATAACAATAATACCTAACCACACAAACACTTTACAAACATTTTATATGAATTAGAAGAAAAGAAGCAAAATTGAAAGTATGTGTTGTGTTGTAGAATTTCCTTCCTTGAACTTTTTTTTAATTGTAATATTTCTATATTTACAATTTCTTTACAGGCTTTTTTGTTATATTATTAATTAATTTATTTTAATGTATATTATATTTTACACGTAACTCATTGATTTTTATTTTTTTTTTATTTCTGTAATTTAGTTTTTAAGTTAAATTGAATTTTTAGAAATTTGTTTAAAATGTTTTTATTATATTTTTTAAACAAAAATGGGAAAAAATACAAAAAAAAAAATTATAAAAGCGACAACATACATACAAACATGTTTTACATTATTAATTACATATAAGTAAGAAAATATATCAACGCAAATATGTTACCTATGACAAAAAAAAGAAAAACACCAACAACCACAATATCAAAATCAATAAATTTTACAAAGATTAATAGAAGAAATTCATTTTAATAAATAAAAACTAATGGAAACCACAATGTAAGCGTTAATAATTTTTATAACTGTCAATTATATACTATATATGCTCTCTAAGTGACTTTTAAAATTCTCTTCTACCACATTTGAATCTCCTTCGATAATTCCTGTAAAGTAAACCTAACCTCAAAAATAATACTAAATGTAAATCTTTAACAAAAATTCGTATTTTACGTATAGTAAGCGGCAATAAGTTTATACACATTTTTGAAACAATATAAAAAAACTTACCAATCGTAAAATTCATCAGGTTTTGAAGTGAAATATTGAAGGGTTAATCCAAAAAAATGTACTTTTAACTGATAATCATATGATTTTTATTTATTATTCACTTAAAAAACCTCATTTTATTAAAACACTTTTCGATTTTTGTAATTACATTGTTAATTACTAGAGGAAATTAATTTTTTCACAAATTTCACCGATTTTCTAAGAGCACTGAAAAATTTCGCCACTTTACTAACTCTAGCACAGAGATGTACAAAACATCAAACGTTGCCAAATTTATTGAAACGATTTTTTTATTTCCATATAAACAAGCCAGCTTTAGTAAAATGTGTAAAAGGCTAGAGTTAACATAACCTATATGATGTATACGGAAATTCTAATATTTTCTTAAATACGAGATTACATGAACAAGACCAGGCGGCCGGCACTTTTTTATATGTAGATTTCCTTTAAATAGTAAAAAATGCATGAGAACTTAAAAAAAAAATCCAATTTAAGAGCGCACATACATGTACAAATGCATACGCCACTTATATGTTTCACATATTTAACATTATTTTTCCTTTCAAAAGGTTAACATTTTACATAAATTCACTTATATATATTTGTTTTATCAAGAAACTATAACTTTTTCTATAATATATCGCATATTATTAAAATTAATTAATTTTTTCACAAAATTCGTGGACTTTCGTGTTGCTCTGACAACCAAAACTGATCTTTCCTTTTACTAAATTGCCTAACACAGAGATGTGTTATTCTAAACAAGGAAAAGGCATAATTTCTTATACGTATTAATGTTATTTATATAACCATCCTGCTTTTTTTTTATTTGTACTAAGGAATTTCCTTTTGCATATATCCGTCCCTTTTTATTCTTGAACACCGCATCTATGTCTAAGATGATGTAGAAAATGGTGTTTTCATAAAAGATCAGTGAAAGGGTGTGCAAATTTTTCTTCTCCTTAAAAAAATCTAATAAAATAATATAATAGTGAAAATTTTTCCATAAAAATGTTTAAAAAGAATATTTGAGTAAAGTTTTGATAATTTTAAAAGAAATTAAGTAAAAAATCGGTTTGTGTGGAAAAAACCCTGCAATGTAACACTGCGTGTGTGTTTTTGATTGTAGCTTTTTTATATGAACGCATATATACGAATGTTTTTAGGCATGTGAGATTATTGCTACATTTTGATTTATTGTGAGTGATTGTACTGCGTATTTCATATAAAAATGATGGCCGGCGAGTTTTTATATTTAAATATAATTTTAAGGTTTCCGTTTGTGACTGACAAAGGAAATTGCTTATATGGCCGGGTTGATAGGCCGTGTAAAAGACACAGTGAGTGAGTGTATGTTTAAACTAAAATATCTACTTTATATACACATTCATATAATTTTTTCGTCCTGCCAACGTAATTTTATTAAAAGTGGTGAGTTTTTTTTATACATTTTGAATTATTTATACTTTTTTAGTGGAAGTATACAAGTTCCGACCGTTGTCTTTTTTTTTGGGGGGGCTATGTTTGCTTTTTGTGCTAAGTATGTATATATATATATAGGCTAGTCTTCACCTTAGCAGTTTGATTTGAATAATAAAAAATCAACCAAAATTAACCAAATTCATTTATATATATTTATATTATTAAGAAACTTTAACTTTTTCTATAATATATCGCATATTATTAAGATAAATTAATTTTTCACAAAATTTATAAAAAAATATCCACAGTAGTAAAAATATA
This sequence comes from Ornithomya fringillina, assembly GCA_963978525.1. NCBI lineage: Eukaryota > Metazoa > Arthropoda > Insecta > Diptera > Hippoboscidae > Ornithomya > Ornithomya fringillina. Next base: position 21,864,321 of record OZ021693.1, read on the forward strand.
AAATATTCACAGTAGTAAAAATACAAACACAAAGAAACAGCAGTACACAGCACAAGAGTAGGGATTCAACATAATCACAATTATAGAGAGTTGGAGGGAGTTGAACATAATTTCAAATTTATTTATGAGAAAGCAAGGTAAAGAGATATATCATTAAATTCACCGTAGTGTGTCAACAACTAAGAGAGAGGGAAAGATAGAACGATAGATACACAAGTATAGATAAAGCAACTAATACAATTTTGTAGAAAGAGAGTTACAGTAACAATAATAATAACAATAATATCTAACCACACAAAACACTTTGCAAACATTTTATATAAATGAGAAAAAAGGAAGCAAATAATATATATTATGAGTAACGGAAACATCTAGTATTGTAAAATTTCCTTCCACTTATATGTTTCAAATATTTAACATTATTTTTCCTTTCAAAAGGTTAACATTTTACATAAATTCAACTATATATATTTGTTTTATCAAGAAACTTAAACTTTTTTTATATTATATCGCATATTATTAAGATAAATTAATTTTTTCACAAAATTCGTGGACTTTCGTGTTGCTCTGACAACCAAAACTGATCTTTCCTTTTACTAAATTGCCTAACACAGAGATGTGTTATTCTAAACAAGGAAAAGACATTTCCTATACATACAATTTTTTATATAACCATCCTGCTTTTTTTTTATTTGTACTAAGGAATTTCCTTTTGCATATATCCGTCCCTTTTTATTCTTGAACACCGCATCTATGTCTAAGATGATGTAGAAAATGGTGTTTTCATAAAAGATCAGTGAAAGGGTGTGCAAATTTTTCTTCTCCTTAAAAAAATCTAATAAAATAATATAATAGTGAAAATTTTTCCATAAAAATGTTTAAAAAGAATATTTGAGTAAAGTTTTGATAATTTTAAAAGAAATTAAGTAAAAAATCGGTTTGTGTGGAAAAAACCCTGCAATGTAACACTGCGTGTGTGTTTTTGATTGTAGCTTTTTTATGTGAACGCATATATACGAATGTTTTTAGGCATGTGAGATTATTGCTACATTTTGATTTATTGTGAGTGATTGTACTGCGTATTTCATATAAAAATGATGGCCGGCGAGTTTTATATTTAAATATAATTTTAAGGTTTCCGTTTGTGACTGACAAAGGAAATTGCTTATATGGCCGGGTTGATAGGCCGTGTAAAAGACACAGTGAGTGAGTGTATGTTTAAACTAAAATATCGACTTTATATACACATTCATATAATTTTTTCGTCCTGCCAACGTAATTTTATTAAAAATGGTGAGTTTTTTTTATACATTTTGAATTATTTATACTTTTTTAGTGGAAGTATAGAAGTTCCGACCGTTGTCTTTTTTTTTTGGGGGCTATGTTTGCTTTTTGTGCTAAGTATGTATATATATATATAGGCCCGTCTTTACCTTAGCAGTTTGATTTGAATAATAAAAAATCAACCAAAATTAACCAAATTCATTTATATATATTTATATTATTAAGAAACTTTAACTTTTTCTATAATATATCGCATATTATTAAGATAAATTAATTTTTCACAAAATTTATAAAAAAATATCCACAGTAGTAAAAATATAAAATATTCACAATAGTAAAAATACAAGCACAAAGAAACAGCAGTACACAGCACAAGAGTAGGGATTCAACATAATCACAATTATAGAGAGTTGGAGGGAGTTGAACATAATTTTTAATTTATTTATGAGAAAGCAAGGTAAAGAGATATAATATTAAATTCACCGTAGTGTGTCAACAACTAAGAGAGAGGGAAAGATAGAACGATAGATACACAAGTATAGATAAAGCAACTAATACAATTTTGTAGAAAGAGAGTTACAGTAACAATAATAATAACAATAATATCTAACCACACAAAACACTTTGCAAACATTTTATATAAATGAGAAAAAAGGAAGCAAATAATATATATTATGAGTAACGGAAACATCTAGTATTGTAAAATTTCCTTCCACTTATATGTTTCAAATATTTAACATTATTTTTCCTTTCAAAAGGTTAACATTTTTCATAAATTCAATTATATATATTTGTTTTATCAAGAAACTTAAACTTTTTTTATATTATATCGCATATTATTAAGATAAATTAATTTTTTCACAAAATTCGTGGACTTTCGTGTTGCTCTGACAACCAAAACTGATCTTTCCGTTTATTTTATTATCTAACACAGAGATGTGTTATTCTAAACAAGGAAAAGACATTTCCTATACATACAATTTTTTATATAACCATCCTGCTTTTTTTTATTTGTACTAAGGAATTTCCTTTTGCATATATCCGTCCCTTTTTATTCTTGAACACCGCATCTATGTCTAAGATGATGTAGAAAATGGTGTTTTCATAAAAGATCAGTGAAAAGTTGTGCAAATTTTTCTTCTCCTTAAAAAAATCTAATAAAATAATATAATAGTGAAAATTTTTCCATAAAAATGTTTAAAAAGAATATTTGAGTAAAGTTTTGATAATTTTAAAAGAAATTAAGTAAAAAATCGGTTTGTGTGGAAAAAACCATGCAATGTAACACTGCGTGTGTGTTTTTGATTGTAGCTTTTTTATGTGAACGTATATTTACGAATGTTTTTAGGCATGTGAGATTATCGCCATATTTTGATATATTATCATGTGAGTGATTGTACTGCGTATTTCATATAAAAATGATGGCCGGCGAGTTTTTATAATGTGTGATTCCTTTTTTTTAATCTTAAGGTTTCCGTTTGTGACTCTGATAACAGAAATTGTTTTTATGGTCGGGTATGTTTTTTATGTTAACTTAAAAGAATAAACAATTTCCTTTTCCTTATATTTTCTATTCTTTGTCTGCCATTTATATATATATATATAGTTAATCATATATAAGGTGCTATAATTTACGTAGCTAAATGGAAGGTTGTTACATTTGCTATATGTATTAGCTACAAACGTCTCTGACTTTATCAAATAATTTCCCATTTCATAAGTTTTTCCCTTTTCCTATATATTTCCTTCTATTTGATACCTTAGATATACAACCCTGTATAAGATAATTTAGTGAATTGCGCCTTTTGAAAAAAAAAATCAGTGAAAATTGTGAAAATGTGATTTGTCTTTAGTAAAATCTAATATAATTTAGAAAAAAATGCAAGTTTTTTAAAAAATTATTTATTAAATAGATAATTTGGAATAAAATAAAGTTATTTTATATAAAAAATGAATCAAAAATAGTTGATAGGCCGTGTAAAAGACATAGTGAATGGGTGTTTATTAAACTAAAATATCGACTTTATATACAAGTTCACATAATATTAATAAGTGGTAAGTGTTTTTTTTTTATATATTTTGAATTATTTATACTTTTTTAGTGGAAGTATAGAAGTGCCAACCGTTGTCTTTTTCTTTTTTAAGGTTATGTGTGCTTTTTGTGCTAAGTATGTGTGTATTTATATAGGTTCGTCTTTACCTTAGCAGTTTGGTTTGAATAATAAAAAATCAACCAAAATCACTATTTAGAGAAAAGCATCAAATATGCTGAGTACGTCCGTGTGTCCGCACTTTGTATGACGTTTCTTTTTCAATTGGGCGAAATTGATGGGAAGCCAAGCTCTTAATGTGGCAAAAAGAGGCGGGGTCACAAAATAGACATACATAATGTACCTATTATAATATATTAACTATTGAAAAGTATCTGCCACGCCCACCAACCACCTTGCGTATATATTTCCAGCATATTTAACATTAAGTTTTTTTTCTTGCTTTTTTTCTGCTTGTTTTCTAATTAAATTTAAATTGATCTTTAAAGAACAAGAAAAAAATGAAGAAGAAGAAGAAAAAGAAGAACATAATAAAGCGTATATCCTCATCATTCGTAACGTATCATAAAGTATTTAATAGAATCAAATCACTAGTTTCCATTACCAGTAACAAACCAAGCGAAAGGTAACCAACAAACATACTAACAGGAGGTAATAAAAATATACAACAACAACAACAATAACAATTCGTTCACAGTAATAAGATTAAAGACTGTAAAACTGACTAGAAAAAAAAAAAAAAAAATTGGAAAGAAAAAAGGCAAAGAAAGAAAAAAAATTTAAAGAAAGAAAAAAAAAATGAAAATAAAAAAAAAAGAGTTAAAGCGATATTGTTATGATGGAATTAACGCCTCGAGGTGATGATGACTTTGCACAATAAAGACGTTATCTTCTGTACAGCGTACAAAGCACACAGAAAATATTCACCATAGAACGACCGAGAGAAAAGCATAAAATGAATGACTTTGGCTGCCTGTTTACATGCTTATATAGCTCAGTACAGTTTAGGTTGCAGGTTAGAATGGTTACTGGCAGTGGTTGACTAGTTGGCTGACTGGCTGGATGGCTGGCTAGCTGGTGGTGTTAATAAATTGCATTTGAAATGAAATGAAAAAAAAAACAAAAAACAACAACAACAATAAATAGTATGTTTATAACACCCAAAGAACAGTTCAGCTAATCGCTGATATTTGTAAGTTAACTGAACTATACATAACACCAAACATCCAGCCAGCCATTCAGTTTATATGTCTTCCTCTTTATTCTTCTTCTTCTTCTTCTTTTTATATAAAGGGTTTTAAGCTATGATGAGCGCGCCCGTTTGTTATGCCATGTTAAGAACTTGAAGGCGCGAAATTAATGAATCATTCACACCTGCATGACGGATTGTCTGTCCGTCCGTACGTTTGTCTCTCTGTCTGTCTGTCTGTCTGTCTAGGTATTTGTTATGTGGTGTGCATTAAAACAAAAGGAACATGTTGAGATTTTTTTATGCTTTTATTTTGTTCTTTTCTACTCAAGAGCATTAGAGAATGTAAAATGTAATGTTTGGTGTGGGTAACTAACGCGGACTTTAAAAAGGAGTCACCTTGTCATTTATTTTACTGATGTGTATATTAACCAGTTGTATATACAAACATACACTTATAAACACATTTATCCAGTTACAATAGTTATTTAGGTGTTGAGGTGCCCAAGAAGTAGAAAAAAAAAAAAAGAGTTTCAAACAAATTACAAAATCACTGCAACAAGTTAATGTCATGTAGAAAAGCAAATGAGTTCATGTTGTAACATTATGAACTGACTGACTGACTGACTAGAACATTTATATAATTATATTTAGTAAATATGTACACCCTACATATTGTGTATGAAGGTTGTAGGAATGTATGTTTGTATCTGTAGGATTAGTATTATTTTCTATGCCTGTCCTTGCATTTGTTTATATAAACACCATTCATGTATTTTATCCACGAAGATATTTCTATTTATGAAGTTTTTAAAAAGGATCGGTATTAGAAAAAATACTTCCCTACTATTGTTGCAACAGTTTTCATTAACCGTTATTATTTGCGATTTTTTTTTTTTGGTGTAATTTTATCCGTTATTTATCCGTTTATAAAATATTTTCTCTTGAACAAGTTTTATGTAAAAAATTGCTTTAAAATATCTCATGCGACATTATTCATATAAAATTTTATATGAAGGGTTTAATAACTTTGTCATTGCTTATTCTTCATCAGTATTAGAGATATGTGTCCGTCTGTTATAATTTTTTTGTCGTATGTTCTTGCGGTTATAAATTTTAAGATATTTAGGTGAAATTTCATTCAGACAGTTTATATTTTTACATATATTGCTATTGAAAATAAATAAAAACGGTCAAGAGCCACGCTTACAATCAACAAAAATCTGTTTATCTGTCAAAAAAATTAAGCCAAGTTGGAATTTATTATATATATTTATAATAACCCCATTTGCCAAAAATGGGCATGGTGGGATAGCAGACACGCCCACAATTTACAAAAATCGTAGTCAGCGTTAGACTTAACTTGTAAATTGATGCATAATATATATACTAAGAGAGATAGGAATCATATACCTGCCACGCCTTCTATTTGTATGTCTATGAGGAAGGTATTTTAGAGCCGCCTTAAGCCAAATGTAGTTTTTCTTACTTTCTTCTTTTCTTAAACAAGTTTTGTGTAGAATATTGTTCAAAAATATCTCATGAGATATTATATACATATCGCATGATATATTTTTTTTTCAATTTTTTTTATTCTTTATATTTTTTATAATTTCCCAGTTATCCGTTTGTATAGATATTTATGTTATAAAATTTTATTAAAATAACTTCAATGTTAGCAAATATTTATGGCCTAGCAAAGGTACGTAAATGACTTGAATAATAAAGATTTTGTTGATAATTGGAAATATATATATTTATGGGATTTCTACTACTTGTTTGCACGTGTTGCAAAGACTCTAACAAACTTAGTATAACGAACGTCTCTTCCAAACCGCATCAAATTCTACTAAGTATATTATGTATTACAAAGTTTTAACAAGCGCGACATGCTTTTAATTAGAAGGGGGTATAAATTTTTAATTTTTATCCTATAATTTATAAGATCAATAAAAGAGTAATTTACGAGAGTTGGAGAATGTTTAACAACAGTATTATATTGATATTATTCTAATTACCACTGAGCGGTGATCTTGTGTAAATTTATATAAATTTTATAAGTGGTAACCATCAGTTCATTAACGAACAAGTGTGAATGAAATATTTTATATACAAAATACTGAAATTGAATTAAGTTGATTTTACTTACTAGGCTCACATATTCCTCTTCTCACTCGTTCGTACATCATGTCCATTAATTCTACCATCTGTTTGTGTTTAAAAAACTTTTATAGGAATTTTATTTTCATTAATAAAAAATGGTTTTATTTGCAATTTTTCTTTTTTATTGATTCTTCTTCAAATGAAGAAATTAATTTAATACAAAATAATAAAAAAGAACAGCAGAGCGTGTCGGTGGTCGTATATGTGCGAAATAAACCCACAACAGGTGTTTTAATTTATTTATAATCAATTTTATTACACGTACAGCCCCCATTTTTCTGACGTCTCTCACGTTTCATTGTTCTTCTGTCTACTTCCAAAGCACCGGAAATTATTTCAAACCACTTTGTTTTGTTTTTTTTTTTTTTTTAATTTAACGACAGTTGTTGAAAATTATGGCTTTATAGCCTTAATAAAATTATTATTGGTTTTCAAATATTGGTAAACATATGTTGCAAATTTTTGTTGTTGTTTTTGTTAAGGATAAAAGTGGTCAAATTAAAAGATTGCCTTCGTTGATAGCGGCTTGAAAAAGCTATAAAAAACGAGCGTATGTTTCTTAAAACTTTTAAAGAAAACTAGGAAAACCCTAGCATCAGCATTATTAGCATAGATGAAGCAAAAAAGCTATTAAAGAAAGCCTCAATGATGTCAATATTTCTGCGAAAGCCATTGCCATCCGGTGGTTATGGATCTTAAGGCCAGACCGCTTGTTAATGTCTCACATCTATTTAGTTCGCGTTAATGCAGTTGTCTGTAGTTTTTTGTTGGGTATTACGGCCAGATTAGTTATTATGATTTTTTTTCATAAAATTTACTTATATTTTCATAGACATCTCGCCAAATATTTTCAATTGGTGAAAAATTCTAGTTAGATTTTTAAATTTTTATGGCAACAGCTGCTTCATATACTTTCCATATACTGGGTGTAGCGTACCATGAGAAACTCAAACGAAGTATAAAAACATTTGCTTCAGAGATCTAAAGTACAAATATTTGGCAACAGCACAGAAAACAGTTCTGAGTCGATGTATACTTGTCTGTTGTTATATGTAAAATTTAAACCTTATTACTTACATGAAAGAGTTTAAAATATTGATTATGAAATTTATGGTTATAGAACTTTTAATAGCTGCCATATTATTTTCGTTTGGGAAATTCCGTTCAGTTTCATCAATTCTTCTCATTAAGCTCTTTCGTTTGATATCCATATTGAAATATTATAATTTAATAATTTCAGTAGGCCGCCATATTGGATTTAGTATTATGTCAAATTGCTTGGGGCCTTTTTCTTGTCAAGCTCTTTCATTTGACTATCACTCTATAACACATATAATAGATTGTGAAGAAATCAATAGTTTGCTATCATGTAAAAGTCGCCATTTTGAATTTATTATGTGAAAATTTTATTATAATCGTTACGTTGTTTCATTTGATACCCATATTGAATAGATTATGAATAGAGAATGAAAGGCCGCCATATTGGATTTGATATTATGCCACTTCACTTATGTGAATTTTTCCTTATGAAGTCTTTTTATGTCATATTTATAAAACAGAGGTTATGCAGAAATGGATAATTTGCTATTTTGCGACAGTCGCCATTTTGTATTTAGTATGTTCAAATTTTATTGTATTCCATTGGGACCTAACCGTCCTTTCATTTGATACCCATATTAAATATATTGTGAGTCATAGTAAAGTTAATACCTTTAAGCGGGCGCCATGTTGAATTTAACACAAACCAATTCAGCTTAAAACATTCCATTCATCAAGCCCTTTCATTTGATATGCATATCATAGAGATTATGAGGAAATTAAAAATTGGCCATTTTGTAACGGATGCCACGTTAATGTACTGTCGTCGAAACTAGAAAATAAAATTTGAAAAATGTAGCAGGTGTGGAGGGTAACCAAGTTTTGGTTTAAACCAAATACTTCTCTTATAAAAACTGGCAAATAGTTTTCTACCAAAAAAACGTGTCCATCAAAAATATATCCCAATACAACAACACTAACAATAATATTATAAAAGCTATGAAATTTATTAAGAAAACACACGATGTTCTTGAACCAATTTTTACAAAAGAAAAAAACGAATTGAATTTTTTTTTAAAAAAAGAAAAGAAAAAAGAAAAAAAAACAAAAAAACGAAAAGCACGTTTTCTCTATAAAATAAAACGAAACTAAAACTGAAACTTAAACAGAGATATAAACGTGAATATAAGTATTAATTAATTATAGCTGTAGAACAACAACGAAAATAAGATGAAGATCAAATAAACAGTTAAAGCAAAGCGACGCTTTAAACAACGCCAATAAAGTAATGTTGTTGTTAGTGTATGTGTGTGTAGTGTATGCTTGGTTAAGGTGAGAAATCAATTTTCAAAATCTTTCTGCATCTCTCTGCTCGTCCGTCCGTCCGTCCCTCCGTCCGTCTGATGTTTGACATTAAACGAAGCTTTATAGGTCTAAACACATGAAAGACTTTATTCTTTATTTCATTATTATAAAAAAAAAAATAAAGGCATCTGTATGTCTGTCCCACTGCCTGTCTTTTTGGTTGGTTGTTTGTATGGCTAGCTAGCATGCAATAAAATCAAACACAGCAAACAAAACAAAATACAAAAGCACGCTGGCAGACACAGAAGTGTTTGTGAATGTCGGTTTTTGATTTTAATGGTTTTACCCTCATTACTACACTACACGTAACAGTTCTAAATAATACAATCAACCAAACACAGTCACCCATCCAGGCAGCTAGCCTGGCCATCCAGCCATTCAACTAGCCAGAGGCATTTACAGAAACTTAAGAAAAATTCCACTAACACACCACACCAACTTTATCTACCAAAAAACAAAACAAACTGCACTCAACACTGAAAGTTATGTTTTGTCTGTCTGTCTGTCTTCATATATATATTAAATGAAGGTGTGTAAGATTGTTGGTGTTAAAAAAAAAAAAAAAATGCTATTGTTATTGTTGTTGTTGATTGCATTCTTTTAAGGACGTAAATTAGGATAACAACATTACCCAAACCAAACTACAACAACAACAAACAAACAAACAAAAAACAAAAAAACAAAAAAACTGATAATTATGAGCACGAAACTGAAGTTAACTGTCGTAAAATGTATATAAAAGTTTGTGTGTGTGTGTGTTTGGTAGTTGTAGTTGTAGTTGTTATTGTTCTTGATGGTTCTTGTAATAAATGTATTAAAGTTGGTTAACGCCCACCTTAACAAAATAAAGCACAACAAAGAGAATCAACATCACACTGCATCACCACACAATGGTTAGTTTTTACCAAATACTCGGAACGTTTATGGCATTCTTCTTCTTACATTTTGTTTTAGTCTTTTTCTTTCTTTCGTTCTTTCTTTTATTCTTTCCTTTTTTTAATGTAACACAAATATTTTTGTATTGTTGTTGTTGTTGTTATTGTAAAAGGTGGTAAAAATGAACTGAATTAAGATGCATTCGCCTTTGATTTGAACTTCACTAGCAACACCTTACAACATATAACATTTCCATTGCTTTTGCTCTGCTCCTGACACCTTTTCCATTGTGTTGTGTCTTTTGCATTTGCTTAAACGAGGATGGGATATTAATTATGTATATAATATAAAAGAAATAAATAAAAAATATTTTATAGAAATAAAAAAAATGTTTTAAATTGCTTTTAAAAATATGCCATAAGTCTCATTCAGTTTTCTTAATTATTTCAAAATTTGTTTTTATTTAAAACTGAACCTTTTTAGCCAATCCTCGTTTGTGTATTTGTATTCTACGTGTAAGTTCATATATATTTTGAAGTCAATTCCAAAAACGCCCTTTCATAAATATATTTTTAAGCATTAATAAACATGAAGGAGATACGAGTGGAGGATGATAAGTAAGAAGAAGAAGAAGAAGAAAACGCTTACTATAGAGTTGGGTGCATAAATCGATAAATAACTTAACGATAATTGAAAAATTATGAACTTGTACATTCCCAGAATGTATCATATAGACCTTTAGCGTATCATCTTCTTCTTCTTATTATTATTATTTTGATAACCTTATACCAGTGCTATAACCAACAATCAAATGATCGTTCATAATATCTACGCTTTAACAATCATTGGATTACCAAGCACATGAAACATGCTTTAACTGCCGCATGAATGGTGAAGAGGGGGGACGACGTACCGTGCAGGAATAAATATAAATATTTTATAACAACACATTATGGTTAAAAGTTTAGTGGTGAGGGCGAGGTTGATTTTGAGTTTTATGACATCTCTATCATAAAGTGGTCATCGCGTTATAGCCCCAATGTGTGAAAACGTTATATGGCTTGTATACAACCTACATAAGTAGATATTTTACCTTGTGGCATATTACCGAGTAATTTCGTTAATTATTCTGATGGTTTCATCAGACATACCATACGATGCGTTTATATACAGTAAATTGTGTAAGATTGAATATCTTTTCCTTTTCAGATTATAGAGGATTTTCTTGTTTTTTTTTGTTGTTGTTTTTGTTTTTGTTTTTGTTTTTAAGTTAAATGATTGTAGATGATTATAGGGATCGTATTTTAATAAATCAATTACGATCTTTTATTAAAAAAAAAAAAAAAACAAAACAGATAACAGAAGAAATTGTAATAAAAATAATAAACAACTACAACAATAATAACAATAAATAAATTAAGCCTTTGGGTGTTTTTTTTTTTTTAAGAAATAAAGTGAATTTTATGGAAAGAAAGATTATGTGTGTTAGTGTGAGACATAATATATATAAATTGTATAAATTTTTAAATAAATTCTTTATTATTTTTTAACAAACTACTAAATATTTTATCTAAAATACTTTAAGAATTAAAATAAAGATTTTGTCCGTACGTCCGTCTTAAGAAAATATGTTTTGGAACTTAAAATATGACTCTAGTTAATGTAAAATTTGGACAGACATATTATTAAGATTAAAGGAACATGAATTTGTTTTAAAAAGATCAGCATTTAGAAGAAGTTTTCTATGTATGAATGCAGTGTTTTACAAACTTAATTAAGTCATAATTATTAAAAAATTTAATATAATAAAATCTACAGTATACAGTATGTCCGGATGTCTACCAATGATAAAATTTGAAATTTTCCAGCTTATATGTTACGCGATCATTTTTTCAGTGTACTATGTTGATAATTATATATGAAATGTTTGTACCCTATTTTCACTCGATATCTCAATGAAAAGTCTATTGTTTGGATTTAAATTTTTTGTTTTTTTTTTTCTACCAAAAGTTTTTGAGTTTGAAAAGAAAAGTTTTGACATGTAAACGGTACTACGCTAACTTCCATACGCCAGCCTTCTGGAGACTTTAGGATGTTAATTTTTTTTTTCATATTTTAAGAGGACGATCATATAAACAAGTCTTTGGTGCACAAGTTCATAGTTGGAATATATTAATTTAACTATTTCAGTGGTCGTATATCTTTAGAATTTTTTTAAATTTCGTTGTTTTTCGATCAGTAAACTTGCACCAGTTTCGTTTTTAATAGTTCATTTAAGAAGTTGTTTAGTAGAATGCCACTATATCAAATGAAATCAGCTGTTGTCATTTTACCCAGCCTTTGGGGTATACTAAGTTAACAAAGTACATTAATTCTAAAGCAGCATCAAAATGTGAGTCGATTTTAGATTAGATTATCCAAATTTAGCTTTACTACTTGGTATCAATCATATGTAGCGGATAACACTATAGAATAAAATCAAACAATTTTTTCTTTTTTTATAATTATTGATCGTTTTTATTTTTAACTATTATAGATAAGGTTGAATTTTGGAAAATGTTTAGCTAAATATTCACCTTTTAGTTCTTTTTATATTTTCAATAAAATTTATAAAAATTTCACTTTATTGTTGCGATGATTCTGTGCTTCTAGAAATGAAACAAGGAACTCGTTTTTTCAATGGCAATGATCCGTTTTACTTTATTTATATGTGAAGAGTTTTTCCAGCAATATCATTGACTTTTCCAAAGCATAGCTTTTGACATCTTACTTACTTTCTTTTCACCGCTTTATTTAGTGAACCTCTGTAAAAATATGAATTTTTTTAAAACTTTTTTTCTATTATTATTTGATTGATTTTTCTTTTTTCTTTTTTGATATTGTTGTTGTTGTTGTTGTAATATAGGTGTAATACTTATAGTTATAACACTTGTTAGTAGTTGCAGCGCTCGATTACCTTCAATCGTTTATAACGTTACAACGTATGAAAAATTGCTTGTAATTGTTTTAAATATATACGAACACGTGTATTAGTCGTGATTGAGTTTTCTTTCAACGTCAGCTAAGCATATAATTTTCCGTATATAGTATGTGTGTGTGTGTGTGTGTGTGTGTCTGCTTCAAGACTTTTACGCTTTATACGATATAATCTTGCCAGTAAATTGGAGCTTGTTAGACCAACTAAATCATGGTAAGCTAAAGAGAAAAAAAAAAGAGAAAAGAGAGAGAAACAGAATTTTTCTTCTATTATTATATTGAATAAGTTTTTTCTTTTGTTGATGGTTTGGCCTATTAAATGGATTTGTAATAAAGTAAGTTGAATAACAACATCAACAACTAAACCATTGATGATAATAACAAAAAAATTGCACAAATCTGTTTAATAAAGTTTCTACCTGTGGAACAGACTTTATGAATTTTAACCGTTAAGGTTGCATTTTACTACAGACTAAGTATTAAGTATTAAAATTTTATAATAATAAAGACTTTTTCTTAATATAATAATAATAAAAAGATCACCTCTTTAAATATTTTTGAGCATTTGGTTTAATGCCTGCATGTTCTACGGTGGAGGCGATTGGCAGAATATTCTTTAAAATAATCCTTGAAAATATCTTTGGTTACTGTTTAAATCACTTTTTGAATAAATTTTTTTTTTATCGCAGTTTCCATATGAAAGTTATAAGCGCTACAATAAGAGGCGACACTGATTTATTAACAAATAGCGGATTTTTCAAGAAGGACATAACAATTTCATATTCTAATACTGACTTACTCTTGAACTTTTTTCATAATCTGTTAATGTCAAAACGTTAGTTAAAGTAAACATTTTTATTATTATAAAGTTTACAAATGAACAACATTTGAAAATTATTAAAAAATTATTACCGCAATAATCGAACCACCAGATAAAGTTACACCTGACCTTGAGGAAGATAGAAAATAGAGTTCGTTTAGAGAATAAGGTATTCTGTAAAGTGTAAGCATGTCTGTTATCTAACTAAGTCCATTTTTGGCACATCAATGAATGGGGTTGTTAGGTTTTTCATTGTTTGTGGGCATGGCCCAGTCAACAGAAATCTTTTATGAGCATAAAAAAGAAAGTTACAAAATTAAAATGATTCATTAAAACTGTGGGCGAGGATACTACTATAGATACGCCCACAATTTACGCCCTTAATTTATTAAGTACACCATCTATTAATTATTATTATATCAGCCACGCCCATATTTTGTTAGTAATTTTCTTTTAGTTTAAAGTGTAATTAATATATTTTCATTTAATTTGCTTAAATGTCTGTGTACGTCTAGTACATTTATATATATATATAGTTATATATAAATAATTGCGGTTGCTATAGTGAAATGTTTTATTAAAAAATTAATATAAATGATTAAATAATAACCGTTTATTTCCAACCATTTTAATATAATATAAGCTGTAGTAGTTATAGTTTTTTTTTTTTTTTTTTGGTTATTATTATTGTTATTGTTGCTGCTACAGTTATTATTGTTGTCAATGATTATTTTAAATTGAGGCAATTTGTCTCTTCACAACATACACTCTATACACTCTCATGCATGCGAGTATTGTGTACATTAAATTATTACCTACTGTACTACATACATATGCACATATTGAATATAACGTGGGTACATATATAATATAAAAGTGGTTATAAATTTAAATTACACCCTCTACCGTATTGAATTCTATTCAATTATACATATATTAATGTATGTATGTGTGTATATTTGCAATAAACATATGTATAATAAGCTTTAATACATAATAATAAAATGCAGGCAAATATTGTAGTACAAGCGTAGTCACAAAACTAGTGAATGATGTAAAGATTGTCACTGCAATGGTGACAGAGAGTTGTAGAAAACTAAAGAGTGACTAGACGTGTTTATATATATGTTTAATGGAAAATGATTTTTATGTTTCTTTTTTTTTCCGGATGATGTTTTTTCTGTATGTATTATTATCATGAAGAAGATATGAAGTTAATTCTCTATTGTATTATATGTCTCAGAAAGCTTTAATATGTTGGTAGCGGATATTCAAGATTTCAATTTATATCCTTTACCTGAGATTAAACGTTTACTAAATATATCATTCTGTTTGCATACACTTCAGAAGAAAGCCTATATTTGAAAAGCATTACAAATTTGGGTCCGTCCGGGTGTCCGGCTATCTGTCTAGTGCTCACGATTGTAAGTTTTAAGATTTTGAAATATAAATTAGATATTTCTAGAGTCTGCAAGTAGTTTACTATCTAAATTTAGCTAAATTTGTAGGAAGCCACGCCCCCAATTGACAAAGATTCATTTATCAGTCACAAAAATTAACGCTATAAAGATGAAATTTAGCTCATTAACAAATATATAATAAGCCTATCTATCAATATAACAAAAATGGGCGAGGTCATGATTGTATAAATTATACACCAAGATTTAAAAATAAGTAAAAAATACCACTAATCTTCCAAATCTGGCCATTATTAGAAAATCCTTTCAAATATACAAATACATGGACGGACAAAAGGTTTTAATTTATCGGTTATTAATGCTGTTTAAGAAAATATATTTTTTTTGGGGGTGCAGTTCGCTTTCTTCTGATACTTACAAGAGTTTGAACAAAACCAATGTACCCCCATATGGGCCATTACTATAATGTAAAAATCTCTTCTTAGTTCGTACGCCATATATAAACTGTAGCTGGCGTAAGCCTAGTGGCAGTTTTAATGAACTAAACGACCGCTAGGGTCCCGCAAACTTTAGGTGCCTCAAAAATGGCAAAAAATCTATTAAACAAATTGTTTCTGTTAGGCCTCAAAAGTATTTTCCACTTAGGATCCCAAATAACTTTATCCGCCTCTACACTATTTGTATATATGTAGATGTGAAGGGTATAAAAGATGTGATCTAAGCCAACATTTTATATATTGACATGTTTTCCACTTAACTTCCTTTGCATAGTCTAGCAATGTAAAAAAAGGTTTTCTTTCCATATAAGACGCATTCTCTTTATTGTTGTTGCTTTAATATGATTGTTATTATTGTATGATATCATGACAAGAAACAATTTTAACTTTAAATGTCATTTAACGTTAATCATAATCGACATGAATGAATGATGTCGAAAAAGGACGGACCGACAGACAGTCGTGTCTTGCCATTTGTATTCAAGTGTTGAACAACAATACAATGATAATGGCTTCATTTGTTAGGTTCCAACCATATCATTGTCATTATAAAATGCATTTCTTGTTATTGTTGTTGTTATATTATGTAGCTCCACACTCTCTTAACGTATAATTCACTCCTTTAGCTGTTTTATTAACCCCTCTAATAAAACCATAAAAAGACGGGTTAATAAAGCAGATAATTGTGTATTATGATGCATACAATTTATATGGCGTTGTTTTTTTTTTTGTTTTTTTTGTAATTGGAATTAATGAATTTTTTTTTTATTATAAAATTTCAAAATTTATCAATTTATCCCAGAAAACAATCTATTTGTCTTTATGTTATTAGTTTAAAATAAAAACAAATAAGAAAACTAAATTTGGTTTAAGACAAATCCTAAATACCCTTCACATCTGCATACAAATAGTAGGCGTGGCAGGTACATGATTAGGCCATCAAATAGTTTCAGTTGAAAATCGAGTTTTACGTTGAGTTGCATTAGGAATCAATTTGCATAGCGAACTGAGTAAAGTAAATTGTGGGCGTGTCTGTTATACGACCAAACTCGTATTGGGTACAGTCGCTTATATCCGCTTATTTAACTTACTTCCACAAATAAAGCTACAATTATTTTAATTGTATCAGTAAACTTGAAGCATTTTCCTATAATTCTTAAAATATTGTTATATGGAAAGGGGTTCTAAAAATGGTACGATTCGTCTCTAAATTTCTCACAGTGAATTATTAGAATAATTAACTATTTTACATAAAATTTTATGAAAAAATATTAAGAATTGCGATTTTTTTCTATATAAAAACTTTCTTTATAATAAACTCTTATATGGGGAGGGGTCCTAAAAATGATCTAATTTGATGCATTTTCAATAGAATTCCTCCTTTGGCTAAAACAAGTCCTTAAACAAAATTTCATGGAAATATTTCAATAATTGCGACTTGTAGCCTGCTTACAAATTTATGTGAACAGACAGACAGACGGACAGATTTAGTGATTCTGATTCGATTGGTATAATTGCAGGTGGGTGTAGCATTTGCTGTTTAGGCGTTGGTAGGAAATTTTCAATAAAATCACTTCTGTGTGTATAAACCAATAAGAAAAACGTGATATTCATAACGAATAGTCAACATCCAACACCCACACTTATTATATTAGAAACAACTACAACATATGTGTTAATTTAGTTTGCCACATATACCAAATGTTAAATGCGAAAATGGTAAACATGAAAATCTCTCTTGTTACGCACGCACTGTTACACATATTTGTGTGATTTTTAAATACAGTTACAGCAGCAAAACATACACTTGTGGAATAATAATAAAAATATATATACATATGTACGTACAAAATATCAATAAGCATCATCTTGCTAAGTTCGGATTAATTTCAAGTGAAACACCAACCCTTCTTCTTTCCATTTCATTCAATCAACGCAAGAGTCTGAGATTTGTGTGTGTATGTGTGAATGTTTTCAAATCAATGGGGAGTCATTGTACTCATCTCTTTTCATGTATGTTGCTGAAAAAACCCGTTACTCAGAGCCTTTATTATCTGCATGAAGAAATGTTATGTTTGTGCGCCTATATGTTTGTATGTTTATCTATTTCTCTCTATATAGTAGACTACACTGTGCCTCTTGGGCATAATAAATAAAATTATCTAAATCATTGTCATTGTTGACTTCTTGACTTGTGCTGGGCTAATGTTGTTATTTGTTTGGTTAGGTCGGATGGTTTTCATTGTTTTTTTTTGTTTTTGTTTTTTGTTTTTTTCGGACTCTTTCTCCCTATCTCTATCTATGCATGTTTATGTGTATAAGAGTAGTAATAATTTATATCAGCCAGATAAGCAGATAATTGGATATTCATTGAATTACGAAGAATATGAAGAAAAAAAAAAAAAGATTTCCGTTAATTTAATTCTTTTTTAAATGTTTTGCATACAAAAGTGATTTTTTTTTTTTTTTGTTCAAATATTTGTACAATGATTTCCGGGCTATAAAGGGGAGATATGAATATTATTAATAATAATAATAATTGGATTATACAAATCAGGACAAGCCCGACCATTTAATACTCTTCACCACTTAATCCTAAATTTTGAATCCTTTTTTTATGCTTATCACCGGTAAAAATCTAGTTTTGTGAAAAAGCTTTATAGGAGAAGAGGTTTTAAAAATAGTTCGATTTGATTCAAAATTATTGGGTATAATTTTTAAGTTAAATAAACGACATCTAAAAATTTTTATGGAAAAATTTTGAAAATTTTTGAAAATTTTAAAATTTTTGTCATATATTTAATGGATGAATTTAGATAAAAAGTGTTATATAGAAAAGGGTGTGGGTCCAAATTTGAACCTATACTTATTATGTTAATTAATTATTTTTTACCAAATTTTGTTTCAAAAATTTAACAATAGTGAATTTTTGCTATATAAATACTTTTATTATAAAAAGTTTGTAATATAGAGACAGGTTCTTAATATGGTTCAATTTAATCCATTTTTAATATAGCCACATTATTTAAGTCAAAACATGTCCTTGTATTCGATTTTTATTAAAGTATTTCAAAAAAATTCGACTTAAAACTTTGGCTTCTATATACATAAACAGATAGACGAACCGTTCTTGACTAATTCTTATTTATAAATTATGAAAATTATGACTGTTTACTTTTAAAGGAAGAATTGTGGACGTAGATCTTGACCGATTTTGCTCATTTTATAGAATCTAGAAGTCTCTGTATAAAATTTCATTTCAATATATCAAAATTTACCACCCTGAGAATGCTATCTATAGGAAGACGCACTAACATACATATCTATATCGACTCTGCTTTTTAAAGTTGATCAGGAATACTTTGTACAGTCTCTGACGTTTACTTCTGGGTTTTTACAAATGAAATGACAAACTTAGTATACCCCCATCACTAAAGGGCTCTTTATTCATAATGATAAATATCTAAATCGTTGCATTTTATAAGTGGACTCTTTCTTAATAATTCGTTTAAATATATTATAAATTCAGTATTATAAGGACTGATATCAGATTTACAGCTGGACGGACGTATGGACATGATTTTACCATTTTATAATTAAAAATACTTGTATATCAACTTGATTAAAAGTCTTTATTAAAAAAACACAAAATTAATCTCTATAATGAAGTCCTTCTCTCCCACTTTATATGGTAATGTTAGCACACACAGACAACATTCCACAAATGAATGATATTAATAATATAATATTTAATTTCAAAGATCGTTAAACAAACAAACTCAAGTGGAACTACCAGCAGCAAATTAGGATGAAAAAAACAAACAAAATTATAAACAAACAAAACAGCTATAGCTACAGCTACCACCAATGCACCAACCTCATCCTTTCCCGTAATAATCCCAGATTTACTAAAGAATCACAAAACAAAACGTTTACCTAAAGAGTAGTCATTAAAAAAAATAACAAAAAACAACAACAGCGCATTATAAATGAAGTAGAGGAGGGTGAGCAAAGGTATTGAAAAACGAAAACTAATTTCTGGTTGTTACAACAAAACAACCCTGAAAATTAACTTTTATAATGTGATGTGAAGTGATGTTCAGTGTTCAGCTTTACATCAAAAGGGATGCTTTACAATGTATTGTTGTTGTTATTATTGTTTTTCAAGGAATTATTTTAAAACGAGACCCTAATTTTTTACTGTTAAGCCCAAAACGATTCATTACCACATTTAAAAGTCATTAATGTGGGTCGACAATGATTAGAATTATGGGTGACGTGGGTCGGTTAGTTTTATATTTTTTTAGTATCGGTAATATGTGATTGTTGTTAGCAGATTAGCATAATTTTAAATAAAATTTTGTAACTTTTTTTCACCAAAAAAAAACAACGTTCTAGAAAAAAAAGGTCATATATGGCTTTACTCACTAATTAACATTAAATTTTTATAGACTTTAACAGTTGTTTGTTTTGTTATGCATTGCTTTTTATAAAAGTCATTAATTTTTTTTTTACTTTTTTCAATTTTTTTGTGATTTTTTTGTAATTTTTACTGTAACCAATTGGCCTGTGAGACGTATGGATGACGCATGTCGGTTTGATCTGGCACATGCTTCTGAAATTTTCCTTTTTTTTTTTTATATATATTAGCTGGTGACCCTGTCATGTATTTTTTTTTTTTTTTAAACCATTTCACCCTGAATTTTGTATTTTGACTTCACACCTTGAGTTTTATACTTTGACAGATGAAGCAGTCACCAAAAAAAAAAGAAAAAAAAAAAAAATGAAAATATTTCATGATTGATGATGAGTAGGATGCGAAGGTAGGCGTTCTATATATATATATCCATCAATTGATTAACACTCTTCTTAGTAAAGCACAACACAAATGCACCAGTCATGAGAAACCCTTTCTTTTAATGATTTTTTTGCTGTGTTATTCAAGCGCTAATTGTTTTATTATTGTGAGAAATCTCTTTAGTGTGAAATTAGTGATTTTTTGTTGTTGTTGTTGTTATATATTTTTAATAATCTTTTGTAGTTGGATTGTATATTACAATATTTTTATTTGGCATTTAAGATCCTAGTCATCAGTAATAATCAAAAAAGTTTAGAAAACTTAACTCAAACTTTTGTAGGTTCATGTTACAAACTTAAAATGGAAATTTCAGAATGTCTAGATCTAATAGTCAACACTTTTTTTTGTTAGTCTACGTTAGTTTGATTTATAACTTTAACATTTGTTAGTAGTTTCTACAACCGTGTGTTAATTTAACAATTTTTGTGTGTCAAATTTGATTAATACTATTTCATTAAGTCAAATAATTAAAACATAAGCTTTTAATTTTATTAATTTCTTAAGTAAATTTTTTTTGTATAATAAATGTAAATTTATTTAATGTTAATGTATTAAATTTTGTGTCAATTTCATTCTACATAGATGTAAGTTAATTCTATGTAAGTTAAAAAGTTAGTAGTCAATGTTGTGGATTACTAAGTAATTAAAAAATATATTTTCTATACAATTTTATATAACCTTGTCCATCTGACCGTTTATGTATTTCACTTGTGATCAAACTGTAGGTCGGAAATTTGATATTTTAGGATGCAATTTAAGCATATTCGTCTGTCGGTCCTTTTTTTTAAAATATGTGGTTAGTTAAGAATAGTTAAAACGGAAACGGGGTACAATCTTACAAAATATTTTATATGTATTTTTAACAATTTTAAAATCAACCCACGGCCAATTAACAAAGCCTACATAACGGTAATAATAACTTTGAATCAAAATCTGTTGTATCATTAACCGTATGAGTTTAAGTGTTTAAAAAAGCTGTACCAGAAAGTGATTTTTTCGACCAAAGAAAAGTTTGTTTTGTGATCTCTACATTGGTAAGTACTAAAACTTGTCCCGTTATGATATTTCCTCTTTAATGTTTTTATAATTATAGAGAATGTCGTGGAATCCAACATCCTTAAACATGAATTGAATGAAATATTTATATTTTCAACCATTTTAAACACCTTTTAGCAGAAATTTAAATGAAATAATTTATATAATAAATAATTCCTCATTTAACTGATATTTATATGCTGTTTAAGGATCCTTAAGGTAATTATTTCACATTTCATGTTTTTCATTTTCATTTATTTTATGTATTCTTCTCAGGTGAGGATTACAATACAATTGAGGAATATACCAACATACCATAACGGTACCAATAGATTGAATATGTATGTGTGTATGCATGTGTTAAAATTTGTAATTGGCCTCCGCGTGTAAATTGTTCCGCTAGTTTGGCAAATTGACCAAACCCCTTTTTGGCTCCGCCATAAATTATAGTACTGTGTCTTATAAGGTTGAGGCTATTTAGTATATATGTATATAAGAAACAACTGTATAAACAGGAGTGTATGAGTGTTGGTGTATAAGACCGTTGTCTAATAATAACTGGCAGCAACTGGTACAAATGCTCCCTTTTTACTATGTTTGTATATATGTATATATATGTGTGTGTGATATAATGCATGTATATATTTAAAGACCGACCTAAACTTAAGTATATGCTACGGGTTGGTATTACCACTTAACAACATGTTTACGGTAGCACATCTCATATGCAAATATATTCCAACAATGTACAATTGCTCTATTATCAGATGTATGTATGGAGGTAAGCAACTATATAAACGTATCATGGATGGTTTCTCTCACTCTCCGCCCCTGTTTGAGTTAAAGTTTATCTCTCTCACTATCTACCACAAATCTAAATGGAGTTTAATTGTTTGCAATTATTTTAAAATGAAGAAAACTAAAAATATTGTTGTTGTTGTTTGGAAGGCTCTTTATAAATTTCATATAAAATTAAACACATTCTTGTATACCAAGCTAAGTAATATATTTAATAAACATTTTTTTTTTGGCAAAGTTTAATTATTCTCACGAAATACACATTAAATTATTATTTACCGTTATACACAGAGGTCTCTCGGAAAAAAACCTACCTCCCTGGGTCACCTAGCCAAGTAATTGTAGTAATAAAATGCTACTATAGTACCTGACACAGCAAAACTTTAAAAATTGTATTGAAAGAAAAAACGGGATTTCATGTCAAATTATCGTATATATTATTTAATGTTGTAAGTGTATGTTATAAATTCACTCTGAGAGTTTCTTTTTTGTTTTGTATACATATACACATACATAAATGTATAAAGCTGTATAATTATGTAGTAAAATTTTATTAGCGACCATATATTTGTATGTGATAAAAAAAAAAGAAGTTTTTCAAAGTACACAAGTACTTAATTATTATAAATTTGTAAGCAAAACAATCTACCATGCACAGGTAGGATATTGTTAAAGTACTGAAAATGTCTTAGTAACCAGAATTATTAATATTAAGTATAAAAAAAAGTCATCCTGTTGAAAAGCTTTATATGGAAAAAGTTTCTACAAATGATTCGATGTGAAGCAAATTTAGCTCATTTCATTATTAAGCTAATTAACTATTTTTTAGCAAATTTTATTAAAAAAAATATTAAGAATTGCAAACTTTCATCATATAAAGACTTATTTTAAATTTAGGCGCTCTAGAGGGATGAGTTTTAAAATCCATCATAAGTATTTTTAATAGTAACCGTTATTTGCCCACAAAAGACAATCATGTTCTACATTTCACTGAAAAATTATGCAAAATTGCGAATTAAAGGCAAATTTACAAAAAATACCTGATAGGACAGATGGACAAAGTTTTAATTGATTCAATTTTTGGTTTTGATTCGTTCGGTATAATTCAAGATGGCTGTGTCATTTTTTTTTTTGTTTAGGAAGTTACACACATTTGTACAAACATAATAGATATTTTTTACCACTTTGTGGTGTGGAAAAACTTCTTTTCTCTAATATATTAAATATTTTAAATTTTGAGGAAGAAAATTTTAAAGAATTTTTATACTTTTCAACTTAATAATGAAAGTATTCTAAGTTTGTTTATTCACAAGAAAGCTTTGTTGACTCTTCAGATTATATACATATATATTATTGGTTAGGACGATCTAAACATGTCTGTCCGTGTATATGTATTTGAAACTCTCACAATTGCAAATTTGGTTATATTGAGTTAAAATTTTGTACAAATTCTTTTGGTTACTGTACGTAGTTTTCTATTTAAATTGTGTAAAGTTGGCCAAATGCTACGAGTGCCACATTGAACAAAAATCTCTTACAAATACTCTCACAATATACTAAAAATCTTACTAAACTTTACTTGTAAGCTTATACGTCATATGCACACTATTAGAGGATGTAATTATGTAGCTGCCACGTCCAACCACGCCCATTTTTGACACATCCATGGATAAAATAATCATAAATATGTTTGCAGGTACCTCGTAGTTCAATTTTTGTGGAAGATGTATAGGTTTTGGTCAATTGAGGGCGTGGCTCTTGATCGAATCGATCGAATCTGCCTCATTAAATAGGGATCTACGTAAGGAAAGTCAAAGTAGCTGTACCTGTCTGTTTCTGCTCAAAATTTTGTACCACATATACATAAAGGTCTAGATCGACTTGGGGTGGCTCCCTAGGGTGTTATAAATGAAATGACAAACTTAGTATACACCCATCTTATGTGGAGGGTATAATAACAGCTACATTTAGCCTAAGGCTTACCTTAATAGCCGCCTTGGATGCACAAAAACTCCCTACATAGTATACACTCTTACGGCAATTATCAACTTTCTGTTGTGTTTTTGTATATTTTATGAGTAAAACCAAGAAAATTATCAAAATATTTTTTCCTTTGTATTTTTTTGATTGATTTCACTTAATTTCAATCACAAGCAGCTGATTTGAAAGTGATATTTATGTAATTTTGTTTTGCGGACGGATAGACAGACATGACTAGATTTGCTCAGTGTTCAATAACGAATGTGAGTATATGTCCGTAACTGCTTTTTGAGTATTGCATACGTTTTGATTAAGTGATGTTTATAATCTCAACCTTAGGGTAATCCATAAAAAAGGTATTCAATCTGAAGGAAACTTGAAGAAGAAGAAGAAGAACAAAGATGTGATCTTTTGTATAAAAGTCTAATTAAATATTTGAGCGTGTGTTTTATAGCAGACGTGAGCTTTAGTTGATATTGTTGAGATTATTGTTGTTGTTATTGTTATTACTTGCTATTATTATTATTATTATGATTTTTTATTATTATTGTGGTTTAACAACAAACCGCTGCTGAGATTATTGGCTATTATTGAGTATGAACGTTCAAGGGTAATAAAAAGAAAACAACGGATAAACACTTCCTTTGCTTCTTCATTTGTTTGTTGTCTTCTCTCTGCATTCATTCATCTGTGTTTAAATAGTTGATTGTTAAGGCTGCGACAGTATCTGTCGCCTTAGCTTACAAAGGCCAACAGAAGGTATTAAATTGAAATATCGTTTTTGTAAATGAAGACTTTAAACTGGCGATCTGCAGACAAAGATCCTCAATTAACCACCACCAAAAAGCAACCAGAGCACAGCAACTGCAACAGCAACTTTTTTTTTTGGTTTTTTTTGTTTGTTTTTTTTTTTTTTTTGTATGCATTCCAGTGATAGGCTTCGCTTCTGCACTACCCCCTTTAGGCGAAAACTGTTGCTATTGAATTTTTTGTTTCGCTTTATTGTTGTTGTTGGTATTGTAATATGTATGTATATATGTATGTATGTATTGTTGGGTTTTAGGTCATGTTAAACGTTAATAAGAAATTAATGTCTTGATCATTTTCGATCGTTATGTAAATCAATCAGACAAATTATACCTCTGGGGGGTTTGCCACAATAATTAGACCCTCTACACACACAAAAGCACATAAACGTATATATGAATATGTGTTTATAAACGGACAGGCAGAGTGGATGAATATAAAATTGTTGAAAAAAACAAAAAAAAAAACATAACACCGACTGCAACCAGTCAACCGTTCATCAGAATGCAAGACCTCAACAATAACCACCACCAACCAAATAAGCAGGCGAGCAGCCAAACAATCGATTGATGGTTATAAACTACAGCTGAGAGATCAATATATTGATTTTGTTGTTGGTGTTTGTTTTGATCGATTTTTGCTTAAGCCTCACATACAACCGCAACCACAATCACACAACCACAAGCTTATAACCATCACTGCCATCACCATTATCGTCGTCAATGTCTCGTCTCGTCTTGTCTTGTCCTGTCTTGTCTTGTTTTGCCTTGTCTAGATCTACTCGGCACATATTCGCCAAATCATCCTCACGTTTAGGTGTGTGTACAGATGAGTTGCTTTGTTAACGTTGTAACATCTTTATTAAAACAACAAAACATTTAAAATTCATTTCTCGATCACTAAAGACAACAGCCCGACTAACGATCAATCAGCCCCATGAAACACAAGCCATAACAGGATATATATGAAAATGAAAGAAAAAAAACGTTACCTCGTTGATTGAAAAATGAACGGAGTGGCATAGTATGAACAAATTATTTGAAAGAAAATTAATTAATTAGGTTTAAAGCGACTTGCAAAATAACCACTACACACAGTCTTTAATCCACTTTTAAATACTCTCACATAACATTCGTGTACAGAAATTTAATTTTTTTATCCTTCCACCTTAGTGATGAAGAAATACAAAGTTTTTTGTTTCATTTGTAACAGTTTAGGACATTTTACAAAGATTATCTATTTCCGATTAGCATCAAAAACCGAGTCGATCTAGACATGTCCGTCTGTGTATCCGTCCATTTGTAAATTTTGTGATATTGATTCTAAAGTTTTTCATTTATTGTACACAGGTTGTTATTTAAATTAGGCCAAATCGGTTGATAGCCACGCCCACAATTGAAAAAATCTATTTTAGTCAACAAGTAATTTGTGGCACATCGATGATCGCAATATTTATAGATACCTATCAAAATTCTGGTTCATATCTGAATTTAGTGGCAGCCAAATAGTCTTTTGGCGATTGTAGGCGTGGCTCTTGACCAATTTAGCTAAATTTAAATGGCGATCTGCGTGCAAAAACTAAAAGTGTTTGTACAAAATTTGAGCTCAGTATCTTATAATTGACGCCCGAAAGAATGCCAACAACCGATGGACACAGGGACGGATGGACTGACGCCTTTTTTTGAATATTGTAAACGGAAAGACAAACTTGGTATATCCAGCATCTTATGTGGAGGATATAAAACTTTAATGAAATATTTAAACGATTCTAGATTAAAATTTTATATTTCAAATGAAATTTTGGTACATAGTTGGTAGTTAGTAGTAAAAATCTTAGTAACGGAGTTGAAAATATTTCAATATCTTAATATAGAAAGAGTGAAAGAAGAGTGCTTGATTTGTCATTCAGCTGTAAACACTTTTCTCATTTGCAACGAATATTGTTACCTTGGTCATTACACTTTATATATTTCTTGTTTTTATTTTTGTTTTTTGTTTTATTACAAAATCTCTTTAACAAGATGCGTTAAAGTTATTGAATTTTTTCTCTTACAGTTTTATACTTGAGATTGTATGTGTGTGTGTGTGTGTGTGTGTGTGTGTGTGTAGTTAACATGTAGTGTGATTTGGTTGTTGTTATTATGCCATCAAATTTTAATCATAACATGTTGTTAACTCTACTCCATCCTTGGCGGCTGATACTGTTGTTGATGCTGCTGTTGCTGTTGCTGTTCTTTTGTTAACATCAATCTCTACAATGGGGATAAAGTTAATAATGTATTTATTGTTATTGTTGTTGTTGTTGTTTTGATTAAATTTTACAACAACGGCTGCTGTTGCTTGTTGTGTTGCTTTGTTTTGTTTTGTTTTGCTTTATGTGCTTGCGTTGATGATGCGTGAGTTTGTATTGAATTTCTTCTTTTGATATATTTTCCATTTTTTTCCTTTTTTTTTTCTTTCAGTTTTTTGCTCATAGATTTCAATTTTGTTGCCTGTAACCGCTTATTGATTGGTGATACGACGTGATGCTATCGCTTTTAATAAAATGTATACGATTCACATTCTGTCGGGCGTGTTTATAATGTTGTTGTATTCGTTTGTACACATTTTTTTTTTTTTTTTCAAAATAATGATCGTTTGTGTACGTGCAAAATTTTTATAATTTCATGCACGACACATTCACAACTGATGATAATGACGATAATGATGATGACGATCTAAAGAGGGATCTTTAAAATACGAAAAAGAAAACAGTCAAGATGTAAACTTGCCGATATGATGGTTTTTTCTTACTTACCAATCATATCACAATTTATATTAAAAGTGGTTCAAGGGTAACGCTGTATAGAAACGTGCTCAGAAGAAGAGAGTGTTTTTTCAGAGAAGATGGCCTTAAAGAAAGTGCGAAAAATTATAATTAATTTGTGATATTTCCATTTTATAGGCGTCAAATTCAAATTAATTTCTCTTTATTCACTTCTTTTGCATGAAATTGAGACATTGAAGAATTGCTTTAAGATAAACGGTTTCCTTTTACCCACTAGGTGGGGTAGCCGGTGCAGTTAAAGAATAAATTTGTAGGCATACACATGTTGTTGTCTAAACAACAACTGGTCACTGTGAAAAGTATAAATTTATTTTTAAATAGAATTGTCTGTCCGTCTTTCGCTTATCGATTTTGGCACTCTACACCACAAAGTGTATGTTAAGTTTGTGTTGATGTTTGTAACTCCTGAACGGAAAATGCAACACCGGTCGAATCTAAATCAAAATCTGTACAAGAGGGAAGAGATTCTAAAAATGGTTCGATTGGGACCAAATTTAACCCAATGATAATTATTAAGCTAATAAATTATTCTCCAATTAAATTTTGCTGAAAAAAATTATAAGAATGGCGCTTTTTTTCATATAAAGGGTTTCATTATAATAGAAACTAATGTGGGGGGAGGGGTTCTAAAAATTGTCTGATTCAGTCTATTTTTAAAAATGAACCTTTTTAGGCCAATACATGTCCTTGTACCAAATTTCATGGAAATATTTCAAAAAATACAATCAAATATATATGGACAGACAGACGGACATGATTGATTTGATTCAGATTTTGATCTTGAATGGGTTGGAATAATTGAATGGGAAAAAACATCAGCATAAACTTAACTTAACTTAACTTTTTGGCATACGGGGTGCAGAGTATAAAATTGAAATTTTAATTTTTGGAACCATTTTACTGTTTACTACTAAACCTATAAAGATTTCTTTCGAATTGAATTATATGACAATGAATTGTATGTACTGATCGTACTTAACTAATTGGAAGTAAAGTGCAAGATATTAAATGATAGAGTTTAACCAACTATATCATTTTCACTTGATCCTTTTTCCAATTACACATCCTTGTTTAAAATGAAATCATAAATTTCAATGTAAACTTGCTTTATAAAGCATTTTTTTTTCTTTTTCATGTTTAAAATGTGATTGAGTTGTGACCTAATTAAGTATTTAAAAGTATAATATAAAATTATTTAAAAAAAATCAGCAAGTTTATAATTATTATGTTAGTCATGAGAAAATGCTGCAGTTGTTGGTTTACAAAAATTTCTTTCCTTCGATTTGTACTGTTGTTGTAGTAGTATTAGTAACTGTTGTTGTTGTTGTTATTGTTGATTACACATGAATTGTAAAATTTATATAATTAAATTTTTTTTACAATATGTTGAACCGAATAGCTGGTCTTGTGAAATTGATCAGATGAGTAGCTGAACAGTTTCAGTTTCAGTTCCAATTATATGAGAGACACAATTACTATAATTCGTCACAACATGAACAGTAATTATTTACCATTACGAAAATGGCGGTCATATTATCACCTAAATATCATACACACACACATGTAAAGGTTATAATAAAAATCCACAAAATATCAAGAGAGCGCGCCCTTCACTTTAGGCTGTTGGTTGTTTCGCATATTTTGATAAATTTCTTCAAGTTATTGTTGTTGTTGTTGTTATTCAATATGTTTACTTTACAGTTACTGGTTTGGTTTCAGTAGCCATTGTTGTTGTTGTTTTATTAATGAAAATGTCTTCATTTTATGTTTATATACAAAATACGTTTTTGTCCATCCGTCTGTCTCTTTTTTCTTTCATTTTTTTTTTAAGTTTTCTGTCGTTTACAGAAACATTTACCGAAACGATGCAAGTGCAGGTGCATCTTATGAAATAAGTGGTGGTAAAAACAATTTTCTATAAGGGCCTCGGTATCAGCTTCTTCTTCTTTTTTATCTTTGTCTTTGTCTTCTTCTTATTTATTTTCTGGTTTTAAGATTACCACCCATCATCGATTCCACTTATTTGCCAGCTACTGCTATTGCTTCCGTTAACATCAAAATATTAACAACAACTCAAGTCCAACAACTCAATCAGAGTCAATAATGTTATCGTAAGTAATTTATTTTAATAGAATACAATAATAACAACAACAACAATAACAATATACAATATCATTATAGTTGCATTAAAATAAATTTACTTTCATAATGAAAAATATAAAAAAAATACAAATATTTTAAACTGATTTAAATCATTTTGTGTCATAAATTAAATGAAACAATCTTGCTTTTAGCCTAAAAAAAACAAATGAATACAATTTTTAATTTTAATTTTTCTAAAATTTTTCATTTTTTTATACCCTACCCATGAAATGGGGAGTATATTAAGTTTGTTATTCCATTTGAAACAAGTCGAATAATGCAACAGAGACTCTACAATTCATAATATAATATATAACTTGATCTAGCCATGTCCGTCCGTGTGTTTGTGTAATAATAATCAAATATTTCTAGCACCTAGTTATTAAGCGGCATTTAATATATTAATTACTTTATATTTAATTTATTTTATGCATAAATAAATTTTAATTTATTATAATTTTTTGTTTTGTTTACTTTCAGTTGTGTTTCGAGGCGTAATAAAATCAAAATAAATGCAATAATAGAGAACAAAATCTTAGAAGGTTATGATCATAACAGTGAATAGACAGACGGACACTTTGTGATTACAATTAGTACAAATAGGGGGAAAATGTTTGATTCGGTGAAGCCCAACCATTTAATACTCTACACTACTTAGATGCATAAATTATATGCTTTAAGTGGTTCCGTAAACGAGAGGCACTGCCATATAAGTCTCTTTGTGAAATATAATTATATGGGAAGGGGTTCTAAAAATGTCCCGATTGGGTTCAAATAAAGTAATGTTCAAATTAAAATTATATTTATACCATAAAGTACAACAAAAAAGTGAATACAAAGCGTCCAAAAAAATATATAATAAAAAATAAAATAAATCACGGTCTATGTAAAAATACACATTAAATAGTAAAAAGTGATCCCAATTAATTGAATAACAAATAAAAAATATTTAACAAAAGTTAAGTGTCTTCACACAGCTGATATATACCTTAAAGGTAAGTGAAAGTATTTATTTTCTATCAATATTATTAGAAAGAAAAAAAATTGTCTCATGCGATGATTTTTGTAAATTAGACCAATAATAAAGGCTACATATAACATAGGTCCTATAAAGTATGTATTAAGGATTTATTTGTTGCATAAGTTCGGCCCGTTTTACAAGAAATTATTCATAATTTAAAATTTTCAATTATTAAGCATCTGCTGCGTTCAACTAATTGAAATTATTAGCTAAGTATTGAGTAGGTGCATAAGTTTATCCTTTATGTTTAAATGTTTTAACACTTTAATTATGACATTGAACCAAGTCCAATGAATAGTGGTTTAAAAAAATCGACTTAAACTTCTTTCATAATTATGAGCTCATATGCGACCATTTAATCAATTAATGAAAAAAAAAAAAACATATTTCTCACCATCCTTCTTTTTAAAGTCGCCACCATCAAAATTAATTAAATATTTTGTTCTTTTGTTTTATAGTTTGTTGTTGTTGTTGTTGTTGTTGTTGTTGTTGTTGTCTATAAATTAATCACAGCACCTTTTTCTTTTGAAAAACTTTTGCTCCTACAAAATTCAAATTTAAATAAATTTGTCTACACACCCTCCCCCCCAAACTTCTACAACAAAAATACTTATATGTTAAGCAGTAACAGCAACAACAATAATAATAGCAACCGTAAAATGAAATGCTTTTGTTGGCGTGCTTATGCTTATGGAGGCCTTCTCTCCTTATACACACACAGGTAGAAAATACGCTGAATTTTATAAACATACATACATACATACACATGTATGCCAGCTAGCCACACAAAGTTAAGGTTAGAGTTAGGGTACAAAAAAAAAAAAAAAAAAAAGGAAGAAAAATGGGCAAAACAACCTAAACAAGACAACGTTTTGTTATATGGCCCAATATATTGTTAAATTGTTATTGTTGTTGTTGTATATGTGTGTACATTCGATGTACCTTCGATGTTATGCGCTTGCGTGCTTTTGATGTCTGAAATTAATTCGCTGGTAATTTGTTTTGATGGCATGCAAACACAACCACATAACAACAACAACAACAACAATAACAATAACAACGCTTTAAAATTAATTGAGTTGTGCTCCAAACATAACACAAAACAATACAACAACAAATAATAATAATAAAACGTAACCAAAGACAAAACAAAAACAAAAAACCTCAAATTGAGTTCGCCCGGCAATTATTGAAAGAAATATTCAATTTGAATTGTTATTGCTGTTGTTGTTGTTATTGTTATGTCTATCTGTATATCTGTATCTGGTTGTCTGTCTGTCTGCTTGTCTGTCTGTTTGTATGAGTGTATGTATGTAGTGTGACTGGCATGATTTCATGTTGTTTTATTACTGTTAATGATGGTGTGTGTTACCTCTGTTTGTTTCCTTTGTCGGTTTTAGTTAGCTTGTCTGTGTTTGCTACTTCTTCGTTTTCTCATTCTTCTTCTTCTTCTTCTTCTTTGTCTTCTTCTTCTTTTACCACTTCTTTTAACCATACTCATGCTCATCACCTTCCTTTCAAATGACTTAATTTTCTTGTAAAATGATTTTCTACGCGTTGTAAATTATACCATAGCCTTATATGATTAGGGTGTGTGTGTATGAGTGTGTGAGTAAATAATAGAGAGTTACGAAAAATTAGCAATAACTCTATATGCAATAAAGTAACAATGCAGCTCTTATGTGCAATGTGTTCTAGAAAATGTTTCCAAATGTTAGCAAGAGATTAAGGATTTACTTAGAGTGCGCCTCTCACACACGGAGTATTGTCCTCTATATTAACAGCTATTGACGTTAATTGGTTTAGGGCTCTTACAGCTTTTCAAGCCTTAAATCTTTGCCAAACTCAAAGTCTATCAAGTGCCACGCCCACAATCGACAAAATCCCTGTCTTACCTTCAAAATTGTATCTACGAACTTGAAATTTGTTATACACAATTATTATTAGGATATTCATCTAATGAAAATGTAAAAATGGGCGTGGCCGTATAGCAGACATGTCCACAATTTACAATAAACCCGACTTGGCTCAAAATCCAACTTGTAAATTGTTAAGTAATACATATTCTAATAGAGAGTGCCACGCTTTTCTTTTTATATACAGTTGTGTAGGGTATGTAACATTTGGTTTAAGCTAAATTTTGTTAAAAGTATACAAACATATAATTTGTATGTATTACATTGTATCCATGTATCGATGAGCAAAATTATATAAGAGATACGCCCACAATTTTGAAAAGAAGAAATATTTTTTGGTATAAAATTCGTCCGTTAAGAATGAGTTAAAAATGCAGTCATTAAATTGTTGATATGCCTCACCCACATACAATATTTATCATATACTCCAGATTTGATCATTTTTTTAATCAATTTCATCAATTTTCCAGACACCCTGTAATGTTGTCTCTCTTTCGCCTTAATAAACGTGGTGTTCTTCTATGTAGTCTTTGATATTATTTTCTTGTTAAGAATATATCACCGTTATTGTTATTATTGTTGGCATTTTGCCAGTCTTGTTTGTCACCATTTTGAGCCATGTTTTTTTTTCTTTTTATTCTGTTATTTTTTATATTGTTTGTTACAACAATTTTCCTTACTTTTCTCTAATAAATGTTAAATGATGACAATATTGTGGCTGACTGTGAAGCTATTTTAGGTTAATATAGAAACAATAAAACGGAAACATGCAATTGAAGGCGTTTGCTGGAATTGACATTGTTGGTAATACTGAGATGTTGTTGTTCTTTTTCCAAAAAATAATTGTGCTTGTTACACCCTACATATGCAGTGTTTTAAAAAAGTTTTAGAAAATTTAGAAAACAATCTTCTATAATACTAAGGAACTAAGAATATTTTTCGGAAACGACTTAAGCAAAACTAATGTGAGTTCAAGGTACTATTGCACCGATTAATTCAGAACCAAATTTTCCATTCCCTTTAACCATGTTTATTTGTCCGTCTATCCGTCCATATAAATTTGTTAATAAGCTACAGATTTTTTAAGCAATTCTTGAGATATTTTCATAATATTTAGTAAAAGGATATATATTGGCCTAAAGAAGAACCCTATTAAAAATAAATCAAATTAAAGCATTTTTAGGCCTCCTCCCCATATAAGGTTTTATTATAAAGAAAGTTTTTACATAGCAAAAAATCGCAATTCTTAATATTTTTTAACAAAATTTGGTGAAGTATAGTTAAGTACCTAAATAATTAGCTATGTCAAATTTAGATTCAATCGAAGTATTTTTAGAACCTTTTGCCATATAATGATATTTCATGAAGTGACTTATATGGTCATAGCATGTACCGATACAATTAAACAACAACAACTAAGTAGTGTAGGGTATTATATGTTTGGGCTTGCCTGACTATAAAAATTTTCACTTATTTTTTTAACCAAAATTGTCGAGAAGATTGTTGTGATCATAAAAATTATTTGTATAAAAATTGGCCACATTAAGTTTCCACGGAATTACACAATTTTAAGAAATAAATAAGTATAATTTTTTTTATAAATTTAGCTTAAGCCAAATCTTAAATATCCTGCACCACCTTGTCCGAGGTGGAAGTGACAAGTACTTGATTACGCAAACAAAAAAGGGTATTATGTGTTAACATACAGTTTGATATTTTCGTCAAGTATAGTTTTGGTAATTAGTGGGCGTCCTTGTTATATAACCTAATGATTCTATATAAAATATATGCACTGAATTTTGACTTGATGGCTCAATTGGATTGTGGGCGTGGCTCTCAACTGATTTTACTTAATTAAAAAAGCGATTTATTTGCATAAACTAGAAATGTTTGTTATATAAAAATTCAGCTAAACGTCTCCAAAATTTCTAACAGGAAAATGCCAACAACAGACGGACAGACAAACAAACATTTAAATCAACTCGGATTTTGAATTTTATTAAGAATTTAAATATTTAAGAAATTTTTTTTTGCAAACGGTATAATCAACTTAGTATACCCCCAACATTATGGTGGGGGTGGATAAAAACCAAAAATTGTAAAAACAAGTGAAGCTTAAAGACTCTCGTTCTCCTCTCATCGCATCTATTTTATACAAGTAAAAATACTCAATGAGGGAATACTAAAAATAACGGTAATCTGTTTCAATATAAACGACTATAAACATAAGTTGTTATCCATGTGGACATGTTCCACATGCCAAACTCCTCTACAACACTCCAACAAATTTTTACCGTCTCTTGCTTTAGTATACTCCCTCTACACAAACCACTCGAATGTTAAACAAAATCTTTTCATTTTTCCTCTTCTTCTTCTTCTTCTTCTTCTTACTTTCAACATACAACAATATTGTTAATATTTTCAACAACCACTTTGTTGTGTATTTGTTATGCTTTGTGATTTTGTTGGGGATGTTTTGTTATAATCCATCTCTTTGCCTTTCCTCCCTCTCTTTCACTCATTTGCCTCTTCCATAAACATTTCTGTTGCTTTGTTCAAGCATTTTTTTGGTAATCCCCCAGAGTGTCATAATTCTTGACGAGCTCATCTTTTACTTAAGTTTTATATAATTTCATGTTTCTTGTTGTTGTTGTTTTTGTTGTTTCCCGTTTTTTATTGTGTGAGGGAGTCCTGTACAATAATCGAAATATTTATATATGTAAAATATGTGCGTACTTAACAAAGTTAATGTGAATGTGAAAGCGGGCTAGTAAGTGGCCGTTATGTGGGTGTTTGTGGCTTTTTTTTGTTTTGAGAATTGCTTTGCATTTAAATGTTTGCGTTGTGTTGGGTATTTTATATATTGGCCTGTGCATGGTAGCCAAGCATGTAATTGCTATTCATGAGGGGATTTTTTTAACATTTCTTCTTCTTTTTTTTTTTTTCATT
The DNA here is from genome assembly GCA_963978525.1 of Ornithomya fringillina. Taxonomy (NCBI): domain Eukaryota; kingdom Metazoa; phylum Arthropoda; class Insecta; order Diptera; family Hippoboscidae; genus Ornithomya; species Ornithomya fringillina. The sequence continues at coordinate 21,900,331 of OZ021693.1, forward strand.
TTTGATATATTTGGGAATTTCATGTTTAGTTGTTGTTGTTGTTGTTGTTGTTTTTTGCTCGACACTTTAACTATATATTTTATTTTCGCTGAAATTCAATTATAAACCGTGAAATTTGTTATTTCGCTTAAAGATTATTTCAAGAAAAAAAACAAGTTATAAAAATAAATTTGGTTTAAGCCAAATCTTGAATACCCTTCACATTTGCATATAAAAGGTGGGCGCTACAGGTTTTTATTAAGTTCTCTAATAGTGTATGTATGTATTACTTATCAGCTTGCAAGTACAGTTTTACATGGAGTATGGTTTTTTGTGTGTATTTTTCGACCACGCCTATTTTTGATACATCGATGGATGAATTAATTATAAAAATTCGTACCAAATTTCAAGTTCATAGCTAAATTTTTGTCGATTGGGGGCGTGGCTCTTTAGTATACCCTTCATCTTATGTGTAGAGTATAAAAATGTACATTAACAACAAATTTTATAAGTACGCAAACTTGATTACTTTTTCAAAATCATAGGAATACATTTTACAGTAGGTTATACCCAACCATTTAATACCCTACACCACATAGTTCCACAAATTGTGCTAGAAAGGAGTTCTTAAAATGATCTGATCAGGTACAAATTTTGGCAGAGTCAGTCATTAAGCCAATTAACTATTCTTTAAGTTTTGTTAAAAATACATAGAGAGAAATTAGAACTGTGAATTTTCGCCTTATAAAGAACTCCTTTAAAATAGAAGCTTAAATGGCGGTACTAAAAACTGCTTACTTCGAACCATTTTCAATAGAATTTGTCTATTGAAAATGGGCCAAATCAGGTCCTTGCTTCAAATTTCACTAAAATGTCTCAAAAATTGCTATAAAAACTAAAGCTTGCACACATATATACATGGACAGACAGAAGGACATGATTAAATCGATTGCGAAAATGATTAGAACTGTAGGTAGATATACAATTGGCTGTTTAAGAGTTACAAACATCTGCTCAAACTTTTTATAAGCTATATAGTCTTTGCGTAATAGAATTTTCAAAGATTTACTGAAGACAATGAGAAAACAAATGCCATCGATAATGACAGTCTTTGTGTCTTTTGTGCCTATTGAAAAATATCAATCATGAGCTACTTTTTTTTTGTTTTTTTTCTTTTTTCCAAAATACGTGATAAAGTACAATAAATTTGTGGCGAAGCAATAAATTCATTTCATGTAAAATTTAGACGTTGATTATCTCTTCTGGTATTTTTCATATAAATTGTTTTTTCTTTTTTCTTTAATGAACTGCCTTGAATAGGCGTATTTTGTTGGCTAAACTTAAATTGAAAACATTTAATAAAATCAAACTAAACCAAACCAAAGCAAAGCAAAGCAAGGCTCACTTTTCTTTCCTTGTGGTTTTTCTTTTCTTCATTTCTTTTTTTTTTTTTTGTTTTGGTTTTTTTATTGTAACATTTCGTAGATTAACTCGTTAAGATTTGTTAAGTAATTGTATTTCATTTTATTTTGTGATTACATTTTTTTTGCTTGTTTGTTGGTGTAGTTGTTTTTCTGTAATTTAGCAAGATTTCCATTTTGATTATCTTGTGTGTGTGCCGAAAATTGAATGGTGGTTAAATTACTTCAATTACCTTTTTTTTCCTTAGTTTACCTATTAAATGAAACGTTAAGTTTATAAATTTTCTCCTTTATTTTATATCATGCTTTGTTATTGTTTTGAAGGGGGCTTAACAATTAATTTAATAAGTTAATTACTGAGTTGTTGTAAGAGTATATAAAGAAAAGCTTAATCATAATCTTTATGGTAACTTATATACAAAGTTTCCTTTCTTTCTACATTACTTCTGGTAGATTAAGTTTTGTAAAAACATTTGTAGTTTTAAGTCAAATGGCAGCCATTCGAAGATATGAAATTATTATTTAATATGGGTATCATACACAATAAGCTCAATTTATTTATACTTGATTCAAAATGCGCCGTACGCTGTAATGTATTGGATTACTCATGTCTTCACAACATATTCAATATGGATGTCAAATGAAAGAGCTTGAGAAGTAAAATGTCATCAGCTAAATATCATTTTACTAAATTCAAAATGGCGTACTCTACAAGACGGTAAATCAATATTCATCAATATGTATATCACATAAGAGGGCTGGACGGGTAGAATGCTATAAATTGAGTTTATATTAAATCCAATATGGCGGCCAGATATTAAATTATTGCTGTTCACAGTCTACACAACAGAGAATTTGGCACTTTGTCGTGTTTTATAATAATATTAAAGCAAATACTGAAAAGCTGTGTCACAAAACTAGAGCAAACGGCCGAGCCTTACCTTTTACCTACTTGGTTATGTTAGAATAATTTGGAAAAATGTGAGTTTTTTATATGACAACTTTTTCTTATACGAGCACAATATACAAGAAGAAGTCTTAAAAATGGATTTTATAAAGAATTTGTTTCAGCAAATCAGATGTTGAATGGTGAGCAATCCTAAAAATGTATCGATCAGGTTCTTACCCCAAAAAAGTGTTCATAGGCCAAATTAATCTATCATATATGAAAAATTACTCTAGATGTAGGTCCTCTAGGTTGTTTACTACTAGATATAGATAAACAAACAGACCGACAGATAAAATTGAGTTGATGCAAATATTAATTCCTAACTGATACCTGAATTAGAACAGAAGGTAGCATTTGTTAAATACAATTTATCTTTGGGATGTGGGATATAAACATAATCTACTTCTTTAGGAAAACTGTGGGCGTGACATGTATATTATTATGCCCTCAATTAAAGTTTGCCTTACATTAGGTTTTTCATATGTGCGCTAAGCCTGTTATACGACATCGGCATTTTATTTGAATACTTTTTAGTTTACTTTTTTTTATTCATTAACGATTTTTATAGATTTTAAACATGGCGCTTCAGCAGTATTTGAATAACAAATCATACTACAAAATTTAATTTCAATATTTAAAAAATTTTCAACTGTAAATAAATAACAGAACATAATGACATACGGTTGCAGTCAAAAAACTTAATTTACTTCTCATAATATGATTGAGGTTATAAAAATGAAATTTTCTCTAAATTGTTCTTCTTCTCTTCATTGTGTACATATACTTTGATACTTAATGATATGGTTCACAATTGCTTACCATATGCTGAGAGAACAATGCCGAAAGTTGCTTTCTCTGAGTTGGTATAAAAATACCGTAAATCTCTTTATATTATATTCCGTAACTAATTTACTTTATGGGTAACACCTATTGTGAGAGACAGAGAGATAATAATTTTTTTTTTTTTTTTTAAAACAACAAAGAATTTAAAAGTTAAGCTTTGGTTGTTGTTTTATCTGTTTAATGGGTGTAATAATATCAAGAGAATATTTCCTTCTTTATGTTATTGCTATTGTTACAATATGAGCAATATTCTGGTTGAGGTTTATTTATTTTTTTTACCCTCCACATAAGATGGGGGTATACTAAGTTTTGTCTTTACGCTTGCAACACCCAAATGGACGCGTCAGAGACCCTACAAAGTATATATATTCTTGATCAGCATCAAAAACTGAATCGATCTGTTTGTTTAACGTAAATTTTAAGACATTATTAGTTTTTGAACGCAGATCGCTTTTTAAAATAGACGAAATCGATTGTGAGCCACGCCTACAATCGACAAAAATCTATATATTGAGCCATGTACCCTAAATGGTACATATCTATATATGTTCCATCCGTGGATGTACCAAAAAGTGGTATGATCGAATAACGGATGCGTTCACAATTTTTAAAAAACTATACTCCAAACTGATATGAAATATATACATACACTGTTAGAGAGCGTAATCATATACCTATCACACCTACCATTTGTATATACATGTAGAGGGTATTTAATGTTTGGCTTAAGCCTAATTTATTTTTATTAGGTTTTTTTTTCATTCCCATTATACCTGCCTCCTTGGCGTAAAGTGGGTTTTGATTGTTATTGTTGTTATTATTATCACAGAGTCAGGTTATGTGTCTGTGCTGTCTGTTGGGGGTTGTCTTTTGTTTAGAAGGTGTTGCACCTCATTTCCTTATTTATGTAAATTACTTTCTATTAGAATATTTAAAAGATTTGTTCACCGTTTCTTTACTATGAGTTGTCAAGTGTGTCTTAAGGTCTTATGAATAATTTATATATTATTTAACTTTCCTTGTAAATTAGTTAGGCTTTAGGTTGAGGTCTTTTATGTAGTACAAACCGATTTTATGTGGTGCACACATAATTCATAATTCGTTCAATATATATTTTTTGTTGTTTTTTTAATTTTTATTAAAAATCATTATCATTAGTCGCACTTATGCAAAAGAAAAAGAAAGACACATACGCGCATAAATTTATTTCATTTTTAATGAATTGTTTTTTTTTTTCTGTGGAATTTAATTAAAATTCAATTTTTAATTAAAAACCATTATTATGACACATAGTTAATAACACAACCATACACATAAATATAAACCTTAATAACTATTTATGTACACTATATGTAAATATATAAACCTATGTGTGTATATGTGTTCATGTGTGTTTTTATGTTGCCTAGAAGCGCGACACATTTTTGTTTTTTAATTTACGTATTGATTAAAATGGCGATTTTGTACATTATTGGGGTTAAATTGAAAATCAGTGTATTTTATGAAAATTTATTGGCTGCTAGCTTAAACTACAACAACTATACATAAACAAAAATTGACAATAATAATAAACCAACCCAATAACAATAACAAGTAAGAACGCAAAATTTGGCTTAGGTCAAATCGTAAATACCCTTCACATCTACAATAATGGGCGTGGCAGGTTTATACATAAATCTCGCCCTCTAATAGTGTATGTATTACATATCAGCTTACAAGTCTAGTTTTGTGATGAATATGGTTTTTTGTAAAATGTAGGCGTGTATAGTATCTATCTTATCGATAGGGATAACTATCTATATGGGTACTAAATTTCAAGTTCATAGGTCAATTTTTGTAGATATATAGATTTTTATCGATTGTGGTAGATTTATTTTTATAATTTCAGTCCAACTTTCCTTAATTCCTAAACCATCTCTTTATATATTTGGTAAAATTGTTTAAAATTATAATAAATTTAATAGAATCATGAGGTCGCGCTCTCTCTCTTTCTCTTCATTCTTGAAATTTAACAATATAATAATATATATTATATATATAAATATTATATATAAACCAACTGACCAACAATTTTTTATTCTTTTTTATTGTTTATTATCAGTTAATAACCCTACAGCAGATAATAATAACAAAAACAACAATAATAATAATAATAACATGAATGAAGCCTAGAGACGCCATATGCCATTTCATATAACGGTATACCAACTGATTTACTAGTATAAAACATGTTCAAACAAGTGAGTGGGTTTGTTGTGTGTGTGTATGTTCATATTCTCTACTTTAATGCACATTATCGTATAAACAGTAATTTAATTCTCATTTTTTTGTTCGTTTGTTTGTGTGCCTGGTCGACTCTACTCTAACATTTAATTATACTGTTGCAAATGATTATTGTGTGCATGCTATTATTTGCACTATAACACCATGTCGATCTCTTTCATTCTCTTTCCATCTGTTTCTCTCTCTCTCTCTCTCTCTCTTTAGAATGCTGTTGTAGTTTTTCATTAAACAAGGGAACATTTTTAATGGCTGTACAGTGTGTGTTTGTAATCAATAATTTCAATTTATTTGCAGTAAAATTTTCGTTTAGTTTTTCTATTACACAATATTAACAAAACAACAACAATAACAAAATAAACGCTAAACCATTTTCATTTGCATATGTATGTATAAATGTAGAAAATGTACAAAATCGCTGTTAATACAATTGTATTATTTGTTATGGTTTTATTGTGTTTGTAATCTTGTACAACGCGTACAACAAATGCATTTATTATCTTCTTTATGAAATTTCCTGCAATTGTATTCGGTCGGTGGTATATTTAGTGTTGTTTTTTTTTTGCTGTTTAGAGTTTTGTGGTCATACTATGTGTTTGGAGATTATAGTAGTTTTACATGTTTACTCCATAAAAATATTTAAACAAAATGACAGCAATTGTACACAAAATTCAATTCTACAGCTTAACTGTACGATTGAATTGCGGTTGGTGGCATTTAAGAATTTGTATGCAATCATTTAAAAATTATAAGTAAAACAAGTTAGAAAAGTAAATTTGGCTTAAGGGCCAATTGTTAAATACCCTTCACATTTACAATAATGGGCGTGGCAGATATGTATATATATCTCGCCCTTTAATAGTGTGTGTATTACGAATCAGCTTTTAAGTCTAGTTTTACGTTGAGTACGCCTTTTTGTATATGACCATGCCCATTTTTGGTACATATATAGATATATATATCAAATTTTAATTTCGTAGCTCAATTTTTTTACAGATAAATAAATTTTTGTAGATTGTGATGTTGCTCCATCTTATGTGTAGGGTATAAAAATTAATTTAATATTCATTATAAACATACACATAGATCTTTTAGCCTGTGCTGCGTATATTTCTTATTTATTCCCATTGAGTGAACAAGTGACAGGTGAGTTTATAGTTATAAGAAAATTTTCTCTAATGGTTAGCCATTTCCTTTTTGGATACGTATATATATATATGTATATGATTTTATAGCTATAACCTTAACCACAAATCACTTGTTATACCCACCCCAGAAGATGAGCAGTATACTAAGTTTGTCATTCCATTTGCGACACACAGAAGAAGGTGTCCGAGAACCTTCAAAGTATATTTATTTTTAACTATGACGAAAACTGAGCCGATCTAGAGGTTTATGTCCAGGTGTCCATGTATCTGCCTTGTGTTTGCATTCTCACTGATTGGAAATTTCTGATATACTGAAAAAAATTTTATACAAATATTTCTTGGTTTTATTTAATTTGGATGGGATTTTATGTAAATTAGACAAAATCACCCAAGTGCCATCTACAAAAACCTCTTACATCTCAAAAAATGAGTTTTTAAGGTGAAATTTTGTACATAATTAAAGCACCTATCAACCCGCTAAAATGTCTGATAACAGACACGCCCATAATTTACAAAAAATCCATATGTGATGTATAATTGTTTTTATTAGTGGATACAAAATATAAAAACTCTAAGTATATACATATAGGATTAAATGCCACGCCCACTTTTTATAAATGAAATTGAAGGGTATTTAAGATTTGGCCTAAATCAAATTTAGTTTTTCTTAGTTTTCCTTTCTTTTCACGCAAACAGTTCAACTCATTAACATAGTGGTAGTGTTTTGGTGGTAGTAGCTTGAGATAATTTTTTTTCGATTTATTTAAATTTTATATTTCTACCCATTATTTCAGCATTTTTTAATTATTACTTTTTCTTTATTAATTTTCTCTAAAAATCATGGTATTGATTATTAAACAACTTAAGTGTTACTCACCATCATCCATTTGGAGTTAGTACCGTCGGTAGTGTTTCTGTTGAATTATTTAACAAAAGCACAAGTGTTGAGTTTTATTAATGTTTCTGACTTTCTATCTGATAAAATATTTATCACTGCTAGAAAGATTGTATGTCAATGAATGATAATTTTTGCTAGTTTGAGGTATACGAGTATATGTAAATAATAAAATCGATGCTGCACCAAAACAACCAAAATAGGGAAGAAATGGAATTTTATTAAATTTCAGTCGGAAGCTTTCGTAACCTGGCCGACGGTAGTGAGATTTGCTATTGCTTTGTATTAAGAGTGATGTTCCATAAATATATTTTTTATTAGTTGCAGATGATTTTGTTTTATAAGTTTTTCCTTTTTCATTTTAGTCTTATTTTCTCTGAACTTATATTTATTTTTTAGCTTTTATTCAATTTATTTGGAAAATTTTATGAAAATAATCATAAAAACATTTTTAAAAAAATAAAAAAATAGATTTGTTGTTGTTGTTTATGTTGCTGTTGTTTTTAATGTATTTCTAACATATAAATATTTCTTATATAACCATTTAAGAATTTGTTGGCAGCATTTCTCTTTATAGCATTAATGTTCTACTAAAAAGACAACAGCAGCAAAGATTTCATCAATATATGAGTCCGTGTATGTGTTTATAACACCAACACCTCAAACACTGGCACTTTTAATATTGTTCTTTCTATAGTTATTGTTGTAGTTGTTGCCGTTGTAACAAATTGATTTGAATTACCCATGCAAGCATACATGTACGGATGCATGCACTCTCATAATAGGAACAAACACTTTTAAACACGCAGTCATTCATTTACTCTCAGACGCTTTACACACTCACTCACTCTCTAACTCACTCACTCATTAGTCACAGTCTTAGTTGGATAGACGGATGCATAATGAAAAATTCAAAGTTTATATTTGGAAAACCACTTTGATGTGTTCTTACGTCTATTAACAGCACAGCACGGTAACAACAACTAACTAAACGTTATATACAATAACAATAAAGTTTCAACCGTCTATTAAAAGCGTTTTTATATTTTGTTTTTTAGCTTTTGCACCACACACACAACTCGGAGAATAACTTTGTTAGGTGGACGATGTAAATTTTCGGGGTGGCCCATGCTCTTTTGCAAAGTGTTTTAAATAAACGCCTTCTTCGGTTAACACATAAACGCTCTCTCTCTCTCTCTCTACTTGTTGTCTTGTTTTATTTTTACTAGACAACAGCTTTTTTTGCTATTACATTAAGTTCCCCTTCGTTATATTTTAAACAAGAACACTAAGTAGAGGAAACACGATGTAAGTCCAATCATGTTTTTGTTGGTATAAAAAAATTTATTTACAACACCTTAACAAACTCTTGTTCATTACTTGTTACTAAAAAGCCGACACTCGTAATACAGAGAAAATGAAATTTGCGAGTGTCCGCTCACCATTATTTATTGTATCTCTCACTTAAGCTTTGTTACCCAAAAAAAAAAAAAACACTTCTTTCTGACTCGCTTACACTTTGCATTTAACAATTCGTGAGCTGCTCTATAAGTCAGAGAGAGATAACCGGTGTTTTGCTGACTTTTTGTTGATTAAATGCAATGTTGAGAGCACTGCTTTCTATGCACAATATACACTCACGTTTACCACACTTGTAATTACTTTATGTGGCAAAAGACTCCATTATCACCATTGTTTGAAATTTTGTTGTTGCTTTGTATTCTAATGGATATGGTGGCGCTCGGTACACTGAAAAGAATTTCGTTTGATAATTTTGCAAATTCTAATTTTGTTCATTTTAAGATATTTATAGGTTAGTTTTGAAGGAAGAATTTAATGTATCAGTAATTGTGAGCTTTAGTTTTTATGCTATAAAATCTTAAAAATGATATTTTAGGCTCCTTTTCAATTACCGTAACTCAAAATCTGCATAAAATCGCGGTCGCGAGTTTGATACTTTGAACCATTGTGTTAATTGGAAAGTAAGATCAGTGCCTGCATTTATCTGCGCACCGATCTATTAAAAGAAGGAAAAAACCAAATTTGGCTTAACCCAAATCTTAAATACCCTCCACATTTACAACTTCCTTCCACGCCCACTGTAAGCTAAGTTTTTGATGCTGATCAAGAATATATATCTTGTAGATTTTCTGAGGCGTCCTTTCTATCTTATTGGACATGTACTCTACTTTTCATTTTTCGGCCAAATGTTAGGGAAGTTGAATTGAATTGAATTCAGTTTTAGGAACATGGGTTTCTACAAAGATCTTTATCTCATTTTTTTTCTTAGAATGTAGGACTTAAACCACTTTCATTGACAATGGTTCATATTTTAGATTAATATGTCTGTACGTCCAATAAATAAAAATGGCTTGCGCAGTCAAAATATGAATCAAATCAATTCAAAATTGGGTATAAAATGGTTTACTTTAATCATCTTTAACAAAAATGTTCGATTAGATAAAAGACACGCCCATAATTGTGCAATAAAATAAAATAACATGTTTTGTACAATTGTTCCAGTTTTTTACGTTTTATGAAATGATTTTCTTTATAGACAAGAAACTTACTTTTACGTTTTTTTTTAATTTTTCTTGGTGTATATTTCTCTGCATACATTCTAGTCTCTTTCTCTCCTTAAATAAAAAAAGTGTTAACTTATAACGGCTGGTGGTATAGAGAATTGAAATAATAAACAAGTGTTTGATAAAAAATATTTCTTCTGATCCAATTTGAGACAACAACAACAACAACAACAACAACAGTAATAATAATAATAATAAATAAAAACAATTAAATGAAAACCTCAAAATGTTGCCAAAAACACTCAATTGAATTTTTGTAAAGAAAAAAACTCCCAACTACACAAACAACCACAATAAAAACAAATATAACAACAAAAGTGAGAAACATGCAAACCCAAGTAAAATGAATACTTATGTATATAAAGGGTGTGGTTAACAGTTGTCTTAAATACTGGGAAATTTTTGTTAGCCTCTCAGGTTTATTTCTCTCCTATATGTTGTGTAATAAAGAGTAAACGAGATGGTCATAATTTGTGATAATTGTGTTTGTGGGGCTATATGCAGTTTATCATTTTAATGGCAGACGCCATACACTGCACACATATAAACTTTCCGATACCAACGCATATGTGTGTAAATGTTTTAATGCGTATACGAGTGTGTGTGTGTGTGTGCACACCATACAATGAAGATAAAATTATGATGATTATTAAGTATTTAAAACAACAACTGAACAATAACAATAAGAACACTCGACCCCAAGACACATTTGCCATCTGCCATTGTTGTTGGTTGTTGGGTGATGAAGAAGGTAGGTAGGTGGTGGCTATATACCATACAAAGATTTTCATGTATATTCTTAGTTATTAATTTTTTATGCTTTATATAGCACAATGACACAAACATACAGCATGATTCTTATGTCACACAAAGTTATTTCATTTTATATAAATTTTTCGCTTGGTTGTTCTTATTCAATTTCTGTCACTCTCATAGTCCTTTGTTGCTTCTTTCTTTCTTTTTTTTTGTTTTTTTTCTTTTGGTTTTTCTTTTTTCTATTATAAACATATACGAACGTTATTGTCTTGTATTATTTTATGATAACGTTTATTAAGTAATTTAATGGATTTTTTATTGTTGTTGCTGTTGCTGTTGCTGTTGTTCTCCTTTTTGATTATTTCTTTTCTCAAGTGAGGGATTTTTATTAAAAATATTGTCATAGAAGGGCATAAAAAATTTTTGTTAAAAATTAAAACAATTTTATTTAAAAATTCAAAATTGTTTTTTATATAAGAAAAATATTTATAATTTATAGAAACATTTGTTGTTTTTCTCTTAACTTTTGCAATTGTTCTAAAGCAATAATTTTACAAGATCTTTATATAAAATTATGCAAATAGTTATAAAATTATATAAAGAATAGTTAATTAGTCATTTATTAATTGACTATACACAATTTGGGCCTAATGGATCCATTTTACGATATGTTGTTTCTTTGACCAGCACTTATGTTTACTCATCTAACTGAACTAATTATAAAATAAATGTCCACAATTTATGTATGTATGTATGTAGCGCTATGTAGGGTATTAAAACTGATTATAATATTTTTACTTGTATAAGTTGGTTTTTCTGTTTGCAACACTTAGAAGACTCTCAAGGTATCAGCATAAAAAACTCGAGTTTCTAGCTGATATGTAATGTATACAATATTAAAGGGTGTGATCACATACTTGTCAATTAGAAAGTAATTCTTTCAACCGACTATATTTGAAAACTGTAATGAAATGTTAGGAATTGCGAAAAAATTAATATTTGGCAACTGAAGGGATTGAACCTGGACCGATTTCGAACACGTCCTTATTGAGTTCTTATCAGCAGGTGTTTAACAGCTACACCAAATAATATATTTTTCACAATTTCTGAAAAATTCACTTCATGACATATATATACACATACACTAAAAACTTACTTATTCTTTAATGTTTCATTAATTTTAAGACAATTGTTGTGCGAGTCTTTTTAATGCAAAAAAAAAATATATATTTATCATAGAAAAAGTCGTGACAATAAATTTATTTGTTCTTGCCTGTCGCCATTGTGCATGTTTATTACCATCGGGTTTTTTATTTTCTACACACATACATACATATATATATATATGAATATAAATTATATGTATATAAAAATGTAGGCGTTTTAGTTGTTTATCCATGTATGTATATATGTATGTGTAGCAGGAGTAAAAATAATAACTTTTTTCAATTCATTGTTTTCTTTCTTTCGGTTATTTCTCTTATCATTTGCATGAATCAACATGAACAACTCACTCGATTCAATTAATTTCCACTTGCCAGCCCCAACAAAGCAGGCAAGTCAGCAATCTGAAAAAGTGTATGTGGTGTGTGTGTGTGTATGTGCAGGCAAAGCTAAGCAAACCTCCACATAGCTGCTCTCAGTTAAACGACAGCATAGAAGCATGCACACATATGCTATCTATGGTCGTACTTTATGTCTTTGTATGTTAGCTTCCGCAAAATATTCTCTCTCAGTCGGATAATGGTTTTTTTTCATGCTTAAGGAATAAATAAGAATGGCGTAGATGGTGGGCGAGAGTATAAAGTTAACATTTGGTCGTATTGGTTTCCGCTCTTTATCCATTCTATGTACCGTTGTTTTTTTTTTTTTCGTTTCCTCATAACTTCCACTATGTGTTTTCTATATATCTCTCTCTGCTCAAGAAAAACAAACCAAAAAAAAAAAAATTATGTTGATAGAAATCTTTTTTACACTCTCTGCCTTAGTGATGGGGGTATACTAGGTTTGCAAATTTAGCAGAAGGCATCAGAAACCCTACAAAGTATATATATTTTTGGATTAATATCAAAAACTGAGTCGATCTAGGCAGAGTTGTATGGTTTAACGTGAGCGCCTGCTGTTAAGGCTTAATTTCGCGGCACCGTACAGTGCGTAATGCATTATAAGGATGCATTACAAGTGGTTAAAATGACATCATCAAGATGTTGTTTTGATGACAAACCACAGCCACTAGGATGCACCCACTAGGGAGCCTACCTCAATTTGTCGGGCCAGAGTGAAATACCCTGCGATCTCCCGACACCCATATGTTAAACCTCTCCGATGGAAGGTCGTAACTTAGATATTATAAGTCGATCTAGGCATGTCCTTTTCATGTCCTTCTATTGTAATAGTCCTAAATTTTAATATATTGAGCTGAAATTTTCTGCACGCAAATCCTCGTTGAAATTGAGCATAATCGGTCAAGAGGCACAATCGATAAAAATTTACTTATATGCCAAAAAAAATTTCTCTATAAAGTTTGAATTTGGTATTATTTCTATTGAACCCTTACATCAATATACCAAAAAAAAGGGCGATGGTTTGATAAGAGACGCACCTATACTTTACAAAAGGCTGTATTCAGCAAAAAACTTGACTTGTAAGCTGATAAATAATATTAAAGGATGTAATCATGCATATGGCACGCCTACTAATGATGAAATTGTGAAGGGTATACAAGATTTGTTTTAAGGCAAATTTCGTTTTTTTCTTCTTCTTCTTTTTTTTTCCTTTTGCTTTTTCCTTTATGCTCTTGCATTGTGCTTCTTCTTCTATTCTTTCTATTCTTACAGTGTTTTTTAAGCATAAACTCCCCCTCTCACTTATTCTATTATTAGCTAGTTAGGTGACTCGACTGTTTTTCTTTCAATGTATGAAAAAAAAAAAAGTTGATTGTTGCTGTTGCTGTTCGCTAAACGAACAACCAACTATTCTTTGTTTGCCATATTTTTTCTTTAGTTGTTGTTTTTTAATTTTTCTCTATCTCATTATAATTATGTGCAATGTGTGTGTGTGTTTTTTTTTGTTTTTGTTTTTTTTTTTTTATTCAATATAAAATGAAATGAAATTAAATTTTTATCGTTTATCACACTTAATCATAAAAATAAACACATACATATAAAAACACCCACTCACCATTTTTTTTTTCTTATATGTGCTTACTATACTTTACAATACATAAATATGAACCATTCACTGCACACATTGATTTAACTCCACTTTTTTGAAAAATCTTAAATTTAGGTATTAAAGCACTTGGTTTAGTCATAACTTGGTTATTTCATCGCATTTCTCAACTGTTTTTTTTTTATGGATTTAATCGATTAATGCACTGAAACGTTCATATATTGTTGTATACTTATACGGTCTGTTTGATAGGCTTTTTTATTGTGTGGCTTTGTAAGTGTGAGTGTATTTTGTACTAAGAAAACTAGATTTGGCTTAGATCACATTTAAAATACCTTAAATATATGTGGAGGGTGTTTAAGGTTTGGCCTAAACCAAATTTATTTGTTTTACTTTCTATTTTTTCATTTCACACAATTTCAAAAAGTTCAATTTTGACGTTTATTTTTTTTGTTTTTTTTATAGTTAAACTTAAATCTAATTAAGTGTTGTTATTACAATATTACTACGAAGTAGCTTTTAATTATGTATAATTTAAAAAATTTTTTTCATTGCATTATAATTTAATTAAATTGCTGGCATTTGTTTGCTTATCGCTCATCATCATCACCACTGCCATCGCATAATGACTGCAAGCATGCCTACAATGCCGTAATAATATTGGTTATTGTTGTTGTTTGTAAAAATTAAAATTTCCGTGTAACAGTTAACATAACGGACACTTAGTATATTAACAATCACTTTACAATTTTTTATATATATATTTTTTTTTTTTATATGTAACACAACAGTTATGATTAAAATGCATTTTTGATGCAATTCATTGATTATGTCCATAAAAATTATCTCACAAATGACATTTGACATAAATAAAACAATAAGACCCTCTAATAAATACGTTTAGTATTTAAACAAATATATGAGGCAGACGCCAAATCTAAGATACCCACCCACACCAAAAAAAAACCTCGACCAAGGGTTGAATCTGTATACTTACAATACAATTCTAATATTGATACCTTAGGGGGCGTTGGTAACGCTTAAAAATTCCTCCTCCGTGTGTCTAAGCCTCCATGGCAGGTACCCACATAAAACACTAATTGTATGCCTTCATATGATGATGAGTATAAAAATATTTTATATACATAATTAAACTGATTATAAGTATCTTCAATTTCAAGTATTAAAGTAAATATTTTCAAATAATATTTTAATTCGATTTTTGTCTTTTCTTTTACTTTCAGTTTTTCTTTTACTTTCAAACTGCGTTAAACACAAAAAATAGGTAAGCAAAGAAATAAAATATTTTAATATTATTTTATTATTTATAAAATTTTACTTTGTACTAAATATTAAAATAGTTTTAGTACAAACATGTACTAATGGAAATAATTCTTTTTATATTATTTTTACAATATTTTGAAAAGATTTTTGAAAATTTGAAAAAAAAATTATTTTGAATAAAATATAATCAGTAGTAAAATAATATCTAGAATTAGTTACAACTAAAATAAATAGTTTTTTTATAAATGTCCATCCATCCGTTCTTAGTTTATGGTTATAATAAAAACTCTTTTATTCAGCCATCATATACATATAAAGATTTCAATTTATCAACTGACAAAATTAAAGATAAACATCAATAAATCAACCACAATTATATTTTGAAATATAAAACGAAAGGGAAAAATAACAAATTCTGCATATATCCATTAACAACAACAACAACAATTAAGAAGAAAAAAAAACATTTATCACGATTAACAATGAATATTAGAACTAAAAGGCGTTAAAGCCTAAATATGACAGCAGTGACATGCAACACTCACAAAACCCGACTCAAACAAGATAAATCAGTATCATATTATCTCAGCGATTGAAAGCAGGAAAAAAACCACTCACTCTTCTTCAGAATACATTCATAAAATATAATGATAAACAGAAATGTGCCCATGAGCTAAACCTTATATAGATATTTTTATATATCTAAGGGTGCTATTATGTGCGACAATTGTTACACATACAACATATTTTATAAGATAAAGATAAATTTTTATAATTTGTATGAATAGAACATATACATATAACAACAACAATAACAACAACAACAAACCAAAACATTAACAAAAAAAAACAAGGGGAGTATTGCTTGCTATTGTATTTGGAATACCATCCCAAACAAGCTTGACGTGCACTAATGTAAATATTATCAAAGTATCACATTCACTATTGAACAAGTGTCAATTCGCTCTCTATATCCGTGTACATGTATGTGCGTGTGTGATTGTATGATAAATGTACCGGTAGGAGTGTGCCAACAAAAAAAAAACAAAAACATTCTCTACTACCCCTGCATACATGCACTGTTGTTGTACATATTCTAGTGACACCAGTTTTGCTCACTTAACACTTCAATTACTTGATGGTAGCGTTTGTTTAGTATACCAAACACACAAGCACATTTGTATTTATATGGATGTGTTGTAATGAAGGTCTATTATAGCTTCTCTCGCTTATATCAGATATGTAACTCATTCATTTGTAAATATTTACCGCTTCAATACCATAATTAAATGTCAACTATACATACACACACGTACACACACACGCACAGCCTCCCAGTGTGTAATACGAGAACTTGAACAATTCTCTTCATCTTCATTGCATCGGCATAGTGGCATAATACGCACCAAAGGCACAGAGAGCTGAAGTGGCACGTGTTTGACCAGCGTTATTAGCATTAAGACTTAATTCAAGTGTTATCACAGTAAACAAATCTAGGTATGCGTGTATTTCTACCAACCATCCAATCGAACTCAACAAACAAACAAACAAAGCTGTCAGTCAGTCCAAATGGATTTTGGATTTTCTTTCTTTTTTTTTTTGGTGAAATGACAATGACAAGCTAAACATTAATTTCTCATCTTATTATAATTATGATGATTGTTGTTATTGTTGTTGTTATATAAGGTATTATTGTTCTAATTATATATACTCGTATATATATTATATTTTATAATATAAAATGTTTTCAATGAACTTATGAGAGTTTTTTTTTTGTGAATTTTGGGTTTGTCCGTGACCCAATCAGGCCCATTTTTGACACATGCTTAGAAGAGATAATTGAATTCTAACTTTATAGATTAAATTTTGTACCATATATGTACGTTTTTTGTAGATTGTGGGTGTTTTTATTATCGAACCACGCCCATTTTTGGTAAATCGATGAAGTGGGTAATTATAATAATTTCAAATTCCAATTTATAGCTCAATTTTTGGGTAGATGAATAGATTTTTAAAGATTGTGGGCGTGACTATTGACCTAATTTGCCTATTTCAAAGAAAGTTAAATGTGTGAATAAAATTTCAGCTTAATATCTCAAAATCTATGATTATAAAAGTGGTAATAATAGGCGGACATACGGACAGACATGTCTAGATCAATTCAGATTTTAAAGCTTATTAAGAATATAGGGTTTCTAACACCTACTTTTGGGTGTAAAAATATAACAACAAACTTTATCTACCCCCCCAAACTTATATGATGAGTATAATGAATAGAAAAGGTTGCACATCATAAAATTGACTGCATACATAAAGCTTCCATAACTATGCTTAAATTTTCCTTTATCTCGACATCATAAGCAATGAAATGAAATGAAATTTGTTTTTGACAATAAATAAATGATAAGACAAAAATGCTCAGGCATACAGCACAGAACAAAAGGGATGAGAAAGAATTATTCGAAATTGACAACGACTTATCGATATACAATAATATAAGTATATATGTATAAATATATAAGCATTGCATACAAATAAATTCATTATAAAGTGAGCGTAACATAATAAATATTCTTTTAATAAATCCAATTAGTTACGCACAAATTAAAAAGCAGCGAATAAGCGAATATGATGTCTATCGAGAAAAAAACACACACACACACACACACATACATATACAGAGATAGGGAGTGTCACATATATATAATTTACAGCAAGCCACCGCAACATCGTTCATATATGTACGTTGCAACAACAGTAGTTGATAAAGGCTGGCTGCTTTTATGTAAAACACTGTCAAGTCAAGCATAAGATTTTGTACCTAGAGCGGGGGGAAAATTATTAAATTTATATAGCTTCACGTTAAGGTGATGGAAAGGACATGTGAGGTAGTGAAGAGTATAAAAAATCTCAGCAAATGAATTGTTATAAAATAAAATAACAACAACAACACCCTGGACTGACATTGGACAATGAATGCTTAACAATTATAAATGAAAAGAATAAACAATCTATTTGTGTATGTGTATGTATGTGTGTATGTATGCACTATAAACATATTTCATGCATTGTTCAACCGAACAATTGAGATAAGCTGAAAGAATTGATTTGTAGACAACAGTTTATTTATTTTCTTTGTACATGTCTATCTCTCTCTCCTAAAATAGTTGTTCTGGTCTCTGATTTCATTGGTCTAAATGTTATACATAATCAAGCCTTGTTGTTATATTTAAAAAAAATTATACCCCAGAGTATTAAATGGCAATAATTTTTATTGATTTGAACCATGTCAGTGAAGGGTTCAGTTCTCTTGAAAATGACAAAAACAAATAAAAAATGAAATAAATAAGCCAGGAATCGGTTGGAAAATAGGAGGTGTACACACATACACACATATACACGAACACTTACTTACGTATTCAGCATTTTATGATAGATAGAGCTGAAGCCAGAGTGTAAAAAATAAGATTATTTTTAATCAGCGACAAATGAGTTAATTGGTACAGAAATTTATGGGACATGTCTTCTACATGAAGAAAATCATATATATGCTCGTTCATATGCATATAAATTATATTATTACTTATGCTTCTTCTTGTTCTTGTTATACTTCATTCACTATATATTTGACAGCACTGATATGATGACCTCTCCCACTTTACGCTCTGTAACTGATGCTGATGCTAGCGCTGTTGCTGGTGTTATTTTATACAATCATCAATATGTATGTACGTCCCGCATACAGTTTGTTAGTTGATGCATGAGCATATCAATGAAAATATATGAGAAATAATTTTCTTCAAAAAAAAAAAAAGTTTATATATATAAATTTACATACACATATATCTACTATATACACATTTTGCACTTGGAGAAGATTAATTTCTATGAAAAATATAAAATATATATATTGCGCTTCATTTGGGTAGGTGAGGTAGTCTTTATAGCCTCCAGAGGCCGTAAATTGAGTTTGTCATTCCGTTTGCAACTACAAGAAGTAGGCGTCAGTTATGATACCAAGGATATTTATTAGTAATATGCGTCAAAATGTGAGTGCATCTACATATGTCTGCCGTGAAACCGTGTGTCTTTCTGTTTCATGGTTGTAAATAGATATTATCCTCAGTCAAATGCGACCACTAAACCATCACTTAGCTTTCCCGGTTATGTTACAATTACAATATTTCTATGTATGAAATATTCTGTACATGAAAGCGAGGCATTGCCATGTAAAGCAACAGCACTTCGTGTTATATCATTATATGGAAAGGGGTTCTAAAAATGCTCCAATCGGAACTAAATTTGTCTTAGCCCATCATAAAGCTAATTAACTATATTTCACTTAATTTTGTTAAAAAATTTTAAGATATGCGATTTTTTGCCATACAAAGGCTTTTAGCATAATATTAATTTATATGAAGAGAGGTTCTAAAAAGATTCCGATCGCGTTCAAATTTAGCACAGCTAAATAATAAGTCAAATAACTATTCCTTGCCAAAATTTGTTAAAATATATTAAGAATTGAGCAAACTTGTCATATAAAGACATCCTGTATAGTAAGACCTTATGTGGGGAAGGCTTCTAAAAATGATTCAATTTCAATCATTTTCACAAAAGTTCCTTTTTGATTTAATAGATGTCTTTGATACAAATTTTATGAAAATATCTCAAAAAATGCGACTGGTAGGTTGCTTACAAATTTACATGGACAGACGTACGGACATCACTAAATAGATTGAATCGATTAAAGACGTGGCGTGGTATTTGTCGTTTTTCTGAGTTACAAACATTACACACATCACATAAACTAATTTTATCTTTAGCTATTAGGGTATAAAAATGTATGACTTTTTTTAGCTTTGCAGCTCATTCACCTATGGAACCAATAATAATGATAATGCATTCAGCTTTTTACAATCCCGTCGAAGCAACCACGACTTTCATGTTAATATTCTTAACTGTCGGTGGTTTATCATTTCATCACGACACATGAGTTCAATTATCAGAAATAACCGTAATGATTAAACAATGCCACCTCTTTCACGTCCACTGTTCATATATAGATGTTGAGATTATATTGAAGATTTGGTTTAAGTCAAATACAATTTGTTGTTATTTTATGAATCAATCTGAGCTAAGTATTGTTATTTTAAATCAAATATAACGGACATTGTTATGTAACAATATTTGATTTTTATTCCATTCCTTACTCTAATTATAGGTACTGTACTCTGCTTGATAAAATATATTTCAGCATAACCTACAAATTTATATGTAGTTTGTAGTATGTTTGGTATGTTCATGGCAGTTCTATAATATGCTAAAAATTTATTGGCTATCACTCAAAATATATTGAACTCATTCTCTTTGTAATATTCCATCGCATCGATGGTTACTTGGCTGCAATTCCATTCACTATTATGCAATATATACACAATTTTTCTGACCGTTATATCCCCACACATGCACACACTGCGAAATGTGCAAGTGTAAATGTTTGCACATTTTTCATATTCATAAATGTCGGTAAACGATAATAGATGAGATGCCATATGCAGTTGAATGTATTTCGTTTCGTACATTTGTCTTTCTTTCTTTTTTTTTCTTTTTTTTTTTGTACTGTACTGTACATACAAAATCTGTATATTTTTTTTCGTGAAGAAGTAAGGGAGCGACTACACCTGATGACCAGTCAGATGCTATAGTTCAGCATGCCATTCATTATAAAACAAACGCATTCTCGCCATGTTTGGTTCTGTTCTGTTGGTCTCTGGGGGGGGAGACAGTTATTTTTTCCACTCTCTCTCTCTCTCTTAGTTATTGTATCATAAAGTTTTGCTTGCAGCAAACATGACGATATGTTATCTGATTTTGCCAAATCTGACTATATACATATATACAAACTTATAGATTCTTACACGTGGTCCGTTATAACTATAAGTTGTTTTTATTAGAAATGTTGAAAAATTCAAGCAAATTTTATTTTGAATAAACTAAATTTGGCTAAGACCAAATATTAAATACTCTCCACATCTATATACAAATGGTGGGCGTGGCAGCCCTCTAATAGTGTATATATTACGTATCAGCTTGCATGTAAAGTTTTACGCTGAGTATGTTTTTTTGTAAATTATGGGCCGACCACGCCCATTTTTTGGCATATCGATAAAGGGGATAACCATAAGTCTATGAACGCCAAATAGGTCTTTTTTTGTGGCAGATATATAGATTTTTATCGATTATGGACAAATCTGTTATCCGACCGCCGCCGTTTTTGGCTCATCAATGGAAAGGATAACTATAGATATTTATATCAAATGTCAAGTTCATAGATTTTTGTTGATTATGAGCGCAGCTCTTGATTGATTTTGCCCATTTTAAATAGAGGTCTGCGTGGAAAAAGTACAAAATATCTCAAAATGTATGGAAGGTGTTTAAGATTAGGTTTAAGCCAAATTTAGTTTTTACTTTTTTGTTTTGTTTTTTGTTTTATGAAATCACAATCACCTCAAAAAATGCGACAGCACTTACAATGATTGATTATCTTCATCATCATCATCATCATCATCATCATATGTTTGTTTAATGGCAAACATTTTTATATAGAAAATATAATAATTGTAGATTTTATTAAAATAAACTATTGACCAAATATATAGGATAGATGAAAAATTTTCTAAAAATTCAAACACTTTTTAAAATATTCTTGGAAAACGCTCAGGAATCCTTTATATCCAATGTCAATATCCGTAAGTTCTTTTAAATTTAACCCACTCTAGTGTTTAGACCTTTTACTACGACTTTTCATTTATAAACAAAAAGATCCAATAACACTTTGCAATCTCTAGTGAGTCCAACGCACAAAAAAAATCTTATTAAAGGTTAAATTTAGCAGAAAAACTTTATTTGCATAATAATGAAAGAAACAGAAAACTACAACCAAGCAAATATTTCAAATAAAAGACCAACCAAAACTCTTTACATAACACCCTACAGATAACTATCAGTTTCAATCCTTAGCACACACTTAGCAATTAGACAATTTTTTGAATAGGACGGATGGACATTCTTAAACCTATTCACAGAAATATACCCTATACTCGATTTGCTTAATACTTCAGCGTTTTTGAAGGTTATAAAACTTTACATGAATGGTACAAAAAAAAAAAAAAAGTCAACAACACTAACAATCATATAACTTAATAACAACAATGGGTTAAAGTGGAACTCGTAAAAAACCCATTTAAGGTAAATACATGTAAATGATGGCAAATAAAAATACGATATATATGCATGAAATGTTCATTTTTTTTTCCTGTTTTTTTCTCAATAGTCAGCAAAAATATATAAAAATTTAGCATAGCAATAACAATAACAGAAACAACAATAACAACAACAACAACAACGATAACACGACCCTAAACAAATTGACAATCCCATAAACAACTTATTAAGGTGTCGAACGCAAGAAAGAGGGAAAGAGGGCAACAGCAGCAGCAGTAGCACAACCCCTTCTTGACACACCATCTTTATGTGTAAAATAATATAAGTTTTATTTAAGAAATGGAAGAAGAAGAAAAGGCAATTCTATACCAAAACAAAAGTTGATAAAAAAATATAAAAAAAAATCTGTGTAAAAAAAACACATCTCCAGAGGTTTACAAAAATGATCTTACAAAAGTAGTGCAGTAGAACAGATTTATGATCCGAGATAAATACAGATTTATACACTCTCGTACTTTCCTTAGATTCATAATCCCTGCCTTGGATTTTTAATCTACTTTGATTTTAGTTGCTCTTGAGTCCTTCTTTGTATACCCACCATCATAATGAGGCTTGCAATTGCCAGAAGGGGACGAACCACACTCTTAAAAGTATATTTATAAGTACTATTGATCAGCTTATAAGGGCAAGTATCCGTGTAGGTTCTTACATTCTTTTTGTGAGAGACTCTCTCATAGCCGCTTTGAAGTATTGAGCTAAAATTTGGTGCACATAACTTTTGAGTTGGCTTACCCTTTGGAATGGCATATATAATGAGAATGTTTTTGATTCGCTGGCCCAAAACATCTAATCCAAATCCAAAGAAGAATAGGTTTTCAACAATGATTCCAATTGCACCAACCTTTTGATCAGTCGTGCAGTTATAACAGGATCAGTATGGGAACTAATTTCGAAACGAACGATCAAGATCTTTTAACAACTGATACAAGACAGAAACAATCAAAATACTCCAACTAATGAGAATTTAAATATTTATTCTTACTAAAACATTAAACAAAACTTATTTAACTTTTTAGAATAAAATGCATATTAATAAATGTATTAATAATTAGTATAATAGTGTCAATAAAAATCGCGGCAACTCCATAATATTATTGCTTTAAGTAAAGGTTATATGATAACGGCGAATAACAGAATCCTATTACACCTATCCCTTGTTTTACACGCTACTCGTTTTGTACGTTTTCGATCTTATGCGGTTTTTAAAATAGAAATTTAAAAAAAAATTATGTAGAAAATAACTAATTTTGACTGCACGCGAATTTATTTTTACTTAATTATAAACCTGGTAAACCTGGTTTATAGGCTTTATTTCAGACTTTTTCCTAAAAAGTTTTAGCAAACTACAACTAATATCAATTCAGCATCTATAGATGCAGAATCTCACGGGATTATGTTATCCAGTGATGAATGTGATTTTATACAATTTAGAAAAAGAAGACTCATCGTTGAAAGTTATAGCAATTAAGTTTGATTAAAATTAGAAAGATAAGTCTTATTTATAGTTATTATTTTTCTATAACTTTATATTTTATTAAGTGTATTAGTTATATTTTGTGTTCCATAAATATCTAAAAAAAGCTTATTTATAGTCGTTTTCGTTTTACACGGTTTTTCCATATAAAAATTATATTTTTGTCAGAAACATATCTACCGTGTAAAACGAAAGATAGATGTAATAATTTAAAGTCCAGCTGTAGACCTTTCTTATACACAAAATAACTTTCACAACATAAACAAGGGAAGTAATTCATCTACATGGAGTGATGGACAAATATCAAGATAATAAAACTTGTGCTTAGATTTTATCACATTATAATAAAGATAGTTCTTACAAACTATCACATTAATTGCTAGTAATAATACAATAATAACAATAACAACAACCACTTCCTAAAGCATCCTTTTGTTAATGTTTTCATTACAAGTATACATAATATATATGAGAAGGTTTAAATTCTGTACAGACATTAAAAACGATTTAATCAACAATTAAAAGGCGAAACTTTTCTAAATGAATAGAAAACACCCACCAAATGTACACAAATGTCGGCACATACAAATGTTATATGGTGAACATTAAAAAGTCACCAAGCGACCACGTAATGTATAAAACAAGAAAGTGGTTTTAGGCGAATTTTGTATACCCTACACATTCTTATAAAAATAAAAGTATGTTAAATACATTCTAATAGAATAAGATTTGATTTAAGTCAAACTCTATGCTAAATTGAAGTTTTTTGTAAAATTGTTTAAGAGTGTGTTGTACTATACCGCCTACTTTAAACACATCCCATAATGAAACTAATTGTATATACGTCATAAATTTAAATTTCGAAGCTTTTCGTTTTGTATTTTTAACAAATATTGCTGCATTGTGGGTGTGGCACTTGAACAATTTTCATCAATTCCAATAGAAACTTGTGGGGAGAAAATAAAAATGTACAAAATTTCAAATTAATTTAGTAGGACATACAGACAGACACGCCTAAATCGATTTATAGATTAATGCTCATCCAATAAGCTGGTGTTAACATACTTTGTAAATTTGCCAAACTTAATAACAAACTTAGTATAGAGCCCTTTTTATGTGGAGGGTATAAAAATGATAATTTTTATGACATACAACGGAAAAGGACATTTGTTAAGGAAAAATACAAATAAAAATTTACTTAGATCAAAAGGTGATTATTAATTCAAGGCACATACATGCACGTACATAAAACAACAATACCACACGAACATGGATTATTATTAACTAAAAACTTTGCGATACTTTGTCGAGAAGCATTTGTGTTAAACGCTAAAATGGGTAACACAACCAATGCATACGAAAAGTCAGTCAGCAAAGTCTCATAAAAATGTTAACGACAAGTGTTGATATATTAATGATTACAAAGTATGAAAGGAAAATCTGAACAGATTGTTATAATTGAGTTTCTTTTATATAAACTGACTGGTTGGCTGGCTGGCTAACTGACTAAGCTAGAACACCCCCCCCCCCCCCCCAAAAAAAAAAAGGTACAAAAACCTACCGAGGGACATCCAGTGACTCTATAAATATTATAATACAATAATATTTAAACATATACACACAAACGCACCCTGATATATGCCTTGTAATATTAATAAGCTGGTGTTAACATAATAGTCTTAGGGTAAGAGTGTCTGCGTGTGTGTGTATGTTTTAATTTTCAACAATCCTCAAAACCGCAACGCAACAATAAACCCCCAGAGAAAAAGTGAAGTGAAGTGATGGAAGAAAATGAAAACAAACCAACGATACCATAGAACCACAATACATTGTTCCAGCACGTAACAGCAGATAAAAGTGTGTACACAAGTACTCAAGTAAGTGGTGGCATATGGAGATGGTAAGAAAAGGTGTCAGACAATCTTAATAGGGAAAGATTTTGTGGTGTGAACAATAAATATATGGCTTTAGCCGACACATGAAACAATGTAACAGAGTGGAACACTATACTTTGTAGGAGAGCTAACTTTTAGCGTAATTTCAAATATTTTTTTCCACTCTCCAAATAAAATGAAGTATACTAAATTTTTAATTCCTTTTACAACATTTAGAAAGTGGCCTTAGGCATCTTACATATATTTTTAATCCTAAACAAAATCTGATCAAGGTTCGTTCGTATATCTATACGTTTTAGGCCATTTCTGTTACTAATATAAATTCTGAGATATGAAAGTGATATTTTTAATGCAGATTATTAGTTCAATTAAGCAAAATCGTTGAAATGTCACGCCCACCATGGACAAAAATTTGTTTATTAGCCACAAAAATTTATCTATAACGTTAAAATTTAGTACTTACTCGTATATTGATAATTGGAGTATTTATAGCTTTTACAAAAATGGGCGTGGTTGGATAACGGACATAATTTACAAAAAAACCTTTTTTTTAACTAAATTTCAACGCATATGTTAATACTTATTACTTACACAGTTTAAGAGAGCAATTAGGGTACCTGCCACGCCCACAATTTATATATAAATGTGGCAAGTTTTTATTAAATACAGGAAATAAGAATTTTAAAAAGCCGCCATCTCTACATATAATTAGTGGGCGCCGTAAGGAACGAATTATGTTTAATAAATAAAACCACGCCCATTTTTTGATAAATATAAAATCTTCAAGAAGCTAAATTATAAGAAAATAGGCATTTGAAGCTCTGCTTACTTTTGAGTTACAAAGCTATATTATAGGAAAATGGGCGTTTAATACCATGCCCATTTTTGGTAATTATAAAACCTATACAAAGTCATAATATAGGAAAATGGGCATAGCTACGAATGATTGAGAGGAAATTTTAGTATTAAAATATTTTGTGTTATGAACTTTACTTACCACCCGCAATTCAATACATACGTATGTATGTATGTTTGCTCTGGTAGGTAGGTGTATACGCACGTATTATACACCCATATATATTTCTATTATACAATTTTATTTGGCCCTTGTGTGATAATGATATAGAACAAGTGTTTCATTCTCTACCTAACTAAGTGAACGAATGAATGCCTGCTTCTGATTTATATGTATTTGTTGTTGTTGTTTGGTGGTGTTATTCTATAGCAAAGAAGCCTCCAGTGTATTTTATTCAATATCTAAACACTTACACACACATACTTATACATTTCATATTTTTCTGATCCCTTCTGACACATTTTCCGTTATTTCGATTGAGTCTCACTCTCTGCGGACCGTCAAGTAGAGCAACATATCATTAATTTGTTACACATAGATTATGCTTGTATATTGTTGCTGTTATTGCTTCAGTTATTGTTATTAATGTCTGACAATTTATTAATATTACAAAAGTTACACAAAGAGAATAGAAAAGCGAATAAAGGAAACAGAACAAAACGAAGCGAATTTAATGGTTTAGCAAGTGTTTAGCATTTTTGGTGGCTATTCGGTAAAGTTGGTAAAGTGGGTAAAGTGTACAGTGATGTTCTTTCTTAAATAATGTTGTTGTTGTTGTTGTTGTTGTTCTGGTTTTGTTGTATATTTCCACTTTTGTTAATCCTTTGGTAAACGTCTTGGATTATTTTAGCGTGTAAATGTAATTTTTATGCAATAAATGATAAGTTTTTTTTTGCTTTTGTTATTGTTGCATATGTTTACCATGCTCAACATGTTTTGCATATTAATAATACAGTTGATGTTTGCCTGACTTTATGCGTTTTGCAAAAACTTTTATAAAAAAAGGATTAATTCCTTTACATTTTTTATAATAGGCTAAAATGATATTTTTTAATAAAAAATTTTCAACGTTTTAAAAACTTTAAAATCAAATTAATCAAGAAAATAATATATGAAATATTTAAAAACAAATAAAAAGGTCGATCCTACAATACCCTACACCACAATAAATGGCTGTATTTTGTATGTAGCACAGGACCTTGAAACCTTTATTGGTTATATATGAACCGATCCAGCCCAAAAATACTGTAACATTTAAAAATTTTTAATATCAAGACTTTTTTTTTAAAGATTGACACTTAGGAGGTATATACACCTATTTTTCTTTTTATGTTCCTTACGTTCCTAAAAAATTCGTGCAAAAAAAATTGTGTTAAAACAAAACAATTCGTGTAAAAAGAGCATTTTTGTTTTGCTTTAAATCGTGTTAAAGCGAATTCGTGTAAAAAAAATTCGTGCAAAAAGAGAATTAGGTGTACTGTAAGTTTAGTGTCGATTTTATCTCTCCAGAGTATAGAAATTACATGGAGAAAAGCACTTTAAAAGCACATCGGACTTAATAGTTGAAAGAATTCTTCTTCTTCTTCTTTTTCTTACTCTATCAAGCTTCTAAAGTGTCCATTCTTGGCTCGAAAAACGTCTCCAATATCATAAAGTATGAAAAATAGAATCTTGTATACTAATTAAAAAAATGAATGGCCAGACAGACGCACATGTTTAAAACCAATCGAATTTTCAGTCTAAACCCATTTGGTATAAAATATAGATAGATCTAGCATTTATCATTTATTAGTTACAAACATCTTAACAAACAAAATGTATCCTTATAGCACTTGATGATGTAATCTGTAATAAAAAGATGAAGAACAAAATGAGGCCAATTACTGTATTCAGTCAAGTGTGTTTACAGCACTCATCCTCAACAAATTATAGAAAATATTTGTCTTTCTGAATTAATTATTGAAATAATTAATAAATATTGTTGAGAAGGCGGATAAATTTTGTATTGTGAAAGTTACTCAGGCCACTCTGCTCAAGTTTTATTGATATTTTTTACATTTCTCTCCCTCACTCTTTAGTTATTATGATACCTACTTAATCAGGTCATTTAAATGAGGATTGAAATTTTAACGGTTTCTTTATTGTTCTCATGACTTTTTTTGTTTTTTGTTTAAGGAATTCTTCATGATGTACACATGCAATCATTAACTCAGCATGATTTGATTTAGCATGCATAAAACGGAGGTTATAATCTGAAGCTGTATGAAGTCACATGCGACTCTTATTTAGTGTAGACTGCTAGCCATCTTTATATCAAATCTTCATATAAGATGGGGTATATTAAGTTTGTCATTCATTTTGCAACACCCACAAGGAGATCCCAGAGACCCTACAAAGTATGAGTGTCTGTCCGTTCTTGGCATTCTCGTAAATTTTAAGAATTTGAGTTGTTTGTATAGACACTTCTAGTCTCTGCATGCAGATTGCGATTTCAAATGGGTTAAATTGTTTGACAGCCACACCCACAATCGACAAAAGTCTATCTATTAACCACAAAAATGGGCGTGGTTGTATAACAGACATAGCACACAATATGCAAAAAAGCCTTCTGTTGATACCTATTAATCATATTGATAAAGAGGGTGTAATCAGCTACTTGCCACGCCCATTGTTTGGAGGGTATCTAAAAATTGATTTAAGCTAAATTTAGGATTTGTTATAAACATTTTGAATTGTAAAAAATTTGTTTAAAATTTTATTTTTTTATAAATTTTTATTATATTATAAAAAAAAAAGTTCATAAAGTGTAACCGGCGTCGAATTCAACATATAGTACTTTTCTCTTTCTCTCCAATACCTCAGTTGAGATCCCAAATTAATTAATTTTTTTTAAACTTAAACATTAAAATTTGATTACGACTGCTAACCGCTGGTATTTAATATTACAAAACACAGCGTTATATATAAGAATACTAATTTCATGGTCATTTTATTGCTTATTAATTTTTTTCATATTTTTTTTCTTCTTTGTGATAAATTTTGAATAAATGTGTCATTGGGTGTTTTTGTGTTTATTATCCTTTTGAATTTCTTTTTCATTATAAACAGGTTGTTAATAACACCTGTGGTGTTTGCAGCGAGATATATATATTGTTGTAATGAAGCCATACTTACTACCCATTCTAATCAAATTTTGAATACTTTTTGTTACATTTTTATAAGAAGTTATACAATAATTTGTTTGTGTGTGGAACTATTTATAAAAAAAAAAGGTTATTTGTGGGTGAAGCATAAAAAAAATTGTTAAATAAGCCAAATTTTAGTACAGTTCCATTTTTGTAGCTGTAGCTTATGGACGCACGAACAGAAATGAATACGCATCGAAACAATCATCTCTGCATCAATAGTAAATCTAGAAAATTAACTTTTTATGGTCTCTACCGATTCCTTATAAAGAGAATAATAGAGAATAATAAACTTTTTAAATATAAAGTTATAAAAATGTGACTTTTTTTGACAATTTCAAGATTTTTCAAGAATTTTTCTACTTATCTTCCATAAAACTGCTATAAAAATGACCGATAAAGTTAATGTTTGGTACACATACGAGTATATATATTGATATGCCAAAAAATGGGCATGGTTGATCTCGGCGGTGGTAGGAATCCTGACGGGGCACTTTCTTATAGGCCATATGGCCAGCAGAAACGGTGTCCGGTATAAAGACTTTTGTAGAAGCTGCAGGGATGAAAAAGAGGTGGAAAATGTGGAGCAACTGCTGTGTGAATGCCCGGCCCTACAGGGAAAACAACACAAAACAATTTGCAGTTAGATTCCCAGTCACTAGCAAATGCTAACATCTTCGACCTCAAACGATTTATAGCCGACTACGGTTGGCTATACTGAACTCTGTATTATGTTTCCTCGGGTATCACAATGGGCCTACTTTCTGGCCTAAGTGAAGCGCTTTTTTTTTTTATAAGCGCACACCCGACCAACCTAACCTAACCTTTAGTTTTCTTACTTGTTTTATTATAGTAATAATTATAAAAATAAAAATATAAATTAATAAAACTCCGATATAAAAAAGAAGAAATTATTACAAAATGATTTAAATGAGAAAAAAAAAAGTAAAAAAATAACTTGTAATAAAAAAAATATTAATAAATTTAATTAATATTAATATTAAAACTTCCCATATAGAATATATCCCTAAGAGAACATAATTTAAAAATATCATATTTTAATATATAATAACAACAATACCAGCCTAACTATTGTGACATAACATGAGGGGCTTTACAATCACAATTAAATACAAAATTTATAAGGTTGCATCAACTCAATGTCTATTATAAAGGATAAGACGGTTATAGAAACACGCAGACAGACATTAAAAATCATGAAATAAAAGCATGAAAGTTTTAAAAAGAAAAAAACAAGAATTTTTTCTTAATAAAATTACAATAAGAACTAACAACACACAGAGAGAACAACCATAAATAACAAGATTATCATAATGCTCAGCAGACCAAAATTATGTATGTATAGTATGCTTGCTCTTATATCTTCATTAAAGACTTTTAGTGTGAATTTACACACACACACACACACATACTATTAAGAATGACTGAGTAAGACAATAAAAGTGTTGGAGAAAAAGTGAAGTGAATTTCAACCGTTACAAATGTGACGATAAGCAAGCTTACACACCAAAGTGAACCCTTGAAGAGCAAAATAATTAACCAAAAAACTTTCAACAGCACAAAACCATTGCTGCACCGCTGTGCAGACTAGGTGAGCCAGGTGATTATTTATTTATTAAATTTCTTAAAAGACAGACAAGAGCGGTCATATAACGTTCAGTTAACTTGAACTAGCATATAAATCATTACTCAACAGTTTTTTCAACACATTTTTTTCTTTTTTTCTTTTTTTTAATAATAAACAATCTCACTTTTTGAATAGTTTTAGTGAGTGTGTATGAGAATAAAGGGTTCTCTCTATATGTACTGAGTTGAGCAAAGTTATGAAATTAATTTTAAACTTTTATTGTTGTGTTATTGTTGTAGGCTTTTTATATGAGTTTTTTGTTTAACGTTTAAAATTCTCAATAATTTTTTTCTTAATAATTCGATTAACATTCACTATATACGAACAGTTGGTTAACATCTTTTATATTTTTGCGTAAGATTTTTATTTAGGTGAAGGACAAATTATTTAAAATTGCTCTAAGAAAAATAGTGGTAGGTAGATAAGTGTAGGGTAAACCTTAGTTATGAAGTATACTAAGTTGGTTGCATCAAGAAGAAGACTGGATTTAGTATATAGATTCTTGATCGGCAACAAAAACTGAGTCGATTTAGATATAAATCGTTCAGTGCACACATTGATTAACTCAACTTTATGAAAAATCTTTAATTTAGGTATCAAAGCACTTGATATAGTCATAACTTTATTATTTCATCGAATTTCTCAAATTTTTTTTTATGGAGTTAATCGATGTGTGCTCTGAAAGGTTCATATGTATGTCCGGGTGGCCGTGTGTCTGTTGTTGACATTCCCAAAAGTAAAAATTTGATGCAAAATCTATCAAAAGCCACGCCCATCATCAACCAAAATCCATTTATTTGCTTAACAAACACGCCCACAATTTCGAGAAACTATTTTCATCATAAAACTGAACCTAGAAGTTCATATTCATATATTTGCCACGCCCATTATTAGTAATTTTAAAATTAATTTAAGTCAAATTAATTTTTTTATTGGTTTTTATTATATTTCACGTGTCACTTAGCCGACGAATAGCAAAACCTTTTATATTTATTACAAAATAATTCATTTCCAACACTAACATAAAATTCAAAACATTAAAAAATAATTTTAAAAAAAATAATAGCAAAGATATCCTATCAAGATAAGCATCGTTTTTTTTTTTTACATAAACGCCTTTGAATCCACCACGAAAAACTATTATTAATTGATTTAATTTTTTTTTTATAAATAACAGACATTGTAATTATAATATTTTTGTTTAACACATATGCATAATATTTTAATTAAAAAATCATAAAAATTTTTTTTAATAATAAAGCAAACGAAAGATAAAATGATAAAACCGGTTCTCTCTTTCTATCTTGCCACAATAAACTGTTTCCACACCAAGCAAAGTTAACGAGCTAAACGAGCGTGTTACTAATTTGTTACGCTTCATAAAATATTAATAAAAAAAAAGAGAAATAAAATTTAATCAATGTGTATAAAATCTAGATAATTTTTCAATATTACAACAATATAAAAATTTATGAGTAATAAAATGAAATTGTGATGTCAATCAAGTCGTTAAAAATATATCGTTGAAATGGAAGCGAGTAAACGCATCAAACACAATATGGATTTTATTGGGAAAAAGTAAAACCTTGGTAAGGATTTTGAAATTTAAATAATCTATCCGAGGGAGTCATGTTGACAATGAACATGTTCGATTAAAGCATTGGATTAAACGAGATACACTTTTGCATTGTTGCTTCGGTGTACCTCAAGCAAACATTTTTGCTGCTTTAAAGTCTATTTTTAAATCAATAACAATTTTGCGCATATTGTATTAAAAAGGTCCCATAACAATTGCCATATCAAAGAAACCCAAATTACCCTTCATTCATGGTTCATTAAACCACTTTTTATTATATCAACTGTTTCGTTAAATATAAATATAAAGTGGATAGTTAAAGTTTTGATATTGGTGGGAGTGACACTTAAACAATTTTGCTCAATTTAAATAAGAATCTACTTAGAAAATATCCACATGCTTAATTTTTACAATCGGAAGTGTTCTAATAGGCAAACAGACATCTCTACACCGATTTCAAATTTTAAGCTTATCGCAACTACACTTATCCCTCGTTTTATGCGGTAGATACGTTCCTGATAAAACCGTGTAAGATTGAAAACGTGCAAAACGAGTAGCGTGTAAAACGAGGGATAGGTGTACATTACTTTATTTGAAGTGTCTTTAACGTTTTCTTGCAAAACAAATTATCAACTTAATTGATCGGGTATATAAAAGTTTACCACTAAATCTTTAAAAATCTAATTAAATAAAACACATACACTTCTCCATTTGAATTCTTTGAATAATTATTGAAATTTTATATATTTTATTTATTATTAATTATTGTTTTATATTTATCAGTTTAAATATATTTATAATTATATTTTTACGTATTGTTCTTCATTATCCTGTATATGTGTATACACACAAAAAATTCATCCATTTTTTTTTTTTTTTTAAGCTTAACATATATGATACACACCATACACACAATATTTACAAAGATTTCAGATTATATGTGTGTATGTGTTTCTATAACATTGATGGATTATAATAAATCTATAGTTTTATATACTGTGTGTGTTTTTCTATAATACAAATATAAATCTAAATAACTTCATTACTAAATAGTACAAATATAGGAAACATTGCTTTTTACGTTAAAGTTCCAACATGATGGTAAGTGATTATATTATTAGGTGATAAGTACCTTATATATCTTTAATTTCTTTTTAATTTTATAGTCTGTACATTAGCATATAACAGATTTTTGTAGAGAAATGAGAAGAATTTTTATTGCAATGAGAGTGAGAAGGTTCAGTAATGCGGGATTTTATTACCAAACTTGTATATTCTTTAAGCTGATATTGAAATGCTACAACAATAACAACAACATTACATATTCTAATTTAATATAAAAGGTTTTAATTTTATGCCATTACGAGAACTTACAGACAAGTCGCAGTTTTTTAATATGAAAGGACGTACGGACAAAAATAATGTAGTTTAATGATTGAGAATTATATACAGACAGATTTAGAAATAAAAGTAAGTTATTTTTTATTTAAAGAAATTAAAAATAAAATGTATTAATTCATATAAATGGACCTCAGGTTTAACTGAGGTTTTTCCATAAGGAAAGACGTACGGACATAAATAATTCCAGATAATGACTAAGAATTGCATACGAACAAACTTATAGATAAATATAAGTTTTTTCACATGTAAACATGTACAGATAAACATTATAGCTAATGCAACATTATGTAAGTTTATGTAAATGGACCCCCAGATAAGAAAGGACGTACGGACATAAATAAGGTAGTTATAGAAAGAAACTTTTATAAAATGCAAAAAAAAATCCATATTTGGATTAAGTCAAATGTTAGAGACCATTTTATATGAATATTTATATGTAAGTAGTGGGCGTGGCTTTTTATTTAGATAAGAATTCTTTAGCAACTACTACGAGAACGTATAACACAATAACTCAAAAGTCGAGTTCTATAGCAAAGAGAGTTTTTTTTGTTAAATAGAACAAAATAAAATGACAAACGTGTAAATATATAATAGAATATAAAACCGATGGTTGTACGGAGACAATCAAAATTTTTTTATTATGATAAGACGTACGGACAAAAACAATGGGAGTATAATAAATCAATAGCGGTTATATATCTAATCATCATAACATCAAACATAAGTAGACTATTGAAATATTGTACAAAGTTATGTCAGCATACGGACAAAACAGAGTTTTTATAAAAATGGATGTACGGACAAAACATCTATAAAAACGTATACAAAGTAACGTTATTTGTATCTTTAGGAAAAAATGAAGAAGAATTTGTTGTTGTTTTTTTCTTTCTAATTTATACATCAACTCTCTCAAACTCACATTTAACTTTATTGTAAAAGTTTTTTCTTTGTTTTTTTTCCAGAATACTTTACTTTTTATTTATTCAAATGAAAATGCGTGTACCTAGATGGTTGTTGTAACTTTTTAATTAAATTTAATGTATGTACATATTATAATTTCACATACATACATATAACATATAAACATAAATGCTTTTATTTGTGTTTATGCATAAACAACACATTCTATACACATTTTATAAAGTAATCATGTAGAGAACATGAAATATACTTCTCTCCGGTTATTACATACTCGTACATAATTATTTTCATATTGCGCCATTTGTTTTTTTTTTTTTGCAAAATTTTTACTCATTAAATTTAATGCAATAATAATGAATGCAAACAATGGTAAAGTATGTGGGAAAGAAAGAGAAAGGGAGAGAGAGAGAAAGCATGTTATTGTATAATAACATGATGGTAATACGTTTGGTATGAAATCATGCAATTTTTGCATTTCTTTCCGGAAATTATATGAAATAGAAAAAATTGATTTTTAAATTTTTTTGTTTTTTTTGTAATAGTAAGTAATATAATTGTAAGGCCAATACTCAACTCATATTCTTTTACAAAGTTGTTGTGTAATGCAGAATATTTATCGATGTGAGCGGTATAGCTGGTAATACATAACTTTATAGCCACGCCCATATATTACAATAAACCTTCTTTGAACCTTACTTTGAGCTGTAAGAAAAAAAGTGTAAGATTTACTTTAATTGACGCATTTTTATATATTCTAAACAAGCCCACAATTGAAGAAAATACTAAAAATTCTGTCCATCGAAATCGATTTCAATTTAAAGTTATATAGTCTGAGTAGTTCTTGTATACAAGTTGATATTAAAGATAAACAAAATCACTCCCTGAGTGAGAATTGAAAGGATTGAAGGATTGAAAAGGCAGCAATTAAAGGAAAACAATAAAAAAGGTTAAAAAATAGAAAGTTGTCTTAGACGTTTTTTTAAAATGTGTGTAAATTGAGAATTTCAGCCACGCCCATTACAAAATTTTGAAAAATTATTTTTCCTTATTATTACTTAAGCAGGAAAATGAAATCAAAATTGTTCGTAAAAATTAAATTAAGACCCCGCTCACAATCTAGAATTATGGTTGCCAGTGAAAAATTTAATTTCACAGCACTAAGCAGGATTACGCCATTCCACCAAATGTATATTTTTACTTAATTTTTTAGTCACTTTTTTTTATCACTGTATTAAAAAGAACATGATGCTATTAATTGTTATTGTTGTTGTTGTTGTTTCATTCAAATTAAATCAATCATTAAAAATATTTATATAGTAAAATAACAAATGTTTCCTTTTTTTTTATATAATTTTTGTTATATATGAATAATTACCTATTCTTCTTATTCTCTCTGTCTTCCCCAAGAATGTCTATGAAACTCATGTATTATTGAAAAGTAGAGATTCTATACTAAATGGATTATTACGTCGTATGCTAATAGGGGAGGTTTGCTGATGATGATGATGTAGGTGGTGATGATGATGATGATGGTGTTGAGACAATTGATTAATTTGTATGGAATTGAGATGATGATGATGATGATGATGCTGGGGCGTTAACTGTTGTTGTTGTTGTTGTTGTTGCTGCTGTTGAACATGAAGATGATGTTGCGCCGGTATCGGTGATATGTTGTTGAGTGAGTTTTGTAAATTCATATGAAAAGCGGCACCAACATTGGCTGCTTTGTTGGCAATTGTAAAAGCTTTGTCGCAACCTTCCGGTGACGATTCGATCATAATATTATGTTCGGAATTGTCCGCCTCTTCGCTGTGTGTATCGTTTTGTGAATGGGGACTGCCCATTATACCATTTGGACTATCACTGGGTGTATATGAACAATTGTAATTACTATTATTGTTGTTATTGTTGTTGTTATTATTATTATTATTATTATTATTGGATATACTATGATTAGAAGAGCTGAGTAGATCGCCGGTGTGGCTGCGTGGTGGACTTTGAAATGATGACAAATCGTCGCCGTCGTCATCGCTTTCAGTGCCGCCCACCACATCGATTTGTATGCTATCATCTTCGAGATCTGAATCGGAAAAAGTGCCATTGGCTTTGTGTTGTGATATGTATTCAGCCTTGAGAGCCTCTAAATCTACAGTAATACCTTTGGCTTGCAGCTTCCTCGCTTGCCTATCAATGGCTTTGGCCAATTTTTTTCTTCTTCTTGCTCTATAGGAGAGTAATCAATACAGAAAAAGTAGAAAGAGATTGAAAAAGCAGTTTTGTGTTGTGTTGTGAATTGAAATGTTTTTTAGAACGGTTTTATATTTTTTAGTTTTTAATTCTGTATCAAAAAAAAAAAAAAACTCACCTTTCTTTGGCTTTTAATTCATTGGGCGGGATAGGTTCACCGGAACAGGTTTGCGGTTGAGCATTATGAGCTGGCCGTCCAGGACCTTTTTTAGTGTGTTCACGTTTTCGAACTTTGGCACGTCGATTCTGGAACCATACCTATCTGAAACAAAGTGAAGAGTTTTAAATAATAATTCTTTAACAAAAAAAAAGAGCAAAATTTTTCTATTCAGAATTCATTCTTGTCAAGATTTTATATATATATATATTTTTTGTAAAACTTCAACTCACCGCAACCCGGCTTTCTTTCAAATCTAGACGCATCGCTAAAGCTTCACGCATAAATATATCTGGATAGTGGCTGGCGGAGAAGGCTCTTTCCAATTCTTCTAATTGCCAAGAATTGAAATTTGTACGAGATCGGCGACGTTTAGAGGAGGCACTATTCTCATCGTCTCCATCACCCGAAAATCCTTTAATAACAAAGCAAAAGAATATATTTTAAATTAATATTTAATTTGTTGGCTTATATTGATAAATTGGTGGTTTTAGTATAAAAGTTGAATAATTTTTATATAGGTTAGGTTAGGCTGGTCGGGTGTGCGCTTGTTAAAGCACTTCACTTAGGCCAGAAAGTAGGCTCATTGTGATACCCGAGGAAATATAATACAGAGTTCAGTATAGCCAACCATAAATCGTTTGAGGTCGAAAATGTTAGCATCTGCTAGTGACCCTAGATCCTCTGGGAATCTAATTCCAATTATTTTGTGTCGTTTTCCATGTAGGGCCAGGCATTCACACAGCAGGTGCTCCACAGTTTTGCTACTAACACATTTTAACACAATAATTAAAATTATCAAACTGTTATAAAACTGTTATAAAACTGTTATATAAACAGTTATTATTGTAGATTTTTGCAAAATATTTTTAATATAAAAGATTTAGAATAATGATTACACCAGTTTTTTTTAAATATATATTAGGTATAACAGTATTTTTTAAACTCGAGTCACCCAGCATGTAAACTTTAATAAGATGAAACCTTAGCCAACTTGCATACACTTTTTAACAGTTTATAACAATTAAATATAACAGATTTAATAGTACAGCTTTTAATCATGGCTTTTGTTTAGTATGTATATTATTTACTATAGTAGTATAACAGTTTTTTAAATAATTTATTTCCACAACTCTGTGTGAATTTAACATAATCATTGCCTTACGGATGTGTGTGTATATTTAAATGGAAAAATGGACATGTTTTCAATTAAAAGCTATTATTATTACAATAGCCACAACAACAACAACAATAACTAATATATATATATCTTAATAGCCATAAATGCGATTAAAATTTAATGACTTTAAAATTGTTGACTGTTTTTAATTAACAGTAGGCGTTTATGTGGTGTTATCGTTCAGCGATTTTTAATTAACAACTCAAAACCAAAAAAAAAAAAAATAGTAAAAAAAAATCATTCGTGTTACTATTTAGAAAATGAAATGAGAAAACAAAAATATTTATTTACGGTAGCGCATATACAAATATACATACAAACAAATGTGTTAGAAAGGAAACAAATTAAATGTGACTTTTGAATCCTCTACATATATATACAAGTAGTGGGCGTGACTAGAACCTGATTGCGCCCTATTGTTTATATATTTCGTATCAAATAACAAAATGAATTCTGTGTTCAATTAATTTTGTTTTTAAAAATGTGGAAGCTTGGGAGCGAAGTTTATCCTTTTTGCGCAGATCTACAAATTTATAACTTTATAACTGAATTTTTGCCACTGATTGATAGATTATTGTGGGCGATTTTGTTTAATAAGCAAATTTATGTAAAAAAACTAGAATTGTTTGTAAAAAAAATAACTTAAAATTTGCGGCCATGAACCTTCCAACAACAGACAGACACCCGGGCATACATCATTAGATCTATTCAGGTAATGATGAAAAATATACTAAGTGAAGTCCCTGAGGTCTAATTTTTGATAATGCAAACGGAATAATAAACTTAGTATATTGACCTTAATCTAAACATTTATGTGTAGGGTATAAAAATGCGTGTGTATACTAAAAATAATTAAATTTTCTTTTCACTTTAATTTAACACTGTTTCTCTCTCTCTCACTCTGTGTGTCAGCGGAGATTGAATTTTTTTATACCATTAAGCTTAAAGAAAAACAAAACAAAAGAAAAAAAACGTAAAGAAATCCTGATAAAATCGTGGCATAATTGGAATTGATTAAAAAAGTTTGACTCCTTTTTTTTCTGTACATATAATAACATGTAATAAACA
Source organism: Ornithomya fringillina (assembly GCA_963978525.1). Classification (NCBI taxonomy): domain Eukaryota; kingdom Metazoa; phylum Arthropoda; class Insecta; order Diptera; family Hippoboscidae; genus Ornithomya; species Ornithomya fringillina. The sequence goes on from OZ021693.1 coordinate 21,940,534, forward strand.
ATGTGTTGGTGTGTTTGATTGTGTTAGTTTATATGTTAATGTGTACGTTAGAATTATTTCGATTGCATGCCCGCTAGTCATTTTTGTGCTATTAAGTCATTTGACACCAAAGCATGCAATATTTCTTAATGCTTACTTACTAGCTAGTTGTACAAGAAAATTTTACTTGTAAATAAGTCATAAAAAGAAAACCACCAAAATAGAAGTAGAAGAAGAAGAAGAAAAAGTGTTTTTCCCCCAGTTGCCAAAAAAAAAAGCACATTGTAGGAATTTGTTGGGAATTAAATAGAAATCAAAGTATATGCAGATGTATGTGACTGTGTATGTTTGCTTGGATATGCCTTAAGAATCATAGCGTGTATAAATGATTGCATGCAAAAGACAAGCCATTCATTCCATAACACAAACACAACAACAACAACAACAACAACAATCCAATAAATGTTAGAAGTAAACAAGTAAATATAATAACAGAGTATATATGTATGTATCAGATGCAACATGATCAAACATAATAGAGTTGTTAATATCTGAAGAGAACAAAAAAAAAAAAAAGAAATAACAAAACTTTGCACATGCATGCATGCACTTTACAAAACAATGCGTTAAAATAACAAGAGGTGTGTATACGGTTAAGACTAAACTAAGAGAAGAGGCGGGCGAGCGAGTGAGCGAGTGAGCATACTCCACACGATTTTACCTCCGCTGCGGTAACTAAGTATGTACAAGCACATTTAACATAATCACAATAAATTTCAATTACAAATGTTGTTGTTTGGCTGGTTATTGCTCGTTTAAATTGAGACATCAATATAGAAATTTATCTTTGCATGAGTGCATGCCTGTGTGTTTGTGTATGATATAATAGAATGCACCATTATACGAAAAATGAATTATGACACTGTCATGCATATGCAAGCCCGATCATAAGCATTGAGCATGAATAAGTGACTGAATGAATGAATGAATCAGTGCAACCATGTTACACATATTTGAATTTTATTGAAAAAATGCATTTATATATTTTGTTGTTGTTGTTGTTGTTGTGGTTGCTGCTGCTGCTATTACTATTGCATTTATTATTGAAATGCACAAAAAAGACTTTCGGTTAGACTGGTGTGCACTAATGTAATAAAAAGAATTATTAATCTCCGGAGATCATATTTGCAATTTTTCCTTGTTTTGGTATATCCACAACCTTAAGGCCGGTGAAACAGAAACGCTTGTAACACCTAACAGGAGTCAGAGTATTTACAGTGGACCAAAGTGTATACAATAAATCCCCCTCCTCTAGCGTGGTCATTGAATACGATAACAATTTTACCGCCGTCTTATAAAAAATTGTCTTATATACTAAGTCCTTAGATAGATTATAGATTCATATATGCAAAAAAACTTGAATGTAAAATTGTGATCGTATCGTTTATAATCCAGTAAAAGAATAGCAAAGAAAAGTCTTTATTATTTAAAGGTCTAAAATCTCTTGTCTTGTAGTGATTATTAAGGAAAATTATTTTAAATAGACAAATAAGTTAATCTTCTTGACTTGTAAGTAACTCATGACCTGTTTACACCTTGTATTTGACCCGTGCTTATAAAAACGGAACTTATCTAGGGGGGTATACTGTTAAAGGAGGGTGTACTGTACAATATATTCTTGTTCTTGATGAAATTTTTAACCGATTTACCTAAATCTGTTCGTTCGTCTGTTGTAATCACTCCCTAAGTTACAAAATTTGAAATTTCAACTCTAAAATTTATATTTTGCCCAAAAAAAAAATTGCTATTTTTATATAACAGTTTTACAGAAATGTTAGATAAAATGATAGAAAGTTTTGTATAACAGTTTTAGTAAAAAGTCTTCCAATTTAAATAATTTATTAAATTTTTGTATAACAGTTTTACAGAAGTGGGTTTTTATAGCATATTATGTATAACAGTTTTAATAAAAAGTCTTTCTCTCTAAAAAAAATTGTTATAACTGTTAAACTGATATATTTTTAATTTTTTTTTTTCAATATAACAGTTTATTATACTTTCAATGTTTCAATATAATAGTTTTGGTAAAAAAAAAAACCTAAATATAACAGTCTACTATTACTTATATTTAGTTACACCAGAAAGTGAATGGAATGATATTAAATATTACACCAAGATTTGTTAAAACATTTTTTATATAAAAAACTTTTCATGCAGAAGTTGTAGTAGTAACAAGGGTCTAGTGTTTAACAGCATATGTTTGAGTGTAACAGACTTTATATAGCAACACATGATGTCTTAACTTTTATTTAGAAATATCTTATGTTTATTTTCTATATATTTTCTCAAATATATTATGAATTAAACGATGAGGATATTTCGAAGTAGCTTAAAGTCTTGATTTTTAGGGAAAATGGTCTTAGGCCACTTGTTATATAAATATATCATTTATTCAAATATGTTTCCATTTATCACCTTTAACTTAACTAAGGTTCTCTGCTGTTTCATATTCATTTATCACACTAACCACCTTTTTATTAATATTTTGTTTTTCCTTTTATTCACTTTCAGTTCTCAGCTGTTCATAATTTCGGTGTTTGTGTGGTAAGTGGTAACATTTTGTTTCTTTTAAATGATATTTGTTGTTTTTGTTTATGACTTTTAACACTAGCTAACGTACCCCAAATACAACACACACACACACCTAATAACTATAATCAAATTTTGAAAAAGTCATAGTCAAGGAGAGAGCGGGAAGAAAACAAAAAAAAAACAAAAAAAAAAACCAATTGGAATCGCTCTTCTCGCAAACGTTGTGTGTGATATGTTTGCCTAAAGGCTCTCAAAAATAACTCGTTCACTGGTATAACAATATTGTTGTAGTGGAAGAACAAGCATATTTATTATAGTGTAAATGCATTTGTTTGTCTGTTGGCAGTTAATTGAAATATATTATTATGATTATTTATTTCTTTGTTTGTTTGCTTTGTTTATTATTTGTTATGGGTGGATTTGGTCACACAATACACAATTTTATATTCATTATACTGGGGACACCAGACACACGCACACACTTTGCATGCACAATTATTTTACAGCCATTACTATTATTGTTATTATTATGTTACTAAGTATACTGTTGAGTGTTAATTAAAATCTGTTTGTATTTATAAAAGTGAAAAATCTCCTCTATAATATATCGCTCTCTCGCTCTATTTATCACTTATAGCTCGAAAATGAGTTGCTTGAATAATTTTCTTAACTTTTAAACATGTGTGTGCATGTTTGTTACACATATAAATATAAAGGTTTGTGTATTATTAGTTTCTTGCCACTTGAGATTAGAAATTTTACTTAAAATTTTAATCATTATAAATTATATTAATTTATCACAAAGTTAATAGATATTGTTAATGTGTAATGAAGACAAAAATATATAAATAGAAAAAGTAAATGTCTTCATTTATAATGAAAACCGTTCTGAATGAAAGTGATCCAAATTTATATTTGGAATCATCATCAGTTTCAGTTTCTATTTCAGTCGCCATATATCTATAAATGGACTTTCATTACCTACTTTCATTCACAACAGTCCATAAAATTCTTACTATATTCATAACTGTTTTACAACATTAAAGACGTAATTAGTTCCGGTTTTACACGGACATACGGACATTCATATCTAAATCTTTGTAGGATCTTGGTGTTGCAAACACAATGACAAACTTAGTATACCCTCATCTTTTGTGGAGAATTACCAAAAATATAAAATGAACAATACATTAAAACAATAATAATAACAACAACAATAACTACTTTTACTACAACTACAACTGCTACAGATCAACCCAACACATATGAATGATAAATGAATATTATCATTATATGACAGTTTTTCATTTCCGTTGAACAAGAATCACAGTGGAATATAAAAAAGGAGAGAAAAGTAATACCACACCAGCAAGTAAGGCAAGTCAAGCCAAGCAAAGAAATGCTTTTTTTTTTTAAACTAAAATACAAAGTAAAGTAAAGTTGAATATATGTAGTGGGGTGAAGTGATATAATTGGGTAAAGTGAAAAAAAAACAAAAAAAAACTTCATAAGGTTATATAAACAAGTAAAGGGAAAAATGACAACCTAAAAAATGATGAATTGTGCAAAGACATGAATTGACGGCTGTTTGTTTTTTTATAATTTTATAAGAAACAACAACAAAATATAATAAAATGCAACGTTTAAAACGCATTTTATAAACCTTATACAATTATTAAAACATTTCATTACATACACGTGTATGGAAAGCTCATTTATGTAGATATACGAAAAATGAGTGATTAATAAACTTCAACTTTTCATATATTTAAGCAAAGTTTATTTATGAGTACTTAGTATAGAGAGACGGTGTATAATGTCTATGATGTCTATGATATGTTAAGTCATGTGTGGTGTATAGATACTGTGAATATGGGAGTGCCTCAACATATGCGTTGGTTTTAATATACGCACATATCAAACCATACTATACCGTTAACTCTCATCAACTTTAATATTGATTTTCTTTTTTTTTATATATCCTGTACTATATGGGGCCTAAAGTATATTAAGTTTGTGCGAAAGTTTGTAAACAAAATTTTAATTAAGGGTGTCTGTCGGTCCATGAAAGTTTGTAGGCAAGCTACAGATGGCATTTTTTTGAAATATTTCAATGAAGTTGGCTTGATCGTGATCATTTATTTAATACATAGAGAAACGTTTTTAAAAATGAACTGAATTGTACCATTTTTAGAATCCCTCCCCATATAAAAACCTTTTATAAGAAAAATCTTTAAAAAAAGTCTTGCAAAAAATTGCAATTTTTAATATTTTTGGAAGAAAGTTTGGGGAAGAACTGGTTTAATAATTAGCTGTTACAAATTTGGACCCGATCGAATCATTTTTAAAACTTTTTTCCATATTATGATATTTCTCGAAGTAACTTAAACAGCACTGCTTCGCGCATACGGATACTTCTAAACTAATTGTAGCTTAATTTAAGGAGCTAAGTAGTATAAGGTATTAAAAAGTCGGACTTGACCTTCTGTAACATTTTTCTTTTATTTTTTTACTTTTCTGTCGTGGCTGACTGGCTTATTTGCTACCTCTTGTATATGCCTACAAAATTTGATGAGAATTCATACGAAGAACTTCTACTTTGTGCCTCTCAACCGTGCTGCTACACGCAAAACTTTTGTAATTACACTTAAACCAAAATTAGTAAAAACTAAACGATAGTTGTTAGTGTTCATAATATTAATGTTGTTGTTATTGTTATTTTTTGAAATTTCCAACCACACACAATAAAGTCAATCTTTAAATTAATAATAGAACAACAATCAACAAAAAAAAAATTCTATTAGAAAAAGAAAAAAATTAATTTAATTGCTTTTGTGTTCTATATATAAAATGAATAATAATTACAGCAACAATGATGACAGCAACAACAATATGAAACGATAGCATTGAAATGATTAATGACCACCAGCAGCAGCAGCAGTAGCAGCAATAGCCACATGTCATATGTTTTAAAAGAGGCGTGTGCATATATTGTAATGACATAAAAATACTTGCAATCAAAGTTAAAGAACTGAATCATACTGAATTGTTGTTGTTGCTAATTTATTAATCACTTTTTACAACTCCTAGAAGTTCCGGTATTCATTATATGCGTGCGAGTGTTAGTGTGTTTATGCGTCTGCGTGTACGTACGTTTGAAATGTTATTAAAATCTTAATTAATATTTAATGAAATTTAATCTATTTATCTCTATATCCTCTGTTTTGCTCTGTTTTAAACCTTCTCTACTTTTGTGATATGCCATCAAGCTGTGACAACTAAAGTTAATTACGTTTAAATATACTCAACACTGTTATCTATCATATCATCATCACTTTGCAACATCATTCTCATCATTATTATCATCACGCTTGTTTGCTGTATTATGCCTTTTCTATATATATATATATATATGTAGGTATCTACATAAAAATAAGAAACACTTGACTGACTCTCACTCTCAGTTTGAAAATTATTTATTTTTTTGCGATTTTTTTTCCCTTTTTTGCCCTTCAACGTGTAGGCTACAATATAAAGTCACATAGCTATGCGTAGGTAGGTACGTACTGCGTGTTTTACATAAAGGTATACTTTTTTTTTTGTAACATATAATGTCTTGTAATTATTTCATGATACGACAGTAAAGGTGTACAAATAATTAAAAGAGTTTTAGCAGGAACTTTTTATAGGAGAAAATGGAAAGAAAGAAGAAGAAGAAGACTTTGAAGAACTTGAATTTCTTATTCTATGGTTAAATGTTTCAAAAGGGCGTGGTCTACCTTCTCGAACGTATGCCATGAATGGCTTTAACCTTAAAAAAGTAAAAATATTATTGTCTCCAACTAGTTCCACAATCTATGCTATAATATTATTGATTTACTTTTACCAGTAACTGAAAGGCCTTGTTGTCAGAGAGGGTTTAAAAGTTACTTCGTAAAATAGCTTTATATCGAAAAGGATTCTAAAAATGGTTCATTCAAGTCCAGACGTCACGGTTCATTGCTAAACCCTTAAACTATTTTGCATCAAATTTTGTTAAAACTTTTAAGGAATTGTAAATTTTCGTTGTATAAAACAAAGGTTAGAGGTCTCAAAAATAGATCAATTAAGTCCAATTTCAATAGTGATCGTTCTTGACAGAAAAAGGAAATCGACTCAATAAACTATGCTGAGCAAGTTTATTTATGTAGTTTTGGAGTGTGGCTCTTCCTACGTTTCAACAAAAACCAATATGCCCTCTTAATGTTATGATGGAATAATTGTAACCTGTAAGTTGATTACAAGAAATACTTGAACATATAGATGGACATGCTTAAATCAATTCTAAATCTTTCCAAATCCCCCCCACCCGCACTTATAATACGGTCGTGGAAGGTGGCTGATGACTCTCTTTAATTGTATATCAACTTGCAAGCCAGATTCTACATCAAATCAAGTTTTTATAATGTATCAGCCTATTTTTAACATCTATTCAGAGTGAATACTATACAGGGTAGTAAAAAAATTAGGAAATATTTTCTCCACAAATTCACATATGAAAATGTCCTCAAATACTGTATGCATCCTGTATAAATATTTATAAATATTTGCAATAAATTTCAACGTCATAGCAGAATAAATAGATTTGGTCAATTGTAGGCGTGGCTTTTGACCGATTTTACCCAGTTTACATAGCAAACTGCATCCATAAACTATATGTGTCTGTATAAAATATCTCAAATATAATATTATGATCAAAAGAGTGCCAACAACATACGGATTCACAGACGAACAGATTTTAATTTTAATAGAAGAATCCTTTATAGGATCTCTGACGCTGTCTTCTATACGTTGTAGGTACTGTAGTGTATCCCCCTCGTTTACATATGAAGTGCATAATAAAACTTCCATCATTCAAAAATGTTGTCATAGTGAAAAAATTCCGAAACACTTATAATAACAATTTAATTATCATAATTATTTTGTATTGAATTTTATTATCGCAAAACATTTTTTCAAATTAATATATATTTTCGTTTGTTATCGCAACAGATCATAAAAACAATTTGTAATACATTGTTTAGGAAAAAAAATACATTGAGTTAAAGTTTTATTTGGCTTTTTTCTAATGAAATCTATTAACAATTAAAACAATTCATTTGATGAATATGTACATTGAGGTTAAGTCTTAATAGATTTCGAATTATCAACAGAAAAATAAGAAGAGATGTTTTAATCGGTCATAATTGAATATTTAATAGTTCATATAACCTATTATAGGGTAGTTTAACAGAACATTATATCATATATAAATATAAAACAACATTAGCAAGCATTTGTTTTTCATAAAAAAATCGTTGTATATTACATGAATAAATTCGATCAATTTTTTACTAGAATCGAAATAAATATATCGATTAAATCTGTATTTGATAAACTTTTTTAAAACCTACATATTTCTAATGTCAATTGCTAAAAGATGCGTATATATGTACGTATATAATGGCGACTAGGTATAGTTCTCCACACTGTTATGTGTAATTAGGCTGTATTATCCATTTTACTGTATTATACAGTTATATATATCTTTTATTCATATAAGACATATCCTACAAGTACGTGTAATGAATTTTGTATCCATTGAATTCATATTTTGAATGCTAGCTTGATTTTTCAATTAACGGACGTACGGACGAAAAAGTGAAAACATGTTTTAGACTCTCCTTAAATACTTTCTACACAAATATTTATTTTAAAGTAGCTTTAAATAAATCATATTATACATATAAGCAAAATTTTGTAGATTATGGGCGTGTTTATTATTCAACCTCGTCCATTTGGATCTGATTGAATCATTTTTAAAAGGCCTTTCCCTTTAGCACTTATTCGGAAAGCAATGCTTTATAGTATAAATTGTCAAACTAAGTATAGTAGGGTATTCAATAGTCGAATAGGACCCACTACATAAAAGTTGTTTAAAAATAGAACGCCTTTGGAAAAGAAAATAAATAAACTTACCGGCATCCTCATTACTGCCCTCGCTCGGTGGACCGGCAGGTGCTAAATGTTGCCGGTTACCAATCATTAGTCGCTGCTGTATAGCAGCTGTAGCCACTGCCGCTACGGCAGTAGTTTGTACCGCTGACACATTACGCATTAAGCCCGTCAAATTGGCAAACGCATTGCTGGCGTTGACCGCCATCTGAGAGGCGGCAGCAGCTGCTGCTGCATTAGAAGGTCCACCGCCGGCGCCCTCAAAACGTGGCCTGCCCAAGAACGGAGCACCAGCAAATACACCAGGTACACCGAATTGCAGGAATGGACTCCAATGAGGCACCCGAACACCGGCGGGTGCCAATTGAGCAGCGGCCGCATACAATTGTAAAGCAGCCGTGGGATGAAAACCTTCCGGCGGCATATTAGGCAGGCGTTGTGGCGGTGAATGATGATTGGTGTGAGAGGGCAGCGACGGTGGAGGAGGATTTGAATTGTTGGTGGTGGAGGATACCGGTGACGTTGATAAAGGATTCAATGGAGATAATTGGGGCGGTTGTAAAGGTGAAGCGGCTAATTTATGTGGCAAAAGCGGCGGTTGATTATGTGTTGTTTGGTTAGATTGTTGATCCAAAACCATTATCAAGAATTTTTTAAGTTGTTAAAGTCTTTTATTTTTGGCTTACATTAAAAACACTTGTTTTATTTTTTCGTTTTCAATCTTAAATTTTTATTTAATAATCTTTATATATATATATTTTTTTTGTAATTTTAAAAACACTTCTTAGTGGTCAACAGACTCTCATTTATTTATTCATTGTGTAATTTTTTAAATAAATTCCTTTTTAATATTAAATATATTTAATATTATATATTATGTGTAATTTTTTTTTCACATTGTAACACTTTATAATAATATTGATATTGATTGTGATAGAAATCGTTAACGCGAGAGCTTTTTTCCAAAAACATTTAATCAATAACACGGCAAGTGGCCAACTAAAATGTTTTAAAATGTTCGACGTCCGTTTAACATCTTTTGCAGTAAGCAGAGTGCTGTGTATGTGTGTGCGAGTTTAGGGAAGATTTCAAAACCACAATAATGCCAACAATACCAACAATAACTTGCACTTAACTGTCGTAAAATCAACGAAATTCTCCATTATCTGTACACACAACACCATAAAAACGGAGCAAGAAACAAATCAATAAAGGGCCACAGAGAGAGAATGTTTGTATGCTTATATGTTCCGTTTTCTTTTTTCCTTTTTTTTAATTTACAAGATGATGATGAAAAAAAAATGCCGTCGGTTTCATGTATATAGTGCACCACGCACACCAACAGTGACAACAATTTACACAGTGTATAGAATTATGGTAAGAAAAAAAAACAACAACAAAGAAATTCAGTGTGCGGTTTGGTTATTACACAGAGAGCGCTTACTATACAACACCAACCATACACAATGAAAATTCAATTTAAACTGAAAACCCAACGACATCAGCAGCAGTAGTAAATTGAACAGCAAACTTAAACTGAAATACAAACACAAACGACAACAACAAACCAGCAGCCGCACGCTTAAGCGCCCATACATGGTAGATATGAAGTAGGTATGAGTAAAAGCCTAAAAATATACAAAAAATAAAACAACACACCCCGAAAGTTCCCACACAACAAATAAGCAACAACAACAACAACAACATGTTTTATAGGTTTTATTGAAACGAATGGCAAAGCCAAGAGTGTAGTATTTGTTAATGTTTGAATGAGAGTGTGTAAACAAGTATATTAAAAAGGCAGAGAGCCCAACCACCACCGCCACCACGACCACCACAAGCACTTCTTAAACGTTATAACAAAAACAATGAACAGTAGCAGCAACAGCAAAGGCACACAACAAGATTGTTGCCATTGTTGCTTAATATGTATCAAAAAATTCGCCTTAACTATGGTTGCCCTCACACTCTGCATTAAACACTCAAACAATACATAAAACGAAACCCTCTCTCTTTCTTACTTCATAACTTTTACTTAAACCATCCAGTTACTCACAAGCTCTTACTCGTGTATATACAAGAGTAAGAGTGAACGAGATAGAAATTCATCAAGGAAAACATTTAATTTCATTCCTCAGGCGTCGTACATTCAATTTAAGCAACGACAACAAACTCCTCACCACGCATACAATATACGTTCACGAATAAAAGCAAAGAGTAGTAGAATTGTGCAGTTGTGTTATTTGTTATTTTTGTTGTTTGCTATCTACGCTTTTATCAATTGTAAAATATGAGAGAGAAATTTTTTTGTTGATTTTTTCTGCGTAAAGAAATTATTTATAAGCAAAGAAAAACATCTAGCAGAACTCAAGCATAGTTTGTGTATACAACGGTACTCTATTATACTTTATAAGCAGAACTGTGTGTGTTTATTTCACACAAAACACTTGTTTTCTCTCTTACTCAGCAACTTGCTGGCTCTCTAAGAGTCAACTCAGTGCATTGAATAAAACAAAACAAAAAATTAACAACAATGGCTTCTTTATTATAATGAGAGTGATAAAGATAAAGAGTTAAAGGGACATTTTCTTCAATACACTAGTGATCTCTTTCTAAATTCTTAAAAATAACGGGAATTTTTAATGGACATGCTCAACAATGAAGCCATTACTTGATGGTGTTTTTCTTGCTTCTCAAACTTGAATGTATTTGTTATTGTTGTTATTATTTTTATATTTTATTGCTCTGCCTTATACAAACGTTGTGTAAGAGGGTATATATTGCTTGAGAGCATTATTTTATGCAGTATATATTCTTATTATTGTTATTATTATTGTTATCTAGGTTTATATTGTAGGAGTGTGTGTTTGTGTGAGTGCCCGCCGTACTATGGGGCGGAGTTTTTGGGCATTATTCAATTTACCCTCATAAAATTATTATTTGTGCATTTGTTGATATGGTTGTGTTGTGTGTATATATGCATATGCGGTGTGTAAATGGTTTCTTACACACCATATACACACACATGTAAACTACGGCCAATGTTATTCTTTTTTTTTTTGTTTGTTTCCCTTTTATAAACTCTTTACAATTGTTTGTATAGAAGAAGGCTTGTATGAGTATATATAACAAAAAAAAAAAAATAAAATAAAAAGTTTAAATGATTTTTCACTTTGTTTTTCTTATTTTCTCAGCTCTGCTGTGACAGCATAAGCATTAAACAGAGAGAGAGAAAGAGAGAGAGTGTAGGTATGGTATGGATAGTATGTGGTTTAATATAATTTCCTCTGCTATATGACATGAGTTTTGTTGGTCGGTCTTTTTTTTTTTTTTTGTAATTTTTTTTTTCAGCGCAACACAAATTGTTTGAAATTGAATATTTGTTAATTTTTTTATTATTATTATTATTTTAAATAATAGATTTCAATAATTTATTATTTTTAATTACTAGTTATATGAAAGTTTTAATCAAGGGTATATTATAGAAGGATATAAATGATTTTATATATGTCTATATAAATATTACTGTAACAGTTTATAAAAAGGATTATATTTAAACTTATTAGCATTTAATTACAAATGCAATAATATCAACAGCAAATCTTTCATTTTTCTATATTAAGAAGAAAGGGTTATTCGTCAGATACAATAGTAAACACCAGCTTTTTGTACCCTCGACATTAGATGGGGTTATACAAAGTTTGTCATTCCCTTTGCAACACCCAGAAGGAGGCGTCAGAGACCCTACAAAGTATATATATTATTGATCAGCATCAAAAACTGAGTCGATATAGATATGTACATCCGTGTGTCTGAAATTTAAGCCTAAGCCAAATTTATTGTTCTAAAAATATATTGTCCATAATTTTGAAAGTGATTTAAGTTACATAACCACTCAAACGATTAAATTGTTGACTTAGACCACTTTGCAAATAAAAAGCACATATACAAACATCACCAAACATCAAACAAGCATCCCCAGAAACACTGACAGTGAATTGTTTAATTGCTGACGCCATCTTTGTCGTTGTTGTACATATTATCACGGTATAAGCGGTAGCGGTAGTTGTTGTTGTTGTTTTATTATTAACTATAGCAGATACAAAGCAGATATACACATTCAACCATATACACACGACTCTATACAATATATAACTTATACAACGGTATGAGTGGATAGGAGAGAGAGTTGTTGTGTATTTTTGATTATTTTTTAATTATAGCAACATTTTCGGGTGAATAACTTATAGCGAGAACAAGTGGAATAAAGAAAGAGCAGGCCATCAGCTAGGAGTATACGTTTGATTCATGTACATAAAAACACACAAGCCCTTGCCTTTTACGTGGTAAGATATTAAAGGTGAAAATTCATTTATTTCGGAAATCATCCATACACACACATATGATATAATTTAGCTACATAAAAACATATGTAGGTATGTTTTTATATCATCAACCAAATAGCAGCGTATGTCACACAAAAAATTTTCGTTACATTTTCAGTTATTTTATACAGATTGTGTAATTTCACTTATACACATATTTTCTTTCAGTTTTCATCCTCCTCCTCCCTTAACCAATGCTATTATTAGCCAATTTACAACAATTTTGCCAAAAGTTATACTATGTGGTGGTATATACATGTACAAACTTTATACACATATGGTGTTGGATCCAATAAACACACACACATTTATATCTATGATTACATTAAATAAAACTTTTTTTTGGCAGGACCAATGTTCTGTTGCGTTCTGTACTCTGTTCTACTCTTTGGTTAACATTTTGGGTGAATAATATGGCGAAGCGTTGGTGTCAAGTATTGTAAAATGTTGGCAGGTTACTTAATTGGTCTTTGCTATAATCAAATGCACACATATACTGAAAAGGTTTTTTTGTTTATTTTGAGTGTGACGTAAGTTTACTTTTCAAAAAGTATCAAAATTTGAAAAGTTGCCAACAAACATAATCCATGATATATTTTTAATCGATTTATTAGTAAAATGGACTTATATCACTTTTCAAATAATCTGTTCATCATGTACATTTACGTATCTACCAAAAACCAATAAACATTTTTTGAGGAAATAATTGTAAAATTGTAAGAGGGTTTATAGTCTGATTTTCTTCATTTTTAACAGGATGCTTTTGTATCAATGCTATGTGTGTCAAATTTCAGACCGATATTTTAAAATTTGCGACCGTGAGAGTGCTAAAAGCTTCGGCTTCAAGGTTTAGGACGCCATTGTAGGCGTATCCTTTGAAATCCTAGAAGATTGTGTGTAACAAATTTCAGTGCGATATCTCAATATTTACGCTGGTGAGAGTTTCAACAAATTCAGTTTCATACAGACCCACGGACGGGCACATTGGCTAAATTAACTTTTCTATTGATGCTGATTAAGAATATACACTTTTGGGGGGTGGTTCTGATTATTATAAACGTTTTAACAAAAACATATATACCCTCACATTATTCTATAATTAATTATAATTAAATAAAACTTTAAGTAAATCAGAGCTCAAGCTTCAGAATCTGTTCTTACCAGCAGTTCAAATGTTTACTGGTTTATTTGAATGATATAGAACAACAATGTATATGTATTGTAAGCATGTATATATAATGTATATATATTATATTCGTATGCTTTGTTTTGTTTAGTGATAATTTTATTAATGACATCAAAATACCAAAAGTTTGTGTTCAACATTGTATTTATCCCCCGACTCTCTATTGGTCTTGTCACTTTCCTGTACTATACACCAACACTACGAGAAATTTCTACATTTGTGTGTTTGAGTTCTAATATCTTTTTCTCTCAAAGTTTTCCTAATTAACGGGAGTCATGCTTACAAAGAAGAGTACACAACAAGATGAAATTTTAAAAAGGAGGGAGACAGATACAAAAAGAGAGATTTATATATACCACAAGCATTGTAGCATATACTCGGATTTAAAGTTTAAATTTTAGCAACACATCTCCATGTATGCATACAAATATGTTTTGCTGATATTTAATGAGTACCCATCACATCCTACTACCATTCCTATTATTTCAAACATTATTACATTGTGTGTGTGTATCATTTGTGAGTTTATTATGTCTTACTGTTGCTCTTGTTGTTATTGTTATTGTTATTTTTGTCGTATAACTCTTTATATATACACATATATATAATTTTTTTGTCTTTTTCATATCAACGTCAATTTACTTATGTGTTCTGCAGTAATAGTTGTGGTCGATGTTGTTATTGTTGGTTTAAGTATATGTTTTCTGTATTACCACAAGTCTTAATTTCCTCTTTGGTTGACTTGTTGTCCTACTACACATATATTTTTGGGCTTGAGGCCAATAAACCAGCATATGTGTACACAGACACTCATTAACCTTTGATATGTATACATAGATAAACTTATCTATCAAGAGATACACATGTACACGGGTATATGCTTTATAACTGAAAATATACATTGAAGGTAAGCTCTTGTTTTGGCTGATTTTGATTGAAATTTAATTAAAATCTTGCTAGAGATATTCATCTATACACCTATGTACATATAAAGATAGAGATAAAGTTTAATAATATATATTTATATAGGCACCTATTGAATTGAATTATTAAAACTTATAATTAGTTTAAATAATTATATTATCGTTTTGTTATAATTAAAGGAAATCATTATAGAAAAGTTAATATACAATATATGTAAATAAACTTTTGTCAGTATAACAGTTTTAAAAAATGTAAACCTATAAAAATATTTTAAAGTTAATATAACAGTTTATAATAATCTTTATATCCTCCACTGAGTGAGTCAGTCCGTATGTGATACCAAAAACTGAGTCAATCTTGTCATTTATGTCGGTATGTCCGCGTGTCTGTCGGTTGTTGACATTCTCGCGGGCATAAATGTTGAGACTATTAACAGAAAAAGTACTTTTCAATATGATTTCATAACAATATCTTTCATATGATTTGACCTTAAGTTAATAAACAGTTCCTTAATTAATCTTTTCATTAAAAGTTTGTAAACAAAGCTGATGATGTGTAAAGAAATTTGAACAGATTGTTGTATAATTAAGTTTTTGTGTGCCGTTACATAGCTTTTCTTATGATTGTGTGCAGACTCTCTTAACAATTATATTTAGTACTTAATCATGAACTTTTCTCGTCTAAGATATCTTTCCTTACACTGATATTATTTCCGCTTGTCTTTTTTGTTTGTTTTTTTATTGTTGATGTGATTTGTGGTGTGATTTGTTATACTTACACCTTTTGTAGCAGTTGTTGTTATTGTTAAAATAATGCGTCTCTCTGTCACAATTCAATTATGCACGCTTGAGGTACAACATACTTGAAACGATTTTTTATTTTATGTTCTTTTCTATTGTAATCATTTTATTGAAGTTAATGAGAGTTTTTTTTTTTTATTTCTATAAAAGGCTTGAAAAGCAAAGGCTTTGGGTGGCATATTAGATCAGGTCAAGCTTGGTTATTATTATATTCATGCAATATTTCCTGTGAGAATAGGGTTGCGTTCACTCTCGATTTGAATATAATTAATTTAAAAAACATCTGTTTTGCGAGTTATGTTTTACAAGGATGTTGAAGGAAAAGGTCAAATATAAACATATGGTCAGAACAGCTATAAAATAAAACATTATACACATATATTTGATGCATTCAACACAGTGTTTTTTAAGGGGAGAAGTTAAAGATTTCTTAGAGAGAGAGATATATAATCCAATATTTTTATACCCTCGATATAAGATATTAAGTTTGTCATTCCTTTTGCAACCTTTAGAAGAAGGCAGACACCCTACAAAGTATATATATTCTTGATCAGCATCATAAACTTATAATTATACACTATTATACAGTTTACCCTAAATTATCTTCTGCTTGCATCTCATAACAATAAATCCTTTCAATAGAACTCTTTGTTAAATCCTTATGATAAATGTTATTTAAATAAAAGAAAAAATTTGCCCTCAGCAGATATACAATAATACAAAAAATGTGCCGTTTTTTCATTTGAAAACCAACAAAACGTTGCACTATCATTATTATCAAAGAAATCTCATCTGAAATGTCAATTAAAGCAAAAGCGCAAGAGAGCAGAGAAGAGACAAAAAGTGATTAATAAACGCCCGTTATAATTTAATGATATTATTATTATTATTATTGTATGTTCATATAAGGCCATACATTAATCCAAAAAAAGAAGAAGAAGAAGAAGAAAAAATAAACTCGTTTCTCTTTACAGTCGGCATACATTTGTGATAATCTTTAGCTGTCATTTTTCATAAAGCATGTTCAGTCATGACTTTGCATTAAATATATATTTTAAATTTAATATAATTTTCACATTTTCGCCCAAAGACAATTAACATTTCAATTCACCAACACATGCACGCGATCACCTTCGCGCAAAGAGAACATTTCCCTCTAACTACACACGATTTCGTTTCTTTTCTTGTTTTTTGTTGCTTTTGTTGTTATTATTATTATTATTATTATTGTTGTTGTTGTTGTTATTATTGTTATTAATGCAGCTTTTATTAAGAAATTTCAGGCAACCAAAAAAAAACAAAAAAAAAAAGTAGGCACCGCGTGCTTCTTATTAACTATAGTTAAGACCCAGCAGGTATTTCACACCTTATGCACCCCACTGTGATTTAAAGTGAATGCGTGCAGGATTTCAAAAAAAGGAAAAGCAAAGGAAACGTTTTAACTAAACAGACAGACAGACACACGCAATATTTGTAAAAAAAAAAAAAAAAAACATCATGAGAGGAGATCTCTTAATAAAAAAGAAATTTAGCGGCAGCTTCATAAACATTTAACCTCCAGATCAGTATCAAGCTTAAACTAAAACCGGCTGTTTATGTGTGTGTGTGCGTGCTATGTGAGCTTTTGAAACAAACTCTCGGTAACAAACAGAACAAAACAGGAAAGAAAAAAAAAACGCTTTGTAATTGTAGCCTACAGCATGGTCCGCCGTTCATACATTAATTGGCATATGGCCTGTTAAACATGCATGAATATGCATTTAAATAATAATCACATCGGGACAGGTTATAATAGAAATAAACTATTCCCTTTTTGCTCCTTCTCTACCCTGTTTAGTTATTCCATTCTAGCTGATTACATCGCTCATTTTCTGTGAAATTAATTGCCAACCATGATATGTTGAAATAATATTATAGCATCTCATTTTACTCAATCATCCTGCTAGGTATTATTTTATATGGGATTGAGCATCCACTTTATCTTATTGCTCAATACTTAAAACTCATAAGAAATCATGCTTAGTCAGGCTGGTTATGTATGAGTGTACAACACACAATATTTTATAACATATAATGTATGTATGCTCTCGAATGATTACGGAACAGTTATTGTGGTATGTTTTACAGGGAATATGTTTTTTTAGGTGTTTTTTTGTTCCTCTCATTCAAGGATGTAGAGAATAATACGCGACTAAATGATTTAATTGAAGTTTTTTCTTCATATACAGAATTAAATAGAGTTTGTTATTCCTCTAACAGCCTCTGGAAAGGGAATTTTATAGACTATAAATCGATCTCGATATCTTCGGGCGTACGTCCTTCTTCTATTGAATCATTTGCAATTGCAAAAAGTAAGATATTAAATTGAAATTTTAGAGGTTCATTAACTTAGTTAACTAAAAAAATAAATAAATTATTCCATATATTTACTGTTTCCATCCAAATGGGCGGGATAAATACGCCCATAATATACAAATTCACGAAATAAATTTTTCTTTTCTTTTTTTTATGACTTCTGGTATAAATAGTGTTACTCGGATTATTTTACATAAAGCTAATAAATAAAGAGAAAGCAATTTATGTATAGAAAAAATATCCTTCATTAGGCATCTAAAAGGCTCATCAAGAGTGGCCACATCATTGTTTGTTATCCGTTCAATTGGCAAAGAAAACACCGCATGATATTAAGCGAAACTAACGAGACATTTAAATAGGGGTTCACTGATGTTTACTGTATTGAGAGAAAAAAAAGAAAAAACCCAGAACAACAGCAAAATATAAACATTTAACCCACATGACTGGTTTCTTTCCACATGGCCTGATATCTTTGTATAAAATGTGATTACAATTGACATTTATTGAGAATATATATATTTTTTTCTTTTGGTTTTGGGGCTCATTGAATCAAATCCTCCCCTCTAGCAACCACAGTCACCGTCACAGCCACAATACTTATTTATACATCCATTTAACCATTACCAAGTGAGTGGTAAAATGGGATTTTTTTCTTATTGAATGTGATTTTTTTCCTTCCATTGTTCGCTTAATTTGTCCATGCCGTTGGGTGGTGCTGGTGGTTGTGGTTTGGTTTGGTATACATGTTGTTGGAAGATGTTAATACCTATAAATTGTGTAATAATGCAGATCTGATGTTTCTAAAACGAAATTAGATGATATGAAATAAATTACTAATTACAACAACAACAACAACAACAAAATTAAACGTAATAACACAAAAGTACTTCTAAACTAAGTCTGACTTTGCTATCACATTATTACGTTATAAAAAATGTGATCCAATGAAATTTTTTATTAAAAAAGACAAAACTTAAAACTTCTCTTTAACTCTTATACTGTGTTATTAATTATTAATCAATTACAATAATTTTAAAGAAAAGTATATATATATACAAATATCAAATAAGATTTTTTTTATTAGCTGCGATTTTTTCTTATTATAACAGCGAAATATATAATAAAACTGTTTACTTAGCCTCTTACACATACCGTCAACAGTTATATGTACTAAAATATTATTATTATATTTTTATATAAAACTGTTATACTGTTATACTTTATAACAGTTTTAGGTAATGCCCTGTTTTGCAAAATTTTGTAATATTTTACATAATCTTTTCCATTATAAATGTTATAAAAAGCCTTTTTACACATTAGTTGTAATTGTTATAAAAAAAAAGTTTTATATTTAGATAACATACATAATAAGATTTTAGGACACATTTAAATTCAAATCTATAAATAACACAGGCAACACCTATATAACACCCAAGCATATAAAATGGAACGTGCCAAACAATACAACAATCTTACACACCACAGCTGTTTCAATATTTTTATATCCAAAAAGAGGAAAAAAACATATTCAGCAAGTTGACATCTATGGTTTATTTATGTTAATCAGTGTATATAGCAAACACATGTTACGATTATTAACTAAAACACGCCAACAAATAAATAATTTGCTAGTGTTGATTAGATGAATGATGCGTGAACCGAATCAGAAACAAAGAAAAATTAACCACAACAATTAATTGTTTTGGGGTTGAGCTGTAAATAAAATTCATCACAGAATATTAATAATAAGAGAAATACAAAAGACAAACAACAACAACTATAAAACATGCAAGTGTTTAAATAACAGCCACTGGCTTCTTTTCAATTTATTTAATATTTTATTATATTAAAAATTCATTTCATATAACAGTTTTGCTTAACTGTATATAAAGAAACTGCTATACATTTTTGATGGAAATTTTTTTTTATAAATTAAACTGTTATACAACATTTTTTTTTTTTTAAATAATTGTTTTATATATTTTATAAAATTGTTATACTTCTAAAGTTTCTTTAAATTCTTATAATACTATTAACCGAATGGCTATGTCTTTCATTTTACTACAAAATTTTTATCCTTCCAAAGTATTTTCATCTTTTTCTATATCATGTACGGGCATACCATACAGACAGTGTTAAAAAAAAATTATTTGTTATCATTCTAAATAAATAAATCTTTTAAAGCAACTCTTAAAAAACAATAAAAAGTTGATGATGATGAAGAGCATGAAGAAGAAGGCGAGGAAATTCTTTAAGGGTCTTGCTGCAGCATGCCTGTTAACTCAAATTAGTTTCATTTTTCTGGCTTTCCTATGTAAAGAGCCGAGAACTTTAGTTGAAATTCTTGTTATTATTGTTTTTCTGTAAATTGAGGATCAAAGATAACTCAATTATCCGTGTACAACCACCAAACGCATAAACAAACTACATAATACAACACTAACACCAACATCAACACCACCAACAACAACAAATTGTTAAAATGTTATTGTGCTTTCTATGGCATGCCAGAGGATATATTAAACCAACTAGAATGGCTAATATAGCATGGAGAGAGAGTGAGAAAGATATAGAGCAAGAGATCATCAAGGAAACGATTATTAGTTGGACCATTCCGGGGCATATATAAATGAATTGTAAACGTGAATTTTATGAGCTCTTAAGCATAATAATAGCTTTGCGCTTATTGCTGGTGTGGTTGTTATAGTTGTTGTTCAAGTAAAAAGATCATCTGGGGAGGAGCGGAACCTCTGGAGTAACGAAAATGAATAACGAGTGCAACAACACTTTCATAATAAAGTACCAACAAAATATTCACGATGCTGTTGATGATGATGATGATGATGATAGTGGTGGTGGTGGTGGTGTTTGGTGGTGTAAATTCACAGCAGCCGTTTATTTAGTGCTGCAACATTGTTGGTAGTGTTGTTATTATTATTATTGTTGTTGTCCACAAGGCCAACAATATCTTTATCTGTATGATCCACATGAGCATGCCGAGCATTGTAAAACAGTTCGTGGCCCGTTTGTCTGTTCTGTTCTGTTCTGTTCTGCTACAATAACAACAATAAGATCAACTGCCTGTTATGATGGTTATTCATGCTTTTCAATTGATTTGCCGTATATTAACGTGTAAGTTGTTGTTATTTTCTTTTTCTCTTTATAACCAACTCTAATGGGAGTCAATAATAATAATAACAAAAACAACAATATACTATACCTACCTAACACATCTTAATTTTCATGATCATGGATCTGCAATTAACAAGAATTTATATGTGGTAGAGACCACCACTTGGATATACTATGCATTTAATTCTATACCAAAATCGGTTGTTGTTGTTTTTTTTTCGTAAATTGCAGGCGATTTTGCTATATAAAATATTACCACGCCCATTTTTTAACACATTGATGAATAAGATAATTATATATGTAGCGTAGCTGAACTTTCATAAGTGGTACATAAATTGTTGTTCATTGTGGGCGTGGCTGCCCATTTTTTATGATAAGATTATACACGTATCATATTCTGATTTTGCTAAATGTGCTTAAAATGTGTGGCTGTGTTATATTTTGTTACTTGTGGGCGTAGCTGTAGATTATTTACATGATCTAAGAATGTAAATATATAATTATAACACATTTCAGCTTAACATTACATTACTTTAGAAGCATAAGCTTTTTAATAATACGGACAGATGGACAGACGCTTGTAACTAAATCGCTTTATATTAAGAATATATACACTTTAAAAGATCGCTAGGTTACAAACGATATAAATTATTTAGTGTATCCTTATTACTAAGGCGTTGGAGAGTATAAAAAAGGTGTTATAATTCACCACACCAACCAACTGACTCATACAATCATGCTCCACTCATTCAATTTAAGCTTGAAATGTTATATTACACAAGATTTAGAGGAACTACACGAAGAATAAGAAGAAGAAGAAGAACATCACTTAACTTATAGGAAGAGGAAGACCTATAGTCATGCCCAATTTGATTGTTTGCCTTCGCTATTGCTGAGCCTTGTGTTTTTTATTATTATTTTTTTATTAACAATAATTGTGGTTATGCTTAACAAATATGAAGAGCACACGGCTTCTCCCATTAGCTTTTAACTATACATAAACCGTTTCTTTTTATATCCAAACAATGCCGCTCTCTCCGGTTACTCGCTATGTCTTTACCTACATAACACTTAATGGTGTGACTTTTTTAGTGCCCTCAGGATCAATTCTCTTTGGAGCAGAAAAAAAACATAACAAAACAAAACAAAACAACTTTTTTTTTTCTTACTAATAAACTTAAAGGCACTGTGTTTGTATGTGTGTTGTTGTTTAAATTCAATGTTCGAAGCATTGATAAGATTATGCTTAGGAAACAGAAACATGTTTAAGCTTGATTATTATTTTATAACTGTGAGCAGGCACCACTATAATCTTTTACTTAGTATTTGCCTTGTTGGTTATTGTTGTTATTGTTTTTGTTATTATTATTATACAATTGCAAGCATTTATGCAAGAGGGTTTTTATTTTTTGTTAGTTGTTTACTAATGGCATGGTTATGGTTAGTTAATGTTTGTATTTCCAATTGTTGTTCTATCTCTCCGTTTCGCTTTATGCTGTATGCTGTACACTGCTGTAATTTGACACTTAAGTGGTCAATTATTGGTTTATAATCTCCACATAATACATAATAGTGTTTGTATTATTTAGTGGCTGGTTTGCAATTTTATTCATGCTACTCACATATATCATACATTCGTTAGTTACTTAGTATGGTTAGTTAGTTAGTTAGTTAGTTAGTGAGAGTTGCTGGTGTATAATATATATCTCATTATCCCTCCATCTCTCTCTCTATCTCTCTCCTTTTCTCTTGTGGATTTTACCATCAAATGAATTGTAGCATTTCAATAGTGAGCAACACATGATTAAGTGCTCAATCAAATAAATTGCCAACTTGTACACAGAAAAAAAAAGAACAGATTGCTGTGAGCTGTATCTATCATAAGCCATAATTAGTGTAAATCACTGGTTATAATTCTCTTTCATAGGATAAGTGTGCGTTCAATGAATTTTATAATAATTTTTTATTGTATTTTCTTTTATATAAAATGTTAACGATTAACTGAACATGACATATGTGCTCATAATTATGGAAATGGTTCAAGTCAGTTTTTTGAACATTTCGAAAGTTCATAATATATAAAACGAAACTGTTATACTTAAAAATAACTGGTATACAAAAGTTAACTGTTATATTATATACATACAATATATATACATTTACAAAAACTATATGATCAAATAATTATAAGTAGCTTAACTGTTATACAAAATTTATTATATAACTAAATATAATCTGTAATATTGTATAAACCAACACAGGATGTATCATGGATAACAAAAATTTGGCGCTTTTATATTCATCATCATCATAATGATGTGCGGGTATATTGTTTCTGTTCAGACATTTGTCAGTACCAGAAGTGGGCGACCCACACCCCCAAGCATTTATATATTCTTGATTAGCATCAATAGAAAAGTTAATTTAGCTAATCTGTGCGTCCGTGAATAATATACTTTTTTTTAGGATCTCTCACAGTCTTAAAAATTGAGATATCGCACTAAAATTTGGTACACACAACCTTCTAGGATTTCAAAGGAGACGCCTAAACCTTGCACCCGAAGTTTTCAGCCCTTCACAGTCGAAAATTTTTAGATATTGAGCTAAAGTTTGATACACAAAATCTTTTGATTTAGCAATTTTATTAATCTCTGTTATAATCTTTTATATATACATGAATGTATGTGTTTTTTTCATTACCCACATCTACTATATTAACCAACAACTGCATTAAAACGAGAAATCATTAAATTCTAACCAGAAATATTACACCTTATAAAAATTATATTGCATGCTATAAAAGCTCAGAGCGTAACATACATAATCAGTTAAAAGATAATCATACAGAGATAAGAAATGTTTATATCCTAATAGTTGATGGATGGTAATCTGAATAAATTTATTACGAAATATGATTTTTTTTTCTCTTTCGATTGTTTGGCAAAAGTTTTATCGAAGATCAGTTAAAAACAAAACGCACGCGACCTTTAATAATAAAAATGAAACATTAAGATAAGAAGATAAACATAGAATAGAAGAGGTTGCAGAACAGATTGAAGAGTTGTAAAATGTTCAAACAAAGCGGATAAAACTTGTTGTGTGATAACATCGTATTACCCACATAACACATAACACACAACACACGAAACACAAAACAGAAAATAGAACAAAACACACGATGATCTCAAAAATAAAACAAAATTGCATCAATAAAACAGTAACAGCCACCCATATATGAACACACAGACACACACATACATACAGTAAATAAAAACTGTATTTTACAAATTGATGAAACCTCATGATTAAAATTATTGTATATAAAGCAACAACATAAACGTTGCGAAATAAAAATGCAATCACAATAACAGAAGAATAAAGTGTGACTGGGAGGTTATGACACTTAATACAAACATACACCCATACACACACATACACTTACCATAAATATTCATCCTATTACGATCTTAACAATGTTAAAGTCATCAAATTTCCTTCTCTTTTTTTTTTAGTGTTGGTTTGTGTTGTGTTAAGTACGGTGGGAATGATTATTAAAAAGAGCTTTAGAGGGTTGATTGTTTATATTTTGATTGTTGTTGTGATTTATCAAAAGAGCAACAACAGCATTTATCAGGCAAGTTAAAAAAAAACATATGAAACAACAGCCCTACACTTCAAACACAATCCAAAAAATATATAAATGTTGTTTGTTATATATGAGTGTGGCGTTTAGGCGATAGTTGTAAGAACCCTGTTAAGCCGACAAATCGTCAACGATTGATTAAAGTATGCGGCCTTAACGCCATACACCAGAGCAACCACAAAACAACCACCAATCTTTCTTTTTTTATACCTTCCACATAAAATATGGAGCTTATACTAACTTAATCATTTCATTTGCAACACCCAGAGACTCTATAAAGTATATGTATTCTTGATCAGCATCAAAAACTTAATCAAACTAGATATGTATGTCCGTACGTCCATGTGTCTGTCTGTCTGTTGTAAGCACCCACACAGTAGTAAATTTTAAGATATTGTAGTGTAATATTAAACATATCTTGAACACCATTTAAATTGGGTAAAATCAGTCAAGATCCAAGCCCACAATCGCCAAAAATTGCCACAAAAATTGAGCTATGAATTTAGAACTTGATTTACATAATTATCCCATCCATCAAAGTGTTAAAAATGGTCATAGTTTAACAACAGACACGCCCACAATCGATAAAAATATATTTATCTGCCACAAAAATTGAGGCATGAAGTTC
Source organism: Ornithomya fringillina (assembly GCA_963978525.1). Classification (NCBI taxonomy): domain Eukaryota; kingdom Metazoa; phylum Arthropoda; class Insecta; order Diptera; family Hippoboscidae; genus Ornithomya; species Ornithomya fringillina. The sequence goes on from OZ021693.1 coordinate 21,966,131, forward strand.
ATAATGTGGTACACGCCCCTTTTTAATAATCATCTATGTACCAAAAATGCGTGTGGTTGAATAACAGACACGCTCACAATTTACCAAAAAAACCATACTCAGCGTTTAAGATGATACGTAATACATCAATGTACCTGCCATGCCCACTTTTTTTATATACATATGGAAGGTATTTAAGATTTGGTGTAACTTGAATTTAGTTTTTTTTTTTTTGTTTTTATATCACAAAGTAAATAATAATCAGATAAGTTATGAAGTAACCGTAGAAAGAGAGAATGCTTACGAGAATGATAACAATCATAATAATCCTTTAATTTGTGTCAAGAAAATCCTGGTAGCGTGTTAAATTTATGTAAATCGTACATTCTTCCCTTCCATCCATTCACATTTATCACCTCACTACCTAGCATATGGATGTTTAGTGTGTGTGAATTGTATTATTTTGAGGTGAGGGTGGTTGATTGGCTGTTTTGCTTCCAGCAAAACGCTTACATTCTGTATAATAGTGTTTTTGTGCTTATCCTCAAACAAAAAAAAGTAGGCGTAAAATTTGTTATTTACCCAAGAAATCCTTGACACACTTTCAGTTTCACTCGTAACGTACTCGCCTTATGCTGATAGTGATGTAAGATTACAGCTTTTATGGGGTTCCGTGTATTGTGTTGTAGTCTCAAAGGACATTTGGACAAAATGCATAACGTATGTGTCGGATTTTTTGATTATATAGTTTTTTTTTTTCTTTTCTACTCTGTACTTTGGTTATATGTGAGAGGATGCAAAAGCTTTTAAGAAAATGTTTATAAATGTCTCTTTAATTATTTGTATAACAGTTGGTATTACAAAGTTTTATAAGTAATTACAACTATTTGTATAACAGTTGCCATAAAATAATTTTGTAAATTGTTTAGCACTTAATGCATATATGTGTATAACAGATATTGTCTGGTAATCATGCTCCCCGATGAAAGCACAGTAGGAGCACAGGGCATAAATTAGGGGATAAAACGAGAACAATAAATAAAAAGACTAAATTTGGTTTAATCCAATTACCTTTTACCATTTTCTCCACAGTGGGCGTGGCATGTTAGTGTCAATTATCCAATTGCGTCCATTTTTGGCATTTCAATGGAAGGGCTAAATATTTTAATATTGATATTGTAGTTAAATTTTTAAATTTTTGTTTACTAAATCACAACAATAACAATAAAAATTAATTAAAACCCCTAAAGTCCTTCGCCATTGTTATTTCTCTTCCGTGTAAAGGCAAATTCCTTCAATCAAGCTTAGTAGCTACTCTATAAAGTTCAGGGACCTACAATAACAAAAAATATATATATACATATATATATAAAAAATGGCGTTTGTTTAAATGACATTAAAAATAAAAATAAAAATGAAAAAAAATTTAAAAAAAAAAAACAAGTACCTGCGTCTATACATGAATGCATGTGTATGTTATGGGTGCACAAATAAATACTCCATCAACTAAATTGTGTTGAATGTGTGATGTCGCGTAATGACTTTTGTAATTATATTATAGCTAAACATGTCGTTGCCACCACTGCCACCACAATATATATTTATTTATTAAAAGTGTGAGAAAGAGAAGGCGTTTTTAGTTTTATTATTACATATTATTATTATTATTGTTGTTGTCGGTGTAATAAAATAAAAAAAACTAACTAACTAAACATACAGGTGCTACCTTACGCTTACCTTTCTCACTCCTCTCTCTCTCTCTCTCTCTCACATACTCTGTTTGAGTTCTTTGCGGTGTAGCATGCAACACACCTTAGCTTGCGGCATTGTTTGGCACTCTACGCTAATGTGTATTTAAAAGTAAAGCTTGCTTGCTTTCTAGTATAAACGGTTTATTATTGTTAGTATTGTTGTTGTTGTTATTATTGTATGTAAAGCAAATAATATAAAAATGATTTTTCTCATCATTAAGGACGGGGTCCGGGTGGACTCATTTGGTGTATTAATCAAATTAAAAAAGATTTTTCTTTATGTAAAATCTTAATGGTTTTTTTATTGTTATTATTATTATTGTAGTTGCTGTAGCATACATATAATACATTAAATGTTTGCTCAAACCCTCTTTACTTTTAACTACTTCACACAATTGCTCCATTTGTACTTAAGCAACATTATGTATTAAAGAAAACACCTCTTAATACAAACATGCATACACTCAGAAGCTGTTAAATGTATATATGTATATATGTGTACAAACATTTCTTCATTAATTTTTACCCCAAAGATGTAAATCTGATCATAAATGAATTTATTCCGCTACAGTTTTGAACATTTTTTGCTGTTTTATTTCTTCTTTTTCTTCTTCTCTTTATATATTCGTTTATAATAAAACGGAGAGTATACAAAGTTTCTTATACTGTTTACAACATCCAAAAAGAGGCATCGGAGACTATTAGTATCACAATTTCAATCGTCCGTCTGTATGTCCGAGATTCTATTTATTGTTGGCAATGTCCTGGCCCTAAATTTTAAGATATAGAATAATGTTCTACATACTCTTTCAATTTCTGAAGGTGGATTACAATTAAAATTAAGCGAAATCGGTTGGAAGACACTCCCACAATTCATAAAAATATCTCACGATCATCAAAATAAGAATGCAAAGTTTAAATATAGTCGACATGTCAATATTTACTTTATGCATCGACGTATAAAAATGGGCTGGGAAAATTACGGCCACGCCCACAATTTACAAAATCTGTATTCAGCGTAAAACTCAACTTTCAAACTGGTACGTAATACATAGATTATTAGATGACCCATCCCGGGTATATGCCACGCCTACTTTTTATAAATAGATAGATATGAAGGGTATTCTGGCCTAAGCCAGAATTAAATATTTTTACTTCTACGTTGTTTTTTTTTTTATTCCTATGTAATATATCATCTTTACACTGCTTAAGGCTGTTAATGTGTTTTCCACTCAGAGTGGATTTTATTAAGTGAATGAGAGTAGAGAGCAGTTCAAAAAAAAACAACCATGATTTCTTGGGTTTCGGTTCAGACCATCTTCCGCAAAGCAAAAGTATTAAGATGTCAACATACAGCCAATTGTTACAATAAAGACAATAATAATAATAACAACAACAACAATAGTAATAATAACTAAATATTAAACAGAAGAAAAAAAAAATGCAACCAACTAATTACTAGAAACCCTGAAAAGCTTCTGTGCGGTTCCGTTTAAAGGTAATCAACAAATGTGATGGGAAGAAAACAAAAACAAAAATAAAAATAAAAACACTTTAATCTTTATAAAGCGGAAATGCCTTAAGGCTGAATACCTTGCTGGCGCGCTACTTTTTAATGGCTCCAGAATTGTTTGTTTCCCTCTTGGTTTTTTTTTTTGTATTTATACTAATATCTTCACACATCTTTTGCTGTAATGATGATTATATAGCAGCACCACCAATAACAACAAAAAATTATAATTAACGTCTTTTCGTTTAAGGATGATGTTAATCTACCCCAGAGTGGAAAAAACGAAAAACGAAAAAAAAAAAAAACAAAACAAAAATACATCACTTAAGTTTTTTATTTATTGAATTTATAGTGATATTATATTTAGATTGTATATATACCAAAATTTTTTTTTTTTTTTTAATTAATAGTTGGGTAGCTTTTTATCATTTTTTTAAAATGATAAATTTGATGCTATTAGTGTTTAAACTTGGTACTGGAGGTGAGAGTTCTTTTAAAGTACTAACACACGGATATTTGTGTGTGTTTGTATTGGTGACAGAAGGACTTGCTTAATTTTTATAAACAAATTAGCAATTTATCAATTTATTGAGGTTTTTAAACTCATCCACCTCAGCGATGACAGTACGGTACTAAGTTTGTTATTACGTGTACTACACCCTAAAGGACCCTACAAAGTATCTTACTCGGCATAAACATCTACACTTGTCCGTTTTATAATATGATTCAATATCATTTGAATGAATTTATAAAAACATGTCTGTCGATCCATCCATCTATGCCCTATTTAAACAACAAATTAAATGATGTTAGAATTTAAAATATTTTTTCAACTGTTTATTTTTTAAGCAATTTTACTCAAATTTCAATATTTTTTATATATTATTAAAGTGTTTTTAAAAAGCGGAAACGATGGATAATTAAGGTTTGTGCTAAAACAATAGCGTTTTTATATAACATCCTCACCATACCCGGTAACGAGTTTAGGCGAATCATTCTATAATGAGTTCATTAATCTCTTAATGGTGTACCTGGTTAACCCGGCCCCTTGTGCTCCGAACTATAGGTATATGGGACTATATTCGGCCACAAGTTGATTTAAGACTTTAAAGAAACGAACATAAACAAAGCGGGCGGGACCTTATAAAAACATACATAACATGTAAAACGAGTAAAAACTAATTTTGATTTAAATCAAATCTTAAAAACCTTACAGATGTGGCAGGTCCATAATCCTATTCTCTAATAGTGTAGGTATAACGTATTATCTTGCATTTGGTGCTGAATTTTAATCTCAGTACAATTTTTTGTAAATTATGTAAATTTTTGGCGATTGTGTGGGTGATTGTTATCCAATCGCGCCCCTTTTTGGCACTTTCACGTATGGACTTATTATAAATATATGTACTAAAATTCAATTTTATAGCTCAATTTTGGTGGCATATAAATAGGTAGATTTTTGTTGATTATGGGCGTGGCTTATTATGACTGATTTTATCCAATTTAATTAATGGTCTGGGTGTAGAAATGAGATGTCTGTACATAATTTCAACTTAATATTTTAAAATTTATAATCGTGAGAGTGCTTAAAGTAGACAGACATGCGGACAGTTTTAGATGCTGATCAAGAATACTTTGTAGAATCTCTGACGCCTCCTTCTAGTTATAGTAAATGGACTAACAAACTAAGTGTACTTTCCATCTTATTTGAATGGTATAAAAATAGTTGCTCACATACAAACTCTCCTATATTCGCATGCAACGTTGCATCAAAGCAATTAATGAAGAAATTTTGAAATTTTCTGATATTTACATTTTTACTTATGTACCTACTTACAGTGCTTTAATAGAATGTAAATAATGTAAATGTGGTCTCTGGTTTTTGTTGTTGTTGTATAATTCTATATTTTTAATAGAAATTTATCACCTCATCTACTCTCATTGACACCTTAACTCAAATAAATGGAAAATTGTTCAATTTTCTCTTTTATCATTTATTTTTATATTCTTATTTATTCCCCCTCCCCTCTCACCACTTCTTCTTCATCATCTACTTGGTACAAAATTGTAATATAACACCATTTATTATCGACATACCAGTTTTTTTTACGTTTTTATACAAATTTCTTGGGCAATAAAATGTCAATTCTTTGAACGTTTTCTTTAGTAGCAGCAGCAAAATTTACGTGTCTTAATAAAGTATAAACGTAATAAGGGGTAAGAGGGAGGGAGAGAGAGAAAGCTAAAGAATATGAACAAAAAAAAAAAAAAAACTTATGACAAGACAATGATTTTTATGTGAATTTCATTGAGCCGCAAAATATCAGTTATATGCACGTCGAATTGCCAAAGTAATCACTTTTTTATTATAAGCGCCTTCATTTTATTGCGTTTTTTTCCTCCTTGCGAAAAAGAAAATGGTGGAAGATGCTTTAGTTCTTGCTTTCTTCTACAATCTCTTGTTATGTTTTGTTGTTGTTATTGTTGTTGTTGTTGTTTTTGTATTGCTTGCGTACTTGGCAGGGTATAATATCTTATTTCGTTTTTGTACTCCCCTAGCTCATAAATCTGGCAGTTACCGTTATATACTCTCTGATTTTATACTGTATACAATTTTATATATGCCTTAGCGTACATGTGCTCTCGGATAGGTTTGTGTTTCAAGGGAAACTTTTATGCCCCACACATAAAATAGACTGGATACACTGAATTTTTTATTCCGTTTGCGTTCGAAATCAACATTAATTGCGATCTGAATCGTTTCGTGTGTCCGTCTTTTGTTTGTACTCATTTAGACATAATTTTGGAATATTAATTTGAAATTTTGTACCGAAATTTTAAATCAGTTAAATGCCACGCCCCTAATTAACAAAAATGTATCCATCAGCCACAAAAATTTATGTATGAAGTGGACATTTGATACAAATTTATATAAATAGTGAATCGATCGATATGCCAAAAATGGGCGTGGTCGCATAACATATACACCCTTAAAAAAACATACTTTGGCTTAGAGTAGAACTAGATACATAATGCTCACACCACTCGTATGCGTATCTGCCACGCCCACATTTTGTATATAGTTATCGAGGATATTTAAAAATTTTCTCAAGTAAAATTTTGTTTTTTATACCCTCCATATAAAATGAGAAGTATACTGAGTTCGTCAGTTCATTTGCAACGCCCACAAGGAGGTGTCCATTTACATTCTTGTAATTCTTTTTATTTGATTGAATTTTACCATAACTGGATTCTTGGTATATAAAATAAAACATCATAAGTTAGGGGACAGGTGGATTGTGTTATTACAGTTCTTTTGGCGGTACTTGTAGCCTTAAGCAACTGATTCAGAAACATTGTTTTTGTACAAAAACTGAAAAAAAAATAATAAAATGCAAAACTCGCTAAATTTTTCTTAAAATTTATTTCCCATCAAAAAAAAAAATCAAGTTTGTAATACATATAAAATATTCACACAAGTCTTGTAAAGTGGTTGCAATAAATGCTTTTTTTACTTGATAGGCTTGAAGACTCTTTAATTACCCTCCGTGGCAATGTCCACAATGCTCTCTACAAAGTACGGCCCTTCATTGACATAAGTACGTAAATTGCCATTAGTAACCACATCGAAAGAGTTACAATCGGCCAACAATTGCACTACACAATATTTAGCATATTTAGCCTCTTTGTCAAATTCCATTTTACGATCCAATAGAAATTCCAATAAGCCGGCAGTATTTTTCAATGCTTGAATGCCCCAATCATGTAAACACAAAGCACGTATTACATGCAAGCAGGCGATTTTCAAATCGGGAAAGGGATTGGAACAGTAGTCGAAGAGAAATTGTAAATTAAAGGTGTTGCCACTCACATGATTAAACCATTGTTGCAAAATTGAACTGAAAAGAACAACATTTTGAAAATAATATGTAACGGTTAAGCCTTAAAGGATCATTCAAATCTATAGAGTGATTTGTTTGTTAGTTTCTTTTTTTAGTGTCCTTCAAAGTCTTTGAAGTACTATAATGTAGTTAATGTTTTTATATATTTAGAAAAACCATCCTTTACCTGATTTCTGAAGCACCTTCCTTTGTAAAAATCATAGCTAAGCTATCTAAAGCTCTTTTCTTTAGTTCGGTTGATAGATTTTTCAAAAGTATTTGAAATTCTTCCAAAAACTGTTTCAACGGTTTATTATAATGCGAGTCCATCATGGTAATACCATGTTTAGTTGAAGTTAAATTTACTGTAAAGAAAATCTCGTTTGTGAAAATATTCTTCCTTTTTTTCACACAAAATCTCACCCATTGTATCGAAGGCCGTTGGTAAAATGTTGACGTCTCTGTTTTGGAAGCATTCAAATAGACATTGTACGATTTGTGGATACTCAACGATGGTTATTTCTGGATGAACGCTGGCAATCTTTCCAAAGAATTTCATTATACCCGGCACCAGCAAACGATCCATGGGATTATCTTCAATATTTTCCACTCGTTTACTGATTACATCGAATACGTGACGCTTCTCCAAATACAACAAACCATGATTCTGTTCAGCCAGAGAAACCATAATTTCCAAAACATTTACTTGCAGCAATATATCATCATTATCCAATTGACTTAAAGCATGATCCAAAATGAATTCGACTTTTTGTAAAGTGTTGGAGGAGTATTTGGCCAAGCCTACGGCCAATTCATACACGCGACACTTGATAATTTCATTCTGACGCAAAGCCTCCATTAGAGCATCCCTTACCCAGGTCTCTAGTAAGCGTGTTTCCAATACTAGCAATAAAATATTTACTGCTGGATTTCCCACCTGAATCTCTGGCTCTTGCAAGGCTTTTAAAATATGCAACATCAATTCATCGGACAGTACCACATTACTGTTTACCGTCTGTTCATCTTGCATTTCACTTTTCAGCTCTTTAAGTATAGTATTCAAAGCTAACGATCTGATATGAGGTTTCTTGTGCCTTAGGGATCTTTGCAGCAAACGCGGCAAATCGCTTTGTTTCAAACTCAAATTCGCCATACAAATGCTCAGTATATCGCTAACCAAATCCAATGGTCTTTCACCATTAGCGATGGGTTCTTGGGCATCCTCTTCCAAGCAATCGTATAACTCACTAGAGCTTAACAAACGATTGGTGACTTTGGTCTCCAAGTTAGACGACTCATTTAGGCGACGCCTTATTTCTGATAATGTATTTAAACGATTTTCTTTGATTTTCAAATTTTCCAATTTCTCCACACACCATTGTTCAGACATTTTTTATCAATAAAAATTAAAATTATTGCGTTCAAGTATGTAAAAATAAATTAACCGGCAAAGAGTATTTGTTTTTGCAAAAATTTTCTCTTGTTCTTCTTTTAGTTTAGCTATGAAAACAACAAATCATTGTATGTGTTGAATTCCAGCAAAATGGTTACCCAGTGTGGCCATGTAAAAGTATTATCATTTTATGAGATACAGTGTTGCCAATTGTAATAAATACAACTAGAATATCGGGAAAATATTCAATTTTTGATTTTCATTCTTCATTTTAACCAGAGGCATCTAAATATATTTAATAAAATTAATGATTAATTCAAACTTAAGTAATGAATTGTTTTTGTCGCGCTTGACTCGTGCTTACATGTACTATTAATATGTAGTTATTGTGATACCACACTATTGTGAATAATTATAAATGGCGTCATATTCACCACCATTAAAAGAAAAAGAAAACTTTGCGTCTTGTGCACATTTACTGCACATTTTGTACGTTTATTGAAATTAAATAAAGAAAAATGTCACAAAGATTTGCACCTGGTCAACCAGGACAATCTCCAGTGCCCGGACAACCACGATATCAACCACCACCACCTCCACAAACAGCGGGTATGCGTCCCTATGCAGCTGGACAAGGCTTTCCTGTAAGAATGGCTTGATTGTGTTTTTTGAATTCCAATAACAATTGATTGATTTATTTATTTTCTTTAAGCAACGTGGATTTCCTTTACATCCCAACAATCCACAACCTGTAGCAGGAGCAGCCCCTTCTCCAGGTGGACCAATACATCAACGTGCCGCACAACCGGGATTTCAAAGTGGATTACGTGGCAGTGGTTCTGGCGGTGGTGGTAAACGTTCTGGGGAATCACGCAGTATTAGTAATCCCCAAAATAAAGGCGATTTTGTGAATGCCAAAAAGAAAAAAAAACTGGCTGATAAAATATTGCCGCAAAAAGTGCGTGATTTGGTGCCTGAATCTCAGGCCTACATGGATTTGTTGACATTCGAAAGAAAATTGGACGCAACTATAATGCGCAAACGTTTGGATATACAAGAAGCTTTAAAACGGCCAATGAAACAAAAGCGTAAATTGCGCATATTTATTTCAAATACATTCTATCCCAGCAAAGAGCCAACCAGTGAGGGCGAAGAGGGTTCTGTAGCCTCGTGGGAGCTGAGAGTGGAAGGTCGTTTATTGGAGGATGGTAAAGGTGATCCCAATATAAAGATAAAAAGGAAATTTTCTTCCTTTTTCAAATCATTGGTAATTGAATTGGACAAAGAATTGTATGGTCCTGACAATCATTTGGTGGAATGGCATAGAACTCATACCACCCAGGAGACAGATGGCTTCCAAGTTAAACGGCCAGGAGATCGTAATGTACGTTGTACCATATTATTACTGTTGGATTATCAACCTTTACAATTTAAATTGGATCCACGGTTGGCCCGTTTACTGGGTGTTCATACACAAACACGTCCTGTCATCATTTCGGCTCTGTGGCAGTATATAAAAACGCATAAATTGCAAGATTCCCATGAAAGAGAGTACATTAATTGTGACAAATACTTGGAACAGATATTTGGTTGTCAGCGTATGAAATTTGCTGAAATACCGCAACGTCTTAATCCGTTACTGCATCCACCAGATCCCATTGTAATCAATCATTTTATAGAGAGTGGAGCGGAAAATAAACAAACCGCCTGTTATGATATTGATGTTGAGGTGGATGACACTTTAAAGAATCAAATGAACAATTTCATGCACAGTACGGCCAGTCAGCAGGAGATACAGAGTCTAGATGCTAAGATACATGAAACAGTGGATACAATCAATCAAATGAAAACCAATCGAGAGTTTTTCCTTAGTTTTGCCAAAGATCCTCAAACATTCATACAGCGTTGGATAGTAAGTCAGACAAGAGACTTGAAGGTGACATTTTTATATCACTTACAAATTATAATATAATCTTTATAAATTTATTACATTTTAAGGCTATGACTGATGTTGTTGGTAATCCTGAAGAGGAACGTCGTGCAGAATTTTATTATCAACCTTGGACACATGAGGCTGTATCACGTTATTTCTTTACAAAAGTTAATCAGAAACGTGCCGAACTCGAACAAGCCTTAGGCATACGTAATGCTTAAAAATAATCTCTTCAATCAAGTATTTCATTTAGATTTTACTTCTGAACACATTATGCACCTTCATTATGATTAAGTAATAAGAATTGCTCTCATTTATTAAGAAGAAATATATAAAAGTTTAAAGATTATTTGAATAAAGTTGATTAACAAGAACTTTTCAACAATTTTCATTAATTTTCATTTAAACAATTTCACATACTGCTTAAAATTGTATGATATGTAAAAATACCATTTTTAAGTGATTGTTTCGAAGAAGAAGAACAGTAATAAAGTTTTTCATTATGTAGCAAAACATTTTTAAATTATTAGCAATAATATTAAATTAAAGGTTTTCTAAATTGTTTAATAAATAACCATTTTTTTTATTGAAAAAGATAAATACTTTCATGTGATCTTAATTCTCTGTTATTGCTGGCTGCATAAAAGAAGAAGCAACTCACCTCGGTAAACAGTTGTTATTCTATATAAGAAAACTTTCTATTTAGATTTAATAAAAAATACCGGATAATTTTAGTGAAAAGAATATTAAAAGATAGGGAAAATGTCATTTCCCTCAATTACTACCATACTGGGTGTGGCTTTTCTAGGATATAGCGCCCACTCTATGTGGATGATGGCACAATTATTTTCTACGCTTAAATGTACTGACGTGCCCTGTTACTATACGTTCCTAACTAATAAACCACGTATGCAAATGGCTTTGTTCACGTCCACTGTCTTAAAACCTTTAGCCACAGAAGTGGAACGTGTTGATATTATAAAAGATTTTAATTATTGGCATGATTTTCATAAAGAATATTTAATAACTATACCAAGTCGTACCAAACGAAATGGTACCTTATATATGCATATGGTATTGGCCGAAGAAGGTCAACCAATGGAATGGAGAACTTTAAAACGTAGCAGTGGTAACACACTAGTACATACCGTCCCTATAACACAATGGATAGAACCCATAGCGGAAACATTTAAATTATTAAGTGAAGGAAATGTATGTGTTGGGGATATATTTAAATGTGTATACATATTAATATTTCATTTTTTTAAAAGAAATTTGATAGAGAAGATAAGTCTGTACCGTCCATAAGGAAACCTCAAACACATATAATGTCTGAGGTGCATGTAACCATGTTAACTGATGACATATCATTGTCGGAGCGTGATTTACCACCAGAACTAAGTAACATGGTTCAAGTGAATCAAAAAAAACAAATTATGCCCATTTTGAAAACGGATTTTTTTAAAACACGTCGCAAAGACTTGACTTTGGTTAATAAAGGGATGGAAACGTTTAGCATAAATTTTTATTACCGGCCCATTGGTATAGGTAAGCTACGCCTTATGCTGTTGGTGGAGCATGCTATGATAACTATGGAAGCAGCTGGTCTACCCAAACAAGAAGTGGATGAATTGAAATCTCTCTTCTCCGATACCAATTTATATTTACTGTTAATCACCATATTTGTGGCCAGTATTCATGTAAGTTGGTTAAAACTGAACCATAATGCATAAGAGTATATTAAGGATCCCTATAATTTCAGATGCTATTTGATTTTCTATCCTTCAAAAATGACATTGCCTTTTGGCGTAAAAAGAAGACCTATGAGGGCTTGTCCAGTCGCACCATTATGTGGCGAGCTTTCTCACAAATTGTTATATTTTTATATTTAATGGATGAGAAAACGTCATTATTGGTGCTGGTGCCGGCTGGTGTTGGCGTTCTCATCGAATTATGGAAATGTAAAAAAATTCTAAAAATTAGCTTCACATTGAGTGGAGCACTGAAACAAATTGACAATCATGAATTGTTAAACAAATCTCGGCGGGGCAAAGCCGAGCAAGAAACTGAAGAATTCGACAAGCAGGGTATGCGTTACCTCAGTTATATATTGTATCCTCTGTGTGCGGCCGGTGCTATTTATTCGTTACTCTATCAACCGCATCGCAGCTGGTACTCATGGACCATTAATTCGTTAGTAAATGGTGTCTACGCTTTTGGTTTCCTCTTCATGTTACCGCAACTGTTTGTTAACTATAAATTGAAATCGGTGGCGGCTCTACCGTGGCGTGCTTTTATGTATAAAGCATTCAATACATTTATCGACGATTTCTTTGCTTTCATTATTACCATGCCCACAGCACATCGGGTGGCTTGCCTACGTGATGATGTTGTGTTTCTTATATATTTGTATCAGCGTTGGTTATATCCGGTGGATAAAAATCGTATCGATTTGGGTGCACAAATTATGGATACTGTAGAACAAGAAGTGGAGACTGAGGGCACATTGGCAATTGCTAAGCCTGCAAAAGGGAAAAAAATTGACTAAAATGTATTGAAATGTGTTTTATTTTCAATATTTTTTTTATTTATTCCTCAAAATGCATTTAAATGTACCGCATTGATAACATTTTATAGATATGAACAATATACGGTATTATAGATAAATTTTTATATATAAATAAAAACTATTTAAAATAATATGGATTTTTTAATAATTCATTTCATATTAATAAAACGAAAACGTTACATTATGTTGTGTTGTGTAAAAATTATACAATTTTTACAATTAAAATTTATTTTCAAATACTTCTAAAGGAAACATATTTTAACAATATTATCGAAAATTTAATACAATTTCCGCCTACCTCAGTATGTCTGTTGAATTTATCAATATTTCTTCTTCTTCTTATATCACCATTAAGTTAAATTCTTGCAATTCACCTCAGTCTCATTTAGTATTCGTCGCGGTTGTGATTTGTAAGAACAGTGTTTGCATAAAAATGAAAAATAAATTTATTAAAATATTTGTTTTAATATGCTTTGCCATATAAAAATGTATACATTTACTTTACAATGAAAAAAGTTCGTGCAAAGTGAATATATGTAAGTAAAGTTAATATAAATTGTTATACACATGTTATACTCAGTTTGCAAAGATAAAGTAATACAATTGCAATAAATTAGTACAATAATATGTTGAAAAAAGGTATTTTTAAGAGAAACGCTTTTATAGTGAACAATTATAATGTTTAATACGCATAAAAGGAAATAAAATGTATGCCGGTTTTTCTATTTAATTAACTGAACTTTCTATGAAAACATTCGTCATATAAAGAAATTCTAAAGATTAAGAAGAAGCACAAAGATCCTCATAAGTAATATATTCCATACTGTTCCTTTCAGTTGGTTTATGTCTTTAAATAAGCATTCTTTATTTATTTCACCTCTGTTCATTGTTTATAAAGGAAAAGGTGAAAAAAAAACGATATCTTCATTTTTGTACTATTGGTTTTGTGCGCCATCTTGAGAAGAAATGAAACATTAAGTATTTTACAAAATTTTAATACGCCATCTTGAGAAAAAAAGAAACTTCGCGTATATTATAAAATTCCGTTCCGTTCCACTGTGTTGGTTCATGTCTTTAAGCAATCTTTATTTATTTCACCACAAAATGAAAACATTTCATCACAGTCTTGTTTAATCTTGTGTGCAGTTGCCATTTGTGAAAAAATGTGTTTTAGTGAAAATTATGAAAAAATGTTAATAAAATCTATTTTTAAATCAAATTAAAGTTATATTAATGTATAAGAAAGTATAAAATCATTTAATAAAGTGAAAATATATAAATTAAACGTAAAAATTGTGCAATTAGTGAAATAAAATTGCATTGCAATTATAAATGTGCCCCCAAAAAATTGTTCGTGAAAATGCTAGTGATGTAGGAAAGAATTGTGAAATAAAAATTTTTATTCAATAAGACGAATATTAACATTAGAAGTGCGATAAATGCAGATTCTGCAATATTTTAATCAATCAATATCCTAAATTCGACGTACATTCCCGGTGAGTTTTTATTTTCATTTTATTTTTACCATTTTTATATATATATTGTAATTAACAAGAAAATATTCTAAAATCCCCATACTTGTAGTGTATTGCTTAAGATTTTTTAGGGGAACCTCTTTTTTTAAGTGGCCTTTTTATTATTTGTTTCATTTTAAATTCTTTCAAATGGTTTTGTTTTTATTCTACATTTTGTGGCGAAGTTATAGAAATTTGTAAGAGAATGCTTTTCCTAATTATTGTTTAATCGACTCCATTTTTATTTTCACCATTTATTACCAAATTTATTGTTATTTTTTTAAAGTTTTACAAAGCTATACACATACTTGTATATTTACATATCTATATAATATAAGAAGAGTTACTTATAGATATAATTGGATAACTTAGAGTCTTTGAAAGCATAAACATATTAAATATAAGCATAAATTTAAATTTAAATAGCAGTTGGTTTCTTAAAACTAATTTATCAAATAATTATTTACATAAAAGTGTTAAATAAGAAAAACATTCAATAATTTAGGCCAGAGTTTTTTTTCGACTAGGTGATAAAATTTTCAACATTGTTACTACGGGAGCTTCAAATGACACCGATATCACAAACGCTAGTAAATACGAGGCCATAAACATGCCCAAATAATAGATGGCCTAGAAAATGAGAAAATGAAATGAGGAGATAATGAAGAATCAGTTATTTCAATATAGTCTCTTACCATTAAATCACTACCTAAATGTAGAGGAGCATCTGTAGTCATGGCCACTGAACGTATAATAAGTGGATGCACCAGATAAGCACAGTAGGTGACCCGTGAAAATGGATACATAAAAGGAGCGGACAATAGATTGTTTATGTAACCACCATAACCCGTTGAACAGGCAATTGTTATCCATGCTAAAGATAAAGCCCACGTTGAGTGGCTTAAGGAGCTGTATAAGGCTGCTGTAAACTGTGAATAGTCTGCACTATGCAAACCAAATACTAAAATTAATAAATTTAAACAGGCCAAGACCCAAGCTGTCACTACTGCTAAGCGTGGTAAACGGATTTTACAATTGGTACGAAATAGAATCCAGCCAACCGCCATGCCGATCAGGTATGGACCTGAACGGGTCCAGGGTTTATCATAGATTTTATCAAACAAAGCAAACGGATCATCAATGTTGGGACGATGGTTATGACTGAAGGCTATAGTGGCCGTAATAATCCAAGATAATACCAACAACACACAAGTCGTAACAGCAGATATTTTAAAATGACGCACAGCAATTATCAATATAATGGCACCGACAATATAGAATTGTGTATCATTGGCCAAATACCAGCTCCATGCCATGCACTAGAAAAAATAAAAATAAAATACAACACGTAAGAAAACTAACTTGAACTTAGGCCAAATTTGACAGGTATTGACTTAGAGAAGAACACGGAATGGATTAAACTACATTTACAACCCCTCACCCTATGAGGTCCCCTTAGAATGGAAGTCTTTATATGGCGAAAATTCGTAGTTCTTAATATGTTTTGACAAAATTTGATGGAGGATAGTTAATTAGTTTAATAATTGGCTGTACGAAATTTGGACCCGATCGTATTATTTTTAGAACCCCCTTCTATATTTCTGGAAATGTCTTATATGGCAATGTCTCAGTTAGTGTTTACCGGTACAACTAAATTAAATATTTAAGGAACTTTGCAACTGACAAATGATGGATTTTTGTCTATTGAAGGCGTGACTTCCAACTAATTTCGCCCAAACAGGAACAAAATTTCAGCTCATTATTTGAAAATTTAGGATTGTGAACATTTCAATAACTGACAAAAGCACGGACACCCATAGAATGGCTATGTATTGCACACGGAAAGACAATCTTAATATCCTACTGTCTATTGTAATGTGGAAGGAATAAAAATCTTATAAAGTACCATTTCATTTATGGGAAACAGAGTGTTGATGTAGAGTAAATTACGCCACCAATATTGAGAGCATGTTAAATGATCCGGTGTGCTCATTTCAAAGATGGATGTAGCCTCCCAATAACTGTGAGTTATTTGTACCAAACCCAAAACTAACATATAAGGTGCTGTTAACCTGTAAACAAACAACCAAAGAAATGGATAAATCAAAACAGTTTCTGTGAGAATTTATAAAATCGAAAAAACCAACCTCAAAAAACGGTATATAATCAAACCGAAAAAATGACCAGCACAACGTCCCACTTCATTATTCGAAGACAATTTATTCAATTTGCCTTTAGCATCGGTACGAAAATATAAATATGAGACCAAACAGCCACTTATGAAAAAGAACGTGTCCACGCTGAAGGGAGCATTGGAAATGATTTTATATAGGAAACCTGTTTGTACTTCTGTACGTAATTCCAAATTTTGCGAGTAGTTATATATAACCAAAGACGTATGGCCCATTATTACCCAACCCATGGAAATGGCTCTTAGGCCGTGTATTGATGCCAATGTATCGGCACCTACTTTACCATCACATATCGCCTTGACATTCGTAATAACCGAAAATGATAACAACAACTCCACATAAACGCTCAATTTTTTCGGTTCTTGTAGATCATTTTCTGAATATTCATCGGCCGCCTCATTATTGCTTTTCTCCAACGATTTATTATTCATTTGTGGCAAATTTAAAATGACATTTGTAGTTTTCTTTAAATTGTCCTCCTTATGTTCCGACACATTGGCTACCGAATCGCCATAATCGGAAGATGAAGCGTACCCTATACCCGAAGACGCTTCACTATTATTCATCATATCTTTATTTTTTAAATGTAAAGCGTTTTGTAAACGTCTTCTTAAGTAGATCTCGTATAGTGTACCGCTTAAAATCAGTAGAGAAACAATCGATGTTACAACTCTGTAATGAATTTTTACACTGTAATTATTGCCCTATGTATAACGATGTCTTTTACAACTTACACAACAATTATAAAAATCTTATCTTGATATAAGTTATAGTGCGGATTTGTAGGCGTTAGCACTTTAAGTATTTGAATACTCCTTGTTTCTAAATCATGTTGAGCGAATTTTGTTAAAAGTTCTACATCTTCTTTAGAGCACAATGACGGCAAACACAGTCCTTCGAAAATGTTCCGAGACTTGATAATTTAATAGGGAAAGAGGGAAAAGAAAATATTCAATGAAAGTTAATAAAAGATTTTTTTTTATCAATAATCGAGCCTGTTCAAAATATGAACCATTCGTTTTTTTAACCTAGGAAGCGTTTTTTCTTTTTAAACATCAGCACTTAGAAGGTGTCTCCCATAAGGCATATGGCATGGCGTCGTGCTGATCGTACCCCCCATATGTAGAAATTATTTCTCACCATCAAGAAACATTCTTAAAAACACTCCTCACCCCATACATAAGTTTGAACCCGAGACCGCTTCTTTACATCTTATTTATGGAATCATTTTTTCTCGATCAGTTCTACTTTTAATGCTACGAAAGAGTTGTTTGGAAAAATACTAATTTTGAAAATTGACACAGATCATCAATACAATTAAAAAGGTTCAATAATCATAAAAATCGACACAAGGTTCTTCAGATTCTATAAAAATCACCCTTAGCCAAGATAGGTATAGGATACATTTCTATCTGTGGATCATCATCTGTAGTGTGTCCATTTACAATCAATTTGTTACATTTTCCCCACCATCACATCCATATTTCTTATTCGAGGCGTTGTAATATGTCTTGGGCCTACATAATAATGGCACTTTAATACTCTATATAGAACACTTCAACTTACTGTATGAACGGGATATGTTTCATTTAATAGCATTTTCACCACAAAAAATCCAGGTACAAATGGAGGATTTTCATTATAAGTAAGTTGATAGCTTTTTGAAAATCCCGGCAGAATCCTTCTCTTCTTCATAAGATTTTGCCTTTTATTCATATTTTCATTATAAATTGATCTGCATTGCGACAATGAACCCACCATATAATTGTTACCATAATAGAAGCCTGAAGTATAATGACCGGAAGCATCATCCACTAAAACGATAGGAATGGAAATATTTTATTTACTCCAGTTAATATAAATAAAAATATGATAATACGTCCATCTAGATATAATAAATAAATAATAACGAAAATTGGAATGGCCCTATGGCCATTAAATACGATACTCGATGCTGTAGAATTCATACTTCCCAAGACATGAAGCAACCAAATGTCAATTTATTAAACCTATATTTCTTAAGTCTATGGTTTTTTAAAACTATTTTTTCTTAATTCTCTAGATTGATTAGGCATATATTTAAAAGCAAAGTACATTGGACTTTTTAAATATGTACGAAGGACTTGTTTTTTGTCACGAATTTCCTTAAAGAGTTTTAATTCTACATTATAGAGGTTTTCTTTTATAAACTATGGATATACGATCTTCTCTTCTTTAAACAAATTTAACTTTGTAACAAAATTGTGGCTAAGAAAAAGTTTTAGGCATCATTTCATATAAAACTACGCCCATTGGCAACGTATTTCAGCCCCTTATCTCGATTGCAATCTAAGTCATTACGGAAATGGTTAGTTCGATTTCCCTGCTAGTCAAGAGTATTCTTAAAAGTCTTTGAAAGCTCCTTCTAATAGATGCACATACAATGACAAACCGAGCAATAATAATCATGCACCTGCCACGCTTACTGCTTGTTTAAAGAAGAGTAGGGTATTTAAGATTTGGCCTAAGCCAAATTTAGTTTTGTTCACTTGTTATTACATCAGTTTGCATGCCCGAAAAGCATTATAAACATTAATACACATTATTCCTTATTTGCTGTAGTTGTCTGTTGTGCTTTCTGTTATGGATTCAGGTTATGGTTATAAAAATACTTTTGCTTTTCTTTATCTACCATATATGCCTGCCCCCACCAATCCACACTTGAGCTTGAGTAATAGGATATAACGTGATTTCGAATCCGCACTCAAACTTTAAATCAATGTTATACAAAAACAATTATGTATCGTAACGATAGAAAAATCAAATTGAAAAAACATTAGTATATAAACTGTATGTGATATTATGGCTTAACATCTCGTGCCGGTTATTGCTGTATAGTCATGAGTATGGTTGTGTTGTTGTACTGAATTATTCAAAATAAAAAAAAACCGGTATAGTCTGCTTAGCGCATGTTCAGTTCACTTATTTTCTAGTGCATTGGCTTACTTCTGGTTATTCTTTACGTTTTTATATTACACACCTTGTTTCATAATGTTTGTTTTTATTTTGCTCAAGGTCCGCTAGATTTAAGGTGAAGTACAAGGTTTTGTTGACTTATTGTAAAGCATATAATTTATGGGCGACTTTTTATTCTTAATAATTTAAAAGCAAGTAAAAAAACTAAATTTGTCTTGGGGCGAATTCTACACATCTATATACAAATAGTAGGCATGGCTGGCTCTAATAGTAATAAGATTAGATTTTCGCTTCTACAGTCGAGTTTAACACTGAGTGCGGTTTTTTGTATATGCAGGCGCATCTGTTATCCAACCAAGACTGTTTTTGGCACATTGATGAAAGGGGGGGTTATTATAAATATGTAAATAACTTGAAAGCTTTATTTTTGTGGTAGATAAAAATAACTTTTTTCGATTTTGGGCGTGGCTCTTAACCGATTTTGTCCAATTTAACTAGCGTTTTGGGTTTTTTGCGCAAGATTTTGGTCACAATTTTTAAGATACTTCGATGAAATGTGGTTCACAAAAGTATTTTGTTTCAAAGACGTGCACTATTAATAATGAATTAAACCTTTTTTAGAAAGCCCCCTCCCCCCGTTTATATTGTTCTAATTTGAAGTATATGCCAAAAGCTCATAATTCTTAAAATTTCTTTGCGAAACTTGTAGAAGAATTAAAAACTTAATAATGTGCCAAATTTGGACGCGATTGCATCGTTTTTAGAAACCTTTTTGACGAAGTGATTTTTATAAGAAAATTAGGTATTATCTATGCCCGATACAAATAAACTGATTTGATGTGTTTGTAAAATTGTCTAGTTTCGGGTTTCAATTTAGTAATTTTTACTCCATCCATAAATATACCAAATATACTCTATCTACTAAAAGACACACCCAGAATTTGCAATGAAGCTTATTTGGTGAAGAATTCCGTCATTTAAGTAAGGTTTGGATATATTTTAATGGAAGGAAGGAAGGAAAGACAGAATTTTACATAAGCCAAGCCTACAATTTATATATAAATGTGAAGGACTTGTTCCTAGCTAAATAGAGTTTTCTTACTTGTATATTACAGCAGTTTTGAAGTGGGATGGTGGGATAGTTAAACAACTACAAAAAAGGGAAAATACTACTTTCAATAGGGACCGCTCTTGACCCAAAAAAACACTTCTATTCCAAATTTTATCAAAAAATATCTAAAATTGCGACTCCAAGTCGGTATATGATTCGATTGATTCTTATTTTAATTTAAAGCCGATCAATATAAATGTATATCACCATTCCATAAAATATATAAAAATTTATTTACAAATGTATCACAAAAAATAAACTTAAATGAAAACTTCCGTTTTAAACCGTATTGAAATTCCTTCCTACTACATTACTAACGCTATTAACGTTTTTAAGGCGATTAACTTTAATGGGCAATATTTTGGAGATTAACCAACTGGGTAAATATTACAACAAACAAGCAATAAATTCAAATATAATTGTTTTAAACTTTACTTGATAAATTTTTTGGAGAAACTTTTAATTTTTTTTCAATTAATAATCTTAACTCATGTGTCCGAACTTTGTAATAATTCGTAAATTCATTCATTTGCCTGCATTTTGTAACGCGGTTTCACAAAAAATTACTCAATATACGTAACGCACGCGTACCTGCAATCCAGCCTAATGTCATGCATACAAATGATTCATTTTTTTGAATGATATGGAAAAAAATTCTTAGTTTTTTTGGGCATATATGGAAGGTTGATTAAATAAAAACTATAATTTAGAAATAATTAAGATTTTCAAAAAAAAAAAAAAAAAAAAAAACATTTTAGTAACAAAAACTACCATTATGTGTTAGTCTTAATGGTATAATAGAATGTGTGTAAAAAAGATTGTGAAAAAATAATTAAATAATAACCATGCAGTTAATGCATATTTTTACTGTTTTTTTTTTTAACTTTAAACACGACCTTAATGTTTTTTTATGATTTCGTCTAATGTTAGTCCTTGATGCCTATTTTTTTGGTGTTTTCCTCCCTTCTCTTTTCAAAATTATATGTTCTGTTTAAGGTTTTATCAAAATCTATATTGTGGATTATTGGTAACTTTCATTTAATCACCTTGATTAAAGCATAAAATTAAATTATTTTGAATTTATGAATTTATTTATTACCATATATGCCTCAATAGTTTTTCGAGTAAAAAAAATTGACTTTCCAAGATAAAGTTTTACATGTCAGTGCTTTTCTGTTTATGAATTTAAAAACTGTCCGCCAATGCTGAACATTTATCCCGTAACTACCAAATTTATAAAGGAATTGTTCAGTTGTAAGATTCTGGGGAACAATATTTTGTAGGGTGTCCTCTTGGAATTATAATGAAAGGAATGGCAAAAGGTGGAGAGTTGTCACAAGATTACCATTACAATGTGTCACTTAACAAAAGGGCAAAAGTGTCCGAACCCTCACATAGTTTATTAGCCATTCTATAGAAGCTATAAAGCTTTATGTCTAGAACTGATGTTTTAATTATATTTTAAGTCTTCAAAAAACTTTGCACCTCCAAATGTGAAATCGAACAACTTTAATTATTAAAAATTTTATGAGTATTTTGTACTTAAACAACTTTATTTTGGCGAGAGAACCAGAAGAGAACCCATCTTCTGATAGTGGAAGCTACACTTCACTGAAATTCTCAAATTTTTTGTAAATAAGAATTAAACTTTAATGAAGTGGTTGATAAGAATAGAACTGAATGGACCATGGAACGAAAACAATCTGAAAACATTCCCGACTTTAGGTAAAAGTGGGCTTTTTAATCGAATTCCATCTAAGTGGTTTATCCTTATAGAAATTTCTTCCTATCTACAAATCTTTTTATAAAAAAAGTTTGTGGGCGTGCCTACAAACTAAATCAATTTGCATACAAGAACTGACTTTTAGCAACATCACAATTTTGGGGATCGGTAAAAGTTTTACTATAGATAGACACATGGAGCGATTGATGGACAGACGGACATGAGGTGATATATTGTAAACATGTTTTATTTAATGCATTTACATTTCATTACAATCAAAATATAATCATGCACAAAATTATCATAATTTCTGCTGACAATTTTCCAGTTAAATTGTAATGATTATTATGTTAAGGTTAAAATGTTTATTAATTTTGGTCATTGCACTTGATCTCGTTAGAGAAGTATTTATGTACGTATTATTACTTGTACTTGCTATTGCATATTATTACATAAATGAATAAACAAATGAAAATTTGTATGAATTTTAATAGTTGTGACTAAACTAAAAGTTGTAAATCGAGACGATTACTTTTCTTAATTCAGGGCCACATGAAAGCGAATTTAAAGAAAAATTTAAAGAAAAAAAATAAAACAATAACATTGTAAAAAAAAGTGATTTCAAAGTTCAATCAACAGGTTCGGCAAGAGGTAGTGATCTTGGCATTTTTTCTTTTCAATTAATTCAAAATTGTGCAGCACTTTTTTTATTTCGCTTTATTATGGATTTTTTATATGAAATTAAAACTGGTTGAACGGCTAGAGCTGGCTAACTTGAACCAATGTTGTAGTTATTACATATTACGACAATGGTTGACACACTTTCCGCAGCCAAATAGCTCCAGTCACTGGGGCTTTAGCCTTTGCTTACATTTTGTTTTTGGGTTTTTATTTCAACTTTACTACCGCAGCGCCGCTTAGCCCAGCTACCAAGAGTGTAGCTGCCAACAGTTAGCTTTATGATCATGTGCGCTCTTGTGTCTATATAATTAATGCATAATATTGTTATAAATAATAAAAACTTGTTTTATGTTTATATTCCTTTTGTCCATTCGTCTGGCAGAAATGTAAAGAAATCGTAATACCACCACATATTATGAAATGGTCAAAAAGAAAAATAAATAAAAACAAACAATAACAGCCACCAATTCAAATTTGTAAAAATGGCTTTGACATCATGAACAATAGTAGGGTAGCGGCTGTAAGATCATTAAAGGGTTAATCTGTCAAAATTGAATCTTAACAAAATTTGGTTTAGGCCAAATTGTGAATACTCCCTTTACTCCCCCTTTTTGTGTGTCGCTAAGTTATTATTATACCTTCATTGTAAAGATAGAGTTTATACAAATGAAATAGATTGCATCGTAGGTTAAAACCAACATATGTCAGCAATAATAAGGAAAATAACTTTTTTGAAAGCTCTATGAAAAAAAAAAAAAATTACTTTGCCCTAATTTTGCATTTTTAAAAATAATCGCTCTTAACCAATTTTGGGAGCACATATCTTTGTCTATCACGTAATGTTTTCGCCCTGCATCTGGTTTTAAGTCGTTTTTTGAAGCAGTATAGTTAAAAACCATAAGAGGTAGGACATCTTCAATAGTTGCTACATATACATTATTTTTGGATAACAATTTGTTTTTTGGAACGGGATATCGATTTTCTACTTTAAACTTTTAAACAAGCAATGTATTCGTTAAACCAAACAAAAACACTCCTAGGATACAAATTTAACAGACACATGCTTGAAGCTTTCATCTAAAAACTGTGGCTATCTATTACAGTCCCGCTTCTCAACAAGAATATTGTGAACAACAACAAAAGGACCAACTAAGAATCAAAAAATAATAATTAACCCACATGTCGGAATTTTTGATATTTATTGATGAAATTGGCACCGCAATATCTTCAGGACAATAACTAAAGGAAAAGGAACTGATCGATACATTTTTAGGCACTCCCCCATTTAACGAGATAATTGAAAATAAGACTTTCCCTTTTTTTTAAATAAAATTTTGAATATGTGAAGAATATCCAATCGGGCCCCGTTTAGAATTCCTTTCCATAGGGTATGAAATGTTCCGATAGATCCTACTTCTGCACTTTATAAGGAAAAAGGATAATTTATTCAAAAAACGTAAATGGTTTTCCAGTTTTTGTTGCACTGTAGGCGTGCCGCTTATCCAAATATACCTGTTGCCTCTACCAACACTTCTGTTAAATTTAGAATCGATATATAAATCTTTTCGAGGTTCGGAATATTATAATCTAATCTGTAGTAAGGCTCGACCTACTAAAATTTTATTACATAGTTGCCTTAAACAATTTAATAGACACAATCTGTCGTTTTAACTTACTTTTCATTGCCCATATGCTACCATTTCGTAAGCCCAGCATATATTTTTGCATATCGTGGTAACAATCTGTAGAGATTTCTGGCCTCACTTGCACCCAACGCTGAGATAAATAATTTAAATCAAAAAAATTTAACAAATCACTTAAACGTATTGAATTTGTTAGATCAACAGATTCCAACATTTCTTCGTCCTCATCAGCACCATCTTCAACATCGTAATCATCAGTGATGGCTTCAAATGGACTTATGGGAAATGCGTGCAATTTCAATCTTGTTATTAAAGCGGTATCATTTTTAACATTATCATTAGTTAGCGTATTTAATTGTTGTTGTTGTTGGTGGTGGCTTAAATTTTTCGTTGTCATTACGTCACTGCCGCTATTGATCAATTGAGCGAAGGCAGCAGCAATGTTTAAAGTCAAAAAGCCAAAATATATCAAACGTAACATTGTGGCGTGGAAACAAATGAAATATTTTTGTATGTTTCCTGCCGTTATTTTGTTTTGATTTTCCTTCACTTAATTTGTTTTTTTATAATTTCTTTCTTTAGAAATATGTTCACTTTCTATTACAACATTAAACATTAAATAATTTTAATATTAGTGAATATTTTTTTGTTTTTGTTTCTCATTGATTACATGACTTTATTTTTTTTAATTTTTTGTTTCGATTTAAAAAAAAAAGGAAAAGCTTGTGGAATTGTTATATCCGTGTATGTGGTTGTTGATGTTTTAAAATACGAAAAAATAATAATTATTTTTTGTTTTTTTTTAAGGCAATTAAGGTTTTTGGCCCTTTTTACTTCAAGTTGAGTTTTACACTAAGTATTGTAGATTTTGTGGTGAAAAACATTTCCTCAACAAAAAATTCATTTAAATTTAAATAATCACACAATTGATTAAAGAGAAAAATAAAAATAAAAAAAAAGGAATTGTGATCACAAGGTTGTTTTAAGGGACTTTGGTTAGGGCTTAAATTTAGCTGTTATTAAGATTGTGATTGTAGCTGATGATGACCGACTTAACCGCACAACAAATGAAAGTGAACTAAACTGTTGTTTTCTTCTGGCGTTGGCTTAAAGTTCAAGCTTAAGTTGTCGTATTTCGGCTGCTTTGGATTGTACCAGCTTTACACTCACGTTTGTATTATATAGAGCTCTCCGACTAGCAACCCACTAAACACACGTACTATCAGCTTGTATTGCCATATTCATGTCAATTGAATGAAATCATACGCAGCAACACGTTAAGTGCGTGTATGCATTGGTCCGTTTCTTTAATGTTTTTTCATCATCATTATCATCAGCATGGGTACCTTTAACACACTTACATATACGTTGTCCATACAAATATTATAAAATCTAATTTTGAACGTATTTCGAGTGGAATTTTTTACTATTTTTCTTACATCTTAAGGTGTTCATACAGTTTGCTATACAATCCAATTATTTCATTTGTATTATTTTGTACCATTCAGTTTTTTTTTGTTAAATATTTATTAAATGATTTTTTGAATATTGTTTAATGAACTTTCGGGTAAACTGGTCTCACTTTGTTTTGGGGATTTTGGATAATTCGTATATTTATTTTTTTTTAAACAAAATTACTAAATTTTGAACTTTGAAAAATTCGAGTTTTAGGTTTGAAGGACATTGTCATTTTGAATTCATTTTTGAAGCTTATTTAATTGTTTTTTTTTTTTTTCAACAATAAATTATTAAGGCTGCAGCAGATAAGATGAACAGCTGCACCTCACTTTCATACGTTGTTGTGTAGAAAATCAGGTGAAATGTGTAAATTTTTATAAAGATAGTGACATAGTGAATGCAATACGAAATAAAGAAAAATTTACATTGTAGCCTGATCCCACACCATTTAACTCTTTAGATTTTACTAAAATTTGTTTAGTTGTGTCTGTAAAGTGGTCCAATCCGCTTCACTTTTTAATAAGGTTCCTCTTTGGTCTAAAACATGTCCTTGTATCAAATTACATTGAAAAAAGTCCAAAAAATCAACCTGTAGCTTGGCCACAAATTTACATGGACAGACAGACAGACGTGATTAAATTGATTCAGATTTTGATTTTGCATCAATCGCTTTAATTGAAGGTAGGTTTATCCTCTGCCTTTGTCACAAGTGGTGCACTCATACGTTTATAACCAAAATAATTTATCGTCTTTCACAATTTTTGTCAATTTTTTTAAGCTTTAATTTACCACATTGTATAAGAATTTTTTTATGTGATGTTTAAAAGGTTTCTTTACCATTCTTTTAAGTTTTGCTGAGTTTTTTTTTTTACATTTTTTTATTTACTTATCTGTGACATAATGTAAAAATAAACAAAACACTACGTGCGCAAAATGTTTAATTAGCAAAAGATGACAACTTTAAAATTGAACAAAAACAAAAAAATTGTAAATCTTTTGCAATTGTTTGATTATGGATTACGTTTAATGTGCAATGTAAGTGGGAATGCCAAAGAGATGATGATGAGTTACCCGCTAAGACGCTACTAAATATAAAATACTAAAGCAAGTGAAAAAGCTAGATCAAGCTTCAAAGCAGTTCGCATAGTCATAGTCATTGTCAGATAAAAGTGAATTCTTGTTAGAGGGGAGGTTATAAAAATAGTTTGAACCGGTTCATATTTAAAACATATAAAAGTTTGGGTTAAGCAACTGATAACTACCAGTTTTCTTAAAGAAATATTAAGAATTTTGACTATTGATCAGGTATTCATTCATTTTGGATTAAATTTAACACAGTCAAGTCTTAAGAATTTTGATATTTCTCTATAGGTTGTTATATGGAAAAGTTGGCTTAAAAATTGTCCCATCTGGTCCATTTAACATAGAGTTAATCCTTGGGTTCGAGGCCTATAGTCTGACTTAAACATAAATTTACATAGATAAACCACAGATAGGCGTACATGTTTATATCTATTCAGAAAATGGTTCGGAAATCGATCGGCATAATACAATAAAAGGTGTGTCTGTCTTACACAAAAAGTTTAGCGTACAAAGAGGGAGAGATAGAGAGAGAAGGGTTGCATAAGTCATCATGAAGTCTTTGGCTTAT
The DNA here is from genome assembly GCA_963978525.1 of Ornithomya fringillina. Lineage (NCBI taxonomy): Eukaryota > Metazoa > Arthropoda > Insecta > Diptera > Hippoboscidae > Ornithomya > Ornithomya fringillina. The sequence continues at coordinate 21,994,075 of OZ021693.1, forward strand.
TGCAAGAGAAAACGCTAAACGCTTCGGTCTTCCGCACATCTTTTCCAATTTTGTACACCGAGTCTTTGCAGGGTATCAATCACGTGGTCACTCTTGGGCGATGTCCATCCAGTACTCGCTTTTTCTTTCATACGACCAACGGGGCTTCGCAACCGTTGAATTTTTATGCAATGGACTACAGCAATATCGGCGTAAAGCTCACACAATTCATAAAACATTCTGAGCCTGAAGTCATCGCGGACATGTATAGGACCAAAGATCATGCGCAGAACTGTTCTCTCGAAGTTTGGGTTAGCGTACAAGGATGCTGAGCACTTTGTAGAGTGTAGGCTTTGTCGGTCGAAAGGGGCTTTTATGTTGCATAAATAGTAACGTTGTTGTTATTTTTGCAAATCATACGTGCTTCTTCTTCTTTCCAAACACTAGGTACGCCAATTGTTAACACTATTTTCTATTCAATTTGTCACTGTGTATGAAATCATAGAAGAGCGCTTATGGTTCTCATAAAAAAGCGTAAATTTCACTTAGTCACGTACCAAACTTAAATCATTATAATTATAAGATTTATGTGTATATGTGTATAAGCAGATTTGAATATGATTTCATTAAGAATTTTGACAATTTAAAAAAATACAAAAACCTTGAAAAAACTCATCAATTCTGGACATAAATTTTTTTTTCATATCAAACAAACAAAAACACTACACTATACATATATGAGACATACCACCACACTGTATATATATATATATACACACATATGGTTAACAAAATTTTATTAACCAGTTCATAAACAACAAGAGGAAAGAAAATAATAAAACAGACAATAAAGGTCATACGATATACGGTATGTTGGAGAGAAATTGCATAATAATACATAAACACAAACGTTGTACAATTGTTGTTGTTGTTGTTGTTGTTGTTGTTATATTAGTAGTCCAAGTAGTAGCACAGCCGTTAAAAATATCTCTTAAAATCAGCACCAACAACTACTTAACTGCTTCCCCCAAACAATGCACGTTTATGTTTTAACTTATCTACCTACATACGTTCATCTTTATATGCACATACATACATGTAAAACATTTAAAACCCAGACTCCACATTGCATTATGTAAAGAGAGCGAAACATTAAAATAATTCATTTCGTTTCTTCTTTCTTTACTTTCGCTTTACAATATTTGTTTGTTTACTTTTTGTTCTTTGGCGATTTTTCGTCGTTTATGCGCTAATTTCATTTTTAAACAAAAAAATGTTAAATGAAAAAATTCGAATTCAATATTAAAAACAATTCGGTTATATCCACCATTTAATACCCTCACTTTGTGTTTCTCAAATTTATCTACAATTAGTTCAGTTGTACCAACACGAGGCCTTGTCACTTTGTGAAATATTATTATATAGAAAAGGGTTCGAAAAATTGTCTGATAGGATCCATACAGCCAAGTATAAAGTTTATTAACTAAGTTTCTTAAAATTTTGCCAAAAAATATTTGAAATTGCGATTTTCTACCATGTAAAGGATTCGTTATAATAGAACCTTATGTGGGAAGGGGTTCTAGAAATGGTCCAATTCGGTCCATATTTAGTAGAATTCTTCTTTGGGCCAAAACATGACTTCGTATTAAATTTTATCAGAATATCTCAAAAAATGCGATCTGTAGTTTGTGTTTAAACTATATGGACAGACACACGGACATAGTTAATCGATTCAGACTTTAATTCTCAACGTTTCGGTGTAATTGAAGATGGGTGTGGCATTTGCCGTTTACAAGTTATAAGAGGGGGTGTATACTAAGTTTGTTATTCCATTTGCAACATCTAGAAGGAGGCATCGTAATCATATATCTCTCATGCCCTACAATAGTGGATGAAGGGCATTTAAAATTTGGCCTAAGCCCAATTTTGTTTTCTTACTAATTCTTCGTAACCTCTTTTTAAAGTAAATATGACATAAATTGTAGAACTAAGTGGTATAGGGTATTAATGAATTCGTATAGAAAACGGAAAAATAAATTTAAAATTTTTAAAATTCCCACATTTGCATTTACTTTTACACAATATGTGCCCATTTTTATCCCATTTGTAAACAAAACCTAACCACATATATACTTGGTTGAGGTGGTAATTGCTTCCCCTCAAAAAAAAAATTATGTTTTGCAAAATCGTGAATTAGGATTTGGTAAGAAATGGTGATAAATGTCTTTTGCTGGAATTTAATATAATTACTACCAAGCTGCAAAGATGATGAAAGTAGCTGTGTTCCATAAATTTATTAAATAACAATTTGGACAAATATATTTACCAATAAATCTACTCAGAGTTTCAAGCTGATTAAAAATATTTATAATTTGAATGTGAGATATGTGATGTTTCCGTCTGGATGTTACAAATGTTTTGATAAATTAAGTATATCATCAACTACATTTTTCATTTATTTAAATTTTTATTCTTCAATATATCCAATCCTGTCAGATTATTTTACTTTGGGTCATGATTCTAGATGTTGTTTTGAAATATTTGCATCATCTCTGCCGTTGCCTTTATCTACTATTGTATAACTCGATCAGTTTTAAGTTCATGGCCATTTTTATCTAAACGAAAATTAATTTCATTCTTCTTCTTCTTCCTCCATTTTTTACATTTATACTATTGAATTTATTCTCATGTCCAGCCAAGAGCCTTTCTTAAGCTTCTTTAAAACATCAGCGACAGATGGAGTTTTCAAATAAATGTAATTAATTCATCATTGTGAACAGAACCTCTATACAATTCATTAAATTTCATCATGCGTCATATTTGATCATGAAAAGTTGAAAGATCGGTTTTAAAGAAGACAAGTAAAAAGGCATTATGTGCATTTAGCTGAAGGAAAAACGGATAAATTTTTTATTCATTTATTTTTATATCCTTCACCTTGTATTTGTGCGTATTTACATAAATGGTAAACGCCAGATCCAACTTTAATTATACCAATTGGCTCAACATCACTCTATTCTGAATCGTTTCAACTATATACCTCTACATCTGTCTGTCCGTTTGATCATGTAAATTTTTAAGAAAGTTTACTGTCTATACCCTAAACGGCAATGACCATCTTCACCTTCAATTATAATTTTGATCGATTTAATCGTCCATGTAAATTTGTAAAGAAGCAACAGGTCGCATTATTTGACACATTTCAATGAAATTTGCTTCAAGAACATGTATTGGGCTAAAGAGAAAGAAAATTTGGTAAAAATTGTTTCCTTTTCTTAATAATTGGCTGTACTAAATTTGAACCTGATCGGTCAATACTTAGAACCCTTTCCAAATAACTATTTCATGAAAAGACTAATAAGGAAACGCCAGCTTTTTTACGAGTTATATGAGGTTATAATGATTATGGGATTTATCCTAAACTTACATCTATGGACTCTATCCAATATATTGGAATTTCTTGAATTTCACTACACAATGCATACTATACTTACAGTTTGGAGGGTTGAACATATTTGTGCAGAACTGTCTGTGACATACATTAATAAGGGGCCACCAGTTTGACAAGGCTGTGGTGGTGGTAGAATAAAAGTCTTTCAAACAAACTAATTTGAAAGTTTTTTTTTTTTTTGTAAACTTTTTTAATCTGCAAAGATTGCTATTTTATAATATTTTACAAAAAGTGATCTCACATTCATATCATATATTACCTTTAAGGCATTTTAATAGTCTTACCCAACACCATGTAACTATTAATTATTATCTAATTTTACTACTCAAACGAATTTTTGTACGCCAGCTCTCGTTTCTTATTGTATGTAGTATGAATAATAATAAAAAACACCTTTACACAAAGACAAACTATTAACAAATGTATGTAAGGGTTTTCATGTACGTATGTACCCATTTAAATATAGATGAAATGACTTAATCTCACATTGATGAGGAACTGTTAAAAGTGAAAGTGTCAAGAAATTGTTTTTTTTTTTTTCTTTCTTGTTTTTGTTTACTTACTCTTGCACAAATATTTTTAAGAAAGCTTTTCAATACATGTTTATACACACAAGCTCATCTATATATTTACTAGGTAAAGATTTATTTTTACAAAAAAAAACGCATTAAGGTTATTTAAAAACATGTGAAGATCTTATTGTCGGTTAAGCCCGACTATTTAAAACCCTACACCACTTAGCTTTTCAAATTACGGCACAATTTAGTTGTGTCAGTAAATGCGAGGCATTGTTATATAGGGAACTTTATTGTTTAATGGAAAAGTGTTTTACAAATGGTCCGAGGGAGGGGTTCTAAAAATAATCCGATTCCAATAGTCCATTTATCTATATCTAATACATGTTCCTTTACCAAATTTCTTGTGCACAAATTTAAATGGACAGAAAGACAGACATGGGCAATTCAGATTTTGATTTTGTACCGAATGGTATAATTGGTGGGTGTGACTTTTGCTATTTATGAGTTATAAGCATCCGCACAAACTTAATATATATTTTGGCACAAGTGGTGCAGGGTATAAAAGGAGAAAACTTTTAGTCTTACTATATAATAGTAAATTTATATTAATTTTAAATAAAAACAGATTAAAATCCTAGTAGTATTTAAGAATATTATTGATAATCGGCGTATCCCGCTATAAAGTGTTATGTCAGCCAATAAATCTGGCAATCAAAAGTGGCCTACGTGAGTGCCTTTCTATCATGGCTGTTTTAATAATCATAGAGACTACTAATGTATTGTTGATTTTTATTCGACCTTCTTTTAACTATGATCCACAGATATGTAAATAAGCATAGGGACTCTTTCCTAAATACATAGATACACAGTTAATCTTGTTATACCGATTTATAAATTTTTTCTATAAAGTAAAAAAAAATATTCTGAGTAAAAATGGTTTGATGATACAAAGTTTACAAATAATGGTCTACTTACTTACTTAATAAGATCTACTATGTACCTCCATCACATTAAAAACTATTACGAATGACTATTTTTCTAAGGCGAAAGCATATACGAGAGAGTTTAGAAATTTTACCTCATTTTTTAGCATTGCAACTATGTGCTGAAATCAGTACAATTGTCTTTATTTTCTGCTGGTAGGTTCCTACTTCGGTTGGTTAGTATTTTTTATTATTGACTAATAAGAAAATTCATATTGTAATGACAATAAAAACACCATGTTGTAAAAATTTTGACAAAAAATTAATGAAATTATATGTGTTGCGAAAGAAAGAAAACTAAAAGCATAAACCTCAAGCATAAGCATAAAAACTATTTGTATTATGGTAATAATTGTAGCGAAAAAAACAACAACAACAATAATTATAATAATGAAGTTAATGCGTGTATATTATTAAATAACTTTTTTTTTTTGAGGGTTTAAATTTTTCATTCAATTTAAAATTTACTTCTATTACTTAACAAGTAAAAAACTAAATTTGGCTTAGACCAAATCTTAAATACCCTACACATATAATACAAACGGTGGTCGTGGCAAGTACATGATTACGCCTTCTAATAGTTTATGAATTTCGTATTAACTTTCAAGTTTAGTTTTACGCTGGGTATGATTTATATTTTTGTTTGTGTGGGATTGACTGCTAACCCATGTTTGCTAGCGAAACTGTTTAGCAAAATTATATTTACATATTTAACGTCTCAAGGAACAACCAAATGATGGTTTACAAAATTAAATGATTTTAGATTGATCATGACTTTATACCCTGTTGCTTCTGTTTATTACAAACATAATAAGAAACTTAGTCTATCTTCTACACTACTAATGTGGGGGGTAAAAAAAGTTGCATAACATTTGTTTGCGCTTTCTTCAGTGAACTATTCCAAAGCAATGAAACCAACTAAAATATATTTTATAGAAAATATTATCAAACGTACAATTCGTTACGCTAAATGGTCGCGGAATGCGGTGTTTTTTAAAGTGCTATGGACAGTCTCTCCACAAAAGTAATAGTAATTTCTTATATCGCGTTATAAGAAGGCGTTAGAGATCATACAAAGTATATATATTCTTGATGAGCATCAAAATGTCTTTCGATTTAGTCACGTTTAGTCGAAAATTATGAGATATTGACTTAAAATATATTTTGTATTGGCAAAATCTATTGAGAACCACATCCACATTTGATAAAAATCTATTTATCAGTCATAAAAATGAAGTTAAGTAATTAAACACATATGTTTATAATAAATCCTTTCATCAATGAGACAAAAATTGGCGTGATTAGATACCAGACACGCCCACGATTTGTAAAAAATCAATCGTATATGGCGTACAATCTGACTTGGTTGTTTATACGTAACACATAACCTACATAGCGTGTAATCAGGTACCTGTCACGCCCATTTTTGGTATATAGATGTGGAGGGTAAGTTTTGGTCTAAACCAAACTTATTTTGTTTATCTCTTCTATTGTACTTTGAATGAGTAGTTGATTAACTGCTTTTTTTTACAAATCTTTTTAATTTTTTACGTTTTTATTTAACTACATTTTACAAGAAATGTTTCATCAGGCTAGAGAATAAATTCTTCAAATAATTACAAACAAAAAAAGTTTTGTTAAGAATTTTTCCTTTTAAATTTGTTCCCATACTTCTCACACTTTACATATTTTGCCTTTTTCATTTTCCACTTCTTTTATCCATCATTAACAATGAAATTGTCCATGGCTGCTTTAACCGGACCCAATATTAATATATATAAAATACCTGATCCTATATAAGTGAATAATAGACAACCAATCACCAAAGGAATCTATAAAAATAATTGTAATAGTTTTTTTTTTTTTGTTGTTGAGTACAAATATTATAAAATTTACTTACAATTTGTCCAGTTGCCCATTGAACTGGTGTGTCGGCACTAAACAATATTATCCGTATAATAATTGGACTTAATAAAATGCTGATCGACGTCAATTGTTCCAGAGTATGAGAATATTTGAAATTTAATAAACTATTTAAAAAATCTATAAAATCAAATAATAAATGGACAATATGTAATAATAGATTATCAAGCGACAAAGGTCAGTCGGGAGTGTCTTTATTATGGTAACTTCGAGAATAAAATGAATTTAAAAAAAATGAATTTCAAAGCCGGTCCCCATCAAGGTTTTGCTAATGCATTCCGTTTTCTTGTAAATTAATTTTCACTCGGAATTCTTTAATAAACCTCTCTCCCTAAGGGGATTCACAACTGCGGCGATTTAATCCAAAATTATTTATAAATTACATCTACATCACTCGGAGTCATTAAAAACTCATTATAATTAAGAAATAAGAGAAATGTTGAATCTAGATAGTCTATATTTGGGCCTACGCGTACCAATTTTCATCAAAATATTATAAAAATTAAAAGATGTTGCTTGCGCACAAACGGACATGGTTAAGATTTTGATTCTGAATCAATCGATATAAAGTAAAGTTTTCAATTTAATAACAAAAGTACATGTCTTGACATTGTCCAACTTACCGCCATAACTAGTAGTACAAGTTAAAATGATCCAAATCAAAAGGCCGCACCACAATATATGAGCCGTTATATCGAATAAAGCTTTCTGCAAAGTATTCAAATTCTGCTCAATTAAATCGTAACCAAATATGGATAAACCCATCATCAAAAAACCCAATATCCAACCGGCACACAATAGGCAAGCATTCAAATTTAAATTGTGATTAGTTTTGAAGATAATACAACCTAAACACAAGCCCAATATGTAGGGCATCACAAATAAACAAACATTCTCCAACACCAAATTGAAAATCAATAATTCATAATGTAGAGTGGTGCTAGGAAGAATAGAAACAATTACAAATTATCATTAAATATTTTACATATTATATAAAAATATTTACCTGTAACCATATGATTCGAAGGGTGCCATTAACCAAAAGGTTGAAGCCAACCAGGCTATTGAAAATATACTAACTCCAATAACAAATGCGTAGCAAGTGTTCACTTTAACCAGTAACATGATTAACAAACCCATTATGAAAAATTGTATCTCCAATGATATAAACCAAGTCCAAGGCATACACTACAAATGGATATCAGGAAAGATATATGCACAAAAGATTTGCCCATAACTTACCCTCTCATTAAGGGGGAAAAATGTATCAATATAAAATAAATTCGCCAATAATTTCTGAGGACAATTCCTATAGTCTTGTGTGGGTATTTCCAAAACGTTATTGTGATAGAAGTGTTTATCCACAATATGAGCGAAATATAAAACAAACAGATAGCAAGGGGTTAAGCTGTTAAAAAATGAACAAAAAAACATTATTTATAGGAAATATGAAAATGTGGCATAACTTCAGGCGACGAGATTATTAAGATTATAATATTAATAAGATCCTAATAAAGGGTAATGGTAACATCAAGCAAGGTCTGTTCTTTAACTTTAATGGAGAATCCCAAATCATAAAATAAAAATATTCGGCATTGCATTGTCCAATCATATAATATAAGACGGAAACGTTAAGAGTGAGAGTCTTCTCCTCTAAGGCGAAGAGAAAAAGACTACAATTTCATAAAAATCCTATTTCGGATCTCAAGTCTCAGAGACTTTGGACTCTATTGATGCTTATAATGCTTGCTGTCTCAAATGTGTCACATTAAGGTTTCTTTTAGAGATATTACCCCTACAGGAGTAAGCAATGATTACGCCCAAAATAGTAAGCTTTAAGAAGCATTTAAGAAAACTCAGGCAGTACCTAATGGGAAAGTTTAGTACGGAAGAGAAATCAGCAAGTAGACAACGAGAAATTGACTTGGTGAACCGCTTGACGGTACGAGGCGTCGAAATATTTGGTAGATTACAATGAAAAACAGAATCCGTTTAGGCTAATTCTTACACCCATTTAAGGCTACAAATGGTTATTTCGAACTTCGTTACAACTAATTTGAATAAATGTGAATAAAATTCTATAAAACTTTACCTAAACAATTTTTGTATTATAATTTTCCAAATATATTTTAACTGCTCGAAAACGCTCAATTCGATTTTGGGAAAATTCTTCAAAAAACCATAAGCCAAATAACATCCACTGAAAATATTATTATAAAACAAATTTAATTATTAAAAAAAAAATGAAAAAAACAACTCAACTTGATTAAAAAATATATATCCATAACGAAAGCTGAACGTTTCAATAATAAATTTGTACGTTCCACTTTATTGCCCATTACGCCAAAGTCCATATTAATGGCGGTATGTGTAATCTCAGCCAGTGTATGTATCGTTACAAAGGCTACCGTAAATAATACCATGGTGCCAGAAACAGGTGCAGAATCCTGTTGTATTAAATTATAAACGACGCTGGGTAATGAAATAGCTTCCAATAAATTCTCAAAACAATATTTATGCGATTTATTTACAATTTTAGGTAAATTTTCTGATAAAACATTTTAAAAGAAATACTAATTAATTGAGATTCGGTTTTGAATTTTGATTCATTACACTGTACCTGCAGTAGGATTTGTATTGGCATAAATAGGTGAGTCATTGGTGTTGAAATTTTTCGCATATGTCGATAATTGTAAACTGTCAAATATTTTCGCTTTGGTTATATAAATTTGTCCACCTGAATTGTTTACCGTTTTCAAATGACTCTTTACTAAAAGTATAGTCATATGTATGAGGATGGCTCCTAAAATAATAGTACTACCAAAACAAGCCTTCTTACAAATGAAAATAAAAAAAATTTTCTTTTATAAGCAACTTACATCATTATATAGAAGTTAAAATCATCCGTTATTCGATAATTATCATGTACTATGCGATGCCGCACGTAGGTATTATTTTTCACATAACTGTTGGATTGTACAGGAAAGACTTCTAAAATTTCTTTTAAATCCCAATTACGACAAGATTTGGGAAAGCATACCAGTTGTTGAATCTTCTCAAACTGGAAATGGATTGATTTAGGGAAAGTTTGGTATACAAAGTACGTCAAAAATTAGTCATTGATACGTTTGTATTATCTTCATGAACTGCAAACATTTTTTACAGGATTTTAAAAGTTTATGAAATCAAGAATGCTTCACTGATGTTTAAATAAATTTCTATTGTGGTGATCATAAAATATTACATCCTACCCTTGTATATATGTTCACTTAGATCCCTTTGCCACTTACCTTGTAATAATCATCATAAGGTATTTCCATAAGATAATGGGCCGTCACCAATTGAACATCGAAAGATATTACAAATGGTAATTCCAATAATTTGTATTTGTATTGATTAAATTGACGGGAGAGGAAGCGACACAAATTCGGATTATGCGCCCGCTTATTGGAACCGGAAAATAACGAACCACTATAATAACCACTCGCATCATATACTAAACAATAAAATATATTTTATTTCAATTTCTTGAATTGAATCAATTCACTTAATGCAACTTACACTTAATCGCCCAATATTCTGTATGTTTGAGACCTTCAATATATTCGTACATATCAGCGAAACAATTTTCACTAATGTTCCATTCTTTATCGCTAAATTCGAAAAATCGCATCATAGCGTAAGGAGTAAACGTTTCGAATGCATAACCGACACTTGTTATAACAGGACTATCAGTAGCAGTAACTAAATTGTTTTTCACAATCATTATTATTACATGTACTAATATTGAATAATTTAAAATTTCACAATTTACCGCATAACTTTGGCACATAATGAATGTTGGCCAGTGACTGAAGTGTGGTAGATGAGATGATTTCCATTCATACCATCACCATCATCATCATCATCAATAGTCTGCAGAGAAATCAATCGTTAATATTAATATGAAGCATAAAATAAAAAGGAAATGCAATATATAAAAATTGAGGTGATTTAATATAATGTTCACATATGCTTTTTACGTATTTTCGTAACACCCAGAGCTTTATTATGCTGCATTTTGCAAATGCTTTTCCGCTTTGAAGATTTAATGTATCTACAAATGAGTAATAAGTTGAATAATGACCTGATCTGATCTAATAATTTATAAAAAAAAATTTCATTGAGTTATTTTAGCAGAATTTCAACTATTAACTTCTAATGTTAGGACCTTTCTAATCTATTAAATCCCTCTATTGAGCATAATGTCTCAAACCCGTAAAAAAAATTATTATACTATACCGTGTAATTATCGATCTAAATATATCTAATAAGAGTGCACCACAATAAGAAGAAGAATTAATCCTAAAGATTTTGATAATAGGCCAACGAACATTGGGTAAAAGAAGAATTAGATGAAAAAGAAATATAAAAAAATGAGAAGATCGTCTTATGCTCGAAAAAGAGATTTTTAATTAAATCGATTCAATTGAATTGAAAAGAACGGAAGCGTTTTATGTTTTACTTTATCCGTTTAATATTTATTTATAACACTGAAATATATTAATCATACACATATGTATGCATGTATGTATAATGATTTTTTTTTTTTTTTTCGTTTATATTCGTTTACATTTATTCCATCCAGTTGACTGCAAGATCATGATTTTATTATTAGTCGATAGTGATACGCTTGACTTGTAATGATCTCTACTGTTTCCACAGTTCATATATACTGTACGTACATTTACATATATATATATATATGTAATTATTTTAATAAATCGTGATGATGATAATATTGCCCATAACAATAATAAGTAAACATAGAAAGTCTATGTTAGACGATTACAATGATTTATTAACTTGAACAATTTTATCATCAGAATGAAGGAAAAAATCCAAAAAAAGATTTAATTTAATGAAGAATGTTATTGTTTTTTGTGGACACAAAATTTTTCCAAAAAGTTATAATTTTTTTTTTTAATTACTTGTAAAGACATTCTCTCGTTTTTTGTTTGCCTTGTAAATGACACCAATTTGAAGCGATTTTTCATATTTATGTGTGAGCGTGTTCATTTTTGTTTTATTTTTAAGGTATATTTTATATAATTGCGTGATTTGTTTAATGATGTTTAACACTTTGAATTTTTACTTATTATTATTGTCATTTTTATGTAGTTAACGTTTCCTTATGTAATAATAATGCATGTTAATTTTTTTATACGATAAATCTTTCTCTCTTCTACACTATGTGTGTGTGTGAATGTGTTTTATTTTCATTGACATTTTTCAGAATTTTCTATCTGTATAATTCATTTAATAAAAACTGATTGAAAATTCTCAATAGCTCCGTATAAGACTTTTCTTTTTTCAACCTCAATTAAAAAATGTCTTCTTTACATTTCATCTTCTTTGTGTAAGTAATTTATAGAATTTCTTTTATGATGAATCATTTGAAATTTAGAAAAAAACTTATCAACTGCTTTACTTATTATGATCTAAAAAAAAAGAAGAAAAAAAGAATATTTTGCTCACGTTTTTTCTTTCTTCCTTTTTTTCATTGAATTCCATGTTACTTTCTTTCTGTTATTTGGATTTTCAGGTCAATATGTCAGAGTACGCTTTCTTCATCATATGTTTTTAAACTTTAGAATTTCTTTTTTTATGCTCATGGTTATGGTTAATGTGTAAAGAATTAGAGATTTTTCACTGAACCATTCAATGATTATAGGTTTATTCTTCAAAAATATTTATCTCTGCAATGCAAAATTTATTCTTGCCAACCAATTCCCTTAGAACATATTCACAATTTAGCTTAAAATCAGAATTTCAGTTTCGTGACTAGTACTTTTCGTTTGTTGTCGTCTTTAATTCTTAGTTCCCTTCGCTGTCTTTGCTGTAGTCATCGTTTCTTCTAAACTTTGGTATGAATAATTTAATATTACATAATACTGAATTTTAGATGAAACAAAAGATAGCGAAGCCAACTAGAAATTAAAGATTCCGCTGACGATGTCTTACATAACAGGGCTTAAAAATTACTCCAAAGTAATTTCTTGAAGAACTCCAGTTTAAAATAAGAGGCTCTGAAGTTTCTCTCCTTCCAAATTAAACATAATTCCTCTTTGATTAAATGACACCCCGACATAAGCGTTGTAAAGCGCTGTATAAGTCTTTATACAAGAGTTAATTTTTGAATAGACGTTGCCTCATCATATATATTTAATGAAAGAGAATTAGCGATAATGAATCTTTCGCTGAACCCGAACAAAAATAGACATACTTCAATTAACCACATTGCCACAGTTATAACTTTGAGTTAGTGCAATACTTTCTCTTCTTAAGTTTTGTTTTTTTAGATGTAAAGCGAAGTGAACCGAGATCGCACTTCATATGTCTAGATTCTTAAACTTCTTAAGTATATACATGCATTAATTTATAAGGCTGCCCCAGAATTGCAAGCACTTTTTCTTCTTTCTTTTTTAATTCAAATGTTAAGACATGTCTCGATCTAAAAGACTTGCACACTGCATGAATCTTATTCTCTTCACTGTTTTTAATAGCCCCGAAGAGTGGACCATGGCACAATACAATTTTGATATCTGAAAGAGATTAGCAAAGGCTTTGCGCAATAAACTAGTGGAAACTTTGGTTAAGAGTCCAAATGCCGTTTAATGCTGTACTGGGCCATACGAAAATAGAGTAGATACGCAGTAAAAAGTTTTTCTACAACAGACCGAAAACCTTAAATGTTACTGAAAACTTTATAAAGGAATTTTTTATAAGACCCACTTGTATCGCAGCGATTTTTAAGTCCATTTCATTCAAAATAAGGATAAATAGAGTTTGAAATTCTCACATGAATAATCTTTAATTAAGCATAATATAAAATTAAAGCAAACGTCCGCAAAAATATGTCCCATTAAAGGGATAGGTACACCTTTTTTCATCCTAACGATATTTTAAATTCTTCTGTTGAGTGATTTTTGAAGAGATTTACTCCTTAAGATCTTACCTCACCCCAAAAGTGCTACTTTAACAACATGCTTGATAGTTTGTCTAAATTTTGATTCAATTTCTATAAAAAGAAACATCCAAGTGAAAGTATCTATCCCTATCTACGGTCAGCAATCATAGTTATTTTTCTAAATTTATTCTAAGCCTATATGAAGTACATAAAGTGATTTGCTTTTTTTTTTTTTCAATTTTTAAAGATTTTTTTATTTATTAGTTTTTTTTAATCGCTCTTTAACAACTACACAAACACACACACATAGTGAGAGGATTAGAGAGAAGGAGATAGAAAGAGAGAGTGATAGAACATCCATGAACTTTCAAGTTTCTTTTTAAATCATCTAATTTTTTTACTTAAATTTAATCCATTTTTTTCATATGAATATGAATTGAAGTGATTTTTGCTATTTAAAATCTTTGCTAAATATTTTTTATTTGTTTGTGTTCTTTATGACATAAAAAGGATAATATTGTTGAAAACAATTCAGTAAATATTTTCAGAATTTTTGTATAATATTTTGGTGAACTAATAAAGTAGTCACCAATATTGTTTAGAGAATTTTGCTTTAATTTTTTATATACGTATCTACATATATATTTTCAACTGCATATAAATTTAATATGCTTTAATAATAATACGTACGGCCCCGTGTGTGTGACGATTCAATTTATTTTCTCTTTCAAATTCTTTACTTGTTTTAAGGTGTAGTTAAGAAAGTTTCCTTTTGTCTTTTTTAAATATACATTCATATGAAATATTTAATATTGCATTGTGTGGGTGTGGCTATTGTGGGGAGAGTAAGGCTGTGTGTGTGTGTGTGTGTATGTGGATGTATGTATTTCTCTTTTATAATAAAGGTCAAGGTAATAAACTATAAAGTAACAATTGTAGTGAACCTTTAAGGATACTCGCATAAGGAAGTTGTTTAAATTATAAATTAAATATATGAGTGTAGTTGTTTCGTTTTTTTTTTTTTTTCAATTATTCTAATTATTTAACTCATGTATTTTATATATACGTGTGCTGTGTGCTTGTGTAAGTTTGTATGAGGCTAAAGATAGTGGGGCGTAGGAAGGATGGTTGCATTTGAAATTTATTTAAGTTGTTTTGTTTTTGTTTTTATTTTCTTTGTTCGAAATAAATTAATATTTTGTTTTGTTTAGATGGGCACATAGTTTCCCTTGGGCTTATAGAATAATTGACCAGTTCTAAGTCGTCGGAAAATTTCGGAGAGCAATAAGCGTTTCTCCTTTTGAATTTTCTTTAACACACCCTTGTTCTCTTGAGCACGTCGCGATAGATAAGGTAACACCTCCTGCACCGGTCCATACGGTATATACTTGTATGCTGAATAACCGGATTGACCTAAAATAGAAAAACAAACAAACAAAGATATGATTTAGATTAAATTATATAATTAGAATATTTAAATTTAATGATTTCTTCTTCACCATCGACAATCTACATTGTTTGTAGTAAATCCAACTTACCCAATGGGAAAGTGATGTAATCGCACATGCCCAACAACTGGCCAAAACAAATGACCTTATCTTCTGGCGATATACCGATTTCTTTCATTTTCTCAATAGCATAACGAACAGTGTCTTCATTGTGCGAAGCAACCATGATGCCAATCTTTTTGGCATCTTCATGAGTATCCTTTAGTACCTGCATGAAGAAATACAAAAAAAAAAAAGGTTTTCACTCCTTTACTTTTACTCAACAAACAAAAAAGAGTGCACAGTGTTCTACCTTAATTCTTCTCAAACATTCTGTTAAGGTCTTATGGTACATTTCGGTAGTAGCTTCAAAATTTTCATTAATCGGGTCAGGATAACCCAAAGCTTCAGCACGACCGCGTTCCTGTTCCATGTAAGCTCCGCGCACTAGTTTGGCACCAAAATAGAAATTTTGACGCTTAGCTTGCTCTAAATCGGTAGTTACCTGATGATGTTACCAAATAAAAATGCTTAATGGGGGGATTTCTAAGTTTTTAATCTTCTGCAGAAGTTTACCTCACGATAAGCCTCGCGCAAGTAGCACTGGTATGTATTGAATACTATGGCCTTTTCTTTGTTGTACTTGCGCATCATTTCCAAGGTGATACGTGAAATGGCAGGTTGAAAATAGGTCTGCTCAGCATCAATCATTATACGTACATCTAATTCCTCAGCAGTCTACGAAAAATTCTTATCAAAGTCAATGCAAATGTTTTCAATATTTTTTATTTATATTTTACCTTAACGATGGTGTTTAAGCGACGTATCATATTCCTGAACATTTCCTCTTCCTTATGTGGTATTTGCGAGATCAAGCGACGCATTTGACCAGTTTTCGGATCGGGCACTCTAAACGTATCACTCAATTGGAACTCATCATTCACAATACCCGTCCAGGGGAACAAATGTAGAATTCTATAAAGAAAAATATATTAAAGACACATTCTTTACGATTTTTGAAATTATTATAACAACTAACCCATCTTTATCGGAGGTGACGTTCTTAAGGAAATCCTTAACTTCCTTATTATCCATACCCAAACTAGCATAGTATTTCTCCAAGTCTTTAATGGTCTTGTGATAATTCAACACATTGCCTTGACCACCCGCTAAATCTTCCATATAATGACGAGCCTTGGATATAACCTCAGACAATTGTAACTGGGTAAAACAAACCAATTGGGGATTAGTTTATAAGTTGTACAATGAAAGGAAACATCAAGAGTGCCTACCAACAACTGAGGACGACCCAAAGCAGTCAATTTAATGGCTGTTATGCCAGTACCAAATGTAGCACCTGCTCGATGAAAAGAAGAGAAAATATTTTTACTTAATAGTTGGCAAGTATGTTTTCGCAAAAACCATAATGCTTATTAAACTATCCACAAACAAATTACAATTATTTATGTTTATTGGTCAGAATATTATATCGTAACGTGTTTTATGGAATATCCTAATCATATTTCTTTTTGGATATACCAAAAAAAATTGTCTACCTAAGATTTATTCAATAATAGAGGCCCAGGAAAAGCGGTACAAAGGGACCATATCGAAATATTTAACGTTTTCAGAGTAAAAGATGGCTAAATATTCTTTAGTTGATTTCTGATCCTTATATTCTCCTTCTTAATGGTATCTTGTTAGTACTTATTACTTAACCATATGTTAAAAGATTTATGTAAAAATAGTTATTAGACACATTACAACTAAAATATTCTTGACCACTTTTTTTTTTGATTTATTGACCGTTTATACTCTACACCACTTATTATACCCGGCGTTTTTTGATATTTTTATTCAAATTATTGTACAGATCAGAAGTGATCAATCCATTTGCTTTCTAAATTATCCCTGCAAAGTATTTTTATACCCTCTTCCTTAATGTTTCTACATTTTTAATCATAAAATAAGGAAATTTTGTTGCAAGGATAAAAACGTTAAAGAAATATATCATGAATGTAAAAAATTATAATATAATAGACATCGATATGCAAAAACACATATGCATCAATTAAGATAACAAATGCGCCCACAATTTATAAAAGAAAATGCAAGATATATTCTAGTGGCTAATAAAAGATGCATCCTGCATCTGTATGCATGCCAGGACCACATATTACAGATTGTTACAAAAAGATTCTCAATCGAATTCCGAACTGTGGTTTGCGCACTACTGCCAAACATTAATATTCACAAGCTAAGTGGTGTAAAGTATTAAATGATAGTGTTTAACCGACTATAACATTTTCACTTGTTTAAATTTAACTAATTATGATACCAAACGAAAATTAATTTAGCTTCTACCTGAAACTTTGATTTTTATAGTCAGTAGAGCAAATTAAAATAATGTCACTATGAAACTAATTATTACAAATGAAAAAAATCAATTGAAAATAGTTGTAAATT
This sequence comes from Ornithomya fringillina, assembly GCA_963978525.1. NCBI lineage: Eukaryota > Metazoa > Arthropoda > Insecta > Diptera > Hippoboscidae > Ornithomya > Ornithomya fringillina. The sequence continues at coordinate 22,011,831 of OZ021693.1, forward strand.
GTTATTTGTAAATAAAGTTAAAATAAAGCAGCAACAACAACTATAACAACAACTTCAATAACAATAAAAATAACAATATATACAACAAACTAATTAACACATAAAAAAAACAAGTAAGAAAACTAAAGTTGGCCTATGCCAAATCTTGAATACCCTCCACATGTATAACGGTGGGCGTGGCAGATATATATGCGCTCTCTAATAGTGTGTATTACGTATCAGCTTGCAAGTCTAGTTTTTTTGTAAATTGAAGCACATGCACCAAATTTCAAGTTCATAGGTAAATTTTTGGGGCATATTTATATATTGTCGATTGTAGGCGCGTCTGTTAACCAACTACACCCATTTTTGGCACATCGATACATAGGATAACTATGTATACGCATAAAATATATTTTGTGGTAAATATTTAAATTTTTGTCGATTGTGGACGTGCCTATTATTAGACCATGCCCATTTGGCGCATTAATAGATGGGCTAATTATAGATGTACATACCAAATTTCAACTTAATAGCTATATTTTTGTGGCAGATATATATATATTTTTGTCGATTATTGTTCATTTTAAATAGCGATCTGTGTACAAAAAGTAAAAAGGATGTGCAGAAAATTTCAGCTTAATATCTTAAAATTTACGCCCGTGAGAATGCCAACACCCGACGGACTCACGGACATAGATCGACTCAGTATTTGATGCTAAGAATGCTAAGAATTATATCCTTCTGGATTGCGAACGGAAAAACAAACTTAACATACCTCCATCTTTTGTGGAGGGTATAAAAACATAAAACAGTTATTTGTTAATAGCTTACCCTCCAATACGCGTTTGGGGGAATATTTTGCATCATCGACTTTAAAGTTATATTTGGTTTGTTGGGTTAGTTGTACACGCACACACAGGAGTTAATCAAATAATTTTTGCGTTTCATCCACACATACATACAACCAATATTAACAACAACAACAACAACAATTGTTGTGTAAAACAGGATTCAGGTATTTTTCGAGGATATTTTGTATATGGTGTTGTAGTGTATAATTGTAAAAAAGAGTGATGCAAATTTGTATGTTCCGTGTGTTATGTTAGGGAGTATACATGTTACATATATATGCGACATGATTAGTATTAACATAGCATCCACATAGAAATATTAACACATACACACAAGGACGTACACACCCATATAAGTAAACATGCAATGTCAAATCATTTCATTGATTTTGTGTTTGTTTTTGTTTGTTTTAAATTTTTTGTGCGCGTTTTTAGTAAGATTCAAACATTTGCCGTCAATATATCATAGAAATGTTGTACAGCATACATAAAGCAAGTGGGAATGCATGGACGGATGTACAGATGGGTTCAGTTGGTTTCATTTCATATCGTTAAATGATGATTTCGTTGCCAAACGAGTTTAATTTTTAAGGTTTTTGGTTTTGTTTTTTTAGTTAGGATATCACACATACACACAAAACACCAGAATTAAACAAACATAAAAAATTGGAAAAAAAAGAGGGGAAATTAATTAAAAATTATTATTAATTAAATTAGAAAATTAGAGAGTAATTATGTTAGTTAATATTTCAGGAAAATCAATCACACACAATGACATAAAAATATTTAAAGAAAACAGATTAAGTAAGTTATTTATAAGATTAAAAACATTTTTCAGTGTTTTCTTATTGTTGAAGACTACGTAACATAGTAGTAGTACGACAAAGCGGTTTTTCACTCGGTTATACATGAAACTTCCAACTTTATTTAACTTTTTACACACTCCCTCTGCATCTTTCAGAAAAAAAGGCAGACGCACGGATTCTTCACCAGAAACAAAGACCGACGCTACATATAGCATAAAAGTTGAGATTTTCTAATTTCGAAACTCCTAAAAAAATCAATTGAAAATCATTTAAAGATCATTATACCGTCCTTATGTGTCAAAAATGGGAGTGGTAGGATAATAGACACGCCTACAATCGAGAAAAATATATATATCTGCCACAAAAATTGACCTATGAACGTATATTTATTGATATCCTATCCATTGATGTAATAAAAATGGGCGGAGACAGATAACAAACACGCCAACAATGTACAAAAAATCATACCCATAACTCGATTTGCAAGCTGATGACAAATCGAAATATCTCGCAAATTAAAATCTCTATTGATTACAAAAATATTTGAACACATGGACATACTTAACGATTTTTAAACAATCCAATAAAATATTAGTTTTTCTTAACAACGTAACTTTAGTAGTTAAGAGTTATACCATGTGTAGTATGGCACAACAACAATCATACAAAACTGTTTATGAATTCGAAAATCTAAATCCAACGCCCCAACATATATATATAAATAATGTTGCCAAAACTGTAAGAAAATGAACTAAATTGCTTTTACTTTTTGTTCTGATTCATTCGTTTTCAGTTTGGTATCACTTAAAAATCACAAAACATTGCCAATAGCAAGAAAATTTTGTAACAAATGATTTTCGTCAAAATTTCACGTCAAGGTTTACGTGTCGACTCTTAAGCGGAAAAGTGTTATAAGATAAAAAAAATATGAATATTTTTAAAGAAAGCATAAAATGAAATAAATATAAGGCTTTACCTCTTTGCCCAAATCTAAAAATTACTATGTATATATAATATATTGAAAAAAGGCTTCGCAGGGTTCTTATTATTACTTTTTAAGTGGTGTTGTCACAGTATATAAAGTTAAATATTAATTGGTTGACTACAAATATCAACTTTTATAAGTAAAGGTATATTGAGAATCAATCGAAATATTTTAACATATGAAAACTGTCAACTATATTAGATTTTCAATTATCAACCAATTGTTACAGTTTCTCTCTTTTCATTATTATTCTCTCTAACCCTTGTAGTTCTTCTTTGCACTTGCAACTTAACTGATAATTAATTATTAGAAAATAAATATGCTTAACTAAAACATTAACAACATTAAAACAATATTTAACATATTCCAAATATTAAATGAAAACTTTTATATACGAAAAAAAGAAGCACAATCATGCTTTTTTCATATAATTTCTTTGAAAAAAAAATTATGTATTTTAAAAAAGAAAAGAAATAATCTAATTACCTGCGACTGCCTCCAGGCATTTAATGAAAGTTTCCATATTACGCTCACAAGTGGCCTCATTCAAGTAGAAATAGGTACGAGCACTGCTCACCTTGTAGCGACGATCGGCAAATGTCTTATCGACCTGATATTGAGGCAAAGCATCCTCTTTCGAAACAAAACTTGTAGAAGTGGTAGCTCTAACAGATTAGAAAATTATACAATTATTAATTAAACATATCTTCCATAGTCGCACTAGTTTTCATGGAATTTTTTTTATATAAAATTAAAAAATTCAATTATTGTCTGAGATATTGGCAATAACTTACTCAACTTCACGTTTCTCGGCTTCTTCTTGTGAGATATCTTCTTCCACGGAGTAATCGAGTATAGGTTTAACACCAAATGAACGAAGTCTATATAAAATAAATTCCATAATTATTATTTGTTCTAAATTTTCGTGATTCACATATCAAAAAAAAACAATATAGGATGAGGAGATATTTAAAGAAAATTAGTAATTAAAAGTGTTACTTAGATGAAAATTAAATAAAATATTTTAATATTTAAGAGTATTTGGAAAATAAAATACAAAAATATATATTTGGGTATATCTTTAGCCAAAACATGAACCATTTTCATACTGAGTAAATTAACCTAGAGAAGAAACCAATTATCATCAAATTTTGAGTCTCAATACACAATATTGGGGTTATTGGAAAACGTCAGGAATTGTGATTTATACGCTTTGATTACGCTTTGTAATACTGAGAAAAATTATCATAGAAGACAATCTTTTACAACGTTTGAAAGCTTACATTTCAAATAATCATCGGAATGAAGTCAGTTTGAAATAAGATTTCAAAAAATCATTTCTTTGCTTTGAATCCCATTCAGATTCATTTACAAACATTATTATTACATGTTTAAGGTTTATGTCTTGGCTAAAGATGTTTAACAATTTATAAAAATGAACGAAATTAAAAAATTTAATTTTTACAAAATCATAAACAAATTATTATAAAATTGTATAAAACACGACTTCCTTACAATGAATAAATATAACAAAATGCATTTACTTGGTAGATGGATGGATGGGGAAAGAGCTTATTGGGGTTATAGATGGATGCATGTCTATAATGAGGTTCAATTATAATTGTAATTACAACAACAACAATGTATTGTAATGTAGTGTGTACACGCCAATTCATTTTAAATTTTCATATTTTTGATTTTAACAAGTGTTAGAAAGGGTGTTGCTTGGGTGTATATATATTTTGTCACTGTCATATGGAAAGCACATGTGATGGAAAAAATTAAAATCAAAATCAATGAAAAGTAGGGTGGGGGTAGAGGGTGACAGAAAGAGAGAAAGGGACAGATAGAGAGACGTTAAGAATTCACATGTAACACATGTGCAACATGCAAATAAATTATTGCATGTAAGAGCAAATAAGGGAAGGTAAAGGAATAGAACCTCTCTAGCGTTGGTATGATCTTCCAGCGATCCTCGCCGGCCACAAAATGGCCGTAAAAGGTCGATTTCATTGCCATTTCGAATAGTTTATCACCCATAACACCTTTAAAGAACTTCATAATCTATGCTCCGCCGTATTTTTACAAATTTGATTTTTTTTTTTTTTTTATTCAAAAAAAAAATTTAATTGAATTTGGGAAAAAATTATAAACCCGCAAGCATTTTTTAATTTTTTTTCAAAAATTTATATAAAAAAAAAAAATTCAACATCGAAATATAGTTGCGATGATATACAGTGCAGGATATTATAATTTTTAAAGCCATTATCATCAAAATCATCATCATGATCATTATTTCAAATCAAATATATACAAAATACGGTAAAAACATAAGTAAATCAAGAAAGAAAGAAAGAAAAAAATACAGAAAAAAAGAGAAATGAAAAGAAAACGAAAAAAAAAAAGAAAACAGTGGCATTAATAAATTTGTTATTTCTACTTAATTACCTTTCCAGAGTGGGCATGATTTTGACTTGATCCTCGCCGGCTACAAAGTGTCCATAAAATGTTGCCTTCATAATCAATCTAAATAATCGATCGCCGAAAACGCGATTTGTCCATTTCATAAGCTGCCAATTTTTCCATTAATTTCATTTTTTTTTTTTTTATTTTCCAATTTTTTTATTTTAATCAATTTGTTGCAAATTTTTTATTTTGGTTTAGAAAATATATGGAAAAAAATTTTGGAAGCAATTTATAAAAAGAAATTTTGCTTAAATATTTTTACCAATTGTCTACTAAAACTCATAAATTAGAAAATCTTCGCATGGAATGTCTTTTAAACGGGCTCAAATCATGTCTATTTTGAACAAATTTTAGTAATCCAAGTTATTAATTTTAATTAATAAAAGTGGGCGTTGCAATAGACCACAATCGCCGAATCCGTATACCGTTAAACCAGCCACTGTCTGTAGTAGGAAGAATTGTTTATCAAAAGCAAAACCAAAGGCAAAAGCCTTCAAAAAGTTTCTATTAAAATCCGAGAAACGGTTCTTATAACCATTTACCCAGAAAATGAGTCTGCGTGTGCAATAAATGAACTTAATCTGTACAATATAACTGCTGTATATATTCTTGTATATAAATATACGTTTATAAATAAATATGCATATGCATGTATGATAATATGTTTGCGCAACTTTGCTCGTGTTTATAATACAATCACTTAACGAGGCTTTTATATTTTCTAAACTCAGCTAATTTTACGAAAAAGTATTCTATTATTATTCGTATTAAATTGTTGTTTTTTGGTGTTGTTTTTGTATTTGATTTTAATGTAATTATTTATAACACAACCATGAACTGAGATTGTGTTCAATGTTTTCTCTTTTCATAATCATTTTACGTCATTTATATGGAAATTTAAATCGATTTTACTTTTACAACACAAATAAGTTGTCAACCGGCGCACGTGCTTTCATTTTATTACACAATGAATGAATGTGTTCATTTATTTATAGATATTTATAAAATATTTTCATTGGAAGAAAAACATTCTGTACAGATTTTTATACCCAGCATCATACAACAAGTATGTGGGGGTAATAGAGCTCTTGATCACAACTAGATTTAGATTTCAAATTTAGCAGAAGTAAAAAGTCTCTCCCCTTTTTATGTAGCCTACCTATATTTTAGAACATTAGAAAATGAATTACAGCCACTTGAAATCCCCTTTTTATGCATATATGTTTTATCGTAAATGATGAAATATTTTTGTACATTTATAAAAATCCATAACAGTTTGTTTCACTAATTAAAATATTTAAAGTGATTTGTTTCTATCGCTCTCTCTGTCTTCTCTTTTACATCTGCATGTATAAATTTCATACGTTTATATAAAAAATTATTAAATGAATAATAATAAAATACAAAATAATGCCACTGAATAAATTACAAATTTTGAAAATATGAACTGAGATCCCCTCCTAAGAGAATGAATCACACACAGAGAAACTAAATGAATGCCGTCACTTGCATACTAGAGCACAAGCTACAGATACACACAGCTACACAAACAATTACTTATTCGTGCTTAACTCGTGACTGTGGCGGCTTATAACCTATTTACCTATGCATACAGAGATACTTTCGTTTATCGATCATTTTGATAGCCTCCCAATAAGATGGGGATTATACCAAGTATGCCATTATATTTGCAAGAACCAGAAGAAAGCAGCAACAAAAACTGATTCGATTTAGACAAATATGTCCGTGTGTCCGAGGGTTGTTTGCACTTTCATCAGTGATGTGCCAAAAATGAACGTGATCGGCCCACAATTTACAAAGAATTGTATTTAGCTTAAAACTCAACGTTCAAGTTGTTATGTAGCAAATACATTATTAAATCAGTTGCCCCTATTTGTAAGTACATGTGTACGGTATTTCAGATTTAGCCTAAGCCAAGATTTTTTTCTTTGGCAGTGCTTAACTTACAATTGTATATCTTGTATAGTGTTTGTGTGGGTTTGTACATATATAAGTAAAGCTTATCTATTCATTCATATGTATACAGGTGAGTGTATTGATTTGGTGTTGGTGTTTATATATGAAAAGTAGTAGTTGTTGGTTTATTTTGGGGGCTTGTCTCTCAATGCATTTAACAATTTCAAAACTTTGTAAAGGTATGCGTGAATAATATTTCTACGCGTAATACGTTATAAGTTACACTTGTATTAGAGGCCTACGTTTGCACAAGTGTGTGTATTATAAAAACAAGTTTCATAAGACCAGTTAGTTAGTCAGTTAGACCCTAAGAAAGGAATCTCAAATTAATTATAAAAAAGTAATAATAATGGAATAAAACGTAACACTTTTGTTCCACAGCAAAATATCGTGCATCTATATATAATTTTATTTAAATTGTTAAACATTTTTAATAATGTTTATGAAAATTTGTAAGAAATGAAATTTCGCATAAAAAAATTAATTTTCTTAATTCCTCTGGCTATGATCTAATCCAAATGATACTTTACTATTTTTAAGAAGAGATGTGTCTTAATTTGAGTATAATAACACAGCACAACGTCAATATTAAACGTAGCAGGGGTTTCGTTGGCAAACTGCTTTTTTTTTTAAGGTGAATTGATTTCAAGTGAAAACCGGTCAGAAAGAGATTTCTTACATATTTTTATTTATGTATTTTTAACATCTTGCGACACACACGTGATTTTAAAACACGAGTTAAAGAAAAAAAAAAAAATGGTGCCCAGCATGCCGGCATATCTTCTAGGTATATATTATATACTCGTGCGGAGATTTCTTATAAAGGAAAACGGAAAAAATATGTTGAAATAATGAATAGATGCACTGAGCAGTGTTTCTTCATTTTGTCAAGCATAAAGAAGAGTTTTTTTATACCCATATCAATATAATGGTATGAGGAAATATGGATTTGGTGCAAATGTTTATAATAGCCATAAGGAGGCGTGCCACACCACAAAAAGTCTATATATTCTTGCTCAGCATCTATAGACGAATAGATTTAGCCCTTCTGTCTGTCCGCATGTATGTATAAATTTCTACTCGGTACTCTCACGATCGTAAAAGTTTAGATATTGAGCTGGAATTTGGTGTAGACAATTTTTATACGAGCGGGTGTAAGGGAATGGCCAAATTCGGGATTTTTCTTTTAGTACAGATCAACTATAGTCGAATATTGCCAGAATGTAAAAGAAAATTTTTTAAATATTTGAAAAATTTATTTTAACTACGCCCGCTTAATGAACTTATCATAGATGTTGATTTGTTTTAGGGGGTTTATTTAGAATATTTGATGTGGGTAACATTGTATTGATCTGAATTTTAAGAAAATGGGCGTGATACAATGCCTAGTTAAAAACTTCAATTAAACAAAATGTTCTCTCACGCCTAAAAAAGCACTCATGGTGGGTACCATAGATTTGGTGTACGCCTAACATAGTCTTTTCTTACTTGTTTTACTTAAAACATTGCCTAGTTAGTATAGATTATGTATGCTATGCCGAGCATCTGGTTTGTCTGCCTATCTGTCTGTCTGTCTATTTGTTTCCAATGTCTTTGCTTTAAGTTCTCTTCTTCTAAATATATTTATAAATTCATTGCTATTGCATGTGAACAAATCGTATCGTTGTGTATTTAGATACTTTTAAATATATAAATATGTAATCTTGCTTACACTAAACACTCATATAATTGAAAAAATACTTAAACTTTTAAACAAATTTCTTCATATTGTATAACTTTGGTTCCTACTTTTTTTCAAAAAAGACATTCCATGGATTATATTTTTTCTTACTCGCTTACTCGTCATTTGTAATTCATTCATTTAAACTGAAGCATTTACGGAAGTCAATGAATCAAATCAAAATGTTGAACTGAAAACTTTTTTTGGGGAAAATATTTTTTAAAGTATATTTTATATAAAAAGCAAGTTAATCCAGCCTTTGATCTAAATTTAGGATATTTGTGAGAAACCAAGCTTCGATATTAAAAATATTCCATTTCTTATAACCATCGCTCCAAGCTTCGAAGCTTCCACATCTAAGTCTATCTAGACATATCCGTACGTGCGTTAAAGAGAAATTTTATTAAAAATGGACCGAATTAGATAATTTATTGAACCCCTCCCCTAGTATAAATCTCAATTTTTCATATTGTTTAACAATATTTTATCAAAAATGGAAATCTTTGGCGAAAGGACAAAAACGCATACGATCAGTAATAAATACTGAATGAACTTGCTTTTAGAAAAACTTTATATATAAATTAGAAACGTACCGAAGTACATACCTACAACCTGGACTTACCGTCATATTGTGCTCGACAATTTTTTCGAAGGAACAAATCAAGTAGACAACGTAGGCGCGTACTAGCTCCAATGTTGTTTTGCTCTTGAATGCCGCATGCGGATTATTGAAGCTGACATCCAACGGATCACGTTGAGGATTTTCGGGTATTTTTGGTGCTGGTGGACGAAAACGTTCAACCGTTGCATCACGATTTATGCTTGCTACCTGAGTTACAGTTTGCGCTTTAGGTGCATCCGTGTGCAATTGTCGCGACGATGATGCTCTTAATAAAATGGGCCACGATGAAGAGGACGTAGAGGACAATAGTAGTGCCCTAGCTAACACCTGTTGTTGGTGTTGTTGATGATGATATTTTATGTTACGTTGTTGTTGTTCTTGTAAACGATGATTATGTTGATGATGATGACGGCGCAAGTGATGACAATGTTGCAGTTGATTATGTTGTTGTTGTTGTTGTTGTTGTTGTTTCAATTCATTACATGTCGTATTGTTCTTTTTATTATCATTGTCATGGAGGGCATAACTCAAATGTCGAGCCTGCGAACTGGACGAAAAGTTATTGTTATTATTGTTATTGTTGTTTTTATTGGCTTTTTTCGTTAAACCAAAATAATAAAGTTGCGAACCACTGCCACTACCACTGCTGCTGCTGCTGCTGCTGCTGCCACTATAACTATAAACTAAATTTGTCGTAGAACGTTGAGCACAAATGGTACGCAAAAACGCCATTACACACACACTCACTTACACTTGTGCCAATCACCAATATCAAGGTTTATACGGATTTATATATATTTATTTAGGTTAATGATACTACTACGTTTTCTTGTTGTTGTTATTATTATATTTTGTGTGCTCTATTTTACTTATTCACACACATAAATAGTTGTTTGTAAAAGATGTTTGTAAATAAGTTTCAAAAACTTTACGAAGTTTTTGTTTCAACGATTAACTAATGTTGCTGTTGTTGTTGTTGATGTTGATGTTGTTGCAGCTGCTGTAGTTGTTGTTGTTTTATAATCTATACTAAAGAAAATTTATAATGAAAAATTTGAATACACACACAATATAGATCAACTGGTTTCAGCTTTATTTGTTTTTTAACGTTTTTCGCTAAAACTCAAGGAGATCTACGTGAAGCATCAATAACAAATCTCCCATTCGCCAATATTTTTTGAGCTTTTTTTTAAATTTACACCGTTTGTAATATAAAAAAAAAGAAATTTTTTTTCAGTATATTATTCAATATCAATAAACAATATTTTTATAATTTTTTTTTCTTTTTGAAAAACAAAAAAACGAAATATTTAAATAATTCCGTCTATTTGAAAATATTTTTGATTTTCTTTTGTTTCATAACACCACTATTTGCAAAAAAAATACGACAGCACACTGAACACATACAGTTTTAACACTTAAATAGGCTGCGGTACCTTCTCGTGGAGAGAAGAACCGCAAAGAGTATCTCTTGCAGCGCAGGACTGCTTTCAATTCTATTTTATATAAATTTCCTAAACCAATACACACACTACACATCCCTTGAGTAAACTTTTCATGTCATGATTAAAATTTAGTAACAAATTTATACCCGTTTGTTGCTTCTTTTTTTTTTTTCAATTATTACAAACATTCTTTCGTATTGCTCCTCCTCTAATTGTTTCACATAATTAATGCTTTTTCTCAACAATTTCCTTTTTTTTATTTCAAGTTTTTCTTTTATTCTTATTTATATTTATTTTTTTAATATATTTTGACAATTTCTTTATTTTTTTTTGATATTTTTTTACCTTTTGACAGTAAATTACCAGTCATTCGTGTTCGAACTAAAAAAAATTCTCATTACTTTTCTCTTATATTTTCGAATTATTGTTCTGCTTCTCTCATTTTCGAAACAATTTATTTAGCATCTCTATCACATATACATACAGTTAGGAACATAAATATGTTGGTATTACTGACTTTATTCACAAAAGTGTCCGGTGTTCTGAATTCATTGCATTGAATTGTAAGAATTGAAAATGAAACAAATGAAACTGTTAGTCAGTTATATGCGACCATTTAATACCCCACATCACGTAGCTACAATTAGTTTAGTTATATAAGTAATTTATTTCATGAAATATTGTTATATGGAATAAATAGTTTTAAAAATAGTGCGATCGATTTTAAATTGGGCACATCTAATTATGAAACAAATTAACTGTTGTTTACCAAATTTTGTCCAAAAATATTAAGAATTGCAATGTTTTGCGATATAAAGACTTTTATTATAATGAAATTTTATAGGGGGAAGGGTTCTAAAAAGAGTCCAATTTTTTATCATTTTTAATAAAGTTTCTTTTTGCACCAATACATATCATTGGACCAAATTTCATTAAAATATATATATATATAAAAAATTGGTAAAATTGGTCTAGAACCACGCCTTTAACTAACGAAAATCTATCTCTCAGTCCCAAAAAATGTAGCTACGAAGTTGAATTAGCGCGCACAAGACAAAAAAATATCCAAAGTAATACATTTTTCTATAATCTTTAAAAGCGCATGCCACGACCACAGTTTTTCCTTAGATGTGAAGGGTGTCTAAGTTGAGGCTTAAGCCAAAATGCAACTTTTTTATACGTGTTTTCCATGTTTTAATTCATTAAATAGACAATCGGGTCTGCTGGTGCTGGAAGGTAATTAAGAAGTAAGCAAACACACACGAATGAAATCTGACGAACGAACACCTCTAAGTCTAACACATTTTACAATAGACAATTGATTTGTTGTTGTTGTTGTTGTTGACTCGGCGTGTAATATTGTTTATTTATATTTATTTTATTATATTACCCATCTGATGTGTATTATTTGGATGCTCCTTTTTCAATGGGTTAATAATAATAAAACAAATGAAAATGTTTTAAGTGGCCACAAAACTGTACTCTACAATACTCTACACCACTTAGTTTCAATTATACGAAACCAAATGCACAATTTAATATTCCGACTTGGGAAACAAAACTGGAGAAGACGTTCAGTACATGGAAGCGTAAAAAGCTAAAGATTTAAATAGCTTATCAATAAATAGCAATGACAAAGATGATGAAAGAGGGCACACGGGGAATTTATCCTATAAATGCAAGGCACTGTGGCGATCTTACCTCCTAGATATAGAAATCATCCACCAATTAAGAGACATTTTAAAAACACTTCATCCTCTAACATACGGGTTCGAATCGCGATCCTAAGATCCACTAGAGCTAAGTATTATGCCTCTAGTCAATTGGGGATTGTTGCTTTATTCAATGCTAAACATTTCGTAGTTTCCAAACAATCATTTTATTAATCTATTTTAGGATATTTAAGCAACAAGTAAAGCGTTACAATTGTTAAAACCTATTTCCATCGAAGTACATTTTTGACTTTTGGACTCGACGAACGTGTGACAAGTCTGCACACTTATTTTTTATTTTATTATTATTATCATAACCTCAAAATAATGTCCGCTCTGTGGGAAATATCGCTGCTGTAGGTAAAGATGTGGCTGAAAAACCGAAATTGGCAATCTATCGAAGTCCTCAACACTTGGGCCTGTGTTACGGTTCATTATGGCCTGCGAATGAAGAATTAGATGTTTTATATGAGACAGCGTCACAAGCTACACAACGACCTAGTTTGACTTTATTGCGCGAGAAATTTCCAGGACGAAGTCAATTGGCTGCCGAGATTATGCTATATTCGACTTTTTTACGGGGTTATGCGTGTCTGTTATCCGTCCACGCCTCTATACAGATTGTAAAAAGTAAAAAATTGGTTTTATTCGTTTACTAAGTACCGCACACCCACCGCACATTCACCCTATTTGTACGCATTATAACCTGCAGCAACAAAGTATTCATTAAGTATTACTTGTATTATATTTTTATAATTTTTTTCATCACGAGTTTCTTTTTTTTTCTTCTTGGCTAAGAGTCTGTGAAAAGTTATGTAACAACTAATACTCTTATCACAGATATCTTCGTATGCGTTCACATTTATTGTTGATAGTGTTCCATGAATCAATATATACAATACCAACATGCAGGCAAATATTAGTTTAGTAATGAAAAAATATGAAATTTTCTTCCTATTGTATAATTTCATTTTCGAACACGTTATTGTGTAAGAGCAACAACAACAAACTCATACACATAAAAATACAGAAACGGATAAAAGAAGAGGCAAAGAGAAGAAGCATTAAAAAGCATAAATGTGTGTGAAAAGAAGAAGATACCTTGAGAGAGAGACGGCATCTTACTATTGCGCGAAAGCAATATTTATCTATTACACATGTTATGTATGCATGTAGTATTTCACATATACACAGCTTTTCCATACATTCCCGTTTAAGCACTTTTACTTACATTGCATTACATGAAAAAATGTGTTAAAATTTGTCAATTTTGAATGGTCCAGTTACTGTTTGCATTTCATATTTCATTAGAGTGCTAACAAATTTATCCTTGCTCGTCTCTGTATACATACATGCAGTGCAAAGTGATATATTAGCACTTGTTACTATTCCCCACTATCACGTGATAGCAGTAAAATGTTATGTTTGATGGGGTGTTAATTATTACAATAATTAATTTATTCACGAAATTTTAGTGCAATGTTGGAAAAAACGCATTAAAATCTATAGCTTGGCAAAATAATTTTATCAACTCCAGAAAAAACGACAAAAAAATTTCTGATTTTAAAGAAGCTTGAAGCTTTTTCGGTTATTGAATCGATCTCAACTATTCGGGCAATTTTTTTCAACTGTCTGCCCCTTACCAGTTCAAAGTTACCAAATAGATCAATACATTCAGACAGCTTTATCTATCCATCTATCCTTTTGCTAATCTGTTCACCTGTTCATATGCCTATCCTTTTGTACTAATGTCCATCTGTCCAATTAACTATTTGTCTTTCTGTCCATCTTTACATGGCAAATAATCGCAATACTTGAAATTTTTTTATTAAAATTTGGTACAGAAACAGCTTTGTAATGGGCTGTGCCAAATTTATACCCGATCAGACTATTTTAGAACCCCTTCCCATATAATGAATGATATTTCCCGAAGTTACTTCTCGTGTTTACTAACCCAACTAAACTAATTGTAGCATAGTTTGTGGAGTTAAATGGTGTAGAGACTCGACCGACCTATATTCATTTGTTTCACTTATATTTATACATATATAATGACATGTGTTTAAGTAATTCGATAATATCTTACATCTGCCCTGAATATGTGATACCACTTCAAGCGAAATGGAGAATAAATAAACAAATGACTCCAATTAAATATAAATATTAGTGGTGATAAGTTTAACACCCCTCATCAACTTTATATAGTTTTTGTTGTGAAATCTACATAACAAGTTAATGATCTGTGAAGTAAACATTCAATTTTTATGTAAAACAATTATATAATGTATAAAATTATACTCTAAGGCAAGAGTCAGCAATTTTCTTTTATAATCGAGCATTTTTCTGAAGTATTAAACTTGAAAAAATTTTGTCAAAATTTATTAAATACTGTGATTTTTTACCATATAAAGATTTCCATTATAGTAGGGCCTTATATGGGGAAAGATTCTGAAAATAAACCCCATTCGGAAGGTTTTTTCTGAGCCAAGACATGTCCTTCACGTCTGAAAAATATGACCAGTAGCTTGTGCACAAATTTTCATGGACAGACACACGGACATGGTTAAATCGATGATTTAAAACCTAAAACCTTTGGTCCAAATGATTTTTTGTACAAACTTGTACTGTAACAGCCTTAACAGTAGTTTTTCAGAAGTTAGACATGCGAGTACCTCAAAATCCTCTTGTGGGCATCACGTTGCCGTATCTTGGTTTATAGCGGAGAGAGTATACCCTAGGAGCTTAAGGTCTATACCCTATGACAAATGTTATATATATGCAGGATTAGTGCTGATAATGAGTTGAACTTTCTGAGTAAAGGATCTATGATCCCTTATATGAAGCCAAAAATGGGCGGGGTCAACCAAAATTTGCAACAACAAAAAAACAAATTTCGTTCATAATCCATTTTATTAGTTGCTAGATATTATAGAAACTAAAGAGGGCGTCTTCAGGTATCTGTCACGCCCACTTTTTGTAAATACATGTGAAAGGTATTTAAGATTTAACTTAAACCAAAAAAAAAAAAAAAAAATTCGTTTTTTATTTTTTTACTCTACTTGTTACTCGTTTTGCTTGTTCTCTATTCAGGTTATTTTGGTTGCCATTAAAATGCTTCAATTGCTTTATTTTTTTGTTAACATTTATATTTTTATAAATTTTGCTCTTGTTTTCTAGTTTCATCACGCACACACACATACTATGTGTATGTGCTCTCATTTCGGTATATATATTATTTTCCTTCTATCACTTTTCTCTCCCATGTATTTATTTGTATTTTGACTTTTCTTTGCCACTTAACGTTTTTCCACTCTCTCGTTGTTTTTTCATTCAATGGCAATTTTCATATAGTTGGTGGTGGTGTAGATAAGGTGCCTGCCAGCCTACACTACACACACTCAGAACATTGAGTGATTATATAATATTACATAGAAAAAAAAAGAAGGAAAATCTTTGACTATAGTTGTGAAAAGTCCTTTAACATTTTAATTTTCTTTCATTATCTATAAGTTTTCCAAACAATAATTTGCCGAGTAATTGTTTTTCATTAACATAAATATATAATTTATGCTTTTATTATAAATTGAAAAATAAGTTGATTTCATAACCGAGATTTTTTGTTAAACTTTTCACACAACTTTAGTGTTTTCTTGTGTTTTGCTTATTAGATCATAATATTTTTTTTCAATTTTTTTCTCTTTATTTATTTATTTTTCATAGTTATAAACACATGAAGTGTTTTTTGTGCTGTTTATTTATTTTATAAAACTCTTTTTAAGTATATCATACATACACACTTGACATAAAACAAATCAGGCACCAAACTTTAATCCAAAAATTTCAAGACTAGAACATATGACGACAATACAGTTAGTAAAGATTTACTTTATGATATATTTTTAATTATCTTTTTTTAGAAAATTTCAGTCACCCGTTTCGTGTTCGTTTTCGGTTTTTATTTCAATTAAATTTGAGCTGATTTAGCTTAATTATAGGTTTAGCAGGAGGCGAAGAAAAAAAATTTAAGAACTTTTCCACCAGCTTTTGATTGTTTTTTCGTTGCCTTACACACATGGTATTGATATATTCACCACACTTTATACAATATATATATAAACACACACGCACACACTTAAGCTTGCGTATATATTATATAATTTATAAAAGAGAAAGAGAGAGAAATAGAGAGGGATTGTAATAAAATATCCCCACTGAGAGTGTTGAATAATTTTATAGAAATTTTAATTTTTTGTTATTGTAGTTGTAGTTGTTGTTGTTGTTGTTGTTTTCTAAATTACCTTAACCGGGTTTTATTTCAAAATTGTTGTTAAATTATTGCAATAAATTTTGTTTTTTAATTGTTTTTTTCTTTTTTTTTATTTTCTTTTCAGAAAATTTTCGTGATTGTTGTTAAAATCACAAAAAAATTCGTCGTCGTTGGTAGGAAGAAGAACAAAATCAATCACACACAATTAAACGGATCGCGCGTTCAACGGTGCACCATAAACTTCTGTTGGTTGATGGCGGTGCTTCTGCTTTTCACTAACAACTCGTTCGATAAAATATTCGGTACTAAATTTTAGATATATATAAATATTTTTCTATATATACACATATATATATGTATTGTATAATTATATGGAACTTGTGTACACACCGTGAACTCTGTTTAAATTGAACTGAACCGACGGCCAATTGAATGAAACTGTAACTGAGCGGTGAGATATTAACGTGAAACCAGTAAAGTCGAAATCGGCTATTGTGGTGATGATGACTGAGCGAGTGGTGGCTGTATAGTTATGCGCATCTTATATTCTCTGTGTCTCCGTATATCTCTCAGTAATTTATTCTCCTTGTAGCTTGTTATATTTTCTACTCATAATCACGCTAAAGCTTCATTTAGAACATGATTATTTGTTTTAATACATCTTCATTAAAAGGTATAGCATGCATCATGTACGAGGGTTGTTGCCAAAATTTATTAAAATGGGGAAAAATTATGGAATCGTTAGGATAAAGCATTATTGGGGAAGAAACAATTTAAGAAGAATACAACTCTATATACAAGGTTATTATCGGTCAAGCCTAACTAGTTTATACCCCCTTTACCACAAATAATATGTAGAGTATAACAAATAAATTTATATAATATTCTGAATCATTTGAAACAAAGGTGAGTGTGTGTTGTTATCTGTTTTGACAAAATGATGACTGCCACCATATACTGGGTATAAAAACACTCAATTTTTTCATATTTGTCAATAAAATTTTTTGTCATAATTTAGTTTTCGAAATATGTAAATCCAATCGGATCATTTTTGGAATCATCCCTTATATTACGATTCTTCCAAAAACAGATTTAAACAAAAACAGATGCGACCTAAAGGTTGATTACAAAAAGTACGAGCAGTATGGTCGCACTCACAGACATGTTGAAATCGATTCAGATTTTGATTCTAATCCATTCCATATAATCAAAGACTACAATAAAATAAATAAAATTCGATCGCTGCCACTTCTTAAACGAACTCCCTGTAAAAGTTACTAAATATTGTAAATATTTTACGTTTGTATATATGACCACAAGCAATTAATATATAATGATTTAATTATGTAATATTAACAATTTTGTTGTTGTAATAATCTATATTTATTATTTTTATAAAAATGTTGGAAAGGAAAATATAATGAAATTGAATTTTATTAAAATGATGATTTAAAATATTTATACTGGAATATGACTTTGTTCACTAATAATTGTGGTAAGTACAGTTACTAAAAGGTAAGTTGAAAATATTTTAATTTGTTAAAGTTAATATTTAGATGGAGATTTAGCGTTTGATTAAAACTTTCGTTGTAAAAAAAAAAATTGTTTCTGAAAAATTTAAACAAGTTTCCATTTAATTTAACTAATATCACATACTAGATGTAGCTAAAAAATGTAAAATTGTTAATAATAAAAAACTATAAGAAATTTTCTATTATCTGGCACTAATTTGGTTACAATCCGTTAAACCGTTGAGGAGTTATGACCTTTTAAAAACAACTTTAAAGCAAAAATTTCCTTGTTGTACAGTTGTGAGTGCTCAACGTTTTAGTTCACACTTGCGAGAGAATATATTTTGTGAATATCAGCAACAACAATAGGAGAAATGTCTGTCTATAACTCGAAAACATGGTCACGGCCCAGGCTCAGTTGCGTGATCCTTGTAAAAAAATCAATTTTCTACAATTTAAGATTTTCCAAGGAAATGGGCGTTGCCACTCCCTTAAATTATATATCTACATAAAGCTAGAAAAATTTAGAAAAAATTTCCCATAGGTTTGATTAAAATTGGATTTGTCGTTGCAGAGTTATGAACTAAACAAAGTTTCATTCCACTCTGTAGTATGTTTGTAGTTATTGTTGTTATTTTGTAAAAACAAGGAAAATAAGTTGAAAAATTTTTCGTCATTTTGGTCACAATTTTCATTTTTGATGGCTAATAACTTTTAAACGCTTGGACGGATTTGGCTCAAACCAATTGCCCGTAGCTGCAAAATTCTTCAGCTTTCAGGTGAAGTATATTGTGTGGGCGTGGCATTACCCCCTTAATTAATATAAGCCATTTTACGTTGTGTTCTTTATTTCAAAAATGGGTCATCTTAGGACCATAAGACCAAAATTTTTGGATTCTTTAGGGGATTTAGAAAAAGGGGCGCAAAAATTTTCAGAGCTCTAGGAGCTACCGTTTAGAAGTTATACGGCTTTAACGATTTGCACTTAAATGGGCAGTGCCACGCCCATTAATTATACATCTACGAAAAGCTAGAAAAATTTCCAAATGTTTGCAACAAATTTGGCCAAAATCGGAGTTGTCATTTGGGAGTTATGAACTAAACAATAGTACCTTTGTATGGTTGTTGTTATTGTTGTTATTTTGTAAAAACACGGAAAATAAGTTGAAAAATTTTTTGCCATTGTGGTCACAATTTTCATTTTTGATGGCTAATAACTTTTGAACCATTGGACGGATTTTGCTCAAACCAATTGCCCGTAGCTGGAAAATTCTTCAGCTTTCAGATGAAGTATATTGTGTGGGCGTGGCAATACCTCCTTAATTACTATTAGCCATTTCACGTTGTGTTCTTTATTTCAAAAATGAGTCATCTTAGGACCATAAGACCAAAATTTTTGGATTCTTTAGGGGATTTAGAAAAAGGGGCGCAAAAATTTTCAGAGCTCTAGGAGCTACCGTTTAGAAGTTACAGGGCTTTAAAGATTTGGTAATTGCCTAACTCAGTGGCGCCATCCCGTAGTACGTACAGTAAGCTTATATGTATTGTACTTCACTATGAAGTATTGTTGTTATTGTTGTTATTTTGTAAAAACACGGAAAATAAGTTGAAAAATTTTTTGCCATTGTGGTCACAATTTTCATTTTTGATGGCTAATAACTTTTGAACCATTGGACGGATTTTGCTCAAACCAATTGCCCATAGCTGGAAAATTCTTCAGCTTTCAGATGAAGTATATTGTGTGGGCGTGGCATTACCCCCTTAATTAATATAAACCATTTCACGTTGTGTTCTTTATTTCAAAAATGAGTCATCTTAGGACCATAAGACCAAAATTTTTGGATTCTTTAGGGGATTTAGAAAAAGGGGCGCAAAAATTTTCAGAGCTCTAGGAGCTACCGTTTAGAAGTTATACGGCTTTAACGATTTGCACTTAAATGGGCAGTGCCACGCCCATTAATTATACATCTACGAAAAGCTAGAAAAATTTCCAAATGTTTGCAACAAATTTGGCCAAAATCGGAGTTGTCATTTGGGAGTTATGAACTAAACAATAGTACCTTTGTATGGTTGTTGTTATTGTTGTTATTTTGTAAAAACACGGAAAATAAGTTGAAAAATTTTTTGCCATTGTGGTCACAATTTTCATTTTTGATGGCTAATAACTTTTGAACCATTGGACGGATTTTGCTCAAACCAATTGCCCGTAGCTGGAAAATTCTTCAGCTTTCAGATGAAGTATATTGTGTGGGCGTGGCAATACCTCCTTAATTACTATTAGCCATTTCACGTTGTGTTCTTTATTTCAAAAATGAGTCATCTTAGGACCATAAGACCAAAATTTTTGGATTCTTTAGGGGATTTAGAAAAAGGGGCGCAAAAATTTTCAGAGCTCTAGGAGCTACCGTTTAGAAGTTATAAGCCTTTAAAGATTTGGTAATTGCTTAACTCAGTGGCGCCATCTAGTATTGTAAAAAGAAAGCTTACAAATAGTGTAACAAACCATACTTTAGTTTTCATACAGCGCCATCTATCCAGTTTTACATATTTGTTTAATTTTAACTCAAGGTAACGAAAACTAATGCTTGGGTTGTTACGCTTGTAGTACAGGGATGGCATTTTTTCACAACTTTATAAAGCGGAAGTTAAATTTTTAATTCTTTTAAAAAAATCTACCTAGAAGACATTTCCTGTAAGAAATTGATTAAAGATTTGCACCACGCCATGATGAAAAAAAATATTTATAAGCTTACTTTTAGTAATACTAGATGGCGCCACTGTGTTAAGCAATTACCAAATCTTTAAAGCCCTGTAACTTCTAAACGGTAGCTCCTAGAGCTCTGAAAATTTTTGCGCCCCTTTTTCTAAATCCCCTAAAGAATCCAAAAATTTGGGTCTTATGGTCCTAAGATGACCCATTTTTGAAATAAAGAACACAACGTAAAATGGCTTATATTAATTAAGGGGGTAATGCCACGCCCACACAATATACTTCACCTGAAAGCTGAAGAATTTTCCAGCTACGGGCAATTGGTTTGAGCCAAATCCGTCCAAGCGTTTAAAAGTTATTAGCCATCAAAAATGAAAATTGTGACCAAAATGACGAAAAATTTTTCAACTTATTTTCCGTGTTTTTACAAAATAACAACAATAATAACAACCATACAAAGGTACTATTGTTTAGTTCATAACTCCCAAATGACAACTCCGATTTTGGCCAAATTTGTTGCAAACATTTGGAAATTTTTCTAGCTTTTCGTAGATGTATAATTAATGGGCGTGGCACTGCCCATTTGAGTGCAAATCGTTAAAGCCGTATAACTTCTAAGCGGTAGCTCCTAGAGCTCTGAAAATTTTTGCGCCCCTTTTTCTAAATCCCCTAAAGGATCCAAAAATTTGGGTCTCATGGTCCTAAGATGACCCATTTTTGAAATAAAGAACATAACGTGAAATGGCTTATATTAATTAAGGGAATAATGCCACGCCCACACAATATACTTCATCCGAAAGCTGAAGAATTTTCCAGCTACGGGCAATTGGTTTGAGCAAAATCCGTCCAATGGTTCAAAAGTTATTAGCCATCAAAAATGAAAATTGTGACCACAATGTCAAAAAATTTTTCAACTTATTTTCCTTGTTTTTACAAAATAACAACAATAACTACAAACATACTACAGAGTGGAATGAAACTTTGTTTAGTTTATAACTCTGCAACGACAAGTTCAATATTAATCAAACCTATGGGAAATGTTTTCTAAATTTTTCTAGCTTTATGTAGATATATAATTTAAGGGAGTGGCATCGCCCATTTTCTTAGAAAAGAGCTTTCATTATAGGAAATTGTTTCTTGGGCACATTTCTCTCAACGAATGATTGAATCTTATGGGCGTAATCAAGTTTTTGAGTTTTGGATTATAGAAAACAGATATTTAGCTTGTTGTTGTTGCCAATATCGATATGTTTGGAAATTATTTAATCTCGAAACTTTGCCAATGTTGTTAACTTCACGGCTATAATTTTTTATTATAACAATGCGTTTATTTAGGAATTCGGCGGGAATTATCTAAACAGCTGTTCCTTGTTAAACAAATTTGTTCATAAATGTTTCCAAATAAAGTGGACAAAAAACTATTTAATCAGTGGTGAAATTCATACGAAACAGTGAAAAACAAATTTTAATCATTTATATATATTATACCTGCCCAACCGGAAAAAGAGACAAGTAGTTGTAGTTGAATAAGGCAAACCTCCTAGTGTCTAATTTGCAAAATGGCTAAAGTTCATATAACAAACGTAGTGGTTCTAGATAATCCGAGCAGTTTTTTCAATCCCTTCCAATTCGAATTGACCTTTGAATGCATCGAAGAACTGAAAGAGGATCTGGAATGGAAAATGATTTATGTGGGCTCGGCTGAATCCGAGGAACACGATCAAGTATTAGACACAATCTATGTGGGGCCGGTGCCCGAGGGCAGACATATATTCGTCTTTCAAGCAGATCCGCCAGATGTTACCAAAATACCTGAACCAGACGCTGTGGGCGTTACCATAGTGCTTCTCACCTGCTCATATCGTGGTCAAGAGTTTGTGCGTGTCGGTTATTTCATTAATAACGATTATGCCGATCCGGAGATGCGCGAGAATCCACCGCCTAAGCCACAATTTGAAAAGTTGGTGCGAAACATTTTGGCAAGTAAACCGAGAGTAACGCGTTTTAAAATTAATTGGGATGATGCCTCAACAAATGGCACTCAAAGTGAGGCCATCACAAATCCTGAAAATGTCAACAACATGATGCAGTGTACTGATGATGGCTGTACATCCATTGCTGATGGAATTGTTGAGATTCCGTCTAACAAAACGTCTACGAATTCTACAACGCTGACCACAACGCTGAGCGGTCCCGAGGGAACATTAGATGACAGTTTGGCGATGCCTATTGATAATAATGTGAACGCCCTTAAAGAGAATTCCGACTCTATGGCTATGGATTGCTAGATGATAATGCTTTGGTATCTCGCATACGGCACAGCAACTTCAATATTATTCAGTTCCTTAGTTATGCTGTTAAATTGATGCTTGCACAACTCCATGTAGAAGAAAGTTTGTTTTCCATTATTTTTCATTAAACTTGTTTATACCTAAGCCATGTGTTACCATTTTTATACAGAACTGTACTAAATATATAGATGTCGTATACATGAGGGAAAGCATCTTTTAATTAGTAAGTTAAGGAAAATGTTGTAGTCGGTCACACGCAACAATTTAGCACTTATTGTCCTCACACTCCTTTCATATGAAAGGTTTGTTGTTGTTATAAAATCAGAAATATTTTACCTGTAATTCTCATACTATTCGGTTTAATGAATTTACAACTAAGACCGCAGGCCATCGATAAGATGTATGGAAGCGTAGAATATCAAGTCATTAAATGGAAATTAAAAAGTCACTATAAACACTATTAGGACGAGGGGACCTGCTCCTTCATGGTGTTGACATTATATGATCAATTGATTCTAAGAATTCTGCTTTCTTTCTGTTCGCAAACTTCAACAACTACAGCCTACATACAGTATAATGCTGAATGTTTTTTCATATAATATCCAAAATTGTCCTATTTTGTATGTGGCTCTCATTATACTTATTATAAATGATTATTGGTGAGTTGTTGTTATTATTATTGTTATTATTTTCATAGGTACATCGGTGTTAATTATTATGTTGTATCAAATAAACAATGGTTTCTATAATTTTCTTGGCATTTGTATGATTTAACAAATTCAAACATGGATCATTGATCTTCTCCTCCAACAATTTCAACAATTCACGCCTTAAGCATTGTATCATTTCGGCCATGGCATGATTAAATGCTTTAATTATAATCCAACCATCTTCCAGTAAAAATAAGAAGTCACCATCATGCAGTTCTAAACGTAAATCACTGCCCGCAAACAATACGATCGGTATCAATGGTAACCTACTACATTCCCTTACAAATATACGAGTTGTCTTCACTTTCTCTTGATACACTAGAAAAGCGGACTGAAAGTAATTCTGTTCAGCATTTACCGAAGACGGATGTATGGACACATAACCATCTAGACGGGTTTTAAAGCGTAAATCTTTGGCTGATATTAATTTAGGCAAAGCACCGTGAGCTGTTTGTATATAACTACGTTCGGGTGTTAATATTTTAACAATGTTGGGGTATAAGGAGGCACACAGCAGAGACACCAATAAGCGATTGTTATCATTGTTGATATTTAAATCAGATCCTAAAAGGAACAAACAAGAGGTGTGTTAGTATTTTTTTTTTCCGTAATTAAACAACATTAAAATAACATACCTGTTAATTGTAAAATATTATCCAAGATATGTTTTCGTTTGCGGGGTACATTTACCGGCACAAAGCCTATAGAAACCAAGAGTTCCAAAAACTGATACTTCATCTCGGCTATCGTTTGTAAACTTCTCAGTGACAGGAAGTGCTCATCAGCATAGGTGCGTCCAGCATTAAAATTACGTTGAGCCACATTTAACCATTTCTGAAAACAATTCATATTTTTCCCAAATTAAAAAACATTTTTGTTATTAGGAGGAACGGTATTTAGCAATTTACTCACTTTGTAGGCCATTAAACAGGTCAAGTGATCACTTTGACATATAGCGAATTCCCTTTTACGCTTTTCCGCTTCATATCTTTTGTTAAACGGACTTACAAATGGTGACTTGTGACTTAAACAGGCCGCTATGGTTAGAACACTGTCCAAACATTGGAAGATCGCTCCAAACAGCATCAATTTACCAATGCGAACATCAACGGGCAAAGCAGACAAATGATGACCCAACGGTGTCAATTGTTGCAAATCATCCAAGGCACCCACATCCTGTAAACGTGTTATTGCATTCATGATATTCTCTTCGCTCGGTGGCTCCAGCATTTGACCCAATACTTCTAAAATATTCAGTTTTGAAAAAATCTTCATAGTTTTGAGCCGTAACACCAGCTGTTCTAAGGGGACACGTTGTATTTCGGGTATGGGTTGACTCAGGAATTGATTTCGGAAACGATGTTGAGTGTAGAGATGTATACAGATGCCTGGCATAACGCGACCCGCTCGACCTTTGCGCTGTTGAGCATTGGCCCGTGATACCCAAACTAAATCTAAAGATTCCATATTCCGATTGGAATCGTAACGTTTCTCCTTCATTAAACCATAATCCACCACAAACACACAATCGTCTATGGTGACAGAGGTTTCGGCAATATTTGTGCTTAAAACAATTTTACGTTTACCCGGTGGGGCAGAACGAAACACCCTTGCTTGTTCCTCACTCGATAATGTAGAATGCAACGGTATTAAAATGTATTGATTTAATCTGAAATGATTTTAAAAACAAATAAAAAATTGCATATTATTGAAAAAAATGTCCACCTAACCTGGGTGCAAACACCGAACTATCACATAAAGTCTCATGAACTAATTGAATTTCTTGTAGACCCGGTAGAAATACTAATATTGAACCTTCTCGCGGCCAATCATGATCACCCTGAACTATATACCGTAACACGGATTCAATCAGTTCCGGATTAACTTTCATAGGTTCCATCATATATATTGATTTGCAAGTTCTTTCACTATAATCTAAAATAAGAGGATATTATTATGACAAGTGAGTTAATTAGTGCTAGGGTTATGAGTGTCCAATCCAATCAATATAACATCACATTCCACTCACCCCAATATCTAGCGTACATAACTGACAAATTCAATTGTTCGTCTTTGATTTTCGTAGGTGGGGCCATATGTTCCACTTTAACATCAGCGTACTGCATTTCATCCTGATATTTTTTATCAATTTTTCGACTATATTGAGAATCAGCCTCCATAACAAAATCACAACACTCCAGAATATCCTCTAAAAATAATTGTTGGACTGGATAGGTGCGTCCCGGTATATCCAATATGGGAATACCACCAAAATAATCCGAAAATAGTTGAGCATTTAATGTGGCCGACATTAGGATTATTTTTAAATCGGGCCTTTGCGGTAACAAGCGTTTTAAAATCATTAATAAAAAATCGGATTCTTCACTGCGCTCATGCACCTCATCCACAATTATGTGAGTAATGGATTTTAATAGAGGATTTGAAGCTAGTTGTCTTAACAGAATGCCAGTGGTACAGAATGTCAAACGGGTGTTGGTAGATATTTTATTTTCCAAACGGATTTGATAGCCTACGATTTGACCAATCGGTTCAGTTCTTTCGGCTGCTACACGTTCGGCCACGCCTATGGCGGATAAACGTCGCGGTTGAGTGCATACAATCTCTACATGGGGCATGGAGGTTGTGCTGGGCAATTGAGAAGCTTCGTAGAACCAATTATCCAAAATAAATTGTGGCACTTGGGTAGATTTGCCACAACCCGTCTCACCCGATATTACCAGAACTTGATGCTTGTTTAATATTTGCAGTATATCCATCATTTTGGCAAAGGCCGGTAATTGTTGGCGCCCCTTCAACATTTTTTGATAAGATTCTTCCTTGATACGCTTCAGAAAACATTTCAATAGCAAACGATCGGCTTTCTCCAATTGTTGCACATCTCTTTGACTATAATCACTGTGAGAAGTTTGTCCTTTTTCATAGTGGCTGGGCAATATCATGTTGGTGGTGTCTTCATTTAAATCGTTTACCACATCACTGCTTTGGGCAAATAAAGATTTACTAATAGCAGGAAATGCTTCCATATTCGATTCTAAAGAATCATCGAGGCTGCTCTCCCCTAATAGTAACTCGATTATGCTGTATACACAGGGCATACCGTCGTGACTTGACCTTTGTGCCTCTTTATACAGTTTTCGTGCTAATGTCAGTTTAACATAGCTGGGTATATCGTGACAGGTTGTTTTTATATATATAAATGGTGTCTCGTAGGGATATTTTATGTTTGGCGGGAATCTTATTTCCATATAGAACCATTTATCGTCATTTTCATCGCATTGAAGTTCATGGGGGGAGGAGGATGTGCTTTCTTGTTTAGGCTTCTGAATGGGTGACAAGTGCGCAAAACGGCACTTAGCACCAAATCTACATGAACCTGATTTATCGTAATTGCGACACCTCATGCGTTTAGTTCGTTGTTTGGCAAGTTCCTCTTTTGCTTCCGTTTCAATGACCTCTTGGCGTGCTTTTTTTACTTCTGCTGGTGAATGTAGCAACAAATGCTCAATGGGGAATTGGAAACACCATATTGTATTTTTTTCCTTTTCTTCAAAAACGTTTTCATAAATGGATTGTAAGGCCTCCTTTTCGTCTTGTCGTATAACCAACAAGTCTTGGTCACTAATATCTTGAGGGTAACAATCACCAGCACCGTGATCTTCTTGTTCCGGCACTTTCATGTATTTACGAAACAGTAATAATAAAGCTTTATCACTATCTCCCTCGCAATAATCATAAGCTTCTGCACAATGTTCAGGAGCAAAACCATAATTTTCTAATTTCATTAAAGCGTATCTTCGTAATCTTTGTTGAGGTTCTTCCAGTGACTGACTGTTGTTGTTGTCGTTATTATTGTTACAGCTGGTGGTATTATTATTTTTTATCGCATAATTGGTAACACTTTGTACAATTAGTGTACCTCTATCCTCCCAATAGGATTTTTTCATTTTCCCACCTCTATCCTTATATTTGGAGGCGCTTTCCAATTGAAAATCTATACCATGTATATAGCGTAGCGTTTCCATGCACATTTTTTGTGATTCGTCACATAAATATAAAACTTGCATTTCAGTTTTTAATGTTGTTTTGGCAGGTTTAGGTTCCACTGGCACATTACTGTAAAATTATAACACTCGCAGTCTATATAATTGATATTTTAAATATTAAAACAAATTTAACTTACGTGGAACGTATATTTGTTAGGGGTCGTAAAAAACAATCTTCCATTAAACGTTTTGAGTCGTCATCCATATTGTGTTTAGTGATAAATAAGTAGGAAGACACAATAATTTTGTATTTATTAGTATAAAAAACACAATTTACAAAAATTTTTCTTAAAAATTTCACAATTTTTTGTAACAAAACTAAATTTTAATTTTCGACAAGGCAGAGCTAATGTCTAAAAAATTTTTTACTCTTCTTTTTCTTTCAAAAATACTTTCTTATATGAAATTAACACTTAACACTTTGTTTTATTTATTCAATTTAAACAGACATTAATTTTTGTGTTTATTTTAATAAAGTTTAATTTATTCACATTATTTGTATTGGCACACATAATTTATGACTAACATTCACAGATGTTCTTTTTTCACTGTTTAAAGGGCAAAGCAGGCAGCCATATGTTTCTAAAGTAACGGCGCATAGACTTTTATATACTTTCATATTACGTTTATGACATTAAATTAAAAGGTGGAATAATAAATAATTAAACTTTTAAAGAACAAAAACATTTAAGTATATAAAAAATACAGCATGAAGATAAGTTTTGTGTGTGGTATTTTGTCGTACATGTTTTTTTTATATAAAACTACCAGCTGTTTATTTTTATATATTCTTTGAAGAAAGAGACAACTACACATTTTATTTGAAGCAACAGGAAGCAAGAAATAAGTGAACATTTTCTTTTTAATATTAAAAATTATTTAAGAAAAGAAAAAATGTTAGATTCATTTGAATCTCGTACTTTGGTCAATGGCTCCATGTTAAGACAATTTACCGGACAAAATATCAGCATAATAGTGTGTGTAGAAGATGAGATGGGTAATAAATTAACAGCCAGCACACCCGACAACTTGAAGGTCTCGGTTATATTGCCGCTTTCGGTGGGAGCATCTCCCGGTGATTGGATCGAAGTGATAGGTAAACCATTCGATGGAAATACAATACATGGACAAGAGGCCATTTTGTTTGGTGGTGAAAATGTCCATTTTGACAAAGATGGTTATAATCAAATGATACATTACATCAATAATTGTAAAGAAATCTATCGTTGTGGACAAAGTGATTCCAGCCCATTATATATATAGCAAAGAAATTTATAATATTTCATACATTTTATTAAATTTGGCAATATAAGTTGGGAATGCATAGCATTATTACATTTTTATATACTACATACTAATAAAAAAAATTTTGTATACTTTTATAATACTTTTGTGCATATTTTTTAAACTAAAAAGCTTCCAAAGCTATGTATATAAATATATTATTTCATCATTTCTGTGATATTCGTTCGGTTGCAAAGCCATCGGGCATACTACTTTTACGCTGGGCCTGCGATATTTGCACAATACGTGATAGTGGTGAATGCGTACTGGTACCACTGCCACTGCCACTAGCGCTCCGCATCATATGTGGTGACAAATAACGCCCACTTCTCCTAATCGTTATATTCGCATTATCCGTTTGAGCCAAAGGCGAAGGTCTTAGTGAGAGACGTCTTTGTAATAGCGTTTGTGAATGTGATATAATTGGTGCCGGTACGGGAGCGGGTGCTGATGTTGGTAGGGGTGTTTGTATATCATTATTTTGTTGTTGTTGTTGTAATTGTGATGGCGGCGCTTGACCGGGTGGTATTTGCAA
Organism: Ornithomya fringillina; assembly: GCA_963978525.1. Classification (NCBI taxonomy): domain Eukaryota; kingdom Metazoa; phylum Arthropoda; class Insecta; order Diptera; family Hippoboscidae; genus Ornithomya; species Ornithomya fringillina. The sequence continues at coordinate 22,041,769 of OZ021693.1, forward strand.
ACTTGTTGCTCTTACACTAAAACGACGCTTGAGTTTTGTATTTAAACTGCTATGGGTAGAGGAGAGTCTATTCTGTTGCATAGAATTTTGTAATTGATGATTGTTATTATCCTGTAAGGTATAGGGTGGTGGTTGTAAGGTTTGCATAGTAGTGTAACGTCTGCGTCGTGTCAATATATTTGATATTGTACTATTCGAGGTGACAGGTGGCTGGGGCGAGTAGGGCATTACCCCGCCACTAACGGTAGAGCGTCGTGCAAACAAGCGATTTGCAGCAGCAATGGCTAAATTTTTTTCATTGGCACCATCCAACAATGACAATAAAGGCGTATTTTTTAACTTGTTCGCAGTATTCTCCTCACCCAGATGATTATCATTTGTTTCATCATCCATTACGGCCCGTGTATGCATTACTTCTAAAGCTCTTATCAAATCGGCCAAAGTAGTATTCTCCAGCACATCCACATCATTTTGTGATGTATAAGACAAAATACTGGGTCGTCTAGATGCATTCTCCTTAGTTCCAAAAATACTATTACGACGACGTTGACTAACATTAGAGATGATGCTATCACGTCGTTCACGTTTTTGATTTGACATAATCGGCAATTTAGTGTTATTATTATTCAAAGGATTCTTCAGGTATACCGGCCCTAAGGTATTTACCACAGACGATTCATTTCTTACATCTTTTACGCTGTCATGTAAATAATTTAAAGGCATTTGCTGTTTAATGGGGAGGAAAGTATTTGTGAAAGGTGGACTAAAAATGCCGTTACTAAAATATGATGAACTAGCTGTAGTGTTTACAGTACTATAATGATTTAAAGGTGACTCTTGAGGATGAGCTACTTCTTCAGGTACACTAATTACCGATTGTTGACGTTCCACTATGTTATCGGGCATTGTAAATAAACGCTTTCTGAAAGGTATCCATTTGGAGAAACTTTGTGATATAAATGATTTGCGGTAAGAAGCTTTCTTCAACGTTTCCTCTCCTACTCCTTCACCTTGTTGCTCACCATTCTCCACATTAATCACCGAGTCTAAGGTTGGTAGTGTAGGATGAAATTGTTTTTGTGTATAACGTTTATTTATCGCTTCTTGAATTTGATTGTTATCCCCACTCCACGTCCATTCATTACAATTATTCGTTTGATATTTATACAATTTTTGCCATTTCGGTTCAATATTGAAATCGGAAGAGGCCCGCTCTCGGACATGTGGCAAATCACTGCTTATAGACCACTGCTCACTGGCTAGAATTTGAGAATCGGTAAAACCATGATAGCCACCACCTGCAGTACCGCCATATATATTAACTGTGTTATCTAGAGGTGGCTTAACTGCAGCCAAAGCATCCACCACTTTAAATAATAGACTGGTGGTTTGGCGAAACGCTTCAGCTGTTTCAAATGACTTCTGACGGTCGATCTTATTTAGTTCTGTATCCGAGATGCTATTAAAACTGAAAGGGGTGCCTTCTGTGCGTGCATAACATTCAATACATTCAGAGGCAGCACGTTTACGTTTCCATTTAAACTGATCTTCTCTATCATATATGGTCAAATCAGGACAAGATATGGAACGATGCTCACAATGGGCGGATAATGGTTCAGAATATACTGGCTGTGTAGCACAGAGGGTAGAGTGAAATTATTCTTATTAATAATATTATCAAGACATTTACAAAGTTTACCAGCCTCCCTCACCTTATATTTCATTAAATACAACTCATTAAATATACGTCGTATATAACTGACATCCTTGGTTACCCCACTCCAGATACGATGCTGTGTAGCTTTAATATTCGAAGACAATTGTTGCTCTAAATGTGCCAATTTTTTACTTTGTAGGCCTCTGCACATATTTATAAATTATTAAAATTAAATTTTATTTAATTATAAATTTTAAGGAAGTTTTTTTTAGGTTTTTTTTAAGGGAAGTTTTAGAAAATCGAGTATAAGGTTAGACTTTAAAATTCCTTATTTTAATTAAGAAAATTTTCATTCCGAAGGTATATGAAAATAATTTAAAAAAAAAAATTCAGATATGAGAATGAGTTCTCAAAAAACTCACTTCGGGACTAAATATGGTATGAGGTACATATATCTCTATATAATTACCTGGTAATAAACGTCATAATCATCAACAGATAACCCAAAGAGAATATAAACCAAACTATAATGAAAATTTGATAGACGACAAACCAGGCTCCAAATTCTCGATGCTATAAAGAAATGCTACAAATGAAAAACTTGCATTAATTAACAATAAACAACACCTACCTGATGAGGTTGAAAGGTGGGTACATAATCACCAAAACCAATTGTTGTTGTCGTAACATACGCATAATACAAGGCCAATGAAAAGGGCCAATTTTCAAAATATGAAAACACCCATGACGGTATCAATAAGAACATCGTAATACCTGGTATAAGAGCAATCAGTACAGTAGTAATTAAACTTAATTGTGGTGGCATATAATGAATATTTGTGGACATTTTATATTTCTTATAACGATGATAAATTGACTGGAACTGAATGGGTGAGAAAAAAAAAAATAAAAATTATTAATAATAAAAATGATAAAATCATACAAAATAATACACTTACGATCAGTCCAAAGTATTCTCCCAAACCCGCAAACAAAATACCATTCACTGGTATACCAATTATAGAATAGACAATCATAATCATTTGTCCCAGTGTAGTGGTGGGTGATATATTGCCATAGCCTACCGTTGAACAAACCGTAAAGGCAAAGAAAAACGAATGATAAAATGTCCAGGTGTAGGGTAGCTCGTAATCATCTGAACGATAATCGGTAACGGGTTTACCACAATAATCACTAATACGCTCTAATATCTCCTCTTGATCACTGACATTTTTCCAAGTCAATTGTTTGAGTAAATAGGCTAAACATGTAAAAAATACAAAACAAAACAAAATAAAACAAAAGGAATTAAAAAAAAGTATAAAATACAGGAAAATATAATTTAAATAATAGACTATGATGATTATATGAGGCTCACATTAAATAAATAACAAGTAAATTTGCCTTAAGCCAAATCTTAAATACATTCCATACAAATTTTTCTAAAATTTTTTAATGAATATTTTCAGAAAATTTTATTTAATATTACACATAATTAGATTAGTCAGAATTAGAGAGTTCAGATTATTTAAAAAAAAAAAAAAAAAACAATAATAAACAAAGGAAAATAAAGTCATTTATTAATTTATTTCTGCTGCTTCATACCCATGATTCGCGTTATTATGCAATTTAATAATTTACTTTGCATTCCTTGCACAAGAACATAAATCATTTAATGCGATATTTAAGTGTAATGAAATTACGCCTTCGTCTTTACTTCTTTGTTGGTTTGTCATTAGACGAAAATGATTTAATTTACTTAAAAATTGTTATAATTGTATTTATTAAAGACTTAAATAAATGAAATGTTAGTTTAGGCTGATAAACGCATATTTTTTATTATTTTCTCAAAACAAAAACAAATATAGAAAATTGTGTTTTCTTAATAGAATGATTATTGTAATAAATTAAATGTAATAACAATAGAAGAGAAGAACAAATTAAAAAAAAAATTTCTTTGGCTTAGGCTAAATCTTAAATACCTTTTACACAAAAAGTGGGCGTAACAGAAACCCTATAGTCGCACTTATTCTGTTTCGCACACTTTAAATTCTAAACATTAGAAATATTTGTACTGTTAATTCAGCTTGATATCTCAAATTTTGTAGTAATTTGGTAGCGTTACATTGCGAGATTAAAAATGTACCGAATAGAACCCCTCCCCAGATCTTATTATAGTACCAAGACTTTATATGGCAAAGAATCGTAATTTTTAATATTCTTTTACAAAATTTGGTGAATAATTAGTTGGGCCAATAAACAATTCTTCAACCTTTCCATATTTCACAAAGTAACTGTCTATGCCAATACCTCGTGTTTACTGACACAATTACCCTAATTGCAGCATAATTTGTGAAATTAAGTGGTGTAGGGTATTAAATGTTCGGATAAAACTATACACTTGCCATCAAGTTTAAACAATATCAATAAATTAATTTCCCCAAATATACTTTGTATTTTGTGTAAACCTTTTCGTATATAAGTTTCAATATTTGATAATTGCTTTTTAGAGATGTATTAACTAACTGTAGAGAATATATTGCTATTACAATTTTTTGGTATTTCTTTGGTAACCAAAGGGCTATAATTATACTGTTATAATTAACACCTACATGAAGAATACGAGATGAAGAAAGAAAGAGAGAGAGAGAGTGAAAGCTAAGTTTTTAGTTGTGTTATAATGCATTATATTTTATATTTTGTTTTATTTATTTATATTTGACACGTGTTTTGCCGTTTCTTTGCTAATATTTATAAATTTTATTATAATTTTAGTTTTGTTTACATAACAATTATAAAGAAAGATGAATAGTTGTTTATATATAACGACAGTTTGTTATTGAACTTGATGTTTTCATGTATGTGTTTAGGAATAATTTGGATTGTATTAAACAATTCCCAACTCTAATTAGCAATTTTTTCGGTTCGTATAGCCAAAAACAATAAAATGTATTTAAATAAATTTAATGATTTTTAGGTGAAGTTCAATGAAATTCTTTTTTTTTTTTTAGTTTTATAGACAATCAGAACACACCTTTTCATTATATTGAACAATGGCTTAAGTAGTTTTTTTTTTTTTTTTTTAAAAATAAGTTTTATAAAAAAAAAAGTCAATTAAATTATTGTCAATGGTAAAGAGACACATTATATTATAAATGACCAGGAAATAGAAAGTTTTCAAAGCCCATACCCCATATCACTTGCTGAAGACATGCAATCTATTCAGCGTCATGTATCTAAATCTGACTTTTCAGATATTTCGAATTCATGCTACAACAACTAGGACTTTATATGGAGAGGGATTTTAAAAATGGTCAGATTCGGTACAAATTTCAGCCGAATATCTCAAAAAATGCTACCTGTAGCTTGCAAACATATTTAAATGGATAGACAGACGGACATAGTTAAATCGATTTAAATTTGGATTCTGAATCGATCGGTATAATTGAAGATGGGTGAGGGATTTTCTTTTTAGGAGTTACAAACATCCACATAAATTTAATATATCATCACTTTATCACAAGTTTTTGATACCAGTTTAATGCTAATGGTAATGCTTCAAATAGTGTTTATTTTTGATTAGAAATCATTTCCAGTACAACAAGGAATTCTAAGGCTCATTATACAAAACTATTACCAAGATAAAAGCGAAATCACTTTACTACTACATGCGAGATAACCTGCACGGGATGCCCACTTACTTAATATAATTTCAAGTGTCATTACCATCATTTTCACTGTGCGATGTGGCACTGTATGCTGTATGTATTTATTTCCGCATTCTGAGTGCAAAAAAACTAAATGTATCCGCAAATATAAGCTATTTGTCTGTATGTCCGTCCTTATACGTATATTATACGCTCTACCGATGATTTTCATTTCAATTTAATTGTTTTGTTGAGTGTACTTTTTATATTCATGCTTGATTGCCTTAATGCATAAAGTATTTTATCAGAAAGAAGGTGTGAAATGTACACATACGTATGGGTCACAATGCAAAATCAATATTTTCCATAAATTAATTATACTAATTGTATTAATAGTGCTTTGAAAAGGACTATGCTTCATAACAAAGAAACTTTTAGCACCATTTTGCACTTACCGTTAATCTCAATGCGTTCTTTTAATTCGTCGGCACGTCGTTGCCGCTCCAAGCCGTGTTCTATGTGATAATAAATGCTGGCACCAAACATTAAATATGATATATAAAATATAAGTAATAAAATCCAACGTTTAGGAGACATTATATGGAATCCGATTTGTACGTTGTTATTATTGTTGTGGTTGTATGGTTATTATATTTAAACATTCATGTTTAGCTTGGTTGGATATTGTATTGTGTTGTACTGTAGGGTAGTATATATGAAACTGGAGAAAATAAATAAATTAGTTTAATGTTTATTGAGTAAATATTATATATAGGCAAACACATATAATATATATATTTAGAAAAGATCACGTTTTAAATTTTTGTTATAGAACATTTAACAATATCGTAAATGTAGCATTTTGAGTCAAGCACGTTTCTTTCACATTTTGATTATAACAAAAAAAAGAAAAAATCTCAATATATTTACATAATGGAAATTTTGGGCTGGGCGTGGCCGATTGCTTGGTTTCTGAATACAATGTTAACTTTATTTTTAGCTTAATCTAAAAAATATATTAAAAAATTGAAAATATAACATTTTCACTTGTTGCTCAATCTGTACTCAATCATTAATCTTATGGAATTTTGTGTATTTTATATAAGAAATTTAATATCTTAAAAAGACTCTAAGCGTAGAGGAGAAGAAATAGTTGAAATGTAATCATCTGTAACTGATTATTGTATCAGTTTAAATATATAGAGAGATGTGGTAGAGAGTCGTAATTTTTTGATATTTATTGATGAAATTTAACACAGGAATGTTCACTGTTGAAAATGGACTTAATGGGTGCATTTTTAGCACCCCTCCCAATATAACGTCATCTGTGGAAAAGTATATTAAGTTAAGTGGCAAATGCTACATCACTTCCTGCATCGATTTAACCATGTCCAATAGCCTGTCTATGGAGATTTTTGTGCATTTTTTGAGATATTACAACAAAATTTGGTACAAGGCCCAAAAAAGACGTTATGGATCGAATAGAAACATTTTTAAAAACTCTCATCATATAAGATCCCATGAAAAACATTTTTAAGTGACAAAAACTCACAAATCTTAATATTTTTTTGACAAAATTTATGGTGAAGAAAAGTTTATTGGCTTAATACTAGTCACGGGCACTATTTTTAAAAGTCCTTTTCATATAACGCATTTATGCGGCAATGCCTCGCGGTTACTGGCACTAATTACAACATAATTTGTTGAATGAAATGTTGTAGGGCATTAAATGGTTGCATACAATCATCGTATTTTCACTGACTTTTAAATTACAATTAAATATTGTTTGAAAAGCAGTACTAAACACATTGTCCAATTTGGTTCAACTTTAGCTTATTACAAACATTCACCCACAACTTAACACACCCTCTGCAGGTTGAGTAGTATACTTAATAATATGCTTCAATTGTTTTGCTTATTTCAAATGCAATTATAAACCATCTGTACTAATTATCATTTATGGGTAAACGTGTCGATACTTCCCTATACCACTAATCACATCAACCGATAAAACACTTCATTCGTACCAACACGCTGGAAAGACAGATATGCTTTTTAAAAAAAAAAACACTTACTTAATAAAGTTGATTTCTACTGATAACATTTTGCTGCCGCTCTCACACCGTTCATTTTAGTTTGTGTTCGTTGTTTTTTTATTTTTTTATTTTATTTTATTAAAACATGTAAAAATGAATTCTATAACTTAAACAAGCAGTGTGAGTGTGTGCGATTAAATCCGTGTGCTCAACACAAGTTCAGTATATTTTTAAGACGCGTTGTTTATTAAAACGGAGGTTAATTCACACTTTTTCGATGTGCCAACAAATAGCAGCCGCAGCAGTAACAACAATATCATATTTCACGAATTAGTAAAGTAGTAGTCTTATCAACATTATCAATCAATTAAATTCAATTGAAGAATTGTACGTACAACTACATTGAAAAGAAACAAACAAACAAATTTCATTTCACTAGAATTTTGCGTACACTTAAAACGGAGGATTTAAGTATTTTTCTTTTTACTTTTTTAATTTTATGCTGATTGCTTACAAATACCAATACAAAAGATAATGCATTGAAAGAAATTTCAATACAATAACAAGTAGAAGAAAAAAAGTGAGTAATTCTAATTAAATCTAATTTTTAAGAGAAAACTTTGTGATATTGATTTTTGATATCATTTTCCATGCACACACAAACCCATCAGATCTAATTTTAAGCGTTTTACATGGTTTAGATAATTATAGTTCAACGATATCATTCATCTTTAAACAAATTATATTCAAATATTTATATATTTTCCCTCTTTAAAGTATTATAAGCCTTATATTCTCACACATGTCCATCTGTCCAGCCTTATACTCAGGCCCACAAACATATAAAATTGTAGAGAAATAGACAGAAAGGCAAGCGAAATGTTCAAACATCACAACAACTGCCAAATAGATCTCTGGGTTATTATATTTCATAACCCATTCATAATTACACTTCACATGTACACACATACCGGGGGTGTGGTTCAGCTTGCAAAGTCAGAAAATGCTTAAACATATCAGCTTATCCTCGGATATGGGGACGACGGACATAACTAGATCGATTCCCATGTTGATGTTGATCAAGAATTACTTTCTAGGAACCCTGGTCGGTTAAATTTCGTTAGTGAGTGCCCAAAACTTGGCTAGCCCAAGCTAAATATGTTTAATTTCTTATTTATTTTAAATTTAACATTGATTTAATGACTTCTTTTTTTTATTGTTTTATAACAGCCATTAACAATGTGTCTACCGCAGTCATTAAAAATCAGTTTGCAAATCAATTTGTATAAACAATGTGTATGTTCTTGATAGGTGTTATCAGTTATACTGATTTTGTAATATGTGTTTATAAGCATGTGTGTATTTATAAAAAAATTTATAAATATTAATCGATTTGAATGGAAAAATAAATAAACAAATACAAGTTATCTATTAGGGCAAAATACTCAAAGTTAAAAAGACAGACGTATGGACACATTTAAAAGAATTTACAAAATAATGCCGAATTGAGGTAGAATACAAGTAAAGTAATATATAAACATACATACAAACACGTTTATAAAGCATTAAAATGTTAAATATTTGTGATTCAACTTAACTTAAGGTAGCAAGCAACTCCTACTTGTTCTTTTTTTGTTTTGGTATCATATTACGTTTATAATTTAATGTCAATTTAATTGAATTTAACTTAATAATATTCTGAATTAATCAATGAGTTATATGTTAAAGTTTTATACAAACAGTGACATAACAAATGGATTTTGTACTTAAGACAAGTTTTTTGCTTGCGCTGAGAAAAAAAAAACTAGACACTTAAGACTAGCTTATAGCTGCTAAATGGCTTGTTTTTATCACTTTCAATATATGATTATAATGTGTATAAATTGCATTCTATTTGGAATTGCAAACAAGGAATTAGTAATGCAAAAATGTTATCTGACGATGATGTTGGGGTGGGGGGTTGTGCATGGGAATGCACTTGCATTCAACTTGTTTGGTACTTTTATTTGTTTTGTTTTGTTTTGTTTTCTTTGTAAATCTAAGGTTCTATTTTTAAAACCATTGCTCTTTAAGGGTGAAACAAGTATGCTTAATAGTTTAAAAGGTTTATATAGCAGAGAAATTCATTGAGTTCAAGTCCGAAAATGAACGTACCCCATACTATAATAGTTGATATCAGGGATAAAATGACTCTCGCGAAATTAAACATCAAAAAATAGTAAAAATTTTTCAAGTTAACTAATAGTTAAAGTTAATTAAAAAGATCACCAAAAATTTTGTAAAAACTTGTCGTTTTTTTTTTATTATTTTTGATTTTTAATTTTATAATAATTTTTTATCAAAAATAATAATTATTATTTTATATTATTATTATTATTTCATAATAATAAAATGTGTGTTTTGTCAAAATTTTATCATTGTTTATGTATTATATTTTTTAATATTTATTTTTATCAAAAAATATATTTCATATGAACTAAAAATTTTTAAATCAAAAACATTCGATTTTTTTTTCACATTTTTGATTTTTGTTTTTATTTTTAATATATTTTTTTTTTATTAAAAATATTTTTACCTAATAAATATTATAATAACACGAGCAGTAAAACTGTATTCAGTTTGACTCAAATTATTTTTTAGCATTACATAATAAGTTTATTTGTAATATATTTTACAGCTGCCCACACAGTCAATAAACATCAATCCTGGTTATAGTTTGTATAGCATCTGTATACTTTATGATGGTGGGTGGGTTTAGAAAATAGCAATTTTATCTATGCAATAATTTTAATTTCCAATTTAAATGAGTTCGTTTTCTGGTTTGTTTTACGTTTCACGTTTCAACTTAAACACTGTACTGTATCAAGTTGCAGTTTTTTGAGGTGCTTTGATCAACCGCTACAAGAAATTTAAATTGTTGCGATATTTTATAGGCAAAATTAAAGGCATGACGCTCTTTAAATGTTGATGTTTTAAATTAATTTGTATCTATGGAGGAGAGTGACACAGTAGCACTTATTTTTTTCTTAAGTATCGATTTTAAAAAACAAGTTAAAACACTAAATTTGGATTAGATTAAATATTCTCCATTTCCATATACAAACAGTGGGTGTGGCAATTGACTTGATTATACTCTCTATAGTTTTTGTATTACGTATACACTAACTATCCGAACTCAGCAACAAATATTTTCTTTTTTTGTGTCCAATATCCGACCATGCCCATTTTTTTTTTGGTATATCGATGGATGGATTATGAATATGCATAATAAACATTAATTAAGAGATTTTTTCACAGATACTGAAAATATTCGTATAATTTCACCCCGTTTTCTCAAAAATTATGTTTGTGAGCGTTTCAACAACAGATATACGGAGGGACATGTCTAGATCGACTCAGATTTTAATGCTGATCAAAAATATATATAGTTCGTAAGGTCACCAGAACTTCCTTTTGAGTGTTGCAAAAAGAATAACAAACTTAATATACCTTCATGACTAAGATAAGACGGTATAATAACAAAAATTCATGTAAATTAGTTGTTTACAATGTATACTCATAAGGGGCGCATTATGGATTATATTACAAAACTACGAAAAGTTTTTGATCACACTCACTGATGGGTTTCGAATTAGAATAAATCTGCTATACGAGTATGAAGTGTTTGTTATGCAAAACATAGTAAAGTCCCACGCTTATCCTTTTATAAATCCTACGAAGTGCCCGCTTCTACATAAAAAATTGATCTTATCGAAATTGTATTATTTTTAATCTCTGTGTTTTTAACATATTATGGACCGTAAATATAATAATAAATTGCTATCAATTAAATATTCACACAAAAAATCAACATAAAATAACATAATCAATAAAAAATAATCTTGTATAAAATATATAAAATTATTATTATTTAATTATCCTTACAAAAATGCATGTACATTATAAGGGTTTACATTTTTTTTTTTAAATATTTTAATTTCTTTATTAAAAACCCATTCATTGGCACTTATTTATTTTTTGCATTTTATTAAATTCATTATTTTACTTTTATTTATTTATATTTATTTTATTCTTTATATATATTTTTTTCAATTTAAATAACCGACGATCGTTTTTGGTTCTTATTCGTTAAGCAGCGTACGTTACAAAGTTTGAAATCTGACTGCCGTTAAACGATCGTCTGCTATGGACATTAAATAATTTTCACTTTATTTTTATATATTTTTCTTATGATTTGTTTTTTACTGCTTTTTTCCGTATACATATATAAATTTGTTTAGTAGTTAAAGTAAAGTGTAGCTTTATAATACAAAAGACTGCCTGAAAAAAAAAGGTTTTGTTTAGCATTTTGATTTAACTTTGAGTGTGAAATATACTCAAATATCAACAATACAATAACAGCAGGCTACGTATACAAAGGCAAAACGAATAGAGAGAAAGCCTAATGAAGCAGAGAAAGGGAGAGAAATGAAAATTGTGAAGAGAGCTTCACATAGAAACACTTATGCTTGGCTTTGTTGATATAGTTAGAAAACTGTTTACAAGGGATCAATTTTTTATTGTGCTACTTACTGGAGAATCTACATATGCTCGTTTAGTAACATAAACATACATACAATAAGAAATTTCTAATAAGAAATACATACGACTACTTTGTAGCTTGATCTCTTTGGCTTGTGATAAGTTATTTATTGGGTGAGTACCGTCCCTGTGTTATTTACTCATATACATATATATGATAAACTATAATTATTACTGTAGTGCTGATTTATGGTACTAATTTAATAAAATATTTTGATTGGATTACTGCCACCTACACAGCTAACTGAAAGAAATGCTATTATATCGTACATTATAAAATTAGAGTGGAGAACGAAAAGGAATAATTGGACTATCTTGCCTTTATACCCTATCCCATACCACTTCTGGTAGAGAATATATGTATTAGGTTTGTGCGGATATTTGTATGTCTTAAACGACAAACGTCACATCACACTGATCGATTCTGAATCAAAATCTTAATCGATTTAACCATGTCTGTCTGTCTGCCCATGTAAAATTGTACGCAAGCTACAGGTAGCATTTTTCGAGATATTTCAATAAAATTTGGCCCAAGAACATGTATTGGCTCAAAGAGGAATCCTATTGAAAATGTATCAAATCGCATCATTTTTAGAACTCCTTCCCATATAACGTCCTTTGATAGTGAAATTCTTTATATGACAAAAAATTGTAATTCTAAATATTTTTTGAAAAAAATTTGATAGATAATAGTTAATCAGGTTAATAATTGAATGTGGCAAATTTGGATCCGATGGAAACATTTTTAGAAACCCTTACCATATAAAGATATTTTTCGATATGCAGTGCAAGACGTTTACTGATACAATTAAATTAATTGTAGTATAATTTGAAGAACTAAGTAGTGTAGGGTGTAATAAATGGGCGGCTTTGACCGACTATAACATTTTCACTTGTTTTATATACACACAGAGTCTAAATTGATCGATTTTTACGAACAATTATGGGTTGAACTGTTTGAAAATATAGTTGGTACTGATACGGAAAGCTTCTTAAACCCTTGTATTGGGTCTCTTTATAATATTAAACCATATTGTAGAATAAAATTTATCAATTGATCAATTATCTTAAAGATAAGTTTAAAAGCCGTAAATACTTTCTTGGTACGACCAATTTTATAAACATATGTTATATACATTATATAGGAATTGATAATCAAAATACACTTGTGTGTACACTGAAAGATATTCAAAGAATATCAGACAGTTTTAAGAAGGCCTTCTCTACGCTTTTTGTCTCTTCTTTCTTTAATTAAATTCATAAATATATCGTAGTTTTATATGCATATACACATATTTACTTCTAGGTAAAGAGAAGTAATTAATTATAATACGGTAAGTATTACAGTGTGTTGCTGTAGAAGACTGTAGTATTTGTATTTTTCTTTCAAATTGACAAATTGTGCTTGATTAGCACCTTCATTGCTTTACAATATATATACAAGCAGATAACCACTTTATACAGTAACCCTACTTACTATATTTAAATTAAGAAATTTATAATTTTAAAGCAGAAATATTTTTCTTATAGTGAAGATTTCCGTTAACATTAGCAGCAATTGTCAATGATACACTTACCTTATAAAATAAAAAATATGCGAAGCTTGCGGTTTTATAGCAATCTTTATGAATTGTTCAAAGTCTTTTGAAATTCTTCATACAGTTGACGTTCTTCTGTATTCAACAGAGAATCACCTATTTGCTGTAATTGTTGGACGCTGTAAAAGAAAATATAAAGAAAAAAATTCATATCAAATTTAATAAAAAGCAAGTAAGAAAACTGAATTTGACTTAGGTCAAATATTAAATACCCTCCATATCTACAATGGTGGGCGTGGCATATATATATATATATTGCGCCCTCTAATAACTTATGTATTACATAGTAGCTTGCAAGTCTAGTTTTACGTTGAGTATGTTTTTTTGTGACATGTCTGTCATTCGACCACACCCATTTTTAGCGCACCGATGTATGGGATAACCATTTCAAGTTCATAAGTCACTTTTGGTGGCAGATATAAAGGTTTTTATCGATTGTTGTCCTATACATTATTCGACCACGCCTATTCTTAGCACGGACTAACATGTCTAGATTTAAACGTTGAATTCTGCGACAAATATTTATAAAGTATTATAAATATGTGAAACAAATTTCAACTTTATTAGTCAAATATTGTTGACCATGGAGAGATTTTTGTCGCTTGTGGGCGTATCACTTGACGGAATTCATTCAATTTCCCGAGAAAACTAGATATGTGTGTCGGAAAATTCAACAAGATGCATATGATGATACAAAAAAAATAAACTTACATTAAAGGCTTCACTGCATATATTTTAAAATCAATCTCATTTAAAAACACATATAGGTGATGTAACGGCTCCAAACGATTGCCCGGATTATTACGCAATGGCAGCTGTAAGGTTTTCTCCAATATTTGTAAAAGCGTTAAGACAATGTGACAGCACAGAATTTCTGGTTCATCAATTTCACAATTCGAAAAAATCAAATTTTTATGCTGAGTTATGATAAACTTGGAAGAAAATAATTTTACAAACATTAGAATAATTACAATATACAATATATGCCTTTAATTTTGAAAGTGGTCTAATATCAACGATTTTTGTAATAAGTTTATGGGGGTGCACATATCTCACTTGATACATGGACATGTGTTGTACCAAATTGGATCCTTTTTACAAACACTCCCCATCTTTATATGACAAATTGTGCTAATTTGCACTCAATCGGACAATATAATAATATTTAACGAAGTTACTTTTATTTGGCAATGCTTCTCATTTACTGATACAACTAAAGTAATTTTAGCATAATTTGTAGAACTAAGTGATGTAGATCGGGCTTGACTGTCTAGAACATTTCTACTTGTCAACTTTGGTGAAAAAAATTTACTTATACTACTTTCAAAATTATGGTGCATATAGTGCATGCATACGAATATATTTACCTTAATAGTGCCTAAATTTAGTTTTGGTACATATTTATATAAATTAAAAATCAATACTGGTAAAATATGTTTAAATAAATCAAAACGATCCTTAGCCAAGGTGATGAGAAGTAGTTTCAACTCATTATTAAAATGATGTTTGCCCTATTTTTTTAATAAAAAAAAAAAAAGAATGCGAAACTAACTTTTTCAAGTTACAACTAACTTATTGATCACTTACCAGTTTATAATAAATGCACAATTTCCAAATCACTTTAGTGTTAATGGCTACTTGTTGGATATTATGTAGTTGAGTAAAACTTCTTAACATCAATCGTTGATATTGCATACTTTGTGCTGGATGTAGTTGTAACGACTCATCGCCATCCTTCTCATTATAAGAATGTTGAGTAAAATTTAATGCTATCAGGATTTCTAATAAAGTTTGATATATTCTCACTTCCATGAGTAAGGGTAGAGCGTCTAAAATCAGTACCATAATATTGAAATACTACAAAGAAAAAAATGTTGTATCATTTGCAACATTCAAGTGAAGGCGTTCTTTTAAAGCTAAATTCTAGGTTAGCATCAAATGATAATCGATCTAGCCGTATACCTCTGATTTAAGTAGAATGTAAAAAAATGGAATTCTCTTATTCCCCCTATACATGATCGCACACATACGATATAGTAATATTTACATTTATATTTATATGTATGGTGGCTATAAAAAGATCAATTAATAAATCAATTACCGTTTTAATATGCATCACGGGCATTTTCAATAAGTTGTCCACGTTCTTTAAATATTGCCAAACAAATCTGCCTAAAGCTGTGCCTTGTTGTTCAGCTATTATCATGTCATATTCCAGTCCAGATTTGGCCAATTTTAAAATGCACGAACACATTATTTCTAAAGCATACAGATCTATATTCAATGAGAATGAGAATTACTTCAATTATGACAAACCTTATAAGAACGGACTTAAAACTCACCCATAAATGATTGCATATGCTCTACTGCTGGACGTTGTTGCAAGTATTGCTCAGCAACAACATTTAGTATTTCATCAATATTATCATACAGTTGGAAATTGATTTTAAGTAAAATATTTAAACGTTTTAAAATACCATAAAAAATATCAGGCTGAAACAACATAAAAACAGTTATTTTTATATAGTAAGCGACAAAATACTTGACCTTTGGTGGAAATACCGAAACGAGGGCAAAAATTGTGATTATGATTGAAGAAATTATTATAATTATAAAAAAAAAAAAAATTAGATAAATACAATAAATAGTAAAACGGAAAGAAACCAAAATGAGAAGGAACGAAGGAAGGAAAATAGATGTTGGGAAATGCCAACAACACGCGGTGTTCCCAAGCGGTCCCCCATCTAAGTACTAACCACGCCCGACGCTGCTTGATTTCGGTGATCGGACGAGAACCGATGTATTCAGCGTGGTATGGTCGTTGGCAATGTTATATGTTCTTATCAAGTATATATATTAACAAGCATACAGTCAGTCATATGACATAGAAATCTGAATTTTAACAATAACATAATATTTATTATGTACAATATGTATGTATTTACATACAAACTGAACTGAATAGAGGAATATCTAATTAAAATCATTTTTCTAACTTAATGATGATATTAACGTAAGAAAAAGCGACAAAATACTTGACCTTTGGTGGAAATACCGAAACGAGGGCAAAAATTGTGATTATGATTGAAGAAATTATTATAATTATAAAAAAAAAAAAATTAGATAAATACAATAAATAGTAAAACGGAAAGAAACCAAAATGAGAAGGAACGAAGGAAGGAAAAAAGATGTTGGGAAATGCCAACAACACGCGGTGTTCCCAAGCGGTCCCCCATCTAAGTACTAACCACGCCCGACGCTGCTTGATTTCGGTGATCGGACGAGAACCGATGTATTCAGCGTGGTATGGTCGTTGGCAATGTTATATGTTCTTATCAAGTATATATATTAACAAGCATACAGTCAGTCATATGACATAGAAATCTGAATTTTAACAATAACATAATATTTATTATGTACAATATGTATGTATTTACATACAAACTGAACTGAATAGAGGAATATCTAATTAAAATCATTTTTCTAACTTAATGATGATATTAACGTAAGAAAAAGCGACAAAATACTTGACCTTTGGTGGAAATACCGAAACGAGGGCAAAAATTGTGATTATGATTGAAGAAATTATTATAATTATAAAAAAAAAAAAATTAGATAAATACAATAAATAGTAAAACGGAAAGAAACCAAAATGAGAAGGAATGAAGGAAGGAAAAAAGATGTTGGGAAATGCCAACAACACGCGGTGTTCCCAAGCGGTCCCCCATCTAAGTACTAACCACGCCCGACGCTGCTTGATTTCGATGATCGGACGAGAACCGATGTATTCAGCGTGGTATGGTCGTTGGCAATGTTATATGTTCTTATCAAGTATATATATTAACAAGCATACAGTCAGTCATATGACATAGAAATCTGAATTTTAACAATAACATAATATTTATTATGTACAATATGTATGTATTTACATACAAACTGAACTGAATAGAGGAATATCTAATTAAAATCATTTTTCTAACTTAATGATGATATTAACGTAAGAAAAAGCGACAAAATACTTGACCATTGGTGGAAATACCGAAACGAGGGCAAAAATTGTGATTATGATTGAAGAAATTATTATAATTATAAAAAAAAAAAAAATTAGATAAATACAATAAATAGTAAAACGGAAAGAAACCAAAATGAGAAGGAACGAAGGAAGGAAAAAAGATGTTGGGAAATGCCAACAACACGCGGTGTTCCCAAGCGGTCCCCCATCTAAGTACTAACCACGCCCGACGCTGCTTAATTTCGGTGATCGGACGAGAACCGATGTATTCAGCGTGGTATGGTCGTTGGCAATGTTATATGTTCTTATCAAGTATATATATTAACAAGCATACAGTCAGTCATATGACATAGAAATCTGAATTTTAACAATAACATAATATTTATTATGTACAATATGTATGTATTTACATACAAACTGAACTGAATAGAGGAATATCTAATTAAAATCATTTTTCTAACTTAATGATGATATTAACGTAAGAAAAAGCGACAAAATACTTGACCATTGGTGGAAATACCGAAACGAGGGCAAAAATTGTGATTATGATTGAAGAAATTATTATAATTATAAAAAAAAAAAAATTAGATAAATACAATAAATAGTAAAACGGAAAGAAACCAAAATGAGAAGGAACGAAGGAAGGAAAAAAGATGTTGGGAAATGCCAACAACACGCGGTGTTCCCAAGCGGTCCCCCATCTAAGTACTAACCACGCCCGACGCTGCTTGATTTCGGTGATCGGACGAGAACCGATGTATTCAGCGTGGTATGGTCGTTGGCAATGTTATATGTTCTTATCAAGTATATATATTAACAAGCATACAGTCAGTCATATGACATAGAAATCTGAATTTTAACAATAACATAATATTTATTATGTACAATATGTATGTATTTACATACAAACTGAACTGAATAGAGGAATATCTAATTAAAATCATTTTTCTAACTTAATGATGATATTAACGTAAGAAAAAGCGACAAAATACTTGACCTTTGGTGGAAATACCGAAACGAGGGCAAAAATTGTGATTATGATTGAAGAAATTATTATAATTATAAAAAAAAAAAAAATTAGATAAATACAATAAATAGTAAAACGGAAAGAAACCAAAATGAGAAGGAACGAAGGAAGGAAAAAAGATGTTGGGAAATGCCAACAACACGCGGTGTTCCCAAGCGGTCCCCCATCTAAGTACTAACCACGCCCGACGCTGCTTGATTTCGGTGATCGGACGAGAACCGATGTATTCAGCGTGGTATGGTCGTTGGCAATGTTATATGTTCTTATCAAGTATATATATTAACAAGCATACAGTCAGTCATATGACATAGAAATCTGAATTTTAACAATAACATAATATTTATTATGTACAATATGTATGTATTTACATACAAACTGAACTGAATAGAGGAATATCTAATTAAAATCATTTTTCTAACTTAATGATGATATTAACGTAAGAAAAAGCGACAAAATACTTGACCATTGGTGGAAATACCGAAACGAGGGCAAAAATTGTGATTATGATTGAAGAAATTATTATAATTATAAAAAAAAAAAAAATTAGATAAATACAATAAATAGTAAAACGGAAAGAAACCAAAATGAGAAGGAACGAAGGAAGGAAAAAAGATGTTGGGAAATGCCAACAACACGCGGTGTTCCCAAGCGGTCCCCCATCTAAGTACTAACCACGCCCGACGCTGCTTGATTTCGGTGATCGGACGAGAACCGATGTATTCAGCGTGGTATGGTCGTTGGCAATGTTATATGTTCTTATCAAGTATATATATTAACAAGCATACAGTCAGTCATATGACATAGAAATCTGAATTTTAACAATAACATAATATTTATTATGTACAATATGTATGTATTTACATACAAACTGAACTGAATAGAGGAATATCTAATTAAAATCATTTTTCTAACTTAATGATGATATTAACGTAAGAAAAAGCGACAAAATACTTGACCATTGGTGGAAATACCGAAACGAGGGCAAAAATTGTGATTATGATTGAAGAAATTATTATAATTATAAAAAAAAAAAAAATTAGATAAATACAATAAATAGTAAAACGGAAAGAAACCAAAATGAGAAGGAACGAAGGAAGGAAAAAAGATGTTGGGAAATGCCAACAACACGCGGTGTTCCCAAGCGGTCCCCCATCTAAGTACTAACCACGCCCGACGCTGCTTAATTTCGGTGATCGGACGAGAACCGATGTATTCAGCGTGGTATGGTCGTTGGCAATGTTATATGTTCTTATCAAGTATATATATTAACAAGCATACAGTCAGTCATATGACATAGAAATCTGAATTTTAACAATAACATAATATTTATTATGTACAATATGTATGTATTTACATACAAACTGAACTGAATAGAGGAATATCTAATTAAAATCATTTTTCTAACTTAATGATGATATTAACGTAAGAAAAAGCGACAAAATACTTGACCATTGGTGGAAATACCGAAACGAGGGCAAAAATTGTGATTATGATTGAAGAAATTATTATAATTATAAAAAAAAAAAAATTAGATAAATACAATAAATAGTAAAACGGAAAGAAACCAAAATGAGAAGGAACGAAGGAAGGAAAAAAGATGTTGGGAAATGCCAACAACACGCGGTGTTCCCAAGCGGTCCCCCATCTAAGTACTAACCACGCCCGACGCTGCTTGATTTCGGTGATCGGACGAGAACCGATGTATTCAGCGTGGTATGGTCGTTGGCAATGTTATATGTTCTTATCAAGTATATATATTAACAAGCATACAGTCAGTCATATGACATAGAAATCTGAATTTTAACAATAACATAATATTTATTATGTACAATATGTATGTATTTACATACAAACTGAACTGAATAGAGGAATATCTAATTAAAATCATTTTTCTAACTTAATGATGATATTAACGTAAGAAAAAGCGACAAAATACTTGACCATTGGTGGAAATACCGAAACGAGGGCAAAAATTGTGATTATGATTGAAGAAATTATTATAATTATAAAAAAAAAAAAAATTAGATAAATACAATAAATAGTAAAACGGAAAGAAACCAAAATGAGAAGGAACGAAGGAAGGAAAAAAGATGTTGGGAAATGCCAACAACACGCGGTGTTCCCAAGCGGTCCCCCATCTAAGTACTAACCACGCCCGACGCTGCTTGATTTCGGTGATCGGACGAGAACCGATGTATTCAGCGTGGTATGGTCGTTGGCAATGTTATATG
This sequence comes from Ornithomya fringillina, assembly GCA_963978525.1. Taxonomy (NCBI): domain Eukaryota; kingdom Metazoa; phylum Arthropoda; class Insecta; order Diptera; family Hippoboscidae; genus Ornithomya; species Ornithomya fringillina. The sequence continues at coordinate 22,062,558 of OZ021693.1, forward strand.
TTCTTATCAAGTATATATATTAACAAGCATACAGTCAGTCATATGACATAGAAATCTGAATTTTAACAATAACATAATATTTATTATGTACAATATGTATGTATTTACATACAAACTGAACTGAATAGAGGAATATCTAATTAAAATCATTTTTCTAACTTAATGATGATATTAACGTAAGAAAAAGCGACAAAATACTTGACCTTTGGTGGAAATACCGAAACGAGGGCAAAAATTGTGATTATGATTGAAGAAATTATTATAATTATAAAAAAAAAAAAAATTAGATAAATACAATAAATAGTAAAACGGAAAGAAACCAAAATGAGAAGGAACGAAGGAAGGAAAAAAGATGTTGGGAAATGCCAACAACACGCGGTGTTCCCAAGCGGTCCCCCATCTAAGTACTAACCACGCCCGACGCTGCTTAATTTCGGTGATCGGACGAGAACCGATGTATTCAGCGTGGTATGGTCGTTGGCAATGTTATATGTTCTTATCAAGTATATATATTAACAAGCATACAGTCAGTCATATGACATAGAAATCTGAATTTTAACAATAACATAATATTTATTATGTACAATATGTATGTATTTACATACAAACTGAACTGAATAGAGGAATATCTAATTAAAATCATTTTTCTAACTTAATGATGATATTAACGTAAGAAAAAGCGACAAAATACTTGACCATTGGTGGAAATACCGAAACGAGGGCAAAAATTGTGATTATGATTGAAGAAATTATTATAATTATAAAAAAAAAAAAATTAGATAAATACAATAAATAGTAAAACGGAAAGAAACCAAAATGAGAAGGAACGAAGGAAGGAAAAAAGATGTTGGGAAATGCCAACAACACGCGGTGTTCCCAAGCGGTCCCCCATCTAAGTACTAACCACGCCCGACGCTGCTTGATTTCGGTGATCGGACGAGAACCGATGTATTCAGCGTGGTATGGTCGTTGGCAATGTTATATGTTCTTATCAAGTATATATATTAACAAGCATACAGTCAGTCATATGACATAGAAATCTGAATTTTAACAATAACATAATATTTATTATGTACAATATGTATGTATTTACATACAAACTGAACTGAATAGAGGAATATCTAATTAAAATCATTTTTCTAACTTAATGATGATATTAACGTAAGAAAAAGCGACAAAATACTTGACCTTTGGTGGAAATACCGAAACGAGGGCAAAAATTGTGATTATGATTGAAGAAATTATTATAATTATAAAAAAAAAAAAAAATTAGATAAATACAATAAATAGTAAAACGGAAAGAAACCAAAATGAGAAGGAACGAAGGAAGGAAAAAAGATGTTGGGAAATGCCAACAACACGCGGTGTTCCCAAGCGGTCCACCATCTAAGTACTAACCACGCCCGACGCTGCTTAATTTCGGTGATCGGACGAGAACCGATGTATTCAGCGTGGTATGGTCGTTGGCAATGTTATATGTTCTTATCAAGTATATATATTAACAAGCATACAGTCAGTCATATGACATAGAAATCTGAATTTTAACAATAACATAATATTTATTATGTACAATATGTATGTATTTACATACAAACTGAACTGAATAGAGGAATATCTAATTAAAATCATTTTTCTAACTTAATGATGATATTAACGTAAGAAAAAGCGACAAAATACTTGACCTTTGGTGGAAATACCGAAACGAGGGCAAAAATTGTGATTATGATTGAAGAAATTATTATAATTATAAAAAAAAAAAAAATTAGATAAATACAATAAATAGTAAAACGGAAAGAAACCAAAATGAGAAGGAACGAAGGAAGGAAAAAAGATGTTGGGAAATGCCAACAACACGCGGTGTTCCCAAGCGGTCCCCCATCTAAGTACTAACCACGCCCGACGCTGCTTAATTTCGGTGATCGGACGAGAACCGATGTATTCAGCGTGGTATGGTCGTTGGCAATGTTATATGTTCTTATCAAGTATATATATTAACAAGCATACAGTCAGTCATATGACATAGAAATCTGAATTTTAACAATAACATAATATTTATTATGTACAATATGTATGTATTTACATACAAACTGAACTGAATAGAGGAATATCTAATTAAAATCATTTTTCTAACTTAATGATGATATTAACGTAAGAAAAAGCGACAAAATACTTGACCATTGGTGGAAATACCGAAACGAGGGCAAAAATTGTGATTATGATTGAAGAAATTATTATAATTATAAAAAAAAAAAAATTAGATAAATACAATAAATAGTAAAACGGAAAGAAACCGAAATGAGAAGGAACGAAGGAAGGAAAAAAGATGTTGGGAAATGCCAACAACACGCGGTGTTCCCAAGCGGTCCCCCATCTAAGTACTAACCACGCCCGACGCTGCTTGATTTCGGTGATCGGACGAGAACCGATGTATTCAGCGTGGTATGGTCGTTGGCAATGTTATATGTTCTTATCAAGTATATATATTAACAAGCATACAGTCAGTCATATGACATAGAAATCTGAATTTTAACAATAACATAATATTTATTATGTACAATATGTATGTATTTACATACAAACTGAACTGAATAGAGGAATATCTAATTAAAATCATTTTTCTAACTTAATGATGATATTAACGTAAGAAAAAGCGACAAAATACTTGACCTTTGGTGGAAATACCGAAACGAGGGCAAAAATTGTGATTATGATTGAAGAAATTATTATAATTATAAAAAAAAAAAAAATTAGATAAATACAATAAATAGTAAAACGGAAAGAAACCAAAATGAGAAGGAACGAAGGAAGGAAAAAAGATGTTGGGAAATGCCAACAACACGCGGTGTTCCCAAGCGGTCCCCCATCTAAGTACTAACCACGCCCGACGCTGCTTAATTTCGGTGATCGGACGAGAACCGATGTATTCAGCGTGGTATGGTCGTTGGCAATGTTATATGTTCTTATCAAGTATATATATTAACAAGCATACAGTCAGTCATATGACATAGAAATCTGAATTTTAACAATAACATAATATTTATTATGTACAATATGTATGTATTTACATACAAACTGAACTGAATAGAGGAATATCTAATTAAAATCATTTTTCTAACTTAATGATGATATTAACGTAAGAAAAAGCGACAAAATACTTGACCATTGGTGGAAATACCGAAACGAGGGCAAAAATTGTGATTATGATTGAAGAAATTATTATAATTATAAAAAAAAAAAAATTAGATAAATACAATAAATAGTAAAACGGAAAGAAACCAAAATGAGAAGGAACGAAGGAAGGAAAAAAGATGTTGGGAAATGCCAACAACACGCGGTGTTCCCAAGCGGTCCCCCATCTAAGTACTAACCACGCCCGACGCTGCTTGATTTCGGTGATCGGACGAGAACCGATGTATTCAGCGTGGTATGGTCGTTGGCAATGTTATATGTTCTTATCAAGTATATATATTAACAAGCATACAGTCAGTCATATGACATAGAAATCTGAATTTTAACAATAACATAATATTTATTATGTACAATATGTATGTATTTACATACAAACTGAACTGAATAGAGGAATATCTAATTAAAATCATTTTTCTAACTTAATGATGATATTAACGTAAGAAAAAGCGACAAAATACTTGACCTTTGGTGGAAATACCGAAACGAGGGCAAAAATTGTGATTATGATTGAAGAAATTATTATAATTATAAAAAAAAAAAAAATTAGATAAATACAATAAATAGTAAAACGGAAAGAAACCAAAATGAGAAGGAACGAAGGAAGGAAAAAAGATGTTGGGAAATGCCAACAACACGCGGTGTTCCCAAGCGGTCCCCCATCTAAGTACTAACCACGCCCGACGCTGCTTGATTTCGGTGATCGGACGAGAACCGATGTATTCAGCGTGGTATGGTCGTTGGCAATGTTATATGTTCTTATCAAGTATATATATTAACAAGCATACAGTCAGTCATATGACATAGAAATCTGAATTTTAACAATAACATAATATTTATTATGTACAATATGTATGTATTTACATACAAACTGAACTGAATAGAGGAATATCTAATTAAAATCATTTTTCTAACTTAATGATGATATTAACGTAAGAAAAAGCGACAAAATACTTGACCTTTGGTGGAAATACCGAAACGAGGGCAAAAATTGTGATTATGATTGAAGAAATTATTATAATTATAAAAAAAAAAAAAATTAGATAAATACAATAAATAGTAAAACGGAAAGAAACCAAAATGAGAAGGAACGAAGGAAGGAAAAAAGATGTTGGGAAATGCCAACAACACGCGGTGTTCCCAAGCGGTCCCCCATCTAAGTACTAACCACGCCCGACGCTGCTTGATTTCGGTGATCGGACGAGAACCGATGTATTCAGCGTGGTATGGTCGTTGGCAATGTTATATGTTCTTATCAAGTATATATATTAACAAGCATACAGTCAGTCATATGACATAGAAATCTGAATTTTAACAATAACATAATATTTATTATGTACAATATGTATGTATTTACATACAAACTGAACTGAATAGAGGAATATCTAATTAAAATCATTTTTCTAACTTAATGATGATATTAACGTAAGAAAAAGCGACAAAATACTTGACCTTTGGTGGAAATACCGAAACGAGGGCAAAAATTGTGATTATGATTGAAGAAATTATTATAATTATAAAAAAAAAAAAAATTAGATAAATACAATAAATAGTAAAACGGAAAGAAACCAAAATGAGAAGGAACGAAGGAAGGAAAAAAGATGTTGGGAAATGCCAACAACACGCGGTGTTCCCAAGCGGTCCCCCATCTAAGTACTAACCACGCCCGACGCTGCTTAATTTCGGTGATCGGACGAGAACCGATGTATTCAGCGTGGTATGGTCGTTGGCAATGTTATATGTTCTTATCAAGTATATATATTAACAAGCATACAGTCAGTCATATGACATAGAAATCTGAATTTTAACAATAACATAATATTTATTATGTACAATATGTATGTATTTACATACAAACTGAACTGAATAGAGGAATATCTAATTAAAATCATTTTTCTAACTTAATGATGATATTAACGTAAGAAAAAGCGACAAAATACTTGACCTTTGGTGGAAATACCGAAACGAGGGCAAAAATTGTGATTATGATTGAAGAAATTATTATAATTATAAAAAAAAAAAAAATTAGATAAATACAATAAATAGTAAAACGGAAAGAAACCAAAATGAGAAGGAACGAAGGAAGGAAAAAAGATGTTGGGAAATGCCAACAACACGCGGTGTTCCCAAGCGGTCCCCCATCTAAGTACTAACCACGCCCGACGCTGCTTGATTTCGGTGATCGGACGAGAACCGATGTATTCAGCGTGGTATGGTCGTTGGCAATGTTATATGTTCTTATCAAGTATATATATTAACAAGCATACAGTCAGTCATATGACATAGAAATCTGAATTTTAACAATAACATAATATTTATTATGTACAATATGTATGTATTTACATACAAACTGAACTGAATAGAGGAATATCTAATTAAAATCATTTTTCTAACTTAATGATGATATTAACGTAAGAAAAAGCGACAAAATACTTGACCTTTGGTGGAAATACCGAAACGAGGGCAAAAATTGTGATTATGATTGAAGAAATTATTATAATTATAAAAAAAAAAAAAATTAGATAAATACAATAAATAGTAAAACGGAAAGAAACCAAAATGAGAAGGAACGAAGGAAGGAAAAAAGATGTTGGGAAATGCCAACAACACGCGGTGTTCCCAAGCGGTCCCCCATCTAAGTACTAACCACGCCCGACGCTGCTTGATTTCGGTGATCGGACGAGAACCGATGTATTCAGCGTGGTATGGTCGTTGGCAATGTTATATGTTCTTATCAAGTATATATATTAACAAGCATACAGTCAGTCATATGACATAGAAATCTGAATTTTAACAATAACATAATATTTATTATGTACAATATGTATGTATTTACATACAAACTGAACTGAATAGAGGAATATCTAATTAAAATCATTTTTCTAACTTAATGATGATATTAACGTAAGAAAAAGCGACAAAATACTTGACCTTTGGTGGAAATACCGAAACGAGGGCAAAAATTGTGATTATGATTGAAGAAATTATTATAATTATAAAAAAAAAAAAATTAGATAAATACAATAAATAGTAAAACGGAAAGAAACCAAAATGAGAAGGAACGAAGGAAGGAAAAAAGATGTTGGGAAATGCCAACAACACGCGGTGTTCCCAAGCGGTCCCCCATCTAAGTACTAACCACGCCCGACGCTGCTTGATTTCGGTGATCGGACGAGAACCGATGTATTCAGCGTGGTATGGTCGTTGGCAATGTTATATGTTCTTATCAAGTATATATATTAACAAGCATACAGTCAGTCATATGACATAGAAATCTGAATTTTAACAATAACATAATATTTATTATGTACAATATGTATGTATTTACATACAAACTGAACTGAATAGAGGAATATCTAATTAAAATCATTTTTCTAACTTAATGATGATATTAACGTAAGAAAAAGCGACAAAATACTTGACCTTTGGTGGAAATACCGAAACGAGGGCAAAAATTGTGATTATGATTGAAGAAATTATTATAATTATAAAAAAAAAAAAAATTAGATAAATACAATAAATAGTAAAACGGAAAGAAACCAAAATGAGAAGGAACGAAGGAAGGAAAAAAGATGTTGGGAAATGCCAACAACACGCGGTGTTCCCAAGCGGTCCCCCATCTAAGTACTAACCACGCCCGACGCTGCTTGATTTCGGTGATCGGACGAGAACCGATGTATTCAGCGTGGTATGGTCGTTGGCAATGTTATATGTTCTTATCAAGTATATATATTAACAAGCATACAGTCAGTCATATGACATAGAAATCTGAATTTTAACAATAACATAATATTTATTATGTACAATATGTATGTATTTACATACAAACTGAACTGAATAGAGGAATATCTAATTAAAATCATTTTTCTAACTTAATGATGATATTAACGTAAGAAAAAGCGACAAAATACTTGACCTTTGGTGGAAATACCGAAACGAGGGCAAAAATTGTGATTATGATTGAAGAAATTATTATAATTATAAAAAAAAAAAAAATTAGATAAATACAATAAATAGTAAAACGGAAAGAAACCAAAATGAGAAGGAACGAAGGAAGGAAAAAAGATGTTGGGAAATGCCAACAACACGCGGTGTTCCCAAGCGGTCCCCCATCTAAGTACTAACCACGCCCGACGCTGCTTGATTTCGGTGATCGGACGAGAACCGATGTATTCAGCGTGGTATGGTCGTTGGCAATGTTATATGTTCTTATCAAGTATATATATTAACAAGCATACAGTATCAAGTATATATATTAACAAGCATACAGTCAGTCATATGACATAGAAATCTGAATTTTAACAATAACATAATATTTATTATGTACAATATGTATGTATTTACATACAAACTGAACTGAATAGAGGAATATCTAATTAAAATCATTTTTCTAACTTAATGATGATATTAACGTAAGAAAAAGCGACAAAATACTTGACCTTTGGTGGAAATACCGAAACGAGGGCAAAAATTGTGATAATGATTGAAGAAATTATTATAATTATAAAAAAAAACAAAATTAGATAAATACAATAAATAGTAAAACGGAAAGAAACCAAAATGAGAAGGAACGAAGGAAGGAAAAAAGATGTTGGGAAATGCCAACAACACGCGGTGTTCCCAAGCGGTCCCCCATCTAAGTACTAACCACGCCCGACGCTGCTTGATTTCGGTGATCGGACGAGAACCGATGTATTCAGCGTGGTATGGTCGTTGGCAATGTTATATGTTCTTATCAAGTATATATATTAACAAGCATACAGTCAGTCATATGACATAGAAATCTGAATTTTAACAATAACATAATATTTATTATGTACAATATGTATGTATTTACATACAAACTGAACTGAATAGAGGAATATCTAATTAAAATCATTTTTCTAACTTAATGATGATATTAACGTAAGAAAAAGCGACAAAATACTTGACCTTTGGTGGAAATACCGAAACGAGGGCAAAAATTGTGATTATGATTGAAGAAATTATTATAATTATAAAAAAAAAAAAAAAATTAGATAAATACAATAAATAGTAAAACGGAAAGAAACCAAAATGAGAAGGAACGAAGGAAGGAAAAAAGATGTTGGGAAATGCCAACAACACGCGGTGTTCCCAAGCGGTCCCCCATCTAAGTACTAACCACGCCCGACGCTGCTTGATTTCGGTGATCGGACGAGAACCGATGTATTCAGCGTGGTATAGTCGTTGGCAATGTAATATGTTCTTATCAAGTATATATATTAACAAGCGTACAGTCATATGACATAGAAATCTGAGCTTTAACAATAACGTAATATGTATGTATGTTAAAAACACTTTTATAACCTAATGGCAATTAAGGTAAGGAAAGTAAGTCGTTACTTAGAGAGAATAATAAAAATGTTTCATTTTTAAAACTCTCTCTCTCTCTAGGTATTGTTTGTTTAAATATTTTACCTGTTTATTGACTTGTTGCTTTAGGTATCTTTTATTTTTAATAAACTCCTCCATCACATATTCGGCTACATTTTCCAAATAATTCCACTCTTTATCGCAATGTAAACACTCCAAAAATAAGCAGCCAATATTCATTAATACAACGTATTGGTATTTATTATTTAATTTTCTAAAAACGCCATAAGCATAGTGTTTGAAATTAGCGACTACCTGAATGGAAAAGGAAGAGGATAAGAAGAAATTAATTAATAAAATATAGTCTCTAACGTATAACAACAACTAACATCTCTACGCCATTGCTTTGCAGGAAATATACCAAATATTCTCAATAGTATAGCAATAGTGTTTTGGCAATTTAAGCATTCAAATCTATCGGGTAATGACAACAATAATCGTTGTAGTTCCGCATCATCATATACATTATCTGAAAGCAAAATTGAATAAATTATAAGAGACGTAGCAATAGCAAAGCAAGTACCTTGATTTTTAGTATTTAGCATCACTACAGTTAATAGACATTGAGCTCCGGCTAAGCGCAACATTTCATTGCTATTATTATTATGAATTATATTGTAAATATTATCATAAGATTGCAAATAATCGAAATATTTATGCAGGTTTCTTATAAAGGAATATTGCTTTGTGGTAGAATCCTACAAAGAAAAATATATTCTTAAATAGGTGTTAAAAAAAGTATTGGTTACATATCATATAGAATACTTAAGGGATGGGCGTGGCAACTACACAATAGTGCTCACTTTTACTGACTCTAGTACAGAGGAGCTTTTAATTGTAGGCGTGCTTGTATCCGATCTCATCCATTTTCAACCCTTACTAAATATCCACTTTACAGTTATATTATATATATGTGGTTACGAGTGTTTTTAATATATGATATGATTTTCACATAAACCAAGTATTTTGGTTTCGAAGATCAGCTAAATATATCAATAGGTAGATCAGATTTTGAAAAATGGTCTATATGTCCTCCCCAATAATGTACTCATAAAAATTGTAAATGTGATAGTAGTAAACCAACTACCAACTTATTATGCCCCTTAAAATAAGCTGAACTGAAAAATGAACATATTAATCACTTACTACATGTTGAGCATAAAACAGAAGCATATGTGTTAATATGATTTCATCTTTAGACACTCTACGCATAATTGTTATATAAAGGTCAGCTGCAGCATTGCCCATCACAATATTAGACTGAGTACACAAATCTAAAATGGCTTCTACGAAGGACACGTCAAATCTATTCACATCACCCATTTTGCTGAATTTCAAAAACACATAATTTATAATTATATTATAGTATAAGTTTATAACATAAATTAAATGATTTTTACCTTTGTAGTAGTTTTAAAAATTTCAACGCTTGCTCAATCACTTTTCTGCTTGATATATTTTTTTTGGTGTTTGTTAACGTAGTGAAATAAACTTCCCACATTTTCGGTTCGAATAGATATTTTAATAAAATTTTCATACCAGTTGTGTTATTGTTTTTGTTGTTTAATAGTTTGCTTAAACTTTCATAGATTTTTAAATGACTGACGTACTTGTACTATTCAATAAAATGAAGAAATAAAAATATTAAAGTTCATCGAACTCTTCCATATATGATGTCAAGAAAAAATAAAAACCATACATTTGGCTGCGGCCAAATTTTGAATACCCACCATAACATATATAAGTCAATATATCTTCTACACACATCTACGGACAAACAAACATGCCTAAATCGACCAAGTATTCGATGCTGATTCAGAATATATATATATACTTTGTTGGGTCAGGGCACTTCGTTTTTGGGGTTGCAAATGTTTTCACAAAGTTATATATATCTGCATATATATATATGATAATGGGTATAAAATCTTAATCTTATTACAAGTTTTACTTACGGTTGAATGATGGTAGGAAAAAGCTTCATAAAAAAAATTAATTGATATGTTGCAATATTGATGGAAATCTTCAAAATCCGTTTTAAATATATTTAAAAAACCGTTCAATATAAGCATATAAGTTTCGCGGTACCTAAAAATAATACAAACAATTGAAAATAATTTATTAAATATTTATGCATAGCAAAAACAATTCTTACTTTAAACCATTCAAAACGCTTTTATATAAAATTCTGCATATTTTTGATATTGTTTGCATTTCTTCAGTACATTTTTTACTCAATTCATAACAACTCATCAATAAATGATAATCTATATTCGTCAACATTAAAAATGAAAAATATGTATTTAAAAAATGTGTTAATTTTTAATAAATGTAACTTACTTATTCTAGCCATTGGTTCTTCTAAAAATTTATCAACTTTATCTTGTTCTTCTTCTTGTAAATTCTTAAAAGCATTGCACCATATTGCCAGAACCTCTTCTAATAGCATTATTGGTGTTTCCGAATCATCGGAAGATTCTAGATTCGTAACATTTGAACGAAACTGTTCATGTTCATCCGCAAAACAGACGCACATAGATGTTAAGAATTTCTCAAAACGTTCAAATAGTTTTTTATCCTCACATTGAAAATAATAAGTATTTAGTTGATCTTTTGGCCATTGATATGGCAGAGACTTTTCCAATTGATCAACGGTTACGCAACAGTCTAAGCCAATGGCCAACAAACAGTCATTGACAAAATCCACCGCCATTTGCAAACATAAAGCATTCTCTTCGTAAGATTTTTTCAACAATTTCTTTACAAATGTTTTAGCAACATTCTAAGTATAGTAATATTTATATTAAATAACAAGTATTATCCTTTAAAAACACTTATTACTTACTTCTACACTAAGTCGACTTTTTAATGCTCCCAAAAAACGCATACTTTCATTTATTAAAATGAAAGCCACACTTTTAAGAATCTGCAAAAAGAACCGTTATAATAAAATGGATGGTTTTTTTTAATAATGCCACTTAATCGTAATATGCTAGTGCATGCGTAATTTAAACTCAAATATGGCAACACTGCACAAAACAGATGTAGCTGTGGTGTGCAAGAAAAATAAAACAATTATTGCAAAAAATATTAAACACAAATCGATTTTGTTATACGTAATAAAAAATAAAAACTAAATAAACATTTATTACATATATTATTAATATCTCAAGAATAATGTTCAATATATGAAAGAAATTCGCCAATTAAAGAAAGTAAAGAGAGATGTTTTAATGTTAAAGGCTATACTTGGTGTAGACTCTTCGGCCGATACTGTAGACGGCTGTGGTAGCAGTAGCAGCAGCAATAGTACAGCGGCTGGTAATATTAATAATGGTGGTGGTGGCAGCAGTTGTATCAAAAACGTTTTAACAGCCAGCATACGTTGTAATTTTTGTGCTAAACAATGCCCTAGTAATACGACCTCGTCAACGACCTCACCATCATCAGGAACAACTCTAACGCAACTGCAACAGGCTAGTGATTATAGATTTAACAATTGTAGTCTATCGGCACCACCCACTGTAACACATGTAAAAGCTTTTCAGCAGACAGGTTTCTGTCTTGCATGTCAGGAGAAATATTTTGGTGGTACTGGTAGTGTTGTCAATAGCAAGAGCAGCACCTCTACCAGTAGTACTACGCCCAGTGGTAGTGTCATCTGTCCAAAAGTGGAACATAAAAGTCGTCGTAGTTTTGTAACGCGTAGTTGTAGCAAAATGTCGCATTCCAGCTCTAGTTCAAGTTCAGTACGTAGCAATAATTTAGCACGTAGTTGCAAATCAGTATCGCCTGGTAGTTATAGTTGTAATGCTTTAAATGTGGACTTAAATTCATACACAGCCACACATCAGTGGTCCAAAATGTTGGAATGTGCCGAATTTGTGGGAGCCAAGTAAGGGAAAAATAATTCGAATTGTTGTTCTTACTATAACATTTTTGTTATTGTAAATATATTAACAGACGTAGCAAACACACCGTGGTTTCTTATAAGGATGCTATGTATGTGTTTGGCGGTGATAACGGAAAAACGATGTTAAACGATTTAATACGTTTCGGCGTTAAAGATAAATCCTGGGGTAGAGCTTGTGCTACCGGCACCCCGCCAGCACCCCGATATCATCATTCGGCCGTTGTTTATGGCAATTCAATGTTTATATTTGGTGGCTACACTGGCGACATACACTCCAATTCGAATTTAACAAATAAAAATGATTTATTTGAATACGAGTTTCAGCGAGCCATGTGGGTTGAGTGGAAATTTTCGGGAAAGTAAGACAAGAACATTATGTTGGAATAAATAAAAACTGCTAAGTGAAGATTTTCTTTTCGATATTTAAGAATGCCGGTGCCGAGGTCAGCTCACGGCGCTGCAGTGTATGATAATAAAATGTGGATTTATGCTGGTTATGATGGCAATGCCCGCCTTAATGATATGTGGACTTTAAATTTAACGGTAAATAGAATATTATTGTTTTATGTTGCATTCCTTATTTTCCTTATAATGATATCAGGGTGAAAATCATCAATGGGAAGAAATTGAACAGACCGGAGAACGTCCACCCACATGTTGCAATTTTCCAGTGGCTGTGGCTCGCGACTGTATGTATGTGTTTTCGGGTCAGAGTGGCATGCAAATAACTAATTCATTGTTTGAATTCAATTTCAAAACTAAATCGTGAGTTGTTGTTATTGCTTTTAAGTATTTTTCTATGCAATGAAATGAATTTCTCTAAAGATGGCGTCGCATTGGTAACGAACATGTTCTGCGGGGAGTAGCATCGCAGCCACCTTCACGTCGCTATGGTCACACTATGGTGCATCATGATCGTTTTTTATACGTATTTGGTGGCTCGGCTGATACGACTTTACCCAATGACCTGCACTGTTATGATTTAGACACCCAAGTCTGGTCCATTATACAACCGGAACCGAATTCAGATGTACCCTCGGGGCGGGTATTCCATGCCAGTGCCGTTATTGCTGATGCCATGTATATATTTGGTGGCACTGTGGATAATAGTGTGCGGCGTGGAGACACGTATCGTTTTCAATTCTCCAGCTATCCCAAATGTACGTTGCGCGATGATTTCGGCAAATTTTATAGTGACAAACAATTCTGTGACATACAATTTATGGTGGGCCCGGAAGACATTAAGATAATGGCTCATATAGCATTTGTGGCAGCCCGTTCTAAATATTTACGTACGAAAATTTTAGCAGCCCAAAATGCCCGCCATCAACAAATGGAAAAAGTGTTTGGCAGCGGTTGCGCGGAGGTGCGAAGTAACTGTTCATCGGGTGGCGGTGCCCATCAAGAACCACTGCTGGAAGTACGCTTACCCAACGCCAATCCAGAGGCTTTTGAGATCATTCTCAACTATATTTATACGGATCGCATTGATTTGATAGAGCCGTACACTAAAAATATTATCATTCTCATAACGGATATTTTCCAACTGGCTGGATTATTTTTGATGCCCCGTTTAGCTCACGGCTGTATACAGTATTTGGATTTCAAAATTAATAAACAAAACGTTTTGGAAGCTCTCTACAATGCTGATCGTAAAAAGTAAGTCGAGACAGAAATGACACTTTGTCCACTTAGGTTTGAATTATTGTTGCAGCATACAAATTGTCAAAGATCATTGCATGCAATTCATTGTTAAGGACGAGAACTACACGGATGTGGTCATGTCGAATGAGTTTAGTGATTTGGATAAACCGCTATTGGTGGAAATTATCCGTAAGCGTTTAAATCCTTGTAAAATTATTACTGATCCTAATATAGAAAAGAACGTGGGTAAGTTGTTTCCACAGAGAAAGTGAAGCTTTTTTTTTTTACATATTTCATAATATGATTGTGGGCCGTTTTACAGGTACAACTTTGGAAACTGATATGGCGGTATTTTTAGAAACAACCGGAAAGGATTTTTGCGACATTAATCTAATGCTAGAAGGTGTAGTGATACCCGCTCATAAATCCATACTATCAGCTCGTACACAATATTTCCAGGCCATGTTTAGATCATTTATGCCATTAGATAATACCGTTAATGTAAGTGAAAAATACTTGGCACTCTTTCGATATAAGTGTTTGTTGCCTACAACTGAAGAACAATCCCACCTTTTATTATACCAAAGAATCATTATATACTTCACATTATGGGTAAAGGTTTCAAAAATTTCAAAATTTAAATCGATGTATTCGAAAAATTGACTTTCACAACTATGGGCAAAAATTAGACAACACATTAACGGTTGACACTCAGGAAATGTCTCCTACAAATACATGCTCTGCACCGATCTTACTTATGAAATATAGATTAGGACCCAATTTAAAATAAATAAACTTAAAAACACCCTATCATCTGATGAGGTTAGGACTAATGTAGGTAGCGAACCCGCATTAGAGCTAAATGTTATTTTGTAAGAAAAATTGGTTGACTTTGCCAGAAAAAAATCAAATTTTGGCCAAGTTCAACAATATGTAGCATAGCATATAAAATATTATGAAACAAAATGGTGTAGAGTGTTAAATGGGTGCGAGCTAAATACGAGTATAACATTTTGTTTTGTTTTATCTCCTTTTGTAGATTTCCATTGGCGATATTTTACCTTCAGCAGAAGCTTTCCATTCGTTATTGCGTTACATATATTATGGTGAAACGAAATTGCCACCACAAGATGCTTTATATTTATTTCAAGCACCCAACTTTTATGGTTTAGCCAATAATCGTTTGCATTCATTTTGTAAATATTCTTTGGAGAATAATATCAACTCGGACAATGTATTGCAAACATTGGAAGCTGCTGATTATACAAAAATCTATGATATTAAAGATCATGCACTGAAATTGATTGTTAAGGATTTCGCGAGAGTGGCACGTTTACCCAAAATTGGCAGTTTATCACGCGAATTATTATTGGATATAATACAAATGGTGGCCGATTCACATGGTGAATTTTTAACACGCATTAGCATTAATACTGATATCTGAAAATTGCTGTTTTTGCAGCCTGCTTCAATATGCCCATTGGTTTAATGGGAGGGCAACAACAGCAGCAGCAGCAGCAGCAGCAAAAACATCATTATGGCTCGTCGCAGCCGCAAAATTGTTTGACACCGTAAACGTTTTTATATGCGAAAATTTTATTGTCCACAAAAAATGTTTTATTACAAATGTTTTCTCCACACTATTTACTTGTGTTACACGGTAGATGGAGTTTTTGAGATTGTTTGTGGTTTTTAAACAACTTAAAACATACTCAACCAAGAATCACTCGTTGCCAACATTTTATTATGTCCGTCTGTCCAAGTATTATTGTATCAGTATTGCTCAAACTCGGTTCCTAGTGAAAATGGATTAAATGGTAAAAAACAAAATTTCTACTTTTACAATTGTTGAAAAAAAGAAAGGAATGATGAATGGAATGCGATAAAGTCGGACTTGACAGACTATAACAGATTACGGATTACAGACATATTTTAATTCTGTCACTCTTTCGTTGAAATGATTGCCGACTACTTCGGCAAGTTGACATTTATTTTTAGCCCATTATATCTATTATTGATTATAAAAACCATTTACAATGAACAAAATTACTAGATAGTGAACAAAGAAATAAATAAAAACTAAACTTTGAAGATGTGAAACATCAAAATAATTCAAATGGTTTCAATTACAGGAAAGAAGTACAAAGTTTTTTTTTTTTTACTCTCCTTTGTATAAGTGACAGATTGTTCAGAACATTTCTATCATGACATTTTTATTAATATATATTTTTAGTTGTTCCAATGACTTATTGCATACTCGTTTGCACTTACTTCACAAGTGATTGTGGTACTAAAATCCACCGTATTTGTAATAATCTGATGATAGGTTTGGATTTTTTAAAAAACATTTATATACAAAATTGAAAAACTAGAGTATCCTTGCTATGAATATTTTATTTGTTCACTTTTGATCACTTTGCTCTTCATTCTTATCTATGTTTATATCCTTTTCCAATTTCAATAAAATTACCATTTTATCGAGCAGCTCTAATTGCTGTTCCAAACTTTGCTGAGCAGATTCTAATTTTTGATTTTGAAACTCTAATATAGATGCTCCCTCTTGTATGTCTTGCATAAACTCTAATATATTAAGTATTTCCACTTTATTATTATCCGAATCATCAGTATTGTGATATTCTGGATTAGCGGCAGCTATCTTTGGTTTTAAATTATCTTCATAATCTTTTAAATTATTTTCACAGCTATTTAAGCGTTTCTCCAAATCTTGTACCTAAAAATGAAGAACCATACATTCCATACAATAATGCATAATTTATTGATAACTGTGCTGTCCTACCAATTCACGCATTTTTTTCATCTTCGCCGAATCACTTGTATTTGTTGAGGACTCGGAAGCTAAATGATACATTTTTTATAAAGGATTATTGTTGTTCTTTATGTTCTTTGTAATTTATGAACATTTAAATTGCGTACCACAAATCATAAGATCTTCTTCTTAATATATTTTAGACATTAATATTTTATTAAGGAAAAGAGTTGCCACACTATGTTTTTAATAAATTTATATATATAAATACAGTGTTATTGAGAGAGAAATAAATAAATATACTTTTTTATATTGTTTTATAATGAATATGATTTAAAAATAGATTTGAAGAAAAACGAATAAACAAATTAAAAAAGCTTGCGCGTTTCACTTCTGTACCTAACGGACGTGGCAATACTGTGCGCACTCGTTTTATATAATATAACGGGACAAAGTTGTATAAACAATCGCTCGAGTAACAGTTTAATATAGTCTAACGGGATAAAGTTGAATTAACAGTCGCTTGCTAAACAGTTTTATGTGATCTAATGGGATTAATTTGAAAAAGCTTGCACTTTAGAAACACGTGTTTTAAGAATTTTAATAGTGAAAAAGTAAAGAAATTGTAAATGTTCGAGGATTGGTAAGTATTAAACTTATAAATTTTAACTCTATAAAATAATATTTTAGTTAAGGTTTGAAAATTAGGATAAACAATTATATAGATAGCATAGCGATAATATATAATTCTAGTATGTAAGGCTGAGGACATAAGAAAATGAATAATATATCATACATAGTTATACAAACTACCCATAATTTTTAAACACTTTATCATTTCTTAGATCAATTTATAGATTGGTCAATCCAATCTACAAACTGTGAAACTCTAGTATATACATCTGGATTGTTGGAACCACAAATACGAGTACCGTACGAAACGACACCAACTTGTTTAATTTGATCACCACTTCCCATTACTAAGGGACCACCTGAATCACCCTACACAATAAGTAACAATAATTAAACAATCATTTGAGTATTTGTCATACTTGGTATGCACTTACATTACAAGCACCTTTACCTACTCTACCAGATGCACAAATTTCTGTTTCGCTAACTTGTGAAAAATATCTTTTACATACTGCATTGGTTATGGTGACAAAATCAGCTTTCTGTAAGGTGTTGGGATAATATGCTAATACACCAGTACCAACGGTTGTTGTAGCACCCCATCCAGTTAACGTTACATCTTGGCCACCACCCACATATTGGTTATCATTGTAGATAATATTTTTTGTACGCTCACCATCCAATTGGAAAGGTGGATCAATGTAAACGATAGCTATGTCACTGCTAACAAGTTCTTCATATTTTTCATGCATCTTGTATTTCAAAACTTTAGAACGTTGGCCGGTAGTATCTCTTAAATCTCGTATGCCAGCTACCACGGTTAGACGTGTAGCATTCTGACCATTAACGCAGTGAGCAGCAGTTAATATACGATTGGGTTTTATAATGGAACCACCGCAAAAGTGACGATTTTTATTGTCAACAGTTATTTGTAACGAAACTTGATATGGGACATATTGAGTCACCTCCTTACCGCCAACGATAAATTCTTCCCTCTTATCACTATCCAGCATTTTGAAATAACGATCCACTAAGGAAAGTTTGCATAAACCGAATTCCATTGAGGTGGAGAAATTCGATAAATGAATTAAATGTACTTACGGTTCGAAAATGTGTTTGTTACAGCTTGCACAACCGTTATAATGAAGAAACATAATAATATATTGTTAAACATTGACAACATTTTCTTTAGTTAGCTTCGTTTTAACGATTTACACCCAAGAAATTACCATTTTATAGCATTTCTTATCATTCACAACGTTATCTCTTCAGTACATTTTTCATTTCAATAATTAAACAAGAATTAACTGTATTTACTTTTCCAAGAGAGTTTAGATGTCGGGTTAAATTCAAGAAGTGTTGGCTTAACTGGGTTTTGTGAAGGTATAATAATGATATCCCCAAAAAAAAAAAACAATATATTAAATATTAGATATCAGAAATCATATGTTAAAGTCTCACGCAACTCATTTTTAAGTATGTTTCGTTTGTTTCCGCAAAAGAATATTATTTCCTCATAAAACGGCAACAGATAAAGGTAGCTCTTGTTATCCCCTCTATCCAAAGGTCAGAGCTTTGGAAACTTTATAAAATATTGGATATAGAGATGATTAATTCATTTATTGAATTGAGTCAAATGAAACTTTTTTATTTTGTAAACTGTTGGAATTGCTTTTAGCACTATTCCCATCGACGATTTTATTTCAAACGCCTCATGGTCTGGTTCTAAATAAACCACAAATATTAGAAAGGATAAATTGATATTTTGTCAACCAATGTTCCTACATAATGTTAATATTAAAAGTGTTCCTTATGAAATTATGATTAAACAAGAAAGAAAACTAAATTTGCTTTAAAAACCAAATGTTAAATACCCTCCACATCAACATAAGTGTATGTCTTACGTATCAACTTGCAAGTCTGGTTATACCCTGCATAAGATGGAGGGTAGAATAACCATGTTGTTTCGTTTGCAACCCTCAGAAAGGTGAGTATAAAAAGAAACATAAGACTAGAAAGCACTATTTTTTATTTAATATATAAAAATTCAAATAATACTTGTATTTTTTTTTAAATATTTTCTCATAACTTAGATCAATTTGTCGATTCTTTAATCCAATCTACAAACTGTGAAACTCTAGTATATACATCTGGATTGTTGGAACCACAAATACGAGTACCGTACGAAACGACACCAACTTGTTTAATTTGATCACCATTTCTCATTACCAAAGGACCACCTGAATCACCCTACACAATAAATAACAATAATTAAACAATCATTTGAGTATTTGTCATACCTAGAATGCACTTACATTACAAGCACCTTTACTACCAGAAACACAAATTTCTGTTTCGCTAATACGGGAAAAATATTTTTGGCACTCTCCGTTGGTGATGGTGACAAAATCAGCTCTCTGTAAAGTGTTGGGATATTTTGCTAATATACCGGTACCAATAATTGTGGTTGCACCCCATCCAGTTAAAGTTACTTCTTGGCCACCATCCACATATTGTTTATCATTGTAGATAATTTTTTGAATACGCTCACCATCCAATTGGAATGGTGGATCAATGTAAACGATAGCTATGTCACTGCTAACAAATTCTTGATATTTTTCATGCATCTTGTATTTCAAAACTTTAGAACGTTGGCCGGTAGCATCTCTTAAATGTCGTATGCCAGCTACTACTGTTAGACGTTTAGCATCCTGACCATTAACGCAGTGAGCAGCAGTTAGTATGACATTAGGTTTTATAATGGAACCACCGCAAAAGTGACGATTTTGGTTGCCCATGGCGATTTGTAAAGAGACTTGATAGGGAACGTACTCATTCTTTGGCACCTCTGTACCGCCAACGATAAATTCTTGCCTGTTACCACTATCCAGCATTTCGAAATAACGATCCACTAAGGAAAGGACAGTTAAATAAAATTCTGTTTTGATTTCTGTTGAAATTTGATATATACTAAATGTACTTACGGTTCAAAACTGTGTTCCTTGCGGCCTGTACAACCGTTATAACGAAGATACATAATAATAATTTGTTAAACATTGACAACATTTTCATTAGTGGAGAAAGAAGTTCACTTTAATACTTTGCACTCAAGAAATTACCATTTTATAGCGTTCCTTATCATTTATTTGTATTAAGTCAAATATAATTTTTTTTTTTATTTGTTAACAGTTGGAATTATTTTTAACACTATTACTATTAACGATTTAAAAGCTCATTCCTACCATAGAAGGTCAATAGATAACGAGTAAAAAGATATATTAGGCTTCTTATTATTATTCTATAGACGGTTTACACTGTGTGTCCGAAGTTCTCAATTTTAAAGTTTGACTCTTTTATTGGGCTGTCAGGGTGAACACATTCGGAATAATAAACTTTATATGCTCATCTATATTATATGGAGGGTTTGAAAATGCGAATTAAGAAATAACTTCTATTTGACGGAGGTAATAAAAAGTGGATTTTTTCAAACAATACATAAAATTGGTTAAAATAGAGGGGAAACACTTTATAAACTTAAATAATGGCGGTTTATGTAACTAACTCCCTTACCAGTGTGCAGCGTTTCTGTGTGGAATTCTTTAGTAAGGCTGAGAGAATGTGTAGCTATTACGGTGCCTACTGGTTGTGCTCATTTTATCAATGAATTATTTTAAAGTAGCGATTGTCATATATACATATACTAGAATACTAATTCTAAGCAGCTCAAGTTAACTTTTTTTAATTGTAATCTTGTTTAAGTGTCAGATATTCATTGTTTCTTTTTCTTTGGGGCGTAAATTTTAAACTATTGAGCAGAAGTTTTGTTCAGAGATTTACTTCATGCAGATCGCTATTTAAAATGGGCAAAATTAGCTAAGAGTCATGCCCACAATCAACAAAAATCTATATATCTGATCCAAAAAATTTAACTTTGAATTTACTGCACATATTTATAATTTTCCCATCCACTAAAATGCCAAAAATGGGCGTGATCGTATAACAGAAGCGCCCACAATTTACAAAAAACCATATTCAACCTAAAAGTAGACATGCAAGCTGATACGTAATATATACACTATTAGAGGGTGCAATATATATATATTTGCCACCCCCACCATTGTAGACGTGGAGGGTATTTAAGATTTGGCTTAAGATAAATTTAGTTTTCTTATTTGTTTGCACTATTTATGATATTTTAGCATTTAATGTCGATTTCTGAAAGAAATTTCAATCGTTTACTAATCACTAGGCTTAAAGAATAAAATATTTAACCAAAAGTATGCTTCAATAATAAGTATAAAGCTGTGAGGTTTAGCATATGCTTCAGAAAACGCAATTAAACACCCTTCCATCCATCCATCCATCCATCTTGCCAAAAGTTACATGTGTACATATAACAGGAGTAGGGTTATAAAGCAGAGAAAACTTTTCAATTATCAACAAATTAAGTTGAACAATTGAATTGAATTATTGAACAAGACATCAAACAAAACCAAACGCACATCTCTCTGCCTCTCCGAATCTTTGTCTATTCGGCCCAAAGCATATATTTATGTATATAAAGGTATTCGTAAATGATTTGTATCTTAACTCTATTGTCACAAGAGTCTACAAAATTTAAATTTATTTGTTTGCCTATTCTCCAGGCGCTAGACAACTTTAAGCTATCAAATATTAAGATTGGTTGGTAAGAAGAGGTTGAGAGAAATGTTGTACTGTACAAAATTGTGAAACTTTCCTGCATTACATTTATTGTCTTATTGTTCGTTGGGATTTAGAAAGATTTGTTGACTTTCTCGATATGATTAGTAAATCTTGTAAATGATTTGTCCGGAGATTAGTATAGAGATGCAATGCCTTAAAGCAACACAGCAACACAGATCAATAAATGGCAAGTACATGTGTCCGAAGATGTCTAACCGTCTTCTTGGACATAGAAAATCGAATTTTGTATAAATATTCAAATATATGACATGAAATGCATCAATGACGGTTTACATTGTACATAAAACAGACCAATAGTTATTTAAGGATGGAATGGCTAGTGAACTCGAAGAATATGTTACGGTTTTAACTGAATAAATTTGTCTGTATTCTATCACTTACTTAACGCAGACAGTTTAGTATCATAAAGTGGGAATTTAGTAAATTATTGTCAGATGTAAACTATTTGGTAATTTGGTCATAAGTTATGTACATGTGTTGTTCTTAAATGAAAGATTTTAAGAGATTTAAACACAAGTTTACTGCACTTCATGTGTTTAACCACAAGTCAGTCCTTCTTCTAAAGGAAACTATGTTACCACAGCATCAAACCTTAATGTATGTAGGGAGGAGGAGTCTAATATAATATATGTATCTGCCTGTCCAAAATGACTGAAGAGGCTAGCCGTGCTTTGACTGCGTAGATCCTTTTCTTTTGTCTCTCATGAGGCATGAACTTGGGGGGGTCTGAATCTAAATGATCTTTTGATAAAAGATTAATAGAACAGTTTAAGAACAGTAACCTTTGAAAGATCAAAAAACTGTAAGCTAGAACTCTCTAGACAAATTAAACCTTACAACCTTACCCAGAATAATAGAACTGCTATACAGAATAGATGTGCTTTGAGTACGTAGTCTACTTTGTACTGCTTCAAGAATCGTGTTGGGTTAATGAGGTCTGACTCCAAAGGGTTCTTTGAAAAAATAAGCACGACCCTACACCACTTAGGTCTCTAAATTATGCTACATTTAATTTGGTATATACTGTATACGTTTACGCGAGGCACTTCGTGAAATAACATTATATGGAAAGGGGTTCTAAAAATGATCCAAACGGATCCAAATTTGGCACAGTCAAATATTAAGCCAATTAACTGTTTTGTACCCATTTTTGTCAAACAAATTTACATGGGCAGACAGATTGTCGGACGTACACGATTAAATCGCTTCTGAGAGATTCTACGAATTTATTAGATTCATTAAATTTACCTATTTCCTAATCGAAATTTCTAAATTGAGAATGTTGTTAATAGTAGATTCTAAATGAAACCCTTCTTCCGTAAAGGGTTTATGACATTTCCTAGTTTAATAATATATTGCAATTAAAACATTTTCATCATAAAATTTAATTGCAAGAGCAGGTGAATTCAAGTGTTTTGAGGTAATTATCCAAACATATGATGTTCAGACATATTGTGATATTGCTGGTGTTGTTTTTGCTTATGGTTGTTATTGCGTACAATTCAGCTTCATAAAATCCCCATAAATTATGCCTTTTACTTAATTACGGTTGACATTTTAAACTAATGACAACCGCAACACTCTACTGAAACATTACTAAAGTTTCATACTTCATTTAAGACTGTCATGATTATCCATATAGTATATATTCTCTTGGATTTAGTTTAAGTAAAAGATTATGAAAAGAAGAAGACAGCTGAGACCTCCTAATTGTAGGCAATAAAATAACATGTAAGAAGAACTATTACTGGTAGATGAAAGAGTTTATTATACCCTCCACATAAGATGGGAGGTATACTAAGTTTGTTTTTCCGTTTGCAACACCCAGAAGTATATATATTTTTCAACAGCATCAAAAACTCAGTCGATTTAGACATATATGTCCGTGTGTCTGTCTGTTGTTGACATTTTCATGGGCGTAAATTTCGAGATAAAGGCTAAAATTTTGTGTATTTTTTAGTTTTTGCACGCAGATCGCTATTTAAAATGGAAAAAATCGGTGAGCCACGCCCACAATCGACAAAAATTTATTTATCTGACACCAAAATTTACCTATTAACTTGAAATTTAGTATGTAAATCTATATAAAATTCGTTTATCGATGTTTCAAAAATGGGCGTGGTCGAATAACAAATGCGCCCATAATTTACAAAAAAAACTACATTCAACGTAAAACTCGACTTGCTAGGTGATACGTAAGTACACTATTAAAGGGCATAACATATATATATATCTACCACGCCCATTATTGTAGATGTGCAGGGTATTTAAGATTAGCCTTAAACCAAATTTAGTTTTCTTACTTGTTTGTAATTCATTTAAGTAAGAAATAAAGGAATGAAGAAAAAACGCAACCATATGGAAAATTTGGTAGCTAAAGACGGAGAGGGGAAACTTTTCAGTCTTGATGAGATATTTGTTCATAGAAAAATTAAATGTTTCCATTAAATCACGTGTCAAAACATATGCTGGAAGATGGATTTTATACTGACACTCCTCAACATTCAGCTAACTACGCAGCAAGTGGAAAAGTCATAAAAAGATTTTTTTTTTTATTATTTCAATACTTTTCATAAACGCATTTCAGGTTCTATTATGAAAATGGAGATGAGAATCAAAATCCAGACAACAGCTGCTACTTCTTTTAACTCCTTCGCTTTCAACTTTTTTTTTTCTTTCTATCTTTTGTTGTATTACGCCATTGTGCGTGTTTTATGGCACTTCACTTTAGAAAGTCATAAATTTTCAATTTTCTAAAAAGCAAACTCATCTGAACAGAGAGCATTTAAACTATAAGAAATCCCTGAATAATATTAGTGTGGTGCAAGTTGTCTGGATAAAGGTTTGTTTCAGCTTTTATGACATTAAAGGACAAAAAAATTATACAATATGTTGATAGCAGCAATATTAGAAAAACAAGGATAACGTTAAGAACTAGTTTAAAGCTATGGTCTCACGATGGAGCCAATTATAAATAAATAGCAAAAGGTTAGGTTAGGTTAAAAGACAGGTTTCTCGTTTTCATTGGAGTTATCCATAATCAACATAATTTGTTAATTCATCGAGCAAATGTGTAAACGATTCCATGTCATCTTCATCCCTACAACGTATAAACAAACGACACTTTCTACCTGTTGATCCTCTGAGTTATAAAACATTGTCCCCTAAGGATTTCCACGAGTTTGTATATATTTTATACACAATAGATTCATTAGATATATTATTCTTCATTGTTTTAAAAATGAGGGTAATTGGAATTTTAATCTTCTTACCAGGACAATTCGAAAATATATATAAATTTACGTGTAAAGTTATTAAAATAAAACTAAACCTCTGATGATTAAAAAATGCTGTTTAAAGAGCTCTTTCCATTCCCCATTATTACGTGAAAATGTAATCAAACCAATTCATTTACATTCGAATAATAAAAACTTTTTTAATATATTTTACATAAGAGAATAGCTCAAAAAAGTGTTACTCCCCATTTTTTATTACTCTGTATTTATATATATACTTTTTTTAGATTTATCAAATTGCATACTTTTGGTTGTGTATTAAATTTTATAAATATCATTGCATACTTTTTGTTGTATTGTTTAATTAAAAATTGATTTAAAAACAAAACACAAAACAAAACCGAAAAAAAAATGATAAAAATTTTATTTTTATAAGCTCGATTACATTCCACATTCTACCAAATTTAATTTGTCTGACATGACATGTCGATTTTAAATGTATTTTTTCATATTAGCTGGAAATCTCAACTTGTATCAAATGAATGAAAATGACTATAAAAAGCAACAAATATTTTATTAAATTCATTTGTAAAACAAAACAAGTACAAATGTTGGTCAACCGTGACTATACCTACATCATTTAGTTCCACAAATTATGCTAGTTGTGTCCTCTCTTTGTGAAATATCATTATATGGGAAGGGGTTCTAAAAATGGTTCGATCGGATCCACATTTGACTCAACGAATTATAAAGATTAACTTAACTGTTCTTCAGCAAATTTTGCAAAATAAATATTAAGAATTGCAATATTTTTCTATATATAAAAACTTTCACAATAATATGAGAAGGGGCTCAAAAAATGGTCTGATTTGGTCCGTTTTTAATAAGATTCTTCTTTGGGCCAATACCAAATTTTTCACCGAAATATCTCAAAAAATACGATCTGTAATTTACGCACAAATTTACGTGGACAGACAAACAGATGGACTTGGTTAAATAAATTCACTTTTTGATTTTGATTCGATCGGTGAATGCGAAAATTGCTGCTTAGGAGTTACAAACATCCGCATAAGCTTAATATATCCTCTTGCTACCGGTGGTGTAGGGTATAAAGAGTATTAATATACATACTGAAGAGTATAAAAAATTTAAATCGGTGTTTTAAAATATTTTGAATGCTTATAATACACCAAAAATATATTAGGCAGAAAAAAATTGTTTTTTTTCTTTCACAAATCTTTTGAAAACCTGGTAAACAAATGAGAACATTTATTATAACAAATCACTTTTAAAAGTTTAAGTGAAATTTCTTAATGTTTATATTATTGTGAACAATTATTAACAAATTGTTGTTGTTATTATTATTATTGTTGTTGTTGCTGTTACTAGTTTTATTGCCATAAATTGCTGCCAAATAAATCTAAATCTAAAGTGATTTGTATTTGTCACAGAAAAAAAAAAAAGAAAAGATTTAAAATTTACTCAAGAAAAAAAACCAAAACAAACAACAAACAAAATGAATATCAGCAATGAGACAAAACTAAATAACAACAACAACAATAATAATAAAAACAATGACAATAATAATTTACAGCAAT
The DNA here is from genome assembly GCA_963978525.1 of Ornithomya fringillina. NCBI lineage: Eukaryota > Metazoa > Arthropoda > Insecta > Diptera > Hippoboscidae > Ornithomya > Ornithomya fringillina. The sequence continues at coordinate 22,089,654 of OZ021693.1, forward strand.
CAGACATTAACCAGCAATACAACTAAACAATAATAACAACAACAACAACAATCATGCTTAAGTGCACATGGCAGCAAACATGTGAGACTAACAACTATTTCCATATAAAAATATGTACGTATGTATGGGTTTTAAGGAAAAACAGCCATTACTCACATACACTCTCTCACACACACACATATATTTATATTTGATCAAAGCAAATAAATAAATAAAACAAGAAAGAAAACTAAATTTGATTTAGGTTAAATCTTTAATACCTTTCACACATCTCTACATATAAACAACTATGGCAAAAACCTTGCCTTCAAACAGGCAGAGAAACAGACAGAATCTTTAATCCATTCCGAAAATGATTCTTAATAGATCGGTTTAATAAAATGTCTATCTTTAGATATTTCGAAATTACAAACATTCGCACAAATTTAATATACTCTTTGTCATAAGCGGTGCAAGATATAAAAATTCCACATGTTCTCAAGTGTGGTATAATATAAATAAATAACGGCAAAAATAAAAGTGAGACAGAAGAAGAAGGGAGAACAGAAAGCAAGGCCAAAATTTTTTTCATTTTTCTCTCTTTTTTTGTACAATAGGAAGCGGAAATGCTGGTTTTATACTTTATTTGTGTTGTGTGTGTTTTATATTTTTAAATATTACTGTACAAAAAAAAAAAAAAAAAAAAAAACTCCAAATATAACCCTACTGGTAACAATGATAATAACAGCATTAACAACAACAACAACAACAACAATTACAACACAACATATAATTGTTTACATTTATAGTTCAAGTTAAACTAATGTGAGTTGTAGTGGAGATGCTCTTTATATAATATATATACACTCACTATCCATCTCTTTCACTCTTACATAAACTGCTTTTTGCAACAGTAACAAAAGGCTTACTATAAGCGTTAGAATTTGAAATCAAATAAAAACAAAAGTAAGAACAACAATAACACGGAGCAATAGCAAAATAAAAGAAAACAAAAAAAAAAAAAAAAAGAACAAAAGATGAGTGCGAAAAGCATTTACTTGACAACAACAATTTATTTTCTCACACATTTAAAATATTATGCTGCTGTCTGCTGTTATATGTAGGTAGATATATGTAAATATATATATATATATATACTTATATGTATGAGATCATATGTGTACATTGACACTAACCCATTTAACTAAGTTTGTGTGTTTAGATTTTAATGTAATTTTTACACAAGAACATAATTCAAGATTTCATTTGTACTGACATAACATTTTACCAAATAAAATTGATTAAAAATTTAATAAAAATCGTATTTATAATCAAATGTTCTGCAACGTGGTTTATGGGTTTCGTGACTGAAAAGTAATTTGATATAAAAATATGTCGGAAACAATAACTTTTTAACCTCAATGTTCACCTCTAGTGTATCCTTTAGTTCCCAGTAGAATTTTTAAAACGCCAAAAAATATTCTTTGTTTGGGTAACTAGTTCTTGCTCTAAAAAACTTATTTTAGACCTTAACCTTAAGTACCTACCCATAGATTTCTTTTACGTTCATTATAACTTAGTTGTTATTAATTTTTTTATAACCTACAAAACATCCCGCGTCACAGCTGACTATCTATGTAAGAAAGTATTGCATACATTTAATAGAAAGAAATTGAATTGTTTTAATTTTCTTACGAGTTTTAATGCTTTTATGCTTTTTCTTTTGGTTTTAATTAAAAACTAAAGATTCTCACATACCCAGCTGTACACCAATTATATGCTGCATCCTTGCTGAAATGTTTCCATATTAATAATGTGTATATTCTCGTTGGTAGCAGCATGTTGATTCATGTTGTATGGTGCGTTAAAGTAGCAGCAGCTGTTTGTCTAACCTTAACTTCTTGTTTGTGTGTATATCGCGTCTCTAGCATCTCTATCACATATTTAACCGATTTAATTGTGTGTGAGTGTGTGTTTTGTGTCCTGGTGACAAATATTATGAATTCAACACCAATAAAATCTTGTATTTTATGGATACAAATGAAATATATATACAAACACACGCGCATCCGTAAATTCAATTAAATAATGTTCTGTAGATGGGAGCTGAGGGTAAGGGTATGGATCGTGGGTGCATGAGTTTGTGCATGTGGTTTTTGTATTGTTAATTTTTTGTTTTCTTCTTCTTCTTCATTTTATTTGTATTTTTTTTATACCCTTCGCATACTAAGTTCGTCATACTGTTTATAACACCGAAAAGAAGACGTCAGAGACCCTAAAGAGTATATATATTCTTGATTAGAATCAGAAACCCAATCGATCTAGACAGGTATGTCCATATATCCGGGCGTGGTCGAATAACAGACGTGTCCACAATTTCCAAAAAAACCGGACTAAACGTAAAACTAGACTTGTAAGCTGATACGTAATACATATATTATTAGAGGGCGTAATCATATACCTTCCACGCCCATTATTATAAATGTGAAGGATATTTAGGATTTTGCCTAAGACAAATTTAATTTTCTTACGTATTTTTCTTTATTTTTTCAGAGATTTTTAAAATTCATTTCCTTTTGTTATCGACTCCCTTTCCAAGAAGCAGTTTTCCGCTTTTATAACCAAAAAAAGGTAAATCGCTTAAAAATGTCAACTCACTTAAGTTGTCAACGTTAACATTTACTTGTCTTATCCCTAGAAATTTATATGTTAAGGATATTAAGAAAAAGGACTGTTTTCTTTTTAGCGAAAAGGATTAAGTAGAAAATTGTTTCACGTTTTTGGCAAAATTTCAACAAGAAATTCTAAGGAATTAAAAAAAGTTGAATAAAAAATTCAATTTTATTTTTTAACAAAAGGAAAAGTCGAAAATAGAGGATGAGTGATACACAATAAAATCCTAAAATGGAAGAATATTTTTGCAAAAGAAAAAAGCGAAAACAAGTGGCAACAAGGTAGACTATATATTTTTCGTTAATATTGATAATCCTTAAAGTAGGCAGTAATTTTCAATCACACCGTTTTACTTTTTATGGAAGTTTATTATGAAAATCATTAAGATAAGTATGAACACAAAATGGCAACCCCATAGTTTATTAAGTACGGTAAGAAATTATTCATTTAAACGATAATATATATCAAGTCGCTTGTCTGTCTTCTCTCTTCCTTAACTTTTATAAAGAATTTTACACCGTTATTTATTTTATTCATTTAAACTGGTGACAGTGATTACAGGTGAGAAAAATTAGTGCAATTAAAGGACATGTTTCTCGAGCCGAAGCAGAAGTGTGCATTGCCATTATCGTCATCACTATTGTACCTTGTTCGGTCATTCATTACCTCTTAAGGAGTGCTTTCTTTTTTAAGTTTTTTTATTTTTTTTCTTAACGAGAGACTCTATTTGGGCATAACAACAAAGTTTGCTTTTCTATAAAATACATGAAAATTATTATATAAAATATACTGCCTACTTTTAAGTGTTGCTTACTGTACGGGATGTATTGCCTACTGGAAAAGTAAAACTTTTCAAAATTTAAATTTAAAAAAATCATATAAAATGATATTTTAGATGTCATGTAAATGTGAATATATATTTTATTTTAAAGTTCAGTTATACAACTGAGCATGTATTTACTTGTAATGGAAGCCAAGTACAGTTTTTTTCCCACCTCCTTTATATTAAAGGTAATAAATTTTCGCGAACAGCACAGAAATACAAAACGTTAAAAGAAATTATTCAATGGCAATACATTCAGGCAGCAATTCGACTCGACTGCATCTGTAAACGAATAATTTTTATGGGAAATGAAGGAATGAATGTGCAAGAAAGAGGATGCTGGTTACAAATGACTTGGAAAATGATTTTTATATATTTCTTACTTTACACGTGTTGTATACAATTTCAACTTGTTAAATGTTATAGAGAATGAAGGAAATGAAAAGTTGTTCTTTTTATACACTCCCGATAAGATAGAGGATAGAATAAGTTTGCTGTTCTGTTTGTAAAACCCAAAAGGAAATTCCAGAGCCTACAATCTTGTTTAGAATCAAAAACTGAGTCTATCTTGTCGCCCACAACGTATAAAAATATATCTTTTTGCCAAAAAAAATCACTAATGGCCTTAAAATTTGATCTGAATATCTGTAGTTATCTCATCCAATAACGTGACCAAAATGGAAACGGTCGGTTAAAGACGCCCATGAACCAACCTCCACCTAAAACTCGACTTGCAAGCCAATACGTAATATAAACACTATTAAAAGGCGTAATCATATACCTGCTACGCCCATAATTTGTATATAGATGTGGAACCAAAACCAAAATTTACTTTTCTTACTTTTTTTTATTTAGGTTCTAAACTTTACAACTTTTGTCTATTTCAAGATATTTTAGAAATTTTAACGAAAATTCAAATTGCTTTGGAAATTTAATTCAATTGTTTTCAATTCAAGTCATAGCACTCTTTTTCACCATGGAGTACATTTGTTATGAATATTTCTCTAGTATATAAAATAACGGTAGAAATCAAATTAATGTTTTACAACAGCTATGACAAACATGTCAAATGCGAGGTAGACAATATTTTTATTTTACTTTTTCATTTCTTTGTCATTTATAATGAAATTAAATGGAAATGTGTAGCTGATGCTAAATGGACTTGCCAGAGAAGAGTCACCTGGCTTTTCTCTCGAGAGTATGTTGCTTTTAACCGTGACAGGGAACAGTTAAACTTACTGCTATACAGCTGAAGGTATTTTGTTTTACTTTTAGAGTGAATATTAAATAAAAAAAGAGGCCTTTCATATAACGTATTGTTACTAGTGTCAGGATCAGAGTGAAAATTCCCTAGCTGCACCAATAATTGAATATTTCACTTGTTTTTGTTGTTTTTTTATGAATAGAGCATAAACGGTTACCGTTGATGCCCTCTCTAAAGCCTTAAAAAAAGCATACTTTCCAGAGCTGTATTTATTATTTAAATTTAACATATTTTCAGGGGTTATTTGTAAGAGTAGCTTTTTTAAACCTTTTCCATTTATCCTTTTCACCTAATAATTAGTTAAATAATATTTTTGTGCATTATTTTAGTACTTCATTAATAAAATTTTCTTATTTTTTTAGTACTTTATTTATAAATTCTTCAAGTTGAAATTCTAAAATTTATAAATTTAAGTTTTTTTACTATAAAAATTTTTAATACTTTAATAAAGTATTCGCCAGCATTTTTAGTAATTTTATTTGTTGCATTTATTAACAATTCATTAACTTTATACTGTTTAATAAAAAAGGTATGTGTAAAATTTCTAGTCTGGTACTCACTAGACACCCACCAGACACTAAAGAATGTGAAAAGAACTCCCAAATGACATCGGTGCCTATTAGATGAAAGTTGTTAAACAATAATTGATACAATAAAAAAAATGGAAGAAGAAGAAGAAATAGAAGAGGAAAAAATCAATATCCTTGTGAGGAAAAATTCCAAGGCCATTAAGAACAAAACTATGAAAGTGCCTGTAACTATCGGCTACATTGGTATCTAATTAAATTTTCTTTATATAGCCAGCTAGCAAGTGAAGTGAATTTAAGTGAACATTTAATAGCAGAGACACGTTCAAATTAATTTTCTTGCTATGCAGGCACGCACCATAGTGCTGCATGTGCTGCATGTGCTCAAACACTACAATGAGCAGGAGCAGGACCTTTGTATACTTGACATAACCACAATACTTGACTGGAGTTGTCATAAATTGTTGTAAAATCCATAAGGTGCTGATCACGCAAAAACCATAAACAAGTTTTGGTGAACATTAAAAGGGCAACAGCAACAACAACAACAACAATAACAACAACAACGATAACAATAAGCAATTTAAAAGGGATTCGCAATCGTAATACAAATTCGCATAAAATGTTTTCTGACACATGATAGATTAGGTACTTTCTCTCCATTGCACTCCTCTCCTCTTCTCTCCTACATCAAGAAATTATTCGTTAAGTCAACAAGTTTTCGTTATGCTGCAAAAATTATAACAAAACTATATTGTAAAAATAACAACAATAAATTTTATTTGACAAATGTGAAAATATAGTAATAAATAAAGAAACAAATAAACAAACGAGCGAACGAACAAACAAACAAACAATAAAAACAGAGTTTGTTGTTTGAGCAAAAATTTACCCTCCGACAAATTCATTACCTTGAAAGCACCTGAGTGTTGTTTCATTTATTATCGCTCCCAAAACAGTTAAGATTGAGTGTATGTGGAGCACTAGCAAAATGTTGTGCCATATATAAATAGTATCCCTTGCATAAGAAGGAAACAAAACAAAACAAAACAAAAAAATCTGACATTTATGGATATATATATAAAATTTGTTTCTGTTGTATTACTGTCACCATAGTATTACCCAAATATACGTTAACTTTTCTCCGGCTGCACAACAATAACAACAACATTAACATTACTTTAAATAAAAATTTTTCTGTTTGACATGAACATCAGCATTATAATAAAACATGAAAGTGTTTATATACATACATACACTCATGCATATGTATGTCTGATTTTTGTTGTTTGTGAAGAGCTGTTGAGTGTCAAACATAGAAATGGGATCAACACGCCAAGAGCACACAAACGTGCGAGTTGGTACATTCACATGAGAAATATTATAAAAGCTGCTATTATGTGTGGACTTTGCTTCCATTATGTTAAAAATGTTCACTTTAAAGGATTTTAGAAAATTTAACGCATCAATCATAAAAATGTTCGTGTAAAAGATTTATGGTACAAGAGATAGACAGAATGGAAAATAAGAATTCCTCTTAAACAAAGAATAAGAATAGGATAACGGTGAAAGAAATTCTAATAATCATGGTAGCGAAGAATTTTTTTTATTTTTTTTTAAATAAATATATAATATACTGATATAATTTTTATATATAAATGATTTAAGTTTTAATAGTGCTTACCTTATAATACAGGTGCCGATAAAAAACGAAATCTTCTACGACCGCACAACTCAACAAGAATTTTCTTATACACACAATTGCTTTTTCGCCATATTTTTTCATCACTTACAAAATATATTCAATAATTGGCTTTTATCTTTACGCAATGGCACATATTCTTTGCATTATATTATACTTTTGAATATAATTTCACTTTAGCACTTATTAAATCACATATTTCCACATTATTTTACGGTTTTTCACTCGTGTGACTTAAACCGAACGTTAGTTGCGCAATGAAGGAAATGACTGATGAGCTGTGGTGAATTTTTACAAAAAGGAAATGTGTGAGAGATGATTTACACAAATAGAGTTGCCAGTGTTCAAGTAAATATCTGATTTATTTCTTTAGGGCATATATTACTAATGTAAGAAATAATAGAGCTTAGTAAGATAAAAAAGTTGAAAACTTTTTAAGGTATTTACGTATTAACGCCACCATAGCAAAAAATGAAGTGTTTTATTTTATGATTTATAATATCAAATGATAGAAATTAATATAATCCCAGTAAAAAAAAATTTATTGCTTATCGTTTGTAGAAGAACTTTTGAAAAAACACAGTAAGAGCAGAGACCTCTAAAAACTCTGCTATAGGGTAATGATAATTAATAGGGTAGCCACAAAATAATTTTGATCAATTTAATATAAAGAAATGGCAATCCTGCTTTTGCTACCTACTCTCCTTTCTCTTCATATAATATATGAGTAAATATAAGATGGCTGATCAGCAAAGGATTTCAGTCTTCTTTTAGTTGTTCGGTGGTGTGCATTTGTCGTAAGAAAAAATATTGTTTAATTGGTTTAAAATGAGTAGGCTGTACAAGTTTTTCTATATAACTATAAAATTATATATAATATAAATTATAAATAATAATAATATACATATAATTACTAAAAAAGTATAACATCGTTGTACTTGTGTTGTCTAATGTGGTTGTTGTAATGGTGGCCGTTTTCTATAAAAAAATACCTATTTATATTGAAGTCCTACAAAGACGTTATAAAAATTAACTATATGCTGAAAAATTACCAAAAAAAACTATAAAAATGTGTTTTTCGTTATATATTGTATATGTACCTTAGAAGAAATTTTCCATAAACGCAACCCATTGAATTTAACAAACGGGAAATACGAGAGCGGAAATATAGTTATCTCTGTTTTCTCTAAGTGGCATAATTTATGTACGCAAGTGCTACGCTACAATTTCCGCGAACGATTCATTTTAGTTTTATTTGTTATGTTCGACGGTGCGCATGTGAGCAATACAATTTAAAACAATAAATATATGTAAATGTTACCTTAAGGAATTAAACATATAAAAAATATCCAAATTTTATTATTCGTATTAAAATTTTAACTTGTACACTCAAAATATTATAAATATTACATCTTATGTGTTAACTGAATGTTTTTTTTTTATAACAAATGAAGTGAAATTTATAAAAGTAAGCGTAAAATAGAAAAGGTGCAGAAAAAAGTTTTCATTAGACGTTTTATAAAAAAAATCGTTGTAAAAGTTCTTATAAAAATCAGAAAAGAATATTTCTTTAAGAAATTCCTGCAAAAAATTATTTCGTTCATTTGCAAAGTGTTCGTTCGCGTTAAAACAACAAATTTCTTGAACGATAAAGGAAGTTACACGAACGCTGTGGTGAATTTCACAAAATGGAAATTATTCATAAGAAACGGAATTTATTTAAATAGAGTTGCCAAGTATTTCTAGACACTTATATCATGTGTAATTTTTTAATGCATTAAAAATTAAATGATTGGGTAACTCTTATTAGAGTAGCTACTAATACTCTCTGCTCTATCTACATACAGCAATGCACAATTGTGCATAACTGACCGATCGTCAAATTAACACGATTGTATTTAGTTCTCGGAATTATGTTGGCTTGTGCGCATGCAATTAAAGAAAGATACTAAAAAATGTGAAAAATAATACAATTATTTAAAAAATACTTATTAGTTAATAATAAAAACAAAAGAAAAGTATGTTATGAAAAATTTCCTATCATTTTTCAATGTGAATTTATTAATATTTGGTTCGTAATATATAATAATCAGAAACTCTGTGGATTATAGTGGTGAGTTCTGGTTGTTGTATAAACAATAAGACATTGTTAAAATTGATATCTTGCATAAATTATATGTAAATTATAAACAAATTCATGATAAAAAGTGAATAAATCGTGTTTTAAGAAGAATTTTTGTGTGAAAATGGCGCGTAATTTACTAAAAATGCGAATGCAATTTTTTTTTTTATATATAAATGATCGAATGTGTTGTGTATAACACTGTGCACAAAATAATAATGCAGAGCGTATGCAAGTTGGTGTTTTTTTTGCTTTGTTAATGCTTTTTCTTAAGCTTCTTTAAGCTTGCCCTTGCCCGAACGAGTATTGTTTATCAATGGCAGCAGTGCGTGTTGTTAACAAGGAGAGATATTCAATATAATCGCAGACAGAATTAAATGCGGTAAGTGTTTATTTAGTTTAGTCTTTTTTATAATTTGTTATATATTTAAATATATGTAATTTTAAATTCATGACTATTCCTGAAATTTTTGTATATAACATTGTTTAACAGATGATTAATTGTACAACCACCTGTTAATATTGGTATTCTCTAAGCATAATATATTTCAAAACATAACTGCAACAGTATTTTCACATTTCACAGAAAATATTGTTGCTCTTTACAGTTTTCTCTCTCTGTTTAATAAACTGTAATTCATTAAGTCTCTGATTTCATATAGCATACGTCACTGTTAAATATTAGAATAGAGAGTTTGCCAAAAATGTTAAATAAAATGCTGAGTATGAGTTGACTTTTGTAGGAGGGTTTCTTATACGCAACATACAATGTACTCTTTACATATTTATATATATAAATTGCTTACATTTATGCATACAATGATGATAATGATAGTTTAGCTGAATTTTATATTGAGTATGAGCAGTTTTTCGTGTGACATTCGTGCATTAAGAACGTTTAAGTAGCACGGTGTGTTGTGTTTTCATGCCAAGACTTGAAAAATAAAAAATAAACATAAATTATGGATATTTTATAAAAAAAAAAACGAAAAAAAAGGAAATGTTGAAAGAAGGGAAAAGAAAATTTTATAATAAATAAATATTCCCAGATTCTCGTTAAATTAAGTCTAAGAAAGATTTGCTTCTTCTTTAGTTATGGTGACGAGATATGTTTAAGGTAATAAACATGAATAAAATTTGTACAAAAATTTTTCAATAATTTTCAATTGAATTCTTTTTACGAAAACCAACTCCCTTTTGAGTTTACTTCGGTTTTTTTTCTTGTTACTCCTACATCGGTGCTACTGATTTTTTCCCTACATGCATTTCAATTTGTTGTTGCATAAAATATTTCCTTTTCTACATGCCTCACTCACTACATACTCTATACAATAACAAATTTCTATGTTATGCTACAGTATCCAACTCAGCTGCAGAGTCTCCTGTTAACAACAGAAAATAAAATAACAGAAGCTTACGTCTCTGCATTTTATAGGTATATTAACAACAACAATTTATGTAGCGTGTGAAAAGAAAGTCTCTGATTACATATATTGCATGAGCAGGCAGGGAATTGTACTTAGGGTGAGAGAAGAATTTTCTATAAGAACTCTGGAGAGAGAATGTAAAAAACAGAAAATATTTCATAACAGCAAAAACAATAATACAAACATTAACAACGTATGCCATATGTTTTACACGAATTTAACGGATGTTTGTGTGTTTGTATAACGTAACATAATAATTAATTTACAACTTAATTGTATTAAGAACCTAAAAATTTTATATGAAAAGATAATTTATAGAAATAAGTAAACAAATTTTGTATGATAACAATTATAATAACAACACCAACATTCTTATCTGAGTGCTTATTAACATTTTCGTGTTATCACATATATCTTGCGGGTTCATTTAAATATACACACATTATCTCTAAACCTAAATAGGTCGCAGTTTTGTATAAATATTGATGCAAAAAAAAGTGACATTTATCTTAAGTAAGTACAGATAATCATATTTTATACAAAAAATTCAAACCAGCTCGACAAAAAAAAAAAACAGAAAATTTTTTTCTATTTTATATAGATAAGAAGAAAACAAGCAAAAAAAAGTGGCTTAAACGAATGTTTAAATACCCTTCACCTTCACATACAAACAGTGGGCGTGGCATGTAACTACTTAGGCCCTACAAAATTTTTGTATCACATATGAACTGCCATGTTGAATCCCGCATTAAATAAGGATTTTTGTAAATTATGGGCATGGTCGAACAGCGGATCATTAATGGAAGCCTTAGTTATGTACCTTCATTTTTTTTTTTTTTTGCTCTGATAGGTTTTTATGATTTGTGGGCGTAGCATTTAGCCAATTTTATCCAATTTATGTAGGGATCTACGTTCCTTAGAAATATTTGTACAAAATTTCAGCTAGATATCTCAAAATTTAACACTGTGATGAGTGTTCCAAAAGCAGGCATACAGACGCTTACGTCTGGATCGAAATCAACTAAATTCCCCTCATTATACTGCTTTCTTTTAACCATATATTTATTTTTGATTCAAGATAATATTCTATAACCAAACATGGGTAATGCAGACAAATTAATGATATGTGTTAAGTACTACGTATGTTGTTTAGTGTTTGCTTACCTAAGACTCCTTTTTATACGCTGCACTGCTTATGGTATAACGTAGATTAAGTTTGTGCGGATGTTTGTAACTTTCAATTATATCTGTGTATAATTGAAAATCTCCTTAGGAATGAAAATCTGAATCGATTTTACCATGTCCGTTGCTAAGGAGGTCGCATTTCTTGAGATATTTATTTTTAACTGGCTTCATTTTTAAAAATTTGTAATCAAATATGGCACACACGTGGCTCAGAAAGGAATTCTATTGAATGTGGACCGATTTGGAGCATTTTTTGAACCCCTTTTGCATATAAGGTCCTTTTATAATGGAGGTCTTTATGTGAAAAAAATTTGTTAAATAATAGTTAATTAGATAAATAGTTGGACCAGATACGACTACTTTTACAAATACTTTCCTTATTTAGTGATACAACTAAAGTAATTGTAGCATATTTTGTGGAACCAAGTGGTGTAGGATATGAACTGGTCGGGCTTGATTGATTTTAAACATTTTTACTTGCTTTTACTTGTATTTATATACGATTATTATTATTATTGTTGTTGTTCAGATTTAGTTGATATATACAGTACATATAATTGTTGTTATTATATTTTGTTATTACATTAAACATTTAATGGAGAATTGCAGTTCTGTTCGTCTATATTCTTCACACATATTTGTATTTGAAACCTTTTGTGTAGTGTTGTGTAAGTGTCAGTACTTGTGTTGTTAGTATCATATCATCATCATTGCTGGCACTTTGTATAAATGTTTGAAATTTGGCAGTGCCAAGTTTTATGTTTTTTACACATTGTTGTTGTTGTTGTTGTTGTTGTTGTTGGTGTTCTTATTACTGTTATTACTGCAGCAAAGAAATATTCTAAAGCTATTACTAAACTCTCATACCATAGCTTTGCACTCTATAAGCACCTTTTTTTTTTTATCCTTGTTGTACATCTTTTTAGATGGCACTGCACTGTGTTTGGTTTGGTCATAGCAACAGCCACTCAAGTCAACTTACTATGGCCATGGTAATCGGTGTTATATGGAAGTACATATACTGCACCTACACATCTACTTAGTTACATACCTATATACCCACATACACACACGTCCATAAAACATAGTTATTACAATAACAACAACACTTACAACACTTACCACAAAACAAACGAGACGGGAGAGTAAGACAACTGGAACAGACATGTATTTAGTTTGTTGTTGTTATTGTTGTTTGTTTGTTTGTTTTTACAATACATAGGTATTTTTTCCAAACTAAACTAAACTAAACATTAACAAGTTCAAATTTATATTTGGCTTAAATAAAATTTCGAATACCCTTTAAGTTTATGTGTTTTATGGGTGGTCCTCGTTAATTACACTTTGGATCACTGCAACTGTTGAATTCGGCACTAAATAAAGATTGTGTAAATTGTGGACGTGACTAATGACTGATTTTTATTTTAAACACCAACTTTGCGACATGGACCAAGAATGTCTGTCCAAATTTTACCTCAATATCTTAATTTATGCGAACGAGAGCGTTTAATGCAGACACGTGGACGTATGGACATTCGTCTACATAGACACACGCACATATATAATTGAATCGGCTTAGCTTCTTAGCTTTTTTGTGAGATTCGTGGAGCCTTCTTCTTGTAGTTGCATACAGAATGACAAACTTTGTTTAAACCCATCTTAAGGTATAACAAAGTCGCTACTGTGTGCTAGACATAAATGCCATTTACAATGTGTCCTATCACCCACTATACACACACATACATACTCAAAAAAATGCCAGACAAGACAATGAAATTACAACAACTAAAACTCGATGCTAGTAGTTTACTAGCATACCTAACAAGCGTAGCAGTATCATTCTAAACTTGGTTGGTCAGTGCTTGTTTAATAATAAATTTAGTTATTTAAACAAAAAAAATAATTCAAGCATAATACACTCACATGCAGTTATGTAAAGAAATGGTGAGGGTGATAGAGAAGAGAGAAAAAGAGAGAGTTCTTTGCTCTGTCAGTGTAATTTTCTGTAAGACAAATATTTTCGATATTTGACAAGATAAATTATCATCGCTAATTGTGTAATGTACTGTTGTTGTATCGATTGATTTAAATAATTATAAGATTATTATAATATATATTAATACATTTGCAACAAATTATGTAACAATTAGTAGAGTTGTGCCAGTAGTCATATCTATCTTTATATGGAAAGCGATTCTAAAAATGATCCGGTTAAATCTATTTAGATTTGGTTTTTAATTTTATAATTGAAAATGGGTGTGGCATTTGCTGTTTAGGAGTTACAAACATCCGTATAGACTTAATATACCCTTTGCCTTAAATGGTGTAGGGTGCAATCAATGTCAGTTTATCACATAACTTGTATAAGCAAGTGAACTATTTTGCCACTCTTTGATTGTTGTTTTAGTTTCGCGTATGATTCTGAAGTTTTGCTTTTAAAATGTCTGCTAGAGGGTCGAACATGGGAGAACAAGGCTGCGGTTCTTTGATTGCGTGTTTTTCTATAGAATTAACGTCTATATATATGTAATATAGCGATGCTTAGGAGATGTCTTCTATAAATGCAATCCCCGTTCCGATCTACCCAGGTATAGAAACTACCTTCTTAAAGAAAAAACAGCTTATAACTCTATAGACAGTTTTTAGTAATACGGGTATCGAACCCGCCACCCTTAAAACCTCTATCCCATTACGGGCGCTACTTACTTAAATTTTTTAACTTCATCAAATCACACAAAGTTTACTCTAAACCCTACTTACTCTGACAACTGGTCCCAAAAATGTCTCCTTATGTAGCCTTTCTCCACATTTCTACGAAAATTGTAAACGAATCCGTATATAAAGTAGCGCTACATGCTTCTCCCTAAATAGACGCTTAAGAGTAATTTGTGAAAATTTGAAACTAAACCAAGAAAACTGTACCCTTGTGTATTCCCGCATTTTGGGAATTCCTTAACACACACACACACATTCACGCTCTTAACAAGTCCTTACCCTGACTTGGCATAATTTCACTTGATTTTCACAAGAAGACTTTCTTTGCTTATTACCAAACATTCTTAGTGTATTCGGTACTAGATAGATGTTGTTGTAGTTGCTGTTATTTTATGATAAAGGACATCAAGTTCAAAATAATTACTACCATTCAGTTAAACATACTATTACTTAAAGGAATGGTAGTCGCAGCTACCATAACACATCAGCAACAACAACAAAAGCCTCTTTTCAATTCAACACCTAAAAGTGTGCTTTTGTTTTCATTTCTTCAAGCTGTTTCATTGTCATATATAGTTTAAAAGAAGGAAAGATAAAGGAGTAGTAATGACTTTGTAATCGCTTTTAACCCTTTTATATGAAAGATTACAAGTTTTTATAACCTCGACATAAGAGGGGGGCTATACTAAGTTTGTCATTCCGTTGCAACACCCAGGAGGAAGTATTAGAGATCCTAGAATTCTAGCGCAGCATCAAAAATTGAGCCGATCTAGAAATAAATGTCCGTATGTCCGTCTGTTGTTGGTATTCTCTCGAGCGTAAATTAAGCTATGAACACTTTAAGTTTGTAGAGCCAGAATATTATTTAAAATCGGCAAAATCTTCTAAGAGCCACGCCCACAATTCACAAAAATCAACTTATCAAGTTGAAATTTGGTATGCATTGATATAAATATCCGTCGATATGATAAAAATAGGCATAGTCGGATAACAGACACGCCCACAAACGACAAAAATCTATATATCTGTCACAAAAATTGGCCAATGAACTTGAAACTTGGGACGCATATTTATAATTATTTTGTCTATATTTCTATCGTGTCTAAAAGTGGGCATGGTCAGATAACAGATGCTCCACACAATATAAAAAAAATCCTATTCAACGCAAAGCTCGACTTGCAAGCTCATATGTACTATTAGAGAGTGTAAAATTATACCTGCCACGCCCACAGTTGGTACATAGATATGAAGGGTATTTAATATTTGGCTAAAGCCAAATTTAGTTTTTTTACTTTTTCTTTTTTGGTTGTTTCGTATTTCGTATGAGAGAACAAGTACTAATCATTGCAATGTGAAGGCTTGATGTGTTGAAAGTGAATTAAAAACTGCTAAATAATGAAATGTTGCAGGTTAACGATATGAGAGAAAATTTAAACATTTAACAATCAACATGTGTTGCAAGGTATAGCTATATAGGGCAGGATATGAGAGAGTAATTTTAGCCTAATTAGAAATTCATGTAAAATGTAGTTAAAATTCTGGGCTAGAAAGGAACATGTAGTAGTCAAGTAAGTGTTCTAAATTGTCATCTTTATGTTATGAAACTCAAGGAGTCGGTTAAAAGAGAACCAACAGTTACGGTAAAGGGTTTCTTTTAACCTATAGTTACCCTAGCTACGCACAGCTCCACCAATTAAACCGAATAAATATTTGAAACCATCCTTTGTTAAAGTAACGCTGTAATCCTTGCTAATTATATTTTAAATACTTGTAGTTTAACATATAGTTGGAACCGTTTTCTTTTCTTGTCTTCACTTTCTTTTTACTTTCAAGACTTGCTGTTGTTTTTTTTTTTCCCCCTTTTTTAACCAATTTTCCTAAAGTGTCTGTAGAGAGGTTAGGTGCCAAGTGCAGTTATTTTTAAAGATTTAGAATCACAATTTGTGAAAAGCTCTATTTAGCACTCCCTAAAAGTGTCTTCACTCTGTCAATGACTAAATGAATGAAGGAATGAAAGAATGAACACCTTAGTCCCGTGTTGCTCATATGTTTATTACCTTTCGCAATTTGCGCTTATTTTAAATCTATATGAGTTGATATTGTGCGGTGTAGTTGTAGCCTGTAGCTGTTGTGTGTTTCATTCACATTTCATTAATTATTAATGCCTTCAGCACACAACCGACTGACGTACGGACGGACTGACTGACTGACTGACTGACTGACTGACTGAATGAATGAGCAAGCGAGCGAGTGACTGAAGTAAATGAATATCGTTTATGTGTGTGTGTGTGTGTGTGTGTGTGTGTTCTATGATGTAAACCTGGTGTTGTTGGGTACACACGGTAAGGTTCTCTTCATTTTTGGCGCATTATAGTTTCAAGTTGTGCTTTTCCTTGTCTCGTCTATTTCCTCCGCCATATGCTACAAACTCAGACCAACAAACATGTTGTAGGTTTAGTTGAAAAAAAAAAAAAAAAAAAATACAGCAATATCAGTAAGAAGGTACAGGTTGTTTCATGTTGTGTTTGGCAGATTGATGGGGAGTGAAAGAAGGGCAGAGGGTACGGTACGTTGTACACCAGCCAAGCACCAGGCAAGCAAGCAAGCAAATATTTTTTGCATAATTGATTAAATGACTGCCTATAAACCGTTGACTTGCTCTCTCCTCTATACCTCTTCCTACATCCCTAACCCTCCACCTCTTACTGTTGTCTGATAAACTTCGCTTCCAACGGTGAATTTATAAGGTCAGTTCCGGTTTTATACTATTATACTGTTGTTGTATATTGTGCATGGTGTGCCGGCCTGTTGTAAAATAATGTTGATATCAGTTGGCATGAATTCTGACAATAGACATCATTTGCTATGAATAATAAAATCAAGACCATGAACCATAATCACTGTCAAACGTTACCATGCCATCTAATACAAAATGTACGAGTCCAGCATGGTACTAAGCGTTGCTTGAGATGGAAAAATAATGCTGCTGCATAACATCCTGAATAGGTAAATGGAAAATATGTAAATATGTAAAAAAAAAAAAATATTATAATAATCTTTATTAACCATACGGGATAGTATAAAAGAAGAGTGACATGAAGTTAGCGAAGCGGTTGGCATTTTAAAGATGAAATTACTAAGCAAGCGGACTTTTTTTCATTATATCTAAAGGACAAAACATTGAAGAAAAAATCTGAAATATACAATTATTAGTTTAGATTATTAAAAAAATCTATTTTTCTGTCTTTTGAAAATGTCTCAGGAAGAAGAGCGGATATATGTTACTGACCGAATCATTTACTGGGATGGAACAGTTTCGATCATATTCCAGGCGTTTTTAATAAAGGTTCTTTTCATAACGATTTACATGTAAATGTTCCAACGAAAAGTGTTTCTAAGCTTCAGCTGGTTTAAAAAAGGAAAACTTGTCTACACCTGCATGAAACCTTTTCACAAATTGTATAAAAAATTAAAAATTCTTAAATGGTTTAAAAATTGAAAACGATACGTACTGAACGAACTGCAGCTGCATGTTGTCTCTAACACAAATTTACATTTCACTGGGAATTTAGTAAAATTTAGGCTTTATTTCATCCTATCTATAACAAATCAGGTTCAATGTTTATCCGTTTGTCGGTCCGTCCGGATGTCTATTTGCCTTGGAAAAGATGAAACGTGCCTGTAATGAAACAATGTCAAAAGAATAAGAATAAGAGATGAGAGAGAGCATAACAAAACAAAAGAAAGAAAAAACTGTAAAATATATATTTTCAACTGTGAAGAGCTACTAAATAGGATTGTGTGGTTATTTGGGCTTAAGTACACACACTCAACAATTTATCCATTGATTTTTCTCTGGAGAATATAAAAATAAACAAACAAATATGCACATGCACGTACACACAGTCAGACAACCAAAATGAGAAAATGGGTTCTCTTTTGTATTGTTTTGAGTGTTGAAAAAGATTCCCTCTATGGTGTTGGTGTGTGTGTGTGTGTGTGTACGTGTACGTGAGGGTGTACGTTGTAGGTAACGGTATTAGGACCACAGTATAATGTTGTCTATGTTTTATGGTGATATGTTTATTGTTGTTGTTATTATTGTTAGTGTTGCTCGACTTGTTCTTGTTCTTGTTTTATATAAAGCCTACATTTTAGGTTACCCATCAGAGTTATTTCCTGTGCTATATGTGTAATATTTTTGTTATTGTTGTTGTTATTGTAACCAAGTGCTTGGCAACTGGAATTCCACTCTGACGTAAGTGTTCAAACGTACGTATATAGATGTGTTTGTTGTTGGCTAGTTTTGCTATATCATGTCTGAATATGAACAGAATTCAGTCATGTGCTTTACTATCGTCGTGTTGGTCCAGTTAGTCATTTTTTGTTTTTTGTTTTTCTTTCACAGACATTACATCACAGTATGGACTCTTAGTCATATACAGTACAAACACATTTCCTTTCATATCGTTCACATTTCTTACATGTTCATACAAGCAGATGTGTGCAAATGACGTCTGTTGTGTGTGTGTGTGTGTGTGCTATTCCAAATATGGATTTTTGTTCTGTCTGATCGTTTCTTTGCTTTTTTTTTTTTTGCGGATAACGAATACCTTTTAATCTATATTTGAACAATTGTTCGGCAAATTTGAGATATTATGTGTCTCTGTTTAACTCTCGCTGTTAATCTGTAATCTTAACATTGGCTTGACAAAATTGTTGTACTCTACACTATGTATAAAATATTAAATTTATGTTTATATACTTAACATGGATCCGCTCTTTATTAAAAGCGTTTCAGAATTTATTTTCCTCATCCATTTCAATATTTCTCTATACCCTCTTGAACTTCTCTTTTCTAATAATACTCGTATGCTCAAGTAAGGCCAGGATTTAATTTACTCTAATTTATTGTATTTAATTTAAATTACTCTAAACTATATTTAAAATCCTTTCCCGCATAGTGATTATTCAAGTTTTACAAGACAGACTAAGTTTTTACAATTGTGAAGGGTGTTATTGGTCTGGTTTGAGCTGTTGTATAAACTTTTTTGTTTTTCTTAGTGGAACAAATAATACAATACTCGCGCTGTTTGATTTAAGCTTTGCTTATACTCATAAGCAGCCTTATCAAAAAAGGCTACGAAAAAAATTCGAATATTCATGTTTTTAAAGATAAATTATATATAAGTAGCTGACAATAAAAATGTTTCAATAGTTTGTTATCAAATTGTGCAGTAAGAACATCATAATAAGACGGGCTTAAAATTAAAAAATGGATGAAACGACATTTTCAAAGGAGGGCGACATTATAGAGTTTCGCATTATTCAATGGCAAGACCATGAACAGGTGTATCAATTTGTGGTTGAACATTTTTTTAAAGATGAACCATTATGCAGTACCGGCCCATTGGGGGAAATGGATAATGTAGCCCGGCAGGATATTTTAGACTGCATACCGTATGGTTTAAGTACAATGGCTGTAAAGAGAAATTCAGCTAATCCAACTCAAAACCAATTGGTTGGAGTTAATTTGGCTATAACCAAAACGAAGGAGGAGGTGGAAAATGGGAGTAAAAAAGTTGTTAAAAAATGTGCAGAGAATAAATGGCAACAGATTCTTAAGTTATTGACTTTTGTTAAAAAGGAAGCTAATGTCTTTGATCGTTACGGTGTAACCACCGTATTGGATTCTTTCGTGTTATGCGTTCATCCGTCCGAACGTGGCAAATCGTTAGGCTTACGTTTAAAAAAAGAATTGATAGCCACAGGTAAGCGTGAGGGTTATACGGTTCTAACATCCGATTGTTCCAGTTTCTTTGCGGCACGCGCTTGTGAAGACTTTGGTATGGAATTAATTTTTGAACTTCCCTATAGCGATTATCGTAACGCTGAAAATAAACCAATTTTTGAACCATCTTCACCACATAACAGTATAAAATCATATGCTTTACTTATGAAATGATTTTGATTAATATTTTTGTATAAAATAAATACAATTTTTCATATTATCCACAAATTAATCCAATTTTTAAAGAATTATGTACATATTTATATATAAAAAGAATAAAAATAAATCAAACTAAATTGAATAAGGAAACATTTACGAAACGGACTATATTACGAAGGTTTTGGTGACATCGGAAAGTTTTTTTTTTTTTTTATAGAAATGTTAGTTATTTGATACGTTAAACCTTTAACTTAAGGTTGCTCTTATGTCGCATATACCTCCATGTTATTGAGCTACACTTTCCAAAATGTTGCAAACATTGTGATGATGCTAATATACCATCATACTGAATTTAAGATGATGGCTGTAAAAACAAAAACAGTAAATAATTGGAACAAAAGTTCATTGCCCTAGTACTCAGTAAGCAAACATATAAAAGAACGTAGTTGCAATACTCATGACAAAAAACAAAAAACAGAGAGTCGGAAATAATCACTTGCAACAACAAGAAAATCAATTGAAACATTGCTTTAAAGCAGTGTTACTTTAAAAATTCCCTTTAGAAGCATGCAGTAAAATGTCCTACTCGCAAATAAATGTGTCTAAGCATAATAATAATAATAATAATAACAACAACAAAGATAATAATAATAATGAAGAAGATTGCTAATGATAACGGTCATGATAATGAGATAATGATAATGTGTATTCATATTAAAATGAAAAAAAAATATCCTATGGTTTGGTGGGTACTCTCTGTAAAAGCAAAATACCAAGAGACATCAGCAGACAGATAAGTTAAATAGATAGGGATTAGTGAGAGAGAATGTGCATTTTATACTTTAACAGTTCATATTCGTCTCTGGTAATGTTAAACTATAAAGGCAGAGTTATACAGTTACAGAAACAGCTGTTAGAAAATATAAATTGAGAGGGAGACTAAGCCAGTTCTTTTATGTTATCTTAACATTCGTAAAGAGTTAGTAAAATGTTTAATTTAATATTTATTTAAAAATTTCAACATATAATCATACCCTACACCACAAAATTTGTATATATGACAAACAGTCTTGTAAGGGGATCCCTTATATATTATACTCTCTGTCAATTTAAATATGTCTGTCTGTCCGTTCCTATATAACTTGTAATCAATCTACATGTCACAATTTTTTATATTTGTTGATCAAATAGGGATGTACTCTATTGAAAATTGACCGCACAACTCATCCCAAAGGTTCAGTTTTAGGAGCCTTCAAAGGCCTATTTTAAAATAAATCTTTATGTGACGAAAATTTGTATTTTGTTATATATTTGAAAAAATCTATACCGATTGGATAAGAATTAAAAACTTAATAATGTCCATATATTCCTTACACTCACCCTACAGGTCGAAATCTTATGATACTGTTGATGAAATTTGGCTTATGAACGTCTTTAGAATTAATAATGATATCTATTGAAAAAGGGACTTTATCGGTCCAATTTTAGAAGCCCTTTCCATATAATGATATTCCACAAAGTGATTGTGGAAATGTAGGATATTAAATTGTCGGATAGAACCATTTGTTTTTTTTATATTTATAATCGACATGTATGTTTGAATATTTTCATTAATTGACTTTTTTAATTAAATATAAACAAATTTTTGTTAACAGAGTTGTTGATGTAATTGAAAAAGACTTGATATCCTAATATGTAACAAATGCAAAGTTACAAACACATATGTTTTTTATTTAATTATAGATGTATTTAATTATAAAGTTACTATTGCTGCTTAAATGGTTGTTATGGTTATTTAGCTAAATGGTGGAATATTGCGTCTCCCCTTCACTTTCACATACAATAAATAAATTTTATTTGATTGATGGCTAACCTAAGTGGTTCTTGTGTTGTTGTTTCTATTGCTTACCATTTTGAGACAAGTTGAATTAACCCATATGAGAAAACAGAAAACAAAACCAGTGTTACGGTTGTTGCTTTATTTGGTCATTACCACAAATCTACCCTACATATCATACATATGCACAAACAACAAACACACATACATATATATACAAGTTGAACAATGTATTTAATGAAAAGCGACTACTGTTGCTTTTGTTATTGTTCTTGTTGTTTTTGTTTGAGTTTATGGCGGCAGCATTATTCAATATATATAACTGTTATTAACAAGTACAACAACAACATCTAACAAATTGTACAATTTTCCGATCAATTACTTATGAAGCGAGTGTAATAATATGAAATTACGAAAAAATTTTTCTTTTTAAATAAATTAAACTTAAGAGTGGTGTTGAGTTGTTTGGAAAGAGGCTTCGGACAACTTACTTATATAAATAGGCAGCTTTTAAAAGTCGAGTTGGACGTAAGTCTAAGTTAAGTTAAATGGGAATGGCGAGTAAAGTATTGTATGATGAGACTTTTGAGAATGATTTGGTTGTTATTGTTGTAGTTTTTATTTATTTTTTTGTCTTTTGTGTCTCTCTTTACTACATTTTTTACCGTCCTTAAAGTATTTATTCAAAATATCACCCATGCCTATAATTATTCTTATTTGTTACTGTTGTAGACCTTCCCTCCTATATTTAAATACTAAAATATATTACAACAACTTCACACATCAATAATTATATTAAAATAAAATTATATAATAATCAAATGAATTGCAAATTGTAGAGTTACAGTTTTATCACTTATTTACTCATAATTATAACGTGACAAATTGAAAATAAAATAAAACGGTTCAACTGTCTCTTTTATGCTGCCAACTCATTACATAATACGCATACGTAAATACTTATTAAAACATAAACTACATAACAATTAAGTGTTATGAAAAAAAAAAAAAAAAAAGTAGAATGATTGCATATAAATCACTGTGTACATAATTCTCAATAATATTTAATACTATTATATAAAGTTCACGAGAATACGTGCCAATTGTGAAATATTGAACAAGGGTAATAAGTCTGGATAACAAAGTGACATTTTTTCCCTATTATTACCGTTTATACGTATTATAGCTGTTTAACAGTTAACTGGAAATAAAATGATTTTTCATAATTAGTGGCTTATTTGTCTCTCTTAAAAAATTAATATATATAATAAGTAATAGTTTTATAATTGTTGTTTTTACATATACTGTTTTTGTATTATTAATCAATAAACAATTTATACTTTTATTACATAAGCGCTTAAAGAGTTTAAAGGTTTAGTAATTAATATATTGTATGAGAGCTATGCTTATACCCTCCACATAATATATTAAGTTTGTCATTCCTTTTGCAAGACCCAGAAGGAAGAGTCAGATATTCTGTAAAGTTTATATATTCTTGATCAGTATCAAAAATTAAACATATCTGTCCGTCTGTCTGCTATTGGCACTCTCACAGTTTTAAATTTTGAGATTGAGATTATTGAACTAAAATTTTGTATAGACAATTTCTTTACGTAGAATTCTACTTATTTGGAGCAAAATGGGTCAAAGGCTATGCCCTCAATCGACAAAAAACTATTTATCTGCCGCAAAAATTGAGTTATAATGAAATTAGTATTCACATTTATAATTATGTTATATATCAATGTAGCAAAAATGGGCGTGGTTGGCTTCTACAATTAACAAAATACCATATTCAGCGTAAAACTTGACTTGCAAACTGTTCGGTAAGATAAACACTATTAGAGGGCGAAATTATGTACCTTCCACGCCCATTATTTTGTAAGTATATGTAGAAAGTATTTAGGATTAAACTTAAATTAAATTTAGTTGGTTTGTTTTTTTAATATTTTCATCTCTCCCCTTTTTTCTTTTTTCTCCCACTCTCTCTCTCTCTCATATATTTTTTAAGCTGTTTCTTAATTGAAATTAATTTAAACTAATTTAATTGTTATTGCTATTGTCTGTATTTATGATAGAAAATTTCTGCAATTTTTAATTAATATAAAAAAAAAAAATAATTACAACAACAAATCCTCAACAAGTAATATCAAAAGAAAGAAGCAGTTATTTCTCTAGAAAGCCGTTTTATCGTAAAATAAAACTCTTCTCTCTCTACTGTTCATTTCTCCTAAGGAGATGAATAAATAAATTACCATTTATTACCGTTTAGTAGCTATACATTTAGTCTTTGCCTCTTTATGTGGGTTGTGTAATAATTCAACTTTCCTCGTGACTTTACATAACATTGAATATCATACTCTTTCCTCACTCACGCACACACTTGTACTTTCTACTTTCTACTTTCTTCTTCTTTCTATATTGTTTAAGAGATAAATGAAACAGTTTAAAAAAGGTCACTTTTTTTTTTTAAGTACAATATGATGAAAAAGATGGAAACTCTCGAGTAATATGTTTAGCATGAGAATTTCTGCAATAACTTCATATTTAAAAGTTGTTGGATAAGAAGAATGAAGATCAGGATAAAGGTCATCTACAGGTTCCTCTCTTTTAACCCAACAACTTTGGTAAAATTTCTTGTTATGACATTACTTAAGGATTTCAATCTCTTTTCCTTACCCTGTATTTATAGTTGTGACACTCACTATAATACCCATGGACGTATGATTAAATTTTAAGCTACATTTACTTTATTGCTAGGGCAGGCTGGCTTATGCACTGGTATTAAGAGCATCGAATTTGTTTTTCTTTTTTCGTGTTTGTTGTAAAAACACGCATTTATTGCGTCAAGCCCCAAATGCAGCTTATTTTATATAAAAACGTTAAGTGAAGTGTGACTGAGTACAGAGAAGATGAATAAATGTGCAGTTATATGCATTTATATGTTTGTTGCATTTATTGTGTGTATGTGTTTGTGTTTGTTTTTTTTTTATTTTATTTTCTTTTTGGTATATTTCGTTGGGTATTACCCTCTACTTTAACAGCAATTGTGCAGCATTATGCAAATTTTTACTGAGTGGTAATCACACACATACACACACTCACACAACAACCATTTACTTTTCAGTTATATTCTGTATAGTGTGGAATGAGTAAAAGAGGAGGTTTTGTTACAATTGCTACAACAAATAAAATAACATTGTAATGCTTTATAAATTTCTTATAGAATAAGTTAAACTCTAAAGAGAATTAATTGACGTAGCGAATATGGGGGAAAAGCAAAGAGAGGAAGTAAGGATCGTTATTATATTTAACGCGACTTAAATATTATTTCCTTTACTTCTTTCTTTCTTGTTCTTCTTCTCAATGACATCGATTTGTTTTTATTTTTGATTGTTTCCTTTCTTTCTTCTTCGTATTCGTCTGTTTTTACATTCACGACAACGTTATCATTGTTGTTGTTGCTTTTGTGCTTTCCTTTGTTTTCCTATATCTTTACATATAAATTCAAATCAATTATGTTTTTGCAACTAATTCTTCAATGCTAAATGATTACATTTTTTACCTATATCTTTATAATTGTTGTTGTAGTTGTTCAAAATCAATCATCTACAGATCTTTACATTTATTTTAATAACGTAGTGACATGAGCTACACCGATTAATGGCATTTTCTCTCCGGTTCTCATTTAAGTGCGCATTGTTGTCTTTTAACAATTTTTCTTTTTTTTGTGTGTGTAGGAAAAATGCACAAGATAAATATTCCATGAAAATGAATGAATAGTCACGCTTAATACCTGAACTAGATATATAAAACAAAAGACACTTCATATGAAATATTTAATAATCAGCGTCTTTTTTTTGTTGTTTTGTGTACACACACACACACACACACACACACACACACACGGTATCTCTTCAATGCAGCTACTTGTCTGTCATTTGTGCGGTGCAAGTTGCTGTATCATGACATGATACTGCATCAACATCAACAACAAAAACAACAAACGATGACGACGACGCCATATAATGACAATATATTAAATATTTTATGAAATGTGAAAATCGTGTGTGTAAATCATGTTTAATATGTCAAACCACATGTTGTTTGCTTACGATGTATGAAAGTACTCAACGTACAAGGGTGTGTGTGTATGTTTGTATCATATCTCTCATAAACCAGAACAGATGTGCTGCGATATAATATCACAACTTTTCTTTACTGTGACTTATTTCGGATGAAAGTGTATGCACGCTGTCTATGACTACGTATGCACGGGTGTTTGTGAGTCTGTGTTTATAATCTTTATGTCACATCCAAAAACTCTACATTATATCGTATGTATAGATATTGGATGTTATGCATGCTCATCATGTCAAAAGTTTACATCAATATTGTAATTTCTCTCTATACCACAAGTCAAGTACAATTTTAATAAATGAACACTAACGTGTAGTGTAGTATTTCTTTGTTTGCATCAAATTGTTACAGTTTGGTGGAGACATCAAGGATTTTATACAGTTTTTACATTTTTCTTTAGCATAAAAATTCAAACTAATCTGTTTATGTCCGTCAGTCTGTCTAATATTGTAAAATTTTTATATATGTTTTTGTAATTAAACTGTAATTAAACTGGAATAATGATCAGCCAGGGGTGGAATAAGATGACAATCAAGCACACAATCACCAAATTTCTATTGTTAAGATAGCAAAAATTTAGCTAATAAGTTGTAATTTGCTAAAAATCAATTAAAGTGCGGAAAACGGATGCAAATTACCCCGTGAAAATAGTTGTTATAATTGTTGTTGTTGTAAATGCTCTCAAATTTTGTGGCATCAAAAATTCACCTAAATTCAATTGAATTTATTTTTTCACAAAATTAAAGAATTAAGATCGCTTATAATCGGTATAAATTACAATACAATATATATATTATATATATGGATGGATAGAGGATAACATGTCATACATATCAAGCTCAAGCAATCTTTTCAGGTTCTCTACCCCATTACAATAATAGTTTAAGTACTTAAATAATAATTCATCAGAAGTCAAACATTATTATTCCAAAGCCCTGCATTCTACAGAGGAAGAGAGCAAGAGAAACAGTGTAGGTATGCAAGCAACAAAGATAGGAGAGAAAAAAAAATATTATTTTTGTTTAAATTTATGTAAAATATGCGCACATATGTCGCGCATTTTAATTAGGTTTTATCGATGTGACACCCAACATACACACACATTCATTGATAGAAGAGAAAAAAAAGAATATAAATACTAATGCTTACACGCATGCACACACGCACACACAATATACGAATAATAACTGCATACACTTGCTGTTAACATCCGCAACTTTATAGCAACAACCGCAACAGCGGGTTATGAAGCATGAAACAAAAAGAGAATAATACACAACTACAACAACTATAACTAAATAAAACTGCTTAGTAGTATCAGAGAATTATGTAGAATATTATGTTTTGAATGTGAGGGAGTGGAATGGCATGGGAGGAGTAAGTGTATACGATTCTGTATAAATTTATTTAAAAGAAGAAAAAAAAAAAAAAAAGAAAATTATACTCTAGCTTAGCATTTATATGCGTTTGCTGGTTGGTTTGGTTTGGTTTGGTTTGACTAGCTGGCTGGCTGCCTGGCTGGATGGCTGCATGGTTAGTGTTTTTGAATGGGTCTTGTTGTAATGTTTATGCTGAACTAACACAATTACGTGACAATTTTACTCAAAAAAAAAACCTTCAACTCTCTATCAGACACTGGCAATGACAGTTACTACACTAGTTGTATAGCGTTAGAGTGGCAGTAAAAACTAGCAGTAACAGTAGCTCGTTAGGTGGGTAGAGTTTGTTGCATTTGAATGCAACGAAAACTTTTCTTTTTATATATCTTACAGGCTTATGGTTTTATATAAATGTTTATATATATACACACACGTATGGATTTTAAATGTTCAAATGTATTCGTGTGTTTAATATTTTACTGCTAAGCCTAACCTCTGCACTTGTAATTTATTTCATATATATTGTATTTTCACCTGAACAGGTTCACTGTACAATATATATACTATGTATTTAAGCCTTTGCAATGGAGAGAAGCGAGAGGGAGAGATATTTATGAAATCTATGGTTTTTCGCTCTTATTTAAAACAATGGCTTGATAAAGTTTTCACATAAACATGGTTTTAGTATTTACACCTTCGAAATGGGGGATATATTAAGTTTGTCATTCCGTTTGAAACATTTAGAAGGAAAAAAAATCAATCTAGTGTGTTCTTCAGTCCATGTAGTTAGGCTGTTGGAACAGTAAAGGAGCAATTATTGATATTGAATTTTTTTTTACAGATATTTCTGATTTATGTATGCGGGTTTCTATTAAAATTGTAAGAAATCGGTTATTAGCCACGCCCAATATCAAAAGTTCTGTGAAAATAAAGTTTATTACATATATTACGAAAGTAGGCGGGGACAAATGACAGACATAATATACAAAAAAGTTGAAGTTAAAGTTAATTCGACTTTCTTATTATAAAACATTTTAAAAGTATGAAAAAACCAATTAACAGCATAAGATAGGAGGACTTGAAAGTCTGATG
Organism: Ornithomya fringillina; assembly: GCA_963978525.1. Lineage (NCBI taxonomy): Eukaryota > Metazoa > Arthropoda > Insecta > Diptera > Hippoboscidae > Ornithomya > Ornithomya fringillina. Next base: position 22,118,469 of record OZ021693.1, read on the forward strand.
TAGAATGGTAAAAGTTGTCTGTTTTGCGGGTGAAGAAAGGTAAAGGACTCTAGGCTGGCCTAACATTTCTCCTTAGTTTGTATGAAATCATGATAAAGTTCTTCTTAAATATATCGCAAATAATTCAAATTATAATTTTCTTTAAAAATTCCATCAAATAACATTAATTTTCTTTTATTTTCCAGTTCTTCTCTCTCACATAAATGACAATAATTTTCGTGTTTAAGTACAATGACTTTGGATGAGAGCCGCTAAGGAGAACAATTTATCTCAAATGTCTGATCAAGTGCCTTCGGGTAGATTATCGCAAGTTTTCGATACCCTAACCAATCTGCAACAACAACAACAACAACGCCAATCTCCTCATAATTTAAGCCAAAGTTCAAGCATAAATCACTTTCCCAATGTTAGCAACACATCAAGGCATTCGGCCTCCTCATCACCATCCCCAACCACTTCGGGCCGTTTAACACCAGCCTCGGTGGGGGCGGGTAGTGGCGGTAGTAGTGCTAGCGCTCACAGTGGCAGCTATTATTTACATAATCATCCCAACCAGCACACCTATCAATATCTCAGTCAGACGCACAATTATTTTTTACGGCCACAAGATGCCAACAGTTCTGGTTATGTTCACACGTTTCCATCGGCCACGTCACAAGCTAATCATCAACATTATTTTCAACAATCGAATCATTATCAAAGGTGTCAATATCCTTATGAAATGACTTCGGGATTTATTACACATTGTAAACGTGAACACGAACAGCAGTCGTTGCCACCTTTAGGCAATTCAACGCATTCTTTGACATCGTCACCGCTGCTAAGTAAAAGAGCCACATCGTTTAGTGGAAATATGCCCTTGACTTGTCATCAGAATCGAGACAACTCTTCACCCCCTTGTCCGTCTTCAGGTGGTGGTGTTATCGGATTGGGTCCCAATGCTGCAGCTTCTACACCGAACAGTCCTCGTTTAATACCTCGCCGAGCAGCAGCAGCAGCAGGAGGTGGCAGGGGAGGACAACAACGAGCTACTCACCTATCCACCAAATCCATTGGAAATGTTATCCCAATGACTGTGGAATCCGATCGAAGACATGTGGTGGAAACAGAAACACAATGGCCTACTTCGTTGTCTGGTTTGACCGATTATTTAGATGTTCATCAGGTCAACAATTATACGCAGAGTGTACCCGAGGTAAGTTGCAGAAGAGATTTAACAATAATATTTTCAATTATTTCCCAAAACGTTATAAATTGTTTCTAAATCGTTTTATTTTAAAAATGTCATTTTCTTTATAGATTAACTGGCAAGAACGTTGTTTGGAGTTACAATTGGAATTACATCGTTCGAAAAATCAAGCTGGCCGTATTCGTGACATGTTAAGAGAAAAGGTAAGTCTGTTAAAAATCATTTTATCTAATCTAAGAGAAAGTTTAGGCGTTTGGTCAAAAATAACAATCGTTTCAACACAATAACAATCTTCTATATATATGTACACAATACTCTATTTTTTACATAATCGATGTATTTCAGTACTAAACACTTAACATTTTTATGCAATTTAATGGCACGAAAAAAAAAAACCTATAACAATCACTTTCTCTCAGAGGAAGTTTTCTGCCATACATGTATGTAGTTCGTATATGTATTTAAAAAAATAGTTGTGCTCCAGTTATGGAAAACAAATATAATTTCCGTTATATGTGTACATTCTAAACCACTATAGAGCACTCTACACGTATAGTTTACTCTTTTAGGCATTCACTCACTTTACTCTCTGGTGATTCAATTTAACATGACATAATACATTTATTGTTGTTGTTGTTGTTGCTGTTTTGTAAACAAACAATTTATGAAAAACATTAAAAAGCCATTCTTTCTGCTTCTATTGCTTTATTCTCTTTATTTTACTGATTATTTGCTTTTAGAAAAGAAAGAAGGAATGACTGAAAAAAATATTCTATGTCTTCCGGCAAAATGACAGCAGTCATCTAAATGCTAACATGTGGTATGTTAACACACATACTTACATGCCATTCACATCTTCTGACTGACTGACTGGCTGACATTTGTTAGGTTAGGTTTATACGCTAGATAAAAATATATATCAACACACACACACACATATATATATATATATCTCTTCATAAAGAATGAATGACTTTAAATATTCGCCTAGTTTTCCTTGATGTTTTTTTTTTTTTTCTTTTCTGTTTCTATGCGTTGTTTGTGTACAAAATCCATGTGCGATATTTTCCGGTATAATGAGGCATAAGGTTTATTTTTGTTTTATTCTACAACAAAAACAACACATATAAATAAATAAATAAATAATAATAATGATGAAAAAAAGTAGATGAGAAAACTTGATAACAACTTTTTGTATAACTGTGTTATATAGAACAACTGAGGTCTTCTGCTTCGGTTTTCTTTCTTTACGTCTGTTCAAAGTAAAACGGAAACAAATTTGTTTGGAAAGTTTCAAATTAAACTTTTTTTTATAGCATGTACAGTAAGATAAATACTAATAAAAATTTAAAAATCAGACGAATAATATCCACCACGTCACAACGATGGGCGTGGAAAATGTTTATATATATTGCAACCTCTAATACATTTTTTGTTTCATTTTTTTTATTGAATAAATTGATATAAAAAGTCTTGTTTTCTTACGTTGTTTACATACCCACAATGTAAATAATGTTTCAAATCAAATACATAAATATTTATTGTATAAATTCCAAACACATTTTAATGTATTGTTTATATAATAAACAAAAACAGCGACAATAATAATGGACATGTAATTGAAAACCTCGACTCATGAAACATTTTAATAAGTAGTTATCACTGCTGTTGGTATCAATTTAAATGAAAGTTTGCATTATTTAAAATTCTGTTTACAGCGAAAGAAAAATATTTATGAAAAAATTCATATTGCATCAAAATTGCAAATTGCAACAAACAAACAAAAATTATATAAAATGCAAAACATGGAGATGCAGTCTTTTTTAAAAGCCATCAAATAATAACTTAGATAGTCAGTCGTAAAATATGCAACAATTAAATGAATGAATTCATAACAATCCATATGCCCCCAGTGGCATAAAAACACATTTGTAAACCAAACATGAATGGAATTTTTAATCCAAAAACCACAACTGAGTGAATTTTTTTATTGAAAAGTTTAATATAATAAAATAACAAGTAAGGAGACTAAATTTGGGTTAGGACAAATCTTAAAGACTTTTCAAATCTACATCAGTGGGCGTGGCAAAATTAAAAGGATAACTATAGATATGTATGTCCGTGTGTCTGTCTGTTATTAGAATTTTCACGGGCATAAATTTTGAAATCTAAAGCTAAAATTTTGAACAAGCCCTTTAAGTTTCTGCAGATCGGTATTCAAAATAGGCAAAATCGAACAAGATCCACGCTCATAATCGAAAAAAATCTATACATCTCATACAAAAAATGAACTATTGAAATTTTATATACATATATATAAATATCATATCCATCGATGTGACAAAAATGGGCGTGGTCGGATAAAAAACACGCCAAAATCTCTATAACTGCCACAAAACTTGTCCTATGAACTTGAATTTTGATACACATATTTATCCCATCCATGGATATACAAAAAAATGAGCGTGATTAAATAACAGACGCCCCTACTCTTGTAGATTTTAGTTAAATTTAGTTGATTTACTTAATTTTATTAAAATTCCTTTTTTTTTTTTTTTTAGTTAGTATGAAAAATTGTTTGTTAAAAAAGAGGTTTTAAGTTACATATGTTTATCTACTACACTATAAAAGAAATGTTTCAACATTATTAACACATTTCCACGTTTAATGATTAAGTTCATCCCAGGCGGCCAGAATATAATGGTTGTGTATTAACTTAACTGGTGTGTCTCCTTAGAGATAATCGAGAACCGTAATAGTAATAACAACAAACAAACAAACAACAATAACAATAAGTGTTGTAACTAACCAGCCTATGATTTATAGTCATATGGGAGGCCGATTCAGTAGCCACTATCACAATAATCATAATAATAATAACAACCACAACAATAACCTCATCATCATCATCATATTCACTAAATTAATACAATGTCTGCCTTCAATGAGTTCAGCTGGGTTTTTTTTTTTTTTCTCTCAAAGTTTTACCGTTTGTTTATTGTTTATTGGCTGCTCTCATCACTCATCGCTTGCTCATTTATTTTGGTCTCTTTTTGTTAATTTTTATTAAAGTAATTATTTTTGATGCATGATAATTATGAGTTCATATATCAAACATAAAACGATGTACTTATTCATTAACATATATTCATTAAAATGTTTATTTATATTTATTGTAAAACTTGTCTGAACTTAATACAACAGTAGAGAAAGTAGATATAAAAAGGTTTTAAAAAAGCATCCTTTACTTAACGCTTTTATTTGATGATCTCTCATTACATGCATTTATCATTCTAATGACAGCGACAGCGACAACAAAGTCCTGTTTATCCTTTTATAGATATTTGTGATATTTGAGTCTTTGCTCTGCCACAAAAGCCATTAAGTTAATTTATTCTACTCCTCTGTAGCCAAATATAGTAATGATGATGACAATCAACAAACTCTTTAACCATCAAAGATTTTACTTATAATTTGACTAAATTACGTTTTTTTCTTTTTTTCACATATATGGACATATGCTATGTGGTCTGACCTTTTCGTTTCATTATACATAATAAAGACCTTTTGCCGTTTTTCTTCATTTTCATGCCAGAATTAAGCAAAGAGTTGGAAAATTGTTACATGTTGTATCTGTAATGAACTTGTGGTTAAGGGTGTTGGTTTTATTAAGAGTTAGAGCAGAATTAGAAAAGAAAGATATATGGCCTGCATTAAGGCCTAAAAGGTTCATATACTAATCTCAATTTGATGTTGATGGTTTGTAATTATAGAAAACTAGCTGAATTAAAGATTTTCGTTAATGTTTCTGGAGGTCTCTTCTACTGATATTTTGATGGTTTAAAGAAACCATGTATGGCGACCATTGATTGTAAATGATCAAACTATTAAGAAACTTTGAGATTGTTGACCATAGATGTCCTGCATAAAGGTGACAATTATAAAGCAGCACATCTCGCTTTCAGCGGTACTGGAGTTGTAGAACATATTGAAAATGAACCGAATCGCACCATTTTAGAACTCTTTTCCTTATAAGGTTTTATTTTAATGGAAGTCTTTCTATGGCAAAAAATTGTAATTCTTAATATTTTTTTGACAAAATTTGATGAAGAATAGTTAAATAGGTTCATAATTGGCTGTGCCAAATTTGGACCCGATCGGTTAAATTTTAGAACCCCTTTCTATATAATATTATATCACGAACAGACTTTTATGGTAATACCTTGTCTTTACTGACAAAACTAATTATAAATTGTGTACCTAAGTGATGTAGGGTATTTAGTAGTCGAGCTTGACCTGCTATAACATTTTTACTTGTTTCCCTTAAACCATTTTTTAGCCACCATCCAATATTTAATAACTTCGCATTACTAATAAGCGAAAAGAAAAAAAAAAAGAATTATGTCACACATTCAATACTCACGATCTCCCTCACCACCTACAATCATTATTAATAATTTAATAAAGAAAAGTCTCATGTAATTGCTGTCAGAAGATTTCATTAAAATTTCATTCACACATTTCAAATACATATAAAAAAAAAAAAAGAATAAACCTTCCCACCCAGAAAAATTATAATTTATGCGGTATATTTTTTAAGAGGATTATGATTTTAATATTCAACAAATGTCTTCCAATGCCATTAACCCGCCGACTTTCTTTCTACATAATTTATACAAAATTTTCAACAAATATTTTAATTACATAAAAAGCCTACACAAGTGGCAAAACTAAAGCTTGGAGAAAAGGGCGGCGGTGGAACTATATTAAGGGAAAAAGCAAGAGAACAATATGCACGGTCTCCCGCTCCAAAAAAATAAAATCGTACCAACATGATTTGAAAGGTTATTGTACAACAACAAACATGCAGTCAACATATGGATAATGCTAGACAAGTGTGGTTTAAATTTAATTTGCGTGTAATTAGGGTTAAGAGTTTTAATGTTTGCTGTTGCCTACTTTCAGGCTTAACAATATTTTCATGTTTTTGAGTTTTTATGAGCAACAAAACAAATGACAAGAAAAACTTTTATAAATACCTAAACGAATGAAAGCAAAGAAGAATGAAAATAATTTTTAAAAACTAGGATTTACAAGGATATTAATAATTTGGAGTATATACTAAGTTTGTGTTTGTTTCAGTTTTGTACTTAAAGTTTTTTCAGAATATCCACCGAAGTTTTAAACCTTCTTTTGTAAGAACAGCCACGCTCACAATTTACAGAAAGATCTTTATTTGGTATAGAATCTAAGTCTAGGTTGATATGTAATCTACAAGTACATTAAAAAAACGTGATTAAATACCTTCCTGGTGCCTGCAGCTATGTAGGGTATTTAGGATGTGACATTAGCCACATTTAGTTTCTTTTTGTTTGTACTTAAGAAGAAGCTTGCGGTTGAATAGAAATACGTTTCCCTGTAAGAAGAACCGCCACAAGACATATTTCATTTTAATTAAACGTAACACGGTTCTCCTTTTTAACTAAAAGCAAACTTATAGTTCGAATGAACAAAGAATATTTATGTGCATTTACCTTTAGAGTAAAATAAAGGCTTTGTTTAAGTTTTTTTAATGATTTGTTGCAGCTTTATTTAACAACAAACAAAGTCTAGTGTTAAGATTTATATTTTCAAACATAATAAAATCTAACCTCAAAACTTTTCAAATTGCGTTTGTTCATTGTTTGTTTTTTTGTTGCTGCTTCTAAGCGGATTTTCTATTTTTAATCCATTTTCATGCCATTGTCGTTAAGGTTAATAAGTATCTTTCGACTTGAGAAATATCTACAAAAATGTATATATACTCGTATATATTGTCTGGCAGGTGGAGTTGATGTTCATTTGCTACACTGTTCATAAATAATGATAACTAAGAGGATTTCATAATACTTCAGGATTACATTACAACAATACCGGGTTGGTTTTTGAAAGCAATATACGTAGAGTAGCATTTTATGATAATATGATTAACCGATTTCAAGGTCATAAACTGTAATCTTTACACTTTATTCAAAGATGCCTTTGAGTTTTACTTATAGAAACATGCATGCTAGGGGATTGAATTTCGCAAAAAATATTTGTCAGTAAACGTATGAAACTTAACCATTATTTACCCATTTGTGTACCATATTTATAGCATAATTTAATCAATTACATCAATATATTATTGGTCGGAATACGTGAGATGTTATTTTAGCATTTGCATGTATTGGAAAGGAATAGATTTAGTGGTGATGGTGAATGGGGGAAAAACGAAGTATATCATAATAACGTTTGCATTAAGTTATAGCTTAGAATTAATCATGAGCTATATGATTTCTACGTCGAGTTTGACATAGTCGGATGCATAAGCTTTTGAAAAAGAATAGTTTGGTCAAAGGGGGAGAAAACGAAGCATGCAATAACAACATACAGGATATCACGGCTTCTTGTATCACCTACATATTGTTACCGATGTAATTTAGCCATTTTTTTCAAGAATTCGTTCGTACCGACTTGGAAATAAAGCAAAGAATTGTAGTTTTTATTTTAACAAATGCTACCATGGCCTAAGTAAAGCCATCCATCGATGCACAGCTTATTCTCTTTATAATTCCCGTCATTCTGCATATTTTCTATGGCCCTGAAGTATAGATGCTAACAGAAAATGATAAAGTTTGGTTTAGGAGTGCTTGAGAGAAAAAACCTCCACAAGAACTTTAATTCTGTACACATTCGTGATGAGTGTCGGCCTAGATTTAAACATAAGCTGAACGACCTCTATGTCGACATTGCTATGGTCCGTCGCATAAAAATTTAAAGCGTGCAGGGGCTAGGTCCTAACGGTTGGGAGATCTTTTTTCCTAAATTAAGGTTAAAGTGTTAATTTTGTTGTTGTTCCGTTATTTTTTTAAGCTAAAGTACATTAAAATGATATAATTTTCAAGCCTTGCTTTGAATTTCTTTACTACAACATTTTCCGACATATAAAATAAGCCAAAGTACGTCTTAAATGCCTAAAAAATGCCCTACTAGTCACTATAATAACACTTTAAGTGGGTTTCATAATTAAACTTTTCAAGTTCCTTTAAGAAAACATGTTCTGAAAATTAATTGCATACCTTTTGGATTACTATTATAATATATACAAAGGCCTAGTTTTAGAAGTAAATTGTATAAATTCAATTTTTGAATCCTTTGAGAATACAAATATTCAATTTTTTTTTTCATATTTAGAAAATAGAAACGAGTAAAAAGTAGAATAAGCAAAAAATGTTTTCATCAAAAACTCATAATAGTTATCCAAAAGGATATTATCAAGAAAATTGCTAGCTTGCTTGTATAGAAATGTACAATAAAGAAACGAAGCAAATGAACTTTGAGAAAGATATAACATAGAAAATCAAATAACATGGCAAACAGGCAAGAAATACAAATAGAAATGCATACAATCAGAAAAACTAGAGCAACCAGGGTTCGTTTGTTAAAGTAAATATCAAAAAGATTTTCACACATTAAAACGAGTTATAAAATGTACCGAAAGAAATGAGTATTTACTTGGTTTGCATATATGTAAAGGTATGTTTTGTTTAGGACTTGAAAAGAATTTGAGCAAAGTTCAATTAAATGGAACGTAGTAAGAATAAGAGAAATTGAATATTATACAAAAGAAATTTTAATATTACAAGAAAATGTTATAGTCAACCGTTTATTAGTTAACAACTGTTGGATTGTATAATGTTATCACTTTAATTTTGGAAATAGTTTTAAAGGAAATGGTCCATATTTAGATTTAATATATTTAATGCTAAGCAAACGTTATTTATAAATTTAATGGGAGGGAATCTTACAAAACAGTCCTATTCAGTCAAATCGTTCAATGGAAAGTATTTGAAGCATTTCACCTTGTACCGCAAGTAGTGTAGGAGCAAAAATTTTTTGGCTACGTTTTTTCCTTTTTTTTTTTTCATGTTTTTTTTTTTTTTTTGTGATAAACACTTTTTAAATGTCATAAAATTTTGACCACATACATTTCATGGTCTAATAATTGCCTTTGGGAAAATAAATAAGTATCTAGTCGTGTACTTGTCTAAAGGTGACAGCAATAACAGTAGCAGTAGGAGTATCAGCAGCAGCAGCATTCGGTCTGTGAATTATGACCACAAAACCATAAAAATTGTTATTATTGACATTGGCAGCATATTCGTTGGTGGTGGCAATAAAAGCGGAAATTTATTATCTCGCTCCAACAATAAAAAAAGAGACCCAAACATAATACAAAGTGTCCACACAATTGACCACACCATCAATTGTTCATTTCAGTTGAAATGCTATAAAGTGTACGATGATGTTTCTCTCTGTGATTTCAATCATTATAAAATCTTTAACAGCACTAAACATTTTAGTTAAGTATCATCAAGTTAATCAGAATATGTTTTGGGAAAACACAAGTTATTAATAACTTTAGCAAGGTTTTTCGATAAGTATTTTTTACCCTTTTTATACTCTTCATATAAGATGGGGGGTAAATTAAGTTTGTTTTTCATTTGCAATACCCAGAAGGAGGCATCAGAGACCCTACAAAGTATACATATTATTGATCAACAGCAAAAACTTAGTCGATCTGAACCGGTATATCCGTCCGGTATGTTTGTCTGTTGTTGGTATTCTCATGGGCGCAAATTTTGAGATATTTAATTGAAATTGTACAAAGACTCTTAGTTTTTGTATGCAGATAACTATTTAAAATGAGCAAAATCGGTCAAGAGCCGCTCCCACTATCGGCAAAAATCTATTAATCTACCACAAAAATTTAGCTATCAAGTTGAAATTTGTGCCAAAAAATGGACGTGGTACGTAATACATACTCTATTATTTAAGATTTGTGGCCCAGACCAAATTTAGTTTTCTTACTGGTTATTTTTTTGTAAAAAACCAAATTTATTGCCTACCTTAAGTATGTGGTTAAAAAAATAAATAATATTGTATACTTTTTGGCATTAATTCTTTAATTATCTGAACCCAGGTAGCAAGTTATCAGTTATTAAGAGAACAAACATTTTAAAATTAGGTCAATCAAATCCTTTATGGGGTCTCCGAAAAGCCTTTCTCAATATACAAAATGTTTTCATAAAGTGAGTATACCCTACCTATGTACATAGGTATAACTTTTTTAGCTAGGTTGGAGAGTTAAAATTTTGACAAAGTTATTAAAACAATTTTTGAAATGATAAAAAAATAAAAAATTACTGATATATTGAAATTTTCTTTTTGTGAAATTTTAAGTTTTTCTTTAGCAACAATTTCCCTTTATTTAATATAACGGTACTTTTTTACTCTCACTCTCTTTCTCTTTATAGCTTTTTGTTTCGTTTTATGTTTTCTGCTGAATAATTTTACTTTATAGTGTAGGTGCTAGAAATGTTCTCTCATTTGTTTTATAGGAATTCTCCATGTTTATTAAATTTTTATTTAACTTAAATTTTCTCACTTCATAACAAATAACAGATAAGAAGTTTAAATTTATATAAAGATAAAAATAAATAAAAGGAAAACACTACTTCAGAGCTCAACATTAAATGAAGACAAAATGTAGCCTACTTTTGTTTACAAAAAGTAATAAAACTGAAATCAACAGGGAGTTGAGGGTTATCGGTTTATTTCTTACTTTAGATTGTAAGCATACTTTAGCGAATATTAAAATTATATTTTATGTGCAGACGTTTTTAAGTACCAGAAACTGATTAGCCACATCCCCACAAAGTTCTTGATCAGCATCGATAGAAATTTTGAATTTGCCAATATATCCGTCCGTGTGAATAATTTGATAATAATGAATTTCAAAGTTCACTTATAAAATGATTTATAGAAGCGTTGTTTTGCATACCATTAACTAAACTAATTGAGAAAATTTATAAAGACGGCATTTATTGTTCCAAGAAGTTTTTAAATTAATACGAAATAGGCTTTCTACACACTTATTTCGTGGTTTCATTTTAAAAATTTTTTTAAGAGGAAACCCTTGGTTTTTCCTCATTTTCTTCTATAAACATCGAAACAAACAAATCATTTGTTATTTTTAATAACTTTCATTTTTATTTCTCATGTTGTCTTGTATTTCAACCTATTTTTATACTTCAACTTAGACAATTTCTCTTATTCACTCTCTCTCCATCTCCCTTTTCTCTTTTCTTCCTTTACTTTATCTTTCTTTCGACATTCTCTGTTTTGATTTTTCCTTTTGTTGACAATTTTCATAGATTGTTTGCCTCATATTACTGCGCAGTGTTTCTATAAAAGTACAACAAAATACATTTAGTCTATTTTAGGGGAGAGTAAGAGAGAGAAATATTTTTGAGCGAAAAAGCGGTAAATCATTTAAAAACAATTTGCAAGAACATCAGTTGATGTTTTGCTGCATACGTTAAAGCGTGTCAATTTTTATTGTGTTATCAAGTTTAAAAATGAACTTTTTTATCCATTTGAAAATATTTTCTAAATAAAGTGGAAAATTTTCTATAGCGAATACGGGAACGCGTAAACAAGATTTTGTCATGAATGTGAAAAATTCTTTTTTTTTTTTTTATTTTTTTAAGAAAATCATAAAAGTGTTATTAAAAAATATATATTTAAAGTAAAAAAAAATGCTGCGTAGTACTGTAGCAAGGCTGATTTAGTAAACATTTTAAAGCATACTTTTTGGTGTAGGAAAATAATTTAATATATAAAAAAAGTAATTTTTAGTTTGTTAATAATATTTTTATACCCTTTACATAAGATGGTGGGTATACTAAGTTTGTACACCATGATTGCAACACTTACAAGCCCTACAAAGTATATTCTTGATCAGCATCAAAAATTTTGTCAATCTAGATATGTAAGACCGTGTTTCTTTATTAAGCTGATATGACACTCACTTGATACAGATTGTTTTTTGAAATGAACTATATTGGCCAAGAGTCACACCCACAATCAACACAAATTTATATATCTGCAACAAAAATTTAACCATCTTTTAGAAGGCGTAATCATATACCTGATACGGAGGATATTTAAGATTTAGCTCAAGCCAAATTTAGTTTTCTTACTTGTTTACTTGTTTTACGTGTTATTTATTAAAAGGGCTTAAAAACGTACATAAATGTTATTTCTAGAAAGTATTGTATAAACTCCATTAGAGTCTGAATTAAACACAACAAATATAACATTTAAAAACTAAAGCATACTTTTGGTTCACACATTTACAATAAACTGTTGCATTTTTTTAGTAGATTTTTTTCCTATAATTCTCTTAAAAAAAAAAACAAGTAAACTAAAAGTATAGAAAAAATTTAATGGAAATTTTCATTTTCTCTATGTATTAAAAAGTAGTCAAATTTAACCAACCACAATTTGTTTAAATTTATTTATAGCATTTTAAATGTGCTGTTTTGTTGTATGGTCTGTTCTCCCACATATTCTTTTTCATATAGGTTGAATGAATGAATGAATAGGTTGTTGATCTTGTATATTTATATTTTTTCTGCTTTGTTTTCAAACGAATTCATTTAAAAAACTGGAATGTGATGTGTTTCCCTGAAAAACAAATGTTATAAATAGAAAAGTTTCTCAAATATTTTATAAGCATTTTCGTTTTTTTGTTTTTTTTTTTTGTTTGTTTGTTTGTTTCTTTTTGTCAATGACTTTGTTTACTTTTAATTTCATTGTACAATGTTTTGAAGTTGCCTTCTTCAGCTTTAACGGATGTTAAACGAAAGCTTAAAGTAAATATATTGCTTGAGGAGTGTCTTTATGTACATAGATGTACAGACAGAGATAAGTAGAGTGTTAAAAAGTAATTTAAAATTGTGTTGATTTTTCTTTGTCGTCTGTGTGAATTTTTTTTTTACATTTTTTTTTTTATAAAAATGTAAATATATGAGGATATTCATGTATGTACATGAAAAAAAAAAAATAAAAAGACGATTAAAGAGAACCAAAAATCATAGTTTTTAATTAACAAATATAGATAGTTAAAATGTAGTGTACTTTAACTGGTAAATGATATTTGTAATTCATTGCCTACCTTTAGGCTTTAATTTCAGAAATTTATCACCATTTAAGCTACTCTGTGATACTTTTCTTACTCTCCTCCTGTTTATACCTCTTTAACAGTATTTTACAAAACTTATTATCTTTACGGTAACGGGAGAGATAGCGAAACACAGATAGACACATAAATTACCATTTATAAATTGTGGCCAGTAAAACAATGACAACACAGCACAACACAGACCAGGCCCACTAAAGACTTTTATCAGCCACACTCATGTTTTGCAGCTGGATATAATTTATAGTAAACAGGAAAATTTTCACAACAAAAAAAAAAGAATATCAGAATTTAACAACACTTTAGGTGTAAACAACAACCACAAGAACAACAAAAACAACGACAATTGTTATGAATTAATCTTTTTGTAGAATCTTTCATATATGGGCGGGTGGTTTCAGAGTTTTATGATGCTCAAGAGTATTACACAGTTTGGTTTTGTCTAGCACAAACAATACTTTGTTATTTTTCCTAGCTTAGAATGTAATTGTCATTTCGAGTAGTTACTTAGTGTAATAATTTTATTGAATATAAAGGGGTACTTTAATATTATAGCCGTCGGTTGATTGAGCTTCAACTTTTACACTTTCCACATAAAATAGAAGGGTATACTAAGTTTGTCATTCCATTGGCAACACCTAAAAGGAGGCGTTATAGGCCCTATAAAGTATATATAGTTTTAAACGGCATCAAATTATGAGTTCATCTAGACGACTATATATCTGTCACAAAAATTTACCTATAAACTTGAAATTCCTTTAAAAGTTGAAATTTACAAAAAATCCAGCGTACAACTCGACTTGCAAACTTATATGTATTACCTAATTACACTATTATAGGGCGTAATCATATACTTGCCACGCCCACCCTGTTTACGTAAATATGGAGGGTATTTCAGAATTTAATTTTCTTACTTGTTTTTTAATAAGAATTGACTTAACCGTCCTTTAAAATATCTTTACAAACTGTTTATATATTAACTGTATAAATTTATCACCAAAAAGTATGCTAAAAATTCTTAATAATAAAAAAGCCTATAAGTAGATGTAATTTATTTCATTCTTTTAAATCAAAAAATTTAAATTTGTAAAAAAATTATTGTTGTTTTCTGTATAAAAAAAGAATGTTGTGATATTTTGTCATTGAAATGTTGTTGCACTAAGGGCGAAAAAGTATAAATGAAAAGGTTTTTAAAAATGTGCTACAAATAAAAAATTTTAAATCACTTTTGTGTAAAAATTAAGCCTCTCTCTCTGTGTGAAATAATAACAAAACAAAACAATATAAAATCGATTAAGAGTTGTACAAAATGGACTCATCTGTAATGTTGTGTGAGAGTAATAGTTCACAATTGGAACAACAACAGCAACGTTTATGCCACACCAACTGTCAGTCACCACCCACTACCAGTCAACAACAACAGCACCATCTTCATCATCATCACCATCATCAGCTCATCAGACAGCTGCCCGAACAAATGACAGCCTCCAGCAGTCATATGGAAATCTCAACAGCGATCAGTGTAAATGCGACTACGAATAATAGTTTAAATAGTATTGTTGGTATTGGTTGTAATAGTAATGGTGGTGTTGGAGGTCTTAGTATTGTTGGTAGTGTTGGTCATAAAAATTTACATATTACTGCTGCCCATTCGAACTGTTCATCTGCTACATCCTCGCCCTCGAAAATATTAAGTGGCATTTTCCATCATAACAACTATGCAACGCAACAACAACAACAACAACAACAGTTACAGCAGCAACAAAGTCATCACTTTCATCACCATCTTCATCATAATCATCATATGACAACTGCCACCAACTCTAACACTTTGAGTATGCAACAATTTCAGCAACAGCAACAGCAATCTCATGTCAATGCTATTGTGAATTTAAAACAACAACAACAACAACAGCAACAATGTACGAACAGTAGTATTTGTTGTGCCAGTGGCTGTATTAGTGGTTCAGCTACGCCACCTCTACATCATCACTCGTTGTTTCCAGGGATGCTATTGAATGGCCTTGGTAGTGGTGGTGGTATTGGGATGGGTAACAATGGTGGCAGTTTATGTTATGCAAGCAGTGGTCCCAGCTCTTTGGTCAACTCACCAGCCATGGGTCGTCGTAAACGTTATACCAGTAACTCGTCCAATTGTTCCACTCAGTTTAATAACAATTATGCCGGTTTGGATGCTGATTCTCTAGAAGATATGTTAAGAAAGGTAACTAAGGAACTAATTTAAAATTAGCTTTTCACATTTTTTTTTAATCTAGTATCAATTTTCTCTTTTAAACCCTTCACATAAAATTAAGCCAAATTAGGGCCACACTTAACGCTTCTATGTACACTAGATGTGTACTTAAGATTTGACCCAAGTCAAATTTAGTTTTCTTACTTATTTTATAAAAATTTTCTTAACTTCCATTTTAAAAGATTTATTGATACAAAAAATTTTCTTTCGTTTTAAAAAAAAAATTTCTTTTCCAAAAATTATACTCCATCATTGACATCTTCATTGAACTCTAATCAACCTTATCTAAAGCTAAAACAATGAGGTTAATAAAGAAGGAAAAACTCTCATATCTTCTTCTTTTTAAACTTGGTTATCTTCAAACTTTTAATAGAAAGTCAGAAAAGAAGACACAAACCGTACAACCAACGAACTAAAAAACGTTTCTTTAACTGTCTTTCTCTTTTTCTTTTTTTCAATATTAGAAACAAAGTAGGAGAAGTAGTTGTAGCAGTGGAGGGAGTTTATGTAAGAAGGTCATTTAGGGATTTGACTTCAATTAGGACTTAATACCCAAAAGATAGCAAAATGAAAGCATTAAAACATGTATAAAATGTAGAAAATTGCTTAAGATAAGAAGTAAAAAACAAAACAAAAACGAAAGCATCTCATTTCTATATGACATCGACCACATACAAAGCAAAAAAGCTTAAGAAATATACACAGAATACTAGGATAACTAGGATACTATGTTACCAAAACAAACAAAAAAAAAAGAGAATTTCTCTTTTAGGTTAAAGAGAATTATTCAGTTTCTTCTAACAATTATTAACCAAACAAACTTATTTTTTTGCTGCAGACACATATAAATAAGAAAATTGATGGCTTTTAAAGCTTATTCCTAAACAAGCAATTGTTCAGCCAATTATAAAGTGATACCATTTAAAATAAGCTTAGTTTTTACAATAAAAAAGTGAAAAGGTTCTAGGCGGTTAAGTCCCATCATTTAATACCCTTTGCTCCTTGAATTATGCTACAATTCGTTTAGTTGTATATGCGAAACACTGCCACATAAGTCTCTTCGTGACATATCATTATATAAGAAGGGTTCGATTGAGTTCAAAATTGATACAGTCACATATTAAACCAATTAACTATTCTCTACCTGTTTATGTCAAAAAATATGAAGAATTGCGATTTTTTGCCATATAAAGAACTTGCATTATTGTAGTATCTTATATAATGAGGAGTTGTAAAAATAATTCGCTTCAATCCATTTTCAATAGAATTCCTCTTTGGGCCAATATATGTTCTTGTACCAAATTTCTATGAAATATCTCCAAAAATTCAACGTGTAGCTTGAACACAAATCTTTATGGACAGACAGACAGACTCACATGGTTAAATCGATTAAAATTTTAATTGTGAATCGATCGGTAAACTTGAAGGTAAATGTTGCATTTGCCGTTCAGAGGAGTTACAAACATCTGTACAAACTAAATATGTCCTTTTAATACATGTGGCACAGGGTATACAAATAATCACTTTGTGTTTAATATTCAAGTAGAAGAAAATTTTTACTTTAATCAAATTTTTTACACAAATCTTATAAATCTACGATCAATTCTTTGATTTATTTTAATTTGAAAGGGATTTCATTTTTCTTTTTCCAATTTTTCTAATTTTCTTAAACAATATTACAAAAAGCTCTGTAATTATAGCATTAATTGTACTCCACAGTGCGAGCACTTATTTGCCCTTACTTTGAACTAGAAAAATGAAAAGCAACGGTTGAATTTTACCTCAAACTTCAATTTCGTTTCTATAACAAAGTTCTCGCCTCCCTTTTTTCATACTATTTGTATATATAATCGGTCATCGCCTGTTCCTATTAGTTCAACGCTCTCTTTTGACTTTTCATTTAGTTTGATGTCACGTTTTTTAGAGTTTCATACTGAGTATGCATTATTTTTATAAAATTTATTCAATAATGTTTAATTTTTTAATAATTTCAATAATTTACGCTTTAATCTTTATAAATAGTTTCCGCCAAAATCTGACATAAATAGAGTTCAGACATTTGCATAATTTGTTCGTGGTTTCTAGGGGAATATGTTAAAACTTGTTAAATAAATTTTTAAAATGAAAAAAATTAAAAAAATTGTTAACAAAATCTTTGCCTACTTTGGGGATTTAGTTAAGTGAAAACAAAATACTAAAACCTTTAAGGCGCTCGTTATAGTTTCCTTTTTTTTTTTTTTCTTCTTCTTCTTTTTTTCTATTTACTCACTGATTGCATAAAACTTTTCATTTGCATATAAAAGTATATATGAGCGCGCGCGTGTGTGTGTTTAAAACACGTTTTGGTATAATTCGAAAATATACAATTGCTATAAATCACTGCGGAAATGAAAAGTTCAAAAATACGAGCTACACTACATGGTACCAGCAATAACAAGAAAGGTTCAAGCACAACTAGTGTAGGGAAACCGGTTGGGGTGAGTGTACCGGCTTGAGCTTTTTTTTTAAACATTCTTTACAATTGACATTCAACCGAGGCGGCTATACATCATGCCTAACTGAAGCTGTTTTTCCTTCGTAGCCACCTACTGAAGCATAACAAGAACTACAGAAAATTGATAACACCCCAAAGGTAACACTTTCTCTCGCTTAAACGAGAAAGAAAGAGATAGAGAGAGAGAGAGAGAGGGAGGAAAAGGGAGAGAACTAGACGGCATAGTAACTGTAGTGTTGGCATATACTTAAACGGGCAATCGAAATTGTCGAAAGGCAGAGTCAGCAGCAGAGTGCTGAAAACTCATAAATCTTAAGAGCTGGGAATAAACGAAATAAAAACGCGGCTGGTGGTCGTATGTGTTACTGTGGAAAATGAGAAAATGATATTTTTTTTATTTTTTTCTTTCCGCGCTTGAATTTAAACCCAAAAAAAAAAAAAAGAGAGAAATTGTCGCCAAAGAAAAATATTGTTCATGATTTTATTTTAAAAAACCGACCAAACCTAAATGGTCCCTTTACTGGAAATAAAACCTCCAAAGAATTTTCGACATTAAAATAATTTAAACCTTGTCTAGAGCAAACATTTACAAACACTTTGTAAAATAAGAAAAGAAAAGAAAAGAAAAAATTGAAAAAAAAACAAAGATGATCATGACCAACCTTTAAACGTTCTACAGTAAGTTGAAACGTATTATTTGCTTTAGAAAGCAAGTTTAACTGAAAATAATTTGTAATAAAATTTATATAAAAGAAAGAAAAATTTATATCTAGCGCCCCAAACCGTCAAATCATATGCAACACCGTGAAAAAGGCTTGAAAAATGCGAACAAATACATATTTTTTAAAGCAGTATCGAAAACTGGAGAAAGCGCGCCAACGATCGAAGCGCATGGCGTTCTCTTCTGCAACAGGCCAAAGATCTACATAGGTTGTAAATCGGCCAGCCATATGATGATGATGATGATGTATCGAAAACTGAGTCCCTGTAGTTTTGTCGGCTTATATGTCTGGCTCCATATATCATTATCTTGGCCTGTTGATCTTCTTATAAAAAATGAAATAAATTTAAATAGAATAGTTTGGAACATTTAGGACTTGTCAATGATTTGTCGACCCTGAAAAGGCTGTGGCGCACTTATGTAAGGACCCTGTTACATATAATAATAATAATAATATTTAACTAACTAACTATTTTCATTTAATTATCCTGGAATTACTTACGTTTGTCTTACAACTTATAACACTTCACCAGGATTCATTCCTTAATAATACAGTTCGTTTGTAAAGTAATATTCTTGCAGAAGCATGTCGGTCAGTGTGAGTAAATGCAAATCTAATGTGAAACATTATATTCACTCTTTTATTGCTCCTATACATGTGTACTGTATATAGTTAGTGGGTAACTTAACAGAAAGAAAAACTTTTCGAACAAATACTAAACCAAACAGATGATATTTTACTGACTATACTCAAACGTTTTACTTATAAAATTCCAGTAAAGACTTGTGTAAGTTTATATAAATATTTACATATGTTTAGCTAAATATTTAACATAAGGTTTGTTTGTATTTTTATATTATAAAGCTTCGAGACTGTATGCCGCCAAAGAAATATTTCTTTATTTCTTTCATTGGTATAGTTTATGTGCACGAAAGGGGACTAGGCACGGCATTTCAAAACCATGCAATGCCAAAGCCAGTACAATATTATTATTATCTAGAAATATTATAAATTGTTGAAAATTTGTTAAAAACTAATTGCGTGATTTTATTAGTTACTACAAATGCTTTCCAATCGATTTTGATGATTGATTTTGAACTTATTGCCAATGTAAAGAAAAACCGTTTTGGAGTCTTTGTAAATTGACAATCATTTTGATTTACAGTTACCGCAAAGTTATTTCTATCACAATAGGTCTTAAGGACTGTTTTTCTACAAAGAAATTACGTTTATGGTGTCTCCACAAACGGTATTACGTCTGTAGAGAATTATGTCTCTACAGGTGGATTTACATTTTTATGGTGTCCACGTTCAGATAAGGTATTATACACCAGTATTAGGTCGCAAAAAAGTATTAGGACATTAAGCCCAACTTTAATTTCAGATATTATCGTTAGGAAAGCCATACATTATTATCGATTGATTGTATTTCACTAATTAAACTTTATTTTAAAGTTTCTCAATTTGAAGGAGAACCTAATATAGGAGGCTACCCTCTGTTTAAATCTATTTGCTCTTCAAATGTTTTCAAATGTATTTCATTGGTTTGCACCCAAATACTCATTTAAATCTAAACTATCAATTAAACACAAGTATGCAATACTAGATAATGAAAAACTATTCAAAAATGAAATTTATGCCAACTATTTAATACAAAATTTCATTAAATTGAAAGCTTTCTCTTGGCTTTAGAGCATATTTTTAACGGCAATTATAAATGAAATAGAAATTTCTATAAATGTTATCATCCAATTAATAAAAAATATTTCATACACACTAGCTAAATCAGATAAGGAATAAAATATGAAAACAGAGTGTGGGGCGAATAAACAGAAAACAATAACAATAACCAATGTTATATAATATGAAAGAAGCCTCAAGCTAAATAAATTAAATATCCGCCATATGCACGCTATGCTAACAAAAAACATGTGTTTTGGTCTGCATACCAACATTATAATGCAAATAGTAATTTTTGTACTGTTAAAGGTATGCATAATATGTTGTTATATTACACAGGAATGTGCAATACATATATACATGCATACATATATAATTAATAGTTTTGTTAGGTATGCATGAGGTTGTTATTTGTTATAATAGAAACCAAACACACAAAGAGGGTGAGAGATAGAGAGTACGCCAGAGACCTTGCTTAACCCTGCTTTGCGTCTCTCTACTTATCAAACATACAAGGCTTGTTAAAATAATTGCCTATGTTCAGGCTTTGTGGTGTATTTTTCATATACTCTGCATAACATGTTTTTCGGTATTTATTTTTTGGATTTTAGTTAAAGGGTTTTGTGGCTGTATGCCAATAGTTTTTCCTTTTTTTTTTTTTTTTTTGGTTTGTTCTTTATTCCTCCTGATATATAGTATTTACATGTACAACCTGAAATTTTAATGCAAAATATTGTGTTTTTGAGTGTTTTTTTTTTTTGAATAAATTTGCATAACCCGGTCATTACTAAAACTCTTCACGTAAGATGACAGATGTTATATTAAATTTGCTAATTCATTGACAACAATCAGTTGGAGCATTAAATCAGAATTGATCTCGTTATATATTTTCATATATTCGCGTTTGTAACAATTGTGATTGGGAGTTAAAATTTTATATAAATTGCTGTTAGTTTTGAATTAAATTAAGAGAATTTCAATAATTTACACTTGTGGAATAAAAAAAATTCATTTCACCGCCCGCCTTGTGTTTATTCAGAAACAAAATCTAAATCTTTTTAATCATATCCGCATGTCCGTCTGTTCTTGTAAATTTATGCTCAAGCTATTGCACGCATTTTGTAAAATATTTTGATGAGATCTTGACTCCCTAAGGAACCCTATTAAATATCAACCAAATCGGACCATTTTTGGAAACCCTCTCCATATTCGTCGTATAATTTTTTGAGATATTTTGATGAAATTTTATACAAGAACATGTCTTGGCTCAGAAAGAAATCCTATTGAAAATGTTTGGACCATTTTAAGAACCGTACCCCCTGGAAAAATTGCAATTTTTAAAATTTTTTCACAAAAATGGGTAAAAAAAAATAGTTAATTAGCTTCATAAATGGCTGTGCCAAATATGGATCCGAACGGACTATTTTTAGAACCGTTTCCCATATAATGATATTTCACGAAGAGATTTATACGTCAATGCCTTACGTTTACTGACACTCTAAACCAATTGTAGCATAATTCTAGGGGCAAAGTGGTGTAGGATAATTAAGAGCCGGGTTTGACAGACTATAACATTTTCATTTGTTTAAATTAAAATACAACATTGGTATAAAAAAATTGACAGAGGGTGACAAGACTTATAAATCGATTTGTAAGTTGACTTGTATCATATATTTTCTTCTAGACTATTTTATATTTAATAATATGTGTAAAACTGTTGCTCCCACGATTTACAAACAAATTTGGAGGGTATTTTATATATGACCTAAGCCACATAACCTCAGTTTTTTTTTTTTTTTAATTCATGTGAATAGAGTGTAAAAATACTACATTTGAATGCACAGGTAACTAGCTTTTGGAAACCTATGATTATTTTAATTGAGTTTACCTTGGTATAAAAAGTGTGGTAGGAGAGTGTATTAGAGGTCAGTTGTTGTTGTAGTCATTTACATAAATGTAGTACAAAAAGGAAATTATACATTTTTACTAAAAGCCAAGTTGAGTTTTTCTTTGAACGAATTAAAAAAAAAATAAAAGTGATTACGTACATTAAAATTACACACTTTAATAAAATTAGTGACATAGACGACTCGAAAGAAATTTTACACCTTCCATAACCAATAGTATTTAACTTCAGTTAATAACTTGGCAAGACGAATTTCATTGACTGAAGAGCATCTATCTGTTTCTTTTTGTAGTCCTTTCTGTTAAATTATTTTCGTCCGTTGCTTGCTTTTATACTATATAGCTTTTGTTATCCGCCTTTATTTAATTGATGCGTTGATTTCCTTTCTTAATGAAATACAAGAAGAATCAAATTCAAAACTTTTAGATTATCTTAACGTACAAGTGCATTTGCAGAAATGTATGTTAAGCCTAATTTTGATCAACATTTGAATGCCAGGCTTTTAAAAGAGGTTCGCCGCGCCATAATTCAGAACGGCAATATATGTGAGGAATTTCTAGTCTGTATAAGTAGTTCGTAACACAGACATTGTTAAATCGATTCAGAAGGTGGCCAAGTTACTTTATGGGTTCCCCCGAGACCTAATTCTGGTAGTTGCGAACGGACTGACAAGTGTACACCCTTCACTAAGATGAAAAAAATATTATACTTTTATCAAAATATGTTATAAATTTATTTTTATATATTGCATATAGTATTTAAACGAAATATGGAGAAAGAAAATTAAAGTCCGTTACGGATCTTCGGGATAAGTTTCATTGTAAAAACCCAAATTCATGGTTGGTAACAAGTTATTGTAAAAAGATAAATCAGCTGCAGATATGGTTTGGGATGCAGCTGGTGTTTGTTGTGGCAAAATGAGAGAATGCTGCGGAGCTTCCGTATTTGCGTGAACAATACTAGCCGCTCCCAAAACTGCTTGTTGAGCGGATAAGCCGAGATTTTCTTGAAGTTCATGCATTTTTAAATGAGCTTCCAATTCGTCATTCTTTGAAAATGTCGAATGGCACTTTCCACAGGGATAGTGGAGAGTATGCTCTAACAATTCATGGCGAGCAAGTTTTTCGCGTCGATTAAATCCGACTCCACATTGTTTACAAGTGAACAGTGTGTCTAAATGCAGCGCCTGGTGACGATGAAGATCACGTTCTCGTGTGAACGATTTAGAGCAAATATCACATATATGAACACGGTTATGGGAAGTCTTTGATGGCATATTAACCTTTCGGTACGAGATTGATGTTCTACAACGTGGTTGTGATGCTGGTAAAGTTTTAGTTTGTTGGATGAGATTCTCTACTTGATCTGATTGCGAGACTAAGTGTAAACGGCCATGTTGAAGTAACTCTACAGCCGTAGCAAATGAACGCGGACAATGTTGACACACGTACGGTTTTTTACCGCTATGTATACGCATGTGTTTAGTGAGAGTTGTATTCCTCGAAAAACTTTTGCCACAGATACGGCAAGAGTAAGGTCGCAGTCCCGTGTGCACAATGCTGTGCTTTTTAAGGTCACATCTGCGGAAAAAACCCTTCGTACATAACACGCATACGTAAGGTTTTTGCGGATTGTGAAGTTCTCGAATATGTGTAATAAGATTTGCGCGATTAGTATAGTGCATAGGACAATCATAACACACGTATGGAGCACTAGGATTATGTTGAGTCTCATGTTGAGCACACTCTGATTGGGTGATGAAAGCAATATCACAAAATTGACATAGATAAGCGTTCTTAAACTTGTATGTCGGGTGTTCCGGCATTTTACTTATAGTAATATCCCCGGTAACCGTTCCTTTTGCTGCTTGTGGGGCAAATGCAGAGTTCTCGTTTACTAATTTTGTATGCGCCTGTGCAATTGGTTTCGGGGTTTCATGTAATTCATCCACATCAGAGTCAGTCTCCATAGAAAAGTCATCTTCTGAGCTAACGCAGTCTTGTTCTGGGTTTACTTCAATAATTTCGCAGCCTTCCTCAGCCTCAAATACACCGGGATTCCCATTTAACCCCGGTTTTAGTGATGTGTCATTTTTACATACTTTGAGTGGCTTTAAATCTATTGATCCACTTTTAAGTTGGGCATCACAATTTTGTACGATTCTGCGGAAACGTATAAACGCCTTGACCATATCTAAACATCGTTGGCATACAACTTGCGGCATCCCCGGAGTTCTCTCATACTAAAACAAAAAATCAAAACTAGACATTATGTCAAGGATATTGAAAATTACTACTTATACATTTATTTGAAATAATTCATAAAGAACCTTATCCAGTGGCTGTACATCATTGCTTCCTTCTTGGAGTTTACCTTCAAAAATATTTACCCAAGAAGCTTTATCGCCATGTTGCAAACATAGACGGCACAACTCTGCTATTTGTACTTCCTTTAATATTTCACTATTCAGTGAATCGGATTCATGAACTTGCGTCGCATCCATCATTACCAGTTAACTAAATAATTATTGAATCTTTTCACTAATTACACGCGTAGTTAATAAACCGTAATATTACGATATGGAATTGCAACTGTTAAGTCTATTAAGTGCAAACAACGTGTGAATATAAAAATGAAAAAATTTTACCATACATACGTTCATGTACATTTTATATTTCAAAGGTTGCTTAGTTTTTTTATATATTACAAAGTATTGGGGTTGTTTTTAGGCAAAGTATAAATGAAAGTTTCAACACTCCTCCTCAACTCCTTTGTTTACATAAAACTACAAAATTCATTAAATTTACAAATTTATGGTGCTTCAATTTTGCAAGCTTGTTTCCAATCTTAAGAATTTGGAGAAGATAGTGCCTCACTGACAGTTTGTGGAACACACATGTTACCTAAAACATTGTACTGCTTTTTAGGCCTCTCAGGTTTTCCCTCACATATTATTTTAGGTCTTCCTGGTCCTCTACGTAAAGCACTGCCTCCATTATATATAACGCCAACCACTATTGCTTTGTACATTACTACGTATGAACAGAATGTGTACACAAAATGAATACATTGTTGCATTATTGCGAAATTTCAAATACTTTTATTATGAAGTAAAGAATTATCTTGATCTATTGTCCAGCGTATATGATAAGTGTCAGTGGGCTAGCAATCCAACGCGAAACACAAATTCATATTTCAGCTGAGAAACTTCTTCACTTTTTTCCTCAGCTGGATTTGAGGGCGGAGTTTACTAAGACAAAGTCTTGTCCCACTTAATTACTGAAAGAACTGTAGTTATAATAATAGATCCAAATATAGGCCAGTTTTTAACGAGATCTATATAAATCTCTCATACATACAACTTCCATTATAATAGGACCTCTTATGGGGAGAGGTTCTAAAAAAGGTCCAATTCAGTCCATTTTCAATAGGGTTCCTCTTTGGACCAATACATGTCGTTGTAATAAATCTCATCAAAATATCTCAAAAAAGGCAACTTGTAGCTTGCTCACAAATTTACGCGAAAGACAAACAGACATGGCTAAATCGACTTGTAATCTTTTATACCATAGTAGTTTTTTGTTTTAGTTGTCAAAGTTATGTTTTAACTAACTTGGCTAAATCGACTTGTAATCTTTTATATCATAGTAGTTTTTTGTGTTTTAGTTGTCAAAGTTTTATACTGAATACTGGTCGCTTTTTTTTACTAACTTTTAACATCAGTTTTTTAAATTTCATTATAAAATATCTAATGTCTTTTAATTCAGTGAACGGGGGCCTTCAACAACCCCGTATAATAACATTTATGCCCACTTTCGAGGAATTTAAAAACTTTTCAACGTATATTGATTACATGGTGTGGCCAGGGTAATACCACCACGAGAATGGGTGCCGCGCAAATCAGGCTATCACATAAATAATATAAATATGACCATACCGGCTCCTATATGCCAGATGGTGTCTGGAAAACGAGATCAATATCAACAAATTAATGTTATCAAAAGAACCATGACACTGAGACAGTTTAAGGAAATATCAGAATCGGTACGACATCAAACACCCAAACATTTCGATTATGATGATTTGGAGCGTAAATATTGGAAGAATGTTACCTACGTATCAGCCTTGTATGCTGCCGATATCAAGGGTACTTTGAGTGATGCGGATTTGGATGTTTGGAATATTAACCATTTGGGTACAATATTGGATTTAGTTAAGAAGGATTATGGCATTGAAATAGACGGCGTTAATAATGCTTACCTGTATTTTGGTATGTGGAAAAGTACTTTTGCCTGGCACACCGAGGATATGAATATATATTCGATCAACTATTTACACTTTGGAGCGCCCCAGACCTGGTATGCTATACCACCAGCACATGGCAGGCACCTGAAAAAATTAGCCAATCAACTGTTCTATGAAAATTATCAAAACTGTAGTGCACACTTGCGCTATAAAATGACTCTACTGAGTCCGCATATGTTACGTCAAAATGAAATACCATTCAATCGCATTACGCAGGAGGAGGGAGAAATAATATTCACCTTTTCCTCCGGCTATCATGCCGGTTTTTATTATGGCTTAAATGGTGCTGAGTCCACGAATTTCGCTTCCAAACGTTGGGTGGAGTATGGCGAGAGGATCAGCATTTGCCTTTGCCGCAACGATATGGTAAAAATCTCCATGGAAACGTTTGTGAAACGATTTCAACCGGAATATTATGAAAATTGGTTAAACGGCGTTGCTTGCTGTTGTCATTCTGAAGATCCAAGTAAATTGTGTGCCGGCCCACCACCAAACTTAAATAATTACGCATCATCGAAGAGAAAAGCATCAAACGATTCTGATGGAGATCAATTTACTAATTACACTGGTTACAATAAACAAAAATCTAAAACATATGACTTAGCTACAAGTTCAATCAGTACAACAAAATGTCAACAAAAAAATGGCTGCTCCTTGGTAGCGGTACGTGATGAAAGCGTTGAATTGCCCACATCCAGCTCCGTCTCCAGTAGTTTACGAAAAATACCGAAAATTTTATTACGTAAAATTGATCGATCTTCCGTTCCGGAATCGCCACCATTATTGGCCATTAATGAAGTGGACTTTGATGACACACTAAACCAATTGTAGCATAATTCAGACATGGCTAAATCGTCTTGTAACCTTTTATATCATAGTAATTTTTTGTGTTTTAGTCGTCAAAGTTTTATACTGAATACTGATCGCTTATTTTTAACTAACTTTTAACATCAGTTTTTTAAATTTCATTCTAAAATATCTAATGTCTCTTATTTCAGTGAACAGCTGCCTTCACAACCCCGTATAATGACATATATGCCCACTTTTGAGGAATTTAAAAACTTCTCAACGTATATTGATTACATGGAATCAAGGGGAGCTCATTTGGCTGGTGTGAGCAGGGTAATACCACCACAGATGGTGTCTGGATAATAAAATCAATATCAACAAATTAATATCATCAAAAGAACCCTAACTGTGAGACAGTTTAAGCAAATAGCAGAACCGGTACGGCATCAAACACCTGAACATTTCTATTATTATGATTTGGAACGTAAATATTGGAAGAATGTTAACTACTTATCAGCCTTATATGCTGCCGATAACAAGGGTACTTTGAGTGATAGGGATTTGGACGTTTGGGATATTAACTATTTGGGTATTATATTGGATTTAGTTAAGAAGGATTATGGCATTGAAATAGACGGCGTTAATAATGCTTACCTGTATTTTAGTATGTGGAAAAGTACTTTTGCCTGGCATAACGAGGATTTGGATTTATATTCGATCAATTATTTACACTTTGAAGCGCCTCAGACCTGGTATGCTATACCACCACCACATGGAAGGTACCTTAAAAAATTAGCCAATCGACTGTTCTATGAAAATTATCAAAACTGCAGTGCGCACTTGCGCTATAAAATGACTCTACTGAGTCCGCATATGCTGCGTCAAAATAAAATACCATTCAATCGCATTACGCAGGAGGAGGGAGAAATAATAATCACCTTTTCCTCCGGCTATCATGCCGGTTTCTATCATGGCTTCAATGGTGCCGAGTCCACGAATTTCGCTTCCAAACGTTGGGTGGAGTATGGCGAGAGGATCAGCATTTGCCGTTGCCGCAATGATGTAAAAATCTCCATGGAAACGTTTGTGAAACGATTTCAACCGGAATATTATGAAAATTGGTTAAATGGCGTTGCTTGCGGCTGTCATCCTGAAGATCCCAGTAAAGTGTATGCCGCCCCACCACCAAACTTAAATAATTACGCATCATCGAAGAGAAAAGCATCAAACGATTCTGATAGAGATTAATTTACTTATTACACTGGTTACAATAAACAAAAGTCTGAAACATTTGCCTTAGCTACAAGTTCAGTCAATGCAACAAAATGTCAACAAAAAAATGGCTGCTCCTTGGTAGCGGTACGTGATGACAACGTCGAATTGCCCACATCCAGCTCCGTCTCCAGTAGTTTACGAAAAATACCGAAAATTTTGTTACGTAAAATTGATCGATCTTCCGTTCCGGAATCATAGCCATTAAAGAAGTGGACTTTAATGGTGGCGATTCCGGAGCGGAAGGTCGATCAATTTTACATAATAAAATTTTCGGTATTTTTCGTAAACTACTGAAGATGGACCTGAATGTGAGCAATTCAACGCTTTCATCACGTACTGCTACTAAGGAGCAGCCACATTTTTGTTGACATTTTGTTATACTGACTGAACTTGTAGCTAAGGCAAATGTTTCAGACTTTTGTTTAATGTAACCTGTGTAATTAGTAAATTGATCTCCATCAGAATCGTTTGATGATTTTATCTTCGATGATGCGTAATTATTTAAGTTTGGTGGTGGGCCGGCACACAATTTACTTGGATCTTCAGAATGACAACAGCAAGCAACGCCGTTTAACCAATTTTCATAATATTCCGGTTGAAATCGTTTCACAAACGTTTCCATGGAGATTTTTACCATATCGTTGCGGCAAAGGCAAATGCTGATCCTCTCGCCATACTCCACCCAACGTTTGGAAGCGAAATTCGTGGACTCAGCACCATTTAAGCCATAATAAAAACCGGCATGATAGCCGGAGGAAAAGGTGAATATTATTTCTCCCTCCTCCTGCGTAATGCGATTGAATGGTATTTTATTTTGACGCAGCATATGCGGACTCAGTAGAGTCATTTTATAGCGCAAGTGCGCACTACAGTTTTAATAATTTTCATAAAACAGTCGATTGGCTAATTTTTCCAGTTGCGTGCCATGTGCTGTTGGTATAGCATACCAGGTCTGGGGCGCTCCAAAGTGTAAATAGTTGATCGAATATAAATCCAAATCCTCCTTATGCCAGGCAAAAGTACTTTTCCACATACTAAAATACAGGTAAGCATTATTAACGCCGTCTATTTCAATGCCATAATCCTTCTTAACTAAATCCAATATTGTACCCAAATGGTTAATATTCCAAACATCCAAATCCGCATCACTCAAAGTACCCTTGAATATCGGCAGCATACAAGGCTGATACGTAGGTAACATTCTTCCAATATTTACGCTCCAAATCATCATAATCGAAATGTTTGGGTGCTTGATGTCGTACCGATTCTGCTATTTCCTTAATCTGTCTCAGTGTCATGGTTCTTTTGATAACATTAATTTGTTGATATTGATCTCGTTTTCCAGACACCATCTGGCATATAGGAGCCGGTATGGTCATATTTATATTATTTATGTGATAGCCTGATTTGCGCGGCACCCATTCTCGTGGTGGTATTACCCTGCTCACACCAGCCAAATGAGCTCCCCTTGATTCCATGTAATCAATATACGTTGAAAAGTTTTTAAATTCCTCGAAAGTGGGCATAAATGTCATTATACGGTGTTGTGAAGACCCCCGTTCACTGAATTAAAAGACATTAGATATTTTATAATGAAATTTAAAAAACTGATGTTAAAAGTTAGTTAAAAATAAGCGACCAGTATTCAGTATAAAACTTTGACGACTAAAACACCAAAAATTACTATGATATAAAAGGTTACAAGTCGATTTAGCCATGTCTGAATTATGCTACAATCTGACTTTTAATTGTATATATAATTTATAGTAGTAGTAGTTTGTTTTGAACTTTAAGATTAATTAGTTTTAATTAGATTTAAGACCACATCAAAATTTTTTACAAAACGATACCGATAGAGCCGAGAGCAAGCTGACTAAATGTTTAAATTATTATAAAAAAATTCTTATCATCTCTAGCTAGATGCTCAATTCATTTTACTGTTATTTCAACAACACCTTACTTATTGTTACATAGTTTTATGAATGTAAATTGAAATGTAAAAATTGGAAAAAGTCTCACAATAAATTTAAACTTAAATTTGAGTTTTTCTTTGAACGAATTAAAGAAAAAAAAAATTATTATTATCTACATTAAGGATTACCTTTAAAAAGTAAGCACTTTATAATATTTAATTACAATTATTTTATAATAGGGCAGAGTAGCATTTGTTAAGTATTTTTTATAAATAAAAATGCAGGCCACAGCATGGATTAGTGGAATCGCCTAAAAAAGATAAATTTCAATACCAGAAAAACGCAATGCAGCTGTTGGTTTCGTAGACTTACTGCATTGAAATCGCTTGCTGTTCAAATTAATTTAATAACTAAACATGTATTGTTTATAATGTCAAAAAATTCCGAATAGTTCTGAAAGAACTACTTTATATCACCCTGAATCATTTGCACCGTTTATGAACGACCTAAACTATAGGATAATTTGCATATATAAGTGAAAGTTGTAACATTTCACCTTGCAGTCATTGATCATGTGCAGGGAAAAGGCCAGTTGTTTAAATGTAGTGCAAGTGGGTCTTGCTTTCTCTATACGCTTAAGCACCGATGAGGTTTGCTTATGCTCAGGTATTTCCGCAGCAGGGAAAGGGGTCTGACCTCTTATCGATACCTTTAACAGAACTATTCGAATTTTCTTCGCTCATTAACTGTTTTAACGTTCCTTGTGTGCCTCTTTATTTGCTACTTATTTCTATAACTATACCAAAGAAAAATTATTAAATTTAAAATGTGGCAAAATGTTTCTCCGCCGTAAGGTTTGCTTCATTTTGGATTACCCAAATATATGGTTAAGTTTGCAGTATGGTGTGTCAATGGAACTTTAATTTCCCTAGAAAACAACCGCAAATGCACTGCGGATCTAATGAAAACTCCAAACATGCATACTTTTAAACATATGCAGCAACATTCCATTAACTTTTCGTTATTCGCGACCAGTATCACATCTATGCGTATAAATGGATAAAAACCCTATTCAACCAATAATGTTTCCCTATCTAGTAAGCAACACACAAACATAAACACAAACCGGATGTTACAACACAACATGTATGTATCTCTATAGAAACCATAGAACATATTGCACAGAAAAATATGCAACGTTTTTATTTAGTATTGCTTGGCAATGCGTGATAACACAGTTACCTTTATACACTTTTCTAAAATTCTCTATTTGAATGGTATTTTTTTTTTTTTTTTAGAGTTAGAGTTCATTATTATCAAATCTCAAATGAACTGAACTGAACTAAACTAAACCTACAACTGGTTGTGTTTTTTCGATACGAAATTGTTGTTGTGTCATATCTAACTAAATAAAATGGCTGGCTTTTTCATAGAGGCGTACAAACCATCAAGATCAGTCATGCATTGTTGTAGCAACCAAAAATGTTTTGTAAATGTTTTTGGCAAGTGGTCGCTTTGTTGTATTGTATTTGGTGGTGTGTTCTTGATTAGCATTTAATTTTCGTTTAATATTACCCAAAACAAGCTCGACCATTCAATCTTCTACATTGCTTAGCTCTTTAAATTATGCTACAATTCGTTTAGTTGAAGTTTTGTCGTATAAGTGTGTTCATGAAATATCATTACATGGAAGGAAATTTTAAAAATGGTCCAATTCCAAATTTGGCACAGCTAAATATTATGTCAATTAACAATTTTTTTTTTCTAAGTGCGATTTTTTGCGTTATAAAGTCTTTCACTATAATAGAACTTTATATGTGGTTCGGTTCTAAAAATGGTTTGATTCGGTTCATAATCTTTCTCTTTAGACTAATTCACATCCTTGTAGCAAATTTCATTAAAATATCTCCAAACATTTGACCTGTAGCTTAAGCACAAATATATATGGACAGACAGACACACATTGTTAAATTGATTCAGATTTTGATTCTGTATAGAAATATATACCTGAAGGTGAGTGTGGCTCTTGGCATTTCGGTGTTACCACATGTGTTATAGGGTATAATGAAGCCTACTTTTTGGGGAAACTTTGCCTTTAAATTTTAAAGCATAATTGAGCGGGCAAGGTATTTAGTGGATTTTAAAAAAAAATTCATTTATTTTCATTGATATAGTAGGATGCACTAAAAATTTAGTAATGAAAGTAAAGAAAATGTAGTTTTAGAAAATTTTTACAAATTATTTATACTAAGAATTTTATACAACTTTGAATTTTAATATTTATTTAAGAAATGCATAATAAAATACATTAAATTTAGAAGAAAGAAATTAAAAAAGTTTACTTCTTTGTTAAAAAATATTTTATTGTGTACTTTGTGGCTTTTACAGTTAATATCAAGTCCCAATCATGTTGTTTATTCATTCTATACCTTTCACTTGTACTTGACTCAATCACATTATGATAGAAATTGCAGGAGATACTAAGGCCAGTGTTTATAACATTTCTATTATCTCTCCCACTAGCCTTACATTCCTGCCAAAATAAATTTTCCAATATCGGTGTGCAGTGCAGTAGGTCTCTTCTTTGTCATTGTTTAATACTTCTGCTTGACATAATACGAAAATGAGATATAAATCTCCCAATCTTACCTTAGATTTCGTCAAAGGATAGCCAAGTGGCTTCAAACGAGAATTGACAGTGTAAAACCTGAAAGCAAACAAACACCTGTCAGTTCTTGCAAAAAAGCAACACAGATTTGATTAGTATCAAATCCAACAACACACTTCAACACTTTTGGCAATAATAAAAAGTGTCAAAGTCAAAGAGGTCAAACTCTCAAAAGCCTAATTAAAGAGCCCTACAAGCAATTAGTATGAGTATGCGTGAGAGAACTAGAAATTCTAAATGAAAAAGACCGAAGAGTTTAACATTTTTACTAAACTACTAATAATTAAATGCGATAAATAGGAATGATAAACGAGAATTATTCACAATTAAATTTGGCTTAGATTAAATTTAAAATACCCTCCACATCTACAATAGAGGGCGTGGCAGTTATATGAATACGCCGTCTAATAGTGTATGTATTACATTTCAGCTCGCAAGTCAAATTTTAAGCTGAATATGTTTTTTTGTAAATTGTGAAAGTATTTGTTAAACAACCCCGCCCATTTTTGATACATCGATGGTAGGTATAACTATAGATATACATACCAAGTTCATAGATCAATTTTTGTGGTAAATATAAAGATTCTTTCTACTTTCATAACAAATGTGTACTTGAGCTCTTCGCTGTTATGGTTAAGAACCTCAAATCATTATTTGGAGTCGGTCACATTTAAAACCTACATTTGTTGTTGTAAATTTATTATTATAAATTTTCATTCCCTGCTTAACTAACTTGTCTACCTTAAAGCAGTTATATGTTGAATGTTGTACAAAAAGAAAATTATAAAATTTATGTAAATTAAATGTTTTTTTTAATTTGTTTTTTAAGCTTTCTAGACTCTTCTTCTTTATGGAAAATGTAATATAATTTATTATGATTCTCACCTCAGACCTACTTTTATCAAAGTTTTCTGTACTATTTAAGAAAAGGGTGAATGAATGAATAACTGACTGATTGAGTTGCGTTTGCCTGAGGGTCTCTTTATTTCTGCATAATTCTAAAATTGTTACCACTTCCTTTACTTTTGCGGTCTCCATCTGGTCTGTTGTAGTCGTTTCTCCATATTATATAGTATACTGTGAGTTATGTGTCAACATATGAAAATTATTATGTAAATTATTTCAACCCCATTTAAAATGTTGAGATTCTTTTTGGGTGATGATGAGCTAAACCCGTTATAAATAAATTGCATTATTATTTATTATGTAAAGTGAATTTTTTATAAATTGAGCGGCAGTTTTTATTTGTATTTTTTTAATTTTTCAAAACAATTTAATTATAATAAATTTTCTTTTCTTTTTTTCAGGTAAGTCTTCACGTAATCAAACAAACAAAATTGTAAGGGGTAAGTTTGTAAAAATAAGTTTGTAACACCTAGAGATAGACGTCCGTATGTCCGTGTGTCTGTTTATAACTCGCATTGTCAGGGTCGTATCTTTTGACATATTGAGCAGAAATTTTGTATAGATAGTGATCTGCAAGCAGATATATCTCCCACAAATATTGGCCTATGAATTTAAAATTTTGGTACTTATATGTACAATTATTCCATCCATCGATGTGCCAAAAATGGGCGTGTTTGGATAATAAACTCTTGCACAATTTACATAAAACTGGACTTGCCAGCTGATTCATTATAAAACAACACTATTAAAGAGCGTAATCATATAACTGCCATGCCCACTATTGTAGATGTTTCAGTTATTTAAGATATGACCTGAGCCAAAATCAGTTTTCTTACTTGTTTTCTGTCATAAACTAAACTATTAACAAGTTATCCTATATCTAATTATTAAGTTCACCTTAGCTTGGTATTCCCTTTAAAAAGGAAGACTTTATAACCACCATAAATCATGTGTATTGCAACTGACCGAACTGCCCAAAAGTGTGTGTGTTTTTCGTTAGTTAATTTATTTTTTTCAGCCCTAATGTAGGCTTCAGGGTTTCTTTTTTCTCTCTTTTTTGTTCAATTCCAACAACATATATTACTTTTGTTGTTTTTTATTGTTTTGGTTTCCATTGTCCATCCTGTTCAGGTATAAGAGTATTTTTCGGGTTTTTTTTTTTTTGTTCATATCCAGTAAGTACATTTTAATTTGTTGTTGGTTACACATTATGTTACCACATATATACACTTCCTCTCTCCCTCAATGGCTTGGTTCTGACAAAAGAGTACACTCGGCCATGGGCTATGATTCATGCCAATGCAAACATTACATACGTGGACTACAATGGCATTTATTTGTTTGTTGTGGTTCTTTGGTTTTTGGAGGTTTCTTTTCATCGGTATAACAATGACATTTGCAGCCATATATGTCCCTCTATATATGTACCTTTAATTATTATTGTAGT
Organism: Ornithomya fringillina; assembly: GCA_963978525.1. Classification (NCBI taxonomy): domain Eukaryota; kingdom Metazoa; phylum Arthropoda; class Insecta; order Diptera; family Hippoboscidae; genus Ornithomya; species Ornithomya fringillina. The sequence goes on from OZ021693.1 coordinate 22,154,084, forward strand.
TGTTAATGAAGCTTGAAAAAAGAGTTCGGTTCTTTTACTACGGTTCTATGTTATGTAGATTTCATCATCTCTCAATTTGTTGTTGTCTAGGAAATGAAGTCTTTATAATCATTGTTGGTAGCCGTAAAGATATGGACTTGTACGCATTCGTGGTTATGAATTATTATGATTGGCTGCTGTAACGACTGCGGTTTAAGAATCGCACATATATAAACCTGTTTTTGATAATAAAAACAAAACGGGTTGCTTGGCAGAACGGACTGGATTAACAATAAATTCTTCTTTAAATGAAAGGCAAATTTTCATTGTATAAAGTTTGTGCTACAAAGCATCCACTAAAAGTGTAAAATTTTCAAAAACCTCTTTAAAAACATCCAAATATTTTACCACTTAGATCTAATGCTTAAAGTAGTGAACCTTAACAAAATATATAGGCCTCTCTAAACTCCTGTAATCGAGTATTTTAATGGACAAGTGCAAACATTTAAAGCAATCTTGGGTTGGATTTAAAAAAAGGCTTAGTAAGGCTAACAACTTGGAAGAATATAAAGAAAAGCTAGGAGTTAGATAGAGATGCATATTTTAGCTTTGAGGTATAAAACTATCCAATAGACATTGATGACAATATGACATATATGAAGGGATTAAAAATAAATTTAAAATTGGAATAAAGAGAGATTTTATAACCGCTTTATTCACTATGCAAAGTAATACAAAACGAAAAAATATTTTTAAGGTTTAAGGAAGAAAATATCTACAACAGATGTTTTATAGATTAGATTAGATTAGATAAGATATATTTGTGACTTTTTTTTTCTAATATACAGAAAATGTAACTCTCTTGTTGTGCTCTCATTCTTTTGTCTACTTTCAGTTGTTAAGTATAAATTTTTATTTACGGTATACTTTTAGGATGTTGCAGAGTTATATATTCTCTTTGCCTTTCCTTTAAAGATTATCTGTGTTTATTTGCATAAAAAGGAAGAAATCAAAGTTTGAGTTGTTGTTTATTTGATATCGAAGATAAAACAATACCGTTGGAAATCTCTTTTATTATATAATATTATGATGTGATACGATAATGACAGGCGTTCATTAAATTTACAAGTATCGAAGAAAAAAGCATTCATTTAAATATAATATCTCGCTTGTATCCAAGCAGTCATGTGTAATTGCTACGTTGAATACACTGACTTGCCCTTCTTCTCATCATCATCATCAGCAGCAGCATTATTTCTGTGAGATTGTATGTGTTGATGTGTCTCTGTCTGTTGCTATGCATGCTTCATTATTTCACAAACTTAATAAATAATGAAAATCTTTGTAGTTGTTCTTGTTGCTACTTTTATATGCTGTATGCTGCGCTTTGTGTTGAACAATATCATCATCTTAAACATCATCGTTGATATAAATCATGTTTCTTTACATATATACGTTTAAATGCAAAAGCTTTTCTGACTTTGTATGATGGCTCCATATATAAAATGTTTGTACAATGTACATCACACACAACATTGCCAGTCTGCCTTATATTGTATTATAATATGTGCTCCAAAAAATGATGATGAACAAAAGTCAGAAGCATGTCGTATGGCTGCCTGAACACGCTCACTCATTCATTCACTCTCACTCAGTGCAACTTAACTATAAACTCCTCAGAAAAGATACATCAAGTGTATGTCAGATAGAAGCAAAGTATTATATTAAAACTACAATGCAATTGTTGTTGTTGTTGTTGTTGTTGTTATATAATAATAACAACAATAGATCACATTGTTGTCGCTGACTTAATAAAGAATCAAACACTTTTTTGAAAAACTTTCACCACTCAAGCTGACGAGTTTAATAATTTTATGACACTTTGTTAATTCTATTGAAATATTAGTAATAACAACAAATATATAGATTTCCTAAAAATTAATTAAATTAAATAAAACAAGTACTAACACTAATTAAAGTAAGAAAACTAACTAGGCCATATGGTACAACGGTGGGCGTGATAAGTGATTGATTCCTTTTTCTAACAGTATGTATTGCCTATCAGTTTGCAAGTCGAATTTTACGCTCTATTAGGTTTCATGTAAATTGGGGGCGTGCCCGTTACCCAAACACGCCCATTTTTTAATAAAAGTAACTATTATTAGTTTATAGCTCAATATTTGTAACAAATAATTTGATTTTTAACTATCGTGAGCGTGTCTCTTAACAGATCATGCCCATTTTTTACACATCCACATATGCGATATTTATAAATAAGTATATCAAACTTCAACTTTATAACTCAACTTTTCTGGCGAATATACAAATTTTTGTAAATTGTAGGCGATTTTGCCCATTTTTATTAATGATCGGTCCTTTCCATATATAACAAATTTTTAAAAAAATAATCTTTGTAAGACAAACAGCCTATTCACTTGGTTTAGAGCATTTTCCTTCTTTTTTTTCTTTTTCTTTGGTTTGTCCACCTAACCAATAAGTCAAATTCTTTACGTTCTACCAACTCTTGATTGTTGGTTTTTTTGGTTCTCAAGTGTTTTGTCAAGAGACCATTTTAATTATTCAACATTGTTGACAACGTTTTTTCGGCAGCTTAACTTGTCTTCCTCTTATTTTTCTTCTTCTTCTTCTATGGACTCTTACGTTTTGTTTGGTTTTTTGTTTTATTTTGTTGACTTTTTACTAGACGACAAAAGGACACTTTGCTAACTGCCTTTACCATGTTTCTAAAATATACTATATTTTAACATGTGCTCGTGTGTTGTACATTTGTTCTTTCTGTCTTTGTCTCTCTTAATAAAGTTAATATAATTTTCCAGAGGTAATGACTGGAAAAGGTAATTTTTCACACATACACAAATCTCATGTGAATATATGCGTTTTTTAAGAAACTTTAGTTTGATGGGAAGGATCTTTTGTTTGTAAATTTTAGGTAAGAAAATAAAAAGCAATAAGATGATGATGGTGTGAAAGGCTATTTCGGAAAAAAAAACATATGTTAAGTGTTTCTCAAATTTAATTAAACTTTAGGGGAATACTTGGTATATAGTTGGTATTAGCGCCTTTAAAATTACCCGAAAAATTTAAAAATGTCGAATTTTTGGAGATATTTTGATATAATTTAGTACAAGAACATCTACTACTTCTCTAATAAACCTGGGCAATCTGTTTGTACCGTCTACTATCTTTATAACCATCAAAATCCATTAAAGACCTGGCAAATCGGACATTATTCCATTTTAGATGTTCAAGTCACAGTAATTAAGGAATTTCGCCTAAAGATAGAACTTTCATAGAGTTTCTTCAATGAAGAAAGTTTACTCATAGGACACAGTCTGCTTTTTAAATATTCATTGGCCTCCAGGAGCCGGAAAGCATGCAATAAAAGTTTACCAACAAAAGCCAGCATAAGTTTTAAGTTAATGATTTAATATTTCAGTAGACCTTTACTTAGCAATATACAATTCGATCATGAGCAGGTCTACTACCTGCTCTTATTAAAATATTTGATTTTTCTTTGTCACACAGAAACTTTTTTACGATATCGTTGCGCTGCTAAGTATACAATACAATTCCCTTAACTTCTAGCAAAGTTTCTTTTGTGTTAACACATGAAATAAAAAAAAAATAAATAAAAAAAGTTATAAGTTGAACAAATATTAGGCAAAATTTAAAGTTAATAAAACTTGTAGCCAAACTCTTACTATACATATAACTATGTTACGGGTGTATAGTATATAGTTTTTTAGGTTGTGTGTACATTTTGGTTGTATCGTACTTTACTTACATTTCTGCGGTTAACTGAATTTACAGTGTATCTGAATTTCTATGTATGTTGTGGTGGTATTCCCCAAACAAGCCAAGAGACCTTATTAACCAAACAATGCCACATTTAAAACCATTGCTCTTCTCTCAATGTCTAGCACAATAATGCTTTTTCCTCGTTTTTTTTTAACTTTATTGTTGTTATTATACCCTCCACATAAGATAGGAGGTATATTAAGTTTGTTCTTCCCTTTGCAACACCCAGAAGGAGGCGTCAGAGACCTTACAAAGTACATATTTTCTTGATCAGCATCAAAAACTAAGTCGATTTAGACATGTATGTCCGTATGTCCGTGTGCCTGTCTGTTATTGGCATTCTCAATTTGGTCAAAAGCCACACAATCGATAAAAATCTATATATATGAAAAATTGAGCTGTGAACTTGAAATTTAGCACGCGTATTTATAGTATACCTGGGCGTTAAATGGGCTTGGTGGGATAACAGACACACCTACGCTCGATAAAAATCAATATATCTGCCAAATAAGTTGACCTATGGAATTAAAATTTGGTGCACATATTTATTATTATCCCAACCATCGATGTACCAAAAATAGGTATAGTCGAATAACGGACACGCCTACAATTTATAAAAAATCTTATTCACCCTAAAACTAGACTTGCAAGCTGATACGTAAAACATACACTTTTAAAGGGCGCAACGCCCACCTTTGTGAATTTAGAGGGTATTTAAAGCTTGGCATAAGCCAAATTTAATTGTCTTACTTGTTTTTTTTTTATTACATTGCAAAAAAAACAAGAACGAAACATAGTTTGAAAAAAATTATAAAATTGACTGCAACATTGCATTAACGTTATGTGTACATGGGCTGGGATGGCATTGTTGTTGAAATGTGGCTATTATGTGTGAAACCAACAAAATATTTTCCATAAAAAGCTATTGAAACAATGCAGAGAATAGTACCGTACTATAAAAAGAAGCAGTAGAAAAAATTAGTAATGAATTTTTTATTAAAAAATTTTATTTACATGCGTTTTGCTTTAAGTGGTTTTTCTTAAAATTAATTTTGTACCAAATGTATGCTATTCTTTTTCTTTGTACTGCAAAGTATGCTATTTATATATATATTATTAAAGTCTGCATTTAATATCATTTTAATTTAACCATTTCTTTTACGAGTAACATTTCTCCATGGAAATAATTACCAACCATAACATTATGTGCCATAAAATTTTATGTTTATGTTTTGCATTCTCTATTTTTCTCCCTTCCTCCTTTTCATTCCTTATATCTCAGCCTTTTTTTTCCCTACCATTTACTTTATTAAGCTTCATAAGAAGCTAGCTATTATTTACAGCAAAACCATAAATCCCTAACCATACCAGCTGAGCGCAAAATTCTGCAGTCTGCAATGAATGTGTTTTATATGTATATGTATGTAGGGAGTAAAAAGGAGAAAATATGTATTAAGCCTAAAACTTGTCAGTGACTTTTACTGCTTACCATTGTTTTTGTGTTTTTTGTTTATTTTTTTTTTTTTTTTGGGTTATATTTTTTATATCTGTTTTCATAATCATTATTTATATATTCTAAGAAGAAATACGGAACCACAAACAATTAAAGTGAAAAAGATAAATATGCGGCTAAAAGATTTTCTGTTACTTAGTTACTAGTCTTCCTTTCCAATTAAAAGTGAAAGTTATTATTATTTATATAGAATTTGTGTTTTTTATACTTTAATAAATTTATGGCCTTTAAAGATGTAATTTTTAAAGTGTATCTTATATGAAAAAGCACTTAAATTGCGGAATACTTAGTTTTTATTTTAAGCAAAAGTATTCTCTAATAATACATTTTCAGCTTAAAAATCGACATCAAGCTTATACGTAATACATAACCCATTGGTGGAGGTAACGCTCACAGGTAGATGTGGAGGGTATTTAAGATTTAGCCTAAAACAAATTTAGTTTTCTAATGCATACTGCATTATGTTTTATGCTACAAAAATTTATAAAGCATTCTCTTGTTTTAATCTATAAGTTATTTTGTCTAAACTTCTAAAACTACTATTTAAATAATGATAGATATCAATAACTTATCAAAAGCCAAAGAAATTCTCTTAAACAGAATCTAAAATATTGTTGCGGAACAATACAGGTTTGAATTTCAATTTTTTTTTTAAACTATTTTTACTATAGAGAGTTTTTTGTGCAAAATGATGAAAATTCTTCATTTTACAATGAATTGTTGATTTTCAAACTGTCTAAAAATATGCTGCAAATCTATTTTTAATGCAAGCCGAAAAGAAAAATGGAAAGATTGAATGAATTTTTCAATTAAAATGTCTATGACAACAAAAATTATGTTTTTAATTCTTCGTCTTTAACATTTTTCTCTTAATGGTTATTAACTGCAAAATGGACCCAGTTTATTTATGTTGGGGTCAGTAAAAATGTAATGTTATTTTAATACAGCAACTAATGAATGCTGTGTGAGTAGATTTTCATAATCCAAAAAGCACTTAATGTTGTAAATATCCTTTCTCTACGTTTTAGGTTGTTTTTTTCTTAATGCTTTACTTTTTTTTTGTATGTGTGTGTGTGTTTTTTTTTTCCAAGTTTTGTGCTGACTCTGATGTTTATGTAAAATATATCTTGCTTGCCTGCTTTTAGGAATATTTGTTTTAAGTCTACTCTCTATATCTGTTTGATTTCTCTCTCTCTCGTTCATTCGCCAATTTAGCCTGTGAGTATTTTTGCACATGTTGTGCTTTTATCTATGTAGAAATGTATTTATAGTTAATATTAAGAATTGCATTTATTATTGTGGTTTAAAAAGAAAAGCCCAACTTTTCGGTTTTCGGTGTAAAGTCCGGTAGGGCTTCGTAATACTTCACAACAGAGTACACAATAGCAGCGTAGGGGAATACTAAAACTGAGATATATATACTGCAGAGAGCCAAGCATAGTATGCATAATATTTATCTGATTTTTTTTTTGAATACTAAGCTATGTTTTAATTAAATTCTTATGTTTTTGTTATCTCTCTTAAATGATGTCCTTCTGAAAAAATATTTATTCATTTATACAGTTTTTATAAAGGAAAGAACAGGAAGCTGCGGAGACTATGCTAACTTTGTCATTCTGTTTGCATTACTTAGGAGGAGCCGTCGGAGACTTTACAAAGTCGATCTAGATATATGTGTCCGTGTGTCCGTCCGTTGTTGGTATTATCACGGTCGTATCTTTTAAGATATTGAGCTGAAATTGTGTACAGACACTTGTAGTTTTTGAACGCATATTGCTATTTAAAATGGGCATAATCGAAGAACAGAAGCGCTCACCATTTACAAAAAAGCGTACTTCACGTAAAGTTTGAATATCAAGTTGATACGTAAAACATACACTAATAATTATATACTTGAAAGGTATTAAAAATTTAATCTAAGCCAAATTAAGTTTTCTTACTTGTTTTTTATTGAAAAATCTTGATAAACTTTTCAATACAAAAATAAAAGTGTTTGCCCTAAAGCGTTACAAATATAATAAAGTTGTATTTTCTGGTCTTCTCTTTTCTCTTCTAACTGATAACTATGCAATCAATACTTAAAAACTAAAAACATATTTAACATACTATTTCCTGTTACTCTTTCTTTCTTAGTCATTGCATTATGTTGATAACTTAGCTCCTAAAGGCGTTAGTTATGGTAGAAAATATCAAATATTTGCAACTATTTCTAAAGCTGGTTTTCTTTTGTTTGTTTTTATTGACTCCTACACCTTTTTTATAAAGTGTATAAAGTATGTGCACATTTTATAGCTCTTCTTTAAATTGTCCTAAAAAACACCGTGCATTTCCATTTGTTTGATCAGCAACTTTTCGTAAACCCTGTAGTCCATGTGGAAATATATATTTAAAGTCGCCTTCTGAAAATTTTAAGCGTATTGAAATGTTTTGTATACCCCCTTAAAGTATTTATAACCATATTTCTCTCAATGTTCATCTTTAAAAAAAGTGTTGCCTATATTAAGGAGTTTTTATAATAATAATATTATAATCTATTTTTCACTGCAAATGAAATCTCAGAAATCTCAGCAACAACATTCCTAGTAAAGAGTTTGATTGTTTACTTAGAGATGAAAAGGAAAAGAATGAAGAAAGAAGTAAACCGTCCAATACTTGTATTTCATTAAATTTTCTTAGAATTGCTAAACAAGTGCGATAATGGTAAAACTTATCTCACATATCGCGCCTTTAACCTTTTCTATTATTTAAGTTTATTGACTTTGATTTTTCCGCAGAGTCTGCAAGTGTCTACAAGTTGTGTGAAAAGTTTTTCTACTATATTGTTATTTTTTGTAGCCTTTCAATGTTTTTCACGGTTATGGCTACTCTATATTCTTAAGGCAAATTTAAAGTAACAACAAAACAGCAGAAAACTTTATCTTTTCTTGTTTCTTATATACTCGTACAATATAATGGAAAGAAAACAAAATAGTAGAGAATCTAAAAAAGGCAGAAAGTCGAAAAAATTTTAAGATAATAAGAACTTGTATTGTAAATCTACAAAGTTTTGTTGTTAAAATAGTATTTTATTTAAAAAAAAAAAAAAAAAAAAGGAACAAAAAAAACTGCTTGAGAATCAAATGAAAAAGTACCACTTTAAACTTGGCCTTAAAGGTTAAAGTTTTGGACAGCTTGGACATATAGAAAAGATACCAAAACAGACGAAAAGATAAAACAAAATTTGAACTTTAAGCAGCACTTCAATTGATCTTGTCTCCTGGCAACGTCTCCTCCGCTTCTCTATTCTTTTAAATTCTACAGACATTTCAATTAATGTTCAAGTGTTTTTGTTAGCAAAAAAGGAACAAAAAGAACTATTATTAAATGGAAAATAGCTGCAGCTCACAATACTTCTAGTATTTCCTTTTAATAAAGAAAACCTTTATTGATTGTTGTCATGTTTACTTGATGTTATGGACAGCAGAATATAAAAAATTAATTAATTTTCTTTAATAATTATTATAAAGAGATGTTGGAGCGTTAAGTTAATTGACAATATATTTTAATTGTCAGAGACTTTTATTTAATAAAACAACCTAGAAATAATTTACAAATCAAACACAGTCTTTCACAGCCAACCTTATTGATAATTTAGACAAAGCTAGTTAATGTGATAAAAAAAGTCATCCTAAAGTCTACCCTACACCATTTATCTCCTTAAAGTATGCTAGTTTATTTGTATCTGAATATGCGAGGCCCTGCTGAATGAGTTACTTCTAAAAGTGGTCCGAGCAGATACAGCCAAATTATAAGTTTATTAACTATTCTTGACCCACTTTTGTCAAAAAATATTAAGAATTGCAATGTTTTACTATAAAAACTTTCATTTTAATAGGAGCCTATAAGGGGAGGGGTCCTAAAAATGGTCAGATTCTGACCATGCTATAGAAAATTATGTTTTCTAGATAATTTTAGATTTTGGGAGTAATTGTTCCACCTTTAATTAACAACTCAGTGACCGATAGCATATATAAAGCCTTTAATCCCCCAGTGTTCTTCGGTGTCTTCCCAAATAAAATATTTATATATATATATTTTCTTGCCTTGTTTGCCATGCAACTTTATTAGATAATACTACTGAGATTAAATCAGTTTATATTGCCTCTAAAATCATTAAATATCAACGTGTTAAACTGCCTCTCATGAAATATCCTTTCAATATATTTTATTATAAAACACAACACCAGGGCAATACAGGAAAAAACCAGTATAGCCCGTGATTATGTTTTTTATTCTCGTCTTGCCATCACTTAGGGTTCATATAGAATGAAAGAAAACATAAATAAAAGCAATAATGAAAATTTAGTTTAGTCTAAATCTTAAATACCCTACAAATTTACATATAAATGATGGGCGTGGCAGGTATATGATTACACATCAGCTTGCAAGTCCAGTTTTACGCTTAGTATGGTGGTGGTGTTGTAAAACGTGAGCATACCTCTTAACCGACCACGTCCATTTTTAGCACATTATTCGATGGGACAATCTGAAATCTACTAAATTTATATAAGTGGAATTTTGTCAATTGTGGGCATGGCTCTTGAGTGGTTGTGCCAATTTTAAATAGCGATCTGTACAAAATTTCAGCCCAAAACTTGCGACCGTGACACACAGTTTATGATGTTGATCAAGAATATATATACTTTGTAGGGTTACTGATGTCTTTCACTGGGTGTTGCAAACAGAATAACAAACTTCCCATGCCCATCATCTTATATGGAGGGTACAAAAAAAAAAATACATTTAGCACTACTGACATATACACTGCAACTAATATATTATTTATAAGTAGATTGTTTTTGTGCAAATCGTTGGTCTCCGACTACTCCTACCTACTACTAAAGGAATTTATTTTTCCACATGCAATAAAATTGAATGAGAAAACTGGTTCATATAGAATAAATACGTTGTTGCTGTTGTATGAAATTGTAAAGCTTTTCTTCTATATTACGCTTCCTCTGTTTGCCCCGTCCCATCTCTCACATTGGTGTGTTTCGTTTTGTGGTTGATTTGATTGCTTTATGCACCCTATGAGTAGCCGCATGAATTTTAAATCAGCATCACGTTCTTTACACCAATTCATATATGATCACTACCACCGCATACTTATTTGCCCGTTATCTAAGAAGACTGTTTATATACTTTTCACACATACTTACATCATGTACTCTATTTTTTTTTTTTTTTTCATATCTTCCATGTCGACACAGTTTTTCTCGTTGTGCATTACTATGCTTTGTTCAATGAGAAGAGAGTTTATATCCTTTATGGAGTAAATAAGAACAACAACAACAACAACAAAACATTTCTACAGGTTCATAAAAAGGCTAAGCAGTAAAACGTGTTGCATGTTTTCATTTTTTTTTTTCTTGTCTTGGAATTTTTTTTTTTTTTACCTTCAAATTTATTGTATCAAATAACATATTTTTGTAAAAGAAATGAAAAAGATGGATATTAGAAAGAATCATAGGGAAATCTAAATGAGTTTTATTATTAAAATATGGATTTTTTTCCATTTTACAACAACCATTAATACTAACAACTAAAAGCTTTCAGATTCGCTGTCTTTCTCTTTCTTCATTCTAAGCTTAGGCGATGGATTAGATCTTTAACTTACACACATCTAAAATCAACAAATAAAAACCACAACTTTGTTATTCACCTAACTTAAGCTGATCCCTGACATTGTAACACTTTAATAAGAGATGCGCATAATATTCCATTAAAGCAAATCTGATATAATTATATTTTAATGCTTTGTAATACGTTACAATAATGTACAGGTATAGGAAATGATTACTTAAAACTATAGCTACAATTAAGGTTAATATTGATTTATAAAGTTAACGGTAAAGGAGGATTATTTGCTCTATAAATATGTTATGTACTCAGAGAATGAATGTGACAGAGTGATATTAATACACATTATCCACACAACACACTTATGTTGACATTAAAATTTGTCTTTGGAGCTGTTATGGAATTAATTTTATGTTAGTATGTACAACAGCATGTACAATATATTTCAAACATCAAAATGAGATTTACCAAAACTATACATGACTACAGCAGCCATATGTACTTATGTACAAAATGAACTCTAAGGCCAGGATAAATGTTTATAATGCACTTTAAAATCTCTCTCTCTCTGTCCCCTTTAATTTATGCATTAAGTACAGGAAGTCAGTCGAAAACACGGTTTTTATTGAAAAGTATAAAAAAAAAATATATTTTGTTAAATGAATTTAACATTTAATTGAATTACATGATATGTTTACACTGTAAATAATTTTTTATATAAAATTATTCTACTTTTAAATGAACAACGTTTTTGGCTTAAGTTTGAAATTTTGCTATGTAACTATATGCACAAGTTTAGCTTATGTTTGACTTTAATTTAATACAAAGTCTTTTGTATACATACGAGTATGCTTTCCATATTAGATTCTACATATGATGTATAGGGAGAGTACTAGTCCTCACGATTATTATCATTAGCAATGCCAAACCCCAACAGTTTACATATGTAAACATAGCTGCTAACATATCTACATATATACAGTTATACTGTATATAAATAAGGATAGCTAAACACATGTGTAATCTATTCACAATTGCAACTATGCTGCAAAATTTCTATTCTACTTAATACATATACAATAATAGGATAATTTAAACATTTAGCTATATATCGCTTAGATTAAATATTGGATACTGAGTACATTTATGTGGAAGTTGTGGGCGTGGAAAATATACATTCTTGCAAAATCAACCGCATTTTCAGAGAAGAATGGTCCAATAATGCCTTCAACGCAAAACTGCTACAAAACCATGGCACGCTGTAGGAAAAATTGTGTCTTAACAATCAATCGTGGATAGTTTTGAACTTCAAATGTGTCAACCATGACTATAAATAAAGGACTGAAAAATCACTATTTACCTGATATTGTGAAAAGTTATTTGCTTATAAGATTTATCAATTTTTAAGTTTGTATGCATTAGTTTAGGAGTTACTTAAGGCCACGTGCAACGTACCCAATAATAAATCAGTTTAAAAAAAATGGAAATTTGTATAAAAAATAAGAAACTCTTCTAACGCTTGTATACATAGTCATAAATTATAATCAAATTTATTTACTTTCCAGCAAAAAAAAAAAAAGTATTGGAAAATGGAAAAAAATGAACTCTATTCACAAGTGAATGCAATTATTCAAAGTTTCTTTTTTTTTTTCTATGCTTTCTATTGAACGCAAACTAAAGAGAGGGAATAAAAGTGTATGAACGAATGAATGTGAACACAAATCCTTACATATGTTCATGCAATACTTCCTTATATCAACATTAAGCATCCATTCATTCATTCACTCACCCACTCACTCAATCGTACAATTATGGAATGCATAAATAATTCATTTTTAAACAAATTTATCATGTGTCAATACTCACATATGTACGTTAAGTTTATAAGTTCACATAAAACATGAGTGCAATAAATGGAATAACACAGAAATAGAAATGGAAAAAAATTAGGTGAGAGAAGCACAAGATATTAAGTTAAGTGGTAATGTAAATTTATTAGAAAGCCAGAAAAGTGGCACGTGGCAAGTTATAAGCATGAAAGAGGGGAGGAATACAATATAAACAAACAAAAAATTACTTAAGAAAATCTCTAGAGACCGCGCTTCTTACCACACCTCATAAAAATCTTATTATATCCAAATATTATAAATGATTTATAAACTACTTTCCATTATATTGATGAGATTTCAATTCCGAAATATGTTTTTAAGATACGTTACATGTCTAAGAAATACCATTAAAGTAATGAAAAGAATTCTAGAGTCATCTAGCGAAGGACACGTACACGTATACATTACAAAATGCCATGATTTTTTATGAACTAAGCAAGAATCTTGAATAAACTCGAGAAAAAAACCTTCCTAAGGTTTTATAAGACTTTGCGGGCTTTTAAAAAGTTCTGAATCAGTGATTTTTGATGCTTTTTACACGACAACTTAAAATAAATTAATGTAAAGAATAAATATACTCTGTAGAGTCTCTGACGCCTGCTTTTGAGTGTTGCAAATGGAATGAGAAATTTATTATACCCCCATCCTAAGTGGAAAGGGTGAAAGAATGAGCATCATTTCCACATATTTGATATTCTATAGACTACTAGAACAAATTCATTCAATAAAATAATAAAGTCTTTCACTTGTTATTCTAAATTTCAAATTGTAAACATATTTCCTGTATATTAGAAAGAAAGTCTCAAATATATCTAATCTAATCTAATCATTCATTCTTTTTATTTTTCTAAAGAAAAATGTATCATACTTGTCGGAAGATTCTTAAAAAATACTTTGCCTCTTTTTAGGCGTCAGTATAAATAGTTTTTCGTCACAGTTTGAAACTATTACGTTGTTGGGGTTGTTTTTCTTTCTTCATTATTCTTCTCGGCAATTTATCATTACGTCATCAATCAAAAAAATACAACAACAAAGAAACCTAACAAATGTGTTGCTATCTGTATCCAATCAATTTTCACTTGTTTCAATTATTCTTCACAATTGATGAGCACTTCTTTTGAGAGGCTTTTTTTGCAGCGGTGGCCATAAGCTGTTCAATTTGATTTTTTTTTTTGTAGGTTTTTTTCCTTCTTTTTTTTTTTTTTTTATTAGAAACACATTATTAACCAAGCCAGGATGGTAAAGTGGTCCAATCCGACCTAAATGAGTTATACATATTTTTGTAACCTTCACAGGTATACTAAGTTTGTTTTTCTATTTGCAACACCCAGAAATAGGCGTTAGAGAGCCCACAAAGTATATATATTCTTGATGAGCATCAAAAACTGAGTCGATTTAGACATAATATATATATATATATCTGCCGTTGTTAGCGTGGCCCTAAGATATACCACAAAATAGAAAAAACATTTTTATCCACAATTTCTAAACACTTTTCCTTTAAGAATGTCACAAAACAAAATAAAATAATGTTTAAAGTATTTTAATATTTTTATTCATTTATTTCGTGCATTTTCTTAATAATTTACATAACAAACAAAACTTAAGTATGTACAACACACATAACATATATAGCACGTATAAATTCTGTTTACCATTATAAACATAGCTCCTTAAGGTATGTTTTGCTTTGCAAAAATGAAGAATTTTATACACATTCTTAACAAGAAATTATATAATGCGCTAAGCATAAATATATATGTATATATATAAATAGATATTTATACCCCCTCCATATAATATGGAGATATAAACAATTATTCATTCCATTTGCAACACACAGACCTTACTTTATAGGGTATATTATTAATCAGCATCAAAAATTGAGTCGATTTATAGATGTATGTCCATGCGTCTGTCTGTTGTTGCCACTTTCACGAAGGCGTACGGTTCGAGATTTCTATTACAAATAATTCTATTTTCTGTAAGCAAAATCAGTCAAAAATCACGCTCACAATCGATAAAAATCTGTTTATTTCCTAAAAAAAAATTGTGCTATGAAGTTGAAACTTGTATACCTCTTTCAACGATGTAGCGAAAATGGACGCGGTCGAATAACTGACAAGCGCATAATTTTCCAAAAAGTGTATTCAAAGTAAAATTCTACTAGCAAGTTGATTTTACTGGACGTAATCATGTATCTGCCACTACGACCGTTCTATTGTAGATGTGAAGGGTATTTAAGATTTGGCCAAAGCCAAATTTAGTTTTCCTACTTGTATATATTCTTGTTCTCTCAATGCTTAGTTGGGAAAGCACCAGCACGCATATTTTATGAAAATAAACGAGTGAAAATGTTATATTCGGTCAAGCTTGGGCATTTAATACCCTACACCATATGAATTTTACAAAATTATTCTACATATAATTGTCATATAATAGTGAAAAGAGATACTCAAAATGGTTTGATCTCTTCCAACCGTAGCACAGCCAATTATTACATTAAATAACTATTTTTAACTACATTTTGTTTGAAACTTTTTGGCCTATAAAGACTTTTATTTTATTAGAATCTAATGTGGGGAGTGGACTAACAGAAGTGGTTAAATCAATTTAAAATCTGCAGTTTAGGAGTTACAGACATCCTCTCCTACTTAATACACCCTTTGCCACTAGTGGTGCAGGTTATAAAAAGGAAAAGGAAAAACATGTCAATGACTTTAGAAAAAGCGGAAACGCATAAACACAAGTGTTGACGTGTTTTTTTTTTTTTATTTCAATTTTTATATGAGTACCCAACATAGCTGTAGGTAATGTTAGGGTTAAAGTTTTGTAGTGTAGTTTCCATTTGAAAAGGCATAAGAGGGCATCTGAAACTACAGAGTATATACAGATTGATCAGACGTAATTTAATCTATTTGGGGAATTCACTACTTAGAAAAAATCATCAAATATTCGGAGACATCGTGGAGGTCTAAAAAAAATGTGCATTTTACTTGTGTATTTTTATTTTTTCATATAAATTTACATTTTTACAATTACCTCAACTAACAATGCGCTAAAAATGGGCGTGGTTGGGTGACAAACTTGCAAGTTGATATGTAATACATATACTATTAGAGGGCGCAATATATATACTTCTGCCACGCCCACTGACGTAGATTTAAAGGGTCCTTAAGATTTAGCTTAAGCCAAATTTAGTTTTCTTACTTGTTATTTACTATTATTATTAATTTTTATTATGTGTGTATATAATTATTAATTTAATAATATATATTTATTAACATATTTGGTAATTATACATATATTACTTTCATATATATTATATTACATATATATATATATAAAATAACCACATCAGATTGTTATTAAAAAGAAAACTTTTTATCGTAAAAAAAAATCAAAGCCGTAAACTTATTTTATATATACACAAAACATCCATAAACATTTATTGCTCTTCTCTTCCAAAAAAAAAAAAAAAAGGAAATATTTGTTAAATAGTCATAAAAAACCATTTTTGTTAACCATAAAAAATTGAAATAATAACAAAAACTAAAACAACATTGATCATAAAAGTATAACATGTGTAATAAAATGAAGAGAGTCTCGTACTGCCTTCTAACTAAATAGCGCCCATAAACACTTTAGGAAAATGTTGAAATATTGTACAATCATCAGCATAAATGTAGGCAACAAAATAACAGTAAAAAAAATATCACAATACAATCGATCAAACGAAATTATTTACACACTCTACAATAATTAAACAAAAATACATGATTAGACAGACTGATGGACATACTTTAATATATCAAGAAAATAGCTATAGTAAGTAAATAAGAACTGATGAATATTGAAAAAGTACTAAGAGCAACCACAAAGAAAATACTTAAAAATTAAAAATCTTATTCAAGCAAGAACAATTCTCCTCAAGTACGCAGAAGTGTCCAGAAGGGATCAAACAGTTGGCAATTAGTACAACAATGAGGTAGCTTAATAGGAAGCTAGTGGCAAGTAAATGTATTAGGTACATTGAAGGAAATATTTCCTAACAAAAATTAAAAATATTCAGTTTTTCAACAACACATTCATCCTTCTCCACTCACAACTTTCATTTCGTTTTTTATATAATATACTTAGCTGGTGTAATTATGAGGTAAATTACACCATATAAAAATTTTATAAAATTAGATTTACCCGCTTTTACTCATTATCCTTGCTACTGACTTTGAGAGAGAGAGAGAGAGAGAGCAACTAACCGAAATCATTTAATTTCTATTTAATTAATATGAAAAACCATTGTGTTCATTATTTTAGTAATTAATTATAACACATACACTAATCTGTTTATGGAAAATTCTGTTTTTGTACCCTCTACCTAACATGGGAGGTACACAAAGTTTGTCATTGCGTTTGCAAACATCCAGAAAAAAGCGTCAAAGAGCCGGCAAAGTTGACATATTTTTGATCAGCATTGATCTAGACATATTTGTCCGTAAATTTTAAAATATTTATATTTTGTACAGACTCTTCTAGTTTCTGCACTTAATTTGCTATTTAAATTGAATAAAATTGGTCTAGAGCCATGCCCATAATCGATAAAAATCTTTTTATCTACCACAAAAATTAAGTTGATATATTGTTTATAAATTTATAATAGGTCTATTCATCGATGTGCCAAAAATGGGCATGGTCGAATAAGTGAAAAGCTCACAATTTACAAAAAATTGTATTCAACCTAATACTCGACTTGCAAGTTTATATTAGAGGGCATAGTTATATACCTGCCACGCCCATTGTTCATATTTTCAATGTACATGTGAAGGGTATTTAAGATTTACCCTAAACCAAATTTAGTTTTTCTACTTATGTTTTTTAGACTAAAGCCTAGATGATTATGGTTTTCGATTGTTTTTCTTGTTGTTGTTGGTGATGTAAATAAAGTTTATGAGTTGCAGTCAAAGGGTTAAACAAGTTAAGCCAGCTGATAATTAATTATTGTTACAGCATAATAAACGTTTTTTTTTTTAGAAAAGTCTACTATTTCTCTCTCCCTCGCTCTCTCTCTTGGTATAAATTTTATAATCTACCCTACAGGATCTAGCTTTAGCAGTAATTGGTTGGTGTTTTTTGTCTAGGTACATACAATAGTTATTAGCTTTGATTACAAAAAATAAGTTGATTAAAACAAATGTTTGAAAAAAGCCTTTTACAACTTTTTAATTGTTGTTTACAGCTTTAGTAATCATTTTATTAATTACATGCAGCATAATGTATAAAGTACTGCTTGTAAATACAACTATTGTCTATATTGTATTTGGTGATACTGATGTGGATGCTATTGACATTTTAATATAGCTATAAAAACAAATCAAATTAATTTCACTTTATGACAAAAATATATTTTTGGTACAGTTTTCTTTAAACAAAAAATTGGGCAAAACAGTTTTTGTAACTAAGCATCTGCTTAAGATGGTCTCTCTTAAAAGCGCAGGCTCGAAACCGGTTCAGGTTCAAGCCTAGCCGCGGATCGAATATTAATATTTTTCAAATTTTTTAATTCAATTATCACATCAGCCATATAATCCGACAGGTTTTCTTTTTCTATAAATGAGTTATACTTAAAATAAAAACGACATAAAGTGTTTCAAGTGTTCGTTGCATTTATTTGTAATTTATTGCTTAAAAATTGTTATGGCATTCTATCACTGAAATTAATAGCTGTCTGATGGAAATTAAAGCAATCATTGTCCACATATCAAATGAATAAAATTTATGTGTCATTGTTTTACAGACATGTACATGTCACAACGTTTTCATTGTAATTAATGTCAACAGTTATTGTACAAAGTGTAAAAGCAATTATATTTAAAAAAAAAAAATATAATCAATAAAAAAATTATAGAAGAAAATCAACAACAAAATAGGAAACATATGATCTTGTCTCTCTCTCTCTCTGTTTGTATAAATTGTATTAGAGACAGTTACATAAAATAATTAATAGCTGTAATATGTAAATGCAAGTCAATATAGTTCGAAATGATTAAGAAAGTTTAACATCGTCTGCTACATTCACTAATTAAATGTGTAAAATGTTTCACATTAAACATATTAGCAAAAAGGTTTAATGAAATGTTACGTCAGATGAAATGAAATAGCAATAGTTTTAATGTAATGAAAATTAAAATAACTGCACTCAGCAATTACATCAACGTGTATCATTCAAAGAGAGAAGGAAATAGAGTGAGCAGCAAGTAGTAAGTGAGGAAGCAAAGTAAATTGAATTTACAGCAATCATGTACTTCCGTTTCGTTTTCTACTTAGAATTTTAACTTAAGTGAATTTTACCCTCATATTAATTTGTATACATTAAGTGATTTACCGGCACAACCTCTTAAATGATAGTAAAGTATTAGAAAAATACATATTAATTGCATGAACTTACTTGCAATCATTTCAGAGACATACACATAATTAAAAAAGAAAAGCAATGCACTGCTTGACCTCAGCTTTTGATTTGCTCAATTTTTTTGCTATACCAAAAGGTATTTGAAGTATTAATATCTCTCTCCCTCTTTCCATACAATATGCGTTGCAAAGAAAAAAATCAGACATGATTTGTTCAGTTCAGTGTTCGGTTAAATGAAATTAAGTCGCATTTCAAGTGAACGGCATTTATGAAAATTATTAAGAAAGGTTAAACGGCTTAAATAAATCAAATAAAATTAAAATTATATTTATAAAAGGGTAAAATAAAGTTAAAATGTATATTCCAGTTAAAATTTTATATTAATTATGATTTAATAGTATTTGTATTAACAAAGCCGAAGAAAAGTTGGTGAAAAAATTTTGAAATGTTGAAAATGTATTTGCTAATATATATAAAGTACATTTTCATTTAGAAAATGTATAAAATATCATCCAACATTGTAGAAAATATAAATTACGTGTATAAATCATTAACTTATCATGAAAAAATGATGAAATTGAAGAAAATTTTTAAGTGAAAAAAATATACAGTGACTTGCAAATGTTAGTAGATTGAAAAAAAAAATACTTTCCTAAGCTGTGTAGTCAGGTAAATTCTTATACTTTTACCGCTGACTTTATCAAGTTACAGGAACATGCTCGGTAAGCATACGATCGTTTTCAATCGTTACTTCCTACAACTTCGTTGTCATTGTCTATTCCGTTTGATATTTTAAGCAAGTATGTGTGTTATAAACACAGGGTCATTCCATTAACTTTAAAGACTTTAGTTTGTGTATTATTTATGTATTATGTGAGCGAGTGGGTATTTTAATTAATGTAGGTAACTCTTTTCTTTTTTTAAATGATTTGTGTTTGTGGTTAAACGGTAACCCGGTTCGTTGTAATATAGAATTTAATTGTACAACATAAGTGACAGTGTAATCTACATAAAATGTGCTTATTAAGCTAAGAAAGAGATGCGTACATCTCACTATGCAGCTTTATAAAAGTTTATATATACTACGCGTTATTGAGGTGAGTATTTATATTAAAAATATATAAAAATATACATTTTACATACAAAGATATATAAACTACATTAGCACTTAAATCTGAGTTGATCTAGACATTAAATATTATTTAAATATTTTGTTAATTTTTTGTTTCCACTTCCTTTAGAGTAAAGTAAAAAAGGTATCTTTTTTCTTCAAGTCTTTATAAGAAAATCTTGCGAAATTTCATTAACTCTGCTTTTAGCTTTTTATCACTAAAATTGTTCTCATATATGCATGCGTACGTGTATAGCATTATAAGTATTAGAGTATGGGTAAACATTTTACGTTTACATGAGTGTTTGGTTATCAAAAACAGAAATTTCGTTGCGTGTAAATCCAATAAAAAAGATTTCTAGCTAAAGGCTAAAAGTTGCCGCTTGTTATAAAATCGTGTAGCATGTATTTCGCCAAACGAAAATTCTTTTACCGTTTGATGCTTAAATTTCATTCATACCCTTTGTTCGAAAATATATTAGAAAAACTAAAAAAAAAAAAATATACAACAAAAAACCGTTAGTACGACGTATACCTTATGAAATTGCTGGGAAAATTTATTGTAATGTACTCACTCACCTGAGCTTAGTTTTATTTAGTTGTACGTGCTAGCGTTATGTATTACAAAAGGCTTCCATTTACCTTTGATATCGTAGAACAACTGTAGCAGAGAGCAACCATATGCAACAACGAGGATTGCTTTTTGATATAATACAAACTTCTAACATACATTTTTTTTTTTTTACTTTTACTTTACATATGGCACAATTTCCTGCTTTAGTTATTATATTTGCTTACATAACGGAAATAAGTTTGTAATAGTAGAAGAGTTTGTTTCATTTCTTTCTAGTGCAAGTGTAAAAAGTAGTTAGAAAAGAATATGTAAAGAAAACTAATTTTGACTAAGACCATATCTTAAATACCTTCCACATCAAACGCAGTGGGCGTGCTGAATAGAAGATTCCCTCCTTTACATATGAGCTTGCTAGTCGAGTTTTAAGCTAAATACGGTTTTTTATGTAAATTGTGAGGGTGCCTGCTATCCGGCCATGCCAATTTTTGGAACATTGATAGATGGAATGACGATATATACGTATGCTGTCAAAATTGGTACTTCATCGTTCAATTTTTGTGTCATATATATAATTTTTTTTTTGTTAATTATAGGCGTATCTGCTTTCCTATCCCACCCATTTGTATTATATTGATAGATGACTTAATTACAAATATGTATATCAAATTTGAACTTTATAGCTCGGTTTTTGTGGTGGATATATATATATATTTTTATTGATTGTGGGCGTGCCTGTTAACCGATTTTGCCCAATTTAAATAATAAACTGTATAAACTTGAAATTTACGATTGTGAGAGAGTCAAAAACAATTAGATACACCGACAGACATATCTGGATATAATCAATATTAATCATAAATAGACGTCTATATGTTGTAAATGAAATAACACATTTAATATATCCGCTATTTTATGTGTAGGGTATAATTATTTATGGTAATTTTAAATAATGTGAAAAAATATTACTTTTTTAATTAATTGGAGCATGAAAAATGACGTTCTTCATGCAAAATAATTTATTCATCATCTTAATATTAATAATCAACCACAATTTCACTCAATATAAGAGCCTACAGTTGCTTGAACTTAAAGCCTGTTAGCGTACAGCTACACATAAATTTCTAAATTTAGAATAAATTGATATATTTATCATTTTTTAAATTATTCTATAATTCTCTTCAAGATATTTGCATATATATCAAATATATATATATTTGAATTTTTTTCTATTAAAAGAAGAAAACTTTCTCTTCTTTTACTTTCTCAGAAATCTTATTGATTCTCTTTACGGGCATATAAATTTTGCAACAAATGGAAAGTAAAAAAAAAAATATATTTTAAATTTATTTTATTTGTAACCCCAAAAAAAAAAAAAAAGGAAAAACGTTTCAAATCACATAGCATTACAGTATCTATTCCTGGCGTATTATCGAAACATTGAATATGCAGCCAACACAATGATACGCTGCAGGCATTATTTGTATCTGTTACGCTCAACAAAGAAGGAAAGGAAGAAAGAAAGGAAGAAATCACAATACTATTATTTAATTCTTATTTTATCTTCTCCTCTCCTGTATGCTATTCTCCTTGATCACTCAACGATTCGTTTTTTTTTTTTTTTAAATTTTTTTTATTCCTATTCCACGCTTAAAATGTTGAAATGTTACAATAAAATGGAGCATAAACAAGAGTACATCCTAGTGAGAGGGACGGGAAGTTAAAGAGATAGCTTCTAACAATACGATATATGTTACGTTAGAATAGTCTTTCTATACAATACAATTTTACGTATTTTGTTAAATTGAGTAAAAGTACGTGATGCCACAGAAAACGGAGAGAACGTGACAAAATTGCTTTGAAATCTTGGTATTGTGTGATGGGGTATGAGTGTAAATCTTGTATGTCTGTCCGATTACCTTACTGTACCGTCCATTCTTAGCAATTGCTACAAAATCTCTTTCTAGATAGTTTTGGTAGAAGTGCTTTTTTTTTTTTTATTGCTCTCATGTTTAGCATGTGTTTGAAATTAAGGAAATTGACATGAATTTAAAACTATAAACTTATTTATATTGGAAAAACGACTCGTTTTTTATATTTGGTAATGTGGAAAATTAAATTTAATGCAAATTTATAAAAAAGAAATTTGAGATGAGTGAAAACGATTATTGAAGGGACGCGCTTTTTATATGGTTACGTATTTAATTGAAGGGCAACGAAAATCTAGCCTAAACCAAATTTGAAATTTTTTAGGCGATGTTTAAACACCAAATAAAGGGGAACTCTATTGGAAACGGACCATTTTTAAAACCATTTTAGAGAATTAAATTTGCTGACTAACGGTTAATTAGTTTCACTATTAGCTGTGCTTAATTTTTACTTGAGAGGACTTTTTTAGAATCCTTTCGCTTATGAGTTATATGGCAATACCTCGCGTTTACTCATACAACTAAATTTATTATATGTGAAACTAAATAATATAGGGTATTAAATGGTCGGGCTTAACCTACTATAAATTTTTCACTCATTTAACTTTATAGTACTTGATCCCGTTTTTGTGTGATATCATTTTAAAAACGTTTCCGTTTTTCAAATAAAAAAGCTAATAAAAAATGAAATTTCCGACTGGTTTATGAAAAGCAAACCACTAAAGGAAGGATTCATGTTCACTTTGTTTGTTTTTTTTTTTTTTTTTTTTGGTTTAAGAAAAATCCCACAAAATAAAAAAAGTTTGAAAAACAAATCTATGTCTTTAGTTAAAATGAAAGAAAACCACAAACTAAATCGCTTTGAATGTAATGCGGTAAAAAGTAAAAAGAAAAAAATATGCATTTAGGAGAAAAGACAGATGCAAGTAAATAATTAAAGCAACGAAGCTTACATAAGCGAGTTATTTACCTTAAATAATTAAAATAAATAAAACAAAGAAAACATGCCTTTTTCAAAACCCTACTCTTCCTCCCATCAGTCAATAAAGCGGGCACAGTTCATTATCAGTAGGGATGGTTCTTGTTTTGGTTCTACTTTATCAAAATATTCCAAAAAAAATATAATCTATGAATACAAGTTTACAATCAGCAGGGAGAAGATGGACGGAAGGACGGACAATTCTACATCAAACAAGAAAATGATCGATATAAACACTTTCCCTCGGCCTTTAAAGTATTTCTTTGAACATGTATTAAAATGTTGCGCCACAAGTGGTGTAGGTAGGGTGTCATTAAGCAGAACGTATGTTTGTCATGGTTTTTAAAAGACTTGGTTAAAGTAAATCACTGTCAATACAAATTTTCCCTAACATATCCTATCCCTGTAGCGAATCTTCTTGAAATATGTGTGAAAACTGTGACCTGTGGGTTAAGCATAAAATTATAAACGCCAAGCAGGCGTATTTTTCAACATTCTAAACAGCAGACTCATTAAAAATTGCCTGCTATAACTCCTACAGCATACTGTTCCTTTTAAATTTAAACGATTTTGCCAGAAATTACTTAAAAGATAAGTAAGTACTTGAGGGATTATAGTTAATTGCTTGGCTTAAATTAAATCTATTTTATCTCAAAATGTTTGCATTTGTCTCTTTCTATTGTTATTTGTATTATACTGATGTTATCTGTAGTATTGTGTAATTCAACTTTTGCTAAAGTTTAAATCTTTATCAAAATTTGCCTGCAACTATGCTGCTTCTGCTTATTATTATCATTATTGTACTATGGTACTTTAGTGTGTGTAAGGGTGTTTGTTTGCATAAAGAAAACGAAGAAGAGACTTTTTTGTTATCTTTCCTGTTGATATGACAGGAAATTGAAAATGTTTGTTGAAATTCTTCAAACATTCGGTACATGAAACTTTGACTCACTACTCCTCATATGCATAACTTTATGGTTTACTTTTACATAAAGATTTTCAAGAATATTTCAGTAAAACTTTTTTTGTTTATCATGTTTTTTATCTTTTCTATATTTCCTTTTTTTGTATCATTAGATTTTATGTTTAAGTATTTTGTATTAAATTTTATTGAATTTTTTTTTCTAATTCATTGAAAAAAGAAAATATATTTTTTTATATATCAATAATGAATATAAATGATTTTTTATACCCTCCACATATTCTGCATCATCTTTAAAAACTGAGTCGATCTAGACATGTTTGTCCGTACGTCTGACTGTTGTTGGCAATCTTGTGGTCATACATTTTGAGATATTAAATTTTGTACAGATACTTAGTTTCTAAACACAGATTATTATTCAAAATAAGAAAAATCGATCAAAAGCCACGCCCACAATCGACAATAATCTATATATCTGCCACAAAAATTGACCTATTAACTTGAAATTTGGTAACATCAATCGATGTGCCAAAAATAGGTGTAGTTAGATAACAGACACGCCTATAATGTACAAAAACCTTTACCTAAAATTCGACTTGCAAGCTCCTACGTAATACCTACACTATTAGAGGGTGTAATCGAATACTTGCTACTATTGCAGATGTGGAGGGTATTTAAGATATTCGGTCTAAGCTTAATTTATTTTTATTACTTTTTTTAATTGAAAAATTTAAATTATATAAAATGATGTAAAATTCTTATTTTTCTTTTTTATTTCCAGGTAAGTCAATCAAAAATGTTAATTTTCTAATCACAGTAAGTTTCTTTTTTTTTATTAAAACTATGATTTAATATATATTACAGTTAAAAGTATACTATTTAATACAATATATTAAATTTTTACAGCCTGTTAGGCGTTAGAAATCCAACAAAGTTTAAATTTTTTATTATCAATAAAAAATCCGTGGCTATCTAGGTTGAAAAACTAAAAGATTTAAAGGTCCATACGGAAAGATTTCTATTTAAAATTGTCATTTATAATCGATTTGACCCATTTAAAATATACTTAAAAAATATTAGAAATTATGAATTTGTACTGTAAGTAGTAAGATTTGTTTCAGAATAATGAAAGAGTCCTAAACAAAGTCTGATGTGATCCGTTTTTAGGATAGACCATGGAATGCGAAAATGTACAAGGACAGATACATGACTTTTTGAAGCATTCGCTAATCTTGCGGAAAGGTTCTCCTATTCTCTCGTTCTTTTCTTCCACCAAGCATTACTTAAGTGTGGTGTGATGCGGTGGTAGGCCTTTTCGTACAAGTAGTTTTAACGGATTACATTTTTTAGACTTAAGACTTATTGAGCAATATAAGGATATCTTAAAGTTAATATTCTTGAACTCTACTCTAGGCATATTCCATATAAGTTGCATAAAAAATGGTACAGATCGGTGGGCATTTTTTCAATGAGTTTAATTAGTGCACTCGGAAAAAAGAAAATGTTTATTTAATAAATAAATCTCTGTTGGCATAAATTCTCTCTTCACCCAAACATTGTATAGGCGCCAAGTGCTATTGTGGATGGGAGAGAGAAAGCGAGAGGGAGTAAATCCTGTTTATTACTTAAATATAAATTTAAAAGCATATGCGGGTAAAAATGGAAACACAAACTTACAAATATTTATGCATACGTGAGAGTATGTTTTATTTATAGAATAGTATGCATAAGTATGTATGTATGTGGCAATAATCTTTTCCGTCCGAAAACAACACAAAGGGTAATAGAAAAAAAAAATAGACACACACGTGCAGACATAACAGCTTACAACCGTCATAAACAATTTAAATTTTATTTTTGTAAAAATATTGCTGCTAGTTAGGGTGAGCGAAAGAGAGAGAGAGAGTAACAAAGAAAGGGTGTTAAAAAATGTCACCCAAATATATAACGCATCGCACATTGTGTTCTCTTTGTTTTTTGTTTCTTTTTTTTTTAAGTTATTGCCCAATTGTTTTTTTCAAATATTACCGTTTTATGGTGGAACGTGTTGTTTTGTGCGTTATCTTGAACAAGTTTTCATTTCGTTTCCCGTAGACTGGTGCTGTCTCTTTCTATTTCTATACTTTGTTTACATTTTTATTTCAAATTTTTTTATTTGTTTGTTGTTGTTATTATAATATTTATTTACGTACATTATGAGAAAGTTATGAGCCTTAAAAGTTGTTTGCAGAAAAACGTTGTTATTATTTAAATGTCGCACGATTCCTTTTACTTACTGTTATTTAGTGTACTCCTCTCTGCGTTATTCGGTTCACTTTCTCTCCTTAATTTATAGTGGAATTTTAGACGATGTTTGTTTTTGTTAAAACATCCGTTAAATATATAAATTTTCTTGGCATTTTGTTCTTTTCTTGTTGTTGTTGTTGTTGTTGTTGTTGCTTTGATATTCTTTATAAGCATTTGAGAATAAAAAATCAATTTTATGTAATTTTTTTTATTTTTACAATGTTACGATTGAAGTTTACCTTTGATCGTATTTGACAAGGTTTTTCATCTTGGGATGGAAGGGGAAAATCATCATCAGCTCGAATTAAAAAAGGAATTGTATTATTTTGGTATTAACGTTAAAATAAATCTTTGCTGCCTAAAAGGTAACCTCCCTATCTTTGTGTAAATGTGGGTGTGGCGGGTATATAATTTCACCCTCTAACAGCTCATATAAATTACGTGTCAATGTACAATTCGGACCAAATAAGATTTTTTATATATTATGGACATGTCCATCCATCCTTTCTAATTTATATTGGCTTTCCATTATATAGAGTTGCGTTTATGTACTTTCAATTTTGTAACTGCTGTTGACACTTATGGGAGTGGCATTTAATCGTAATCTTTCAATTAAAATTTGTTCGTAGAACGTAAAAATCTATTTTACAGAATTTCAGTACAGTAGTACCCGAGTGTGAGAGTGCGCCCAAGAAAGCGACGCACTGGCAGACATCGTTAGATCCTTTTAGATTTCAATGCTAATAAACAGCAAGTAAAAAATTGATATGTTAGTTAAGCTAAATATATTGTATACCCTGCCTTCATACATAACTTGGTCGGGGTATATGATTGCCTCCTTTTTAATATCTATTGAAATACAAAAGATTAAAAAACGTAAGCTTGTCTATTGGCCGATGTCACCCCACATTCAATATATAAAATATATTTCTTAAATTTCTAGTTCAGTTTCTAGTTCAATTTTTGTGGCCGCAAGAGATTATTGTCAATTGTAGTTGTTGTAGTTGTGGCCCAAGTACAGTTTTCTTAAACGTTCCAAAATAGTGGACTTGTGGTCCCTTGACTTTTTGTAACAAGAAATTATATATTTTACGAGTATAAGACTATTTGCTACTATATAAAGTTTATTCAAATTATTATGAAAATGTTTGCCTAGTAAAGGTGAGAGGGTGGATGCACCATTGACCTTAAGATGAATATAACTTTCATCAGCACGTTTTCTAATTTCATTTTTATGCTATTGCACGAAAGAAATTTAATTTAGTTTTTCTTTTCTTTTTGCATAAGCACGTCTTCTCATCTACCGTTTGGTAGTAATAGTCATTGATGACGATATTATCAAATACCGCCCAAGTAATTTCCTTTTTATTATTATCTATCCACACCATACCAAACCATTTAACATTTATTCACTGAACGGTCCTCTTTATTTTTTTTTTTTTTAATGAAATTAGTCAAAGGATCTGTTTCGTTTTTATGTTAAACATTGAGATAGTTGAAAAAAAGGACTGTTAATGCTAAGTTTTGGAACGGGTTTGTTTTCCTATTTGGTTGTTTATTTATTTTTGTTGTTATCGTATTGGTTTTTTTCCTTGACGACTCTTATTTGAATGCCATTTGTGTAGTAAATCTTTCCCCTGCTTTGGCTTCTGTTTGATGTATTCTTTTAAGCATCATCAGCTATTAGCAGATATTGTACGAAAAGCAAGTGGGGTTTTTATTATTTTGGGTGACAGTTTAAAAAAAACGTATATCCATGAAATTTATTTGGCAATCGTTTTAATGGTTCACTGATTTTTGTGTCACTGCAAAGTGTAGGGGAGACTATATATAAACAGCAATTATTGTGTTTGTTTATTGCTTTTCTATTTGCTCCACTTATTGCTTTCATTTAATTGTTCGTCAGATTGCGTTAATTAATTATTTGTACACATTTAACATATTAACTGAACACCTTTTAGCTTGAGTAATAACCGTGGAATCCACATTATAATTAGTTGTAAATTAGTTGAGCGCTCGCGTAAAGAGGTTAAAGAAATAAAAAATATAAAAATTTGGTTTAATCCAAGTTTTACGTACCCTCCACAGGTGCTTACAAATATTGGGTATGGTACGCACATGAATACGTCTTCTAATATGTATCAACTTGCACACCCAGTTTTACGCTAAATACAGTTTTTTGTAAATTGTAATCCGACCACGCCCATTTTTTATATATGGATATACAAGATAATTATAATTTCATAGCTCAATTTTTGTGGCAGATAAATAATTTTTGGTCGATTGTGTGGGCGTGGCTGCAGGCCGATTTGATCTGACAGAAATATTTGAAATAAAATTGTTTTGAAGGGATTACCCTTCAGTTGTCAAATAAATCTTTCGTCTTTTACTATAAATTTCCGTGGAGAGGAGTACTCTAAAGAGTAGTTTTTTTGTATTTTTTGATAAGAGGTCTGTTTCATATTTTGTTTATTGCTTAAATTGTAGTTATGTTATGACGATAAATTATAGTCCTTATGTGAGCATTTAAACTTTAAATTCAATTATAATTTGAATCCATTTAACCATGTCTGTCGGTCCGTCTTGTTGTCCATGTAAATTTGGCACACAAGCTACAGGTTTTTGAAAATATTTCAATGACATATATTAACTCAAACAAAAATTTATTTTGAAAATAGATCGAATTGGATGATTTTTAGAACTTCTCTCCATGAAATGTTCTTTTATAAAATAAGTTTTTATATAGAAAGAAATTGCAATTCTTAATTAATTAATTTTTTATGGGAAGACTAGTTAATTAGTTTAATAATTGTTTGTGACGAATTTGGACCTGATCGAACCATTTTTAAAATAATATTTCACGATGAAACATTTATATAACAATTCCTCGCGCTTACAACTAAATTAACTGTAACAAAACTAAATGGTGTAGAATATTAAATGATCGCACTTGACCGATTATAACCTATTCACTTAATTTTTTAATTATTAAGTTTTCATAACACCTTTAGCAAAACAAATCCTGAATTCATCCTCAATTAAATTTCCAGGTTCTTATTTTTAGTTTTACTCATTTTATAATTCTTCGAACGTCATGCTGAATGACACTCATAAAATTCCAATCAAATAATTATATTTCCATTTTTGCATTTTTTTCCATTTGCTTTTCATTTCAGTTTTGTAAAAGTATGTTTGAGTGGTGGTGGCACCTGTTTTGTTAGTAAAATACAAAATTGTTGCCATATTATTGTACTTTGCTTCACCATTTTTTTTTCTTCTTTTTATATCCTTCGCATTAGATATTAAGTTTGTATTTAGGTTTTTAACACTCGAAAGAAGACACACGACACCCTACCAACTACATATATTATTATTATCATCATCAGAATTAGTTTTGTTCTTCCGAGAGTTTGCCTGTTGTTGAATAGCTCACGGATAGTAAATTTTGACATATTAAGCTGAAATTTTCTACAGACTTTTTTATCTTGTTTAGGCAGGTTCTGTAAGCAAGTTGAAATTTTTCCTAATTAGCCCATCCACCAAAGTGTGGGCGTGGTCATATTACAGATACATACGCCCTCAATTAAGAAAAAGCTTTTTTTTAGTGTAGAATTATTCATTCGCTGCGCATAGATGATGTAAAACGATACTTGCCGTGCCCACTGTTTGTGTATAAAGATTGTGTTGTGTATAGTATTTAAGATTCGGCTTAAACCTAATTTCGTTTTTTACCTGTTTATTCAACATTTATTCTGCACTAAAGCGTAGTAATGCCAAAGTTATTGGTATTCTATAAGTTTGTATTTGTTGTTGTTATTATTATTATTGCTGATAGTCTGTACTGTGCAGATGCAATAAAAGGTTATTATATGGATTTTAAATTTGTATACATTAAGAGTTTACATATATGTGTGACCTGCTAGGTCGTAATATATGCTCACACATACCTTCATACACATTCCAATAATTTCATGTTCATACATAGTTTTGGTACTTTCTTTGTGCTTTAACATGACTACTCTCTCATGCACACTATACGGTAACTATTAACGGCACAACAAATAATTAAAATTGTTTTCTTTATATTTGCCAGCAAAACATAAACAAATGGTTAATGTGTACGCGAGCATGACAATGTATGTGACTTTCCGTGACATAAATTGTATGCAGTTATATGCAAAAGCATTCATATATTTGTTTACACAGAGATGAATCCAGGATGTGGAAAATAAAGGGTCTTCTGATAAAAATTAATGGAAAATAAAGATTCATTTAAAAGATTGGAATGACTGCACTGAGTGTGTGTCACAAGAAAAACTTAATGGTGCTTAAATCTTTATTTATCTATGTAGTGTACGTACGTCCGTGTCATGCATTCATTTTATAATCTGTACTGCAGAACTCTCAACAGTTGTGGCAATTTTATTAAAACTTTTTGAATTCAATTTTAAATAATATTCAAGAGAGAACCTCTTCCAACACCGCATTTTAAAAACATTTCATTTAGTAGTTCGGGATTCATGCGATGTTCTTAAGAAGGTATAGAAATTTGGACAAAAGCAAATATGTATGTACATAAATGTGTACATTGCTCGTATTAATCATGCATTGTGGAATTATTTCATTAAAATGATGACACTTTCTTTTTAATATATCTTCCAAATGGGTGGTTCAATTTCTATTATTTAAGTGCCGTTAGAATATACAAATAAATGACTAATTTTGCATTTCTTTGGATTCGAATAGAATTTCGAAACGTCAAGGGCTAGTCTGTGTATTAATTTTGCCTTTTTTTAATTAGAATACTTTTAAGGTTGATGTCTCAATTTTTGCGACCTTGAATGTTTAAACAAAAATGCGGAAATATTCACACGGACATAGGGACGGACAAAAGGGCTCAATACACTAATTAATGCGTGATTCGTTTTCATATATATTTTACGCATACCTTGATCGAATGTTTTAAAGAGTCAATTTGTTTTATCTCGGCATCCATACTTGAGAATCTTGATAAAGAGTTTTAGAAATGCAACCTTAGCCCAAATGTATGCCGCATTATCGGAAGACATTACATTGGTTTGGGATCATGGGTTCGATTCCCGCGGAGTGTAAAACTGCAAAAAAATTTCCTAAACTGATATTTAAAAACCAAAAGAGGAGAGATTTTTATGTAAAACACACTTTTTCTGTTCCTTCAATGATATTTTTTTCTCTGCAGATATTCTTTACTTTCCATCCATTAGATATTGATTTATTTGAGATTTAAAATCTTCAATCATTTATGTTGAAAAGAAATTACTTACAATCGATCTCTGTGCCAAAGGAATTTTCTGTCTTGTCATGCTTTCTTTCTCCATTTCACCCACTTTTTATGGTCGTTTACTAGGCGAACAAATTGTTATCTGGGAAAAACTAACACCTGTTACCGTCATTAGCAAAACCTATACCAACAACAGCAACAACAACAAAACAATGATGATAATAATACCAACAACAAAAGCAATAACTAAACTCTTAAACAATATGTAGAGAAATAAGTATAAAACGACGACGAAGTGCCACAGAAATGAAAAAAAGTTAATATTTAGCTTAAAACAAATCGCAAATGCCCTCCATTTCTAAATACAAACTGTATGCGGATCGAATACTTGATTACGCCCTTGCAAAAAACACAAATCAAACCAGATTATAAGCTAAATGAAGTCTTTTAAAAACTGTAAACGGGTCCGCCCATTTTTGGCACAATAACGAATGAACTCATTTTCAATATGTGCATTGTCAACTACAAAGCTTGTAGCTGATAAGAAGATTTTTTTGGATTGTGAGCGTGTTTTAAAGAAACAATAGACAGGCGCAAGGACGCATGGACGGACAAGACAAGATGATTTCCGATTTTGATACTAATACTATATACAGACGCCTTCTTCTACAACAAAATAACAAACTTAGTATAACCACCCTCCACTTTAATGTGTGGGAGCAACGCATACCATAAGCTCTAGCAGAGATATTTATCAGCGTAAACATTTCAAGTCAATAAGTGCATTAGTCTTGATGCTGAAATTTTACCGATATAAACTTTATCTTTACAACATAATGTAAACAAGCGATACAAGAGAAGAAGGAAGAATGGGAAGAATTGAAATTCACTTACATCACTAGTACATAAAATCTAATATCAATATAAGCGAACGAAAGAAAGGAAAAGAAAGCAGGATACAGTACAGTATAGAGGGGATTGCATGTTGGGTGTAGCGAGAGGAGTAAAGAAAGCAAAAAGTCATTCATTTAATTCACTTTACACAACCATACATACACAGCGATTGTCTAGATAGACACATACATCTAAATGGTCAGACCATGCAGTGGCCATAAAAAGTTATTCTCATATATACACCCCCACGAAGACACACACAAAAGAACAGTAAACGAAAACTTAAAACATTTTTAAAATGTTTCAGAAACAGCAGCAGCAGCATCAGAAGACAATCAAAATGGATGGATGGATGACCGAGTGTAACGGAGATGAAGCATTAAAGTAAAGAAAATGTAAAAGACACGCACACTTACACATACGCTAACACTTACCTACACAAACGTTTACAGCAGATCAATTCATTTGCTATTAACTGGAGCTGAGAGGTTTTCAGCATCATCCCAGCAGCTGAAGCTATAATGATAGCTGAAGCTGTAATCATCAGCATGCAATATGATATGCAAACATGTCCTTGCTAAAGCATGCAATTTACAGTTACTTTGTTGATATTCAAACACTGTTTAAAATGTGTAAAAGTTGTGTGTGGCTGTTTGTATATGTTTTTAGTTATATTATCAAAATTCCACCCAGGAGTCTGCTTTGATTTTTCTTTCTTTACCCAAACTCCTAAACATGCATGCATTCATTCGGTCATGATGATGCTACCGTGCGGCTGATAATGACGATATGTTTTCTGCTAATACGGACTTTGCCAGGCGGACACTTTAAGTTAACTATGGCACGTTCAAATTTTGTTTGGCGCCAGATGTGAGCAGATAATCTTTACGTGCCTCACACATATAGGTCGGTCGGTCGTTCGGTTGGTATATATTTACTTAAATAGCAACCCAAGGAAGGTGTTGTTATGTTACTACAATAAAACAATTTACGGAGATAGGTGTTGAACACGTAGATGATGATAGTGATACTAAGATGGTCTACTTTGTTGGGATAGAAATCATTGAAAAACCAATTTTTATACAAAAACTTAATTTCACTTCATACGTTATGTTACATACCATACATACATTCTAATTAGTTGCGTTGAAAGAAACTTTTTCCTTAATTTAGTTAAGATAACTATTTAAAAAGAGAAGAGAAGAAAAGGAAATGATTTAGCACTAATGTAGTAAACAGCGTTAGTGAACTTTATAAAACTTAAAAAACAAAAGGAAAATATAATTTAGTTTTGGAGAATGACTTCTGAGTTCTTAAAAAATAAAAAAATAAAACACAGCACAGCTAACTTTCTACAGAAAAATAGTGCAATTTATGAATAAAGAATAAAAAAGGCGATGAGCTTCTCTAAATAGCTAAGCTCTGGTAATAAGCTTTTACGATATTTTAAAATACAAAAATGTCACTTAGCTCGTCCTACCTTTTCATTTGGTATCTATTTCATATAAATTGTGAAGATATTGATAAGTAGCCAGAGCTGTTCTCAATAGGTTAGAAGCATAATACAAAACGCTAATGCAGAGGGTAGCGGGGTCGCCACCTACAACAGTTGAGCCCGTGTAAGGGGTGTTTTTTAAAAGTTCTTAAACAATTTTCCTTTTTTTTTAGTGCTAGAAAAAGCCGTATTTTTAAAAATCGGCACTTGAAAGCATACATTTTTAAACAGGCTTGGATCCTGTACTTTTACCTGCAGGGAACACGTATTAGAGCTACTCCTATGTTACTGTTTTTTATGCCTAGGAAAGTGGGTGGGTTCACATTGTCTTTACTTTAACTGCTTAATAATTTTTTTTCACTTTAAAGTCCTATTAATTTCATAACAATGATTTTTTATATATTGTACCATAAGCTTTCTTACAAAAAACTTAAACTTTCATATTTTTTTTAGTGGATTTCGTTCAATCAATATATAACTAGTGTCACTTTCAATAATGTACCTCATAAACAACGACCCCAACTACTTGTTTTTGACACAGAACACTTTCTATTGCTTCTGGCAGTATGTTTTAATGTTGCTTCCAGTTGCTATAAATTGATGATAATAAAATAAGATAAAATGATTATATGTTGTCTAAAGTCTACAGAAGAATGAGACCTAGAAGAAGGATCATGAAGTGAAAGAAAAAATGAAAACCTCAGCGCCATGTGCCTCTGTTGAAAGGAGAGTGTTTCAGATGGAATGAAAAAGAAGAAGCTGTGCATTATAATAAGCTTTCCCGCCTGACCAACATTTCTGTAAGGATTTGTGTAAAATTTAATTAAGCTGCGTGTGTTTTATTCCGACACTTTT
The DNA here is from genome assembly GCA_963978525.1 of Ornithomya fringillina. Taxonomy (NCBI): domain Eukaryota; kingdom Metazoa; phylum Arthropoda; class Insecta; order Diptera; family Hippoboscidae; genus Ornithomya; species Ornithomya fringillina. Next base: position 22,189,613 of record OZ021693.1, read on the forward strand.
GCTACAGCGATGATGACAATATTTCCCCCCCCCCCCCCCCCTTACGTTTTGTTATTGTTGCTGTTATTTATTCATGTAAATATTAGTGCTGGTCATTTGTGATGATTCCCATAAAATTAACATCATCATCAACATTTTCATTGCTGCATTTTTACTGTAATTTTCGCCTCTCACTTACACACTTTCTCTTCGGCTGTATACTTTAACTTTTATAGTCTGAAAGAGATAAAAGAAAAAATGTTGACTATTTTTCATCAGAGTTTTTAGTAGAAATTTTTATATACCCAAACTTTTCACCGTTTACCTCAGGTGCATGTTTCAATCTTTTATGTCGATTTATGTGAATTAGTGATGAGTGCAGAGAAGAACACATAAAAGTAAACTAAAGAGTGAGTATAACAAGACTTCAATTTATAATGTTCGTAGCTATAAAAAATTATGTAAATCAAGATCTTAAATAAATAAATAAATAAAAAACGTTTATAAAAACTGTTATGATGGATATATAACCGACTCCATGTAAATTCGGTTAATTTAAGGAAGAGACTCTTTAAATGTTTTGTATTATACTAACCTTTTAAACTATACTTGAAATTTCTTTAAATGATATCACCGAAAAGTATGCTTTACTTTTTATCACCGCAATTGTATGCTACAGTTTTTCTGACATTAAATTCTCAATAAAATGAAATTTACATGACATTGTATTACATTAAAAGCTGTTATTAAAAAAAAAAAAAAAAAAAAACAACAGAAAAGAAAAAGAATGTAAAGCAATTTTCTTTCTTTCTTATGCGGCTCCCCCACTCGTCAACATTCCCCAGCTAAACCACGTGCTGTGCATTAACTGACAATATGGTGTCTAGTCTGCACAGAAAACAAACAAAAAAAAAAAAATATATATAAAAATAAAAATTATTTCCCTTGTCAACAATTCTAGTGAAAATGTATTTACTGTGTAATATTACATTTTGTAGTCGGTGCCGTGTCTGTTTATCTGCTCTTGCTCTTATTCCTAATATTATATAATAAAACCGGGTATCAAATATCAAATTTAATAAAGTGATGATTGTAATGATTATATAGAATAAAAAGGAAGACCAGAAATATGAACGCATGTGTCTCATAAAACTATAATTTCAATTAGGAGTGATTTTAATAGTTCTTCAGTTACTTCCCATGAATATTAAATTTTGAAATATACACCAACAACAAGCACAGTAGAATTGTACAGCAATTCTTTTAAATTATACATTTTATAGTTTTTGGTTTCTCTCATCCTTTGTTTCATTATGTGTGTGTCTCTACGACATCCCCATCAACTCCTTAAGGGTAAATTATAGAAAATTTGAGTTAAACTGTTTTCGACATGTTCTCTGCAACAATTTTCAATATATCCCAACCTGTCGTAAATTGCATTTGAAAAGTTAGGTTGCACACAATATACGAACACATACATTCACACATTCAAACTAGTTTCTATTCACTTTTACTGAATACTCTGTTTCACCTGAAATTGAGTTTCATTTAGAGAAAAAATAACGTTAACTGATTTTTTTTCTTCTCTGTACAGAGAAACTTTGACAATTAATAACAGTTTGCAGGTAAATTTGTAAAGATTTGGGGAGAGTCTTTTTTTTTTTTTTCAATTTAGCGAAAAGTTTTGTAAATATTTTGCATAAAAAATGAAAAATTTAATAATAATTACAATTTTAATATATTACGGTAATTATTTTATGAGTGTAATTTTTTAACTCAGTTACGAAAACACATGTGTTATCTACAAAATGTAATAATCTTTAAAAAAGTTCTTGTTTTTATGAAAATATATAGAATTAATAAAATGTTTAAAGCAAGTTTTTGTAAAATGTCCTTCCCTCCATCTTTGTTTTTACCTCAACACCACTTCCGCAACTTAAAAACTTTGGCTAATACTCTCTCAATAGATGTTTTTATAATAATATTTCTTTTTATTTTTATTTTTTTTCCTTCTCTCATCACCCTTTTCTTTATTAAGCTTAAGCAGTTGGTTTTTGTTATAAAAAGTTTTTAACTAAATTTCTGAAAAGTGCAATTGTTGTTTGATACTGAGTTTGATACTAATTTCTGTTACCTCTTCTTCATTATCTTCTTCTTGTTTCTATAGTTTTCGTTAACATAATTATTTAGTTACTTACATGTTACAAACTATATGAAAACCATAAAAGATGATTTGTTTCTTTCTTAAACCAAAAAAAAAAAAAATTACAAAACTTTTAACTTTATGTATACGCCCCAAAAGCCAACTAACTTAACTACAGTTTTTTTATTAATTCAGAGTGAAAAGTATACTAACATTGCCATTCCGTGTACTAGACAAAAAGGCAAGCGTCAGGGACCCTACAAAGTATATACGTTCTTAATCAGCATCAAAATCTGAACCGATTCGTTCATGCATTTGTCCGTTATTAGCACTTTCACGTAAATTTTGAGACATTGAGTCAAAATATTCAATTTTTCTATTATAAACAAACAGTGTAAACCACGCTTCCTGTTTTTATATAAATATTTAGGGTGCTTAAAATTTGGTCTTAGCCAAGTTAAATTTTTTACTTAATTTTATTTGCTATCTCTACTATCAACTTAAGTAATGTTGTTGTTGTTATTATTGTTTTTTGTTAAAACCCGGTATAAAGTAAACAAGTATTTAAGGCGTACATACCCCGGAAATGCTATTAAACTGTAAAAAGTTAATTAACTAACAGAAAACTGAAGTGGGAGGCGCGTAAAAGTAATTGAGTGTGTATTAGTAGAATAAGTTACAAGAAAAACAGCTAGCTCATTACAGAGCTTGTAACGAACACTAAAGTCAAAGAAGATTTTTTTTTTTTTTTTAAGATTTTTTTTTATACTGAATAATTTCGACATAAACAAAAACCATTAAATTAAATAAAACAAAAATGAAAAACAACATATTTTTCAATAATCTTGAGATTATAAACATTTTAAAATATAGTGTCTTTCTGGTCATGTCTTTTTTGTATATCCTGATTTTAATGAATAACATTAACCAACCATCCTAGTACCTTGCCTTCTACCAAACTGTTGAAACACAATCATTTCCTTTTTTATAATTATTTACTTTTAGACAGAGTGGTAAGGCAAAAGGTAACATTGCAGCATAGTAAAGTTGTTGCCACTAAAAAACCATTAAAAGTACATTTTCCTTACAAGTATTGCCCGAACCCCTTGTATAATACATGCGCATGCATTTGAAGTTTATATCCTTGTTTTTACCATTATTTACATGTCCCTTTCATGATTGTGTGTACTCGCATTTTGTTACATAATTACTTGTCATATACACGTTGTATTATTTACCTCTCGTTTATGTCATGTTTTTTTTCTTTCTTTAATTGCTATCATTTGCATTTTACACCATCTTGTATCGTACAGAGGTACTCATAACGTCGCCATTGTACTGCACAAGAATAAGACAGATCATAGAGAGCCTTTTCAAATTGTTCATTAAATGTTTCTCTGTGTTGATGGCAAAAGATGAAACAGTAAAAGTTTCGTTAATAGCATTGTAATTAAATTCTCAGGTAAATGTGTAAACAATGATTGCATAATATGGACTAATGAGTATAGTTATAGTGCTTGCCAGTCCAACGGATATATATGTATTTAAGAATAAGAAATTTACATATTCCATTAAAATTCATAACTTACCAAAAACATTCTTTATCATGTAATAAAATGCATAAAATTACATAAAGAAGATGAATGAAGAAGTGGCTAAAATATTATATAAATTATTATATTCTACATCATTGTTTTAAGTTAACTTTCAATGGAGTTAAAAGTAAATTAAGAAGACTTTTCCACACCATTCTCTTTGCATTCCCAGATTTAAGTCTATCGTTTAAGATTTTTGCCAGCGCTTACAGGAAACATTCCCTAAGTAGACTGAATTTAACTATTACAACTTAACGCTCATAAAGATTTAAAAATAATAATAATTGCAATATAAAACAAAGTTTCAGTTTTAGAAAGACTTTTCAATAAATTATGGCATTTTTAGTGCTCAACTGTGTTTGAATTATAGTTCATTCGAAGTGAGTTTAAATGCCTCATATTTTTGATTGATATTTTAATCTTTTTCAAAATTTATTGTACCAAAAATTTTATAATGCTTTACTAATTTATTTTATATTTTATCTCTTTTCAGGTGAGTGCCTTAATAATGTATAATCGTAAGAAAAGACTTTTAAAAAGCATGAAGTAAGTAAAAAAAAAACTAAATTGAAATATTCTCCACATCTACTCAGCTTGCAAGTCAAATTTTACGCTAAGTATAGGTTTTTTAATTATGTCCGTATCTGTAATCCAATCATGCCCATTTTTGTCATATCAAAGGATGAGATGTTGCATATAAATAGATTTTTTCGATTGTGGGTGTGGTCTTGACCAATTTTGCCCATTTTAAATAGCGATTGGAACCAAATTTCAGCATAATAACTAATAAATTATGACTGTGACACAGACAGACACACGGACATTCATGCCTAGATCGTCTCAGTTTTTAATGCTGATCAAGAATATATACATTGTAGGGTCTCTGAAGCCTTCTAATTGATATTGTAAACGAAATGACAAACGTGGTATATAGTTGTCTATCAGTCTGTACTTTGAATTAGTATTAATTTGTCCATAAATCCGTCTTTTTTAAAGTACAAATCTAAAATGAATGTATTTTAGAAAAGTTTACATTAAAACTTTAATAGAATTTTTTATATGAAAATAAACCATTTCCCCACATCTTCACAAATTAAATCTTGTTTTTTATGAGTATTATTGGAAAAAATATTTTAATTAACTTTACGCTTAAACAACAAATATCTTTTCTCTCATGAGCATTATAATTGTAATTTTTAAAATATATTTTCCTCTATAGTATACAAATTACCAAAAATTGTTGGCATTAACCGCAACATATTTTGTTATATTCAGTTTTTCCCTTTATTTCCTTTATCCATATTTTATTTTCATAATAAATTGGATTTTTTTTTTTCGACAAAAAACCACAATTCCAAGCTAATAAAACTTTAAAATGTTCGTTGTAGTTTGTTAGAATATTTTTAACATGAAAAATTAAACAAGAAAATCCACAAAAATTTCTATTTTGAGGACTTGACTGTACGGTGGCAAATGAAAATATTTAAGCGATTTTACACTTTAGTGAAGCTAATGAATTAAGTTTATTTCCATAAGGAAATGTTTAAATAAATAATCAAACCTTTTTCTACTAGAGTCATCTAGATAAAAATCGTATTTAGGTTGATATTCTTTTTAAAGCGTACAGAGGCATTTTGTAAATCAAATTCATTTTCAATAGAGTTTACATTTGAGCCAATACAAGACTTTATACCAAATTTCATCAAATAACCATATAGCACACTCCACGATTCATTTTTGCTTCGGGTTGCAAGATCTTGGAATACATTGCCTTCTAGTATGAATTTAGAGTTAACTTTTTAGTTCGGTGGGCTCGGAGCAACACCATTACGACATTTATGAATTAAGTCGAACCTAATTATTCCTGTTTTTGCTTCTAATTTCAATGTAAATATACTATTATAAACTTTGTTGCCCTGCATCTGATGGAATTATAATCATATAAGGCCTCCATCGTGACCTTGATTTCGTATAAAAAAAGAATCTTTTAAGTATATTTGGAAGAATTTAAAATTGTAAAAATAATGTGTTTATGTGATGGCAATAATTGATAGCTTTTAATCAAACTTTAGTTTATAAAAAATTGACAAAAATCAGCCTAACTCAGCATAACCCTAATTACAACAGTTTTTGAAAATTCAGCTCCCCATTTATGGTATTCAGCTAGTTTAAAATAATTATACGTATGTATAAATCATTTATTAATTCAATGAAAATCTTTGTTTTTTCAATTGTTCGTTCATTCATACGCTGTAACAGAGAGTGTTACCCATTATTTACGAGAAAGTGTATGTATTTTAATTATATTGTAATGGCGTATAATTAAACAGCGTTAAACATTAGCAACAAAATGTAATGAGAATACAGGCAGATAGATATTATCACGTACTAACGAACACAAGTGTGCAGCAGCAGCAGAAGCAACATCATGAGATACGTATCATCATAAAGAATGTTGAGTAGAAGTGTGAAATAAATGGAACTGAAGTGAAGAGCAAGGATAAATGGAATAAAAGAAAAACATGAAATTATTTTCCGGTTGCATATATTACGTATTATACATAAATATGTTATAATAACCACAATTATGCGAAATCATGCTTTTATAAATGATCATAAAATAATATCAAATGATGACGCCCCAAATAGCTAATGTTGGTTGTATCATGTAGTCTGCTATCAAATGAAGCAGAAAGAATTATAAAAGTTTTGAAGGACTATAATGCACTTCTTTATCTTTGTTTGATAAGAGTTTTGTTTTTTAATAATAAAATAACATAGTTTGCTTGGACAATTTGCATTTCAATTGAAATATTTTCAATTTTAAATCTTTCTTTGGTAATTCAGCTAATTATATACCTTTAACAGCCGTTTAATTACTTTCAAAATAAGAAACAATATTCCAAAATAAAGTATACTTACTTAAATACTAAATTGTCATTCCGTTTGCAACATTTTAAAGAAGGCATCAGTTGGCCTATAATTAGAAAACTACTGCTCCGATTTTGGTCAAATTTTTTGCAAACACTTGGAATTTTCTCTAGCTTTTGAGGGATATATAATTTTTAGGCGTGGCAATGCCCATTTGCTTAGGAAACGACTATTTAAAAATGTATGTTTACTAACTAAATGAGAAATGCCACGCCCACATATTATACTTCGTTTGAAAGCTGAACTAATTTACTATCCTTCACAAAAGGTTTGAACAAAATGCGTCCAGCCGTTTCCAAGTTATACGACTTTAAAGAATTCCTAAAATCAAGATTTGCTTGCTGAGGCATGCTGGGCGCCTGGTATTTTTCTCATATTTTTGCGTATGGCGTGATTTTCAAAATGACGACCACATGAATGAAGACATATTTCGTGTGCCTATAACTGGAAAACTACTGCTCCGATTTCAGCCAAATTTTTTGCAAAAATTGGAAATTTCTCCACCTTTTTGGGGATATCTAATAATTGGGCGTGGCACTCTTCATTTTATTGCAAAAGCCCCTTTTAAAAATGTATGTTTTATAACTAAATGAGAAATGCCACGCCCACATTTTATACATCGTTTGAAAGCTGAACTTATTTACTATCCTTCACAAAAGGTTTGAACAAAATCCGTGCAGCCGTTAAAAAGTTATATATATATGGGCGCCTGGTATTTTTCTCATATTTTTGCGTATGGCGTGATTTTCAAAATGAGGACCACAAGAATGAAGACATATTTCGTGTGCCTATAACTGGAAAACTACTGCTCCGATTTCAGCCAAATTTTTTGCAAAAATTGGAAATTTCTCCACCTTTTTGGGGATATCTAATAATTGGGCGTGGCACTGTTCATTTTATTGCAAAAGCCCCTTTTAGAAATGTATGTTTTATAACTAAATGGAGAATGCCGCGCCCACATTTTATACATCGTTTGAAAGCTGAACTTATTTACTATCCTTCACAAAAGGTTTGAACAAAATCCGTGCAGCCGTTAAAAAGTTATACGACTTTAAAGAATTCCTAAAATCAAGATTTGCTTGCTGAGGCATGCTGGGCGCCTGGTATTTTTCTCATATTTTTGCGTATGGCGTGATTTTCAAAATGACGACCACATGAATGAAGACATATTTCGTGTGTCTATAACTGGAAAACTACTGCTCCGATTTCAGCCAAATTTTTTGCAAAAATTGGAAATTTCTCCACCTTTTTGGGGATATCTAATAATTGGGCGTGGCACTGTTCATTTTATTGCAAAAGCCCCTTTTAGAAATGTATGTTTTATAACTAAATGGAGAATGCCGCGCCCACATTTTATACATCGTTTGAAAGCTGAACTTATTTACTATCCTTCACAAAAGGTTTGAACAAAATCCGTGCAGCCGTTAAAAAGTTATACGACTTTAAAGAATTCCTAAAATCAAGATTTGCTTGCTGAGGCATGCTGGGCGCCTGGTATTTTTCTCATATTTTTGCGTATGGCGTGATTTTCAAAATGAGGACCACAAGAATGAAGACATATTTCGTGTGCCTATAACTGGAAAACTACTGCTCCGATTTCAGCCAAATTTTTTGCAAAAATTGGAAATTTCTCCACCTTTTTGGGGATATCTAATAATTGGGCGTGGCACTGTTCATTTTATTGCAAAAGCCCCTTTTAAAAATGTATGTTTTATAACTAAATGAGAAATGCCACGCCCACATTTTATACATCGTTTGAAAGCTGAACTTATTTACTATCCTTCACAAAAGGTTTGAACAAAATCCGTGCAGCCTTTAAAAAGTTATACGACTTTAAAGAAATCCTAAAATCAAGATTTGCTTGCTGAGGCATGCTGGGCGCCTGGTATTTTTCTCATATTTTTGCGTATGGCGTGATTTTCAAAATGAGGACCACAAGAATGAAGACATATTTCGTGTGCCTATAACTGGAAAACTACTGCTCCGATTTCAGCCAAATTTTTTGCAAAAACTGGAAATTTCTCCACCTTTTTGGGGATATCTAATAATTGGGCGTGGCACTGTTCATTTTATTGCAAAAGCCCCTTTTAGAAATGTATGTTTTATAACTAAATGGAGAATGCCGCGCCCACATTTTATACATCGTTTGAAAGCTGAACTTATTTACTATCCTTCACAAAAGGTTTGAACAAAATCCGTGCAGCCGTTAAAAAGTTATACGACTTTAAAGAATTCCTAAAATCAAGATTTGCTTGCTGAGGCATGCTGGGCGCCTGGTATTTTTCTCATATTTTTGCGTATGGCGTGATTTTCAAAATGACGACCACATGAATGAAGACATATTTCGTGTGTCTATAACTGGAAAACTACTGCTCCGATTTCAGCCAAATTTTTTGCAAAAATTGGAAATTTCTCCACCTTTTTGGGGATATCTAATAATTGGGCGTGGCACTGTTCATTTTATTGCAAAAGCCCCTTTTAGAAATGTATGTTTTATAACTAAATGGAGAATGCCGCGCCCACATTTTATACATCGTTTGAAAGCTGAACTTATTTACTATCCTTCACAAAAGGTTTGAACAAAATCCGTGCAGCCGTTAAAAAGTTATACGACTTTAAAGAATTCCTAAAATCAAGATTTGCTTGCTGAGGCATGCTGGGCGCCTGGTATTTTTCTCATATTTTTGCGTATGGCGTGATTTTCAAAATGACGACCACATGAATGAAGACATATTTCGTGTGCCTATAACTGGAAAACTACTGCTCCGATTTCAGCCAAATTTTTTGCAAAAATTGGAAATTTCTCCACCTTTTTGGGGATATCTAATAATTGGGCGTGGCACTGTTCATTTTATTGCAAAAGCCCCTTTTAAAAATGTATGTTTTATAACTAAATGGAGAATGCCACGCCCACATTTTATACATCGTTTGAAAGCTGAACTTATTTACTATCCTTCACAAAAGGTTTGAACAAAATCCGTGCAGCCGTTAAAAAGTTATACGACTTTAAAGAATTCCTAAAATCAAGATTTGCTTGCTGAGGCATGCTGGGCGCCTGGTATTTTTCTCATATTTTTGCGTATGGCGTGATTTTCAAAATGACGACCACATGAATGAAGACATATTTCGTGTGCCTATAACTGGAAAACTACTGCTCCGATTTCAGCCAAATTTTTTGCAAAAACTGGAAATTTCTCCATCTTTTTGGGGATATCTAATAATTGGGCGTGGCACTGTTCATTTTATTGCAAAAGCCCCTTTTAAAAATGTATGTTTTATAACTAAATGGAGAATGCCACGCCCACATTTTATACATCGTTTGAAAGCTGAACTTATTTACTATCCTTCACAAAAGGTTTGAACAAAATCCGTGCAGCCGTTAAAAAGTTATACGACTTTAAAGAATTCCTAAAATCAAGATTTGCTTGCTGAGGCATGCTGGGCGCCTGGTATTTTTCTCATATTTTTGCGTATGGCGTGATTTTCAAAATGACGACCACATGAATGAAGACATATTTCGTGTGCCTATAACTGGAAAACTACTGCTCCGATTTCAGCCAAATTTTTTGCAAAAACTGGAAATTTCTCCATCTTTTTGGGGATATCTAATAATTGGGCGTGGCACTGTTCATTTTATTGCAAAAGCCCCTTTTAAAAATGTATGTTTTATAACTAAATGGAGAATGCCACGCCCACATTTTATACATTGTTTGAAAGCTGAACTAATTTACTATCCTTCACAAGAGGTTTGAACAAAATCCGTCCAGCCGTTAAAAAGTTATACGACTTTAAAGAATTCCTAAAATCAAGATTTGCTTGCTGAGGCATGCTGGGCGCCTGGTATTTTTCTCATATTTTTGCGTATGGCGTGATTTTCAAAATGAGGACCACAAGAATGAAGACATATTTCGTGTGCCTATAACTGGAAAACTACTGCTCCGATTTCAGCCAAATTTTTTGCAAAAATTGGAAATTTCTCCAGCTTTTTGGGGATATCTAATAATTGGGCGTGGCACTGTTCATTTTGTTGCAAAAGCCCCTTTTAGAAATGTATGTTTTATAACTAAATGCAGAATGCCACGCCCACATTTTATACATCGTTTGAAAGCTGAACTTATTTACTGTCCTTCACAAAAGGTTTGAACAAAATCCGTGCAGCCGTTAAAAAGTTATACGACTTTAAAGAATTCCTAAAATCAAGATTTGCTTGCTGAGGCATGCTGGGCGCCTGGTATTTTTCTCATATTTTTGCGTATGGCGTGATTTTCAAAATGACGACCACAAGAATGAAGACATATTTCGTGTGCCTATAACTGGAAAACTACTGCTCCGATTTCAGCCAAATTTTTTGCAAAAATTGGAAATTTCTCCACCTTTTTGGGGATATCTAATAATTGGGCGTGGCACTGTTCATTTTATTGCAAAAGCCCCTTTTAGAAATGTATGTTTTATAACTAAATGGGGAATGCCACGCCCACATTTTATACATCGTTTGAAAGCTGAACTTATTTACTATCCTTCACAAAAGGTTTGAACTAAATCCGTCCAGCCGTTTCCAAGTTATACGACTTTAAAGAATTCCTAAAATCAAGATTTGCTTGCTGAGGCATGCTGGGCGCCTGGTATTTTTCTCATATTTTTGCGTATGGCGTGATTTTCAAAATGACGACCACAAGAATGAAGACATATTTCGTGTGCCTATAACTGGAAAACTACTGCTCCGATTTCAGCCAAATTTTTTGCAAACTTTTGGAATTTTCTCCAGCTTTTTGGGGATATCTAATAATTGGGCGTGGCACTGTTCATTTTATTGCAAAAGCCCCTTTTAAAAATGTATGTTTTATAACTAAATGAGAAATGCCACGCCCACATTTTATACATCGTTTGAAAGCTGAACTTATTTACTATCCTTCACAAAAGGTTTGAACAAAATCCGTGCAGCCGTTAAAAAGTTATACGACTTTAAAAAATTCCTAAAATCAAGATTTGCTTGCTGAGGCATGCTGGGCGCCTGGTATTTTTCTCATATTTTTGCGTATGGCGTGATTTTCAAAATGACGACCACAAGAATGAAGACATATTTCGTATGCGTATAACTAGAAAACTACTGCTCCGATTTCAGCCAAATTTTTTGCAAACTTTTGGAATTTTCTCTAGCTTTTCAGGGATTTTTCAATTGATTGACGCGGCATTGCCACGCGATTTTAAATAATATAATTAATCAAGATATACTTACCGAGTAATTCTTAGCGCCTGGTATTTTTATCACATTGTGATGTTTCTGGAATTATTAAAACAATGACCACATAATATACTTTGTTTTACTTTATTAAATGTTTAGCTTTATTAAATTCTTATTCAGTTTGAATACTTTTAATAGGATTAATACAATTTTATTCAGCTACTTAAAACATTACATTTTATATCATAGATTTGTAATTTTTAATTTTATACAATAAATTTAGTTTACAATTATTTCATTTAATGACATTTATTTTATACAAAATTTATTTCTGTTGGATTTTATGGCTGAAATAATAATTGAATTAGTTTTGCACATATACAATTGTCAATGTAGCCATGTAGTCCCACTACTGCAGACGTGTGGAGAGTATTTAAGATTAGGCCCAAGCCAAATTTATATTTCTTCCTTAGTTTTTACTTTGCTTTGCATTGCCTTCACTTGTAATTCAGCTGTTCTAAATAGTGCAAGAAAATAGTACAAAAAATTTATTATATTCAGTTAAAAAATTTGATTCCAACACTTGTAAAACATTCTATTTAATTCAGCTATAAAAAATTACTTTATTAGCGCGCTTCTACAATTTATAAAAATTTCTTAATTAACTGATTCAACTTTAATTGTCTACCTTTGTTAACAAGTGCATTAAACGAAGCTTACAAGGTTCTCACATTCAAAATATTATATTACATACCTGTATAATGCTTATGCCTACAATACATACTTATTCGTATGTGTATTTAACTGACTTATGTAACGTGTCAGTTAATTGCTCTGCCAGTAATATAATATGTTCACGTTCAATTAACTTAAACTGCCGACAATTAAGTTAATTAAAACTAAAACCTACAAATTAATGAAACATATACATGCACCCATAGCTTGCATATCTTGTATAGATATAGGCAATCCCTAAGTAAAAGAAAAAATAATAAAACAACCACCACTTGTAGGGAGAGGGGGAGCTTCAGTTTCTTCTTCCATTCAACACATTTATTTTGATTACTGTATTAACAGTTATCTGCTTTGGCTTTATACCACACATGTACTTCTCGTTATGTTTTCTAAAGTACTCCTTGTGCTCCATTAAGTTTGTATGAGAACCTATAAATATGCTGCCAGTTACTACCATTGCAACACATTAACTTTTACGTATGTAAAGGATATTTTTTTTTTATATTTTTATATTTTCTTCACACACTTACCAGAAACTTTATTGAGTTCTTCTTTGAAACAAGCCAGGTATCATAATACTAAATATTTTGTAAAAGTTTTTCTTTTATGAAAATTATATGATTTTTTTTTTCAACATTCTAATGAAATTAAGGCAGAAATATATTTAGTTGAATTGCTTTTAATCAATTTGAAATATAAATTGCACATATGATGAAAAATTATTAAAAAACTTTACCTTTTAACTTTTGCTGAATAAAATTTTCTGCAGCTGAATTGGTGTAAAAATGCAAAATATTTTTAATAATTTTGTTTTTTGTATAATATAACATTTAGAATAAATATTGTAATAGCTGAATTGTCATTTTTGTAGCTGAATTTGCTAAAAATGTGTAATTTCTTGATTAAAATAGTTTTTGTCTTCATCTAGGTTATTTACATTCTATATATACATGAAATATTATTCAAGAATAATAAGAAATGTTTAAATTTTCTTAGCTGAATACAATTTTTCTTTGCTGAATTTCAGTTGCAACAATTCTAAAAGCCTTAGTTTTAGCTGCAGTGTTCAGTAGTTTAAAGTAGCAACAAATCCTGCAAATAAAGCAAAAAAATCAATTAATTTCCTTAATTTTTTTGGCTGAATAGCAAATATTATGAAGCTGAATAAAACAAAACTTTACTTTTCTTAGAAGTTTTAAAAAATTAATTCTTTTTTTTTAGCTAAATAGCTACTAAATTAACAAAAAACATAAAAACTAATACAAACATATTATTAAAAAAATTATCTCAAACTCATTTAATTTAATTGTTTTGAAACTTTTCTTTTGCTGAATAATACTTTACCTAAACTATAGGAATGGGAATCTTCTCTTAAACTTTATGTAAATTCTGCCCTTTAATGTTTAATGAACAACAAATTGAAGATATTTTCCAATTCATTCTCTATTGTACCATAGTACTACTTCCCTTACTCCCGCCTCTAGTACAATATTGCAAAATTATATTTCTTCCTTCCACGAGAAGCTTTAGAATTCTATTTGGCAGTATTACACGCGGTTTGTAATAAGAACGCGCAACCATAACAACAGAGATTTACCTTTATCATCATTATTATCATACCGATGATGATGATGATGATGATGATGATGATCATTGGTAAAAATGAACAAACGAATTAACTGAACTCTAAATGCAACCGTAAACCATGAACTAACTGACTACCAAATACACCACACGAATGAACAATGTACAATAGCAACAACAACAACAACAATAAGAAATATAATATATACAAACAGTAGGAAGTACGTTTAAACATAAAATCAGAGGGCGAACAAGTTTAGCACACAAAGCTTACATTAATCTGCCAAAGACATTATCTATGCGCACGTGAGCAAATATTTTCGCACACAATAGGAATCTCACGCACCAACAAACACATATACATACATACATATATATTCCCATACACACATAATACACCTTCTGTGCCTACCCTCCTGCATACAGATATAACTGCTTTATGTAGTCTCCGGTATGTAGAGGACGAAGATCCGCCTAAAAGCATGTTACAATTTATTGCGTGTGAATTTTTTTTCATTGTTACTTTTTTTTTACATCCTCCTCCTCCTCCATCACCAACTGATAGAAAGAATTTTTCGTATACAATAGTTCATGTACTCGTATACAATACTTGCTTAAAGGATTTTTGGCAAAAATTGTATTCCATTGTAGGTAGTGGAAGGTTATAGTTGCAATATAAACAACAACAACAACAACAATAATTACCACAGCAATCGTTTAGTATACAAAATTGTTTATTTCCCTCCTTCCTCTATGTGTCTTTCTCTCTTCGCTCTCTTTTTTTTTTTGTATTTCCCTCTCTTACATACACATTTAACACCTTCTTTTACAGTTGGCTTCCACAATTATCATTGAGTTGTGTTTGTCTTTTTTTCTTTTTTTTTTTTTTTTCATTATTTACTAGAATCGTCGAATTTTCGTTAAGGTTACGTTGTTGTCTTGATGTAGATGTTGCCAGTTCGGTACATATTACAACTTCCTGTCTGTTGTCTTTTGTTATTGTTGTTGTTGCGATTATTCATTTAGTTTCTACATGCCCTTGCAATCATTAGCAAATAACAACAACAGCAAACAACAATACCTTTATATGTACAAACTTTTAAATCTTCTTTTTGTTGTTGCAACTTATAACTTAACTTGTGTAATAAATATAAAATTTATTACAAAGAAACGAAACCTTTGTTCAACAACATTTTAACACCAATACTTAAGTTGACTTAAAAAGGATTATTTGATAGCAAATCAGCAACTTACTCGAGAAAAATAAAAAACAAAAATGTCAACAACAGTACGTTACTATTAAAAGTTTATAAATATATAAAAATGTAATGAAAAGCACTACTTCGCAACCCCATAAGATATAAATATTTCTGATTGGAACTCATTTCAATGTCTGTTATGAGTCAAGCCAATAATATACGTCCATAATTGAACGTCTCGATTTTTGAGCGATATAATTAAAGTTGGATGCGTTTAGTAGATACAATCATCAGCCACTTTTCCGGTGTAGAATATAAATAATCAAATCTTGACTTGTTCGGAAAATTAACTACATTTTCATAATTATAATCTCAAAGATGAAGAGTGTTTTTTGGGTTTTGACCCAAGCCAAATATACAGGCGATGATGTAGTTTTACAGACACGTTTAATTTAGAATCAGTTATTTAACAGTTTTAACATAAAATGGCTTTTAAAAAATAATAATAACAACAACAAGCAATATTTACATAATATTATGATGATTTTTAAAATAATTGCAATTATAACCATATACAAGCCATACAATTAAAATGTGGTTAGTAGTGTGGTGAACAGTTGCAGTGGATATTATACGTTATGAACGAGTATTATAATTGTGTGTATAACGCTCATTAAGCGTGAAAATCGTATAATTTAAAATGATGTTTAAATAATATTTTTATCTTTTTTATATAAATAAAATGTAAAATACACAAGCACCCAAAACACACACACACACACATGCGTATGCGTATATGGATACATATTATATGATATGGTTGGAAATTTATGTTATTTACCGTAAAGCACTCTCTCTCTCTCTCTCTCTCTCTCTGTACAATTCTGTATGCATAGATGAATGGCTAAAGACAAAAAAAAAAAAAACAACAACAACACCATTTTATGCTAATCACTACAAATACCGAAAAAATTAATTAAAATTCTCTAGCAAATATTGTACTTCACATACACACATACATATATTGCATAGAATTCCATGAATGCATGTATGATGCTTAACACACATAAACCGAGAGCCGATGATATATTAAAATATTGACACAAATATGATTTAAATTTATGTGAAAAACTATAAATTTAAATTGACATTATATGTATGTATGTGTGTGTGCGTCTGGGTGTGTGTGAATCTATTCATTTGCCTTGTTTATTAGAAAGCTGTTTCATTCATTATATGACATCATGTGCGGATAGGATGATGACAGAATTTTTCTATATTTTAAATTAAAAATTTCAATAAATTTTCTGTAATGAATTTTTTTTCACACTTTGCTAATGATTATGAAAAAAAAATAATGCCAAATAAAATGAGAAAGACTTGCTAAAATTGAAAATTATCATCAACTTATAAAAAGGAAGCAAAAAATCAAATTTAGTTTTAGACTAAATCTTAAATATTCTCTATATCTATAATAAATACAAATAGCAGGCGTGATGGGTACTTTATTTTACCTTCTCTCATACGTGTGTCATGTCCGTCTGTTTATCCATATAAATTATGCGTAAGCTACAGATCCTTTTGTTTGAGATGTTTGACTGAAATTGGGCCAAAGGGACACCTTATTGAAATGGTCCAAAACGGGCCATTTTTAGAGCCCCCTTCCCATTTAACATCCGATATATGGCGAACATTGCAATTTTTCATATTTTTTGACAAAAATGAAAAATATTTCAAGTAGAATGTTTTAAAAAAATATTACAAATTCACACAATTTTTACAATTTTTTCAATAATTTCTGCAGCAATATTCTCCTCCATGTTGAGATATCGATGTTAACATTTAAATTGTTGTTCAATTCTCACTTCTCCAAGAAGATAGTACGAAAGCAGTATAACAACCAACCAATCAACCATTTCAATCAGCATTCTCCCTCAAAAGGTTTAAACACAATTGACATTACGCTGTTTTTGCTATTGATGAACATTGAAATGGATAACTTTACCTTGGTTTCCTTGAGTTGCTAGGGTTACCAAAATCACTTGTGACACAAACACTTGAAACAGGAAGCGGCCTTATTGTCATCATCATCATCACCATCCATCATCATACTCATCATCATTACGATGTATGCACACACCAAAAATTGTTTACCTTTGGTTACAATTAATGATTACACATCAAAGCACAAAATTTTAAATGAAATGTTACATCACATCAAATTATAGAGATGTGTACACGACATATGTATACAGTAGATATAGAACGGATGTCTATAGTGTGATTTTTATTTATAAGGACAACTTAACTTTTAGTAAAATAGTAGAGTAGTACTACAAATTAGTAAAAGTTTATCTACCTTAAGTGATGACACTTTCATATGGCGACAGAACCATCCTTACAGCAGGCGACAAGTCTTTTCATTGTAATTGTTGTATTACATAAAAATAATTCGACATTATTATTATAGATCAACCTTTCCCTGGCCATTCGATGCGCCGCTTTTAGAATAATATAACAAATAAATGTGTACGTGTGCGGTGATGTGTAAGGTCATTTAGTGTTATATGAATATTTCGTATGTTCGTACATTTGTTGCTTTTCCCTTGAAGGTGATGCCAAGTTGTGTTGACCGAAGCACATGTCCTAACCATTCGATGCTGTCAAATGGCCACATGAAGCCCATATTTATCATTCCTTATTAAAAAATTCTCTTTCTCTCTATCCATCTCTCTTACGCTTTCGTGCTTTTGCAATATTTTACTAAAACGTTTGCATATTTTGCATATAAATCTTTGTGGATTTTACGTAGAATTGTAGTAGAAAACATATGTTCTGCATGCAAGCTGCTGTTATCGTTGTTACTGTTATTTTCTTTTTGCTAGAATAATTTGTTAATTCAAGCGTTAATATAACATATAAACAAATCCAATCCGCATTTCATACAAGTCGTTTGTTGCCATCTCCATATGTTTGCTAACTTCCATACGTCCGTATTTCCCTTTCCTTTCTAAATAGATTATTGTTGTATCTCTAACTTAAAATTTATGAACATACATACACATTTTTTATATCACATTAGTTTAACATCAGTGCAGCTTTTATTGTTATTGTTGTTGTTGTCATCAGTTGTTATTTTATGTCATTGCAGCATGTGTATGTAGGATAAGGTTTTAGTCGTAAATAAAATTGATTTAGTCGTTGATTTGATGGAATTTTGATTGAAATTTGTTGGTTTCTTTGTATTGATGCGGTTGAGAGGCCCATGGAGCATTATATCTTTGCCATAGTCAGAATGTCTGTCTCAATTTGTCCCATTACTGAGGTGAGCATTTGAGGTGTGTTTAATTTCATTGATTATTCTGGTTGGTATTTTTAATGATAGGCTTTTGTTATCTGAGTTGTTATTGTTTTTATTGTTGTTGTTACCATTACTGCCCTATCATCACAAATTTGTTACAAATTGTGGTTACGAGAATTTGCTGTTGAAAGCTTTTGTTATGTTGTTTATATATATATATATATATTATATATATATATATATATATGTGTGTGTGTATGTGTAAAAATTTATATTCTTTTTTTTTATTTCCTTATCTCTCGAGAGTATTGTAAATGTATTCTGCCTCATGCTTTCCGTATGGTGTCCCTGTATTTATCTCACATCATTTGATGAATGGGTGTGTTTGATTTTGCGTTGCGTGTTTTCTGTATGCATCAATTTAAATTACAGAAATTTTCGTTGAACAACAAACTTTGCAAATAATTAAAGATGAATAAAAAAAAATATGAAATAAAAAAAAAGCGCGTAGAAAAACTTCTCCATATATGTAAATGTATATAAACCAAGAGCATGACAGATATCTATACGGTAAATTGTGGGCATGTCTGTTATGAGTGTTGCAAACGAAATAGCACTCTTAGTAAGGGTCCCACCTTTTGTAGAGAGCGCAAAAGGTTACTGTACATTTCCTCTCAATACCTTAATTTTTGCCATTTTTCGAAAAAAGAAAATATAGACTTAAATTTCGATACTAATCAAAAATATAACTTTTTTTAATCCAAGCCTTCTTCGGATAATTAGAAATGCAACGTTAGAAATAATATGGGAGATAAAATAATTAAACAATGAAAACTACTCTTTTTGGTTCAATTAATTCATACTTCATCGAAGGTTGGAAATCTATTAGATATATAAGCTTTCTTAATCTTCTGATACAGCACAAAACCATTATAAAATCATTGTACACATAGTGCCTTCAGTGGCAAACTTGTAATCTTTTAACATCTGCTACCTTTTATAATTGCCACCTTAACTTTTCAACTTATAAATGACACAAAGTTTCCTTCTATAAGGTATCAGGTATCATATCATAATCACTACAACCAACATAGAAACCAAACAATGAAAGAAAAAAGAAAATTTTAGCTCGTATGCTTATAATGTACTTTTAAAAACTTTTCCATTAGTTATTTGTGCGTAAGAGAGAGTCTCACTTATATTTTATCATAGCAATGATGATCAACAAATAAGAAAAAGTCCTGAAATTGTCCTGCTTAACTGAATATGTAATGAAAAAATTGTTATTAGTAAATTAAGAAGAAGAAGAGTGCGAAACATAAGTAAGAAACGCAAGAAATTGCTAAAAATAAACGCAACTAACTATTAATTAAATGCTAAAAAGGTCATAAAAATGTTGATGAATCTTGTGATGTTTACGTAATTGAAAAAAACTAGTATCACAGCAACCATGTGCGTCTTTCTCTCTCTCTATGCATTATTTAATTATGATTGACTTGCAATTATAATTTAGTTGAACTAACTATGTGTTCCATCTTTACTCCCTCCATTTAATGTACAGGACGTAACAGAATAAGACGTAATACTTTAAATTCTCAATACGAAAGTATTTTATACTAAATATTATATACTTGCAACAACTTAACATTATCAAAACCCCTCCTTTAGAAATTTTTAGTACTGAAATGTAGGCAAACTTAGTTTTTTGTACCTTTCACATAAGATGAGATGCTATTCCATTTGCAACATCCAGAAGGAAGCGTCAGAGACCCCTGATCAGCATCAAAAACTAAGTTGATCTACATGGTTTTATGGATTAAATATATCTAGTTTCTATGCGATTTATTTTTTTTTTAATCTAAGAACTTTTTTATCATAACGTACGTACCAAGGACTAACTAATGACTTTTTAAACCGCTAAAGGTAGACCTCAATTAGTTATTAAAAAATATCCTAAAGGTATGCTTTAAAAATGTGATTATCATAGTTTTCTTAACGACTTATGTCAATGATGTTTATTTTGTATAAAAAAAAAAAAAAACACCAACTACATATACAAACGAGAACAATAAGAAACATGTTCTCGCATAATTTACACACATACACATCACCTTTCTATTCATAGTCACAAAAAATACGGTCAACTGTCACTCATACGTTCGTTTCGCGTTTTGTTGTTGTTTTTTCGTTTGTTTGTTTTATTTTATTTTTAGATGTCATGCGTTGTGCTTATCATTATTTTGTATAGAGAGCTTGACAAAAGAATGAAAGTGTGCACACCTAGCAGGTGACAATAACCGCAAAACTAACAACAATTGACACCGATATAAACACAGAAAATAAGTACAGTTTTTTAAAATGAATTTTATGTTGAGGTCACTGTTGTTTTTATTTTTGTTACCATATATCCTTTGCGAATAAAAAAATCTATTTTATGCTTGAATTTTCACCTAGAAGCCTCGCTTTTTTTTTTATTGAAGCTTGATTTTATTATCAAACATTCACGTATTTAAGCGAAAATTAACGATTATTTCTTAATGAAATACCATAAGTAAGAAAACTAAATTTGGCTTAAGCCAAATCTTAAACACCGCCCACATATTTACATTATGAAAAGCGTAAATTTGCACAATCTTTGGAATACTTCCAATCCTCTTCGGATATCTAACTTTGTTTCTATATAATTGTAGAATTTTCTAAAACTATATTTAACCTTAAAACGTTATACACTGTCGTCTTTCTTTAGCTCCTTTCTTTAGCTCCTCTCATCAGGTATTCTTTTTAAGTGTATCATACTGTAACAATAATGCCTAAAAAGGAGAAATAAGCTTTATGCTTATATATATAAAATAAGTTGCAATTTATGAATAATTCATAAATAATTTAAAAATATTCTGAAATTTAAACAAATTCATAAACATATGAGACTCCATAAACTCTGGTTACAGTTTTTCTCCCCTACACTTATAGTTTTTTTAATAATAAACTTCTTGAAATTTTCTGAAAAAGCAATACAGTAACAGTGCACAAGAACTTTATGGCCATTTAGTATTCTGTAAAAGTTTTTGATTCACTCTCCGTGTGTGTACAGCTGTCACATACGTAATGTCAGTTGTCGACTACAACCAGTTCATGAAAAAATAACTGACAAAAGGTTTATAAACATTAAAATATGCCACCAACTAAGAAACTTCTTAGCAACAACCACAGCCACGTTTATAAGTACTGTGAATATTGTAGTGGAGACAGAGAGATGGAAAGAAAGCAAGAAAGTGAGAAAAGGGAGAAACATGAATGTAAAACTGTATTAACACAAAAATGAAGGGTTAAGTGGTGTCATTTCTGTTTTGAAATGTTTACAAATTAGCATAATAATCTTGGCAAGTTTTGCTGTGTTAGTATAAAAAAAAAGGGAATTTAACATGTTTAGCTAATATTAAAGTCTCAAATAACTTTAAATGTTTTAAAAGATAGAGAATAATTTGAACAAATAAACGCACAGATGGACAGAGAGATTAAACTATATGTCTCCAGCGCCTTCTTCCAAAAAGTGTTAACGTTTTCATAAAGTAATGTTGGGTATAAAAAGATTTGAGCAAATTCTTAAACCACACCCACCTTTAATTATACCAATCGATTCAGAATCAAAATCTAAATCGATTTAACCATTTTTGCCTGTCTGTCCACGTAAACTGGGTACTGTACTGGTGGCATTTTTTGAGATATTTTGATGAAAATGGACCGAATCAGACCATTTTTAGAACCCCTTTTCTCCCCTTCACATAAAGGTTTATATAGCAATATGTCACACACATCTAAACTAATTGTAGCATAATTTGTGGAGCCAAGTGATAGGGTTTTTTCTTGTTTTTTTTTTTAAATTACCCAACAAATCTATTGTATCAGCTTAAAAGTATTGATTTTTATATAATATTACAGCGCCCACTTGTCCAAAAATGCATTATTATTAATGTTCATAATTATAAAATATTTTTCTTCCGATAACGTGAAAACTTCATTTATGGCTTCTTATCTTATGTGGTTAACCTTAGTAAAATACAAAAACAAACATTTCCCAATGCTTTGGTCACACTTTCCTAATGTGGCAGCAGCAGCCATACCTAAAATGTACTCTAATCTCTGTGACGCATTAATGTTTGCTCTTTATTATAATTGTATGCTTTGTGTAATGGCATTATATGTAACTTAAACATTCGCCATGGTCACATAAAGTAAACATGTATGTGGTTTGTTAGCTCTTTACCTCCGTCTCCCCCGTACACAACTCTGTCAGAATATCTTTGCTTGCTTATTTATATTGTCATAGTGTGTATAATACAGGAAAATAGCTAAAAGCTAAACTTAACAGAAATTCCATCAATTAATCACTCAAGTGTCACACAAATACAATCTTGGCCTTTCTTTGCAACTCCTCTGAGAAAAACGAAAAAGTAAATCATTACCAATCACTCTACTGCAGAAAAGATGAATTCATGAAATTTCTAAGCTGCTTATAATAATAAAAAGAAATACTCTTAAAAGTATGCTTTGAAATTGTTTTAATATATAAGCTTATTATGGTGTATTTTTTATAGTATACCTTGGGGGATGATGGAAAAATGTTCGTTTTGGTTAATTTGAATAATTTTTATTTTAATGATTGAGAAAAATTGAGATAGGACCGAAAGCGTTATAATGCTTACATTATGTTTTCAATTTGTGTTCATAGAAATATCTTTAATCAATCATAAGAGTAAAAAAAAATACTGCATTCTTTAAGGCTTATCTGTTATTATTAACAAAAATTGCCTACTTTAAGGATACCATAAATTTTGAGTTAAGAATAAAGTGAAACTTAAGAATTTTCTTTCAATTTCAAAGATTGATCAAAAAGTTTGTTGGTGGAAAAATACTTCATTTCACTATATTTTCTTTATAATAATCAGCCTCTTAGATATATCTCCCCTATATCACCATTTGGGTACGAAAAGATTTATGTATAGAGGAAGGGGGACATAATATAATGTTAAGCACTGAAATTTCTATAAAAAAAAAACTCAAAACCTGCAATTGACATATTATTGATAATCTTCCTTTTTATTCTTCCGAAATTTCAATTACCTTTAATACAAAGTATTATATCAAAATCATTCAACGTTGTATGTAATTTAAGCAACATTTATATATAATCGAAATGTTGGAGGAAAAAAAATAGAATTGTTCCAACAACAAATGTTTCATGGTCATATTAAAAAGACTAAGATACAGTAGGCGCCCTCTAGTGGATGTTAAATATCATTCATTGGGTTTAAAACTTTACTAAAAATGCATTGATTCCATTATTCCTTAAAATACGAAACTTTTCGTAGAAAATTATGCTATAAAAAAGGACATTTGTTTCCTGTTCTCCATTATCTATAACATAGGAAGGAAATTTTCTAATTTTTTTTTATATCTTTCCCCTTAAATCTATATACTAGTACAACGAGGCTTCAGAAACCTCACAAACTATATATGTTGTAGATCAGTAGTAAAATCTGAACCGATTTAACTATGCTGGTGAGGTTGGTATGAAACGCTTACGGTCACAAAAATGGTCACAAAATTCACCACGCCCAAAATTTGTAAAAAACAATATGTTCAGCCATAAATATAGATTTAAAAAGTTGAGAGTAGAGACACATATTTACATATAGCCCGCCCATTGGTATATAAAAAGTGGGCGTGCTCGTTTAACAAAACGCTGACAATATACAAAAAAGTCCATTTGTTGTAAATCTTGACATATAATAATTGATTTCAATAACAGTTGCTTTATATTTAAAAACCTAGACTTGGTTTTTTATTAAAAAAAACTTCTTCTCTACTTTAGTAAGTTACTTATTCCATGTGTACTCATCTGTGCGTCCATCCCATGTCTGTTTTTGAAAGGTCCCCTTTTATTTGCCGAGTTTTTAAACACATGTGCTCACCTTACCCTTATTTTGAGATTTTTTTTATTTTTTTTTCATACTTTTTCTATTAGACTCATAAATATAATTCTGCCCTTTGCTGGTCTCTGTATTTTATGGGTCTTTTATGTAAATGCTTGTAGGATTGTAAAAGCGTACCACATGAGGTGCACTTTTTCATGGGACGCAATCAATGGCTAATAATGTTGCGCTCTTATCTTAACAACTTCCACTTGATTTCCACTTTAATTTTTTTTTTCATTTTTTCTACGCTACACATAAAATGGGGTATAATCAGATTGTCATGCCATTTGAAATATCCAGAACGCGTTCCTATAAAGTCTATAGAATTTTGATCAACATAAAATTTTGAACCGATTTATATATGTCCGTCTGTGTAAGTTTTAATAAATTCATATAAATATTACAAATGTTAATTGATCTGCCACCCAGGTTGAAATTGGGCAAAATCGGTACAAAAACACACCCACAGTTAAAAAAAATTAATGAAAAGAGATAAATTTTTTTTAAAATTTTGAATCAAATTTTTATCTATTTTTGACCAAAAATTTAAACCAAGCAAACATAAGCGTTATTTGCTGAGGGTGAAGTGGGAATCAGGCAAAGAAAATAAAATTTTTAAATAAAAATCTAAACCTTGTTCTTAAAGGTTATCCAAAAGTTGTTCACCGTTTAAAAAAAAAAAAGTAAAGTTCCCCTCTAAGTACCATTTTGCTCTTTAAGCACTTCTAATGAAATCATTGATTTCACTTGACTTACTCACATGCATGTAACATCGCTCACTCTTATGTGTGTTTTTTTTTTTTGTATTTACAGTTATCTGAATTGGAACAACGAGTTATTGAAGCAGAAGAACGCGCCGAAGAAGCTGAGGATAAGGTATGTACAGACAATAATAATCTCCAAGAGTTCAAAAAACACTTCTTGAAAAGTAATTTTTTTGAAGAAAAAAAGAAAAAGAAGAGATGTTTATTAAGGATTTTACACAAAGCTGGTTTGATGTTTTATTTTTAAGATTTTCTTTAAATTGTTTTGGGAATCATTTGATTTCTAGCTTTAGAATTTTTTAATTAATTTCTACTCTTCAGTGGAACCCCACTTTTAAGCTTTATTGTCATAAAAAAAACCTTTTATTTACACTTTTTATTATTTTCTCTCACCCTGAACTACAGACTGCATAGCTTTGAATTAATCAAGCATAACCATTATTCAACTACACCCTATTTACACTACTCTACACTAAACACAACGCCCCATATACTCCCATACTAATTAAAGCCATTATCCCCTTAACCAGACAGACAAGCAGACAGCCTTTTGTTTATTGTTAACCAACCCACATCTAATAAAAATTGCCGACAGCATTTGTGGCTGTGGCATTGACAGTTAAGGCATCATTAACTAAACGGAACAATAACAAGTTAAACTTATCTTTTCTTAACCATCATCCTCACTCCCATTTTTAATACGTTTTGTTTTTCTATTTTCTTCTTAAACTTTTTTTCATTTTTTATACTCTTCGTTGGTTGCTTATCTTTATTGAACTAAATATGACAAGCACGTAGTTGATGGAGCTGCTAAAGGGATTACTTTTTACCACTGTAGGTTGAGTTGTTGTTGTTGCTTTTGGGGGAGGTGAAATGTATAATTCCCTTAACCGGAAATAAACATTAAAAACTTTCGACTGCATACTCAACTTCAAATTCCACTTTCACATATTTCCGTAGGTATTCAACTTTTTTCTTATACGCATACGAAATTCTAAATTCTTTTATTTCCCTTCCTATTGTTTGTACATGAAAGCTTGAGTAAAACTCCAGCTCTTTCTACTCTTGCTATAATGTTGAAGCATCATATTGTGGTTTCATGTTGTTGTTATTGTTATTGTACCTTGTTTATACTCAAACACCCAATAAGAAAATATCAAAACAAACCCCTGTTACACATTACAATTATACCCTCATCATCATCATACTCATACAAAAAATACAGTTACAGTGCTCTCTCGGTTTTCACATATTTTGTACAAAAAAAAAAAAAATATACATTTGTTTGGTCGTAACGGTGTAAGGATTCATTATTAAAACATGCCTCCGGGGTATGTTTTCAAAATATATTATGTAACTAAATCAGGTAACTTTGCTAACATGCTTGCTAAAGCATTTCTGGGTGTCTGTGTGTCTATGTACTGTAAACAATACTAACCCTTTTTGCATTACCTATGAAAATACAAGGGTGAGAAATTCACTCTACCCCATGAATTCAAGAGTACACAATTTCACACAATTTAGTTTCTATACATGTTGCTTTTAGTGGATTGTGGTTTTAGTGAGTGAGCGAAGGATTTTCTTCTCTAACAAAATTGAATTTCCACATGATTTAAAACAATATTTAAAAGCATTTTTCTGTTATTGATAGATTAAGGGTTAAGGTTAACGTTTAAAGGATTGGTCTATGATTAAATTTTATAAAATTTTAATGGCTCACATGAAATTTGAAATTTGTTATTCCTCTTGGTGAATTTTACGTATTTTTCATTTAACAAACATTCCTTAGAAGGAGCAGACTCTTGTAAAAGTATTTTAATCAAATTTAATACAAAATTAAATACAAAAAGTTGCCTAGCGTCGTTGATGTATTCATTTATTGAGTCAGAGAGATACCATGAATAGAATTTCATCAAATTAGACGAAATGTCATTAAAGAATTATACAAAGTAAGTCTTTCGTTTTTTTTGAAGTAGACTTTAAGGGGTATAGTCCATATGTAATCTAATAAAATTTGTTTTATAATTTTGATGAAATATCATTGAAGTATTGTTCGGAGATTGTTAAAAAGTTTTTGTTCTTCCGAAGAGAAGCTTTTTAGTGAACAAAAATGGTCTAATATACAGGGAATGGACAAAATAATAAACATAAAAGGGACATAATGTCTGGTCACAATTCTTTTTAATGTTCGTCGGTCCTTGTCAGTTAACCCACTATTCCTCTTCGCCAATGATGTGCTGACATATTTATCAATTAAATCTATTGTCCAAATTTCAAATGCGTGTCTTACTTTTTGTTGCTGGTGGGGATATTTTTTCTCCTTTGTGGGTGTGGCTGTTGACCGCTTTTGTCTATTTTAAGCAAAAACCAATCGTCTTGGTGTAAGAATGTCTGTACCAAATTTTAGCACAATATCTCAATTTTTGCGTTCAGAAAGAGTTCAACGCAGACACGCGGACATCACTAAATAGCATCAGATTTAAAAATTTATATATTTTATGCAGTTCCTGAAGCCTGTTTCGGGTGACCTCATACGGAATGACAAGTGACAAGTGGAGGGCATAAAAATGTGCAAGAATTGTTTTATTTTGCTTATAAAAAATTTGCTTTTTGAACAAGCTTTATGTGGCAAACATGTTTTTTTAACTTTGCTTGGTTGACCGTCGTTTTTCCAGGATTCTTCCTCATATGAATTAGTAGCTTTGCTTGATATATCAAAATAGATTTCAATAGCAGTAAAACTAAGTCAACTCAACTCAGATATAAGAATGTCTTCAAGTCTTTAAATGGATGAAAAGAATTATGATGAACCAACAGAGAAAATGTTATACTCTTAAAACCGTTAATATTATCCTTTTATTAATTATTCACTCTCTATCTCTCTCTTAATTGCTTCATATTTACTCAGATTTTATTTAAATGGCAACACTTTTATATTGTAACGAATATCCTCAAACACGTACCCAGTATATATGTATTAGTAATACGCGTATATATATAAATTCAACAATATTCATTCATACTAAAGCTTCAACGTAAAATTAAGGATTTATTTTCATTTTGCTACGTTTGTTGTGTTTGTTGTTTTCAAAGGATACGTAAACGATTTGTGTTAAGGGTGGTTTTCGGTTCTGTGCAATTGTATTTACCACACATCAAAAACAGGGTAAAATAACAGAAAAAAGGAAATAACAAGACAAGGAATACAAGAAATGTTTTAATAGTGGAACAAGCACATTTTAACAAGACGAGACATATTTATTTCTACAAATCTCTCCGAGGAAGAAAAAAAAATGAGCTTAATTATTTTTATGGCAAATCGAGAATAACAAAATTTTAAATATTAATAAAAAAAACAAGTGTTTAAAATGCAATCTATTAAATTAAAAGTAATGAAAAACCAGTTGAAAGTGTACAAAGAAAGCTGGTGAAGGAAGAGTCCAATGAATTTTTCATCAGCACAGAATTCAGTTTAAATATAAAAATAAAAAAATTATACAAGCAACGAATCCATCAGTTCCTAAGATTTTATTTAACATTTCATACGCTTTTAAAGGAAATAAATGCTTTTTATCATAAAAAATTTAATCATATCAATAAGAAAAATATAAAATGCCATCCACTATCCACATAAAATGAATAACAGTTACGGTAAGAATAAGTACGCAAGTACTACAATAACTTATTCTCAGAGAATATTAGTAAAGAATTCTATTAAAAAACTTTAACGAAACATTAAAAGAGTGCAAAATCATCAAAAAAGTGTTTAAAATACAAAATATTTGACTTTTATTAGTCATATAACGGTTTAATATAACAATAAGAAAGAGAGAGGGGAACAGGAAGAGAGCTATAACAGCTGTTTTTCTTAGTTTACGTAAAAGAAATTTTTGTGTTTTAAGAAAAAACGTTTGCTAATAAAAAAAAAAAAAAAAAGGAAAAAAATTATATATTGCTAAGCCCAAATCTGGTTCACCAAATATATCTTCCGCACTGTAATATAAAAAAGTTACTTAAAAAATTGCTCCTTTTTCGGTTTTCATTGCATTGTGGGCATGTCACTTGATCAATTTTGTCCAATTTCCTACATATAACACCTCCCAAGCTGTGACCAGGAGAGTGAAGACCACAGAACACATATGCATGGACCGACGAACTGCAAGACATGGCTACAAAGATTCAGTATTCGATGCTGATTTAGAAAATATATACCTTGTGGGGTCTTCGATGTCTCCTTTTGGGCAATGCAAAGTGTATATATATATAATAGTGGGTATAAAAAGTAAAAAAATTTCATTTCAACTTTAGATAAATAGATTTTTATTGGAAGTCCCTCTCCATCCATTTTATCCAATTTAAATAGCAATCTACATACAGCAAAGTTCGTACAAACTTTCAGCTCCGTGACTCAAAAATTAAATCCAAAATTAGATTAAAAATAGATTCACTCAGTTTTTGATAATAATCGTCTCTTTGGGTATCGCAAACGGAATAATAAACTTAGTATACCCCCATCTTATGTAGAGAATATAAAAATGTTACCAATTTAATCTTAAACTTACATATCAAGATAATTTAAAAATGGATATAAAATTGAAATAAAAACTGAAATACGCATGTCAACGCTGAAAAAATAGAGTGAAAATTTAATTCAATTTACAGGACGATGAAGAAGAAGCAAATATTGTGAATTAAGAACATATCAAAACTAGAAGAAAACTATTAAAAACATAATAGAGCATAAAGAGAATGAGAGAGATGAAGAAAGAGAGAAAGAGTATTTAAGGTAAAGCATCATTAACAGCTGTTTTGTAAGACTCTCTCATTTCTTCTAAATTTAATTTAACGACAAACTAATTTAATATAAAATTTAAAGCTAAATATTATCAAATATTATCAAAGCTTAATATAATCATAATGAATTATTAAAAATATTTGTATAAAATCATAAACATAAAAACCTGTCTTATAAAGCGCGCATGCCCTTAAACAGCATTGCCAGCCAGATATTTAACACAATTATTGACACACTCATCATGCGCTGCCACTGCTGCTGTCATAATAGTGACGTGAAAATTGTATAAGCTGAAAAAAAAAAATACGAATTATCAATGGGTAGTAATAGTTTAATTACTGATATAATAAATAAATAAATAAATATAATAATAAATAATAATAAAAATTGAAAATAGAGAAAAACTTGTGCAAACTAATAAGTGTTTTTAAATTGCAATAATTTTTTTTTTTTTTGAACAATATTTTAAAACAACGAAACTTCCTTCCTTAACATTTAAAAAAAAAATAGATTTTATTAATTAACAAAAATTGTTTACTTCAAATTTAATGAGTGCTTATTATTGGTGTGTAAGCAGCCGTAAAATTTATACTCAACTATTCGATTTTCTATTCATTAAAATTGTGTATATAAAAATTTTATGAATGGACAACTATAGGAAAAAGGTGGGTAATGAAGACATTTGTTTGTTTGTTTGTATATACTCGTATGTTGCTGAAATATTTTCTTATTTCTTGTATTTCTTTACTTATCTAATAAGTTGCCTTTCTTACAACATTCGGTTTTCTATTTACTCATTACAACTAATCAATCGATCAATAATTTTTTTCTTGCTATTTGTATTTATATGTTAAAGTTGAATGACATGTGGGCTTAGAAAGTCTCTCTTATCTTATCTATTGTATAACATACACTTAACTATTCATTCATTCATTGTATGTGCACTTAAGTGTCAGCATAATGAACTTTTAAGTGAACCAACTTGTGAGTACTTGTGTAGAAAAAATAACAATTTTATTAAATTTATAATAAATTTCACCAACCGTCGCAACTGAAACAATCTCTTAAATAAATTGTTTTACAGACCCATCATATTCCCCAAATTGTATTCAATTTAATACTTTATAGATTATTAAATAAAAATGCACTTAGAAGTAAGAAAAGATTTATTAAAAATAAAGATTTGGAAGATTTTTACACTTTATAGCAGATACAGAGTTTCTTTAGGTTTGTGTAGCTGTTAGTTTACCTTTCGTAAAAATTGAAATAGTTTTAAGTTTTTTATATTAATTGGCCTAAAATCACATTCGAAATCCAAAACAAGTAAAAATTATAGTTGGTCAAGCCCTACAACCCCACTTAGCACTACTCTTCAAAAATTTTTGTTATAAGGTCACTTATAAAAACTTCCATGAAGGGACCTTTTATGGTGTTTCATTTCCAATGGGTTCCCTATTTTATCCTAGTACTAAATTTCATCGAAATATCTCAAAAAAATGCGATCCGTAGCTTGCATACAAAATTACATGAGCAGACTGATGGACCGATGGACATTTCAAAACCGATTAATTTGATTTTGTTTCTGAATCAATTGAAAGTGAATGTCTGACGTTTAGGAATACGTTACAAACAATCGCACAAACTTTGTACACTCTTTGTCACAAGTGGTACAGGGTATAAAAAAATGTAATGTAAAAAAAAAGAAGTTTTCCTTTAATAATACGACAACAAAGTTTTTATAGCCTTTAAAATAAATTACACGTAAAGTTGAAAAGATAAATAAAAAACGCCACATAAGTAATACCTCCGAAGGCAACTCAGCCCTATCACACATATACCGCACGTTTCAATCTATTTTTAACAAAATCTAATAATTCGTTGCTCATCATCGGGAATCATCTACACTTTCCTTCTTCAGCTATATGTCTTCTTAACACCAAATCAAAGAGGACAGTTTTTTTTCAGCAGCCATTGAGACCGAAATGTAAGCTCCTTGTCATCAATTTTTGCCTATGCAACAACTGTTGTTGTTGTTATTATTATTGTTAGTAATCTTTCTTGTTTCTATTATTATTGTTGTCTTTCTCTTTCGAATATTTTTGTGTAATTTTTTTTCTGCTTTCATTCTCATTTCGTTTAACGAGAATACAGCCTTAATGCCCGCTGTCACTATGTCTAAAGTGCGAATGCCATGCGTGCCTATAAATTTCATTTTCCACTTCTTTGATGTGTCTATCAAATCCTATTTAAAGCAGAAAATGTTTCTCAGAAAAAATGTTGAAGAATTCTGTAATAATTTCATTAATTATCCGCAGAGAGGTGACAATTTTTTCTTTACAAAAACATCTCCATTACATGATGTGTTAAGGAATCTGAAAATTTACTAAAAATGAAAACTTTTCGTTGTCAATTCATGACGAACAACATTTTGACGGATCTATGCATCATTAATTTACATGACAGTGCAAAAAAAGTTATTATAATTGTGTAATAAGGAAAGCAACTAAATTTGGTTGAGGCCAATTTTTAAATACCCTCCCTCGTTTTCGCCATAATAAATGTGGCATATAACTGATTACACCCCCTAATATTGTATATATTATACGTTAATATACAAGTAAAATATTTTCCCGTAAAATTTTGTAAAATGTGGGAGTGGCTGTTAATCGATAACCGATGGTAAACATATTGAATATTGCCTGACCGTCTCTATGTTTGATTTTAATTTTTATAAATTCATTGCTGATGTTTGACATGTTTTCTTTTTTGTTTCCATCTAATATTTACGTAAACACACATACTTGTCTTTTGTTTTTGTTATTATTAGTGCGAATTGTCTTTGATTTATTTTCGTGGTACTCTCTAGTAAGACTAAATAATCGTCTACTCTTTTAATGCTTATTTTTTATTTATATTATATAAGCATCTCTATCGAATGTGTTCGTTTTTATATTTCTACTTTTGTCGTTGTTAATCATGTTGTTGTTATTATTATTATTTTAATTTTGTACTATTTCATGACGCCACTGCCGGCCGGCATTTATGGTCGCGCTCATATGTGTTTCTTGCGCACAAGGGGCTGCCTCAGTCTGACTAATAGTTGTCGACTCAAGACTCTTGTTTGGCCGACATCCAGTCTAGGCGTCTGGCTTGTATCAGACGCCTAACACTAAACTTTACACATACACACTCACGCACATATTCATTCTACCATAATCATAATATACAACAATAAATATTACGGTGTGTATGTATATGTTTAGCAAAAAGTGAATGACTTTGATTTTGTTGTTGGTGTTATTTATTTATTTTTTAGCACTTTGAAAACTCCAATCTTTTACAAGTTTTTGTGAAAACAAAAGATAAAAATGAATGCTTTTCATAAAGAAATCGTTGCATGGGTGTCTGCTTTAGGTACTAAAATGTAAGAAAAAGTTTTGCAAAATCTAAAACTGTACTAAAATTTAGAATCGAGAAGTTATTCTAAAAAGTTGTGTCTATAAGTTTTATTTGTGGTTTTGATTGTATGAAGAATTTGAAGAAAAAAAGAAACGTAATAAAGTTATATATAGCTTAGACGATATCTTGAATATCCTCCGCAATTAATAATATATTAGGGGCGTGGTTGAACTTTTTTAGAGAATACTGAAGTAAATATTGAATTTTACCCGAAACGTTATGGACTCCCGAACATTTTTAGCACAACAAACTTATTATAAATACGTTGACCAAATTTAAACTTTATATATTCTATATTTTTATAGTTGTGTCAATTGTGAACATGTCTCTTGACGCTTTTTGCGATTATTAGGAGCTAGACAGCAGAAACTAAACATTTTCGTACCAAATAAGTGTGCAATAAAAAGACAGACAGACAGACAAAAAGATACTCGAACGAATATGTTTAATACGATACAGATTTTGACGCTAGTCAAGAAGAATATGTACTTTGTAGAGTTTCTGGAGCTTCTTTTTGGACGTTACAGAACTGAACAACATATTAGGTATACTCCCTAACTTAGGTGGAGGGTCCTAAAAAACCGTTTTCTTCATTATCTTATAAAAATTTACCGGGCTATTGCTTCGTTAGTCAAGTTGGTTTAAACTTTGTCTTAATAAACTCGAGTTTAAACCCAGATGAGGAAGAAAATAAAACGTTGGACTGAGAACTCGCCAACAATTCGCGTCGAGATGATTACAATTTCGTCTTGATAAACTCAGGTTTAAACCCAGATTAGGAGCAAAATAAAAAGTTTCTTGAATGGGTATAAAACTAGGGGCCAACAATTAGAAAAATTACCATAAAACTTAAAATAAATTCAACAATTCTTCAAGTTCGTACTAGCACGTAATATTTCCTCATGTTTTGATTATTGTACATAAAGCATCACTATATAGTAAGATCCGTGCTTGACGTTCTATAACATGTTTTCTTGTTTACGTTGAAATGTAACGTAAAAGATTTGTTTCTCTGCCAGTTCCTGTCACCTGAGGAAAATCTTTATTTTTACTAAATTGTAACAAGCAAGCTGCCAACCTTTGTCAAATTTGTTTTACCAAGTTCAACAAATATAATAACACTAATACCACCAACGCCACCTAACACCTAATTTACTTTTATTACATTCCTTTGTCTTCTACTAAACTCCAATCGTACACACTGTGCAGTGTGCAGTGTGCACTGTGTCCTATGCACCCGCACCCTTGAGTAATGATGTTGTGTTAACACACAATAAATTATTTAAAACCAAAATGTTTATATTTCTACTGTACACCTACACTACTAAACGTGTATACAATATAACATATTGTACATGCGTCTGTCATTTTCCAGACAAATCATTCTCTATCATGTAATGCTCACTCATGCCTCAGAAAATAAATTAAGAATATTATGCTTTTTGATAGACACTATTTTCTTCGTCTTCCTCTTTATAATAAACATTTGCCAGAAATTTTTTATGCTGGAAAAGAAAAGAATTCTTTTCTTGGAAGAAGATTCCAATTAAAGAGTAAATGAAAATAAAAAAAACCGGCATCACAATGATGAATCATGCTCTGGCGCCTGAAAGTATGTATGTGTTTAACAAAATCTTGAATGTTTCGGTGTAACAAAACAGACAATATAACTGTAACTTTTTACGTATAGACAAAGACCAAAGACCACAGCAGAGAGAAAACTATACTTAATGGTGGTTGCCAAGAATTTGTCCATCTGTCCGTTTTCATAGTGTTTTTATTATTTCAGTTTTGTTTCTTTAACAAATAATGATAAGGACTACATTAGTAATGATTATATTGTAGAAACAAATTACATACAAAACTCTGTTGCACAACAAACTGGTATATATACATACATATATATTTTTTTACCAAATATCTTGTCAATGGAGTAAGAAGTGCTTTTCACTACCGTTGCAGTATTTTTATACTCTTTAGTAAGTAAAACATATTAAAAATACTAAATTAACCGCAAATATATTTGAGTTCACAATCCAAAGGAGTTCTGCATAAATGTAAACTTGGGAAGACAGTGTAAAAATGTAGGAGGTACTAAAAATGAAATTTAATCAATCTTACTTCACTTAATAGTACGTTTTTAAGAATATACTTCACTTTTATACCATTTATTAATAACAGATAAAAAAGTTTAGTCCAAATATTACACAATCTTCCAATGGTCTTGTGGGCGTTAATATATTTAATAAGGCTCCTTTTTCAACAACCGACTAGAGGCATAATCCTTAGCTCTAATGCGTAGAGTCCTAGATCCGATACCTAGAACAGTCGAACCCATATGATAAGGTGATAAGGTGATAAGTTGTTTTCTTAATTGGGCTATAATTTATATATCTAGGGAGTAAGATCGGCGCCGTCCTATGCATTTTTAAGAGACATTTCCTGAGTGTCGATCTTTTAAAAGAAAAATTGTTGAAATATGTGCTAAATTACATCCCATCGGTTAATTTCTACATCAAAGACAGACTTTCGTAAATTGTGGGCGTGTCCATTTTTTAAATGCCTCTCATTCTCAACTCATTCAAAGACAAAGACCATCAAATGTCAACTTTGTAGCATGATTTTTATGGTCTTGTTGGTATTTTAACAATTGTAGGCATGTCTGCCGCGCCCACAATCGATAAAAATATAAATATTTTCCACAAAAAATGATCTAGAAACTTGAAATTTTGTAAATATATTTATAATTACCCCATCCCCATCGATATACTGAAAATGGGCGTGGTCAGATAACAGACAAACAAATCTTATAAAGCCTAAAACTTGACTGGTAATATATACTTTATTAGAGGGCGTAATTATGTACTTGCCAAGCCCCCTGTACGTACGAATGGAGAATTTTTATTATTTAACTTGCGTTCGATTTAATTTTTTACATTAATTGTCAAAAATTTAAAAACCTAACTATTGCTGGGTGGACCTCGCTAACCTAAGCTAAACATATATTTATATAAATTTACTACATATTATATAAATGATGTATACATTTGTATAATTAGTAATTAGTGAAAGAAAACTCGTTGGTGCTTGTTGTACATAAATACACGAGACACTATTACAGTTAATAAAGGTAAAACAAAAAAAAACAGTATAGAGTTGTTGTAGGTGTACAATTTCCACCAAAGGTCTTTGTTATAAAAACAAAAGTTTCACCAAAAAGGTAAACAATACGAATCTAAAAATATCCCCCATGAACATGTCAATGAGAAAATTTCTCTTCCTTTTTTTTTTTATATAAAAAGTTTTAAGCAACAAAAAAAAATTCTACGAAAAGTCTTTCAATGCCAACATTTTTCATGTTTTGTTTTTACTTCTCTCCAACCAACTCACAGCAATCAAACATTAGTATTAAATACAAACAATGGGACAACAGAGATACACCAACAACAACCACTCAAACTCTAACGCCAACGCCATCAATGTTCAATTTTTCCTGGCAATGTGCAACTTATACAGATATGATACTACTCAATTCTGTAGTTTTTCATTAAGTATTGTAGATAGATGTAAAAATGTGATTTTTTGGTGGTATTTTTTTGTTTGTTTGTTTGTTTGTTTTCTTGTATGCAGAGTCAGTTATTCAGTCAGTCCCACATCAACAACTGGCAGTTGGTTGTCTGTCTATACCTTGCGTGAATTGTGTGTGTTTGCATATACAAGAGTAAACGTTGTGTGTATACAAAGCATTCGACGCTTTTTCCGTTAGGAAATTATTCGCAGAGTTTAGTTATCGTAGAACTTTCGTGTGGTGTATAACGTGCTTGACGGCATGCATTACAAATTTTAATAATTATAAGAGAGTTTTAGGAAGTAATCTTTATCTTTAGCATTTGTTTTGTGGTTTTTGTTTTTGTTTTTTTAATGAAGATATATTTTTAGCATTTACAAAGTATACAAATAGCAAATAAATATAATCGTTTATATGGGATAAAGAGATGAAAGACTAATAAAATTTAGATTGCAATCGAATATTTGAAAAGCAAAAATTAAAAAAAAAAAACTCAATTTTTCAAAATTGATTTAGTGTATACTAATTAAATAAATGATTTAATAAAAGTTATTTAAAAAATAATAATTGCATAATTTTTAAATAAAAATTCTTTTTATTTAAGTTTAAAATAAAATAAAATAATAGAATTAAAAATAATTTAAAAATTTTACAAATAAATAAAAATTAACATAACAAAAAAATGTTAGAAAAAATTAATTTAATTTAAATAAAATAAAATAATATTAAAATTAAAATAAGAAAATATAATAAAAATAAATAAAAACTAAAACTAAATAAATATAAATAATATACATGTTAATATAATAAATTAAATAAATATAAAGAGTGCGAATAAGTTCTCGGATAAATTCGAAAATTTAAGGATTTTTTAAAAAGAAATCTTAAAATATTTTAGTGAAAATATTGTCCAACTGCTAGCCTCTACCTTTTCTTTTCTTTCTGATAACATTTGAATTCCGCATCGGAAAAATTACACGTCTTTTGAAGCTATTCAAGAATCGATCCATATTTTAAAATCTTTTAAAAATGAAAGTGCTGCTCAGCTGGACCATATGCCATCAATCGAAACTAACAACTACTTTTTTTAAGTCGATAGCAATCTTTTGAAATGGTGTTGTTCGGTTTGAGCAGTCAGTAATAAAGTATACCCAAACGATTCCACCATGTAGATCGAAAGCTTCGAACCATAAATACTCGGTTTTGCCAACAATGTTTATGCTTGGCCGGTCTAACGTTCTTCCATATTTATCATTTTTCATACTCAGCGACGATACAACGGCAAAAACCTTTGACTTTTTCCCATTGGAAAGACTGTTCGTCGTCTCTGGACTTCAACTTGTCCTGTCCTTGCTTTTGGGTTATCCGTAACATTTAGAAATGATTGTACAAGTTCATCTAGACCCTGTAATAAGTCTTCATGTAGCAAATATCCCCAATGAGTTATAGATATTTTTTCTTAAGAACATTGGTTAATAAAAGTTAGTTATCCCAGGTAAAAAACTATACTTTGCTTACTAGCATGAAAAGTCAAGTTAATATTTAACCTTGTGAAAACCCTCTGTCTTCCTCTTAAAGTGAAATATGAACTGAAAGACTTAATATATACCTTTGTTGTTAATAGCTTAGTTAATAGATTTTACAAGGCTAAAATTTACCCTCGAATAGATGGAAAAGTTACCCTTATTTCGTAAAATACAATACATAAGGTACCGGCTTACCAAAGTTGTACATTCGTAACATATTTTTCTGAGAACTGCTGTTTGAGATTTCATTTCTACATATGTTCTGCTAATGCAATACCACTAAATACGTAACGTGTACCACCCCAAACCCATTGTAATTCTCAACCCTAAACTTTCCCAAAAATTGAAATAATTGATTGTTGTAAATTAAAACCCAAAGTTTCCATGACACGTACTAATGTAATGACGAACCTTTTCTTCGAAAATATTGTTAAATCGTATACAAACAAAATCTAATTGGAAGATTTAACAATGGGCCACGTTTCACTCACAATACGATTACCGGACAGGAAAATATTTTACACATTTCATGTGATTTGATTAGGGTTAGAAATACAGCCAACAATCATTGCAACAAAACAATTTTGGTGTATACTTTTTTCTCTTCTTAGATATTGTACAAAAGGTAGGGTAAAAATGGTGGCAGAGAATTTTTGCATCTTGTAAAAACTTTTTCATGATTACAATAGAATAAAAAACTCTTCACGTAGAAAGTCAATGCCGCGTGGAAAATATTTACAAGCGAGACTCTCTTAAGGATGAATTATTTGCTACAAACCTACTTCAATAAATTCAGCCTCATTATCTACCCTTTGCTGGCGCCGACTTTCAATTTCAATTTGCCGCAAATTTAGTCTAAAGCTATACGGCCACAGTTCTAATATGTTGCAAAAATTTAAAGGAATTTTACGGTTGTCTCTTAGGTTTTATAGACTTTTACTTAATAGTGTATAGAAAAAATAAGTTCAACATTTGAAGCAAAAAAATTTGTACTTTTGGTAGCGAATCTAGTAATTATACTTTAACCCAGCAGTTGTTTAAATTATTATGAAAATAATAAAAGAATAAAATTCATATAAAAATGAAATAAAAAAATATAAAAAATTAAATTAAAATTTATCATCATAAATCAATATCGAATAGAAAATGATCGAAAATACTAATTAAATGAATAGTTTTAAAAATGTTGATCCATTTTATATTATAGTTGATTAGTTTCGAGAAATATTTATTAATTAAAAAGCAATAAAATATTTGCCAACTTGCTCAACATGAAGACAGTTAAGCATTCCAAATGCCAGAGCTATAATTTCAAGCCATGTAAGCTGTTGTTTTATTTTCGTATTTTAAGATATTTTTTTAACTAAGATTTAAGATTTTTAGCTTAAGATTTAATCGTAATAAATCAGCTTAAGCTAATTTTATACCCTCCACGCCCAAAAACAATAAAAACCTTTATGTCAGCCATAAAAAATGGCCTCTGATCTTGAAATTGAAATTTGGTATTCATATTTATAGTTTTTCTATCCATCTATGTGTACTCAGTGTATACACTTTCATAAAAACCAGAGACTTTTATGTCTCTAAAATAAACTCAATGTTTTTAATATATTTTCAGCTTGTGGATCCTGTGTACTAATATATATAAAAATATATTACTTATTGTGTAAAGCCATGTATTTTAAAGTACTTTAAACTTGTCCGTCTGTCCATATTATTGTAACTCCATACATTCGCTATAAGTCTGTATTCACAGTGCGTTCACATTTTATTATGACGCGTCATTTTTATTTACACTTGAATGAATTTTTTCGCCATAACTAATCTTTTCTTTTCTTTGTTACTTATAAGTAATGCTTCCTCTGGCAGAAAAATAAGTAAAAATGAAAATTGGCTTAAGCCAAATCTTAAATCCCCTAGTTACCTTCATAGTCAAACGGTGAGGGTGTAGGCAGTACATAACATAACAACTAACAAGTCGAATTTTCTCTTAAATAATACTTTTTGTAAATTGTGAGCACGTCTGTTATCCGACATTGGACATTTTTGTTTGTTTAAGAATTACTTTGTAGAGTCTTCCAGGCTTCCCTCTGGCTGTTGCAATTGGTAATGCAAACATAATACACCCTCACCACCAAGGTGAAGGGTATAAAAAAAGGAAACGATTTTAAAAGCTTCTCATTAAAAAGAAAATATTAGTTACACTCCCTTTTTCTATATTTTTACTATATTTTTTTCTTAAAAAAAATAAAAAATAAAGCAAAACAAAACAAATCACTTTGAAGCCAACTATAAATATATAGTTGTGGTGTGGCCAAGTATCATAGTAGGAGTAAAATAAAAGTTATTCAGGAAAAATTTAGCAAGAACCACGTCATAGTGTCAAACAACATTGTTTACAATTGTTAAGTAATGAAAGGTGGCCATGTTTACTCCCACTTCTACACTTTACAGCTCAATTGTTATAAAATATGACAAAATGATTTTTTCACATTCCTAGTCAAACCATTGTGTTGGAAATGTAACAGACTGTGCTGCTGTCATGGTTACAACTCTCAAGCATTAACGGAAAAAGTGTCTACATCTCTAGGTTTGTTTTTGAATGAACCATGTAATGCCAAAATTTTAAATGGAAGTAATATTTAAGGGTGTACCATATAACTATGGTATGTAATGGTGATTGAAACGAAGATTATATTTATTTTGGCGTTTCCTATGTGGACCCTATTACATTCGCTTCTATCGCTCTTCTGAGCATCTTTAAAAGCGCTTACTTCAATTTTCGGTTCTAATAAGGACTAAACAGGCTTTTCGTACTATAGTGGATAGATTCGAGTCAAAATATTCATTATTGGATACTCCAGTGAGACCACGGACCGGTCAAAGCACTAGGGTAGATTAGGTTGATCAAGCGATTCAAAGGGTACCGTAATACTCAGAAGAGCCATCCAGAGGATGTTAAAAATCGTTGAGTGCGAAAATCTTCACATCTTCATCACCCCTCGGGAATTTGACTAAAAGTGTTTTGTGTCGTTTTCCCTGTAGAGGCGCGCATTCACATAGTTTCATTCCTTTTCTCATCTCTGCAGCTTTTACAGAACCAAAAATATTGAAGAGCTTCAATTTAAAATAAACCAAATTAGACGAATCCACGCTTTTTTGCCGTTAGGACAACTTTCTTAAACAACATTGTGACGAAATTTGCATAAACATCTTAACTCAAACTCTTACAAAATCTAATGAACTTAAAAACTGAAGTCTTTTGATATTTTTAAGCGCCTAAACTTATGTCCCTATTGAAAAATTCTTTATACATGTATATAAGCTATTAGTGAGTTTTTATCGAGGTGTTTATAAACCTAGTTGTGCAAAAATGCAAAGTTTATAATTTTTAAGCCGGATTCAATATTGGTTCTAAAACACTCGAACGCGCAAGCTTCCTTATTTGGAACCCCAAAAATTATACCTTTGGCTAACCCAGACATTCCAGTTAATATAAATTATACTTTAGATGCAATTAATAAAATAGTCAATGATCAAAATTAACGATGAAGCCAAGGGGACAAAACTTACAAAAGTTACACATAAAAACCATTTTAATGTTCCGCCGGACTTTCTCCATTTACAAATTTACATTTTACAATATTTTAATAAAATATTTTTATTTAAATTATCGTTGAGAAAATATGTTGTGTGTAATAAAAAAGAAGAAAAAATACTTTCATGTCTGAGAATTTTGTGCTGGCCATTCCTTTCCATATTTTACTTTCTTTTTATCATCATTCCGCCTCTCCGCTATCTCAATAATGGCTTGCATCTTATTATCTGTTTTCTTGGAAAATTTTTGCAATTTATTTGTTTGTTGTTACTCTTAGCATTTCCTTGTTATTTGGCATCTTATTAAAAAACTGTCAATACACTGTCTTAACATTTCTTGTGCTTTGATAAAATGACAACATTTCCATGGAGCGGATGTTGTTTGAAGAAAAGAACATAAATTGAAAATTGGCAGAAAAATAATTAAAATAAATATTAAACATAAATAAGAGATTTATGCAAAAATTGTTTGTTCAAAATTTTAATCCCTAAGGGAGATGTTTACGATGATAAAAAGAAGGGTAGAAACGTTAGTGATTGGACGTATGGACGTATGGACGTATGGACGTATGGACATATATAAAATAAATCGTCTGTTAACGGCATATATTTTGCAAAGATAAGATTTTTTCAAAAGTTTACGTGTAAATCATATACCGTTATCAAATACTTATATTCCTTTTTAGTGACTTTCATTTTGTATCACCCTTAAACGTTTTTCAATGGTTATTAAGAGTTGAAGATGACAGGTTTTTTCTTTCTGCATCCTTTGAAATATTCATAAACACTTGACTTTTCCTGTTACTCATTTCATTCATATTCATACAGAGTAAAACATTATCTAACAAACATCTGGGCGTTCTTTTATATACTGCCTCATTCTGTTGCTATCACAGTTAAGAGTTTCTTTGTGATATTTGTATGCTGGGATGGAATAACCTTAAACTTGAAGAGGAAATAATCAAGATGGCTAGAGTAGCTGATAAGGTGGTAAAGAGAGAGAGAAAGAGAGGAGCCTCTACGATAACTTATGTAAAGACAATTTTCATATGTATGTTACACGTTCTTCCCTTGTCAACAATAATGACAGCTAAGGTGATATTTGTTGTTGTTTCCTGTTGAAGAAAATGTCCTTTTTAATTATCTACGCTCATCATCATCAAAAGCCACCTTTTGTTGCCATAACAAGCTTTAAACATTGGTTGACAGTTAAGTTGCTATTAATTAAAAAGCGAGCAGAACCGGTAAAAGCTAACAAAAAAAAGAAAAAGGAGAAGCTCGGGTGTACCATGAGTTTTTATAATAAATTTCCATTTGGATTATGTTTAATTTAGAAGAATAGAAAATTCATTAAATTAGTTATTCCGTTTACAATAAATTTAAACGCTTCCATTCCATTCATTTGCTTAAGATCATTGAATTCTAAACATTACTAAAAATTCCTTTTTTGACTATATAGGAAGGTTGTCTATTGAAAGAGAGCAAATTCTGTTAAAAGCCATGCCCACAGTTGACAAAAAATCTAAAAGTTTTTAAACTATTTCTATCGTTGAAAACAGGCGGCTTCATGTTATAGAAGCGCCTACAATTTACAAAAAACTTTCCTTACTTCAGAATTCAAACTTTAGGATAAAAGAATACAACATAGCCGCTAAATGACAGCACACCTATTTACATACATGCCACGCCCTTAGTTTGCATATAAATGTAGAGGGTATCCAATATTTAGT
The DNA here is from genome assembly GCA_963978525.1 of Ornithomya fringillina. Lineage (NCBI taxonomy): Eukaryota > Metazoa > Arthropoda > Insecta > Diptera > Hippoboscidae > Ornithomya > Ornithomya fringillina. Next base: position 22,233,676 of record OZ021693.1, read on the forward strand.
CTATTTTTTTATTGCTCTTGCGTTAAATCTTTTGTCACCATATTTCATTTTCATTGTTTGCTTTTCATTTGATAGTTACGCGAGCAGAGTTAGATGGTAGTTTGTGTTAAGTGTGTTTGGCTTAACACTTCACTTAAAATCCCGTGACAATTGTAACAAATTGGAAAATGAATTGTGTGACCGACCATTTGAAGATTTTCTGCGTCTTTTTTTCCTTTTTGTTTGTGCAATTAATTTCAATTGGATTATCAAGTTGTGGTCATGTTGGAATAAAATACATAATGCTGCAGGATTATCCGTTTATTTATTTTTAATTTAAAATTCATTAAAAATAATCCTTACGGAAAATTAAGAACTGGCGAATAAAATATTTGTGCCCTTTTTTTTACTCATACATGATAGAAAGTAAAAATGCTAACAATATTATTCTTAAATTTTTTTATCATAAAAAGTAATTATGGTAATAAAATAAACAGAAAAGTTTTACTTATTTATCACATTTTTAATGATTTGCTAACAAAACAAGGCAAGTAGGGAAAAATATAAGAAAACTTCAAGTATTTCTACAACTACGAGAAGCACACTCAAATTATGAAAAGAAAATTGTTTAAAAACAAATAATAAATGAAAGAAACTTTTGCCAAATTATATTCATTTTCTTCGGCATGCTTGATGCATGTTTGATTTGCGAAGGTAGTTGCCGTTGTCATGCCATCATCAAAGTAAACGTAACTTTGATTGATATTTTATCCGGAGAAAATGAAAGCAAAAGAAAACAACCCCAAATTATAATTTGCGTGTACAATAAACAAACACTTTCTTTTTGCTGCTGTATATAAATAAAACAGAACACATTCATGGTGTACTTTTCTTTTTCCTGTAGTAATCTTAAATTCTTAAAGTATAGTTAGATAACCCCTGTTGTTCCACCGAAAAGTTGAAGCAATGAAATTTACTGAAATGTGCTCACATGCTCTATAAACATGAGTGGATATTTGTGCTTAATATTTATAGCTACTCGAAACGTTTCTTCTTTAAATGCTTTGAAATCTGTGTCCATCCGTCTGTCTTTTTATTTATAATTGAAGCTATAGGTCAAAACTTTTAAATGAATCCATTAAAAATGAGAGAAACAAATTTTTTATAATTAAAATCAATAATGATTTTTCAATCAAAAATTTTTTTGTCTAATTTGCTATAAAAAACGTCCGTTAGTCTGTCTTCTCTATTAACAATGACACATGAAAGTCCAGTAATTAAATACCCTCCCTCTCCTTTTTTCTTACTCACATTAGCCGAAAAATAGCACTTACTCACCTAAAGTAAGTGATTAAACATCCGCGGTTTGGCAAACTTGCATAAAAAGAGAACATTTGAATTGAATTTCTAAACGTGATTTGAACAATGCATTTACTTATAACAGTTTTCTCCTAAGTGCCGATATTTAAAAATTAATATTGATCACTTGAATAATCAGCTTTTATAATCCTCTATTTAAGCAAAAATCTACGCGGGTATTTCTGTACTCTATACGTATAAATTTTCATCTTTCTGTCTTGAATACTCTACAAAAATAATGCGGGTAATATTCCAATTAAATTTGTCGGCACTGTAGACATTTTCCCCATCGCTAGAAAAGACTGTCCATGCTGCTGTTAGGTTGGTCAGGAGTTTGTAAATCCCAAACGGCAAATGTCACACCCACCTTTAATCATACCGATCGATTCGGAATCAAAATCTGAATATATTTCATAACATCCATGTGTCTGTTTTAAAATATTTCCATGAAATTTAGTATAAAAACATGTTTGGGCTCACAGAGAAGCTCTATTGAAATTGGACCGAATTAAATATTTTTTAGAACCCCTCCTCATATAAGGTCCTACTATATAAACAAAGTCCTTAAATAGCGAAAATTCGTTGTTCTAATATTTTTTGACAAAATTTTTTAAAGAATAGTTGGAATAAATGAACCATTTTTTGAACCCATTTCTATAAAATGATTTTTCACAAAGTGACAACATTTTACACTTACTGATACAACCAAACCTATTATAGCATAATTTTTGAAACTATATGAAAAAAGGTATTAAAAGATCGAGGATAACCGACAACAACATCTTTATTTATTTTATTTTTTTTTATATGCTTTTCTTCTATATATTTGTTCTACGGCTCATAAATTTCACTTCATAACCACATAAAAAGTATGAATTGGTGGTTGGGTGTGATGTGGCTAAAAGGACAAGAAGAGAAGAAGTGTACACCGAACCCACACATTTCAGACACATAAATTAGTTTAATACTCATAAAATATGCATTTTTATAAACATTAACAATACAATGAACGGGCATTGTAAAACTCTTACGCCATACGCACATAAATCAACAACATTACTATTCGCGTACGTTATGTAGATATATGGTACAACAGCCGGGCCACAGCTTTATGTTACAGTTTTGTAAAGAGCACAGAAATAATAATAATAACAACAACAACAATGATATTTTATTATCCGTTGATAATATGGGACAAACGGAATATTTATGCTTCAGCACGTTTCACACTATTAAAGTAAAATAGTAATAATGTGAATCATCATGAAAAATATATGAAAATAACAACCAAAAATGTTATGGTCGGGTCAAGCCCGACCATTTAATACCCCACGCCACTTAGCTCCCTAAATTATGCTACAATGTGATGGTTGTGTGTGAAATAAAATTGACCAAGGTGACCAAATTTGGCATAAATTAACTTTTCATCAAATTTTGTTAAGAATTGCGATTTTTTACCAAACTAAAAACTTTCATGCTACCTATCTATGCCTTGTGCAAAAATTAACAGGGACAGACAGACGGACAAGGTTATATCAGATTTAGTTACAAATATCCTCACAAACTTAATATACTCTTTGTCACAAGTGATGAATGCTGTAAAAATTATGAGACAAAACAATTTTGCACAAATATTTCAATAAACAAGCGGCGGATGCATCTTAGACTACAATGCAGCCTAACTTCAAGTCTAACTTAATGTAAAAGATAATTTCAAGATTTAAACGTTTTGAAGCGAAAAGTTTTCTCAACTTCATGTTAATTAAGTCTGTTCAGCTTTACCGCAAAACATATATAACTTTAAAACTAATTTTAAATAAAAAAAAATAAAAAAAACATTTCCAGCCATTACTTGCTCTAATATAAAATCTAAACTCTTCACTTTATTAGTTTGTTTAAAAAAAAACTTGTTTAAAAACTTTTCATACAAAATCGAAAACTGATGACTAAAGCGCCACAGATAGGAAGAAGCTGGTTTCCGTACACCAAACAATTACCATACGTTAGAAACCAAAAAAATAAAAAAATATTGAAAATAGTGTCGCATTAAGATAGAAAAAACTTTAAAGAATATCTCTGCTTGTACACTAAACTCCTTCCCTTTTAAAAACCCAAAAATAAGTTATAAATTAAGTAAAACTTGTAAGGAAACTAAATTTGGCTTAGACCAAATCTTAAATACCCTCCACGTCTACTATAGCTTGCAAGTCAAGTTTTATGCTGACTTTGGTTTTTTGTAAAATTTTAGGCGTGTTTTTTATCCCATTATACCCATTTTTGCCACATCGCTGCAAGAGATAATTATAAAGAGTTTAAACTTTATAGCTTAATTTTTAAGGTAGATAATTAGATTTTTGTCGATTGTGGGCGTGGCTCTTGACCGATTGCTCATTTTAAATAGCGATCTGCGTGCAGAAACTTCAAGTGTCTGTACAAAATTTCAGTTAAATATCTCAAAATTTACGGCTCTAAGAATGCCAATGGACGGACATACGTTAGACATCTGTCTAGATCGACTTAATTTTAGACTCTGATCAAGAATATATATACTTTGTAGAGTGTTTGACGCCTTCTTCTGGGAGACAAACGGACTGGCAACCTTTTTTTCTTTTGTGGATGGTATAAAAAACTTAACTGGGAAGCGGATATAAGAAAAGATACTCATCCATATAAATTTGTTCTTTTTTCTTTATAAATCTTTTGTACTAAGCAGCAATATATTGTTAGCTTTTCTTCTTCATAATACCATTTTAAACTCATACCCCCAACTTGCACAGAAAAGATGCATATTTCTCTAGTATATTAAAGTTTTATAAAAAGAGATATTTTAAGCTTTTTATCCTGAAAAAAAAATATTACGAAATGTTGATAGCATTGTTAGTATATGTAGATGCTGTGAACAATTTTATTTTGTGCTAACGGGGTCTAGGCTTTTTTTTTATATAATAATAATGAAATGGATAAGAAAAACGTTTTTATAATCTTAGCACTTTTTTACTTTCCTTCCTTTATGTGTTTAAAACTATCATTGAGTTTTATAATAATTTTTTTATTAAAGTGTTATGTATTTGTTTAAATTCAAAAGAATGGACAAAACAAAGAGGGATATTATAGGATTTACGCTCAAAATAAGTCTTTGTAATTGTAAGTCTTCTTAGTGGAAGAGAAAATTATTGAAATAATTGCTACGTTTGGCTAACGGCTTTAAAAATTGAGCCTCATATACATAAAATATTGTATATTTTAAAACTTTAGCATAATATAGTCCGATGAGGTTGAAATATTTTTATTAGAAAATACTACAAGTTTTCGACCTTTCAAACACGACTTCAGGTCATGTCAACGATGTTTTCTTAAAATTTGTCAAATGTTCTTTTGGAAACGAATTAAAAAGGCTCTAAATATCCCCACCGTTGTTTCAAAAACCCTTCAGAGAGTAGGTATGTAAACTTTCAACTTTTAAGGTCCTTCAAAAAATCATTCCTTCTTCAGTTTTTATTGAGTTGATGGCATGTCATTAGACCCGTTTCGCTGAATTTCAATACTATTCAATGATTATCAACACATTTGCTAAGTTTGGCATCAATATTTTAAACAGAATGATTTTCATACATAAACGGACAGACGGACATGGCTTAATTTATATTGACTCTAAGTATATACACTTTATCGAATGAATTTTGAAGTGAATCTTATATGCTTATGTATTTCTATCCATAGATGTACTAAAAATTAGCATGATTGAATAACATTCGCGTTCACAATTTACAAAAAACCATACTCCCCGTAATATAGGACTTGCAAGCTGATACGTAATATGTACACTTTTATATATTAGCCATGCCCACCGCTTCATGGAGCGTATTTAAGATTTGACCAAAACCAAATTTAATTTTCTTACATCTTCAGTCATATTTTTTATAGTACTTTGTAAACTTTTTAATATGTACTTCAAACATTATGTTTATCACTTAATATTTTTAATGGTTAACCAAAACCACAAAACATTAAACTAAACGGCAAAGATTATGATTATTACATTTCTCGGTCTGTGTGTGTGTATCTGTGATAATGGCCTGTGAGTGCCGGTGTTTCATGCTCTACACTCTATTTTCCTTTCCCTACACTTTTCAACAACTTTACGGACCAGTTATAATGGTTCGTATTGACATGTGTTGGGCTGTTTTTGAAAGCAAAGCAAATTCCTGCATATTTATATTTATAATCCCAGCGCCTAGGCAGGTATTTTGTAGGGTTCTTTTTTTTTACATGCATTTTTGGAAAAAAAAAAACGGTTCATACACAGAGAGAAGCTTTTGTTTAAGCAGGAAAATGTATCATATGGAAAAGTGCTTTTAAATATATATTTTCCCTCACCTCCATACTTCATGTTTATTGCCCTTTTGTGTTATGTGTTGTATGTTGCATTGTGATGTGATGAAGGTAGAATGGAAGCTCAGCTGTTATGTTGCTATCGCTGTTTCTGTTTGCTTTTTCCTTTTATTACAACCGCAAACTCAGTTAAAGTGCCAACACTTGAAATTCTAAGCATGAAAAAAAAATTGTGTTGGGATTGCTAGGAATAATAAATTTTACCTGAACAATATGCTTTAAAAGGCAATTGTTATGACTTAATATTTATATTGAAACGTGTAAAAAGAATTTTATTTTGGCTACGACTACTACCGTCACTACAAACGTGCCCCTGAGAGCGTGCGATAGGTTCCTAAAGGTGGAATTTTGCTTGAAAACTAAGCAAGTCTGTTATTCGATCCCGTTTTTTTATCAACACATAGATAAATTAAATAAATATTAATACGTGTATAAAAATTCAACCTTAAATCTCTATTTTTGAGGCCTTGATGGCCTAAATCATACGATTTTACAAACTTCCTAATTTAGAAAACTTCCTTCATTAACTATGAATGTTTTCGTTACTAAGGTTGCAAAATCGTTTATTGAAACACTCATTTGTTCCTAAACAGTCACACGGACGGATATGATTGGATAGTCTTATTTTCAACGCCAATATTAACGCTTTATAGGTTATGTATGCTATTTACCCATATATATATACAGTATTCTCTAGTAATGTCTGTTATCTGATTACTCCCAATTTTCTCCACCAAATGCAAAAAATCTTACAAAATGTTAACGAAATTTTCCTAAAGCTGGAAATCTTACTTTGTATTTACTTTAATTCTTTTAACCCTCAACTCCCAACCATTCATTATTTTGTCTCAAGGTAGAAATACTTTAAAAACCATAAGAAACCAAAGAAAGACGATGAAAGAACCTCCAAGCTCAGGTAACTGTAAATTAAGTTCTTATGTGATTTTCCGCAATTTTGGTTTTTACAATGTCTGCACACATTACACAAACGCGCACTATACACAGTAAAAAGGTAGGGGTATACGTAATAAAGTACTAAGGAATGAAACCGAATCACACCTTTGGGAAATATAGCACCCTAAGACGAAAATTTTTAAGAAACTTTTTCACGCGTGTACACAACATATTTCCTATTCCTGCAACATGGTATTGCTTGCTGTAAAAATAAAAATGTCTGCATTAAGTTTACTACACAGAACAAAGAGAATTTTTTTAATTGTTTCATAGTTATACTTAAGAAAAATAATGGCTTTCTGTCATTGTTAAATATTGTTGCAAACTTTTTCTTATTTTATAATTTATGTTTCATGTTTAATTATAATTTATAAGAGCAATGGTTGTAATACAGATGAAAATGAAGAAATGGAAAGTTAAAAGTTGTCCTATAAAAATAAATTGTTTGCATTTTTCCCGAAAGTATGCACTACACAACTATGAGTAGGCAATGGTGATTTGGGAAGAGTCGCCAGGACCATAGTATATTCTTATATTAACTTGTCAAAGTATTGAAAAACTTTGTTCCAAGTTTTGACATAAAATTCTTGTACTAACGCATACTTATTCCTGCATAATGTTGCAGAAGGTGTTGCATTCCCATTCTCTACAATTGCAACAACACTTGTTGTGTATCAAACCTAAATCTGGCTGTGAATTTAAACGCAAATGTTACGATTTTTTTTTTTTATTATTGTATTTCACAAATAAAGTAAAGAACTTCATTGCACCGATCATCATTCCAATCGAACTCATTCACCCACGTATGTATGCAACCCTCATTACTATTTAAATCATTCGGTTCACCGGCATGCCAAAAGAAATGTTTAATTTTCTGACCGGTACCAATCCAATACCAAGTATTATTCATCAGATGTCCTCCGATCCAAAAAGGTTGTAATTTTCCTACAATTAAATTATTGAAATAAAAGCGATAAAAGCGATTGCTGCTATATTTAATTAATGAACAGTTTACCATATCGTTGTTGAATTAAGTTCTTTAAAAAATTAGATTCATCTACACTTTCTATGGATACCAAGTGCATGCCTTTTTGTGCGCAATAATCTTCAGCCTCTTGCCATTCAAGCTTGAATTGTTTTTTTAATTATTCGACACACAAAAAATAAAAATTAGTTTCAAAATGGCTTTTCCCACAAAGGTTTTTATTGGTAATTACCACGCCTTCATTTACAATGTAATATCCTTTATTCGCCATTACATATTTAGCATTCATTACATTTAATACGACATTTATTAATAATAAATTATAGAGTTGTAAAGACTCTGTTATCCGCTTTATTGCAAACATTGTTGTTTATCTTCTTAAGTAGAAATATAAACTGTGCTGCTAATGACGAACTGAACCATGATTGAGTCAGTTCTAAAAACTCAGTCTCTTACTATAATTCAATAAAACTGAGTAATACCAATAAAAATAATTATAACTCATGCAGAAGAAGAGATTATTTATTTAGATTTCTCGTTTAGATTTCAAGTTTCATTTGTACATGATTGGATATTTAAATTACTAAATATTCCAAAAACAATAGTACAATAACATTATCAAGTAGCGCTAGAAAGTCATGTCATAGTTATAAGACCCAAGACACTTAAAGTTATATCCAGATGCATCCAGCAACATTTCTATACAAACTTAATGTTTTCATATATTTTTCTGATTTTTAGGTGCGGGCTATGGAACAAAGGTTGAGTGAATGGCCCAAACCACCTAATTCAGCCAGTAATACCTCACCTAATCGTCAAGGCCAGTCAGCTCAAGCTCAACCTCAACAGTCCCAACAACAAATCAGTACAGCTGCCAACCAACAATCACAAGTAACTGGTCTTCAATCGGTAGAAGCTATAAATTCGTTGGAGATACAAGTGGAAGAACAGCGTCAATTGCGTTTACAAGACGCCCGACAAATTGAAGCGAAAGCGGCGAAAATTAAAGAATGGGTCAATAACAAATTACGAGATTTAGAAGAACAAAATCAATTATTACGCGAACAGAATCTAAAGTGTAATCAACAGCTCGAATTACTTAAAAACTATATAGCCAATCAACCGAATAGACATAGCGTGATAGGACCGGTGCGCAATAGTTTAAGTTTGGATGTGCAAGAGTTTGCCACCAATTCAAAAGAAACGAGACGACGTAGTGAAAGTTTAGACACACAAGAGATTATTAGTAGACCGTTAACCTCATCCTACCCCCATCACCAGCATCGACGCAATCTATCTATGGAGCCAACAGAATTAGAACGTAATTTAGTGGCGGCCGTAGACGGTTTATCACTTGCGCCTTTGGCCACCATTTCAAAACAAGCTGCCACTGCTACAGCGGGTGACGGTAGTACTGGTAGTATCAGTAAACATGATAGGCCGGATAGTTCTGATACGGACACGGCTCATGATTATGCTGAAATTTATACTCCTTCGTGCGAGAAAATACCTACTTGGCTGAAAAATAACAATCCCGCTCTAATGGCCAGTGGTGGTAATTCGAGTACTACAACCACAACCAGTGAAATAGGTGTAACAGTACCACGACCTCCAACTCCACCTTTGCATCGTTTCCCGAGTTGGGAGGCGAAAATTTATCAGGTGGCCAATGACGGCTTGGCAGGAACTATAGACAATTTCATTAATCAAAATCAACAAAGCCATCCACAACAAAGTCTACCCGTTGACAGGGTAGAAAATCAAAGTCAAAGTCAACCAATGCCGCCACCGCCAGCACCACCTGATGTACAAGAGACTGCTTTATCCAATGGGGCTACGCAAGGTCGCAACACACCATCCAGCTACAATAACGATACATTGGGTAGCAGTAATAATGGGATAAATAATGCTGCTCCGGGTACACCTCAACTAAACACCCGGCAACAACAAACAGCCAGTGGAGGATTCTGTGATATCTCTGTACCCGTGTACGCCACAGTTAAAGGGGTAAGTAATACGCTTGCATTTTGAACAAAACATTTTTGAAATATTTTATATGATATTATCTTCCCCAAATTTTAGAGGGCCTCTCAAATACGTTCCATGCCTTTTACGGGCGATTCAAGTGATGATTCCAGTGATGGTGAAGATCATGCTGTCATGTTGACGCATAATTCACATAATTCAACTAGTACAGATAATACGGAGACATCTACTTCGGGTAGTGCTTCCAGTCCCTCGAAAAGTCTGAAAACTTCTTCCAGTTTAAGTCCAGCCAAACGTAGCGGTTCGGAAAGTCCAAAAAATGCCAAAGCGAGAGGTATGTATTGTGGCTGCATTTGATCTAATGTATGTTCTTTGGAGAATGATTTTATGTAGTATATGAATGTTGGTAGTGATTTGTTTGGATGCTCTTCCCCCCATCCAACCCCATAAAATTTGTATATAACACGTAACCCTTAAGCTCCAAAATATATGTTTTTATTTCGATACTCCTTTGATAAGACATTGATTTTTTTTACTTTTCATCCCTAACGTAGATTATAGTTTTCGCTTTTTATGGTTTGAAATAATTTTTGATTTTTCATCCTAAAGCTTTTATTGAATGTTCCCAAAAACAATCTATACAAATAATACTTCACCCAAACTTGTCCAACTAATTAAAATACTACTGTGTAGTCCCTTGTAAGGAATGCCAAATTGTTTAACAACAATTACTTATCCATACATTGGAATATGAAAAATGAAAACTAAACGAAATTTAATCTTTTCTTACCATTAAATCCATCCATTACACGTCCCCTTTAAATGTTCCTAAATTAAAAAACAAAACAAATGTATCCCAACTCTAGTGAGCCAACAATACTATCACTCCTATCACAACACTTTACCCATCACTGGCGTTCATGCGTTTCCACAATCGATATCCCAAAATTTAAGAGTATCACCCTCACAAACAGCCAACAGTTTATTATACGCCAACACCAACATCACCACCACATCACAATATCATAGACTTTCTGCGACTACAACTACTGCCAACAGTCATGTACGTGTCCCTCATATACGTGGCACAGTAATTTCAGATCTTTCCTTTGAATCAGGCCTTTCGGATGACTATGCATTACCACCGGATGCCGTTTCTGAGTCCACCTGTCCCATGGATGCTTCAATGCCATCATTATTAATGCGCCAATCTTATGTGGATTCGCCTAGTAAAAAGTTGGAGTCATTGGAAAAGGTTTGTCGGTTCAAGATGGAAGAAGCATCCTTTTCAATATCTTTTTATATGAATAGGTGGGTCACCTGGCCAAATTAGGTGGCAAACTAAAGACCTGGCGTAAACGTTGGTTTGTGTTAAAGAATGGCAACCTAACGTATTGGAAGAGTCAGCATGATGTGAATCGTAAACCTCAAGGCCAAATAATGTTAGATGAAGCCTGTCGCATCAATCGTGCCGAAGGAGCCTCAACATTTGAAATCGACACAGGTAAAAAGGTATACTATCTTACAGCCGATTCTAACGCAACTATGGACGACTGGATACGTGTTTTACAAAATGTTCAGAGACGCAATGCCACGAAATTGCTGTTAAGTCGTGATGATCAAAAGCCTACATTACAGGGTTGGGTTACCCGAGTTAAAAACGGTCATGCCAAAAAATCTTGGTGTGTTTTGTTGGGGAAAATGTTTCTCTATTTCAAGGCACCCAATGAAACGGTAAGGATACACCCTACACCCACCCATCTAGTAACATATGACATGAATAAAAAAATATTATTCCCAAAGAATCCTGTTGGTCAAATTAATATGCGTGATGCCCGAGTCGAAGAAGTGGAACATGTTTCGGATTCTGATTCCGAAGAGAGAGAAGATCAGGCACAAAGTCAAGCTCGTTTAACTGTGGCCATTTATCCAGCCCATCAAGGTCCCACGTATTTGATATTGCCGGGCAAAGCGGAACGTGACAATTGGTTGTATCATTTAACTGTAGTATCGGGCGGAGGACCCAGTGCTGGCACTCAGTACGAACAATTGGTACAAAAACTAATGGAAACCGATGGAGATCCGAGTAAGTAGTAGTTTGCACTTAGCATATCAAACATTACTTCTTGAATTATAAATTTGTGTAGATTGTGTAATCTGGCGTCATCCTATACTATTACACACCAAGGACTCTATAACAGCGAGTTTAAGTTCCATGCATAATGAAATTTTACAACCAGAAGCTGTTAAACTATTTAAGGTAGTTTTTTTTTCTACATAATATACTTTTTATATGATTATTTAAATTGTTGTTGCTGTTGTTGTTTTTCTAGAGCATACAATTGTTTATGTCGGTGGCTGTTAATCAACCGGGCATTGATTATCATGTGGTTTTGGCACAAAATGCTTTACAGCATTGTTTGGATATGCCCGAATTACAAACGGAAATGATTTGTATATTGGTGAAGCAAACCTCTCGGCATACGGGCCAAAAACTAAGTGTGGGCGTCCAGGTAAACAAGAAACTGGGCAAACAAACGCGCGTAAGTTTTTTTCAGTTGCATTCATTTTCAGTTAATATGTTGTTTATATGGTTTCTTTCAAAGTGTGTTTCATTTTTATAATTTTATTATAAATAGTTTTATATGTTTTTGTTTATTATTGTAACAAACACTTGGAATAGATCACCTAATATTACATCAGCATACAAAAACCACCTCAAGAGTATTTATTTATATTTAGCTTAAGAGAGTCAGCATTTAGTTGGTATAATTTTCCATAGAAATGTAGTTAGTCCACGTTTTATAATTGGACTCGGAATGCATAAAACAATTAAGCTTTCCAGGATGAGTGTATGCAATCACCATATTTTCTAAAGGTCTTTGAATTCATCAGCAAAGAAATTCAAGTCGATCCAGTCATATCCGTTTCTTGTTGGTAATCTCACGGCCCTAAATTTAGGGACGTTAAGTTGAAATTTTGTTCCAATATTCTAAGTTTCTTCAAGTTGCAAAATGGGTCAAGTGCCACGCCCATAATCGATAAAAATATATTAGAAATATATAAGTTTGTAGGGTCTTAACGTCTGCCACCTCATGAATCACATTTTAGTTATTTCACACTTAAAAACAGATAATAATTGAAGCATAAAAATCAATAATGATTTAAATTAAATTATTTCTCATCTTGATTAAATAATATTTGACATTAAAAAAAATCTAAAATTGTTATTAACAACAACAACGTGTAATTGCTGTAAATTTTTTATAATTTTCATGTATAATTTATATAAATCCTCTAAAAAAGTTACATACATGTGTGTATGTAGATATACATATAAATGTTTTCATTATTCATTTAGTGTGTGTGTATGTTTTCACTATTTTGGCTTATTAAATATTAAATTTATTTATAATTTTATGTTTTGTATTCTTAACTCTTTTGTTAAGCTTTTTGTTTTGTTTAATGACAGCGACCACGCGCCCCAGTAACTAAATAATTATATAATTATAGAAAATTTTGTATTCCACAACATTTTTGGCCAATTCTTTACTTTTCTATTTTCTTTTTTTTTTACTGCTCCCCGAAACAAAATCAAAAAAATATATTGAAAATTTCTTTGAATATACAACAAACCGAACAAATACCTTTCAAAACGAAAAAAAAATTTACAGCAACTACTATTGTGTGCGACTCAAAGTCTGTTTGCCTGCGATACCCAGCAGAGTGGTAATGCTCAAGCAAATGGCAGTTCTCCCACCTCCCTACAGGTATGAGAGCAGGCATTTTTCGAAGATTTCAAAAATTATCCAAATATTTAAAACATTAATTCCATCACATCCATCACTTGTATTATTAAAATCAAAATTTCGCTTTTAAATGTAATTTCAGGCTCCTGTACCTCCACCCATTATCGATTGTAAATCTAATCCGCCAGCCTATTCCTTTGTGCAGGGTTGGCAACTCTTGTCATTGGCTGTTTCTCTATTTGTACCCAAATCTAGTCGCTTACTGTGGTACTTGAAATTGCATTTATCTCGTAATGCTGATACGAAAACCGAAACTGGTAAATATGCTGCTTATTGTGAACGAGCTTTGGAGCGCACTTTGAAAAATGGTGGCCGTGAAACGAAACCTTCACGTATGGAAGTCTTATCTATATTATTGAAGAATCCGTATCATCATTCATTGCCGCATGCTATACCCGTACATATGATGAATAGCACTTATCAGGTAAGAACAAAATTGAAAAACGATCGTATGAGGTAAAATTTCCTGCAATAGCAGATATAATCTCTCCAGTGCCAAATTTTAGAAGAAATGAGGCTTTCTAGAATTTTAATTCGTCGCCCCATGAGCTATTCTAACTCTAATGTAAATGAAATTGCTTTCAGGTAATCTCCTTTGATGGCTCCACCACAATTGAGGAATTTCAAAGTACATTGGCTCAAGAGATTGGCACCCGTGATGCTGCCAACGGGTTTTGTTTATTTAGTGACGATCCCATCGAAAAGGATCTGGAACATTATTTAGATCCTATGGCGAAATTATGTGATGTCATCTCTAAATGGGAGACTGCCTTAAGAGAAAAGGGTTCTGGCAAATTTGAGAATACTAGGGTTATACAATTAACCTATAAAAATCGTTTATATTGGAAGCATACGGTTAAATTCGAAACAGATAAGGAGAGACTGCTGTTGTGCTATCAGACCAATCATCAAATTGTGCAAGGACGATTTCCTTTGTCGCGCGACTTGGCCTTGGAATTGGCTTCGCTAATGGCCCAAATCGATATGGGCGATTATTCACACGAAAAATCGAAAAATAATGCATCGAATGTTGGCTTAAAAGCTTTAGATAAATTCTATCCTTATCGTTATCGGGATGCTTTGAATCCGGATCAAGTGAAGGATGTACAAGAATTGTTAATTACCAAATGGATGCTATTAAAAGGTCGTTCAACTTTGGATTGTGTGCGTATCTATTTGACCTGCTGCCGTAAATGGCCATACTTTGGTGCTAGCTTGTTTCAAGCCAAACCACGCCATTCCAATCAAGCAATGACATGGTTGGCGGTGTCGGAAGATGCTTTAAACGTTTTGGAATTATCAACAATGGCTCCGGTGGCTCGTTATCCATATACCTCGGTTATGACTTTTGGCGGTTGTCAAGATGACTTCATGTTGGTAGTTACTAATGAAGATACGTTGGCCCCTTGCGGCAATCCCGAACAAAAACTCTTATTTGCCATGAGTAAACCGAAAATATTGGAAATAACTTTACTTATAGCCGATTACATGAATGCTTTGGGTCATACGGTGCCTGGGACACCACAAATGAATTCATTAACGCGTAATGGTTCGCATCGTTCGTTGCGTTCAAGACCACCAGGTACTGGCACTGCAAACACCGCCACCGCAGTCGGTACATTAGCCGGTATGTCAACTAATGCCACCACAACAGCTCACAATACCCTTAATTCACATGCCACGCACACTCTTAACTCTAATAATTCTCATACCTTAAGCTCGTCACATTATGGCAGCGCCTTAGGTGGGGGTGGTGGTGGTGGCTCCGGTACTATAAATTCCACTCATGGTCTAACAACACATTTCCATCATCAACAACAGGTGCTACATAACCATCATCAGCAACAACATCATCAACCTGATATATTAAAATCCACACCCGATCATCAACGTATGAAATAAGTGCAAGTGTAAAGTGTTGAAGAAAAAGACAGATATGTTAAAGAGAGTATTAATTAAGGCAGAGCCTGTTGAATTTGCTGCAATTTATTATTATTTATAATAAATATAAGAAGAACGGGAAGAATAGAAGAACAAGTGTGTAAAGTGAAGACATGTCTTAAAGGCTTTTTACCTTTTGCCAAAGAAATGGAGAAATCGATTTGAATTTGTAAGCATATAATCTTAAAATCAAAGGTATAAGGGCGTGCCAAATTTTGAACGTATTGGAATCATATGTTAACTTCTAGCCATATTTCTCAATTGACAGATGTTTATTAATTACTCCAAGAAAAGCATGGACAAAATATGAACTTGGTCGATCTAAAAATGTGATCAGTACAATCAATTGATGAACGTAGGGATTAAATTACTCTAGCTAGTGCAAATGTCCGTACATCCGTCCGAACAATTAGGGCTGGCAGCCAATATGTGAACTTAATCGGCCCAAAATTTCATCAGTCTAATCAATAATGGGCAAAATTGGGACAAAATTTTTTTATCTTGTGCAAATGTACAACATGGTTCGTACATCGATCAATTGAAAAATGGGATAGCGGGCAAAATATGAATTGGATCCATTTCAAATTTGTCATGTCATCTTAAAATCAAAGGCCATTCATTGACAAATTCCGCCCAATAACGAAATAATAAAGGAAATGAATTGTCTTCTAAATCTTTAATTCAATTATTGATACAATTCCCTTAGGAAAGGTTTCACAATCTACGTTCCCCTGACAAAAGTAAAAAGTCTATGATTTTATGAATTTTATTCAAATTTTTATATCATAATAAAACTCTAAAAACCAAATTGTATATAATCAAGCTTAGTTTAGACAACCCTTTAAAAAAAAAAACTCGTATAATCAGCCTAAAAATAGGCTACATTTTTATATAATTATCTTGATGTTCATTAGAAATATTTTTACACACTTGTATATTTTGTGTGCTATAGATTTTATATATTATATAATAACTTGGGGTATTATTATTTTTGTAATATTTTATTATTATTGTGCTTCTGATTAAAAAAACAAGTATAAGCTTAGTAAGAAAAACCGAAAACCATAAGAAAAACATTTCCCCGTAAATACTCACATAACCGTCATAAAAACACAGTTAAAGCTTTACAATAAGCAACAAAAAATTGTTTATATAGGAAAAAAAGAATGAAAAGAAAAACAAAATAATATAAAAACACACTCATTAAACCAAGGCAAGCACCAAATAGTAGGCTTAGTTTTAATTTAGTCAACAAAAGATATGAAAAAAATTTAAACCAAACTGCCACAATATTTAAATACCAAGTAGTAGCAAAGAAATTAACAGCAACAAACAAACAAACAAATGCAATTCAATATTTTTATAGGTGCGTAGTTTAATAACAATAGTTTTCCAAACAAAATTTTTATGAAAATGAAAATATTTTAATTCTTTTTTGTTATGGTATTTATCCTTTAAGAAAAAATTAAAGAAAAATTTCCCTCTTTTTCACAACTTATGCGAAAATTTAGATTAATGCTGTTGGTAGAAAATAAGTTTTTTATTCATTAGTCCTAAAAATCACCTCTTTTAATCTCCTACGTCATTCTTCTATCATTCAGCTGTATAAAATTGTAAAATATATAATTTTAACGATATAATATTTCTTTCACTTGAATTCTGAATTAGAATATTCTTCTCGGTGTATCAATATTTGTCTTTCCCGCAAGATTCGCCAACACTTTTAAATTTTTATGATAAACCAGCACCATTACCCTTCTCACTTAGCAGCTCATTAATTATGTGGCTATTGTGTTAAAGAGGTGTTGTGTTTTTTTTTTAATTTTTGTCCATAATGTTTTTAAATTTTATCTTTCTTGTTTATTTATTTTACCAAAGATGTTTTTGTAATTATTTTTTATTTAAAATTATTTTCTTTTATTTTGAAATTGTTAAAAAATATATATTTCCATGATTTTTAAATTGTTGTTTAATTAGAAAAAAAAAAGCAAAAAATATTTTTTACCAATGCGCACATGTTAGAAATTTTATATATAATCACATATATAAACAACAACAACAAATAAACGGTTTAATTAGCTAATATTATAACAATAATAGTTTTTAGATGGAGCAGAAGAAAAAAAAGTTCAGAAAATTTTTGAAAAAATTTTTTATACAACAACAATTTTACAAAATATTTTTTGTCACTGTATAGTAATATGTAGTAAAAATAATTAATAATTGGATAATTTTTTAAAAAATATTTAGAAAAAATTATTTTTTTTTTTCTTTATAACGTCCTTTTGAAAATATATCATAATAAAAAAAACAAGTAAAACAGTTAAATACTCTCCACATCTTTATACAAAAGGTGGGCGTGGCAGGTTTATAATTACGCCCTCTAGTAATGTATGTATTACGTATGATCTTGAAAGTCGAGTTTTTCGTGGAGTATAATTTTTTGTAAATTATGGGCGCGTCTTTGACAAACAGCATATAGACGCTTGGACTTACATGTCTAGATCGACTTAGTTTTTAATCAAGATCATAGAATAAATATACTTTGTAGGGTCTCTGAAGCCTCCTTCTAGGTGTTGCAAACGGAATGAAAACTTAGTATATTCCCATGTTGGAGGGTATATATATTACATGGACAGACTGACTGACTGACTGACTGACATGCACTTTTAAAATCGAAACAATTCAGTCTTTTCTTTTTTTTTTAATATTTTTTTTTTTTTTGTTCACAAACATTATTCGAACATAGACAGATTCTACATACGGCATAACATAAATAATTTGTTCTGAAGAAAACAAAAAGAAAAAACAAATACCTTAAAATAAAATCATAAATGATTCCTAATTATTTACAATAATTTGCAAAAAAAAAAACAACTGAAAAAGGAAATAAGAATTTATCAAAAAAAAAATAAATCTAAATATTAATAAAAATAAAATATATATAAATAAAAAAATCCAAGTCAATATAACAGAACTTTGAAAAACTCACAGCAAAACGAAAATTACAGTAAAAGACTCAAAAAAAATAGAAAAATTAATATTAAATATTATTAAAATTACTAAAATATTTAACCAAACTTTTTATAACATTATTACTTATTACTATGTACTAATTATTATAGTTTTAAAAGCAATTCTTTGTGTACAAAAACTATTTATTTAAAAAATAAGAAAAAAATCTCTTCAATCAATTATTTTATCCTTAGAAACCTTCTCTAATTTATATTTATACAATGTATGTACACATGTATAAGTAATTATGTGTTTAAATATAAGTATTATTTTCCAAACAACAACAATATATAACCAATTTATACAAACATAATGTACTCGTCGTCGTATTATTTATGTAGTGAACAACTTAGGCGAAGAATTAAAGAAAATTTTATATTATTAAATACACCCAAACACACAAGCAAACAAATCTCTACATGAACTATGCTTAAATCACTATATATATATATATATATATCTATATACATATATACACTTATTATATAACTTTTCTTTTTTACAGAAGATAACAAATAAAAAAATCGAGATTAATTAAAAGAAAAAATAATCATAAAAAGTGATCAATAAAATCAATAGAAATAAAATATATATACATGTATAAAAAAAAGGAAGTTTTTATTACAATTTTTGCTATAGAAAAAATCGTTCAGGACCACAAAAAATTATTAAAGATGGACGTGGAGACAAAATTTTTGTATGTACAGTAAAAAAATACTCTCCATAAAAGATGGGGTCCAACGTATATACATTATTTATCATCATCCACAACTGAATAGTCCTGGACATGTATGTCCGTGTGTCTGTCTCTTGTTGGCTTTTTCACGATTGTAAATTATGAGATAATGAGCTTATAATTTGTAGACCCGAGTGACTAAGAAATATTCCGTTAATTTTATAATTCAACAGCACATTAAATGAGAACATAACAGAATTACAGCACTGCCATAACAAAAAATAACACAATATTAATTGTGAATGCATATTTCTGTGGTATACATTTAAAATAATTGTGAATACTCATTAAACACAGCTGTTAGGTATTGTTTTGTATGAAAAATTTTACACAAAATACATAATTTTACACGTGCTATTATTGTTAATTGATATTGTTTAAATTATTTATTTTAAACAGAAATGAGTAAGAAAAATAAAACACGTAATAGTTTGGGAAGAGTTTTAATCAAAGACCGTTTCGGTCATCGCTCAAGAAAAGCTATAAATAGTGAATCAATGGTGAATATAAGAAAGGAAAGTGCATAAATTTTGAATTTTTTTTAATAAATGGTGTTTTTTTGTTAAAGTTACACACCACCGAACTGAAAGATGGCTACGATTGGAATCGCATAAATTTGAATTCTGTTACGGAAGAGAATTCTTTTCAAGAATTTCTGCGTACCGCTGAACTGGCGGGCACTGAATTTCAGGCGGAAAAGTTAAACATTACATTTATCAATCCGAAGCAAGGAGTGGGCTTATTATCAAGAGAGGAACAACAACAATTGGAAAAGAAATATAAAGATAATAAAGAATTATTGAAAATACCCCGAAGACCTAAATGGTCAGCCGACACTTCAGCGGATGAACTGCAACGTTTGGAAAATGAAAGTTTTTTAGAATGGAGACGCGGCTTGGCCATGTTACAAGAAGACGAACAGATTTTATTAACACCCTATGAAAAGAATTTAGAATTTTGGCGTCAATTATGGCGCGTAGTGGAACGTTCCGATGTTATAGTGCAGATAGTAGATGCTCGCAATCCATTATTGTTTCGCAATGAGGATTTGGAAAAGTATGTTAAAGAGTTGGACTCTAGAAAAATGAATATGATTTTGGTAAATAAAGCAGATCTGCTTACATACAAACAGCGCCAATACTGGGCCGAATATTTCAATCATCAACATATACAAACGGTCTTCTTTTCAGCCACTTTGGCTGCCGAAGAACTTAAACAAGAAACGGCTGCCTTGGAGGAGACAGAGAAAAACAGAAATAAAGATGAGCTGAATGCAGAGCAAATCGAAAATGAAAGGGAAGGTTTTGAAAAGTTTGACAATGACAATGAACAGGCGGCAATAAAAAGTCTTCAAGACTTGAAAAATGCTGTTCATCACATCAATGACACGTTGGATCAGTTAGAGCATAAATTACACATTATTGAAGAAAAAATCCCGGTAAACAGTGAACATAAAATAACAACAAAACCATTTATCCACAATAATCCGCAACTATTGAGTAGAGAAGAATTGATAAAATTTTTAAAAACTATATACAAAGGCACCACTTATACACCGGAAGTAACTACCATTGGTTTGGTAGGTTATCCCAATGTTGGCAAGAGTAGCACCATCAACACTTTAATGACACAAAAGAAAGTCTCAGTATCAGCTACGCCCGGAAAAACGAAACATTTTCAAACATTATACTTAGATCCAGAGTTAATGTTGTGCGACTGTCCCGGTTTGGTAATGCCCAGTTTTGTATTAACCAAGGCTGACATGATATTAAATGGAATTTTACCTATTGATCAGGTAAGTGGCAGAATGCACAGAATCCATTCCATTCTAAGTCCATCTTTCACTTGCAAAGTACATGTACACCTAATTCTCTTTTTGCACGATAGATACGTTCACAAAAAAAATTTGTGTAAAAAAAGATATTGGCTAAATGGAAAAATATTTTGATTCCAGATCTAAAAAAACATTGAAAATCGTGTTAAAACAAAACAATTCGTGTGAAAAGAGAATTAAGTGTATATATTTTTATGAAAATCTAAATCGTTCTAGCCACGTCCGACTGTCCGTCTGTTATTGGCATTATAGCGGTAGTAAAAATCGAGAAATTTATAGTGTGTACCTATTAAAATTATTTGGAATCGGTCGACAAAAATATATCAACGGATTTGTAGATTGCCTAACCAGAGATTTGAGTGCTCGAAGAGAGCAAACGATCCTATAATTTACATGTCAGACATGTTACACATTCTTGATTATCTTCATGTCCTCCCTTGCTGGAGCTCTTGCAGCTAAATTTTAAAACAATTGAAATTTTGAACTTTTCTGCTCTAAGGTTTTTATTTAAATCGAGTCAAATCACTTGAATGTCCCGTCAACCATGAAAAGATTTTGAACCCTAGCTCAGCACGTTAAACTTTTTCATAATTAGCTATTTGATCAATGTACCTTAAAACGTGGTCAGATAACAGACGCGCCCATATTCATATTTTTCAAGCGTACTATTGATATTTTTTTACATAAATATTCTATGAGAGACCGTAGAGAAATACCGGCCTTGACTACTGCGCCCTGTACAAATGGAGGATATTTTATTTTTGGCCAAATAATAATTTTTTTTATACAAAATTTTTTAGATGCGTGATCATGTGCCACCTATCAATCTATTGTGCTGTAGAATACCACGACATGTGTTGGAAGATAAATACGGTATTATTATAGCCAAACCGTTAGAGGGTGAAGATCCTAACCGGCCACCGTTTGCTGAAGAACTTTTGCTGGCCTACGGCTGTAAGTTTCTCCATTATTTCATGTTAACAAAAAAATTGTTTATTGTGATATCTTCTAGACAATCGCGGGTTTATGACCGCCAATGGTCAACCAGATCAGTCCAGGTCAGCACGTTACGTACTCAAGGACTATGTCAATGGACGTTTATTATATTGTGTAGCACCGCCACATATCGCTCAAACTGAATTTCAGAAATTCCCGGAAAAGTTACGTAAAGAAATCAATGAAAAATCTTTACCCCAGCAGCAACAAAGAGCTATGAGGGTAAATTTTTGGCAGAAATATTTCCAACTTTTTTTATAAAATTTTTCTTTTATTCAAAGATCAATAAAACGGCCACCACCAAGGATTTAGATAAACAATTTTTCGATCAACAACCTGGCACAGTTCATATTAAAGGACGCAGCAATTTTCCTCATATTCGAGTACAGCCAAATGGTATTGTGGCAACGGGGGAACCGGTAGCTAAGCCTTGGCGTTTAGTGAAGAAGGAAAGACGTGAAAAGTTACGTAAAAAATTTAGTCATTTAGATCAACATTAAATTCGATTCAATTACTTTTTATAACAAGATTTCATAATAAATAGAAAAAATTGAGAAATTTTTTAAAATATTTTAAAAACTATTCGCCTCGCTGGAAACAAAATGATTGAAAATATTTCATTATGGTGGTGAGTGTAACAATAAACAAGAAGGTGGACGCCCCTAAATTCAATATAGGGTCGATTTCCAGATGTTATAAAACTTATAATTATTCACGTTTTATTAACTTTCTCTAAAATACAATTGATTAGAAATCTCTGTGAGATTGTTAACGAAACAAACTCATCGCGAAATTCTTGTAAAAATAATCTCATATCCTGTGTATTTTCTGCATTCCACGACAAAACAATTTCAGCCAATGATGATTTTTGTGCTGGCAATAAAAACTGGCCAGGCTGCCAAGTCATACCATTTGTTAGCAACTCTACTTCGACACCTAGATTTTCAGCCAATTGTACATAATATTCGATAAATTTTATATGAGCGGGTGTTTGTCGTGATGGTGGCAGCGATAAAGCCACCAACAGTAATACTCGTGTTATTTCCAAACGTATTAACAAATCTTTGTAAAGATGTTGCTTTTTACGTTCATAAATATTGTCCACAATATCGTCCAGTTGTTGTAAAGCTTTCAGGAAATCATGTTGCTTTAAGCAATTGTCAGCGGACTGTTCTAATTCGTAAATGCGATGAGCTGGTGAATTAAATGTACTGGTAACCTCATAATGCGGCTGCAAGGGTGTTATCTCTCTGATAATGGCCGCCTTCATAACACCATCATCTGGACACTTTTCTACCGCTTGACTGAAACAATGTAAAGCCGCCTCCCTGTACTCACAACGATTGGTTTTGAATAACAAGCACGCTGTTTGTTCATGAGCCTTTAAGTATAGACGTGCTGCCTTTAATATAGCTTGACACTCAGCCCATGAGTTGTGATTGTAAGCTTCACATTTGCCCACACCCAACTGACACATGGCAGCATACTGATAAATGGCCGCTTCTTCAAATCTCACCGACAAACGTGTAAATTCCTCTAAAACTTCCGACAAATTGGGACCAAAACGCCTATATTTTGAGGGTACAAAAATTAGTGTACACTAAAGTGAAATGATTTCTTAGCAACATACTTGATTAAAGCTTTTTCTACTTTTTTCAATTTGGTACAAGTTCTTAAATATTGATTCACTAAATTTTTAGGAAAATTATCCATTATTTCATATATTCTAATTTGTTTGTGATAGAATTTGCAAATTTTCTGTAATTCTCAAGTATATAGACAGCTTATAATCGTTTTCCAGGATTATATTTAATGAAATGTATTGTTTAATTACTAATTTAATTATAGTTATTGTTATTTTTCTTTTATTTTTTTATAATGGAAATTATTTATTGCGAATAAAATAACCGGGTGTTGCATATATTATTTTTATACCCATTGAATTTATAGCTGTACTTTGTAAGCGTTGCTAATTTTGGGCACAAGCGTTAATATATATTTTTTTTACCGCTGGTACTAGTTTTATAATTCTATATTCGAAAAGACAGGGTGCCTAGTAGCACTTGTGCGTATTACCGTATTAAATATTGACCGTTTAATATATTTAAACAAAAAGTATTTCAATATTTTTATTAAATGCTTGAATGTTTATTTAAATGTATCAAAAAGTTGTGAAATTTGCTGGCATATTAGTGAAGCGGGTGAATGGAAACAAAAAAACTACTTTAATATAATGTTGATGCAATAAAATAAACTTTTAACCCTTAAGATTGGTTAAGCCGGCTTTCATAATTTCATCGACCAACAACAGATTACTGGCAATTACCGTACAGGAGTTCAACATTTGCTTTTTAACATTATAATTATCAAAAATACCCAAATCTACAGGTTTCATGGGTTCTCCGGTTGATAAATCCAAACCGACCGGCTCGGGATTAAGACGATCCTCTTCCGTTAATTTGACAATTGTATCCTGTGCATCATAACCACTGTTTAGTGCAAGATTTTTCGGTATTACTAGCAATGCTTCAGCATAAGCTTGCACACCCAAACGCACTTTACCCTTAACGGTGTCTTTGTACTGCATCAACTTGTTGTGGGCATGAATTTCAAATGCTCCAGCTCCGGGTATTAAGCATTTATCCCCAATAGCATTATTAATGGCGCGCAAACCGTCACGTATAGCATCTTTGATTTGTAAAATCGTGTGCTTGTTGGGTCCCTTCACCAAAATCGTCACCGATTGAGGATTCTTACAGTCCTCCACGAACGTATATTTATTTTCACCCAATACGTGCTCATACACAACACCAGCATAACCCAAATTCGATTCTTGCAATTCATCTAAATTATTCATAGCGGTGCCGCCACAAGCTAAAGCTAAACGTTCCATGTTGCGACGCTTGGCACGCCTCAAAGCTATGATGCCTTCTTTGGCTAAAGCATCCAGAGAGATGGGATCAATACCCTTTTGATTGATGACCACAAAACTTTTGTCCGTGCCATCACAAACTTGGCGCTTCAAGTCAATAATCTTCTTAACACGCTGATCAATAAAGTCCCGTTCGGCTTTAACAAAGTTCTCCCGTTCTTCGGCAGTTTTATAGAAGAAACCCGAGCTCACTTCCGACTTCTCATACTCCAAGGACACATTACAAGTCAATATGTAAGCTTTCTCCAACCTTTTGGGCATGTCGGGATGGCGTGAGCCATGATCCAATACCAAGCCTCGTATTAAAGTTGTTTCAGTAGCCGTTTTATGTTGCATTTCCATAATCTCCACCATATGCAAGTCGACTGGTTTGTCCTCCTCAGTGCGTATAGCCAGCACAGCCTCCACACAAACTTCTGTTAACAAATCCGCTAATTTGTGATGAACTTTAGTCTTTAAACTGGTATTGGCACACTCGTACAAGTGCTTCTTTGTCAATTGTATGGGCACACGCATATTCTCCAGTACATTCAGGGCCTGTTCACGGCCCATCTCGTAACCCTCGGTAATGATACGTGGATGTAAACCTTCGGTAAGATAAATGTCAGCTTGCTTTAAAAGTTCACCAATCAACAGGACTGTGGATGTGGTGCCATCACCAGTGCAATCATCTTGTGCGGTACTGGCGCGTGCTATCATTGAAGCGGTTGGATGTTGTATTTGCATTTCATGCAACAAAACATTGCCATCCTTGGTGATTTTTATATCACCGGCCCCGGAAACTAACCTAAAAAAACCAAGTGAAAATGTTAACGGATATGTTAACCAAGAACCATTCAATACTCTATACACCACTCAGCTTCATATATTCTTTCCAATCTATTTTGAATAATTCTCCTTAAAGATGCTTGATTCCAGGATTTAAAAAAAAATAAATAAATCCTATATAAATAATCCTGTACAGTCCGATCTTGGAAAAAACAGTTTTTTTGATAA
Source organism: Ornithomya fringillina (assembly GCA_963978525.1). Lineage (NCBI taxonomy): Eukaryota > Metazoa > Arthropoda > Insecta > Diptera > Hippoboscidae > Ornithomya > Ornithomya fringillina. The sequence goes on from OZ021693.1 coordinate 22,259,590, forward strand.
AAAAAAAATTATTATAAACCAATTTTTATGATAAAACTTCAATAATTGTCTATTTTTTTACATAATAGTGAAAGAGATATAGATTTGATTTCACAATGATTGAACACATTGAATCGTTCATACAAATCTAAGAAAAAAGGAATTCAAACGGTCGTGACCTAAAGCATACTTAGAACCTACACTAATAAAAGTAAAGGCACAATAGAGTGCTATACGTACATATATAAAATAGGAAGAATTTTATTATAGGTCATGAAAAAACATGACTTACCACGGTTCAAATTGAATACACCAGATCGGCACACCTCTTTATATTTTAAATACCACATCTACCACCAAGTATACAACACGTCATGGCGATTTTCAAAAATGTAAGGTCGTACTAAGACGTCATTTTTGTTTAAGACAAATTTTATATTACATTGAATATTTTTATTAATTGCGTTGTATACTTGAAGTAGAGGAGGTAACATTTGATTTACGCGTACCGATTTCTAATTAATTAACGTTTTTATTCCCGCACCAGAGATTAGGGACAGAGCCTTTTCAGGCAGTCGCAAACTAATCACCAAGTCTTTCATTTTTTATAATCACATTTTTATCATTTAAATGCACTTTAATTTTTGCTTTTCTGTATATGATTTTATGCAAATATTTTTCAGTTTTATTTTTTCCCACTTCTTAGAATTTAAATTGTATTATTTAACACTTTTTTCTAATTAAATAAATCATTTAAAACATTACTTTACAATTTCACGTGTGTTCGCAAAAATTCTGACGAAATAACTAAGAATACCACTATTGCAGTATTGCCAGTAGATAATTTTGTAAGCATATGATGATAAGTACAGTGTTGCTCAGTGAATTTTCTTTTATATATACAGGTACTTAATAAAATAATTGGGCAAACAAATTATTAATTAAAATGTTATACAAAAATTAAAGCAAAATTTAAAGTAAATAATATTAAGAAAAAGTTTTATATGTAAACTTCATCACTTCAATTTACCAATGAATTCGATGTTGGCAATACTAAGCAAAATTTTAGAAATTCATTCCAGATTATGTACAATTAAATTTTTTTTATTTTTCACAGCAATTAAAAATTTAATGTAAATTTCAGAAATAAAATAAAATAAAATTGAATGACTGAACAAAACAAAATTTTTTGATTACAAGCACACACTGATAAGAGCATGCGCATGAAGGAGTGCATGGATTTTTTCTAGCAATGCACGCTAAAACTAGTGCAATTTTCAACTTTGAAGCAGATTTTCCAGATTTAACCTAAGCCATGCTCAGTTCTTCCTTCTTATTTCTTTTAAACCTTCAAAATAACATATATTGTATAATAAGCCAATTCCCAAAAACAATGGGCGACCTTTGCTCCCTATGCCGACTACCTTCTATTGTTTTTTTAAGAACAAAAGCATAATAGATTTTACACATCCTTTTTGAGGAAAAGAATATGACATAACGAAGTGACTGATCTGGTGTATTAAACTAAACCAAGAGTATTCCAAATTTATCTAATTATCCAAAAAAAAAATTATATTTAAATTATGTTGCAATAGGTAATATTATATGTATTTAAATACAAATTGTTGAAATTTGAATAGGTTTCAAATTCAAGACGGATTACTTTAAAAACTTATTGAAACAGAGCTACATAATTTATACAAGGGGAAATAAGGAATACGCATATTTAAGATTAATTTAAAACCGAATTTTTATTGATATATACATCAAATAAAAGGTTATGCTTTTTGAACTCTGCTGAATTGCTTTAAGAACATTTCAACTTTCGTACTTTTTGAGCCACCTACGCCACAAAAATGATGACACATACGTAAACCCTAACCTCACTTTTTTTCTTTAGCTTTAATAAAAAAGCCGCTATCCTAACATTTTACTTTGCTTCTTTAAAAAAATCAAAGTTTTCTTTTAAAACTACGCAATAAGTTGTTTTTATATTAATAATACGATTATTAGTTTAAACTTACATTTTCATGGTGCCTTTAGGACCCAAATTGGTACGCATCACATCCTGCAAACCTTTTGCTGCTGATATATTAATACCCAACGCTTTAGCAGAACGTGCAAGTTCAGCTTTGGGATTTAATAAACTTATTGAAGCCATTTTATTTAATCGAATTAATGAAAAAATATATTTTTATTGTTTTTTCTTAGAAAAATTGTAATTTATTCCCGAAACTTCACACTTTAAGAGCAAACACTTACTAAAATTATTCTTCTTCTTAATGTTTTTTACTCACAGAAAATTAATTATTAAGACAGAGTTGTAGGATTGGGAATATTAGGCCAGGAGGAGATTATTTATTGACTTAATATAATAGTTAAAACCCTATATGATATATAAATTATTATATAATTGTGTTAAATATATCCTTAATAGAAATAACTTACCTTCTTTCCTTTTTTTTATATATAAATTACATAAGTGATCTCTCTGTTTTCGTTCTTTATTAAAATATTTAAAACAGGGTGATAAAACCTAAACTATTGATATTTATTTTTTTATAATAATTTTAAATCTTCTAATGGCCATATTCTACAAATTACGCGACTTTTTATTAAACCCAAAGGTAGAGGTCCATAATACCGTGAATCAGCACTATTAGTTTGATTGTCACCTTCTATCCAAACATGACCGCGCGGTACAAACTCTTCCGTAAATTTTATTGGAAAAGGTAACATGGTTTCTTCCTCCTCGCTAACTTTTACATTATTTGTTGACGTTGACGTTTCATCAGCTGGTGGATTAGATATGATTCGATCACCTGCCACACCCACAACACGTTTACATATAAATTGCTCAGGATTAAGTGGAGATATGGCAATAATAATATCACCACGATTTGGCCGAGAGAATCGTGTTGTAATCCGTTCCGTTATTAAAACATTATTCGAAAACAAAGTTGGCTCCATGGAGGGGCCATTGCACTGAAAATGTTTAGTTTTTTAATAAATAAACAATTGGTAGAGCAACAAGTTTATTTACCACCACAAAGTCACCCACATATTCAAAGATGCAATGTGTTATACAAGCATATTGTAGAGTTAATTTTATTGCATTTTTTATGAAAAATGACATAATTTTTCCAAATATTATAGTTTATTTATAACTAGCCAGCATAATTTTGTTATTTTAAGTAGAAATTAGCAAAAAAAAATTGCACTTAAAATTTTGGCGAAAATATAAACAATGAATGAAATATGTTTCTAAACATCCCTGTATCGAAACACATGTTTGCTCACTTAAACAATGTACAAGGCACCTCATATATTATTCTTTTATAGATTAAATTTTGCACATTGGCTTCATTTATTTGCACATAATTACATGACATTTAATGTTAAATTAATTAACAAACATATATTCAATACTCTTTGGTATTACACAGAGAGAATGAGAGATTTACTACATATTGCAATATTAGTTCTTATAATATAATTTTTATAACATATATTTTTTGCAAACATCTCAGTTTTAAAGCATTACTTGTTTGCAAAATAATTATTAAACCGAAAATAAATATATTAACAATATTTAAAAATAAATACATCTAAAACGAAATATTTTACTTAATGTATATATATATATATATATATACATATAAAAATTCAAAAAAAATTTATTCGTTTTATATATATATATATACATATATAAAAAACTTGGAATATTTTCTTAATGTGAATGAATGTTATGTTAGGTCTTGTTAAAGAGAAAGTTACTCAGAACGTTTTTTAATTTCTTTTGTACGCTTTTCTAAACGTTCACGTTTGTCCACTGCCGCCAAATCCACACTGGCTACATAAGCATGCATACAACTTATTAAAGCTTTCAGTAAAGCAAACGGAGCACTTACATAGGCCAAAAATTTAAATATAGAAAAACCTAAAACTGCATTCAAATCAAAGTAATAAAAAAATTTATTCGTTTTTACTATATTTTCAAATAAAGAAAAACAACTTACGTAACGGTCCTCGGGTAAAATGTAATAAATATAAACAGATGTAAAACAATTCATTGGCACAACACATAAATGTCAAGACGTCCTTCTGATAATAAATGCGCATTACTATATTCTCGTTTAGATCTGTTGCCTTATGCGACGTTTTACCCACCACTACACTCCTACAAAGTAATAGAAAATAATAATATTAATAAAATGTAGAGCCGGATTACAACAACAATTATAAATACGTTTGCATATAAAGCCAATGGCAGGCTACATCAATGGCCATAGATAATTGGAACCAAAACATATATTTTGGATAAAAGTAACTCAAGGTCACCAGCAAGCCCATAGTACCGCAGCGATCAGTCAATTGATCCAGCATGGCACCAAATCTAGTACCTGATTTCAAACATAATTACGGTTATAAATTTTTAAATAATGTAACACTTTGTAAATAATTGAACGATAACGGTACTAGAGTAATAAGTAAAATAGTTTGACATAAACCATGACTGGGATATTTGCCGTCTTGATAAATGAAATCATTGGACTTCAGTTACTTGAATAAAAATGAATTTCTTTTAACGAAAAGCTTACTTTGATTGAAGGCTCGCGCTGCATGACCATCCACAGCATCTAATAGAGCGCTAATTGCATAACACCAACCAGCTACCACATAATTTGTGGACATAAACCAAAATGCTATAACCGCCAAAACAATACGTGCATAACCTGTATAAAAAGAATAAAGTTTAAAGAGCACAAAAACAAAATCAATCAATCAATCAATCAATAAATGATACAATAACAGCAACTTTTCTTTAATAAGTATCCACCAACTTAATTTAATTAATTTCTTTTATATAAAATTACCTTTTTTTTTTAAATTGAAACTAATTCTGTCTCAATATTATTTTTCTTAAATATTTATTACTTTGTGTATACAGTAAGAGAGTTCTTTTTTACTCACCAATTAAATTTGGTATAAAAATAAATATATTATCATGTTCAGTCACGATCATTGTTTTGCAGTTGTTTTATTATTATTAAAAATGTTTGTACTGGCTTCAGAATTTCTAAATTGAACCACAATATAATCAAATTATAATTGAATTAATATACAAGAACATTTGTACTCTCTATTCTTATTTATTTTCTCTTGCACACTAAATATGTGTAACCGTTACAAAAACTAGTTCAAATGAACTCATGAATAAAATGAACTATTAATATTAGTTAATAATCATACATTTTATTCGGACGATGTCTAATATTAATCAGGTGTATGTAAGTTTTGGCGTTAAGCCTCTAATCCTAGGCCAGAATCAGGTAATAAATCTATAAAATAAACATAGAAAGACATGCATTACTGACATTTATTGCATTTATATATTGCAGAATAATTTTATAAACAACCCTGTATTATAGGACTGGTATAAATGTCATCACTCAGAACAGAAAATATATTTCTTAACATAGAAAACGCATTGCAAATTGTTCTTTTAATTTTGCGCTTTAATATAAATTAAAAGGAACCATTAAATACTAATAAATCAATTGCGAAAAGGCGGAATTTTCACATTGTATAAAAAGTATAAAAAAAACTAAGTAATAAAAGAAAATTCGTCTTGGCAATAAGAAAAATGTTCTAAAAAAGTGAGTGGTGCGTTTAAAAAGCAAACAAACGAACAAATTAATTAAAAAAACATAACATAACGGTGCTTTCAATGAAAGAATTCTAAGTGAAACAAATTATTAGATTAGACACTAATTGAATTTGTCTGGGACTCCATCTTTTCTGCATACTTATACACATTCCGGCTTTTTCAAGATTGCGTCTGTGTTTTGTTCTGCTTTTTTCTAACACCTAAGCGTCACCTAGCAACGCTTTTTATTCATCTTCATCATCGTAACCATTATTGCATATGCGTAAATACATGTTAAAGTTATTCCTTTCTCTTTTCGATTAATATCCGTCAAACGATATTTTTTGCAAAAGTTTTTCTCTTGTTTTTGTTCCTCTCTTTAATTAACGGTGATTTGTTTTCGTATGTGAATTCTTTGTTTATATTGCTTGTGCACATGAAAGTGTGTGTTTATTAGAAACTGTTGTGTAGGTTTTAAACAACAACTGATAAGAAAATAAACATTCTCTTTATATTAAAATCCTTCTCATTTCTCACATATTAATATGTGTGTGTGTGCATATTGTATGGCAAATAGGGAGAAAAAATCAATAAAAAAACGGTTGTTTTTATACAAGTTCCTCTTTAGTGTAAGATTTATTGCATATAAAGTTTCGTTTTTTTTTATAAAACATACTTAACTGGTGAGTACGGAAAACAAAATAAATAATAACTGTCTCATATTCACAAGTGTTTTTATGAAAAATTTCTCATAGTCAATCTGTTAAAGAGGTTCCCGTTGCTAGGAATATGAAAGGTCTTACAAAACGTTAAAATGCAATTAAATAAACATTTAAATTTTATTGAGTTTTATAAAAAAAAATAATTATATGAAAAATTTTAAGTAAATTTCATTTCATTTAAAATGAGACGGAAAAAGTCTACCTTAGCCGCTGACATTTTATAAAAATTTCATTTATATATATATATTTTTTTAAATGTTAAATATATATCCGAATAAGAAAACTCTTTGATGCTATTTTGTTCATATATTTTTTAACTAAAATAGCTAAGAACGACTCTTCTCTCTCTCCCTGTCTCTCTCGATTTAATGCTTATTTGTTTAACTGGGACTTTTATGCTCAATTATAGAGGTACGTAGTGTCGTGTCGTGTTGTGTAACGGCAGAGGTCTCTGGTAACGGTTAGTGCAGGGCGTTAAGAGCTCAGTGCGCGTCTAGCATTCCATAGAAACGGTCGTTTTTCTTTCATAATAAGCGAACAAAATAATTCGAAACAATCTTGAAAAAATAATATATCTTGTGTTAAGAAACAAATTCTTTTAATGAATTAAATATTAAATATATAAAGTAAAGAATAAAAAAAAAAAATTGTTCAGTTGTCGAAAAAAATATAAATTTGGTTAGTGGCTGGCGATGGCTGCTGTACCGTTACTTGTTATAGAGAACATAATTGAAGATAATCTGAATAGTTCAGCTACTAACTGTAATTTAGATGCTGTAACATTTAACAGCACCATAAAAATATCATCGTCATCTATCTCATTAACTAACGAACGTCCAGCCTCATTAGCCATCGAATTAGCTGCCACCTCACATTCCGCTGGTAATTTATTTGTCATGAGTGGTGGTGGCAATAATATCGCTACATTAATTTCGCCATCTTTAAGTCCGGTCAGTGCTGCTAGTGGGGGTGGTAGTGGTGGTGTCGGTGGTGGTGGTGGTGGTGGTTCTTCGTCTTCCTCCACCACCGCATCATCCACATTTTTACCCGATATGCCTCAATGGAAACGTGACCTCATACAGAGACGTAAACAAAATGTGGCACGTACCTTAAATGCTATCTCACCAACCAACAACAATATCAGCAGCGGTATGCTAACAAGTGCAGCAGCAGCAGCTGTTAATGCTGGTGGCGGTAGGGGTGGTAGTGGTGGCGTTAGTGGCTTTAGCTTAAACACTTCTACATCTTCTTCATCGATACGTTCATTAGCTGGCAGTTATACGGATATTGACCAACTTGCTGCAGGTGAGTGAGCTTAAAAACAACAATAACAAAAACAAAACAAAAAACAAAAACGAATAATTAACAACAAAAAATACAGTTTACACACTAAACAACAATAATTCACATTTTTTTTATTTAGACAAAAATGTAAGCCATCGTTATAGCCACACACTGCCAAACGCTTTTTTTATGATTAGCTTTAGCAGTATTAGTGCTGTTTTTTTTTTTTTTTTTTTTGGCTGCAAAAACAATAATTGTTGGTTGTTGTTATTATTGGTGTTGTTGTATACATATTTAATGGCATTTTTTTAAACAAAATGAATGTTACACAAAATTGCTGCATTTTCCAGCATAATTATAAAAACAGCAACAACTGCAGCAATAATAACAACAATAACTTGAATGACCTCTTTTTACGGACCGTATAGCAAATTGTTATTGTTTTGGGGTTTTCGCTTTTTTTTTTTGGATGAGAAATTTTATGACAAGCTTTTTATCTCTCTGTGCTATGCTTCCTTCCTCTTCCTTCCTGCCTTTTTAAGAGTATTTCATGTATGTATATATATATACATGTATGTGTAAACACACAAACATAATAAGTGAACTCATTTTTATGACAGGCTGTGCTATTGGCTGCTTGATGATGGCGTTGAAGATATAAGCGCATCCGGTATTTAATAAAAGATGTACAGAAAAAAAGAACAAACAAGAATAAAAAAGAGTGCACTTTTTATCTAATGTAATAAGTTTTGAAAGTGTGACAGAAAAAGATTATGAATTACAAGTAAATGCGATCAATAATTGTAATAATCTATATAAGGAAAGGGGTCTTGAGAATTGTATGATTTTAAACAAACTTGAAAGCATTACCTTTTATACTCTACATCCATATGGTGTGGGGGTGTTTGTAACTCTTAAAAGGCAAAGGCTACACTCACCTTAAAGATTAAGAAACAAAATCTGAATTATTTCAACCATGTCCGCCTATACGTCCATATAAAGTGATATGCAAGCTACAGGTTACTTTTTTTATATATATATCGATAAAATTTTGTAAAAATACATGTTTCGTATCAAAAAGGAATCCTATTGAAAATGGACCGAATCAGACTGTTTTTTGAACTCCTCCTCATATAAGATCCCCTTGTGAAAAAAGCCTTTTATTTGCTTTTCTTAATATTTTTTGAAAAAATTTGCTGAAGAATAGTTAATTAGCTTAATGATTGGCTGCATCAAATTTGAACCCAATCAATATTTCACAAAGTTGTAATTGTAAGGCAATGCCTGTCGTTTAAATTGTGGAAGTAACTTGTCTACGGTATAGTAGATAATGTTATAATCACTTGTAAAGTGAGAAGAGTTTCTAAAAATATTTATATTAATTTCATTTTCATTAGAAACACATTTTCGGACAAAGGCGAAAAGTGATATCACCAAAACAGATAAGTAGACAGACAGACTGATGGACATTTCTATGAATTTATTGATATAGTAGAACGTGAAATATAATAATGATAAAATTTGTAGACATTGTACCTTTAACTGCTACTCTAATATTAGAGTTTGTTTATACATATTCACATCTCTGGTTTGATTTTAATGAAATTTTTTTCTAAACTTAATAAATAGTTTCTTAGTTATGGTTTCAATATTAGTTTGTGGTCTTAATCATCATGTTTACGTATATAAAATGTCAATTTGCTTTAATTAGAAATCAAATGCAACTGCTTTGTATAAAATTGTAATTGCAAGAGAATTTCGGAGAATGATTAAAAAATGATTAATCATTAACAAGCAACGTTTCATTATTTCATGAATTAGTTCTCAATTATTTTACGTACTTCTCACTCTTACTAATAACTGTTCTATAATTTGAAAAAGAATATTTTCTATTTATATACTGCTCACCGTTAGTTTGAACTGGTAAACAAGGTCTACCTACCTGAGAAGGTTGTTGTTTGATAGTATTGTTGTAGCTTTTTAATAAAGATAAGAAAACTACAAGTGGGGGGCTCTCACATGATTCATTTGTGTTGTTATCAGCATTTCTTGTTAATTTGTTAAACAAAATTAACCATGAACTTCAAAGTGAAGCAAACATAAATAGAGAGAGATACTACACATGATAGTAGATAAGAGTTCACTTATTATGAAAAGAGAACTTCTCTGGGTACGGTATGCATTACGTGTGTTCATCACATGTACTGTTGGATTGAAATTTAAAGAATTTTATGGATTTGAAACCTGTTTTTTTTTTAACTACAGCAAAAGGAATTTTTGTTAAATACAATAATAATAATAATAATAATAATGACAAAAGCTCAACATTTTTTTGTTTTGTTTATTACAACAACATGCGTACACACATGAATTTTCTCAGTACAGCAAAACAATTTCTTAATTAAAAACAAGTGAAATTATTATACTCGGTCAAATCCGACAATTTAATACCCTACACTACTTAGTTCCACAAATTATACTACAATTAGTTTAGTTGTGTTAGTAAAAAAAAAAGTAACCTTGAGATAGAGAGAGAAGAGAGACTTCTTATAATGAACTTGAAGTTACAAATTAATTACCCATCCTTTCGAAATTATTGTGTTTAGTTTTTTTTTTGTACATTTTATTTTAGATAGTGATGGACAGACAGATGGTGAACAAAAGTTTAGAATATTAATATTTTTATAATTGACAGTTCTAGGAAATTATAGTGCATCTCAAAGTTTCTTCCTATGAAATATATCCACACAATACCAGTTATGATTTCAAATGAAAAAAAAATATTGTATTTCAAAAATATATGTGTTTTTTTTATATAAAAATGTTTATTACAGTTTCACATTACCACATACACACTTCCATATAAATCATAAGATAACAGGTGCGTGTTTAGCAAATGTGATCCAAAAAACGTGTTATTTCCTATACGTACTAATTAAATTTTGTATTGACTATAGGAGTCTTACTATCATTAATAAGTAGCACAACACGGCAATCATTATGGTTTATTATTAATAAACAAGAAGCAGTAAATAGAATGCAAACAGTGTGAGGGAAAAAGATGGAAACTCTTGAGCAAAAAAAAAAAAAACGTCATGGGTTGAAATTTTTCGCAAAAAAACTTCAAATACAATAAAAAAGGAGTAAAAAGGCGACCCTGTATACTCTCACCAAATAGTGCATCCCAACTAATTAAGCTGTAAAGAAAAATTCATGAAAAAAAATCCTCTCTAACGGTGTAAATTGTTTACTATTTGATGGAATGGAATGTCTTATGTATACAATGCTGTTATTATAATGATTACCAAGCAAGAGATAAGATTTGGAGAGAATTTTTAATATAACAGGTCATGGCACTCCGTTGCTGATTAAAGAGCTTAATTACCTCTTTGTTTTTTTGAGTAATAATAGGCAATATATTGGAAATAATTTCTTTATACATACTTCATCTTAGTGATGGGAGTATACTACGTTTGCTATTCCGTTTGTAACATTCAGAAGAAAGTATCGGAGACCACATAAAGTAAATATATTCTTGATTCACTTCAAAAAACTGTGCCAATCTAAACATGTCCGTCCATGTGTACATATGTCCGACACTTTTACGGGAAGTAAATTTTAAGGTATTGAGGCAGACTGCTATTTAAATTAGAAGGAATCGAATAAGAATAAAAATGGGTGTGAACATGTAAAAGTTACGCCCACAATTACCATAAGAACACTTGAGTCATAATACGAATTGTTCAAACTTTTGATACGTAATAAATATACCTTAGGTGCTGCCGTCATCTATTTGTCACGCCCACAAATTGCATATTGATGCTGTTGCGTTGAGTGGTGTTTTAGATTTGGGCAAGGACAGGATTTTTATCAGTCTTGGGCAACTTTTCTTCTTAGTTTTATTTTATTTTTAATAACTGTGAGAATTTGTAAAAGTCGCTTCTACTTGTTTTTCTTCTTCTTCTTTTTCTTCGTTGCGGAAATAACTTTTTAATCTTATCTTTGCCTATATTTTTCTTTTATGTTATGCAAAAATTTCTTATTTTTTTTCTGTAATTATTTTTAAATAGACAAAAAACCACGTTTCGTTGATTTTCCTAGTTTATACAACTAATTTCAGGTTGTTTTGTTGTTGTTGTTATTATTGTTGACGGTCTCATTTTTTCAACTTTTTTGTGGTTAAATTGACATAAAAATGTGTTTTTCTGCTTTATTGCATTTTTGTTTTTTTTTTTGCTTTACTTATTTTAACAGAAGAATAATTTTCAATGGCAAACAACAACCGCCTTTTTTTTTTCTTGTTAAAGTTGGTTTAGGTTGTTGTTGTAGTTGTTATTGGTTTATCGTAACTTTCTATAACTATTCCTAATAGCAACTTACCTTGCCGTATGAGAGGGCATTTTCTTGTACCTGACACGCCCATCGTTTCTTTTTAAATGTGGAGGATATTTAAGATTTGGTTTAAACCAAATTTAGTTTTTTATGATACTTGTTTGTTTTGTTTTTATTATCAACGTAATTTGGTTTATTAATTGTTTTTGTGTTGTTGTTGTATTATCGTTTACATTATTAATCACTCTTGAAACCTGAATTTATTTAAACTTCCTGTTTAATTATTTCTGCTTACTTTTTATAAAACCATCAATTTGTGATTAAACTAAAAGTCAATTCTTTTTAACTAAGTAGACTAACTGGTATTTTTTACTTAAAAGTCAATGGTGTACAAACAGTGCTATAATAATATAAAATATTTACGATAATGATTTATAGTCAGAGAAGAAGAATTACGTCCATTAAGAGGAGTGTTGCAATAGTTGCCTTGACTTGTACAACACATTCGTTTCACTTTTACTGCAAATTGTAGAAAATGAATGAACAAATATTATACCTTTCCTAAGTACTAATTATTATGAATAGTGTTAAATAATGATTTTTGATTACTTGCTCGCATAACTAAACTTTTACAAAGGCGATCAATCAATATAACAAAAGTATGCATATGAAAAAATGAATTTTTTAAGGATAAGCAATTATATTATTTTTTAATTGAATGTGTTAGGTAAACAGTTTGCTTTGAACTTAACAAAAAAAAAAAATTACCAAAAAACTGATTATTAAGAAATTGCTTATTTGGGTGGAAATATTTCAAACAAAGCAATAAAAAATATAATGAATGTATAAAAAAAATGAATAAAAAACAAATAAGAAAACTAAGTGGGGCTTAGGCCAAATTTTAAATACCCTGCACATCAACAATAGTAGGCGTGGCAGGTATATGATTACGCCCTCTAATAGTGTGTGTATCAACTTGTAAGTCGAGTTGTACGCTAGGTATGGTTTTTTGTAAATTATGGGAGTTTTTGCTATCTAACCAAGGCCACTTAAATTAAGCCATCTAATTTCTAACTTGGCAGACGCATTTTTTTTGTATTAAAATTATCGGTCCAAAAACACGCTTGCAGTTAAACAAAAAATATGATTTTTTCAGGCGTCTTCATGAAGAAATCACATGAAAGCTCCGCCCACAATCATTCAAATACATCATAAACGCACTAAATACAACAATTTTACTTTTATATATATATGTACATATATATGTAATTTTTTGAAAATATATTTTTTTTACTTCAATAATCTATTTATTATGTACCACTGTATCTGTTAAAACCTCATTTTTAGCGAAATATTCTGTCTCTCACTCTGATAATGAAAGTTATAAAAATGTATTTTCCTATAGCATACTTTCAGGCACTTGAGTTTTTATACTACACTATTGAATTTTAGATATTATCTCCCTCTCTCTCTCCTAATATGTAGAGTGGAGCGTTAATATAATTTTCGTTAATATATATATTTTTTTTCATTTTTATTGTTTCTAAGGTTGCTTTATCCAATCATTTATTATTTGATATTTTTACTTTTTGGTAGAGATCTTTAGAAACCACATCTTTATTGCTTTTTGTTTTTTTGTTTTTGTTTCTTTCATTCTCTCACATTGTAATTGATAGTTTGCATAACACCCTCCCAAAAATGAATTTGCTTGCATAACGGTAACCTTATATAACGGGGTTAGCAAATGATGACGAAGATGATAATGATGAATTATGCCAATAATAATGCGGTTGTAAGAGACGGATTGACTTACATAACTAAACAACAGTGAAAACAGAAAGTGATTGTGAGTGAGTTATAAAACAAGTGAAAAAACTGAATTTGAGGTGTTATAAATACCCTTCTCCTCTCTGGTCATGCCAAATTCTTGAATAAGCTTTGCACAATTTTTGTATTACAGAATTGATAGTTTGTATAAGATCCACCGAAAAAATTTCCATTAAATAAAGTTCTTTATTAATTATAGGTGTGTTTGTTGACCCATCACGTCCATTTTTGTTACATCGTAATATACCATTCGTTATGTATAATTATAACCTTATAGGCTAATTGTTGTCTATTGTGGGCGAGGCTTTCAACCGATTTGACGCAGTTTAAATGGAGTTCAATTCAATATCTCAAAAATTACAATTGTATGCGAACAGTATAAAAACCGTCAATTGTTTATGAGTCACTATAAGAAATATTGTGTACTGCCATATACGTAGGGTACTAAAAAAACGTAATAATAATAATAACAATAATGAGAGAAGCCATAAAGGGTTAACCCATTTGTAGAAAGTAAGGCGTCAGTTGTGTTAATTAACATTTTAGGCCAGATGTCAAATTATTTCTTAAAATGAACACAAATTTCAACATATGCTTGGTGTTGTTATAATGTCTGTTATTGTTATTGTTTTATGTGGCATATAACACAATTTCTTGAGATTTATTATCATATGCACTGAAATGCCCTGAGTAGAAGTGAGAGAGAAAAAGGGTAAGATATGTACATTAATAAGAAATGTTACTTTCACAGTTATACCAAATACAAATATAAATTCTAGGAAAATTTGTTTGTGTATGAGTATCCAGTTATACTTAAAGCTCTACATCAGCGTTTCCCAAAGTGTGCTGAGCCAATTCAAAGGGCTCCGCAAATCTCTTTGGTGTCAGGCATCATCAATTTATACATTCATACAATTAGTTATTATTGAACTGAACTGGGGTTCCGTGTTATGTCTGTGGAAAGCTTCCCACCACCACAAATAGTTTGAGAAACGCTGCTTTAGAGAAAGGAAATAATAATATATGTGTGTTTTTTTGGGTCATTGTCAGAGACTCAGGCACGTAGCTGACTATGAAAATTTTGGGGGAAATTTGCCTGCAGAAGCTTAAAAAATTTAAAGGGTTAATTTTTCTTTGTTTGAGCTATATATGTGGGGGCGCGTAAATGTATACTTTTTCACTTCTCAAATAAGATGGAGGAACTATAAGTTTTTCATGCCGTTTGAAACATTCAGAAGACGACCTGCAACTATTAATATATTCCCCATATATGTATATTTTATATTAAAGGTCATTAGTAAATGTAATCAATATATTTCTTATTAGTATTAAAATTTATATCGATTAAGCCATGTCCGTCCGTATGAAAAGATGAAATGGTGTGCAAAGGTAAAATGTCTTAATGACAATTTTTAGATATTGTACATAGTTCCTTTTTAATTGAGCAAATCCAGTTAAGGACCACGACTACATTAAAAAACATACTAATGGTTAATCCGTCCCTCGTTGTGCTAAAAATGGGCGGGTTTGGTTAACGGAAACGCCCTTAATTTATAAAATAACTTATTTTTGATGCAGAATGCAATTTAATATATATGTATATAAATAAATAGGGCGTATGCCACACCCACCTGTGGTATTTAAGCGTATAGGGTATTTCCAATAATTGAACTACACCAAATAAACCACCAACACCTGTTTTTTTAATACCTATTGATTTTTTTTTTCCAATTTAAGTTATAGTAAAAAAAAATATTGTTCACATATATAAATATGTACATACCAATGACTATAACAATCGTATTAAAGTTGTAGTAGATAACACTGACCTGTCATTGCTTGTACAAGCAAAACAAACTACTGTCATAAAAAAAAAAAAACAATAGACACATAAAAAAACTAACAATAACAACGATAATAGTAATAACGGTATACAAGTGTTTGATATAGTTAATAAAAAAAGAAACTACCCCTTCACAATACATATATAATGCAATTCAATATTCGCTATACTCGCTATTCATTGCTTTTTTTATTGTATATTCTTCTTCTTCTTTTTGCTTTTATTTCTCAATATAACTGTGTTGCCTGGCATTGCTTTAAGTTTGGTTAAGTGTACGGTTCTTCTCTTGAGTTTATATGTTGCTATCATGCAATAAACAGTACAACACCTCTCTTTCTCTGTGTTTAAAATACAAAGCACAAAAAAGTAATAAAATATGTTCTGCTTCTTTCATTTCAATTCACTTTATAGTATATATATACTTGGTGTTGTAGCATCATAAAAAAATTCTTGCGTTATATGTACAGTGGTGGTCACTTGGATAGGTAATAACTTTTTTATTCGTTTTTTTTTTTAAATAATTGAGTTTAGAAATAATTTCTTAATGCAGTACGAAAAATATTATGTTTTGTTTAATAAATTCTACAATTTTTCTTTTTTTAGCGAATTTTTTCTTTTTCTATATAAAAATGATAAATTCAGATAGAATAGAAAATTCGCTAAAAATAGATCAAAAATAAATAAAAATAATTGTTTTGTTTTAAAACTTGAGGGAAGAAAAATTATTGCAAGAAATACTACTAAAAAAGTAATTACTTCTTGAAGTTGCCACCACTGTATATGAATTCTTTTATGCAGAGCATTAACAACAACAGCTAGGAATACTCAAAAGTGCTAGCACTAACTAAACAGCAGGCACGCAGGCAGACAGACAGACACACTTTAGTAAATTTCCTTCTTATATGTTTTGTGGTTCATGATTTTTGTTTTGCTTTGTTGATTTTTTTTATTGATGTGTTATACACATTGCTACAAAAACATAATTGTAGCTTACTTATGTACCATTCTTAACACAAGGGATTATGTTTATGTTGTTAGTGCTGCTGTTGTTTGCTGTAAACTTTTCCACATTTGCTGCTATATTTGTACTTTTATGTTTTTGTACCCGGTTTTCTCTCTCCGCGCTCATCAACTATGCATCTAAGCACGAGATTGGTTGGATTATCTTAATGTTATTATTGCTCTGTTGAGTCATCGAAATTTATGCATTGTATAATATGTATAGATGTACATACAAACGTGTTTCTCTTTTAAAGCTGTGGAATGTGGAAGCTGCTTTAATTTATTATACTTTCCACATAACATATTGGTTATATTAAAATTGAATCCATCTAGACATGTAAATCCTTGTGACTGTCCGTTGTTGTCATTCTCACGGCCGTTAATATTGAAATATTTAGTTTCTATACGCAGACCGCGCTATTTAAAATGAGTACAATCACTCAAGAGGCACGCCCACTATCGACAAAAACCTATTTATCTGCCACGTCGACCCTCTTATAAATAGATGTTGAGGGTACAGTGTCTAAGCCAAATTAAACTTTTTGTCCTTGGTTTTATATAATTTTTTTTAACCTTTGAGTGGTGTGTTTTTGCTTTGTAAAGAATTCGTTGCTTTTCTTTTTCTTTCTGCATTATTTTTTATTATTATTATTTGTATATATACTGAAAAAATATTGATTTTCTTTCTTTTCTAGGCTGCGCTCCCTTTGGTTAATTGAGTTAAGCAGTTAGTTGCGTTGTTTATGTTGGTTTGTCTGTGTTGCTATTTATCTATCTATCTATCTCCCCTTCAGCAAAGATCCCTCTCTCCTTAATCAACGACTCACTCTATTTTTTTTATCTTCATCAATGTGAGAGAAAAGATATTGAGTTTTTGGTGTGTGTGTGTGTGGAGTAGGGAAACGGTACTGTGTTTAGCAAACATGTATTTGCCAGCATATATATAAAGAGTTTTATTTATAGATTTTAAAGAACTTCTCCAATTATTGCAATATATACAGTGACAGCATGTAAAATGCAGTCCAGCCTGCTGTTGTCATATTCTATAAAATATAATTAATATCATAACGGTAGCCAAATAATACATATATACTATATATATATACATATTAGACGAATGGCGCCATTTAAAAGAGAACACACTTTTTTCTTGCCTGTTTTCTGTTTTTACATATGTTGTTCATTCAAATACAACCCACCAGCACTCAACACCGTAATGGTTAAGTAGAGAGGCAGATATGTTTAGTCAAGGGTTGATTTTCCGTTATTGTTTTCTTTTATTATTAATGAGAGCATGTATAGGCAAAGGAAATAAATAAAAAAAACTTTTACTGCTTCTATACGAGTGAGCTACTACATTATTTTCTTGTGTGCATACCTAACAAAAACAACAAAAACATCTTGCTATTAATTAAGCACTTCATACTAAGCAAAAATTCATATTGTGTGAATATTTAAATAAATCGGAATTAAAATTGAAATGCTAAATATGCACATGTATTCATTTTTTTCCAGATGGCGTGCAAACTACTATTAGGGATTTCAATATCAAATCATCTATGGCAACAGCTTTAGGAACGGTAAATAAACAGCATGACATGCAATCAAGTTTAATAAAAATGCCGGCAACCCAACAACGACAACAACAACAGCATTCGCCAACAAAGCTTATAAAAGAAAAGTCTGAATTATTATTGCTTGGAGGTCAATATACAGTACAACCATCAATAGTAACAAAACCAACAACAACAACAACAACAACAACAATAGGAACAACAACATTAACTGCCAAAGAAACTGAAGACGATCACAAAGATCATCACCATCATCATTATTATAAACAACAACAACAACATCTTATAAATGTGGAACGTAAGAGTGTAATGCATGAACCACAACCACCACAGGCAACTAACATAAAACCAAAGCAGGAAATTTTTTATAAAACCAAAGAGCAACAACAACAATCAAATAAATATGCGCCAAATGTAACAAAAAGCGAACAACAACAACAACCGCAGTTGACTGAAGATCAAGAAATAAATATGTTTTATGATTTAAAAAAGGAAGAAGAAGAACAAGAATCCAACTACTATAGTTGTGCTATACTTAAATCGACAACAAGAGTACAACCATTAGTAAAAGGTACCACACGTTTAACGGGTTCTCCATCAATACAATCCACACTACTAACTACTAATATTAACTCAGCTGCTGAAACAAATCAGAAGAGAAAAGAGAGAGACGGTATTGCTAATAAACGAGAGCAAACACAGTATTATACACAAGACAAAATAATTAAAGCAGTCACGGGCAGTGGTAGTAGTAGTCAGTCGTTAATTAAATGTGAGAGTGAACGTATGCATAGCGGAAAAATTTCACAAAAATTACAAGAAAATCAATTTATTAAAAACGAACAACAAAAAATTATTGTTGCTATTGATACGGATGTTAACAATTTGAAACAACAGCAACAACAAAGTACCGGCAGTGTTGCCAAGTGTAAAAATAAATTTATAAAACATAAAAACATAAATGGTAGCGGTAATAACGGTAACATAAATTCTCAATACCAACCAGCAGTGGCTGCAAAGGTTTCATGTGCTGCTGCTACTGCTGCTGCTTCTTATTCTTCATCTGCCTTTGGTAATAATAATAAAAACGAAACTGGTTCCCCAACAACATTGGCAGCCGTCTCATCCTTGGCTAATAACTGTGCTTTTTCATACAATCCACATAAAAAGAAAATGGTGGCTGTACAAGAAATGAAAAAAACCAACAATACACAAAATTCAACGCATTTCTCGGCAGCAGGCGTTTGTGTTGGAGCAGGTAGTGGTGGTGGCGTAGTACGTCCTACCACACTGCGTTCCATAGAACAATCAAACAATTCATCATCAAATTTGGATAATAATGAAGATTTAAGTTATGGCCCCGGCATTGTATCGAAATTAAGATGCCGTTATTTAAGTTTAGCTTTACGTGAATCTATGGAAAAAGAACGCTTCAACAAAGACAAATTAAGGCGTTCTACCAGTTTGAATACACTGCTGGATAATCATGACGATGATGACGATGATGATGGTGAAGAAGAGGATGAGGATGAAAATGATGGGGAGGTAGATCGAAACCATCAAAGAAACGAGGACTTGGTCAAAACTCAGCTAATGAGCAACACGGCCAATAATAAAAACGTGTCAATAAGTATTTTGAAAAATCAACCAAGCGTAACCAATGCGTCTAACATAAGGCACATCGTCAATACCTCATCTGATACTTATTTAAAGGCTTACGAACAACGCTTATTATCCTCAGCTACCCAGGGCTCACCTGGTGTGGGTGTAACGTTTACCCAAACATCTGTCTTGAATCGATCATCACGTCACTTGAAGCGTGGTAATGATTCCCTGAAACGGGCTCGTTCCGTGGAAGCTTTACTATGTGAAAAAAGTACATGGCAGCAACGCAGTATGTCAACCACCACCGATACCACCAATGCCACCTCTGCATACGTAACCATTGAGGATAAAATACACAATGCCCGAGAAAGATTGCATCAAGGTAGCGATCACATGCCCCCAAAACGTTTACCATCAATTATCGATGATACAGAACGGCCACCACCCGATTTGGTGAAACAAACATTGAAAATGTTTGAGGCTACAGCCAACAGGCGGCCACGCTTTGTTACGAAAGGCAATAGTAAAGGGGATGTGGCCACTAAAGTGGAAACATTTAAAAATATTATTAAAGAACAAAAACCTGTGGTGACTTATCCAAAGGCGCCCAGTTTGTCAAGTCCTAATAAAAAAGCCAACTTAACTACTTCCACACCACTGGGTTATAAAAAATCCTCAACGGATGTACATCAACAACAGCCAGCATCACCCACCAAGGGACGTTTTGTAACCCCGCCTTCTACACCCACATCTCCATCGAACAGTATAAATAAAACCATAACAGCAAACACGAACCATAGTAATAACAGCAACAGTAGTTTGTTGTTGGAACAAACGCCCGACATCATACCACGATTAAGAGAGAGACAAAAAGAAAGAGAAAAACTCAATTTAACAACGCCAGTGGTGGATTCACCGGTAACAGCGCTCACTAAACAAATAGAGAAATTATCTTTAAGCGATAACAAAACGATATCAGCAGCAAAATTTCAGCAGCAGCAACAACAACAACAACCCCAGCTGCAGAAATTATATGAAGGTAACCGAGCTGCTCAGAAACAAAATGATAGTGAGCATGTTGAAGGTGGTGCAGGTGGTGACGCATACCATCAATCTATACCTGAAATTAATAACAAAGAATTAAATATTAACAAGACGTTGTCGTTGACAACGTTCTCGACAACGACAAACTCAACTGATCAAATAAATAATGAAGAAAAAAACAACGAAGATAATAACACGCACACACAACAACTATCAATGAGCATTGAAGGTGGTGGTGGTGGTGGTGGTAATAGCAGCAATAACAGCAGCAGCAGCGGAGGTGGTAGCGTACGTTTTAATAACAAAACCCAACAATCGTTAAACAATAGCTCGTTAGCAGTGTCTGGTGAAGGTATTAAAGTGCATACACGCTCGAAATCAAGATCACCGATTAATAATAAAACCAACAACCCCACCAACAACGCCATAGAACGCGTCATTAAATCTGATAACGTTAAGCAAACAAGAGAATACGATAATTGTGGTAGTGGTGGTGGCAGTGATAGTAATTTGGAAAAAGAAGAAGAAGAATATGGTGAAACGAAACGTATAACACGGGCCGCGTTAGATAATATTGCCAAAGCGGGCACAACACAACAATATAAATTTTCAATAATAACATCATCAACACCAACAACAATAACAACTTCAACAACATTGTCATCATCACCATCATCTTCTACCACCACAGCATCGGGCAAACAAGTGGGTGTCATACGTCCTTTGTTAAATACAGCCCATCATAGTAATACAGTTACAGCAACAGTAACAACAACAATAAAGCAAGATAGTCAAGTAAGTCATAACGCAGCTGTGGTAGCTGCCTGCACTAGTAGCATGGAGACTTTAAAACGTACAGCATCACCTTTAGCTGCAGCTGCAACAACAACTACAACAACAACAATGCCACCTTTAACCACACGTGAAATAGAGAAGAATCGTATAAATGAGTTGAAGAAAACTTCATCAGCAGCAACCGCATCCTCATTGTCACAATCACCAAGTAATAAACATAATATAACGGCTGCTTTGGATACCGTTATAAATACCCAAATAGAAAAACCCACCACATCACACAACATATACGGTGTTGGTGGTAGCAGTAGTGATATAGAAACAGTGATTAGTGCCACAAATAGTCCATTATGGGCCATGCGTAAACGGCGACAAACCCCACCAGTTGCTGCCGCCGAAAATACCTCGATGGTTTTTAATTTTTCTAATCGTAAAGAAGTGCCCGATTATATAGAAAATGATGGTGTAATATTTCGTCGCCGGAGGGAATTACCAAAGGTGAGTTTGTTTTCTAATTTTTATTAATCGTACAACAGTTATAATAAGTGTTATATATAATAGTTATAATATTGTACAATAATATAATAGAGTATATAAAATATACGTACGTAAGAGGAAAGCAAACTTTTCTTAAATATTCTCCAATTATACTCCCTCTTCTCTCTCCATTCCATATGACCTTGATCTTTTTTTTTTTTTTTTTTTGTCTTTCTTCGCCTATGTCGTCCCTCTTGTGTTTTGCCTATTTGACTTTGTTTTTTAAACATTGTGTTAATAAAGTCAAGTCGTTTTATAATTGATTTTAATTTGCAAGAAAGTAGAATACAAAAATAATAATAATAACAACAACATAAACTCGTTATTATGTGTCCTCCATAAAGTTTTTTGAAATGTATTTTTTAATCAATTTATTTTTATAGTCTCGTGTGAATGGATGGTGTGGTGTGTGGTGTGTGTGGTGTTGATAATGCATTAACAACCGAAAACTAGTTTCAATTCCCTTGATTTTTGTTGGATTTTTTATTATATTTTTACAATATCGTTTTTTTTTTATGCATTTTGGTTAAAGTTTATTTATTTTAATTTTTTTATAATTGAAAAACATTCCCTCACCTTATTTGTTTGCATACATATTATTTTTCTTATCATGTTCTAAATATGTTTAATAGTGCGGTTTATGGGTGTCTGTCTCAAATTCAAATATTTACTGCAAGTAATAATTTTCCTTTTATTGTTGCCTGTAGCTAATAAATTTAAATTAAATTTTAATGACTTTTTTGCCGTTGGTATGCAATTAAAAAAAAATAATAATAATGAAATCAATTTATTTGTTTAAAAAAAAAACATCTTTTTACGTCATAATTTCCTATTTTGGTATATTCCAATACAAATAAAATGAAATTTCCTTTGTTTTGTTTAAACACTTAACTCGTTTAGAATCTTATAAGCTGTCTACCGATAAGAATTCATTTCATTCATTCTTATTCTCATTGCACTGTAACGTTGGTGTATTCTCTTTCCCTTCCACATATGTGTATAATACACACAGAAAAGGAATATTAATCATTATTTAAGTAAATAATTCATTTTATACACTTGCAATAATGTCTTTGTAATGTACTGTACTGTACCGTATAAGTGCTATAATAGAGATTAACTAATATCTCAATAAAGTTATGAGATAATCTCTGTAGTTCTCTTTAATTTAATTCTCAGTTAATAAGCTCAAGTAATGATACTAAATTTGAATTAGGTCAAATCAAAAATACCCTTCACTTCTATATACAAAACGGTAGGCGTGGCAAATAACTGATTGCAGTAACAGTGGAAGTAAACCGTATCAATTGATATGACAAATAGTGCACAAAAAGGTTTTTCGTATGTTGGCAGTATCTCCGTTATTCAACCACGCCCATTTTCGGCAAATCGATGAACCGCATTGCAACTTTATACCTTAATTTTTGTAGCTCATATATAGTTTTTCGTCCATTGTGAGCGTGGACGTTAGTGTTATAAGAACAGATATACGGATGTTCGGACCATTATGTCTAGATCGACTCACATTTTTATACTGTAAAGTCTCTGACACCGCCTTCTGGGTGTTGCAAATGGAATGGCAGTAGTAGTATACTTTCATTTCTAATGTGTATGGTATAAAAAT
This sequence comes from Ornithomya fringillina, assembly GCA_963978525.1. NCBI lineage: Eukaryota > Metazoa > Arthropoda > Insecta > Diptera > Hippoboscidae > Ornithomya > Ornithomya fringillina. Next base: position 22,283,408 of record OZ021693.1, read on the forward strand.
GGGATATGCGATTTTGCACATGGCATAAACAATTTAGTATAAACACCTATGTCTGTAAAACTTTTGCCTTTATTCGATTACATGGAATTTCATATAAGAAAGCATAATGGTACAAAGTTTATGTAATATATTACACATATGCCTTCTATACTAAAGTTCAATTTAAACGTCAAAGTGGGGAGGAGAGTAAAGCATTTGTAGCATGAGTGTAGAATAAACATGTAAAACTACTGAATCAGTTCGTTGTATATGTTTTCTGAAAAAAAAAAAAAGCAATTACCGTACAAGTGATTGTTCTCAACATTTAATGAGAATTTCTTTAGGGTTTGCTTATGGAAACAGTGCTTATAACAACACTTGAGAGATTTACCCAAAAATACCGTTGTTTTATTTCTTTTAATAGCATAATGCATGCAATTGCATGTTTTTTTTTCCTTTTTGGCATTTTCAAGTTTTATTTTTACTCCTTAAAAACTTTCATAAAGAACAACAATAAGTTTTTTTTTTTAAAGTTAAATTGTTGTTTTATTCTTGTTTGGTTGTTATCTACTTTTGTGTTCTACTTTATTTAATTTTTTTTTTTCTTAAGAAAAGAACTTTGATATGATTAACATACATACATAACATATATGTAGACTTAATATGTATATTGTGATAAAAGGTGCTTGCTCTATACTAAGCAGTGAGAATAACTTGTTGCAATACAAATGGAACATAAAATGCAAGCAAATGGATATTGTTGGTGATGTTATTGTTGTTATATAAAGTTATTCTGTTGTGTAGATATTTTCAAGGTGTTTTTATTATTATTATATGTTTATAGCGGAGAGTAAAGTGAAACCTTGTCTTTTTATAATCTCCACATAAGATAATGCGATTATTTTTCGTGTCAAGACACCACAAAGTATATCTGCGATTATTAACAAAAACTGCATCGATCTCACCATGTTCGTCCATCTTTAATTTTATTTTTATCGTAAGGTGAAATTTTCTGTCCTATATATAAAAAATTAGCCGAAATACGTTAAGGGCCGCGCCCATCATCAAAAATATTTATTTGTACACAATATAATTAAAATTTGATGCACATAATTAGTCCATTCATTGATATACCACAAATGGACATAACAAGCACGCCCATAATTTACAAAACAACTGTGTTTTGTGCCGATAATTAGGACAACGATGGGCCTGGCCATACAACGTACACGCCCACAATTTACAAAAAAACCCTATTAGACGCAGAATTCGACTACATACCACGCCCACTAATTGTATATGGATGTGGAAGATATTTGAAATTTATTCTAACCCCCACTATAATATGACGACTGTATAAGAAAACTTGTTATTGTTGTTGTAATTGTACAAAAAGTTGATCTTCAAGAAATTCTTTGTAGAACTTGGCATTGTAAGACTTTTTAAATGTTTTAAGCATGCGTTAAGTTTGTCTCACAACAACAATAACAACCACGTTAATCAGCGCGCTAGTTAGATATTAACTTGTTTAATAAAGAACAACAACAACAACAAAAAAAAAAACAAGTAAGAGGACTAAATTTGACTTAAGCCAGTTCCATGTAACCTGCCCAAAAAGTGGGTTACCGATTACACCCTTTAATGGTGTATGTATTAAGGATCAGCTTGCAAGTCGAGATTTTTACACTGAGCACGGTTTTTTGTAAATTGTGGGCGCTTCTATCTCAAAATTTAATTTATTACTTAAAACAGACAGACACACGGACATACATATCTAGATCGACTCCGTATTTGATGTTAATCAAAAATATATATACTTGTGAGAGTCTCTGACGCCTCCTTCTGTGTGTTGCAAACGGAGGGACAAATTGAATACACTCCCCATCTTTTGTGGAGGGTATAAAAAAAACTTGTTGGTAATTCACCTTTAATGCCATCATCTCGGCTAGACCTGTTCTTTATTTTGACCAAGTTTATTTATAAACCTTCATAGAGTCCATAACACCGTCAGACTAGAAATTCTTGAGTTGGAAGAAAAAAAAAACAAATTATAATAAAATAATAACCAACATGAAACATATACATAAAAGTCTATATCGTGTATATGTGAATATATGTCTGCTTGCATACATAAAGGTAATAATGTATAGTTGTGTTTGTGTATTAACCAGCCGGGTAACAACTTCACCGTCGTCAACCAGGCAATTCATTTTATTTTATTTGATTTTGTTTTGTTGACTAAGCAGCAACACCATTAGTAGCAGCGACGCAGCAGTGTTTCACCATTCTCGGGTAAAATATAATACTTCTCACTATACTTAATACAACGTACAAGTATTTTTTAAATATATATATGACTGTATGTGTGTATACATAAACCTGTTGTAATATTTTCCTAGTCTGTTGTATATCAAAAATTGTTAACTCTTCACTGTACTCTCGCCCTCTTTCTATCTCATGCATTCAATTCAATAGTTGTGCTTCCCGGTCTTTCGTTGGCATTCCTGTTATTGTTGTTGTTGAATATTATTTTGACTTGAAAAAAGTATATAGAAATTCTTAATTTAGCCATTCTTCTTCTTATTCCTTTTTTTTTATTCTATACGTATATATATTAGCGTTTTGTTTATACAAAAACAACAATAACAACATAAAAAAAATTACATTCCAGCGTATTATTGCTGTGTTAGTTGTTATTGTTATTGTCTGGTTTCCTCTTCACAATTTTTCATATAATAGTTTGTGTTTTGTTCTTCTCCTGCATTGTCTCTCACCTTTTTTTTTCAAGTATTATATTGATGGTGTGTGCACGGTGTATTGTGTAAGAGATAATGTAATTATAACATTGCTTCAACTATAATTAACATTGACTTTGTGTTAGAAAAAAAAGTAGAGTTAAAGTTACTTCTTCTTATTCTCCATATTATTCACTTTTTTCTATATTTTCTTCGTACTGTGTTGAATGGTGTGCTGCATATTGTATTGTTATTGTTTTATAATTGAGGTTTATTATAAATCTTTAGTACGTGAACTTGCTCTCCACTTATATATTAAAACCGTTAGATATGATTGAGAAATGTTTAGGAAAGCACTTCTATGGAAACAAGTGAGAGTAATATGTAGAAACACACACGCGTTTTATAATTTAAACCTGTTAAATTTGACATAATTTCGAAAAACGTGAACCTTAACATTTAAGTTGAGTAATTGAATTAAGACAAAAGAAAAGAGTTGTTTAATTTCATTTAGAAATGTTGTGTTACATAAATTGCAACATAATGGTGATTTCCTAGAAAATATAAATTAAAAAAATATGTTTTATTTATTAAAAAGTTTAGAAAATTTTATATAGATATAACTGTAATTCAATTTTTGTGGCCCCAAGATTAATTTTGCCCATTTTACAAATTCAAATAAACGACGTAGACTTATATTACTACAAATGCTTTGATATGATTATATGAAAATTCAGAAAGTGTAGTTAATCGATTTGGTCCGTAATATTTATAACTAAGTGTATAAAAGTTTTGATAAGGTTATAAATATAATTGACAATATATTTTACTTTACATATAACCGTTTTTAGACAACTTTTCTATGTATAACACTTTGATAAGAAAATGTATAATATATTTTCAATTGTTATATAACAGTTTTATAAAATTTTTTTTAACATTTTTATAAACTCGATCAATTTATTCACATTTTATAACAGTTTTTGTGAATACTTTAGCCTAATACATAACAGTTCTAATATTTGTACCTTCCATATTAGATGCGGGGTATACTAAGTTTGTCATTCCCACATTTAGAACGAGTCATCGGAGACCGCACAAAGTATATATATTCTTGATCAGCGCCTAAAACTGTTTTCTTATTTGTTATAAAATAAATTAAAATATTACGTGGAGAGTTTTTCTAAAGTACTGTTTTTACTTTAAAACATTTGCTACAATGTATGTTCATATGTTTGTCGCTGATATAAGCATTAAATATCCTTAAGGGTAATATTAAGTCATGCATTAAGTCAGCCGGTACTGGGAACAGCTACTTGGGTTCATTTTTTATAAAGATAATAAAAACATACAACCATTTATAAAAAATTTCCTTCGAGAGCGGGAATATATGTACAAGTTTTCTGCCTTTTTCTTTTTGTTACCTTGTATACAAAATAGAAGAAGAACCAAGTTTGTTATTCTGTTTGCACATGCACTTATACTTACGTAGTTTTTGCACCCAGAACGGTATTTGACTTTGGCAAAAATCGGTCAAGAGGTACGCCCACATTCGATAAAAATCTATTTATATGCCACAAAAAATTTAGCTGTAAAGTTATAATTGTCCATTGATGGGGTAATCATACATGTAATGTAATGTCGGGTACCAGACATGCCCACAATTTACAAAAAAATAAAGCGATATTCAGCATAAAACTCGTCTTGCAAATTGAAAAATAAAACTTATCAAACTTGTAGAGAGGGTAATCAAGTATATGCCACGCCCACTATTTATATGAAGATTTTGTATTTAAGATTTGCCCTAAGCCCACATTTAGTTTTTTTTTTAGTTGTGTTTAACAAACAATGTATGAAAAAACTAAAAACAGGTCAGAACAACTGCTCTTAGATAATAAAATGAAGACGAGAAGAAGAAGAAGAAGAAGTCAAGTAGGAAATAGTAGAATAATTTACAGCAATTTTGTTATTCATTCATACAGTCATTGTAGAATAAAATGACGCACTTTTTTATACGTTTACTTTATTTATGTCTATTTCCTAGAATTCCATTAATAATCAATCAATAGAGAAGCGGAGCAAAGTCCAATTTTTGTCTCCCAGAAATTATTAGCAATTGGAATAAACTATTTATGCTATTATTAAGAGCACTAAATATTCACATCTCTATTTCTCTCTATCTCCCTCTCATACCCAATCTCTCTGTTAATCGGTTAAGTGCCTTTTAATCACGCTATAGAGATTTTCCGTTTTATTTTTATGAATTAGTTTACGAATATGGCACATTTGGGATCTAATTTTTATTACAACAAAACAAAAAACAAAAAATGAGTCATTGCACTAATTATATAAATTTACAAAACAAACACACTAAAATTTTTACACTAATTACTAAGGCTAGGCGCAAAATTAATTGTTAGTTTTGTATTAAATTAATAGCGGAAAACAACAACAATTATACAACTACCAACATGTGTAAGCAGTTTAATAAACAAACACTTTATATGGTTGAAGAAACATCTCTTCCTTCCTTACATCGCCACAATTGATTTTATAAAAATTTCGTTAGGGGTTTTTTTTTCTATTATTGTATAAAGTCAGCAATGTTTTGGGTTGTTGTGGTTTTTAATTACATCAATGCAATGCTTACTGGGGATAGTTTATTAAAATTGTTTTCTTGACCAACTTTTATCTAAATATTTACTTATTATATCCTCTACATTAGTGATGAGGATATACTAAGTTTGTCACTCCATTTGCAACACCTAGAAGGACGCTCTAGGTACCCTTCAAAGTATATTTATTTTTCATCAGAATCAAAAGCTGAATCGATCTAGACATATATGTTGTCTGTATATCTTTTGTTGGCATTCTCATGAGCGTAGCGTTTTTTGTCATAGGGCTTGAGCAGTATTTTTTCATTTTTTATTTGTCTGTCTCCTCTTTTACATTTACTGAAACGTAATTATGCATGCCATACGTACTACCAGTATATTAGCTGTTTGTTGTTATTACCTTGTTATTATTAGTTTTTGCAAAAAAAAATAAATAAAAAATAACAGTTTTCTTTACGGTGAATTATTGCCATATAAAGGAGTATCATATTTTACCGTTTGTTGTGTATCAACTTATAGGAGACATATTATAAAATTGTTTTAATTACCTTGTGGCACGTTCTCAAAGCTCTATTAGTAGTGTAATAAAATTACTCAACTTTTATGTTAGTTCCTGTTTTTATATTTCGCAATTGATTTTTTTTTTATCACTTGTGTAAGAATTTTATTTCCCTTTAATAATTCTTGATATAGCATCAACAGGGCAGCTTCTACAATTTATACAGAAATCTAGTGAAATATTATAGTTGATCAAGCCCTACTCTACACCCTACACCACTTTATGTATTATTCAATTTAATTTTTTTCGTTGAAAAAATAAAAATTTGAAAATTATTAAAATGTCACAATAAATTTTTTATATATATTTTTATTCATAAAATCGAAAATTTTTTTTTTATACTTACTCTTAACTATTAACTTTGCCAAAAAATATTAAGAATTGCAAAAAACCGATTTCTTTAATAATAAACGTTATATGAGAAGGGCTTCTAAAAATGATCCGATTGGGTCAAAATTTGGCCCACCCAATTATTAAGCTAATTAATTATTCGTCACCAAATATTGTGAAAAAATATTAAGAATTGTAACATTTTGCCGCATAAGAACTTAATTTCGACAGACGGAAATGGTTAAAACAATTCGATTCAGGTTTTGATTCTGAGCCGATCGGTATCACGAATGTAATATACCTGTGGTGTATAGTAAAAATATTAAAAATTGCAAACTTTCGCCATATAAAAACGTTTTCTATAATAGGACTCTATGTGGAGAGGGGGGCCAATAAGATCCAATTTGGTTTATTTTCAATAGTTATCGCCCTTGGCCTAAAAGACTTCTCTGTATCAAAAATTGTGGCCTGTATGTTGATTATAAGAAAATCATGGATGTACAGACAGTTAAATCGATTAAGATTTAGATATTAATGTATCAGCATAATTAAGGGTGGATATGGGACTTGTCGTTTCAGATTTTACCCTTTTACCGCTTCGTGCTGTAGGGTATAATAATTGTTTTTGTTTATTTAATGTACTCACACAATGTATGTAAATAAATAATTACGACTTAAAAAATATTTCCGTTAAAGAAAAATTTTATCAAATTATTCAATTATAGTTTAATTATTTTTTCAAAAACTTGTTATTTTTATTAGTACATTACTAACCGTTTCAATTACTTTTAAGTAAGCCTGAGTTTTTTTTTCTATTTCAATCAAATTTGATTGAATTTATCATTTAAATTATAAAATTGCTTTAAATTATTCATCCCTCTCAGTTTGTCTGATGAGTTTATTTACTCTAGGCAAAATAAATTCCCACACATGACGAATAAAACAAGTAAAAATAAAAACTAAATGTGGCTCAGGCTGAATATTAAATACTCTTTACATCTAAATACAAACAGTGGGCGTGGCACTTACATGATTACGTTATTCTTATACAGTGTGGAAGTGTATGTATTACGTATTAGTTTGTAAGTCGAGTAAGTGTTACGCTGGGGACGGTTTATTATAAATCTGTTATCCGACCATGTCCATTTTTGGCCTTTAGATGGAGTAATTATAAATATGAGCTCAAAATTTCAAGATAAATAGACATTTGTCGATTGTGGGCGTGGCTTGTCTTCAATTAAAATGGCGAAATAATTATAGAAACTAGAAGAAGAAACCCAATAGCTCAAAATGTTGGCAACAACAGATAGATATACGTAGGCACGGACATACATGTCGGGTTCGACTCAGTTTTTGATGCTTTTCAATATATATACTTTGTAGGGTCTCTAACACCTCCTTCTGTGTGAGGCAAATGGAATAACAAATTTAGTATACGCCCCATCTTATGTAGAAGGTATAAAAAACACTAACGAATTTATGTAACGGGTAATTTTCTTTAAATAAATATGATACAAATTGTACAAGTGAGACAGAGAGTCTGAATATTTCATATAATTCTCCATCATAAATATTTAACTAGTGAGAAAGGAGAGCATCATTTTATAACAGCACAATGGCAAAAAGATATGAAAGTAACGGGGTGGGAGTTCCATTTAAGGTACATGCACACTTTTCATCATGCATTGTATTATAGTTAACATAGCCAGTGTTTTTTTTTTTTATCTCTTCATAAATGATATGTATTTTTGCGCTCCCTTGAGTTTCAGCAATAATATACGGAAATATTTTTACAGAGCATGCCTTCTGTTTGGGCATATTTTTATATGCCTGCACTCCTCTACCTCTATGATAAACGGAAATGTTCGTCATAATGATGTTTGTTTATAATAATTATATAATTTATATATATGTATTATAAATTATATCATTATGGCGTGTTTAAGTGTTAAAATTTTTATAAATTATAATAAATAATAGTGAGATGGTATTGTATATATAAATAAATATTTTTCGTGTCTTTGTTTACTGGGGATTTACTAAATACCGTAAACAGAGGGTAAAGTATTTACCATGGAGCAATGCTTTTTTCACATCAGATATAAGTAGACATATATATTTTACAGTCTGTGTTAATGATTGTTTTTTATTAAACTCTACATAAGGTATACTAAGTTTGTCATTCCATTTGCAACATCGAAAAGGTATCACACACCCTACAAAGTATATAAATTCCAGATCAGCATCAAAAATTGAGTCGATCTGGATAAGTATGTCCGGTTGTCTGCCTGATATTCTCTCTCACAAAAGTAAAATGCATATTTAAAATGAGAAAAATCAGTCAAGAGCCACTCCCCTAACCTTAAAAATCTATATATATGTCACAATGTTCTAAAAGTAGGCGTGGTCGGACAATAGACACACCCACAATTTACAAAAACTGTATTCAGCATAAAATTTGATTTTCAAGCCGATATGTATTACGTACACTATTAGGGGGTGCAATCATATACCTGCCACGCCCATTGTTTGTAAGTATATGTGTAGGGTATATAAGATTTGGCCTAAGACAAATTTCGTTATTTTGCTTGTTTTATTATAACGCCCACGTAAGGTGGGTAGTATAGTAAGTTTGTTTCTCATGTGGAAAGAGGCATCCGACACTTATGTAATATATATCTAAGCCTTTGCGGCTTTTGTTTCTAAATCTTACAAATGTTATGACAAAATGATGCATAAAATATTTTAACAATTGTCATTAATTAATTATAATTTGTTGTTGTTATTTTATATTCAATACAATTTCATTTTTATTCTACTTTTTCAGCCCAATGAGTCGGGTTTCGTGTTAATGGGTGATTTGAGTGTGGAAACTTCCACCACTGATATGGATTATGATGAGTTTTCTCTGGGTCCACCATCACCGTGTGATGTTGAATTTGTGAATGCAAATATTGTGATCGATGGCAAGTCCAGCATTAAACAGAAACCCAAAGATGCAACAGTAAGTTTAAAATATAATTGAAATATTTTCTTTCCCTCTTTTTCTTCTCTAATACAATATTGTATAGGGTAATAGCCTATGCTATGGTTAGCGATAAACTTTATTGTTGTTATTTATTGTAATGACCTAAACAAATCATGAAGATTATTATTGTTATTGTTGTATAAATCAATGTACTTACTATCAAGTGCAAAATTACAATAACAAATATGTCTGTATGTTTGTATGTAACAATTAAGAAATTATTCTAGTTGTATACAATTTATAGATGAGAATGAAAACATGCCGATATGCATATATTTACATATCGGGTATGCATACACACACAATAAGTAGTTACTAAGAATTTATTATCGACTCGGCACAAAAATGACACAAACATTGTTTTCCATATTTGTTACTGTATTATATACAATAACGAACAACGGAAACTTCTATTATTTGTTATTCTATATTGTGGATGTGGTATGTAGTATATTCATACATACATGTACACATTTTCATATATGTGCTTATAAGTATGCAAGTGTGCTCTAGGTCATCTTTTTTCTTTTTTTTAAACAATAAAATCGAAAAAGATATGACTATTAAAATAGAAAAATCAATGTGTTTGGAAAAGTTCACTTAGACCACTTGTATAATTGTGGCCAAAAAAGGTCTGTGTTTCGAAACCAAAACTAAACTTCATATTAAAAACCTATATTTGCCTTGATCAAGTCTGAAATACTCATTGATTTTCACAATCATAATTGCTGTCTGTCGGTTTATTTTAAAATATTAAATCTATTGTAATTTTTATGGACCATTAAACAATGTAAGAAATATTCCGCCACAAATATTAAACAAAATATTTTCTTTACTTTTCTTTTTACGATTTCCTTGTGTTTTTATTGTTTTCTATACATTTTTTCTCTGTTGCGCATTATTTTTTTATTGCATTTGCATACATTTGAAATCATGAAGAAATGGAGACGGTTTGCCTACCTGCCCGTTTATTATTACACATGTTGTCATGGAAGCGTGATTTGATTTCATTAACAAGTTGCGGTTTAAGCGGAAACTATTTTATATTTTTGTTATTGTTTTATATTTGTGGCGGAGCTTTTATTACGTTTATGCACTTAAAGGCTAAATGCCACACCCACCTTTAATTATATTGATCGATTCAGAAACACTTTCTCAATCTTTTTAATCATGTCCATCCAAATCCATTTGAATTTGATTTTGATTTCATTTTAGTACAAGGTTCTGTTTTTATTCAAAGAGGAACTCTTTTGAAACTGGACCGAATTAAATCATCGTTCTTTTATAAAGAAAGAATTTTCGTTCGCAATTCTTAATATTTTTTGACAAAATGAAATAAATGGTATGTGGCAGGCCAACCCAAATTTGAACGCAATGGTATTATTTTTAGAAGCCTTTTCCATTTACGACCATATGACAATGACCCGCCTTTACTGATCTAATTATTGCATAATTTGTGGAATTGACTGTTTTATTAAAGGTATTAAGTGGTCGCGTATAACCGACTTTTCACTTGTTTTTTTTTTTGTTTTTAAAATTAACCTAAATAAACGTTATGTAATATATAAATAAATGTTATGTATAACAGGTTGATTGATTTATTCATGTAAATAAAATTTAACATTTTTTTACTTCTTTTTGTTTACAGTTCCGTGTACAATTTAATGATACTCTCACCTCAACATTTGAATATCCCTCCGAAGCTTCATTAATTTTAGATGATGACTCATCCTTCACTGATGATGACTACTGCCATACATTAAGCAGTGATGCAGACTTTATAGCTGGTATTGATGGTGCTAGTAGTGATGATGATTTTAACAGATCATTTCAAAAGTTAGCGTTAGAGCATCAATCCAAAAGGGATTTGAATAGCGTACGAGGTGGTATACGGTCGAATCAACAACAACAACATCATCATGTAACCGTTGATGAAATTATACAATTACCCACCACTGGTACATCAATAGTTGCAACAAATGCTTCCAATTCTTCTTTAGCGGCCAATCAAATATCAAAAACAACAGATTCTACTGCTACAGCCACCACTTCTTCGTCTACCACTACATCTGGCACAAAAACCACTTTGGGAAATTTACCTTTGGGTAAGCTTCTTCATATTTTTTTTATTAGATAACACAATTATTTAATTTCTTTTCTTCTCAAGATAAGTAAACAAATTTTATATCTCTTTCTAACAATATTAACCGTTATTATTAATTATTAAATGAGAAGTCATTGTTTTTATACTCTCTCTGTCTGTCTTTCTGTCTCTCTCCATCTTAGTAATTATGATTATTTTTATACCATTCATATAAGATTCAAAGTTTGTTATTCCGTTTGAAACACTCTCAGAGGTCTCACACACCCCACAAAGTATATATATTCTTGATCAGTATCAAAAGCTGAACTTGAAATTCGTTATGTATACATGTGTATACTTATCCCATCCATAGATGTGTCAAAAATGGGCATGGTCGGATAATAAACAAGCACACAATTAAAAAAAACTATACTCAGCTTAAAACTGTACTTTCAAGCTGATATGTAATACATATAATATATATAAAGATATCTACCATGCCCATTTTTGTAGATGTGAAGGGGTATTTAAGATTTGGCTTAAACCAAATTTAGTTTTCTTATTTATTTTTTATTTTATACGAAAATGTTTTAAAATGAGAGAGTATAAAAATATGGCTTAAGATCTGAGTTATTTTATGGTTTTTTGGCTTTTTTTTTATTTATTTTTTCTCAACACTTACTCACCTGGTGTTAATGCTTATCACATTCAAATTTTATCATTTATTTTAATGAATCTTAAATGTTTAGTTGATTTAATGGTTCAATGGGATTTAAATTATTTTCAATTTTTATACTGAATGTTTCAAAACTTAATTGCAAAAATCTTTTGTTTGAATTGTTTGCACATCTTTAGTGTTTAACTCAGAGATCTACTATCTTCATATTTGTTTTGTTATTTATCTTCAACAAATTTTTATTTATTCCCTTAACAACAGTTACTCAACTTCCGTTAGGAACGAGTGATAGTCCAAGGCAGATTTGTTGTTGTTCATTTTATAAAATATCTACCCTACGTTATACAAAGCAAAAATTATGTAAATTGTTCTGTACTTGTCTGGGGATTTTAAGCCGTCTAACGAAAATTGCCAGGTTCGTGTCCCAACTTTAAGAAGAACCTTGTTTGTTATTGATATCTTTATTAAAGGCTACCCGTTATTGTATCATCATTCAATTCATTTCGTTATGTACCCACTTTCGAGCGTTTATTTGTATGTTTGTCAAGCCTTATTCTAGATTTCAGAAACCCCATAAATATATGTGTTGACCTGAAACAATTTAATCATATGCTTATATAGTAAATAGAACAAGTGGGGCAAAACCTGAATGGGAACTTTTTTATGAATCTTAGCGGATAAATACTAAACTTAACTCTTAAAAATAGTTAAAAGTTTGAAAATTAACACAATTCCTTTCCAGCCATAGATCAACCACATCCACAACAACATGTGGATCATTTGTTGTTATTAAAATGGGAAAGTAAAGAGAACATATTCCTGCAAGTTAGAACCATCTTAGCCAGTTCAAAATTTTTTTAATTTTCCCATTAGTTGGGTATCCTAGCTTTGTTTTAGTTTTGTTTAGGTATATATATTAGATTGGGTTAAATAATCAGAATTATATTCCATGTAGGATTAGGATAGGATAGGCTGTACTAGAAATTAATCAGTCTCGGTCTCGAAAGATATATCTTACAATACACAATGAGTTCACGCAAAAGCTGTACACGTCTTAGTACGATGGGAATAAAACTAAAAAGTGATGATGATATTAAATGGCACTTCTTTAGGTCTTACAGGTGTTGGAAGTTTAAAGTTCACTTTTTAAAAATGGGCCACTTCGTTTTCTTCTACAATAAATATGTTATAAAATATTTATTCATATGTCATGCACTTAGATCCCACATCCACTGAACTGGTTTTAAAGCAGCGATTATATATGTGTAAAGTAAATGGATTCCCCCTATTCCAACCCTAAAGGTTTCCTTTTTCATGACTTAGTTGAAATAGCTTGAAAAAAATCTGATGTTTTATGTGATATTGAAATCGAAACTTTTACAGATTACCCAAATTACGAGAAGGGTACACAATCAGAAATAATTGCAACAAAACCAACAAAAATATCGGCAGAAGAACCAACAGCAAGTCAAATGTTAGCTTCGACCAATCCGAAAGTGGACAACATACAAAATCATTACAACAATGAAACACGAATATTAGAAAAGTTAGGAAAAATACACCAACAACCAGTAACAGCAATAGAGCAACAACAGAGACGCAGAGAATTAAGTCTACCACTAGTAATACAGAATCACCCAGTACAACAAAAATCGGCGGAACCCATAACAAATGAAACCGACAAATTGTTAAAATCTAACAAGAAAACTTACAATCTAATGGCCACACATAAATTATTTGAAATGAAAGCTGTTTATCCCACTGACAATAGCTTAACGCAGGACTTGAAGAAAGAAGAGAGTATTCAAGTAAAACAACATGAAGGACAGAAGTGTCATAAAACAATTTTAAATAAACCTCAATATACTTGTTTCCTGAAAGAACAACATTGCACTCTAAAAACAAGACAAAGAACCCGTTCCAATGATTTTCCACAAAATAGTTTAACTTTCAAGACAAATACTATCGTTTCACGTAGAACTTCATTTCATTCCATACAAAATTTAATTGTTGCCCCTTCATCAAAACGTAATTTAAATGTAAATGATTCCACAACCTTTCATTTTTCTTTAGATAATTCCAAATTAAATTCAGAATTAGATTCAAGTCTTACTCCTAATATTTTAAAAGCTAGTTTAATTACCAGTCCTCGGCCAGTACTTCGTAATTCTACTTTAAAGTTGCTAAAGGAAACTTCAAATATTACAACTGAAGATGAATTAAAAAACTCTAGAGAAGGACCTGCTTCTCATTTAAGTAAACCGCTAAAAGAAAATTTTCATTCTAATAATCAACAATCTTTAGATTCTTTCAAATCTTTTGAGGATTCAGGTCCTATCAGTACAACAGCTAATGAATTGTCCAATAAGCAAGAAAAACTACCCATTACAAGTACACTCTCTTCACCAACTCTTATCCGTGATCTATATTTAAACACAAATTCTGCTTCACAACACCAAACTAATGATGGACCAAAGAAAGCTCAAGAAATTGTCAAAAACTCAGACATAGGAATAAGTTCAAATCCATTGAAAGATATCGTTTATCATATAAAAGAAAGTGCTTCTGATACCAAACAAAAGATTATAGACCCTACAGCAAGGACTACTTTAAAAAGTGCATTAGAAACTAAAGAAGTAGTCGACTTATTACAACAATTTCCTAAAGAAAGCTTAACATCTAATTCATTTACTTCTAAGGACAATTTATTTGAAGGTCCTTTAGATTGTGATAATGGTCAATTTACTGAAAAGAATATAAAGAAAAATCAATACCAGCTTGAGAAAACCACTTCCACGGATAAGTTTAACAGCGGTAATTTAAATATTAGCAATGAATACTTAGAGTCTTCTAATCCTACATTAACCGATGAATATCATGAAGAGAGTAATGTCGGTGAAAATCGCCTACAAGAAATTCAAGCAGAACAACAAAAAGTTTCTTCAAATATCTTAAATAACAATATAGATTCTTTTAAAGGTACTTCAGAAGAAAACTTTTTAGAAAATCAGCTTATACCCAATATACATTTTTCAGATAACGTAGACCCTTCCAATAATATTTTAAATGATAAATATACGCCCCTAAAGCATATACAAGAACTTGAACCAAAATCTAAGAAAATTTCCCTGGATAAGATAGATAATAATGTAAACTATTCTGGTAATACATCAGAGGAAAACAATAATGAAAATAATTTGCCAAAAATTCATCCTACACCCAATAAAGGTTCTTCTTCTTCTCCCGAATTATTTGAAAACCCAGAAAAAAAATTCCAAATAATTCCAGCAAAACTTAAAACGTGTGAAACTTCAGAGGAAAAATGTATTGAAAAGAATTTCCTAAAAAATCAACCAATACCAGGTTCTTCAACAAACGTAGATAAAAATTTAGAACTTTCTTCTGATATTTTAATTGAAAAACATAACGAGAATAATTACGAAAGAGAAGTTATTTTTCAAGGCATTCAATCGAAACCTAAGATATGTTCTTCTAATACCCTAAATGAAAATTTAGATTCTCCAGGTGAAACTACAAAGGAAAGTAATAATTTTCCTTATATCAATAAACCGAAAGTTCAGCCTAAACCCAAGAATAATTTTCCACACAAGTTTAATCAGAATTCAACTCATTATTTTAATTACTCTATTGAAAACTATAAGAAAAGCCACGCTGATCTTAAAAAAAATGCATCAATTATTCAAACTGAAAGCCACAGAGCTTCTTCAGATAACATGAGTGTTAATTTAGGCGACAATTATAATGAGAAGAATCATTTGCTAGAAAAGAAAATTCAACCAGAATCTGAAACAACTATTGATTCATCTAATGAAAATTTATATTCTTCCATATACAATCCAATTGAGAAAGGTCTCAAAGAGAATAGTAATCTTGTACCAGCAGTCAAATTTAGTCGGAACTTAACTGAAAAGCCGCCTATTACCCCTAAATCTTGCAGTTTGGCAAAAAAAAGTAACTCATTTCATATTTACAAAGATACTGTAAAATTTTATGAAGGTTTAGGTAAATCTGTAAGCGTTTCTACAGAAAAATTCACTTCAAGATCATTAGGAAAACCCTTGGATTTAACAAACCCATATTTTCCACATTCTAAATTATCGGATATAGCAAATTATGAGAATCCTAAACAAAAATCAAATGCTGAACTTTCAAAAGAAAAGGAGTTTTCAAATAATTCAAAGATTGAATCAGTTAAGAATTGTATAATAAATGTAGTGGATTCTAATGCTTATAAAGTCAGCTCTACTACATGTACTACCTACACGTACTGTAACCCCCATAACTGTCAAAATTTAACAACATTATCAGTTGATACAACTGTTAAAACACTTATCACTAACGCCTCTCCAAAGAATGTCTTAAATACTTTAACATGCGATGACGAGTTGAGTAGAACACACACCACATTAATTAAAAGTAGTGACATCCATGTAAAATGTTGTACTACTACTAATCATAAAAATGATTTGATTAAAGCTAATCATCCCAACCTAACAAATTCTAACATTTCAACTATAACAAACATTAACAAGAATAATATTGCAACAACAACAACCACAACAACAACATGTCATGTAAGCAGTTCAGAGGTAAATTCTACTCATAGTATTACTCAAAATATCATCACAACTACTAGTGCTCAGCAGTTGAGCCGGTTTGGGACAGTTCAGAAAAATTTGCAAAAATCTTCTTCTCTAACTACTTCAAGCTTTTCTTCTTTTTTTTCTAACTCCAACACAATCAATTGTACAGCTGGACGTTTCAATAGACCAAGAGAAACAAACAACAAATATGCAGCATATGATAAAAATAATAATAATAATAACAACAACACTCCTACCATCTCAACCACAACGTCTTCTACATTGGATAACTATAATAGCAACAACCACAACCAGAATAACAATAATAACAAAATAACATTTAGCACTACAGCTCCATTACGTAGACGCATACCTGGCAATACCTTGTACTTTGTTTAAGCATCATAACTACTGTTGTACTCTCTTCTCCAACCCAGCACTACTTTCTCCCTGTCCTTCTACTTTTACTCGTTGACTACAAAATAAATGTAATGTGTTTATGTGTGTATATATATATGTGTTGTGTACGATTTCTACCAGTTGTGTTTTATTCTAACTACTACGAGTTTACAAAAAAGACAAGTAAGAGCCCATTCGTCTTACACATATCATAAATTTTTAAAATAACAACCCTGTCCTTACTTACTTTCCTCTTATTATGTAGTTTAACGGTAAATAGTAATAATTGTTGGTGCAAGAGAGTAGTTTTGGTTACGATTTTTTTTTTAATTTTTGATGGCGAATTAATCATTAATATTGTAGTTGCCAAAGAATAACATAAACTTTATATAAAACATTTCTTATTCCCTCATGCGAAACATTTTTAAATTGAACTAGTTTTTTTGTGGGTGTGCCCCGCCTTTTGACAGTTATGGGCATGATTGTGTACTGATTTTGCTTTTTTTTTTTTTTAGCTTAACACTATTTGTACCCAGTGAGGTCTTATTAGCAAATTTGTACCCTTATATGGAGAGTATAAAAATATATTAATAGCCGTTAAAAGGAAGCGTTATTAATAGATGCCGTGTAGATATATAAACGTGGCCTTTTTACCCCTTAATTATCTGTGTATAATAGTATAATAAGCAGGAATGTCCCCTATACGGGTAGACATGATGCTGGTTAGAAAGGACCATAGATTTCTACGTAAGAGGGAGGGAGAGTTTGTTGAAATTAAATTTAATTAATAAAACATATATCAATTTTCAGAATTTAGGGAATCAGATTTCTAAAAATCTTTTATTTGTGTTAAATATATTTGTTTCTTCTCCCCTTAAACACATTTTGGCATTTCTTGCTTCTTAATAATTTTTTTTTTTTGAGTGCAGATTTTTTTTAATATTTTCTATGAAAATAATTTTTTTTGTGTTGTTTTTTTATTTATTTTTTTATTAAATTGCCTAGGTTGTTTTTGTTTGTTAGTTTTTTAGACTACATTTTTTGTAAAAATAAAAATATATATGAAAATTGTTTCCTAAAAAAAGTAACTTTTCTTTATATATTTGCAGATGTAAAATAAAATTAATTTGTATCATGCGAAAAACCAAATAGAAAATAATAACTCACGCTCATTATTATAAAATAGGAATCTCCAATTACAAAACACATATAAGAAATACAAAGAAAAGTAATAAAATTGAAAAAAATATAAATGTAAAGAATATGATTTTATAACATTAACAAATAGGCTCTTTCGTCAGATAAAATGATTCGCTGTCTTCTTATCTGACGAAACAGTAATCACAATAATTTTTGTTTCAAATAACTTTTCTTACCTTTCACCACAAATATAATGAACCGAGAAATTTATATAATTTGTCAACAACAAAAAAAACAACAACCACATGAATTTAAATTAAATACAAACATGTATAATCCACTAATAATCTTTTCAACTCGTAAATAATCTTTTGTGTATAATACTCATCACTATTACTTACTCTTCTATCACGAAACATATTTTCATCAATCATCTATCAGCAACATTCATCATCTTCATACAATATATTACGTCCCTATATATGTACTTGGATTGGTTTTTCGATTTTCTTCCGATTTTTATCATCAACACCACACCACCTACATATAAACTGTAAATAGGTAAAATTGTAAAAATTAATTAGAATTTTTATATAATTTCTTCCTTCCTTCCTTCCTTCCACCTTATTAATCATATATACGATATCTATGTTTTTATAAGTATAAGTAAACATTACAAAATCACTTTTGCTCTCAAAGGTAATTAATTTTTATCATAGAGTGTAGTTTTATCAATCATTTGAATGGTTTTTTTTTATATCCTATGCCACTGTTGGTAGAGGGTGCAAATATTTATTATAGACAAAGAATTTTTAAACAATTTTTTAGTTTTATTATTATTATGTAATTTAATTTATAAGCACTGTTTGAATGAAACCATGACTATCCGTCTGGGCAATGAAACAAATTGGCCCCTTTTAGAACCTTCTTTATTTATAAGTTTCTATATGGCGAAATTTCTCAATATTTCATATTATTGGTCGCGATTGCACCATTTTTAGAATCCCATTCAGAAATGGCAGTAATATGACAATAACTCGAATTTACTGAACGAAGTCAATTTTAATAATATGGGAACTAAGTGGTGTAGGGTATTCATTGGTCTAGCATAACCGACTATAACATGTTTATTAGAAAGAGCTGCAACTATTAATTATTCTTTTGAGACTTTTTTTTATTATTTTAGAAAGAAATAAAAAACTATAATAAAAGAGCGTTCCCACTTATTTTGGCTTGAATTGTTATTTCTTTTAAATAATAAATAATTCAATCCGTGTTAATATTGAGCGTTTATTAATTTAAGCTTTCTTTAAAACAAATCAACTTAAAAATTGCAAAAATAATTTTCTAAAAATTTCATTTTCTATATATATACGTTAAGGTTCAGCACCATTGGGTCTCTACACGCCTGTAAAAGCACCTCTAGACAAATACTTTCAATTGGGTATAACACGAGCACCTTCATCCAGTCCATCCAGTTGCAACAGTGAGAATAATACGAGTCAAACGAATGGTGATGCTACTGCTGCTACAACAGCATCACAACATAATGTCTTAATGAATGGCAAAAATGGTAAAATTAGTGAACGTTTTAATACAACTAATGGCAGTATTGTGGGTATTACCGATGGCCTCAAATATACTAATGATGTTAATGCAACTGTGGAACAACCAGATAGTCTACCGTTTATTAAACCAGGGGATGATGATCTCAATGTGGCGTATAGTGAAGGTACTCAAAAAACCGATTTATTGTATTAAATTAGAAGCTTAAGCAAGTCCTAAATATCTTTTTTTTTTTTATATATATATAAGAATATGTCCGAAAGCTTCATGTTCATGTTCATTAAAAAATATTGGGAAGATTAAAAGAAAATTATACTCAAACTTGTAAAATTTATATCATGTTATAATATAAAGAGCCGCCCTCATGTGTATGATGTGACGGGGGTTGTTATTATACATTTTGATAAATATAATTATTTTTTTTTAATTATTTCAAAATTATATTTAAACAAAAATAGTTTTAGTTGTCATTCAATTGAAAGAAATGAAAACAGAAAGAATTCCTAAAACTTCCGTCTAAGATCACTCTGCAAAGCTTATATAAAGATGACTACCTTGATTCCATTAACAGAATTTAGGCAGTATTATGCCAAGCAATTTATAATCATTTTTTCCAGCTTATAATTTTGGTAATTTCTCTTGCAAAAAAAAGCATTTTTATAAAAAAATAAATTTATCTTAAAAAAAAAAAGGAAAAAAAAGTTTCTATCTAAAAAAAATGAAAGAAAAGCAAAAATATAGTTAAAGATTTTTTTTCTAAGAAACGAAACTAAATTTTCTTTAAAAAATTTAAAAAAATTTTAAAACTTCACTAAAAAAATCCCTTGAAGAATTTTTTATTTTCTTTTTTTTATTAAAAAAACTAAACTAAATCAATATTTAAAAAGAAAAAAAAAAAAAAAACTTACAAAAAAAAATGTGCGCCCAAAATCTTGGCAATTCAAAGCACTGTGAAGAACTTTTGCGCTTTATCAGCATCTGTGATTTTATTTAATTTAATTAATTTTTATTATTATTTTACTAATGTGTGACTGCTTTTCAAAGAAGGATACAAAGATGGAATCTGTATAAACAAAATCTGCGGGTTGCCAATAAGGAAAAATTTGTCAGTTGCCATATTTACAATGGACTGATTCATAATTATCTGCAACATCATGACTTTTCGGTGCAGCAAATAGACTAGATGTACGTACTTCATCTTCTCCTAATTTGTTGCTATTAAAGTTCAATTAATCGGTGGCTTCGGTATTTTATTTACAATTTTCCTACATGTCTCTTCGTTATAAGGCAGCACTTTTCATTCGATAATTGTATTTGAAAGACTCAGGTTGGTTTAAACATTAGAAGTAATACTAGAGAGTTTTTTGCTTTACGTCTACACCTACCGTGAACGGTTTAATTCGACGTTTATTTAGGGGTTTTTACATAATCGTCGAATTAAATTATTACTGTAGTTAGTCCTGTAATAATTAATAAATAGTAAGCGAAAGTTTCTGGATATACGTTGCTGTACGTTAAAGTTAATTGTCGGTAGTACATAATTAAAGGAACAGTTAATTAAATTATGTACGGAAGAAACATTCAATATTGTTCTTCTACTTTCTGTCCGTATAAGTTGACGACATGGAATTTATTCTCACCAATTACTTTGAGAAAATCATTTACGAGATTAAGCAGGGGATGTAGATTTTTGAATATGTATCATATCTGCTCCCCTTGGCTGCATTGGTCATAATAGAAAATCGATTTGATGTTTCTGAGATAAATTTAATCATATTTGGAACTAGTGCGTTACTTGCCATTTTTTTCTTCGAATGACCTCAATGTTCTGCCTTTTTGCTCTTCTTTTTTTTTTGTAAAGTATTAAAAGAATTGTTTTTTTTTTTTCTAAGAAACAATTAATTTTTTTAAACAAAAATAAATAAAATAGAAATAAAAAATTTCTACAAAAATCTCTTAAAGCAAAAATTGCAATCAAAGCCAATATATTGCTGTTGGAATTTTTTGTGAAAAAGTCCTTTTAAAAAACAAATTTTTGAAATGTACCTCCCTTTATTAAGGATACATTTTGCGGGATCCCTATTGTGATTTATCTGGCTGGAGATAAATAATTATTACACTATTTCACGCTAATAGAAAGTGAGAAATGTGTATTTTTTTATATAAGTTTTTCATTCCTAATTTTATCAAATGCTAGTGGTATGTCGATAAACAGACTTTGTCTTTAAAGCTAATGTCCAGACATTGATTAGTATTTCTTTGTCGTTCTCCTTTTCTTGGGTTTCTCCTATGCTAGATGGTTAATAGTGAAATTCTTCCTTTTCTTGTATCTTAAAAACTGTAATAATAATGATAATAATTCTTCCTTTTTGTAAATAAAAGTTTTGCCTCTTCTACCATATATGTGCTATGATGATGATGATGATGATGATGATGACCTCGCACGAAAGAAATATGGTCTCTTTCCTTCTCTAGTGCTTTATTTCCATTCAAGTCATTAAAAGCTTTTATTAAATGTTGTAATTTTATGCGCTTGGCACTAGGAGCAGTGGAATCGTGCCGTTCATCTATCACAACATGATTTATTTGATTTTTGACTCTTCGGCAGCAACCTGGCTTTGTGAATACCAAGATGCTCTTGTACTACTGACTACCACCATGTTCCTCGCTCCGGTAAAGTCAATCAACCTCATTCTGTTATCGGAGATGGCGTGGAGACTGAACTTACCGATGGTGGAGCCAAAGATGCTCTCCTTTCCATTCTTTGCATTAAAATCGCCTAGAACGATTTTAATATCATGGGAAGGGCAGCTATGCTTGTTCTAGAAGCTCCGCCATTATCTTTATGCTCAAATTAGTCTAATATAGAAATATTTCGTCTTGAAGCGGATTCGCACGGATTCGCACAACGTTAGGTGGCAGCTAAAATAGATGTCACAGTTGGAAAGCTGGATAGATAGATAGTCTGTAAAGTGTTCTTACATTCCAGGTGCATATCCTTAAGTTGTGTTCCTTTAAGCGTTTGCGGGCGTCGTCAACCAGAGAATGGATCCATTTTTTCCTCTTTTTTGTTGTTGCTATTTTTCATGGTTTGGCGGGTTACCAGCCCAGCGCAACGTCTCTTTGCTGCGCACAGTAGCTCGCTGCCAAGGCGGATACAAAAGCAGCTAGCCAGTGGCAACACGCGGAGGTTGTACTTCAACTTGAAGTGGGCAGAGGCCAGGATAGTTCTGGACTTAGCCTAGTTAAAACCGATCAGAAACCCCCATTTTTTTTTTGCTTTTGTAGGAAAACTTTTAATTTTTTTGTGCATTCGGAAAGACGTTCTTTGTCTTCTCAAAAAGCGCTTTCATTAATTAAATTTTTTATTTTGTTAGCACTGTTAAGACTCCTAAAGTTATTTCGAATAGATGTGAATATTTTGGAGTAGCTACTTCTGCTTTTATTCACCTATTCGAAAATTTACTTGAGCCTTTCTATATTTCACCATACCGATCAACTATGTATGATCGGAAGAAAGATTAAGTGAAGGAGTAGTAGATATATACTCTCTCCT
The DNA here is from genome assembly GCA_963978525.1 of Ornithomya fringillina. Classification (NCBI taxonomy): domain Eukaryota; kingdom Metazoa; phylum Arthropoda; class Insecta; order Diptera; family Hippoboscidae; genus Ornithomya; species Ornithomya fringillina. The sequence goes on from OZ021693.1 coordinate 22,306,678, forward strand.
TATATTTTTTGTAACAGCAAAATCAATTACATCAGGGATTTTATTAAAATCAATCGTTTACGATATTTTTTGAACGAGTCATATTATAGAACTTTCTAAACAGTTTGATTGTGAAGGACGTGAACTTGTGAGAAAAATTTATTTTATTAGGTGTATGTTGTTTTCAGAACATTAACATAGCTGATGATATAGCGGCGAGGCTTCTTCTCCACCTGGTATCACCTTAATTTGTTTATAAACGGGGCATTCTCTATAGATAGCGATGTGATTATTCCCCACAATTGCAGCACTTTTTACTCCACCTACTCCTTTACGCCACTTTACTACAATTTTAATTGTGTAGGCCGTTTCTTGTTTCTACAAAAATTTTACTTTACACGGAATAATTTGTTTTTATTAAATCTATTGTATATTGGTTTGACATCAAAACCCTCATTTCGATATCCCTCTGCACCGTCAGCGGCTGGAATACTGTTTTTAATGCCCTACAACTACAACAACAAGGCCTTCAAAGCTTTTAAGTTGATGTGTAGGCAAACTTTTGTTATTTTCATCAAGGTACTTGCCAATTTTTCTATAGGTGGCACCTTGCACTCAATAATAGTGTGGGGTGTGTTTCGTTTGCTCTGATTATCAATTGTACGGATCGATTGTAAAATTCCTGTATGAATGCTTCTAAATATTTATCTCTGCGTAAGGTGATTACATGAAATTTATTTTCATCAATTAATTGTAACAAATCACTGATAAAATCGGTAGTTTTTTTACAATGTTTTGAGACTCCATCCTTTTTCTTATCACCGACCAAAAATGAAAATCTATTACATGTTGCGCAACAATTTTGTATAATTTTTCCTACCGGCCCGTTTTTTACCGATTTTGGGCCTCCGTTGCATAAGGCTATAAAGTGTATTAGACTTGTTTTCTCTATAAGGGGCCGCTATTACAACCGCTAGCTCATAGCTTAGGTGGTTCTCAACCCGTGGCCCGTTATAATAAACAAGTCTTCCCCGTAGTAGAATCTACCTCGGCTTTGAATTCACTGAAAACGTTCACGTTCACGTATTTATGATAATTAAAAATTCTTCAAAGGGATTTTTTTAAAGGAAAGTAAAAAAAATATGAAAAATGAAGATTTTAAAATTTTTTTACAATAATTAAAAATTATTTAAGGTTTTTTTCTTGAGAAAACGTTTCCATTTTTATTTAAAGGAAGAAAAGTTATTAATTTTAACGGGAATTTGTTTCTGCCACATGATTTGTAGTATAAAAAAAAGGAGCTTATATTAAATATATACTGATAAAATATAAAATCATAGACTTACAAAAAAAAAAATCATTTAGTAAAAAAACTTTTAATTCAAATATCTATCTGAATATCAAGAAAAAAATCACCCAAAGTTTAAAAAAAAACAATTTATTAACCAATTGCATTTATTATTTTTTGGTTATTATAAAAATAAAATTATTTTACAATTATTCACAATTAAAATTTAAAAATCTAATTAAATAAAAAAAAAATAATTTATCAATTTATTATAGTTAATAAATAATTATAATTATAATTAAATTTCATATAAATGATGTGCTACAAAAATATTCAATTCTCTTCAAACTACACTTTGGCTTAATAAATAATATAAATACATACATATACATATATATATATATATACATACATGCATATCTTAATAAAGTTGCAAAAATTAAGTATTGATAGCCGTAAAACTTTATGAAAAAAAAAATTGAAAATTATTTTTAAATAAAAAAGAAAAAACAAGTTTTTTTGTATATTATTTTAATTCAATGTACATAAATAATTCATTAATAATAATTAATTTACTAAATATTTTTGTTTTAATTTTTCTTTTTCAGCTTTAGTTACATTACAACCTTAAGGAGGTTATGTTTTTATATAATTTTAGTTTTTTAATTTTAGTTTTTTTTTTTTTAATTCAATATAATTAGAAAGAAATTTAATAAAAGAGATTTTGCAACAAAATAAAAAATAAAAAGATTCATTTATTATAATTTTTTTGAAATAGATATTGTCTTGAGATATATTTTCATGTATTGTTTCTTTTTTAGTATAGTATGTGGACATGGGCATAGGCAGACAATCTTATTCGAAAAATACTTCTTTATAGTTATAGGTTGAAAACCCTCATAACGGCTGTCATAGTAGACTAATAGAGCTCAAATTTACATAAATGAATTCGTTTGGTCAATATCTAACAAATAAAGAAAAAGAAAGTTTTCAATATATTTATATAATTTTTGCCTTTGCGAAAAGAGTGATAAAAAAAGGAAACATTTTGCGATTAAAGTCCAACTGGGCACCTATGGTCCACAACATAAAGAATCGATGTTTTCATTTATGATGAAATAATCAAAAATTATGAGTTTTATAATATAAAGATCTTGACGTTTGATAGAGTCTTTCATCATAATACAAAGATTAAACTGTCATAACATAAGGAAAAATGAACGTAGAAATAAATTATTTACATCGTTTGGAAACTGACCTTCTCAAAATTTCTTTGATTACACAATTTTTTATGCTCGATATACATATTGAGAAAAAATGGGTCACTTTTCAATAGAAGTGACGTAACGGACAAGTTTAAAATCGTCACAACAACTGTCACGGTGGTCTGATCAAGCTTAAACTTGCACCAATGAATTCGTTTTTTGATTTTCTTTCGATTGGCATCAAAAATTTGACAAAATAAATTTTTGAGAAATTTAACATTTTTGCCTTGCTATAGCCTTTGCAAAAAAATGGTAAAAAAAATGAAAATCATCCGATTGTTTTAAAACTCGGTACCAGGGAACCTTATTGAGAGTGGAATTAAAGTGTGAAGTTTTATTGGAAAATGTCAAGAAATGTGGTTTTTTTTCATATAACGATCTTTTCATGATGCTCCAAGTAATATTTTTACCATGCAAACAAATTCAAATAGTAATAACAGTTACGGTCAAAAAAGGTCATAACATTTAGAAATATTAGAAAACTTAACAACAACACCAGCAACATTGGGACATAAATGGATAAACTATTTAAGATTTGAAAGACATTTAATTTACTTTGTTCACTTTTCACCATAAATTGTTGCTTTATTATTTATTTATTTTCCTTTTTAAGGCTAAATGATAATACTATATAAAAAAAGCAAAGAAGTTACATATAAAAATACATACATACGCACAATCACATTCTTTACACATTTCTATAAATATATATATAAGAAAAATTAAAATTATCGTACATTCAAATGTCGTTTTGGAAAGTATGAAAAACAAATAAAACTGAAAACAATTAAGAATATATGAATGATAAAATAAATACACAAACAATTTCAATGGTATTGTTGAAATGACGACACTAAACTGAGTAAATGTGTGTGCGTTTTATAAAAAAAAAAAAACAAATTACTTTCTAAATATATGCTAAGTTTATAACTAAGTCCACCAGGATTTTGTATTGCCGCCGCTACTACCATTTAATGGATCACCATCATCATCATGGCCATTTTCATCATAAATGAATGAGTTTTCATTCTTAACCTGCACACAACTATCATCGTCCAGATTATATTCATCATGTATCAATTTGCTTGTTCCATTTTCTACTTTTCTAGGTGCTGCCTTCTCAGTGGCCTCCATGAATTTTTGCAATACTTTTAAAATTTCAATTTTCGCTCGAAGTTTACTGCTCTCCATTAATTTTCTTAAACTCGGCACTAAAGATAAACAAAAACTTATGTCGCTATCGCGTAATTTGAAAGTGTTTAAGGCGTTCTTTGTGGTTGCTGTTGTTGTTCTTTCACTCGTATGATGAGAGTTTGCTTTACCGCTACCACTGCCTGTAACTTTACGTTGAACATCGCCATTACGCCCAATTTGGTTTGTTTTGGCTTTTCTTACTCTTCCATACATGGTGCGATTTGTAGATGATGATGATGACGAACTGAATGATTTGGGTTTATCGATCGATGACGTTTCTTGTTCGCTGCGGGTTTGTTTTACACGTTTCCGTTTTGTCTCAATTAAGAGTTCTTCCGGATGCTCTTGCGTGGTAATGGTTTCTTCAGCTACCTCAATTTCATCGTTAATATTAGTTTGCATTTGCACAGCATTTGCATCTTCATCCACCTCCTGTAATATGCTATTCAAACAGTCTGTCTGCATTTCATCAACTTCATCCAATTCTTCATCGCTGTCACCTTCCTGAGATATACGTTTTTGCCGGTTGGGCAGTTTGAAACCGACAAACGGTCGCATAAACTCCATTGCATCAAAATAAACATATTTACGCTTCATACTACCCTTCCCCATGCTGTGCAGTTTGATTTCACGATAAAAATGATCACGCATATGTTTCCATTTCAATTGTATTTCATCCACTAAAAAAGCATTACAAATATGTAAAAGAAACTATTGAAATTCCTAATAACAAAACAGTACGTTTACCTCTTGCTTCTTTCTCTTCCGTTGTGTATATTTCCCAATCTTCGTTTGGTGTTAAGCGTTCCGCCACTTCCATCCATAAACGATATTTATGTTCTCTGCGTGGTTGTTCCAGTTCTTCTTTGTTGTAAATGCCTGGCCGCTCTTTAATCTCTCTAATCAATTGACTGGGATGAAAACCCGTCATTTCTTTAATTTTGATTAATTTTTTGCTTATTATAAATTAAAATAAATCTATTTTAAAATATTTATTAAGAGATTTTTTAAGTCTAGAAAAAACGTCAATTTTCTTTTTTTGCGTTTTTTCTGCTTTGGGGTTTTACAAATTTTACTAATACAGAGTCGTTTTGATAAACGGGTGACATAATAAATAATTTTGTTAAGAGCTGAAACCCTTAAAAAACATTCTTCATTAAATACTTTCTAGATGGCGATAATCAAGCAAATTTTAAATTCTACATTTTGATAAATGGGTGACCCGAAAGTTCGTTTTCTTAATATGTGAAAACTTTGAGAAATTTTCTTTAAAAAACACCTATCGGATGTCTATATAAATGCAAGTCTATAAATTCATAACCTTAAGCAGAGACAGAGACCTCTAAATTCACCGTTTAGAAGTTATTAGATTTAATTTTATGACCCACTAGCGCCACCTAGTAAAAATTATAGAAAACATATCTTAGGTAAAGCACAGATTGTTACCTACTCGGTAGCTGTTTAATTTTAGTAAGTAGGTCGTTCGTCTACCAGATGGCTCTATATAAAATTCTTTATTTTCCTTTTTTTTGTTTTTTTCTTATGGAAACTTTGAACGCTTATATCTCGGAAACGGCTGCTCCTATCGCTTTGAAAATTTTTGCGCCCCTTTTTCTAAATCTGATCAAGAATCCAATAATCGTATCCTTGTGGTCCTAGGATGACCCATTTTTCTAATAAAGACTACTTTGTAAAATGCCTTATAGTTATTAAGTGGGCAGTGCCGCGCCCATAAAATTTACATTCCTGTAAAGCTGAAGAATTTTCCAACTACGGGCAATTGGTTTGAACCAAATCCGTCCAAGCGTTTAAAAGTTATTAGCCATCAAAAATGAAAATTTTGAGCACAATGACAAAAAATTTTTCAACTTATTTTCCGTGTTTTTACAAAATAACAACAATAACAACAATACTCCATAGTGAAGTACAATACATATAAGCTTACTGTACGTACTACGGGATGGCGTCACTGAGTTAAGTAATTACCAAATCTTTAAAGCCTTATAACTTCTAAACGGTAGCTCCTAGAGCTCTGAAAATTTTTGCGCCCCTTTTTCTAAATCCCCTAAAGAATCCAAAAATTTGGGTCTCATGGTCCTAGGATGACCCATTTTTGAAATAAAGAACACAACGTGAAATGGCTTATAGTAATTAAGGGAGTAATGCCACGCCCACACAATATACTTCACCTGAAAGCTGAAGAATTTTCCAGCTACGGGCAATTAGTTTGAGCCAAATCCGTCCAAGCGTTTAAAAGTTATTAGCCATCAAAAATGAAAATTGTGACCAAAATGACGAAAAATTTTTCAACTTATTTTCCGTGTTTTTACAAAATAACAACAATAACAACAACCATACAAAGGTACTATTGTTTAGTTCATAACTCCCAAATGACAACTCCGATTTTGGCCAAATTTGTTGCAAACATTTGGAAATTTTTCTAGCTTTTCGTAGATGTATAATTAATGGGCGTGGCACTGCCCATTTGAGTGCAAATCGTTAAAGCCGTATAACTTCTAAACGGTAGCTCCTAGAGCTCTGAAAATTTTTGCGCCCCTTTTTCTAAATCCCCTAAAGAATCCAAAAATTTGGGTCTCATGGTCCTAAGGTGACCCATTTTTGAAATAAAGAACACAACGTGAAATGGCTTATAGTAATTAAGGGAGTAATGCCACGCCCACACAATATACTTCACCTGAAAGCTGAAGAATTTTCCAGCTACGGGCAATTGGTTTGAGCCAAATCGTTCCAAGCGTTTAAAAGTTATTAGCCATCAAAAATGAAAATTGTGACCACAATGACGAAAAATTTTTCAACTTATTTTCCGTGTTTTTACAAAATAACAACAATAACAACAACCATACAAAGGTACTATTGTTTAGTTCATAACTCCCAAATGACAACTCCGATTTTGGCCAAATTTGTTGCAAACATTTGGAAATTTTTCTAGCTTTTCGTAGATGTATAATTAATGGGCGTGGCACTGCCCATTTGAGTGCAAATCGTTAAAGCCGTATAACTTCTAAACGGTAGCTCCTAGAGCTCTGAAAATTTTTGCGCCCCTTTTTCTAAATCTCCTAAAGAATCCAAAAATTTGGGTTTGATGGTCCTAGGATGACCCATTTTTGAAATAAAGAACACAACGTGAAATGGCTAATAGTAATTAAGGGGGTAATGCCACGCCCACACAATATACTTCACCTGAAAGCTGAAGAATTTTCCAGCTACGGGCAATTGGTTTGAGCCAAATCCGTTCAGCAATTCAAAAGTTATAGCCTATTAAAGGCGAACGTTGTGGTAAAATTGGAGAAAATTTTTTCCCAAGTGATTTTACTAAATTCAATAATAATAATAACAACAACAACCATACTGAAGGTAACATAATATTATTTTGCTTATAACTTTGCAACGACTTTATCGATTTTTTTCAAAATTTTTGCAAATATTTGGAAATTTCTTCAACTTTTCGATAATATATTATATATGTGGGCGTGGCATATTTGGTTAGGAATAAACGTTAGATTCGGAAGTAGGCTTTTTCAAACATATTAGTGAAGCCCCGCCCACAAAATTATACTCAAAATTGAAGGAAGAACATAGAAAAGGAGAGGAAATTATATGACTGATTCTATAAACAATAATAATAACAACAACAGCCCTAAGTTTACAACTTTTTAACGAAGAGTTCGATTTTATTTAAAATGTTTTGGAAAAAATTTTAACTTTTCTCACTTTTTAGAGAGTATTACATTTGTAATGGGTGTGGCACAGCCCACTTAATAAGAAAATTAAAGTAATTTTTTTTTTTTACTTCTTATCTATGGGAACGCTTCTATCCTAAAGCAGGAGTTGCCACTATCTGAACTCTGTGGAAGAAAGAATTTTAACACGAGTTATTTTTTATACGTATTTTTTATTATATAATAGTTTTTGCTAAATCATGATTCTCATCATTATCATCGTCATCTTACCTCCTAATCATCTATTATTCTTACAATGAATATTCATTATTTTCTTTTTCTTTTTTTTTTTTAATCTTTAAATTGTTTTTTCTTATTTTTTTTATTATTTTTTTCATGTGTTTTATATATATATATGTATATCTTTTTTTTTTTTTTATGAATAGTAATAACAATAATTACGTTTTTTCATCAAAAAATCATCATTTAAACAACATTTTTTTTTGCAATTATAATGCAGGTAACTGGTATAATGTATGCAGGGATTTATAGTTACGACCAAATATCAACGATAGTGAGACAGAGAGGAAGGAGACAGAGAGGGATAGTTGCAACATCATTTTTTTTTTTTTGTTATATTATACATAAAATTTTTATACAGTATGGATATAATTTTGATCTTGTTGTTGTTATTGTTGTTAAAATATGAATATTTAATATATATTTATATAATATTTCATACATTACTTTACATATATATCGATGCTAATTATTAATCAATTAATTTATTATTAATATTATATATATAAAATATTATTGCAAGTTGTTGTAGTGGTTTCTCTTTTTCATTTGTTCTACATACTTCTATAATAAAAAAAAAAAGTAAATTAATTATTTTATCTTATAAAAGTTGAAGAAAATAAATATTGTTTTTTTGTGTTTTAAATACAACTAATTTACATATGTATTAATTATTAACCTTTCTAAGAATTAAAAAATATTATATTATTGATAAAATCTTTATAATAAAAAATTTAAACAAATATTTTAGAAAAAACATATATCAATATATAAAAAACAGTAGAAAAAATAATTTATTATATAAATATAAATCTATAAAATAAAAATTAAAAAAAAAAACAAAATAATTTACAAATAAAAAAACCGTTTACCAAAAAAATACTTTTTTTAAATAAAATATATATAAATGAGTATAAAACAAAATAAATTGCATCAAAATATTAATATAAATTAAATGTAATAATTTAAATTTTCGCAAAAAAATTATTTATATTTCATTATTAAAATATACATTTTCTTCTATAATATTGTCCTGTAAAAAAAAATATTAAGCAAGCAAGCAAACAAGGCACCACTAGCCACCACTGATATTTTTTTATTTCCTATATAATTCGTACTAAAAAAAAAATTGGTGTTTACCGTAAACTATCATTATATTTTATATGTACTGACAAAGTCCATGAATAAAGACGAATATAAAAAAAAAAATAAAAAATACTTATAATGTGAAGTGTTACTTTTAATTATTTAACTAAATTTCACCTTTTAAGCACTTTTAATTATTAAAAAATGAATTAAATAATTTATGCTGCACATTAAATATAAATATTTTCTTTTCGTATTGAAACCTTTAAAAAATATTTGAAATAAAACAAAAACAAAGAAAAATACTTCAAAAGTTTGTGATTAGTATCTCTGTAGAACACTTGTCATGGAAATAGCCATACATAAGGACAACGTAGCCCACATTACATCAACGCTCAACGGTTTCTTCAACTATGAGCACCTTGGCTCTACACTGTATGCAGTCATGAATCTAAGGTTTAAGAAAGGTCTGAACACTGCCGCCCATATCTGACAATTATTCTCTAATTACGGTCCAATGTAAAGGGTGTAGACAGGTCCGATATTGGCTGGAGAGATCTATTTTTTGCACCGCTTCAGTAAAGCCAACAGACCTCACTTTGTATTCTTATATTCAGAATATCTTCCACATCAATAACATCGAAAGAGAGAAGGTGCGCATCACAGTAAGACAAGAGACAGCACTGAGTTTATTTTCCCATATCCACTCCAAGATTTTCATGTTACGGCGTCTATATTGAATCTCGGTATTGCTGGGACTTGAAATGAAAAGAATGACTGACATATGCTATCATCGGAAAACGAATAAAATGGGTGGAGAGAGAATTCTGCTCTATGTTATGACCTTTTGTTGAATCTTTCTTAAGGAAAGCAAATCTTGCTCCTAAATCGATTATAAAAAGCTTGCCCCTGTTCTTCAATTATGAAATGATGTTCAAGTATATAAAATAGGATCAGTTTATTTCTAAAGAATTAAAGATAAAATTTATACATATTTATTTTCTTCATTTTTTTTTTTTTTGCTAAATATTTCGAATATTTATGGTTTTTTAATTAAATTAATTTATACGTAGATATAGCTTTCTGTTTCTTTTATTGTTGTTGTTGCTGTCTACATAAATAAATTTTTTTTTTAACTTTTGATGTTTGTTTATTTTAGTGTGTATGAATGTATGTATGTAAATAAATTTTATATATGTAAATATATATAATTTTTACTAACTATACAAGTTACTATTATAAAAATAAACAAGCAAAAATTTATAAAACTAAATACAAATTTTGTTTAATAAAATATATATTTTATAAAGACAATTTTATTGTAGTTTTTTTTAAATTAAAAATAATTAATTTTCAATTTTAAAACTAATAAAATAAATTCAAAATAAACTAAACTTTTTTTTATTTAAAAACAAAATTAATTGAAAATAAAACGATATTTTTTTTTTCATTAAAAAGAATAATTTTAAAAATACAAATCCATTGAGAAGACAAAAAATAATAATTTAATGTAATATGTATAATTTTTTTTAATACAAAAACCAATCAATTTAAAAAATATATCATATCAATCAAAAATAAAAATAATAATTAACTTATTGTTAATGCTAATGAAAATAAAAGTATAAAAAATAAATGTTCAATACATTCCATAAAATCGATTTTGTTTAATTAAAAATTTCTTTTTCATTTAAAAACTAAATACGTTTTAAACCGAAACATGAATTTGTTTGAATATTATTTAGGAATATTTATCTTTTAACGTAAGAGTTCTAGTCTAAGAATTAAAAAAATGTTTATTTAATTCAATTTAAGGTTTTTTGTTAAATAATTTTAACATATTCTTTCATTTAAAAATTTCTTTTTTATCTAGAAATTAAAGAAATATTTGTTTGGTTCAATTAATTTTATTTTATTTATTTTTTCTGCGTTAAATGAATAAGTTTTTCATTCAAAGTGATTTTTTGAATGAATTATGGGAAACAAAATAATCTTTCCTCAAAAGTTCAGCTTATCTAATAATAATTAGAAGAGTTGAATCTAAAAAGAAGAGGAAGAGTTTTGCTTTTTTTTTGTTGTTGATTAGTTTTAGTGGTTGTCATTTTTTCATTATTATTATTATTATTGTTGTTTTATTATTATTAAAATATCATTCCTATGTGTTGTCATGCACAATGAAATTGGAATATATATATATTGTATATATATATATATATATTTATTTTTTAAAGATTTCTTTCTATTGTATAATGTTGTTGCTGTTGTTGTTATTATTATTGTTATTTTTATTAATTTTTTGTTCACCTCATTTTCTTTTATAATGTTAAGAATTTTTCTTTTATTTGCCTTTTTCTAAAATTTCTTTTAAAATTTAGTCACTTGCCGTTTATCGAATTTAATGTGTATGCAATAATTTAATAACTTTTAAGGAAATGGAAGCGGATGGATGTATTATTTTTTCTTATTCATTGCTATTAGAGGTGCGTTGCGTTGCGGTGTCGTTGGTCTTGATGAATTGATGCCGCTATACATATACTTGGCCTTCTTTTCGGAGGGTTTCAGTATCTAAGAGTGAAAGACAGAGAGAGAGAGAGAGAGAGAGAGAATAGATATTATGATTATATTATTCACAAAGTATATTCATTTACCTGGAATGAGCACATTAGTGTATCATCCACAGTCATCATGCCGCCGGCATTATCAAATTCACCACAATAATTGGGGGCCGAAAACAGGGTCACCAATTGACGGCGGGCGAAAAACTCATAACCATCTTCAACCACCTATAATACAAGATAAATGGAAGTAGAAAATTATTATGCATTGGACCAATAGTGCTCCTTTTCTAAAAGCTTTTTGATAATTCGATAAAATACTTACTAAAAATTACTTTAGAATTAATTATTTGTAAAATTGTTGGGATGTAAAAACTTTAAAAACAATACAGTATTTATTCCTACCACATAAAATTGGAGGATATACAAGTCTAGTCTATGTAGTCTGAGTCTATCTAGGCATATATGTCCATGTGTCCATGTGTTGTTGTCACTCTCCCGGTCGTAAATTGAGCTACAATTTTGTACAGATACTTCTAGTTTCTGCACGCAGATCGCTATATAAAATGGGTAAAATCAGTCGAGTCACACCCACATTCGACAAAATTAATTATATCTGCTATAAAAATTTACCTACAAAGTTGGAATTTAGTAAATATATTTATAATTATCCCTTCCATCGACATGCCAAAAATAGGCGTAGTTGGATAATGGACAATTTTTACGAAAACAAGGCAAAAAAGAGAAATTTTTGAAAAAAAAATTATATTGAAATTTTAATGTCAATCAATAGAAAATTCATTGGCGCAAGTTTGAGCTTAATCAGTCTACTGGGCTGTGATAATTGAAACCTATCATTTAATGCATGAAAAACACCCTTTAAAATCTTAATTAAGACATTATTTTCATTGCTGCTAAATGCACAGTTTAAATGTAAGAAAAATAATCAAAATTTCATCATCATTACAAATTAAATTGTATGAATTACTTACTTGATGGGCCCGACATATTAAATCCATTTCATGTTTATGTAAAAATTTCGATACAACATCGGCACCAAACGTAAAACTAACACCGCGATCATTCTCACCCCAACTCTGTGTATCTTTATCCGGATCACTCCACAATAGATCGCACAACAAACCACTATCCGGTACATCTGTAGGCCGCATTAAACGGCGTATCTGTTCCATGCCATGCAAATCGGGACTTAAACCACCATGACAACAGAAAATCTTCTCATCAATAATGGCGGCTACGGGTAGACAATTGAAACAGTCTGTAAACGTTTTCCATAATTTCACATTATAACGTCGTTTACATTCATCATAGAATCCTGCTCAAATATAGAAATTTAGCCAAATAATTAATTTTTCTTATTCTTGTTTCAACGTCGATTTACCATAAATACGATTAATACTGGCACACTCATGATTACCGCGCAGCAGAAAGAAATTTTCAGGATATTTAATTTTATAAGCCAACAGCAGACAAATCGTTTCCAACGATTGTTTACCTCGATCCACATAATCACCCAAGAATAAATAGTTGGCGGCCGGTGGAAAGCCACCGTATTCAAATAAACGCAACAAATCTGTGTATTGACCGTGTATGTCGCCGCATATAATAAGCGGAGCCTCCAGTTCCAATAGGATAGGCTGTTGCAGAAATATTTCACGTGACTTCAAACATAAGCCGCGCACTTCCGATTCCGACATTTGTACTGATTTACCGGTACGGCAGCTGCGCACTATTAACATACAAAATATATTTGAAAATTTTTTTTTATTTAATTGTGTAATAAATTTTAAGAAGTTTTATATTACAAGGTAAAATTATAGCAATAATTTGAAAATTTTCTTACAAAATAATTACAAAATTAAGCAAATTACACTTTACAAGGAATGGTACATCAATCGTATTATTATTATTTCAATATTTACTTATTGTTTATATTCGCCATACTTTGATTTGCTAGAAGGAAATATTAATGGGCCCATAAAGTATATTTTTGAACAGATTCAAAATCTGAATCGAGCTAGTCGTGTACATCCGTCCTTGTCCCTGTGTGTCCAACTGTTTATAGCAATTTTGCGGTAGTAAAATAAATAAAAATGTATACAGATACCGGGTACATCGGAATACCAGAGTAAACCAATGTATCCACTATAAGATTTTAAAAGTAAAGAAGGTGCCCCCGATCTACAAAAACCTATACTTTGCACAGAGTCTGACTTCACTTTTAGAGATATCTGCCATGCCTAGACCTTATGAATATGTCCACATATTTAATTTTTTTTATTATAATTTATTTTATTTTATTTTTTATAATTTTTTCCTATTAAAAGATAACGAAAAAGTAAAAATAAAAAAAATCAAATTTCTATAAAAGTCGATGGCATGACATTAATTAATACCTATATATGTGTAAATAGCAAAAACAATAACAATAATTATTATTATTATTTCCATTTTTATTATATGCTCTACTTTATGAATTGTTTCCGGGCGGATATACGAACAAACAACCATTTTTATTTTGTTTGGCTTATTTCGATAAAAGAAAACGAAGTGAAAATTTATGATATTTGCCGATAAAAAAAAAATAGTCAAATAAGCTTTTAATTTAATAGATTATGTGTTTGATAATAAAAACAAATTATTATTTATACTTTTATAAAATTAGCGTTTTTAATTCAATTTAATAATTTTTATCTTATTTGTAGACAGGCATCAATGCCACAGTTTTATATTCAGCGGAAATCGATCTTACAACCTCCCTAGGCATTCGAGTATTTTAAATAATCTCTATTCTGATTTATCGTTAAATGATTTAATAAAAAATTATTCATGATTTAATATAATTGGATTATTATGTGTATAATTATCAGTTCAATTGTTTTAATAAATTAGAGTAATTTCTTTAAACATTTTACAGATTTATCATAAACGGCACTTATTCGGTATAATTCAGAATTAAAATCTGATTTGATCTATATCGATTTAACCATGTCCATCTGTCCATATAACCATGTGAAGTTGAACACAAGCTATAGGTTTCATTTTTGAAGATATTTCGATAAAATTTGGTGCATCGGCTTAAAGGCGAACCCTATTGTAAATAAACTCAATTGGACTTTGTTTAGAACCTCCTTCTCTTATAATGGAATTCTTTATATATCAAAAAATCGCAATTCTTAATATTTTTTTGGCAAAACTTGAATAGGTGTATCATTGGAACATTTTTAGAACCCCTTACCATATAATTATATTTCATGAAGTAATGATCTAACCAAGTACTTGGCTTGCCCACATTTTGTTGATATTTAAAATGTCGTCTATAACAAAATTTTTTACTTATTATTTATTGCTACTCGTATTTACTTTTATCCAAACTTATCCATGTTCTCTAATATTTTTGCTAGATTTCCATTTTAATGAAATATTGTAAAAAAAAAATTGTTTAGACATAGGACAAGTATTAAGCCAGATAAGCTATGGTAATCAAAATGTGTCTTGTTTTTATAAACCAACTATAGAGCATTCACTGTATTTTAGGAAATTCATTTGATATGTGGATACGTGTAGTATATTGCATATAGTATACACCGCAATGTATTGTATTTACTTATTTGTTATATATATACATGTTTCTCTCCACTTGTATGCATGAAATTGTAACATCGTGTTATTTTTCATGTAAGTTGTAATATTTGCTTTTCATTTTTTGTGTAAACAATCCAATCTAAAATTAAAACAACAGCTATATAGACAATTTGTAAACAATGCATAGACATGGCACACAAATACACACACACACCACCATGCACGCTTTATATAGTTTCCAGTAAAATATTTAATTATTATCAAGTTAGTAAAAGCGTTGGAAGAGAGGGAGAGATAGAGAGAGAAGGCAATATACGAAACGCCGACAAAAAGTCGTTTTTGTTTTTATTTTTGCTGCCTTGTGTGCTAATTGAAAATTTACATATTTTTGTTACAAATACAAAGTATTACAAAATATAAGCAAAATGAAAGAAAGAAAGTAATAATAATAATAAAACTAATTAGCGAATTGGGGAAAAAAATGAAGAGTGAGAGTGAAAGAAAAACAAATTTCGCTTCAAGCTGTTAACTTATGTTTTTAAACAAACTGAGAACAAACTAAGAACAATACTAATAACAACAAAACGCTACTGGTACTACTCTCCACATAAGATGGGGAGTACACCACTTAGAAGATGGTTACAGAGATCCTACATTCTAGATCAGCTTTAAAATTTAAATCGATTCAGATTTTATACACATCTGTCTGTATGTATATGTTTGTTGTTGAAAAGATCTCAATTGTAAATTTTGAAATGTTGAAGTGACATTTTACATCAACATTTTAAGTTGCTCTGCGCAGGTGACTATTTAAATTAGACTTAATGGGTCAAATTCTGCACCCACATAATCGGCAAAAATCTAAATATTTATCAAGCGCAACAATCCATGAACAAGCCAAAAGTGGGCGTGGTGTGATAACAGATACAGATCCACAATGTACCAAAAAACATTATACTTTTAAAAGAATTCGATTTGTAACTTAACACATTATACATATACTACTACAGGATGTAATCAGATCTTCAACACGCTATAGATAAGCAGTTGATGTTTTTTTACTTGTTTATTGTCGTATGTTTTGCACGATAAATTTAAAACAATGCATTTTATTTACAATTAAAATTTACAATAACGTTCTTAACAAATGCCAGTTGAACGACAGATAAATGTTGTTTAGCGAACTACTTAAGTTATTAAAATGAATTTATAACAATATTTTAATAAATAAGTGAAAATGTTATAGTCGGTTAAGCCGGGCAGTTTCACAAAATATTCTATAATTATGTAGTTTCAGTAGTTGTATCAGTAAATGTGAAAAATTGTTATTTCGAAAACTATCATTATTCGAAAAGTGATTCTAAAAATGGTCTGATTGGGTTCAAATTTGACCCAGCTTATTATTAAGGTAATTAACCATTCTGCAACAAATTTTATTCAAAAATATGACAAATTGCAATTTTTGGCCATATAAAGAGTTTTATTATAAAAGGAGTTCATATGGGTAGGGGTTCTAAATACTAACCTATTCATTTACAATAGAGTTCATCTTTGGGCCAATATATCTCCTTGTAACAAATTTCATTGTAAAATCTCAAAAATATACAACCTATAGCTTGTACACATGGAGAGACAAACGTACAGACCGTCATAGTTAAATCGAATCAGATTTTGTTTATGAATGGATCGCTATAATTGCAGGAAAGTATGGCATTTGCCGTTTAGGAGCTACAAAACATCCGCAAAAACTTAATATATCTTTTGCCACAAGTGACACAGAGTATAATTAACAACAACAAAATTATTAGTATAAAATTAATTGAATGACTATGAAAAACAATGAGTTTGTAATTAGAATTTATAAATACAAAATGTATACGTACATATATAATAGTTAACATAATAAGTAAACGCTGTTTATAACATATTAACAAAAATTATTCTATTATTATTATTATTGAATAAAAATAATAATAATTTTGTAACTGGAGAGTTCCAAAATATTCAATAATGAAAGTAAAAGCTTAACAGGTGCCCTGCAAATAATCGCTAAAATGTAAGACCTTTGAAAAAATAATACTTTTCTAACTTCATTTTATAAAATGTTACAACAGTTGAATCGAGGCTTATATATATGTTTTGAATAATAGATTTTCTCTATACCAGTTTAGAAGAAAAAACTTGGCCATTATATAATAAAAAACAAACAATTTTTGATACTTTTCGCTGAAACTTAACACAATAATTCAATTTATCATAAGATTGAATTGTGAAAAGTTTGAGTTTAGGTAACGATGGTTAATCTCTCAAAAGAATTTTGTATTGAAATGTCAAATGTCAATCGAAAGAAAATGGTCGAATAAATTTAACCGCGCAAGTTTGATCTTGCTACAGCTACTACGATCATTTTAAGCTACCATGAAAAAAGTGTCTTCTGAAACAGTATTAGAGAAAAATGGCTCATTTTTACTCAATATGAATTAAATAAGTAAAATTTTACATTTATATGAATTTTAAATATATTATTTCAAACAATGTAAAAGATTTTCTTCTATGTTTTTATACCCTCCACAAAAGATACTAAAGTGGGAAAATGGAAATGCGACAATTTTTAGTTAAATATTTAAAACACATTTTCATTTTATTTTGTAAAGTAAAAATTTATAATAAATTTACAATGATTTTTAATGGCTTTTCCAAAAAAAAAAAACATTTAACATTTAACAAAAACAAAAAATAATGGCTAGTACCCCGCCCAATATTTTAAATAAATTGACGTTTTTTTTTTCTCTACAGTCTATATATAGTCAAGCGTAGTTCTCTGTACATATGTTTTTCATAACATACATGCGCATATAAATTTATTTATGCACGTACATGCACACATGTAATATGATGTACGTATGTTTGTATGTATATGCTTTCTCTAAATGTTTATTACTTTGTCAAGTGTCGCTTGTTTGTATTCATTAAAACAAAATCATTCACTTAACAATAGTCTACAAACATATATGCACACGTACATATACATGCACGCATATGGTCATATCATCATTAGTCTCTGGTTGACGTCATTGGTATAAATTGGTGAAATATTAAGAAAAGAAAAGAAAAAAAAAAAAAGGCACACAAATTATAAAATAATAACAACATAAACAACAACAACTATACAAATATTATGACAGCAGACAACATTTTCAATGTTTTCAACTTTTCTCAAATATTCAATGTTTTTTTTTTTTTCGTATTTTTTCACAAGAGGAGAAAATTTTTATTGAAAATTTATTGCAGAAAATAAGCAACAAATAATAATTTTTATAAACTTTTATATATTTGCGTGGGTGTTTATATGTCATGTCATATTTAATTTGGATGCACTTTCTAATTGAAAGCTTGTGAAAATATTAAAGTCGGTTGTACCCTACTATTGTGCACTCTACACCATTTAGTTCTACATTTTATACTGTCTTTAGTTTAGTTTGTATCATTATGTCCCAGTTCTCTTATTGTGTAGTAGGCCCCTCTATAACACAGTTTCATATAAGACGGATCCGTATAACACGGTGAAAAAATTTGTACAAAAAATTAGAAAAGAGCTATAAAAATTATACTTCGCCTAGGGCTGTGAAAGACTCTTGCATTTGACTCACAAAAAACATGGATTTATATAACACGGAAAATTATATGGCGGAATCTATTATATCTGAAAAAGTCATTTTGTACGAAAGCGTTTTATCTAAACTATTTCTAAATATAGTTTAATCGAAATCAACTTTTATTTCTTTTATTTGATTAAAAAATGCCAATTTTTGCTATGTAGAGACAGGGAACAATTTATTTTAAAATGTGTTATATAAGCAGGGATTATAAAAATGGACCGATCAGGTCCATTTCTAATAGTGACAATTCTTAACTAAAAAAATATCCCCCTGTAACTTATTTCTTAAATAAATATCACATATTACGATCTTTGGGTTGACTAAAAGAAATTCATGGACGTATAGACGGACATAGTCAAATTGTTTTAAATTTTGATTCTGAGACAAAAGGTCTAATTAAACGTGAGTGTGGCATTTGTTGGAGTTATAAACAACTAAACCGCCAGATAATGTATTTGTGGGGGTCTCTGGTACCCCTGTCTGGTTGTTACCAACAAATAACAAACTTAGTGCGAGTTTCAATTTACAATACAATAAAAGATAAAAATATTATATTGCATTGCATTTTGTTTATTTGCTTTAATGTTTCCTGTTTAATGCGTTTATTGACACAGTGAATAAATCATATCATATTTGTTTATCTAAAAGTCAATAAGAGACACATTCCTTAAGTAAATATTGGAGAAAAAAAAAATAACATGAAAATTTCATTAACTGAAGCGTTCATTATCATAACATATTATATTCTAACATGTCATCTCCATTAATTGTTTAAAAATATTTATCATTACCAGGCTGGGTATAATGATAGCGCAGCCAATATTTAATAAAAAAGAAAAAAAGTAAAAATGTTGCAATTAGTCAAGTGGTGTAGTATATAAAACCATAAATTCTTTATAAATTCTGTATTCTTAAGAAAAGCACTTTTGCTGTATAAAAGGGTATCTTGCATAATTCGAAAAGAAACCGATTTAAAAAAAAATTACTTATTTATATATTTAACCTCAAGGCATTACTGGACGAGTTTACTGATTATGAGTAATATTGTTTTTCTTTCCATCTTTTTCTTTTTGTTTATTTAAAAAAAAAATATATTAAAAGCAAGCGTTCACTTGTTCATCCATTGCTATGATGATCATACACCCATACACCCAGCGAGGCTAGAAGGAACGCGAAGCTATTTTTATCTCAAAACAGAATTTCCAAATGAGATTTTCTACACTGCTACCACAGTCATAAGAAAAACAGCCAAGAAAAACTTTTCCATCAAATATTATATTGTAAAATAAAAAAAGAAATTAATGCATTATGCATTGAAAATATATTATTCGACTCTTTGGCTATTCATTTAATGCGCTTTCTGGCATTCGCCATAACCTTTACCACCATCGCCGCACCAAAAAAAAAAGGAAAAAAAAATAGTAAAAATCTTTATGGAAATTAAAAATGAAGCTTTCAAAAAGAAAGATAATGCCACGAAATGATTAATGGGCTCTTTCCTATTTAAACGGATTATAAAGTGATAATATTCTATAAGAATAAAAGATGAATGGTTCTAAAAATTATTTATAACTTTTATAAAAATTAACTAAATCGATGCATTTGTTTTTAAAGCGTTTAACATAGAGGATCTACTATCTACTAGTATTAGCATTCGAAGCTTTTTGGACAACTATTGTATATGATTACTGTTCAAGATAAAAACAAATGAAAATGTTTTAGCCTGTTGTACCCGACCATTTAATATTCTACTCCCCTGTTTATTCAATTATGGTATAATTAGTAGGGTCGAATCAGAAAACTCCATTAGTTCCCGTATAAAACTCACTTCGTGATATATTGTTCTAAAAAGTATCCGATCGAATAGAAATTGGACACAATCATTTATTAAATCAATTAACTACTCCTCTTCACCAAATTTTATCCAAACATATTAAGAATTTTAATTCAGATAACAGACACGCCCACAATTTACAAGCTTAGACATAAAGAGGGTCTAATCCTATACCTGCTACGACCACCGTTTGTATATAAAAATGGAGGGTATTTAAGATTTGGCTTAAGCGTCACTTAGTTTTCTTACTTGTTTGTTTTGATTTCTTTTACATTTTGCTACATTTTGTTTAGCATACTTTTGGAATGGAATTTTCCCTACAGAAAATAAAAGCATACTTTCAAGCATTATATCGATTATCAAATTGATTGAATTTGGTGGGAAGTGGAAATATTTGTATATACAACAACAACGCAACTATTGTAAAAAATTCTAAAAATATTCCAATAAAAATTTATGAGTCTCTCAGCTGTCGTAATATTTGATAAATATGCCCGAAAGTAATAAGCTTAGCATACAAACATTTTTAAATTGTAAATCTATGTTAAATGATGTATTTTTTTTATTAAATAATGAAATTGAGTAAAATTAAGTTAATCCAGACATAAAAGAAAATGAAACGTTTGAGTATTTCAATTAAATTTTGTTTGTTGTTGATTTAAAAGATAATTGATTTCTATTATTTTTCTAAAAGACATTATTCGCCTGTTAGTTTCATTCATATCATTGTTTGCTTGGCAAAATCAAAAAAAAATTATAACAACTATGAGAGAAAATTGAAAAAATAATAAATTTCTACTTAGGCACGTATTCAGAGATTATCCTTAATAATAAAGCCAGTTGTCAATATGTGTTGTCCATTAGCAACGAATAGAAAATTGAATTATTAGCCAATGGTATGGTGAGAAAAAGCTTTTAAATGCCTACACAAATAAATTTTAATTGAATTGATAATTGTTTTTCTCAATTGATTCGACCATGACCATCAAGAGTGGATTATAGGGTTTTTATATTTCATTACAAATCTTCGTTTTTCATTTTATACCCTACTTCACATGTTTTTTCATTAGAGATTTCTTTTTTCCTTCTATTAGAACTTAATTTTTTAGATAGGCAGTAATATATGTATTACTGTAGTAGCCTAAGTGTAGGCAATATATTTTTTGCAAACTTTTGGTAAATGTAGAATTTTTAATATGATACCTATTTTAAATTTAAACTAAATTTTGTTTAATATCATTTTACATAGTATATTAATATCTAAACTGTACCCAAATCTGTATCAATCTAGTCATGATAATCGTCAAAATTGAGAAAGAAGGTGTAGTGTTTGTTAATGTTTACATAAGAGGTTGTAGAATATTTTCGGGGCGAGCAGTATGCTCTATCTAGGGTATTATATGTTATATGGGCAGTTTCAGAACAAATGAGATAGAACCACGATAAAGCCAAGTACTCTTGTCAATGATTCGATTGGTGAAGAAATCTCTTTCAGTCTCTTGACCTGCAATTTTGTACAAAAATTCCTAATTTCTTTCTTCTTCTTATTACATTGTGCAAAATAATTGAAATGCCACGCCCCCAATCAATCAAATTATATTTATAAACCATAAAAATTGAGTTTTGAATTAAAATTGAAATTTAATGCATTCATCGAATAACAAAAAATGGTCATGGTTAGATAGTTTATAAAAAAAAATCCTTTTTCCGATTATTAAAGGACTCTTAATTAAGCATTTACTACGTCCTCACTTGGTATATATGTAGATGTTGGACCTAGGACAAATTTCATTTTTTCTTGTTTAAATCTGTCATTCTCATTTAAATCACACTGTAAAGAAGATATAAATAAATGGGACGAATTTTTGCAAACAACTCTTACAGCTTTTATAAATATACGTATGTGTTTTTTTTTTTCTAAAAAATAAAACTAGAGCATAATTCTCTTATGTAAGTTTATATGAATCATGTGATAACCCAAATTTCTTCATTAATGTATATTTTATATGCATATCAGTTACGCATTCATATTATATTGTAACTAGACTGATGTCCATACAATGTTTGTATGTTTAGTTTCTATGCGTGCATTTATGTTAAGTTTAGTTAAAGTAAACATAATCATATACAAAAATTTCAGAATGATTTAAATTTACATAAAACTTTTCACATAACTGTCATTAGGGTGTAAGTATCTGTGTAGGACAGTAGGTAAACACAAAACACAGTGAAAAGAGTTTTCATTTGGAACATAGTAGACATTTTCATACGTTGAGTTAGTCAATGCAAACAAAGACAAGCAAGAAAACTAAATTTGGTTTAGGCCAACTTTTAAACACTCTCTACCCACCTACGATAGCGATCTCTGTGCAAAAACTAAAAGTGTCTGTAAAAATATTCAGTTCAATATCTTACGGACATACATACATATCTAGATCGACTCAATTTGATGCTGATCAAGAATATGTATACTTTGTTGGGTGCCTGACGCCTCGTTCTGGTAGTCTTTTTTGAAGGGTATAGAAAAAACTGGCATACAGGCCACCTTCACTTTTTTGGTCGAGCATATCTACTCCTATACACACATACATACCTAAATAATAATTTTCGACAATGAAATGCATACTAATTTGGCACATATTTTTATTACACTTACACACACACATGCATGCTTATGTTGACACATATGACTTTATAGAAATAAAAAAAATCATATTCTCACATAAACATATGTGTGTACACGTTAGACGCATAAATAATATTATGTTTGTATAGGCAAATTATGCAAGGATATATATGTATGTGTAGGTTGACAAATTGCCATTTTTTCTACATGTGCCTGACAATCTGCCATCTGTGAATATTATTTCAACAAATTGTTAACCTAGCTTGTATTGTAACTGTAACTATAACTCTATCTTTCCTTTCCCATCTCCCTTTCTTTCTCGGTGTGAATTTTTCTTACCCTCAATATGTCTCTAACTTCATACGACACAATCACTAAACTGTGTAGTCTTTTATAATCCTTTTTTTTTAATAGTATTTATCCAAGGCTGAAAAACACTCCCAACACACACGCACTAAAATGTTTCATATGTTACATAACAATTGAAAGCTATCATACCACTGTGCGCCATGTGCTGTAAATTTCCCTTTTATCATTCCGATTAAAAGCTTAATGCTTTATGCTTCACATCGAAACATATCTCTGTCAATGATTATATTAAAACCTATCATTTTCATATTATATTGTCAATTATTTAACAAGCAAACAAATTATTGCTATTAAAATTATTAATAATTTATTTATTAATATTTCAATAAATTTTATCTTTCTGGTTTAAAAGTTTCGTTATGGTGTAGCAAAGTACAAAGAAATAAAGCCTACTTTTTGGCTTACTATGGATTAATTTAATTATATTCATTTAAGGGAGCAGTTGCAGTTTCTACTCAAATTATGGGCGTGTCCATCATCTGATTTAACCTAATTTCAGAAAATTCATGGTTACAGTTAATATGTGTAGTTTTAGTTTAATTTTTTTGGACCTTAGAGACTTTTGTTAATTGTGGGCGTGGCTTTTATACAACTTTTGTCCATTTTAGAAAGAAACTACTCATGCAGTACCTTTGTGCAGACTCAGAATGTCTGTAAATTATATTATTTTATTAGTTCCTCTTGCCATTTATGCAGCAGGACGTAAAACTGTGGTGCATTAAATTTATAGCCATTAATTTGCAATGTTGCATATTTTCAGGATGTCTTATTTAACAACAAAAAAAAAAATTTCTTTCGCAATTTTCCCTTTTATGAATTTTACTTTAAGGGATGTTTTTACATTAATACTGGCAAATTTTTTTTCTTTCTTGCAAAGAAAAAAAGGCAAACATGTTTTATCTTGTTATCCTTTCAGTACTTAAACAACATTAACTGCTGTTGTTATGGTTTTATCTGGCAGTTACTTGGGTTGTGCGTTCCATATATTTATTGAATTTTTGAGATTACATGTTTCTTCTGTTCTGCTGTTATGTTTTGCTAGTTACCCGGTAAACGTGTTCTTCTACTGAGTACTGAGAATGGTTGTATTGTCTTGAGGTTTCCTGTGCCTTTTTTTTTTTTTTCAATCATATTTTTTACGTTATTCCGTTTCGTTCTGCATGCTTAACCTTCCTTTAAAACAGTACAGAAAAAAAAACAACACAATGGACAGGATAAAACCTAAACCCAACATATAATGCGTTCATTTTATGGCAAAGGGTTTCATGTTTAATGCTAAAAAAGTTAAATAAAGGACTAATAACTACTAAGGCGGATTTGTCTTTTTATAATTTTAGTCTAATATATTTAAAAAATAACCCCCATTTGATAATAATAAATCAAATAAATATATAAAAAAATCAAATAATAAACGTCAAAAAATATATTCATAAAAGAAAACATATTTTTGTAATGGTTCGAAAAATGTTCAAATAATTGCCTACATTATGGGGCTAGTTTGGTAAATTACATTTTGATTCGTGTAACATAAATTTTATCTTCTGTCATTAAATTCATATTTATAAATATTTTTTTGTAACACCTTACGGAAAAATTCGTTACTGTAACGGCTGTTATTTGCATAAATCATAAAATTAAAGTTGACCCACAAATATATTAAGGTGAAGAATTAAATAAAACTACTACTATACATATACTAATATGTTTTACGTATCAGCTGGAAAGTCTAGTTTCACTTGGAGTTTAATTTTTTGTAAACTGTTATATGTTTTGTTATAAGACCACGCCTATTTTTGGCACATCGATGGATAACTTAATTGTAAATATACATACTAAATATCTACTTGGCAGCTTGTCTGGATGCTCAGAAGAGCCATCTAGAGGATGTTATAAATTTGAGATCGAAAAATCGAATAAAATACCTTTAAAGTCTTGTATGATTAATTAATTTTCGCATTTTCAAACTAATATTAAATAAATACATAGATAATTACTGACATTTTTTATACAATTCTAAAAAATAGTTTACTTGTTGCCTATCCTTAGGCCGTTAAAACAATTTAACAAAGGATTGCCTACATTTTTGGGTTCGCTATCAGTGTTTGTAATATTTTTTTTATAACTTACTTCCATTCAAACAAAATGTTATACAGTTTGTTTGTATACTTTTCAAAAACAAAAATAAGGTCACTTGTGGTATTACACGCACCCAAAGAGTTGGTAAAATTCATTCTATAGAATAATTTTTATATAAAAAATGGTTACAGAGAATATAAGAAAGAGTATGAATAAAGATATAAAAAAAATATATAATAAATGAAAACGAAAATCTAGATAAAACACATTTGATAGTATATACCAGCTACTATTCACAAGCACCGAGTGAGACACCACTGGAGTGCGGGCAGAAATGAAGTGGAAAACATTGAAAGCATTAAATATTCTACAACATAATAATGTCAGTCATGTTAGTTAAAATTGGGTGAATGAGATAAAATTTCACTTTTTTTTTTTCGTCTTCTGTTTTCTAAATTTACAGTTGTCATATAGTTTGAATTCTTTATTTTTTCTTTTAAATTTTTAAGGGAAAATATATTACAAGTGGTTTTTATAACATATTTTTAAGATGCTTTAAATTTTAAAAACGTTTAACATAACTTTGGGCAAAACATTTTTATAGAATTTCATTAATAAACTAACGCTTTGATTTTCGCTGAGTAGGAATGTTGAAAACTGTGGTATAAACATATTTTACAAGGAGTATATAGCAGAAAAACCTTTTAATCTTGGCACGTACTTTACAAGTTTTTCTTTATACTCAGTTTCTTGTATACGTAACACTGCAACAACATTGCTTTTTCACTTTTCTTGTTTAATAATCATATACCTTGACCTTCACTGAGAATGTTTCCAAACATAGTTTTATATTATATATATTTTGTAACAGTTACTTTATATAAGTATTTATAACTAGCTATTGTATATTTAAGTACTTCGAAATACTTTACATTGATTATAGTAAGGGGGAGAAATTATGAAAAATATTTAATGACTAGACGCAACATTTAAAATAGCGCTCTGAAATTTTTAATAAATTAAAATTAAAGAAAATTAAGTCTTAGATCTTTCTATACCCTCTTCTTAAGATGACGCTACACTAAGTTTTCTAATCCATTTGCAATATCCAAAAGGAGGCGTTAGAGATTAGTATCCAGTAGCTGAGTTGATCTAAACATCATCGCTCAAGTTCCACGCCCCCAATGACAAAATTAGATGCAAAAATTGAGTTATAAAGTTAAAATTTGGTACACACGCATTAAATATTTAGTGCATCCCATGATTTTTCAAAAAAAGAAGGGATTCGTATAACCAATTTTTAAATTTGTCTGCTTGGAAAAAAACGGAAATAATAAATATTTTACAGACAATAAGTTCAGTAGAATCGTTTACTAGAATGAAAGATGTTATAGATATTTTCTCCTAAAGAAAAAAAAACCTTTTCCATTGTTTCTTAAACTACACGCTCTTTGTACATTTTCAATAAATTTGTTTCTTTCCGTTATTTCGTTGTTCACGGCGTTATTTTTAGCAGCTAGCTTAAAATCCAATTTGTGTGGGAATAACGAATTTTAGCCGCCACTTTCCATTTATGTTCAGTTTTGTTGAATGTTTGGTTTTGTATCATCGCCGAGAACGTTATGTTTTGTTCAACTATTCTATTTTGATGTTGTGCTTCGTTCAACTGTTCTCGGCAAGTAATCACGTGTACTTCTACTTGTTTTCTTTTTGTGGACAATTTTTCCTGGCATTTACATACAATATACATGAGTTTTTGTTTTTTCTTCCACCTTGGCCTAGCTTAAGGCCACAATTTATGTTTTATACAGTATACAGTAGTGACAAAAGTTTCCACCCTGTTAGCTAACAACGTTTAAGTTAAACGTCATGGCACATTAAGAACTGACAAACATTTAGGCAGAATTTCACTTTTTTACATATTCACTAACAAAAATAAAAGCAACAACTAACATACAATATATTATATAAAAGATTTGCTAACTAAACACATTCTAGTCTATGTTAAGTAGAGATATTTTTAGATAACAAATAACACAATTGCCTATATTAAGGCGGCATAGGATAATTACTATATTTATAGGCTATAGTTAGTTGGTAGGCTATTTACTACCTTTGAAAAGTTTTCTTAAAATAATATCGTAAGATTTTGAACTTTCTAAAGAAGAAATCTTTCAAAAAACGCAGCCTTCATTTACTCAAATAACGAAAAATTACATAATTAAGAAGGAACTCTTTCAGAATTGAATTTAAAAATTGAAAAAATAAAATAAAATCCTCTTAAATGTATTAGTTTGAAAGAAAAATGAATGAAGAATTATTGGAAAACTGTTTCACTTTATATTCTTACCCCCTCCCCGTTAAATCTAAAACAAACTTCAAGAGGAAAACTTTGTCAAGTTATTTGCACTGCACAACAGGAATTTGAAACGTAATTAGAAACTTTTCATCAAGGCCAACAGTCATGATAAATAAGAGGCAATATTTGAGGAAGCTATGTCATGGATAGAAGTCAATTTAAAGCACCCTTTTTTTTACCAAATTATAGACGTAATGATAAATTTGCCATTTTTTCTTGCTAGTTAATGATAAATTTGAATTCTAAAATATGAATTTTATGACTTATAAACTCATGAATCTGCAATATTTAAATGGAAATCCTCGTTTATTCGTATAGTTTCTACTTTTAAAAGAGTTTCATTAGTCACAAATTCGACTTTATCAACAAACTATGGCAAAAAGTTTTAAAATTTTCCAAAATCTTTCATTTATTTGCTTCAATCAAAACATCTTTCAACGAATTTTGTTTTTGTATACAAAAATCTTAAAAGCATATTCATTTACTCCTTAGATTAAATGTCTTCAAATATTTGTTAAACGATAAACACAAAGTACTCGTAGGTGCTTGTAAACATAAACAATTCGTTAGTACTGCTCAAAAGCAGGTAACGATAATTTAAAAAAAGTAAAAGTAAGAATATCTGTGACACGTGTCTTTTCTATGCTCGAGAAACTTAAAACTATGCAGGTGAACAAAATGTATTTTAATCACGAATCACCTACTTCTAGGCACATCATTTAAAATATTCGAATATATATTCAGTACATGATTTGTAGAAAGAAAATTGAAACTTAAACAAGTGAAAATTATAAATTTGCCCTACTAAGCTATGAGCGGGACAGATAACGACTATTAAAGTATATATAAAGTCGGGAACTACACCTTTACGTGGCAATTACAATTTCTGAAGGGTACAAGGGTCTTAGTCCAAGGATATAATTCCCAGCTTTATCCAATTCAAGTTAGCTTCCTTAATACAGTTGAACATTTTTTTAGAAACCTTTTTTAGAAACGGCATTCTAATCCCGCATTAGATGTGTTAGTTTTAGGGGTTCGTCTAATGCGAGAAGCACATTAGTGGTAGTGAAGTAAAATCAACATTTTCCAGGCTAGTATAATTTAAAAGTTAAATTAGCTTTTCTCTGGTTAGCTAGCAAACCTAGGTACAATAAAGTTGATTAAAGTTAAGCTTAAAGAATGAGAAATTTGTTTGATTTAAATACTTTTAAATGGATCAGGTTTATATTTGGTTAAACTTATTCTAATCAAGGTTTACCTTAATAATATAATAGTCTAGTATAAGCTAATAGTGGGTTTAAGATCATGAGATAATAGTTTTCGCTAGATTTTTTTAAAATAAATTTGATCCAAGCTAGATTCGGTTGACTTGTTAAGTAAGTATGTCTAGTCGATTTAGCTAAAGCTTAGTCTTAATAAAAAGTAAAAATAATGTTTAGGTTGAATCTAGAAACCCACGGAAAGTTCACCGATATCAAAGTTGAAGTTGGTTTGACAGGCAAATCAGTTGAAATCTTGTAAAAAGTGATATATTTTTCTATGCCTTGCGTATGGCTGAGTTGGATAGTTTAGATTTAGTGAAGTTAAGTTTATTCTTTATAAATTTAGATTTGGATTTTATATATTACTTCTGCTATTAAATTTCAACATATTTTAAATAAAAATTTTCCCTCGTTTAATTATACAAAACTTTGTTACGCTCTTGTACACTTTCTCAGTCTTTGATCGATATATATAACCTGAAATTGTTGTTAAAGTACTTTCGAAATGTAAATTAAAAAAAGAAAATTTTACTGACACGTAACTGTTTAACACGTCAAATGCTTTTTAATAATAACATATATATTGCATTATATTTTAGCATACGCGTGTTTATCAAATTTTAACCAAGTATAGCTTTTGTTCTTGGTAAGGTAGTAGATTGCACAAGTGCTCTCACATTATTTTTAACATATACCCTTATTTGCATTTAGTTTGACATGCCATTGTTTCATTGGGTATGAAATTTTTTTTTTTTCCAAATAATTTGCATTTAATTTACAACATATTTGCTTAAAAAAAAAACTTATGGTCTATAAATTATGAGTTCATGTTATGGTTGATTAGCTAAAGGATATATTGTAACAAATAATTGTGTCTTCATGTGCATCCCGCAACTTTACGGAAATTGTGACCTTTACGTCAACAAAACCTAACCAGCTGGTCGACTGACTAAATTCATTCTAACATTTGCTCATGTGTGACCTTTACAAAGTAGCAAATCATGCTATATTTTAGTTTTAGTTAAGTATTGAATCTTTATTAATGTATTTCATTACTTTGTAAAACGAAGCACACACAAGCACTACAACTAACATCCTGTCAGGTAGTTCGCCATTAATACATATCATGCCAAGAGACAGTTTGCGTTTGGAAAAAATACTCAATTACTTGCTATTCTCTTTCTTTCTTTCTTATCATTTTAGCTGATGGTTGGAAATTCAATTTAGTTTCAATAAATCCGTTTATTAGTTGGCTTTACAACGTTGGCTGTAATACCCGTTTTTTTTACAATGATTCCAATCGAACTTTGAGATATCGTTGACATTCTCCAAAACAAAAGAAAAAAAAAAGTGTAAACATTCCTTATCTCCTCATGCTCTGGTAATAATAACTGTTTTCGATTAGTACC
This sequence comes from Ornithomya fringillina, assembly GCA_963978525.1. NCBI lineage: Eukaryota > Metazoa > Arthropoda > Insecta > Diptera > Hippoboscidae > Ornithomya > Ornithomya fringillina. The sequence continues at coordinate 22,337,225 of OZ021693.1, forward strand.
AAATATTCAGTCCTTTTGTTTTTTTTCCAACTTATCTTATTTATTGAATCTTCCAGGCTTGGAATTTACAATAATTATTAGAATCTTAAACCTATCTTAGTCTAAAGATGACTGCCTGTGCAGTCCCCTAAATGAGATGGATTCTGTTGTCAGTTGGAGGTTTTTCACAAGTTAAGACCAACTCCTGGGCACGCGCTCGGCTCTCTTTGTTATGAACAAGTAAGATAACTGAATTTGACCAAAGCCACATATTAAATACCCTCCAAATACATGATAATAGTGTGTCTTAGTATAAGCTTCAATCAGTCTAGTTTTACACTGAAAATAGTTCTTCGTAAATTGTGGACGCCTCTAATATACGACCACACCCATTTTTCACGTTCTTAGGTCAAATTTTGTAGCAATTTATATATAGATTTTTGTCGATTGAAGACGTGTCTGTTTTATGACCACTTTGGGAACATTGATGAATAGAATAATTATTCATACACATGTGTAACCAATTTCAACTTTGTAGCTCATTTTTTGTGACAAATACAATTATGGGCTTGGCTCTTGTCTGATTTTGCCCATTTTAAATAGCGATCTGCGTACAGAAACTAAAGATGTTTGTACAAAATTTCAAAGGAGGCGAGAAAATGTGAATTTAAAACTCTTACATTGTAGAAGTTCGTTGGTAGCTTTTAATGGGAACCAATCAGAAGCCGCTCCCACCCTATTTCTACTCATAATACAATTAATGCTATCACATTTCCAGCAATTTTTGAGGTATCTTTAGAAAAACATAGGAATTAATAAGTCTTCAATAAAAGCCTACAAAGTGCCATATACAAGAGTAAGAAACTAAATAACTTGTTAAATAGAGTGTTGATAGCTTTACATACTTTACGTAATAAAGAAATGTTTCGTGTACCCACACCGAAACATTTGTTAAATAGTATTACTTGATATTACATGACTTTGGCCTGAATAGAAATGTTAGCAGGTCTGTTGTTTGCTTCGCTACTATAACAAACTTCAACTCTAAGCATCAACCAACCCTGTACTTAATTACCTGCAGTATATGTTTTGATGCGTGACTTGTAAACGTTAGAAATGGAAATGAAATGAAAACACCATTAGGTCTCAAATATATAGACGTTGTAGAGCATAACAAAAGGTAATTCGTACAAGAGTTTAGTTTATTGGTCAACACCCACAGCAGCAACACAACTTTGCTAGACTTCACCCAAAACGGCAATCAATTTTCTTCTTTTCCGTACATTTAAAAAACATTTTAAGGCGCGCATTCTTGTAGTGTTAAGGTTATTGCAATCAGTTAGCACAACTGAGTGCAGGATAGGGCAGTACGTACTATGAGAAGTGCTTGTTCTAATAATAATATGGTCATAATGAGTTGGTCATCCACAAATTTTTTTTATAGCTTCGGGTTATAAGATTAATTTACTTTATTTTTATTGTTGTTCCCGTTACTTTGTTTCCGTTTGACATACTAACCGTTATTATTCATTACAATTTTGTGGTTGTATTTACCTTGAGTTTGAAATATTATCTCCCCCTCTTTCATTGCCATACTTCTAGGTGGCTGTGCAAGAGAAAGAGAGAGGGAGAAAGAGCAAACGTTCAAGGTAATATAAACTTTATAGAGAACTATTCAATTGACAACTGTTGCCTAGTTATAGGCTCCACTAATAAATAGAAAAATGTTGTTTAATTGAAACAAACTTGATACAGTTAAGTAGAGATTTTTTCAATAATATAGTAATTCAGCAAAAAAGGCAACCTGGAAAATTTAAGTAACTATTGATATATATAGTGCAGAAGAATTATTGACATAAACATTCCGCAGGAACCTTTAGTGAACCGATGGTGGGTATTCAAGATTTGGCTTAAGCCAAACTTAGTTTTTTTAAATTAAATTTTTCAAAAAATACCTAAAAAAATGTATCACCTTGATTATTGATAAATTAACTGTACATCTCTGACTTATACAACATTGTACACTCTGATAAAAACTACTAGAATTATGAAATTAAAAAACAATTACATAAGAATGGCAAACAAAGATACAGAGAAAAGTAAATAAAAAGCAAATATTTAAAATGAGGAAAAAATTGATAAGGAAATTACACAACACAACACAACTACAGCAACAATTATACAATAGTATAATTTGCACTTGGGTATGCAACAAATTATGAACGTCTAACAAATTAATGCGCAGAAATGAAAAGAAACAGAAACGTTCGGCACATGGCAACAAACGTTTGATATTTATCTCTCCAAAAACAAACAAAACAAAAAAAAAAAAAGGCAAAAAATTATTAATATACTATGACGGTGCATGATAATTAAGTGAATTTTTTAGATACAAAAAAAATTTATAATTTAAGTGAGTGTGAAAATCATGTGGAGCTCAGATAGTTGGCGGGGTGTTTATTATTCAATTAAAAGGTTAAGTGCCCTTGGCGATAGCGATACAAGGAATCTTGTACTAAAAATTAGAAATTTTTGAAAATACCAAATTCCGACACAAAGAAATCCCGCAATTTAGCTTTTGATTTTTTGCTATGCTCATGCACATGATGTACTGTTACTTGATCACCATCCTCCGATACCAAGGTTTCGCTGGGTAGAACCAATGTACATTCCCGCATCAAGCGACGCTCTTCCGCTTCTAAATCTAAGTCCTCGTCGGGACTCTCGATTGATTGGCGTTTTTTCAGTTTCGTTAAACCCTCAGCCACATATAATTTTTGGGCTTCTTCTCGAGCTTCTTTTTCTTTTTTATAGTCTTAACATATTTAATGGATAATTGTTTTATGTTTTGATGGACGATTATAGAAAATAATGTATTTTTTATTTTTTCGATGCGCAATAAAAAAAATTAAGAAAAAATTATTGTGAAACAAATTGTTAATTAGAATAATATTAAATTAAATTAAATAGAAATTTATATAAATATTCAACAAGTGAAAATGTTAAAAAGTCAAAGTCAAGCTTGATTCTCTTTTTTTTTTAAATTCAAATACTCTTGAAAAGTTTCCAAATAACTTTAGAAAGTGATTTATATTCTTATATATATATAACTAAAAGGACGGTATAATAAATATATACCTTTTTCAAAAAGACAACTTTCTAAAGATACTTGACGTAATTTTCAATATTTATTCATGAAAGGTTATACAAGATGGAGATGGACACTCTCAAGGACTCTATAAAATTTTGTTGGTTTGAAAATCTTCATAATTTTAAATAATTTTTTTATTAAACATCTAAACATAAAAATGAACTTGTCCAAATTTTAACTACATCAACTTTTTCGTACTTCTTTCCTTAGGCAGCCTTTCTAAAAAACATTTAAAAGGTGGCAGAAACTAAACTAAGCAGTCGATTATTCACTAACTGTAAAACATTTTCACTTGTTGAAATAATTTTTGTATTTTTGATTATATTTTGGGTCAAGTTCCACTATCTTGTTATCTATCTAAACAGTTTTGATGGTATACAAAGTGTTCAAAGTGTTTTGAAACACAAAAGAAATTATTTCTATTTCATTATGTTTGTTGTTAGTATTCATCCAGTTCAGTCCAAGGCAGTTCGTTTTAATTAAAATACAGTTCAATGCCATCAAAATTATATTCAATTAAAAATTTAAGTTAATTTTTATACCACAATTGTACTTGATTGGAAAAACACACGTTACGTATAAAATTAAGTGATTTAGTAAGTTTTTCTTTTCATATAACATCGATAATGGAATAGTTTCAACCTGTAAATTTTCCCATTTATTCACACAGTATTTATTACACCCCCTTGTTAATGGTCTGTTTTCTTTTTCTATTTTCTATTGTTGTATATCGCTTCAAAATTGACCACAAAGGTCAATTTAATAAAGATACAATTTCATTTTTTTAGAATCAACGTTTATCTATCTAACCCAATTATATAGGAGGAAACAGTTCAATGAGATTTCAATTTTATTTAAACTGGAATGAAAAATCAATTTTAAATATTTACTTAGAACTTTAGGTTAGGTGAGATAAAAAGTTTTTATAATATTTTGTATAGTTCAGTGTTAGTTGGCAGCAGTTGTCGAACTTTCATTTACTTTTTAATAATTTAACATAAAACTTTTAATGAAAAAAAAAAAAAACTAGTGTTTAAATTAATGTTAATAAAAAATACTTTACAAAATAAATAAAAAAAAATTATAAATTCTCACAAAACGCATTCATTCCATTTCAACCAATCCAAGCTTTATGAAAATGTAAATGTAATGAAGAGGTACTGAAATAAACAAGTAAGAAAACTACATTTGGCTTAATACGCTCCACATCTACAGTGGTGGGCTTGGCAGGTGATTACACCCTTTAATAGTGTATGTTTTACGTATCAGCTTGAAAGTCGTGTTTTACGTTGGGTATGGTTTTTTGTAAATTGTGAGCGTGTTTATTATACGACCATGCCCATTGTTAGCATAACGATTAATGGGATAACTATGGATAAACTTAACATTCATAGGTCAATTTTTGTGGCAGATATATAAATTTTTATTAATTGTGGGCGTGTTCAATTGGTCACATCGATGGATGGGATAATGTGCAGATATGCATATCGAATTTCGACATCATAGATCAATTTTTGTAGCAGATAAATAGATTTTTGTTGGCAGTGAGAGTGGCTCTTGACCGATTTTGCCCATTTTAAACAGCGAAACTCAAGATGTCTGTACAAAATTTCAGCTTAATATCTCAGGTATAAAAATTTATTACTAAAAAGTAAATCTTATATAAATAATTTAATACTAAATATACTTAAAAATTATATACTAACAAATTCATTGTATACACATATTAGTACTAAATAACTGAAAATATTAATATCAACACTATTATTTTACAGCATTCCCTAAATTCCTACCACTTACCCAACATGGCATACCTATCAATGTGTGATAGTGGAAATAATGAGTAAAAAAAAGAGGCAATATAAAAACCACATACAATACCAACAACCACCACCAAACACCAATATAAATGAAAATATGTGTTTAATGGTGCAGTAAACACAGAATATAACAACAACAACAATAACAACAAATAAATTCGCTTTATTTCACATTTTAAATGTGGCGAGAACGACTAAAGGCAGGCAACCAGACATGCAGTGGTCGATCGTTGATGAAATGTGTGATAATGATGACGACGACGACGACGATGAAAATAAAATTTACCAGTGTTTTATGTTATTTTTCTTATAATTTATTTTTTATTTTCGCTTTTGATTGATCATTCAGTGAGAGGGAAAGTACTCATAATGGAACAAACAGTTGGAGAGAGCCTAAGGTGGGGTGCTAGCGAGTAATCATTTATATGTAAATGAACACACACTAGCAGCAACAAAAACAACAACAACAACATCTCGTTACGGTAAATATTCATAATTGAGGGTCGTTGAAATTAATTAAGTTCACCTTATGTCACGCCGCTGTCTACCTCCCTCCTAGCGGTAGTAGATGATCAACAACAATTAGTACAACAGTAACATGCAATAAATGCATTGTTATTGTTATTTTTTATTATGTGCATAAACCAACTTATATTCAATTAAAACTTTGTGCTTGTGTGTGAGAGAGAGATAGAGATAGATAGAGATATGGTCAAACAACTTCATCAACCTCATCATTATGGTATAAGTTGACAAATTTCAAAACAAATTTTTAAATAAATAAATAATAAAACAAAATGAAAGAGAATAATAGAACGGAAAGACGAAGAGTGGGCTGAGAGCACAACATAGCCGCAAGAGACTGCAAAAGTTAAGGTCAAGGTTACCAGGTTTATGATTTCTATTGTGTGTACAATGTGAGTGAATGTCGGTCAGACACCATTTACACCAATTTTTTTACTGACTCGCTCTGCCATTATTATAATCAACTGTTATGGTCTTGTTTTGCTCTATGCTTTGCCGTTGATACTTTAATAAAATTGATGGCGAACATTGTACGATTTTATACCGCAGAATTTTCAATTATAAGCTTGTTAATGCAATTATGAACTTCAATTACCAGATACTGTGCTGTTGCTTGTTTATTTAATTCAGTGAAATAAAGTTTCAGGAAATTAAATTTATGCTTATTATGAAAATTAATCTGTTTACGTTTCGTTTGGATTCTAAGAAATACAACAAAATGAATATCCATTTAGTTTTTATAAATAAATTTTAAAATTAGAAAACACTGTAATCCTAAATATACTATTACAAATTATACTCATCACAAAAGAATATATTTTAAGTTTTTCATTCTGTTTGTAACACCAAGAAGAAGGCTTCAGAGACCCTTGAGTCGATCTTGACATGTACGTCCGTGAGTCTGTCTGTTAGTGGCATTCTTACGGGCGTAAATTTTGAGATATTGAGCTGAAATTTTGTGAAATGGGCAAAATCGGTCAAGAGTCACGCCCACAATCGACAACAATTTAGAAATTTAGTACAAATATTTAAAATGATTCCATCCATCAATGTACCAAAAATGGGCGTGGTCGTATAACTATTGGCTATTACCTGCTTAATGGATTACAATTCTTACTAAGGACTGACAACCAACAATTCATTTTTATGGTACTACTATCTAATTTCTATAGCATATGAAAAACCCACGAATCTATCTACAACAAAAAAAAAAAAAACATCAACAATCAGTTTTGGTCAGTAAACTTAATTCCTCTTTATACTAATTATCAAATGAATTCTATTGGAAAATTTCAACTAAATTACTCTTTATATACATATTCGTATGTACACACACAATAGTGTATAATAGCGCAACCATTTGTGGAGAGGATGTGTGGATAAAGATCAATTGTTTGAATGTACTCGTATTGTAAATGATGGGAAACCAATAAACTGAAGCAATCTGTTGGATAATTAAAAACAGAAATTAAAATGGCTGGAACATAGCTGGAAAGTGAGAGAAAAAGATAGACAAAGGCAGAGATAGAGTGGCACAGAGGTACTAATAATGCAATAAATTAAATACAATAATAAACCAATTTGGTGTCAAACACACAATTGACCTGAAAAAAAAAAACACAATGCAATCGACGGCCAGCATGAACAAAATTAAATGAAATGAAAAAAAAAAAAAAAAGAAAACTTTAGAAAAATACGTTCTCTCCCACCCAGTGATACACCTACTGAATGTATGAGAATGAACAAAGAGTGGATTGAATGATTGAATTAAAACTGAACAAACGGAATAATTTCATTTCATTTTCTTTTTTTAATGTAGGATAAATAAATTTTTTAAATAGATTGCAGGAAAAAATATTTCAAAAGAAAGCATTTAAAAATGTTCAATACCCTTCACATCTGAGCAATGGGCATGGAAGAGTGCATGATTTGGCCTTTTAATAGTGTGTGTAACACGTATCAGCTCGCAGAATAAAAAAAATGGACATCCCTCTCTCTAACTCTCATTATATAGTAATTTCTCGTTTTCGTTTACAAATCAGCGTTATTTGAATTTTATATGTATAACGCTAATAACGGCAACTCTCATTAACATTCAACATCATCGTCAACATCGTGTTATTAGTTTTATATTTTCTCATACAAATATTTTCTGATTATACCTCAAAGACTAATCGAAAAAACATTACATTATAGATGGAAATTTCATTTACAACAAACACACACATATACGTACAAAATACATATATTACAACATCAATAGCAAACGAAACGATACGAATCGAATCGAATGCATGCACAATTCCATACATCGATTATGCACACGCATGCATTATAACCAACATCACATCATCCAATGCACGCATCATCCAATCCCCACATCATCCATAACCATTTTTATTATGATGAAAGCCGGCATTCAATTACAGAAAGTAGAGTTGCAGATAGAAAGAGAGTGTGGTGTGGAGTGATTGAAATAAATTGTTGTGTATTTTTAGCACTACCACTCGGATATCACAGGTGAAAAATGACTCCTGTTAGAATTTATTTTCTATTAAGTGTATCATAGTCATCACTGGCCATATAAGTTTTCTTCTAGTGATTGTAAATTCAGACGTAACTGGACTTTTTGAAGCGACTTAGTTTTATTTGTACGGCAAGTTTCAATACAGAGATGGCAGTTTTCCATATATTTTGATTGAATACAGGTAGCGAGAAGGATTCCTAATATCTTTTTAATCCATTTAATATGGTTATCAAATGGAAAGGCTTAAGAAGAACGAGAAGAAAACGATATGTTAAGTGGCGTTACTTTAAATTCAATATCAGGCCCAAGATGGCAGATTTTTTCGTAATATGAATATCAAAGGAAACAGGTTAAAAAGTAGAAAGCGATGATTTTTGATTCTTCATTTAATTCTAAGTCAAATATGGCGGATTCAAAAAAGGTTTAATCATCTTTTTCTTCATAATATATTTGATATGGATATTAAATTAAAGAGCTGCGTAAAGTTATGATAAGCTAATCGCCATCATTCTAAATTAAAAATAGCAAAGACCTCAAAATCCAATAAAACATCCTTGAACTGAATTTGGAAATGGAAGATTTTGATGAGCCTATAAAAGAAAATCTCTCCCGCCTTCCAAAATTTATTTCATGTAACTTCTAACCACCCCACCAGCACCCCTCACTAAGTTTTTTAGGTACAATTGTATATGTATTAACCAAATTTATTCAGTTAATATCTATAAATTGTTTTCAGCTTCTTTGTGCTTTTTTCCTCTTTCACTCACTTTTCACCAAAAGTTTTCATTTCTAATATATTCTGCTTATGTACGGGCATATAGATCTGTCTGTATAAGTGTAAAATATTTATGTAGTGTAAAAAAGTTTGTCACTTGAGTTAACAATTGCAATTCACTAAAGTTGTTATTTGCTGTGCTAAACGTAGGCATTATGGTTTTCATTGTAAGCATTACCCTCCATCTCTCCCTCTCTCTATCACACTACTTATTCTTCTTAGGTATAGTAGAAGGTATTGTAGGCCCCCCAAGTATTGAGAGTACTTCTGTTTCTGTAAAAACCACAAAAACAGCATTTGTGCAAACAACAACAATAACAATAGTAATAATAGAGAAGGGGGGGAGAAAGCCTACCACTGCCACTACCACTACACTTGAAATATTCAAGTTGAATATATATGAGAAATTGTCACATACAGTTAAAAATACTTAAGTACTAAATTTTTATCGTAAAACTTTCAATTTTAGTACTAAATTATTTATTATTATCACTGAAAAGGTGAGAGATTAGAGAGATTAGACTTTCAATAAAAAAAATTTATTTTAAAATATAAATCTTACATATATAGCTTTAGTACTGAACTAAAATAACTAAACTTCTATTTTAACATTATCTACTTAGTACTAAAGTAATAAATTTTTTAAATATTTAAGTATTTATAACTAAAATTTTAAACCAGAAGTATCTGTATAAAATTTCAGCTCAAAACAAAATTTACGCCAATGAAAATGCAAATAACAAGTGGACGTACGTACATATTTGATCAATTCATGATGCTGATCAAGAACGTATATACTTTGAAGGGTCTCTGGGATCTCCTTCTAAGTATTACATATGGAATGACAAACTTAGTATACTCCACATCTTATGTGGAGGATATAAAAAATACCCAAGCATGAACATGTACATGTTTATATTTATATGTAATATTTGGAGTTTTATGTAACACAAGTCATGGATTATGGTTTCTGGTATTGTACTGTATTGTGTAAGTGCTCTCTTTGTGTCACGCAAACTTACACACATAATGTATGCATGTGTACAGTAAGTCTAAATACACAATGTATGTGTGTATGTAAAGAAAACAATTTCATACAAGTCCGGTCACGTTGCCCACTGCACTTGCATGCATACAAGTATATTCATTCCATTTAACAGTGTTCTCTTTCCGTAATTTTTTTTTTTTACACCCAGAAGGAGGCGTCAGGCGTTTTTATAACACAAAGAAGAACGTTTGTGCACTATTTTGAATATAATTTATTGAAACATCAACAACATTTATGTAAACAATAATTAAATGAACGAAAGCTTAAAACATTTTTAAAAGTTATTCTATTACAGTTTACATTAGAATAATGCAGCCTCTCTACTAAAAATGGAAATTCTAAGTAACTCTTATTCAAATATTTAGAAATTGTTTATAATGATTTCCTGAGAAAAATATCATCAAAATTGTATTTATTTACCACATAAATTGTTTATATATTCAATCAACTGAATGTTTTTCATCAATTCATGTCCGTACGTACTTGTGCACAAGGGAGCAGCAACCAGTCAAGCGATGTATACAAAACTTATACTACATATATGTACACATAGTTTGTATACATGCTTGTGCACAAATAAATCAAGGTGACCACTTTTCATTACTTAGAGAGATGCTTCCAAATTTATTATACATCTCATCCGAAAATCTTCAATGCTAATAACATTTACATACACATATATAAAATGAATTATACGAAATAAATGCATACGTTTTTCATAGAATTATATTTTTTTAGTTGTTAATCTAAAAACATACATATATCATATATCGATTTCTACTTAAACATACTTGCCTAAGTATCATTTTTCTTTTCTCAATATCTGCTTTCTCGCTCATATACTAATAATATCGTCCCATACTGTTAAATTTATTTTCATTCTCCCAATTATTAATGATGTTGTTGTTATCTATTGAATAAAGTGTCTCTACTGGTATTTGTAAATTTTGTTTCAACTCTTTTATACATATCTTTATATTCTCTGAGTAAATTAGTTACAAAGTGGTAGAAGATTTATAACGATTGTTATTAAGCAAGCATAGAGGAGGCTGCAGCCAATATGAGTGTTGTTATTATATTATACTCTTTACATAACGGGAATGGTATATTAAGTTTTCTGTTTCATTTGCAACACCCAGAAGGAAGCGTCAGACATCCTACCAGATATAAATAATCTCAATTAGCATCAAAATCTGTACCGATCTTGACATGTACGTCCGCTGTTGGCATTTTTAAGATTGAATATTTTTAGGTGAAATTTTGAACAGACACGTTTAGTTTTTGCACACAGATCGCTATTTAAATTGGACAAAAGCCACGTCCACAATCTATAAAAGTCGATTTATCTTGCACAAAAATTATCGCATCAATTGATGTAACAAAAATGGGCGTGGTCGGATAACAGACGCCTTCATAATAAACAAAAAACTACAAAGATTGACCTATGAACCTATGAAATTTGGTATACGCATTTATAATTATCATATCCTTGGTTATGTTTAAAATAGGCGTAATCATAACATAACAGACACATCCATAATTTGAAAAAAAACGGTATTCAACGTAAAGCTCGACTATCAATACCTATAACGTCATACATACATTTCTAAAGGCCCCCCTTTATGTACCTACCATGCCCACTGCTTACGGCTTGGCTTAAGTTAGATTTGTTTACTTGTTTTTTGTTTTCCTATATGTCATGACAATGATTAAATTGAGTTAATTTTCTTATGTCAGTAAAGTGTTTTATTTTAATACCATATAAAAACCATTTAATTTGTAGAAGGTAATAAAAATTGTATATAAGTACTAGAGTAAGAGTAAATATAACCAAATGTATTAATTAGACAAAAGCAACATGAACACATAATAATAACAATAATAAGGGTGTGGCCGGTTGAGCTGTAACACGCAATATTTACAATGACATGAGAAATGTAAGTGACCTTCAATAATGAAGATGCACATTTTTTGTTTCTTTCAATACCATACTGCCCACATAATTTTTTTATTTTTACCGTTTGAAGATTAATTCAAAATTTACTCTTCCCTGTTGCTAATAACAAGTATGAAAATAAATATGTGGTGTAAACGCAGTCACAACAATGAAAAAAAAAAAGAGAGAATAATAATTAAACATGCACACATTCAAATAAAACCATTAAATCAATAAATAATAAAATAACAAAAACTTAAATAACACTTGTGTTTATATATATTAATACTTGGTAAAAATAACACAATAAAAACATTTATATATAAAAATCTTTATATGGATGTATATGTGTATGTACTCACTTTCCAGAAGCCTTTGAATTAGACTGTCCACGTTCAAGTCAAAATCAGCCATGGTGTAGTATTACTTATTAATGTTGTTTTATGTAGTTGTTGTTGTTTTTGTTGATTGAATGAATTAAGAGCAGATATAACTGCGTTTTTCTTGAAATTTTTGTAATCAACACTTTTGTTTTAAGCAAACACTAAAGTTTCACTTCTTCAAAATTCTAAATAATTAGAAATACAAAAATAATAAATAACAAGATAGAATTATTATATATAACTGATGTGTCTATTTTCCACTTTGCACACAATGCGGTGCATAAACCACAAAGCTGTAAAGTTGGTTTAAGTTTAAGTTTGTGGTTTTTTTTTTTTTTTCTTTTTTCATATAAGTCAGAAAGATATATAAATTACACACAAGATTTTTCAATATGATAAAACAATTTTTAAATGAGTTAGTGAGGTGACAGAAAAACCTCTAAAACAAATAACAAACAATACAACATATGAAACAAAACAGGATATACACAGGATGGCATAAAGAAGAATGTGAAAACAAAAAGTATAACAACTCTGCAGTACCCTTACACTTTGGCAAAGTTGTACGAATTGTAATTGAATAAAGCGGCGGGGCAGGTATACGAATCTGGTTTCTAACAACTAAACACAATAATAAAATATTTTGATTTTAACTGAATTGAGAGTGGGCGTGATTATTTCCCTTTGTAAATCGGTTTTCTTAGGAAAGTATTTAGATTGTAACTAAAAAATACTAATTATCAGACAGATTTTTGGACGAGATTCCACCCCTTTTGTCTATCTATATATATTAGACGCGGTGTAACTAAATTTCATATTCATCCTACAGGTAAAAAACTCGTAATTAAAAGAATTATTTGTCAACTGTGGGCGTGGCATCCCTATTAAGCAATACAAATATTAGGCCCATTAACTGGAAATTTTAATTCAAAAATCAATATTTATACCAACATTGACAGACAGACAAATCGACACATCTGAATGCTGCAGACTTGGATGCTGATGCAAAATATAAATACTACATGAGAAGGTCTTCATATTCTCCTTGTGCAAACGAAACGACACACAAAGCATACTCTCATCTCTCAGGTGAGATGAAAGTGACATAAAAGAAACGCCAAATTAGAAATTTTCAAGTTTGTGCTTTATGTGAATCGGCCTTTCCTATTCTATCTATACCAGAAAAATATACATAATAATATTTTCAGTTAAATTTAACACAATTATCTCTCTTTATGATGTTTTATCATGATTTTAGGATAATTTTTTTCTTTCACAAGTTGCTTTTTTGCTTTTTTGCTTTTTTGCACTTCAATAATTCTATTTTTTTCTATATTTCTCTAAGCACTCGTTTTTTCATTTGGAGAAAACCGTTTTTTCTGTTTTCGTTGGAGGGAAATATTTTGATGTTGTACATATTTATACCTATTTTAATCGGTTATTTGTTCTATATTTAGGAGAATTTTTTCATGCAAGTATTTCACTATTGCTTTTTTTTTTTTTTTATTAGAATCGAATTAAATGAAAATCACGTTCTTTTCGTAAAACACAACCGAACATGACGAACCGCAAAATAAAACTGATGAAATTTTTCGACAATTGCCTTGTGTTTTCCTTTCTCTTGTGTGGGCTGTTCAGTGTGGCCAGATTAATGGTATTGAGTAAACCAAGTTAACAACACGTGATATAAAAATTTACACTATTTAAAGAAAAAAAGCTTTGTATTTTTTTATAGTATTTATTCATATATCTTTTGGTAAATTATTAATGATTGATTTATTGATTTTTTATTGATATTGATTGATTATTTTTGATTGATTTAAATCCCTTTTTTTAACAAGTTCTAGACTATCTTCCGTTCTCTTAACAAATCATGCCCTTTTTAAAAAAACCTCTCACCTTTTTTTAATGAAGCCAAATATTTATTTATTTACAATTAAGTAAAGATTGTATAAAAATTTATTAAGGGCCGAGAAAATATAAATTGCAGCAGCATTATAAATATATTTAACATTTTATCATTTCCTTTACTGTATAATCGGTTTTCTTGGTTTTAGCCACTTGCTTCTGATATTCATTGTAGACATCATTTAATAATTCAATTTCATATTTAATAAAATCCAATTGTTTTTCCACCTCATAACGGAACAACGTGGGCTCAAGATCTGAAAGATGAAAACAACAGAAAATTAATTCTATATAAAAAGACTATGAAAAAATTATTATTTTCCTACTTCTTCTTTTACACAATAAACGGTATATATAATGAATACCATCCACAGCACGATCCTTATTCAAATCATGTTTAGCTACAGTATTTTTAGCGTTAGCTAAAATTTTCTCCCATTTGACGCATTCGGCACGAGCCTGATTGTATGAACGTTCCAATTCCGCTAAATCATTCTTTAAACCCAATACCGTAAAAGCCGCTTCATTTGTAATTTTCACCATATTTTTACGTAATTCTTCAATCTCTTGTATTTTCTGCTGTTCCAAACGAGATATTTCCACCTGGGCCAACACTATAAAAAAAATAAATATTAGTTTATATATATATAGATATATAAAGATTATATATACTAACTGAGAGCATCACAACGATCCATACAATCTTTGGTGGATACAAAAATATTCGATTTTTCTACCACTTCTTCCAAAATTTTTTCATAAGGTTCAAATTCTTTAACGGTACCCTTTAAAACTTCACGGAATTGTGCTAAAAAGGAGTATAACATAAAATGTGAGAGTCGTTTAAATGAGAACAAGAGATATATCCAAATCAAGCACCGAAGATTTTTCTCTCCTCCATACTTAACACAACTTACCCAATTCGTTTATGTTTTTTTTCATTATATCAATATTATGACGCAACTCTTCATGTTGGGCCGTCTCTTCGGCCACCTTCTTTTCAGCAATACGTCTCTTATCAATGCAATCTTTCATAAAACTATTGACCTCAATGAAACGTTTCCGCAAATTACCATGAATTTTATACAATTTACGTATACGTTTAGCATTGCTGGCTGCTTGCTTTTTAGAATTCTCCAACATTTCTGCCTGTAAACGTAACATGGCCGCATGTTCACGTTCATTACGTATATAAAGCAATTCAACAGAATCACCAGCCGAATCCCAATTGGGAGGTTTACTATAAGCGATATAAAATAAAATATATTAAACCATTCTCCACCCCTCTCTCTCTCTCTCTCTCTCTTTTTCTTTTAGTGCACTTACACAAAATATTCATTTTGCTGAAGAGATTCAATATAATCTCCCACAGCAACGGCTGGATTCAAATCCAAGTTACCAATTACATCTATTTTGGGAGTGGGCTTATGGCGCGGCATAGTTTTGTAATTTCCTTTCTTTTTTTATTGGAAAGAAATTTTAGAAAATATATTTATTCCTCTAATGAAAACTGAAAAGTGATTGAAAATTGAAATTATTAAATCAATAAAAGTTGCTAAGAGATATTGTAGTCAAGTTTCTTCAAAGCGAATGACTGAAATATGTAAAATAGGAAATTAAGGAAAAAAGACCCATAATAGACGTATGCCAAATCTACAGTACTTACTGCTCCATATAATAACTCGAATTTATTTGAACAAATATGCCATTTCGGGCATGATAATATCATTATATTTTATACTGCCTCTGTGGTGGGTGTGTCTTATATCCAAAAGTAAAAAACTATTTCTTCAGTCTTCACAGGTTTATGAAGTAAAGTGAAGTCTTCACAGATTTATGAAGTAATCTTCATTCACCTTTAGAATGCTTAAAAAGAATTTAGATATTTTTCAAAATCGACATCTGCTTGACTGGAATTGAAATAAATAGATTAAATTGAATAATTATATATAAACCCCTCCTGGATAGATTTTCTCAATTTTTAAAGGCAGTGTCAAAACTTTTGTATTAAAATATTTTCCGTGGACCAATTTGATCCATTTGCAGTACCAAACTGTAAGGAATATTAAATTTCAGCTCGATAACTCATGACAAAGACAGCCTGAGCAACCTGCTCAAAAGTTTCTTTACACCTTTGGCAGAGTCTTCTCAGCTTCTTCTTCAATTTAAATCGGTTAAGAACATTTGATATATCTAATATGAACCCTGAAATTTGAAAGCCATCCCCTCGTTTTACAAAAAATTTAAAAACATTTTTTTTTTTTTACTTTTTAATATTTTATCTGATAATTAGATTAAATATGCATATATTTTTTGAAATTTCTTCTTATCGATAAAGAATAAATTTTTTAAACAATAATTATTATTGAAAAAAATTCCTCCTTACGCTCTTGCTTTTCTTTTCCACACAGAAAAATACATGTTACTTTCTATAATTATAAAAAAAAAAAAATCATAAACAAAAACTAATTAAAGATATATAAAAAATTGAGTTTATAAAAAGACGAAAACAAAAAAGAAAACAGAAAACATTAGAACATAACAGAATATAAATATATTGTTGTTATTATTGTTGTATTATAAACAGGACTTAAAGGGAATCTCTCTTTGAATATTTTGTTGTTGGGTTTTTTGTTTTTCGTTTAATTTTAAATATGAAACATTTTACACATGTTTTGTTTATTATTTTTGTTCTTTTTTCCACATTGCAATAATTTTATAGATTTCACCGAATTTTATTTGCGTAATTTTTTTTTTTATATATATATATTTTAATTTATAAATATGTATATTTAAATTTTCTTTAATATTAAAGAGTTTTACATAACGTCTTTTTTGTTCTTATTAATTTTTGTTTCATTCCACAAGACAAAAAAAAAACACAAAACTAATGATGGATTATTACATTAATTATGTATTGTTGTTGTATTGGAATTATATTCTTAGTAATAGTTGTTGTTGTAAATCTTACTACTGATAATGGTGATGATGGTGTGGTTCCTGTTGTTTTTATAATTAATAAAATAGCAATTATACAATTGCTTAGTATTTGGAACGTAGCCTACATGCCATAACCGGGATACGTGGTCATATTAGGCGCATATGCGGGTGCTGCTACTATCGCTGTGCCAGCAGCGCCATAATTTTGCGCATACTGTGGCGGTATACCCATTGAAGGACCGGCCGTTATCATCAATTGTGGTTCCATGGTAATTATACTTTTATGCTCCACAGTTTCATCTTCTTTCTCGCGGCGTGCTTCTTTCTGTTCCAATTTGTCCACTTTGCTGGTATATTCACGAATAACCTTTCAATTATAAATAAATTTAATTACTCTCTAGAATTAAACAGTTATAAAAACGGATTTTAATTTTCCTAATAAATATATTATAAGAATTACTGGACCATTATCGCACCAGTTGGAATTGGAAAAAAATCAAAGAAACTAAAAAAAAATGACTGATAATTAAACTTACTTGTATCATGTAGGGCATGGCAAAGTCCATGATATTATGTTTCCAGGCCAATTCCAAAATAACGTCCGGTCTTAATAAATCGTAACACTGGCCAAAGAAAAAAAGAAGAGATTTCATATAAAATCAACATAAAAGTTATCCTGTAACTGACCTGATACAAACAGGCAGCAAAGCAGTCAAAAGCATTACGTTCCAAAAACCAAGCCAACAATTCTTCGGCAATTTCTTGTTTGCCCGATTCGGCAGCATATTCCATAGCGTCTTTATATAAACGATCTTTTTTACACAATTCCACACTTTGCTTCCAGCGATTGTTGCCTTAAAAAATTATATTAAGTTTCAGTTTTTCTCTCTTCTTCTTCTTTAGGAGATTTAATCCTTACCTTTATATAAATAGGCTGCTATGCGCCGGAACTCGGTTAAATCATGTTTCTCCAATTTTTGCGCCAAAGCTATAGTGTCGAAATTATCGAAACCATCAATAGAATTACGCAAGCCCTGATAATCTTCCTCTTCAATCAGCAAACCATTCAATGCCTCATTAATTGCTTTATTATTTAACGATTGCACCGACCTTAGATACGGCTTCACCAAAGCCAAATGGCCCGTTTTGGCGAAGAAACCCACCGCACGTGTATGATCCATGCGCGGAGCCAATACCAACAATATATCGTTGAGTAGTAAAGGTTTATAATCCAAATAGAATTGTATCGCTTTATAGTACAATTCAATGTTGGCCACCTTGGTAATGATATCTTTAAAGTGACCCTCACGCCAAGCTTCGGTGGGATGGGCCATCATAGCCAATACGGCATTATCGTATTCTTCATATTTGTCATATAAAAATACCAATTCAGACCATAAATGAGCCGATTCGGCGGCTCGCAATACTTTCGGAATATTGACGCGTGACCAAAACAATTCCAAATGTTCCCGCATTTTGGAGGGTTTAAATTTAGAATAGAGTATAGCCAGTTCAGTAAACATGCCCATGTGAGCACGTTCCAGTCCCAAAGCCGACTCCAGCAAAGCGATCAGTTCTTCAAAATAGCCGCGATCTTGATAGTAATTGATCAAATCCTCCAATTCGTCGGCATGCACTACAATATGTAGACCGCACATTTGGGCCAAGCGAAATTCTTCAGCATCGACACAAGCAAAACATACCTCCTTCCAGGTGCGAGTCGAATTCGCCTTACGGGCTGAGTCCACAGCCCCCTGGAACTCTTTCAAGTACACCAACGTAATAGCCAAGCGAGCAAAATTGCTAACATTGTTGTACAACAACTTGGCTGCATCGTACATGCCGTCACTGAAACAACGATCACCGATTTTTTGTATATCCGCATGATTCGGTCCCGAAATGAATTCCTCCAAATCAGCCAACCGTCCAGTTCGAGCATAAGCATAAATCAATTCACTTTCAATATAAGATTCTCGGGCCTTCTTGCGTGCCATTTGTAAATAGCGTACCAAATCCTCCCATGAGTCAGCCTGAGAAGCAACACTCACCACATCCATATAAGCGCTAGGATCGTCTGCCTTTATATAAGAATCGATGGCTTCCTTAACCAAACCCTTATCCAATTGAGCTTTGGCCAACTGAGACCAAACAGCCGGCTCATTGCAACGTTCCGCAAATTCGTAAGCTCTTTCCAAGTCATTGACCTGTTCTATTAAAACTTGTATAGCTGAGGTGTTGACATCGAACTTCTTGAATATAGCAAAGGCTTCTTCGTACAATTGATTCGAAATAGCAATATTGGCGATATCGGGAGCATCATAATTATCTAAGCGATTAATATAATCCATTACACGAGTACGATCGGCTTTAATTGCTGTTAATATCAAAAGATTCTGTAAGTTGCGATGATCCGAGAAGGCGGATGAGTCTAAAATGATTTTCTCCAATAATTCAATCAATTCGTTGGGTAGATCGGCTGTCATAAAGGCCTTTACAGTTACGGAGATATCATCGGGATCTTGGGTTTCGGAGAGGGCCGTTTGAACCACCTGATCGATTAGTTGACGTTTATATGGATTGGATTCGGCTAGTACTTCAGCCCATAATTCTGGGTCACGACGCCTTACCAAATAACGAGCTTCACTCTTAAACAAAGAATTCTCATTACAAACGGCTATCAATTCACGATCGCATTGGCCCCGTTCATAGGCCACACAAGCCAAATGGGGATCACGTTTTTCACAGTAACGACCCACCACCCGACTGTCGTAGTATTGATTCTCTTTAAGGAAACGTTCCGGATTGTTATTGGAATCAATATAAATCTTGGCCAAAGCATTGTGTGTAGCCGGCTCTATGCAGCCTTCATGAACCCTAGACTCCAACCAGGGCAACAGTAATTTCAAGCGATTGCGTTTCTCCACCTCCTCCACCAATTCGTCGGTGGAGAATTGACCCTTCACCACCAAAATTAAATTCTTTATAATATCCTCGGAACAATCCACATCCAAAAGACCACCCACTACCACCGGTAAACGTGATGGATTGACTTTTTGTACATAAATCTCAATATATTTTTGTAAATTATTACGATACAAATACAAAACCAAATCGTGAACGAAATCGAAACGATCGCACACAATAATCAAGGGTAATTGGTCGGTGAGTTTGGCCTCTTTCAAAAAGTTCTTCACTCTCTCGGCATTGTAACAATTAGACTCACGACATATACGTTCGACTTCTTTAATTTGATTTGTCTTGCAGGCGGCCTGTATGTACTTGAAATGTACTTCAGCATCTTGCGAATAGTTGACAATAGAGCCCAGGAAGTAGAATAAACCTTCGTAGGATTTGAAACTTTCAAATAAATCGATCAAAGCTTTGGTCGTTAATTGTTCGTGATATTTGGTAGCAATTTGAACACAAATTTGTAAATTCTGGCGTATGTTGGCCGTCAGCATAGCCTTTAAACATTCCAGAGAATCTTCCACGGACAAGGTGCCAAAGAAACTTACCAACCAGTCAGCATTTAGCAAGTGAGTATGCACTACAGCACGTTTGATGTCATACAAATCGGTGTAGTGTTCTAAGGCTCGCTGTAATAAGCCAGCCTTCTCGCACAACTGGGCGATGTGAGCACGATCGTAATGAGTAAACATAGCATTTCCCAAAATGGCGTCAGCTACTTGTGGAGCTGATATCAAATTCATTTCTAGTAAACGGGTTTGTAACGCGCCCTCATTGGGGCGATTATGTTTGAGGGCATCCAATAGAAAAGCCGTACACTGCTGGACCATGGAGTGTTCCATGAAAATGTCTACAATTTGATTAATATCCGCCAATGGTTCCTCCTCAGCCACCAGCATTGAAGCAAAACTAGCCCCCTGCTCAGGATTGGTGCGCATTACCGAACGCAATAAAAATATATAATCGGGCGTATAGTTGACCTTCTTGGCATACAAGACAATCTTTTGGAATTGGCCCGTTTCAGCAAAACACTGAATCACCTTATTCGGTACATTCGCTCGCAAATAAATAGACAAAGCCAAAGTTAAATCGGATGTTTTAACCAGATCGCCCAATTCTTCGCTACATTCCAGCTTTTCCTCCTTCAACCATTTCTCGCACAATTGTTTTTTACCTTGCAACAATACCGGACGACACAACTCCAAACTTTCATACTTATTCAGTTTGCCTTGATCCAAAAGGATGCCAAAGTATTGCAGCAGAGGTGGTGTAGCAGAGCCCGCCGGCGTTTGCACTTGTTGGAAACGTTGTATGGTCTGGGGTGTTCGCAGAATACCCTTGGGTGCTAAAGCCGCCACTTTAGCCGCTTCAGCGTACTGACCTGCCGTAAATAATTTATTAAACTTCCGCACGAATAACTCTTCCGCGCCCGATAAATTATTACGCACCGCCATACGTAATGCCAAATCTGGATTTTGCAAAACCGTATTAATATACGGAATGATTTGTTCCTCATCCACCGTCACCGATAACACCTGACCCTTACGATTAACTCCTATAATACCGCCACTAGATTCATGAGGGGCCGTTACAAATATTGTATCAGCCGAAATGCGGTTCATATAAATGCAAGTACCCGTCTCCATATCGTACAAATGAATGTAACCATACTTGGTAATTAAATAGATGGTATCGTATTTCGAAGAGACCTGCATGGCAACAGGAAAGTCGCTTTGAGCTTCGGGGGGAAAGAATACATCAACAGCCTTTTTAAGGAACGGTTGATTGCCGGTAGGTGGCGGTCCCACTTCAATTATATGCAGTTTGCCGCCGGTAGCACTGCGAACGGCAAAGCAAAACAAAGTGGAGGGCTCTTTATTGCCCTCCATTTTGAAGTTGGCAAAAGCAGCCGCATGACCTTCAGGGGAATTATTATAAAATAATTTTTTTTTATTATGTTTTTTTTTAATATTATGTATTAATTAAAAATTAATAAGTTTTCATTTTATAAAAGTCGCTAATATTTGATTTAGAGCATTATGTTATATGTTATATGTTATATCTCTACATAGGATTAAGTATGAAAGCACTTAGTTGCTCGCGTTGAACTTTCATTTGCTATTTATGTAGATCGTGGAGAAATTGATTATCCATTATCTGGTGATAGTCGTCATTTTCGACTGAGGATGCCGAAATTTACATTATTGTATTCTATTCCTCAAACCCTTTCATTCTCTACTGTATATACACATACATTCTATATCTATACATCTATTAAATAGATTGTGAAGATCAAGGGAATAACCATTTTCGGGCGATCGCCATTCATTCTTTATTATGATATATTTGCCTCAACGCATTCTACTTCAATTCATTATTTATATAACATAGAGAGATATTACACAAATTGTGGAGAAAATGATTGTGAAACATTTGGTGGTGGTGGCCGCCATTTGTAAAATATTACAACAAAGCATTTAAAGTAAGAGCTTTTAAGATTTCTTTCTTTTAAGCAATTTCTTTTCATACTTTTCATCTTAACACTTTACCTTATAGAACACCACCTAAGGTGTTTTAATAATTAATGCTTCAGTTTATTTACTGTATACTTGTACTTTTGTACGGATTCAGTACATATTTTTATAGTCTACATATAAGATGGCGGGGATAAACTAAGTGTGTCATTCCATTTATAACACCCAGAAGGTGGCGTCAGCGACCCTACAAAAGTATATATTCTTGATCGGAATCAAATGGAATTTTATGTCCGTGTGTCCGCGACACTTCCAGTGTTTACACGAGGAAAAGTATTTAAGATTTGTCCCAAGCTGATGTAATTCTGCAGTGTACTTTCAAAAAAAAACCACATTAAGTTACGAATTTCTCCCATAGTTGTACCAAAATGGAGCAATTTCATTTTCAATATTTTATACATTTTTATTATTCAAACTGTACAAGGTGTAGGTGTACTCTATTCAAAATATATATAACTCTACCACAAATGAAAACTATTCTAACTGGGTTTTAAACAAAATACAAATAAAAACCAATCCAACTCACCTTCAATTGCTTGCGATACTTTACGCTCCACTGAATACAATTGCATAGCGCCGGCAACACGATTCGGTAATGCTGATATGCCCACCAACAATAACCACTGCTGATTGGCATTACAACGATAATTAATAATTTGGCAACCATTCAACGATGAATGTCTATCAAACATTTTCACGGGCGTCGAATCACCTTCCATGGACCAATGATACACGGCCGTTTCGGTAACTAAAGCCAATGTGTTAAGTGAAATCCATTTCCAAAATACAACATCATCGCTCATATTGTGAGATTTCATTTTCGATTTCATTTCAATATTAAATATTTGCAACGTTTTTTGAGCTAAAAGTATACATAAGAGACAAATAAATTTATATTGTATTCGTTTGTTTGTATGTATAATTTTGCTTACCTTTTAAAGCTATAACTTTACTGGCTGGATTCATAATGGCCGAATCGGCGGATATGGGTCGCCTTGTTGGATTGCTGGTATCATTCATATCAATGATGACCACTTGAGCGGTGTCGTTGCCCTTCTCTCGTACACAAATGAATTTATCAGACTCCATGGTAAGAGTACTGAATGATATCGAAGTAATATTAATGCCGACATTTGTGAGCTGTTAATAAAAAATAAAATTATAAAAAATTAATATGAATTTTACATGGAGAGTAATTACAATAAAAGAGTTAATCTCCAACTGTTGACTCTTTTTTTTAGAAGAAAACATATATTTATCGATTATTAATGGTTTTTGTATATGTATTTAAACGCAAGAATTAATGGAGAGAAAGACTTAAATCAATAAAGAAAGTGGTTGTTAACAAACTGGGTCTTGTATCAACATAAACTTAATACATCCCACACCATTTACTAACGGTGTTATCCCTTAACTACAACAACACATGTCTTGTTCAATCTCAATCAAGATCAGAGGATAATGAACTGAATGGCTGCAGCTTATACATAGAATTTAGTAGGAAGAATGTACATATTGTGCCCAGTAATTGGAATTTCAATGGTCTGATATAAAAACATATTGCATACAAAACAATGATATTATTTATACTCGGATTTGGCATAAGTCCAAATGATCTATAGTGAAGACACAGCCATTTACATAAAAAAAAAAAAACATGAAAAATCATGTAAAATCATTGTGACGTAAACTTTTCATTTATACTCTGTATTATGTTGGCATTGGCGAAGAATTCCGTTTCGTTTGTTTTGTTTATTTTTGTGCGTCATAGCATTTTATTTACAATTAATTAATTTACACTATAACCAAAAATAAAATAATAGTTTAATGCACTTAAACACATGCAGCTTAAAAATTATAAGAAAATAAAAAAATCAAACTAAAATATTTATTTTCCCAATAATTTTATATGATTTTCTGATTTGTTATTACTTTTAAAAGGAGTAGAATTTATTTATTTATTCAAATTAAACAAACTTTCATTCACCATTTATGGTGGAATGGCTTATCGTAAGCCAAAACGAGAAGAAGAAAAATAACAGGGGAAATCCGTTATTGATGATAGAGAGAGAAAGTAATTTGTTTTTGTGCAAACATAGTTGCTGAAAGTCATGATAAAGAGTTCTTCTTCTCCAACGAAGATAAAAACCGTTAAGCATAAACAAGCCGTACGCACATATATGCAAAACGAAACAAGTGTTTTGAGTTATCAATAAAAAAAATGAGAGGAATTATTTTTAAACATATGTATTTGCTTAAAAAAATATTTCCCATTTGTAACTGTATATCAATTCATATCAATTCAATAAAATTAATTTAAACATTTTTTACCAAAAAAAATTATCTCAAAAGACAAACAACTGCAAAAAAAACCTAAAATCACTTCATTTTTAGGGTCGTTATGCTTTAGCAAGCGCATCACAACAATGAGTGTATAACATTTATATACGTATGGACTACCTGTATATATGATTTGTCCATATATTAACAATAAACTCACAATCAGAATTTGTTAATTACAAAAAATAACAATACCTCTAATGCTTAAACCGCAAAATGAAAACTTTTCACATAAAATCCCGGAGTGCATTTGATTGTACTAAACAAAAACGGGGTCAAGTGATTGCGATAAGAGCATGAACAATCTCACATAACAATAACAATAAATCTTACTGAAAAAATGCCAAAATATTAATAGAAATGCTCCAGCAAAAGGAAATTTTACAGGAGAGAAGAGGAGATTAAAAATATATTTGATTTATCGGGGTTATATTAAGATATATCTATTCATAAGAGAATTTGTTTGAATCACAGCAAACCCCGGCTTTAGTTTATACATTAACAATAAACACAAACAACTATGAATAAAATTAAAACGAGTTGAGATTTATGCTGGTAAAGCAATGATGAGTCATATATATAAAATGCCATACATTTTAGTGAACATTTACGAACCGAACGGATTTCTCCCAAAATCAATAACGGTGCACTAAATAGAACCTAAACAAGTATTGTAATAAATAATCTAAATATTTTTAATTTTAAAAATAAAAAATTATATTCAAACCAGCTTACCTGTAAATGCTCTTGAAAGCGTATGGGTAATATTTGAGTCATTTTGTGCACTTAATGAGAAATGCCTCCACTTATATTACACGGTTAAATAATGATTTTGTTGTTATTTTATGCAGTGCTTAAGCAATTAGAAAAGCACACTTTAATGCCTTTTTAATTAATTTATTTTTTTTTTTTTTTGGTAATATTTATATTATGTTGCTAAATATTTTACACATATGAAACATACATATACACAAAAAAAATTATTTAGAAAAATTGCAAAATTTTCTTTAGATAATTTGTCTTACGTCCATAGACACTCTATAAGACACAACACAATTTTTTAATTTCACTTTGCAAATGAACATTTCTTAAAAAGTGAACAAATGGTAATGAAAATTTTTCGTAAACGCCTCTCGTTGATAACTTATTTAGATATAATTACTTATTTTCTCATTTATATAGTTATAATTACTAAAAACAAGATCAGCTTTTATTTATAAAGAAATTTTTTTAAATTAATGAAAATTTTCTTGCTCCAAAAATGACACTTTATCTAAAAAAATCTCCAAAAATGACTGTCGTTTTTTTTAATCGTGTTAAGCAGTGAAGAACGAAGAGAAAAGAAATAACTGTTATGGTGAATTTAAATGGGGTGAATAGTTTCACAGTGTTGTAGTGTTGGTTAACGATAAACACATTATCAAAAGAAATAATTTACACAAAATACATAATTATTTTTTTGTAGCTTATTTATTAATAAATCTTTCAAAAAAAAACATTTCTTTTGTAATAAACCATGACTTTATTTAAAACAAAGACGATATTACTAGTTCTGGGTTTATGGCTTATTCTTACTTTAAAAAAGCATAAGAAAAAAATGTTTTATATACCATTTACATCTATTTAATTATAACCTTCACACCATTTTATTTCTAAATAAATTTAAATTATTGTGTTTTTCTGTAATTTAGTTTTATTTTATGCCGTTTATTTTTTTCCTTTTTCATGCCACATAAACAAATCTGTATGTGCGTGTATTATTTGACTGCGCTTATTATATTACCGCAAATTCATGATTATCTTATTATTTCAAACGCCCCCTATTCACTCATAAAAAATTTCGTATATAAATTTACACCACAAGAAAAACGGAGATGGCTATAGATTGCACTGATTAAGCAAAGGAATTTTTCTCATCATTTATTTATTGCAAATTAACGACATTGTTAACTTAGGTTATTTCTTTACAATCTATATTATTTTTAATAATTTTTTTTACCCTTTATTGTTTTATTTAACAGTATTTCAAACAGCACTTAATGTTTATGCAAAAAATCTTCGTTTTAAAGCACGTAAAACATATTGAGTGGTATGTGAACGCTTTGTGGTGAATCGAAGTAAAACTAAAGATGATACTCTTATAAATTAATCGATAGTAATTATGTTGCACAAAAAAGGAATAACACTGATTTTTTAGTTATTACATATTCGCTGGGAAAAGAGGAGGAAATTCGGTTTGGGTTTGAACAAAATATGCTAGAACAGTTGTGGTATATGAACGAACGCGGCTAGAACAGTATAGGTACACCAATGAACCTGGTTGGATTTGTAATGGAAAGTTTGATATAGCTTGGCAGTATTGTAATATTGCTATAGAAATAAGAAGAAGCATTTGAGTAAATATATTCTAAAGAAATGAAGAGAACCATTTCGCGCGTGTGATGCAAAGTTGAAAAAAAAGCAATAAAAACAACAACAATAACAGCTACTATACTAGCAGGAGTGAATAAAGTGCCATTTCTGCGTTTTTCTTTTATTTTATATTTCTTTTTATAATGTATTTAATGTATAAAAATATGTGTGTGCAACAAAAAGACATAACAAACCAACGAGCCGAGAAGCAGCTACAAGAACAAGAAGCAATATCAAGTGAAGAATTAAAATATTTTTTTTGTATTGCACAAAGTATTAAGCGACAGCGAGTGGTATATACATGAAAAATTATAACGCGAAGAAGGAGCGACCAACCTCATGTGTGTTGTGTGAAAAATATATTATGCATAATTAACTAAAAAAGTGAAAAATCAATAATTATTTAATAAAGGAAAAAGCATTTTAATTAACTAAACATGAAACAAGAGAAAAAACGTTTATTAAAATAGCGAAATTACAAAAATCCTGTGCAACTAAAAAAAGTAGTAAAAAGTTCTTTTAACAGGAATTCATTAAAATTGAAGAAAACTCATTATTTAATTAAAAAGGTAATTATGAACGGTATAAAATTCGAAATTATTAATTAATAATTGAGATGAAAAAAATTTGTTAGACACGCCATTATTAATAAGTTCCTTGGCAGCCATTTTCAGCTAAAAAGAATATAAAAAAAAACCCTTAAATGTTTAAATTAAAAAAGTACCAACAACAAGAACTACTACTACTATATATAAAGCAGCAAAGACCCCTGCAAAGCTGTTAAATATACAAGAGAAGTTCTTATTAAAAAAAAAAAGGAGCCTTAGTGTGAAAGAAGATTAGTGGAGGGGTGCATGTGTAGTTGTGTGTTTTTGCACTTTGTTGTTTTTTTGTTGTTGGTTAAATTTGATTGTACCAGAGACTTCAAAATATATTGAAGGCTGTGTTGTGTTGTTTGATTTGTTGTTGTTGTTATAAAAGTGTTTCATTTCATAAATTCATATTCTAAGAGCCGATGCTGCTGCTTCTCACTTTTAAACTCTCATTTATTCACTTCCCACCAGTTCTCAATAAAATTCAGTGCGCCTGGAGAGTAGAATTAATGCTTCCTTCTCTTTACTTATTTTTTTTTTTTAATAAAAAAAAATATAATTACATGTTCTTCATTTTGTTATATTAAATCATTTATGTATTAAGACTTTCAATTAAACAAAGGAAATGTGGTGGACAACAGCAAGTAGGAAGACGCATTATAGAACAGTTGTCACAATTTGATAATAAATTAAGAAATCGAAAAAAATATTTCCAATAAATTTATTAATATAAAAATATGTAAATTTTAATTACAAAAATTAAAGAGAATTTCGGTTAAAATGTGCTCTGAAATGAAAAATACACGCTGAGAATAAAAACTCATGTTAAATATTTAACACAAAATAATTAAAAATTATAGTGAGAATATTCATCTTTCTAATATTGTTTTGTTATATAAACATTTTATTTAAAGCATGTTTTGTTAGATTTTTTTTTAAATGAAAATTATAAACTTCCACCTCATTAAATAGTTATAAACTGTAAGTGATGTTGCCACATCAGAAAAACAAGTGTTATGTGTTTATTTAGGAAATATAAATTGGGAATTCGTTTTTTTTTTCTTTTTTTTGAAGGATTAATTAAAAATATTTTAGACAAATATTAATCACGTAAAAAAAAAATTAAAACAGTTATTAGAATGTAGAATGTGAATAATTTTTAAAATCTGTGGCGGATATGTGTTGCAAAAAATATGAAAAAGTGGGCAACTCTGCAGCTTTAAAAAATATTACCTTTAAAATTGAATTTTAAATTATTTTTCCCACTAAATTGACACTATTATCAGAGACTTCAAAATATATATATTGAAGTCTCTGCTCTCCTATATGTCAAGTTTCATTTCCATTATATTCCATGTTTGCAAACTCAAGTTGAACGAAATGGTGTTCATGATTTGTTTTTTTTTTTTTTTTTACTTTGTTTACTTTGAGAGAGACCGGTGTTATTATTATTGTTGTTGTTCTTATTGTTAAGATAATTACCGATGTTGTGTATTGTTGAATAGAGGGGGAGAAAGAGATATAGATATATAAAAAAAAAAACAAAACGAAAACTTCATGTGTTTGCCATTTGTTGTTGTTCTTTCAATTTTTTCTATACAAATATAGGCATTATTGTTTATGCTGCTTGTGCGTTGCCTTAGCGAGTGTGTGTGTGTGTGTGTTGCATGTGTATAAGCTGTTAATTCTTTGGATGCCTGGTTTATTTTATTGTTTTATTTTAAATGTGCAAAACTAAACATGCACTCACACAAACGCAGTATTTTATAATAATATTTTATTGAAAGGGGACTTCTATGTAGTTTTTAAGCAGCATTTAATATTTGTATAAATGTGTGTGCGTGCTTTGTATGTTTTATTTTACTTATTGTTATTGTTGTTATTGTTGTATTTTTCTTGTACAACTTTTCTTTTCCTGTTTTGTGCGGCATGTGTATTTAAACAAAATGCCTTCTACTTGGCTATAACAACAATATTGCTAAAGTACAGTGCTCAACCAATTATTATAATACTATTTCAGTTATTGTTGTTATTGTGCCTTTTTTATATTCCTTGTATGTATGTATAATGCATGTTTATTTATAAAAGTTCATTTTTTATATTACCATTTGCCTCTTCTTCTTATGCGGCGTCTTTGTATGGAATAAAAAATAAGGGCTTCATATTTTTTTTTTATATGAACATTAAACATTTTTTTATAACGATTTAGCTATTTTGAGAATCTCTATACAGTTTTTAATAAATTTCCATAGAATTTTTAGCTTGTGTTACAAAAATTTTATAAAAAGGATAATTTCTTGATGCAAAGTTTAAAAAAATTACCTAATTTTTTTGAAAAATGTAATTCGTCTGTATATGCAATCCTGTACTAAAATCCCTTGTGCTATTTTTTCAAGTCGGGTCCATCTTTTTAAAGCGAGAGAGGTGCCGTTCTTATATATTATTTAAACGCTATGCAAGAAATCGGTCAAGAGCCACGCCCACAATTGACCAAAATCTATTTCTTATTCACAAAAATTGATCTATGAACTTGAAATAGAATATTTAAGATTTGGCCTAAGCCAAATTTCTTACTTGTTTCTTATTAATGAAGCGAGACTAGAGGACAACTTGTAAAAAAAGAAACGAATAAAATGATAAAATTAAAGTCGTTATCATTACAATACACACACATTCATTATTGTTTTAAAAAAATATATATCCTTCTATTTTTCAGTTGCCTAGAGAGATATAAATTCCTTGGCATTTATTGTTGCACACAAGACTAGAAAGTCCCACCACCACCATCTTGGGCATTAAGAAGCAATTTTTGAAAAATCATACTTGTGACCTGGAGTGAAACATCATGAATGCTGCCTCAGCTCACCGGCAAGAGTTCTGCGTACGTTGGAACAGTCATTTGGGCAGTATTGGTGCTGCTTTCCCGCAACTCTTAGCCGGTCAAAGGTTTGTTGATGTAACGTTGGCCTGTGAAGGTCATCAAGTGCATTGTCATCGTTTGGTTTTGGCTGCTTGTTCTTCCTATTTTGAGAGTATTTTATCAGAGAATCCTTGTAAACATCCTGTGATTATATTGCCGTCAGAGATTAAATTATGGGAGATACAAGCATTGGTGGATTTCATGTATAAAGGTGAAGTGAATGTAACGCAGGCGGGATTGCCTCAATTGTTGCGATGTGCCGAACAGCTAAGGATACGCGGTTTATACGGTTCAGATGCTGCTTTAAATCTTAATCAATTGAAGGCTCTGTCACAAAAAGTCACCACAAATCATAGTAATGCTGCGTTAAGTGATGGTGGCAATGTGGTGGGATTACCCAATCAAGCGGCGGATAGTGTTGATGAGGATGATACTGCTACCAGTTCAACCATAACCTCACAAATTAATCATTTACAGCAGCAGCAACAACAACAACAGCAATTGCCTTTAACAGTGGGCAATACCCCAACTATTGTACCCGAACAATTCATAAAAAAAGAACCGATATCTTCAAGTAGCCAACAATCGACGGCGGCTAATATGACCAGCAGCGGTATTAATCATAAAATAACACAACAACAATTACAGCAGCAGCAGCAACAACAACAACAACAATCACGTCAAATACTGAATTCAGTTGGTTTAGCGGCTATGATAGCTGCAACAACAACGACCACTTCTGCTTCCAATGCACCCTCTGCCGATGATGATGACGATTCAGGAGATGATTCCAATTCCAATGCCTACGAAAACTATGAAACGACACCGCAAATCAACGCAAACAAATCTCAGCTTTCACATCATTCACAACAAAAACTAAAACAAGAACTACAGCAACAACATGCAATGGATGCCAATATTGATGAAGATCATAATTATGTGGCTCATGAAGAAGACGATAGTTTTGGCGGTTTAGGTGGCCTGAGCATTAATGAACACGACTCTTCGATAGTACAAAGTTCAATGGAGGGTCCTAACGGTTCTAAACGTGTACGACGTTCTGAAGCTTCGTTGGCTCAAGCTGCCAAATTGGTATCAAAAGGACAAACATTCCAAACTGTAAGCAATATTTTCAATATACCCGTCTCAACAATACGTTTCTATATGGCCCGTAAGGGTATTTTACCGAAACGTAAACGAGGACGTGGCGCTTCTAGCAATTTGGGTGTAGGCATGAATATTACTGCGGGTTCAGCAGTGACGGCTGCCAATGTTGCCACAGTCATGACTCATGCATTGGCACAAATTAAAGGAACGGCCAATAGTGATAATGCGGTGGCAGCGGTAGCCGCAGCTTTACCACATCCCGACATGCCTTTTAATAATATGAATTACAAATTGGAACAGGGTGCAGCACATATGATTTAAGCATATATGTATAAAATTACACGAATTCAGAGTATGTGGTGAGTTACTATCTTGTTTTCGTTACTTAAAGACTAATGCGTATAATATTTGTCAAGTTAACTTTTAAAAATTGGATATAGACACACGCTTACTAAGTGTCTCATATAGTTTCCAATATTTTTATCCGATTGAATTAAATTCTGTTTTAGGATGTATCATTTATGTGTATTTAAAAAGGATAGAAAAGAAGGAAAAATTACAATAATTGTACTTAGAAGAACAAAAAGTAACGGCAACACAAATCCAGCTATTATCCAGTGCTGTTAAGCTTAGTTAATTTGTATTAACTCAGCTGAACTTTTCAGCACTTTTCAATACTATTTATAAGTACCGTTTTTCGAAATTATTTAAAAATACCGATTTTTGACCCTGTTTTCCTAACCTCATGTGCATACAATTGGAAAAAATTCAGACAATTAAAAGATAATTTGCCCGAAAAAGACGATTAAAAGCTAATTTCATATAAAATAATTCCAATTTATACTATAATTAATAAAAATTGGACACCTGAGCTACTTAAGTATAAATCATGCTAACAATTAAGCAATGATGTATAAAATTAAAAATATTGTTTATATATGTTTGAAGGGATGTTTCATTTTAGATATTTTTTTATACTTTGTATGTTTTCTAAGTCATTTTCTTATATATTAGATTTTCACGCTTGAATCTTTTCGAAAAATACTCGTAATTTTTATATTGATTTTTGTATTACACAGCAGCCATTTTGTAGTAATAGTCACTGTACTGTATTCAGTTGTAAATATTGTTTAAAAATATGCATTTTTTGCTAGATTTTATTTTTGGAGAGAGAATTTATGTCTGGTTCGTCATGCTCTCATATATTTTTTAATAAGAAGCCTAATGAAACATTATAATTAGCATTTTAAGTTAGGTTTTAACCTGTACTTCCTTTATGTACCATAGTGTATATAAAAAGGGTAACATTGATTGTATTATTGAATAACTGGTTATGACTGAATTATATATATATATATAATATAGTTTTTATTTCAATTAGACTTAATGCATAACCTAATAATCTAAAATGCGATTGGCATTAATTTGAAAGCAACCTTTAATATGTAATAATAAAAAAGAACCCGAAATGTTAATACATCTAATTCTCTTCTTACACTATAGATACGTTCCCGAAAAATTCGTGTAAAAAAAGAATGTAATTGGTTCGATCTAAAAAAAAAAAAAAATTGAAAATAATGTTAAAACAAAACAATTCGTGTAAAAAGAGATTTTTTATTCGTTTTAACTCGTGTTAAATCAAATTCGTGTAAAAAAAATTCGTGCAAAAAGAGAATTAGGTGTAAAACACTTTACCTAAAATAAATGAGTTTTTTAGGTTATAAAGACCATCCATTTATATACCCAGCACTGGATTTTAAAAAGTTTTAAAGTTTATCCAGATGTTTTCATAATTTTTATATATTGATCGGTATTTAAAATAAACAAAATGTAACCGATATGCCCCACCCTATTTGCAACAAAAATGTATTAAGAAAAAAATTAAAAATATACAAATATTTTTTCTTTCAATTATCATTAATATTATTATTATTATTATTTTTAATTCAATCAGTAGTGGGTATATAAGATTTGGCTTAATTTATCCAAACATAAATTTCTCATTTATTCTTTAGTTGTATATAATTATAAAATTAATTCTTCTTTGTCTGATTATTTTAGATTTTTTTCTAATTTGTATATTTTTTTTATGTTAAAATATATATTTTTTCATATAAAATTTAGTATTTTTAATATAACTATAAAAAATGCAATAATTTCTATTTTTTATACGTCCTAATAATGTTTTCTTTCGTTTAATATAAACATTTATTTCGAAATTTTTTGATTACAAAATTTTTTAATATTATATATATTTGTGAGTGTTTTATTTTGTTTTACTTATATTTTGAGAATATGTTTTAATAACTAATTGAAATAAATTGTATATTTTTTACATAAATACAAAAAAAGTTTTCATAATTTAAAAAAAAAAAACTTATTTACATTGTGAAAAAATACTGTGCAAGACAAAATTAAATTTCAAAACAATAATAATAATAATAATAAATTTGTTCTCTCAACAAAAATTACAGACTTGAACTATAACAATAAATTATAATTTAATCTTAATATTATATGTTACAAAATATATAAAAAAAAATATGAATACCTCGTAAATTTGGCCACAGGTGTATATTTAAAAAATGAAAAAAAAACATACACTCCTAAATATAAATATATATTAAATAGTTCATTTAAATATATAAATAATTATATTGTAGGTATGTGTTGCTTTTCTATTCCTCTTTATTTATTGACAATATTATACAAAACAAGTAAGAAAACTAAATTTGGCGTAGGCCAAATATTAAATACCCTCCACATCTACAACGGTGGCAAAAATATTGCGTGTCTGTTATCCGTCCATGCCCACGTTAGAACTAAAAGTGTTTGTACAAAAATTTAGCTCAATGTAACAAAATTTACAACCGTGACAATGCCAATAACAGACGGACACAGGGACATTAATATCTAGATCGAATCAGTTTTTGACATTGATCAAGAATATATATACTTTGTAGGGTCTCTGGCGCCTTCTTCTGTGTGTTGTATAATGCCCATCTTATGTGGAGGGTATAAAGAAAGCTTTCTTCATTATAAATAACGTATGACTTGGCCGCTATATGAAAAGAAATGGAAAAACTATCAAAATTGTACAAAATATGAAGATATATAATATAATGTATGATTTAAAAAAAATGTAATGCTTGTATTGTACATAGATATATATAAATATAAAATGTAAAATATTTTCAAATACAATAAAACGGCAAAAATTAATAAAATAAAACTTCCAAACAAATGTTTTAATTTTCAGTACTTTTCAACACTGTTTTAATGTGAAGCGCATAACAACTGTATAAAAATTAGCATCTCTGTTTTTAATAAAGTGTCTGTAAGAAACAGCTGTTTATAAAATTTACCTTGATATTCAAAATAAAAAAATTTACAATTATTATTAATAAATTACTTTAAGCAATAAAATATGAAAATGAAATAATCAATTAAACAAAGTCTGTTACAACCCTGGCAATAAAAGGTGCTGGCGTTCTTTCTCAGCGCAGTATAACCCTGTCAATATGAACCATATGATTTAGGCATTCTCTACACATCCCAAAAAAAAAAAAAAAAAAAAAAGTTAAATAAATAAAAGCATAGAAGTGTCTTCCAACATCAACATTAAGTAATTGATTATGTTTAAAAATGTTCTCTGGCCTAAAATCAATTTACAAGTCCAACAAAAACGTTTTATTTCTAAAAATGCTCCTATTGTAAGACAAAGTAAAATTTTGGGAAAATTATATGGAGAACGAGTATCGGGTACAAAACGTAAATGGTTTGCTCCTCCCGAGATATCGGCCAAAACTGAAAATGTTATTTTTAAACAATCGCAATTCGGTAAACCAAAATCTAACACCGGTAAAAATGTAAACAGGCGTATGAAAGTATTAAATAAACTTTTCATGGAGCATATAACCGATCTAATGGCAACTGGTGAAATATCCGCAGATTTGCTAGGAAAAGGTTTACAAGTGACTCGCGTAAGAATATCACCAGATTTTGCTATTGTTAATGTATTTTGGGTAACCACCGGAGATGTAGATCGTGATAAAGTTTTGGATATTGAACTGCAACGTTGCAGCGGTTTGTTAAGGCATGAATTGTCGCAATTAAGATTAATGGGTGTAGTGCCACGTATTAAATTTGTTAAAGATAAACTAAATAATAATATGGCCGAGGTGGAGGCTATACTAAATACAATCACATTCAACGATGATGATAATGCTGACGAAGAAGATGAAGACTATGCAAATGTTGAATATAATGCGAAAAGTTTAAACACTGAATGTATAAAACAAGAGTTTTATGGTTTAGAAAAAGATTTGAATTCCATTGTACCTGCTAACGGAGAAGAAACATCAGCTGCAACAGAATCTTTAGAATATCTTGATGTACCCAAAATGAGACATGATGTTTTGGGCTTGGATCATAAGGCCATAATGTTAAAAATTTTCACGAAAATGCGTAAATCAAAACAAGCCTGGGAATCGTATCAACAGGGATCATATCAAGAACAACAACAACAACAACATAGTATGTGTGATAAGGACTCATTAGTTAAACTTAATAAAACAATATCAACAGAAGATGCTGAAAAGTTTGCTACATATTTAGTTAAACGTCAGGAACAGAAACAAATACTAGAACGTAAAAAATTCCGTTCCTACGGTCAACGTGGAAATTTTAATGATGATGATGGTGATGTTGAAAAAGTCGTTGTAGCAGAAAAATGGAAAAAATTATATGAAGGTGAAGACTATTTGGTTGACGAGGATCAATTTGAGAAAAAATAGTCTTTGATGCACTAACGTTTGTTATATTTAGTAAGTTTTTTATGTTTAACGCTTAACAACACTGTTTTGATTAAATTTGTTTTTTTATTATATTAATAAAATACCGTACAGTGAACAATTTTTAATAAACTACTCAGAATGTAACTGTATTTTATTTATTCAAATTTCCTTGCCGTTCGTCTTCTTTTAACGGTCACGTAATATAGATACCAAGCTCACACATGCTTGTGAAACATACTTCAATGTTTGTGAAGGGCGCATAATTATGAATGTGATCTAGAGCACGTTCTTTGATTCGAGCATAAATAATTAATATTCTTTTTTAATTTTGAAGTTAATCTTCAGACATGTACGCACATATCTTGTTAGCATTTTTTACTGCCTATTCTCAACAGCATAGTTATACACAACTACGCACTGCACCACCTATCCTGTAATCTTCCGTTGTTTCCTGCCGTTTTTGGCCGCTTTGCCTACACACTACTTATTGTCTATAACATATTCATCTAAAAGTTTGTGTTAAATACGATAAAACAAAATTGTTTCCATTTTTTTTCCGTTTATTTCATAGAAATAAAAACATTTTTATTGATTTGTTAGGTTTTATACTCCTTTTACCAAAAAACTGTAGAATGCTGAAAAAAGATATGCAAAAAATTCCAATATTAGTAAACATTTCAAGCTAAAAAAAAATTATTATAACTTAAAACTTATCAGTACTTGTATATGAACATCAATTTTACAATTCAGACGAAAGATGGTAAATAAAATTATGAATCATCATAAAAACTAATGAAGATTAATATAAAAAAAAAAACATCGCACTACCTCATTATATCCATTTTAGCCGAAGAGAGCAAAGCCCATGTCATCTTCAGATTCAGAGTCTTCCTTCTTCTCCTCCTTCTTGGCCTCTTCCTTTTTGGCGGGTGCAGCATCAGCAGCTGGGGCAGCAGCTGCTGCTACAGCAGCACCACCCACTGGCATAGAAGATAACTTTTCGCGACCAGCTTTAATCAACTCTTCCACATTTTTGCCTTTCAAACTGGCCACTACTTGAGTTAAACGGGCACTATCCGCCTCAATACCAACTGAACTTAAAATTTTCTCAATATCAGCATTTTGTGGATTCTCTGAACCACCCAATACCGCTAACATATATGCAGCCACGTAACGCATTCTAAAAATATTAGAATAATTAATTATATTACTGAAATCAAACGAATTTCATTATTTTAAAGGAATTATAAGCCAGATAATTTTTTATCCTCTATTATTATTAACATCCTAAAAAATATTCTTTAATAATCATAGTTTATATTTGTATGATTATAAGTTCCTTTAATTAATTTTATTATATATTGTTTTTATACTTTTAAGCCTCAATTAATGACACGAAACGTGCACAGCACAAAAATAATATGACTTTAGTTCACGAAATTGTAATACGAAAAAGAATGTAAAACGCACAAGTACAATTAGCAAACTTCCGCTATTTGACATTTTAACAATAGTGCTTTTCAAACTTTATTGTTTTTTGGTCTTTTTTAAACTTGGCATTACTGTTTTATAAATAATAAATAACGTCTCTGTATTTATTATTTTTTTTTATTAAAAATGGCAGTGCTGTACTTTTAATAGAACAAAAGAGCAATAAACGTAATAAAGTTGAGATTAAATAAAAACGAAGTAATGCAAAGAAAATGGTTAAAAATCGAAATTAGTCGTGAAATGATTCGTCAAGTTGATATACCAAAAAGTGTTAGTGCACATATAGTGAAAAAATTGTAAAAATTGGAGAAAAATTTAAGTAAAAGAACCTCATAAAGTGTTTTATGCAAAATTTTATAATTATTCAATAAATTGAAAAGAAAGAAAAGTGAAAAAATTGAAAAAGAGATAAAAACAAACAGAAAAGAATTTTCTCTGACACCTTTTTCCATTAAAGGTGTTGGGGGAATAATTTTCTGTTCTTTGGTGTGCGTGTGCATCGAGAAAGAAAAATTTTACAAGCAGTATAATAAATTAACAAAGGCGTGCAAAGAAACAAAAAATAATATGGAGAATTTAATTCCCATTGTTAATAAACTGCAAGATGCCTTCACCCAGTTGGGTGTGCATATGCAATTGGATCTGCCCCAAATAGCTGTGGTGGGTGGACAATCGGCTGGAAAAAGTTCTGTATTGGAGAACTTTGTTGGCAAGTGAGTAAAAATGTAGTTTTTTTTAAAGTTTTTTGTGATAGACATTCCTGACTGATATGAAATAATAACGAATGAATGTTATGCGTTGTGTATGTCCGGGAAAAATCAATGGCTGTCATTTTTAAGGTTTTCTTTACCCACTTCACCTTTACATTCACTTAGCGTTCCAAACAACAGCTGCAGTTCCTCTTCTCTATGCTTGTCACAATTTATTCTACTTGTAGTTGTTCTTTAAGTAGAAAACATTTTCCACAGTTTTATTTAAGTATGTAATAAAAGTAGAGTCCTTATGAAGGAAGAGCCTA
This sequence comes from Ornithomya fringillina, assembly GCA_963978525.1. Taxonomy (NCBI): domain Eukaryota; kingdom Metazoa; phylum Arthropoda; class Insecta; order Diptera; family Hippoboscidae; genus Ornithomya; species Ornithomya fringillina. The sequence continues at coordinate 22,376,395 of OZ021693.1, forward strand.
ATATAGGTCAAATATTTTCAGGAAGTATTAGATAAATATGTTACGCAAATCGATTTTTTGTATGTGTTGGTATTGTTGTTTGTGTCCTTTTCCTTTTATATTGCATAACTACGTTTTTGTATATAAGGTCCTTGAATTATTAAGAAAACACCCAAACATACTTCTCTCTCCTTCATTGTTTGCTTTATCTCTTTTGATTTGTCAATCTCTCTTTCATTTATTCTATATTTTACATTCCTTTTCATTTATCGCTTAATGTTATTTATCTTAAACCCCCTTGAGCCGTTATTTAATTTTTTAGGTTGTGCGTAAAAGTTTTTGTTTTGTTTTGTTTTTTCTTCGTTAACGTTATCTTTTTCTTGCTTACTTGCTGGCCAGCTTGCTTGCTTATAAAGACTCTTGACTTTGTTCTTTTGATTCATTCATTCACACGAATGAACATGTTTTGTTTGTGTTAGAATAACATTAAACGTAATACTATGGTTACATACTGGACAAATGACCACGTATTCACGATTCTTTATGTTAATTGATAAAAAAAAGTAGTGAAACTAGGGTGTGCGAATTTCTTGTATGCATGTTTAGTTATTTTAAGACTTCCGTTATATTTTGTATAAAACACATTCGTTTTTTACACAAGAGATATTTTAATAAAATCCCAGTTGAAATTGTAGGAAATAACCGTTGTTCTGTTACCACATATTTATGAAAATTTCTATATAACTATTATAATAAATTATAATTAAATGTGTTATTAATTTATCTGCACAAGAGCTCTCATTTTCTAATCATAAAGAAGGGAATTGATTTTTACCGTTAGAACACTATAAAGCAGTGTTACCATACCAGTGTTTTAAATAATCTTTTTACCCTTTACGTAAGAGCAGTACTGTTAGTTGATGTTATATAAGTTAATATTGTTATTGCTATTGTTGTTACTATAATATAAATAAGGGGTGTTTATAATAAATGTCTATATACTATATGCGTATTCAATTGTAACACTATTCCTATTTACATAAAAGTGCTTCAAGTCAAGTATTTTTTATTTCAAATTTTTTATTTTATCTTAAAATACTTTAAATTTGTTTATTTGTGGCTTAAAGTAATTTCATAATTATGGACACACTGTTCACACCCTCTCTACTAAAGATTTGTAATTTTCACACTTCGTTATTCAAGTTTAACATGTGAAAATTATTTAAAAGCTTATATGATTCGTCTGACAAAACTCTTCAGTTTATAAAAGCAAAAATTCTATAAAATGTTCTCTGTTATTAGATGAAATTTGCAATAGATTTGAGGTAATTTTTATACCCTCCGCCTTAGTGATGCGGGTATACTAAGTTTGTTCTTCCGTTTTCAATTCCCAGAGGGAGGCGTCGTAGACCCTACAAAGTATATATAATATATTCTTGATCAGCGTCGAAAATTTGATGCATTAATTTAAGGTTAGTCCAACCATCGATAAGCCAAAAATGGGCATGGTCGGATAACAGACACGCTCACAATTAATAAAACCGTACTCAACGTTAAACTTGACTTGCAAGCTGATACATGCACTATTTAAGGGCGTAATCGTATTCCTGTCACGCTCACGGTTGTATATAGATATGGAGGGTACTTAAGTTTTGGCCTAAGCCAAATTTAAATTCCTTGTTTTTTTTAGTATTTTACTCTCCTTTCACAGTATTTATCACTTTATCTTGATATTTTTCTCCTGTGTAATTATTTAGATTGTTTATCTTGAACTATTGACATTTTAAATAGTGTATGAAATGTTCTATTTTTTGTTTTTTTTTTTGTTTGTCCTTTTCATTAAATGTAAACGCTTTGCGTAGTAGCATATTAACGCTAGAGAGAGCGCGAAACATGAATTTTTTTGTTTTGATTCTAATTTCACATATGAAAGTCGTTATCTTAAAAAATACAATCAATGCGCACAAATTTACAAGGGCAGACATGGTTTAAAGTGATTCTGAATGGATCGGTATAAATAAAGGTGGGCATGGCATTTGCCATTTTGGACTTAGGAACATCTTTGTCACAAGTGCTGCAGGGTATACTTTTAAAAATGTGCAGTAAAATTCCGTTATTTCAATTGAGTATATATTAAGATGTTGCCATATTCATAAAATAAAAAAGTTCTTAAAATATCTGCGTGACAAAGTTAGGAATAGTTTAAATTAAGTTTAAACCGAAAGTTTGCTATAAATTATTTAAACGACTTCACTAAGTTGATATATAAGTATGTTAATTATATATATATATAATTATATATATTTGTAAGCTAAGCTGAATCATATTCTAGTGTACGTGGTGTTTCATAACTACAACAACAGAAATAAATTATTTTCCCATTTACCATCACATTTGTAGTCATTAAGAAATAAATAACTAAAAATTAATAGCAGTCAATTAATGATTAGATATTGTATACCTCTTTCTGCGAGTGCTTATTATGGTATATTAGTGAATGCAACAAATGCCTCCCTCCTCTCTCTCTCTCTTTCTATGAATAATTCCTAAATGATATATGAAAAGTATTCATTGGAAAATGATTCCCTTCCATTCTATGTGGCTGAAAATTGTCAACAGTGTTTAGTTAACATAACAGTATGAACTCATTAACACAGAGTTGTGATTTTCTTTACAAAATTTAAACAAAATGCCCTTCATTTGTATATAATTGCATTTTATTTGTTTTAAAGTGAAATTTTTCTTTTATTCAATTTATATGTAATAAATATAATTTGAATTATTTTTATTCAAGTCTAGACATTAGGGTTTAACGTGCAAGAAGTGTGTTAAGCAGAAGAGGTGTTTGCATTATTTAAAAATTGATATAAATTTAATTTTTATATATATTGTATATGTGTGTACACATATGAATGTATTTGTATACAAAATATTGAGTGTTGTTTGCTTTAAAGCACGTTTTATTATTATTTTATATGGATTACTACTGCAAAGGGAAAGCACAGGGGGCCAGGGAAGTAAATTCGATTGAAAACAAACAAACAAAATTCACAAGTTTGAAAGCTTGTGTACCATGTATAATAAATACAAGTGAAATCATTGGTACTATTTTTCATTGTGTTATGATGTTTACAAAATGTGTACAATTAGACGCGATTTAAAAAAATAATAAAAAGTAAGAAAACTTTGGTTTAGGCTAAATCTTAAATACCCTACAAATCAACAAAAGTGGGCGTAGCAAATATAAATTTTTATGGTGAATACATATATAACACGTGTCTAGTTTTATGATGAATGACGTGTCTGTTATCCGACCATGCTCATTTTTAGCGCATCGATTTTGTCTACTTTAAAGAGCGATTTGCGTGCAAAAACTAAAAATTCAATATCTCAAAACTTTGCGCCCGGAAGAATGAAAACAACAGACGGACATATAACTATTGAAGTATTGAAATATAATATATGACAAATTTTTCTATCAAGGGGGATTACCTATATATATATGGAGCATATTTAAGATTTGGTCTAAACCAAAATTGGTTCTTTTTGTTGGTTTTAAATTTTTTTAAAAAATAATTATTCAGTATTTACTTAAACAAGAGATGGAGAGAGAGAGAGAAATATGTAAATTCTTGTAATTGGTTGTCTCTCTATTACTTTGTGTTTATGTTTACATTCCTTTAAATCAATAATATATGTAAGAGGAATGTACTCCAGACAACGTGATGTTGATGATTGAACGGCACATGACTCACTTTATGTGGTACATGATAAAGAAGATAATAACGTACAACAACAAAAAAACATTAACTTGACTCATTCATATATATTTCAAATAAAAATACATGCACTTCTGTTTTATAATAAATAAATAAAATATAAAAAAAATTATTATAATTTTGTTCATAAAATGTATAAAAAAGAAGTAAGAAAACTAAATTTGGCTTAGATCAAATCCTCAATACCCTCCACATCTACAATATTGGGCGTGGCAGGTATGCGATTACGCTCTCTAATAGTGTAGGTATTACATATGACATTCTGGGAATTGCAAACTGAAAATCAAACTTAGTACACCCACATCACTAAGGTGGAGAGGGCATAAAAAACTAAAACTACAATTAAAGGAAATCTAACATACAATGTGGGTCATTAACCAGACACCATTATAGCAATCTTCTAAACACATAACGTAATAAAATTTTATAAATTTTATTGGCCTTAAGACCTTAAACAATACTCTCGGTGCTCTGTGCTCAATCTATGTACGAGTAGTTTTAATTGAACATTAATTATAATAAGTGTGTTTGTATAAATGACACACGCAGAGTATGTATGTATGTATATCTTATAATATCCGATCACATATATACAGGTTATATATATTTTTTTAAACGTTCACTTGTATTCGTAAAAGCAGTTTGCTTTGCAGCTAAATAAAGTGTTTGTTTGTACTAAGTGTAACACGCCTCAATTTAGAAAAAACTCACATTGATAAAAAATTCGATCCTAGAGATCTCCACCATATACTTTTTATATTCGTAAAAGATTTACCAAAAATTCGCATACTCGAATAACAGACGCGCTCACAATTTACAAAAAACCATACTACACGTAAAACTCGACTTGTAAGCTGATGTAATACGTAACGTAATACATATACTATTAGAGGACATAACCATTTAACTATTGTAGATGGGGAGGGTATTTAAAATTTGGCTTAAGCCAAATTTTTGGCTTAAGCCAAATTTTAATTTTTATTCTAGTTTTGCTTTTTTTTTATGATTTAAATGAATGTGGGGATTATGATTAAATGTATATGACTGTGTGTGTATGTGATGTAGCATATATTATACTGTGTATAATTTAAAGGCCTATGTATTTGCCTGCGTGCCTGCCTGCCTGCCTGGTCTAGAGTGCTCTTCGTAGCTATTTGTACTATAAGTTGTATTTGTTTGTTGTTAATGACTTTTGTTTTATCATATATATAAATGTTATTGTTGTTGTTTTATGTTTATTTGTTATATTTATGAATTGCTTGCTATACATATATCCATCCATTCGCGTCAATATCAATATTTCATACATTTTTATACCCTCCACATAAGTTTGTTTTTCCGCCTGCAACATCCAGAAGATGGCGTTTGAGACTCTACAAAGTATATATATTCTTGATCAGCATCAAAAACTGAGTCGATATAGACATGTGTGTCCCTGTGTCTGTATGTCTGTCTGTTACAATAACATGTTTGTTAATTTTGAAATATAAACTTAAATTTTTGTACAGACGCTTGTAGTTCCTGCTTGCAAATCGCTTTTTATTTTGTGTAATTATGTATTATATACACTAATCATGTATCTGCCACGCCCACTGTATGTATGTAGATGTGAAGGGTATTTAAGATTTGCTCTAAACCAAATTCAGTTTTCTTACTTTTTTTTTGTTGCGATTTTTCCTTTACCTTGAATCATATATGTTAACCTTGAGTATACAGTTGTGGTACAATTTTCCAATTAAAATAACAGTAAAATATGTCATGACGAATTTAATTTCAAATATTAAATTATACATACACAGTCAATAATGAATTAAATTGAATTTCATTAAAACAAGCAAAATAGTTATGAATGGTTAAAAAGAGTTTAGATCAAATCTTAAATACCCACCATCACTAAAAGCTATCGGAACATATATATATATACTTTGCGAGTTTTTCGATGCCTCCCTTAGGCCTAGCCCAACCTTAAAACCATTTCTCATACAAACCTAAAAACTTTGTAAGAATTTTATATTTTAGACAGAGAATATATACCACAGACAGGCATTGCTAAATCAATTCCATGATACAAAATACACTTTCAACCTTGTGGAATTTTTTTTTTAATCCTTTAATCTTTTCGCTAATACATAAAAATCATTGTTTTTCTTTCAGAGATTTCCTACCGCGTGGTTCCGGTATTGTTACCAGACGGCCACTAGTCTTGCAATTAATTAATGGCGTCACCGGTAAGTCGGATTATTTCATATAAGAAGATTAAAAATAATAAATGTTCTCTTTCTTAAAGAATATGGAGAATTTTTACATTGCAAAGGTAAAAAGTTCAGCAACTTTGATGAGATACGTAAGGAGATCGAAGATGAAACGGACAGAGTCACGGGTAGTAATAAAGGCATTTCGAACATTCCGATTAATTTACGTGTGTATTCACCACATGTACTCAATTTAACTTTGATCGATTTACCCGGTCTAACCAAGGTGGCCATCGGCGATCAACCGGCCGATATTGAGATTCAAATCAAAAACATGATTTTCAGTTTTATACGCAAAGAAACATGTTTGATATTGGCTGTAACGCCGGCCAATACCGATTTAGCCAATTCGGATGCTTTGAAATTGGCCAAAGAAGTGGATCCTCAGGGTGTACGGACTATTGGTGTAATCACCAAATTGGACTTAATGGATGAAGGTACCGATGCTCGTGATATATTGGAAAATAAATTGTTACCGTTGCGACGCGGTTATATCGGTGTGGTGAATCGATCTCAGAAAGATATTGAAGGACGCAAAGATATACATATGGCTTTGGCTGCCGAAAGGAAATTCTTCTTAAGTCATCCCTCATACAGACATATAGCCGATCGTTTGGGCACCCCATACCTGCAAAGAATTTTAAATCAACAGCTTACCAATCACATAAGAGACACTTTGCCTGGGTTAAGGGATAAATTACAAAAGCAAATGTTAACGTTGGAGAAGGAGGTGGAGGAGTATAAACATTTTCAACCTGGTGATACCAGCATTAAAACTAAGGCCATGTTACAGTAAGACTTTAAAAATTAAAAAAAATTTGACTTTTTTTTTTTTTTAAATAAAAAATTTTCTATTTAATTATACTCGTACACCATAAACCGTATGCCAGAGGGGCCGATCAATGTCTAAATTAAAGTTAAATTGATTGAAAATTACTTCAATTCAATCATGTCCGTCTTTCTGTCCATGTCTATTAGTGTACAAGCTACATATCGTGCTTTTTGAGATATTTTTAGGAAAATTTTTTATAAGGAAAGCCGTGTAAAGGCAAAGACGGACTGAAGCTCTTGCTATATGGTCTAGAGCCAAGAATTTGTCTGTTCTAAATTTAAACTGTATCGGACCATTTCTAAAATCTCTTTTTCTTATAACAAAATTTTCAAGAATTGATTTTTTACTGATACACAGAATCTATGATAAATTTTAAGAGGTGTCGGGTATTATATAATCGGACTTGACCGAACTTGGTAATATTTAATATTGTTCATAAATGATGATAATAATTGTATTTGTTAGAATGATACAACAGTTGCAAAGTGATTTTGAGCGCACTATTGAAGGATCCGGCTCGGCATTGGTCAACACTAACGAATTATCGGGTGGTGCTAAAATCAATCGTATATTCCATGAACGGTATGCCTATGATTTTTGAAGAAAAAGTCACAACACATTACACCCCTGTCTTCTCAGTACTCTGCTCCAATCTAAACAAAAAAGAACAACTTTTTAAACTATAAAAAAACTTCTACAACAAAACTACTAACAAAATAACAAAAAAAATAAATAAAAACAAAAACAGATTTAGGAACAGACTTAATGAACAGTACAGTAGAAGCTGTAGTTTATTTTTTGTTTTTGTTTTTTTTTTATATTTATTATATGTTGTTGTTATTATTATTATTATTGTAGTATTGTTGCTATTGTTGCTATATGTGTTTGTTTCACTCTGTGCTACATATTTGATGCTTGATTTTTTAGTTTACGTTTTGAAATTGTGAAAATGGCCTGTGACGAAAAAGAATTGCGTCGTGAAATCTCATTTGCCATACGAAATATTCATGGTATACGTGTGGGTTTGTTTACCCCCGATATGGCGTTTGAGGCCATTGTTAAAAGGCAAATTGCACAATTGAAAGAGCCCGTCATCAAGTGTGTCGATCTAGTCGTCCAAGAGTTGTCTGCCGTTGTGCGTTTCTGCACCGATAAGGTATGTAAGGTTCATATATTTAAATGATAAATTTAGTGAACAAAGTAGCAAACATTTCATTGATGATACTTACAAAATATATTTGATTGTTATGGAAGATGTCCCGTTATCCGCGCTTGCGTGAAGAAACTGAACGTATTATTACCACACATATACGTGAGCGCGAACAAAGATGCAAAGAACAGATATTATTATTAATTGATTTTGAGTTAGCCTACATGAATACCAATCATGAGGATTTCATTGGTTTCGCCAAGTAAGTATAAATATTTTATAAACTTTATAACGAAAAAAAGAAAGGTATGTAATGTTAGCTTTCATTTGAATGGATTATTTTGAAAGTGGCATACAGTGGTGTTCACTTTTTCAAAAATGTGCAAATATAAGTACTGATGTGAGCTTACATCCCACTTTCAAAATAGAACCATTTACTTATTGCAAATAAATTTCTTTATTAATAATAAACTTTTTCTTCAACCATTTCGTTAGTGCTCAAAATAAATCTGAGAATGCTAATAAAACAGGCGCTCGTCAATTGGGCAACCAGGTGATTCGTAAGGGTCATATGGTTATACAAAACTTGGGTATTATGAAGGGTACGTTACAATATTTATTACATAATGAATTATTTCAACTACATAATCATCTGCTAGGCTGTAACCTTAAGACCGCCAAATACTATATTAGCATCTAATCTTTGTCCATTTTACCTAAAGAAAGAGAAAATGTTTTCTTACTTACTTGATTTTTGTGCTGTTTTACCGTCCGGCATGAAGTTTGTAATAACTACTTTTTTCTGTCTATTGTTTTAAATGTTTTTTTTTTTTTGTTTATCAAATATTTTTTTATGATTTTTGATTTTTCTTTCTTATCATATTTTTGTAGCTTTGATGCATTATTTACCACGCGCTCTTGGTTCGTATTCAAGCGCTCTCTCTCTCTCTCTCTCTGTTACTTTTTCAAATCATTCACATTGTCTACCCATCCTATATACATAGTATACCGTTCACTTACCACACTGCTACTATGGTTATGTTATCTCTGTTATGTGTATATGAATGTGCGTCCATTTATAAAGTATGTTTTGTTTTAATTATATTTCAAAAAAAAAAAAAAACAAATTTAAATTTATATAATTTTTGGTTTCGTTCGCATGCCTTTTAGTGTTTGCATTCTAAAATTGCACCCTACACCACAAGGGCACGTCTTTAACGCCCAAATTATTTAAGATAAATACAGATTTTATTATATTACGTGTCAGTCCTCTCAGAATAATTATGTAAATTGATAAATATTCATTTGTTCGTTTGTCTGTCTTTTGTGGGTTGTGGTGTTAGAGCTCACAACTGTAGTTTTTGCCATATCTTAATGGGGGAGAACCTACAAAGTATATATGAGCTTGATCAGCATAAGAAATTGAGTCGTTATAGATGTTTCTGTCCGTGCCTGCAACTCACTCGGTCGCAAATTTTAAGTTATTGTGCTGTGTGTTTATAAATATTATTCATTTATTATAGTAAATGTTATGTGGTTCAAGCCAAACTAGATTATTTATATACATATCTAATTCTCTTTTTACACGATAGATACGTTCCCAAAAAATTTGTGCAAAAAATATTCGTGTAAAAAGATATTGGCTAAATAGAAGAATAGTAGATTGGTTCCAGACATTAAAAAAATTTAAAATCGTGTATAAACAAAACAATTCGTGTAAAAAGAGAATATTTTTTTTCGTTTTAACTCGTGTTAAATCAAATTCGTGTAAAAAAAAATTCGTGCAAAAAAAGAAATGGGTGTAATACTAAAACCTCTTCAAAATAAATTTCAATAAATGCCAGGGCGTCGTTTGAGTCGATAATTCAATTATACTTTAGATATCATTTCGGGCGCAATTGTGGATTGAAGTAGCTGGAACAAGTGGTGTACGGTATTAAATGGCTTAAACAACTTAAAACAACTTTTTTATTTGCTTTATATTATTATTTCTATTAAAAAAACAATCTTAGTTTTTGTTTTTCCATACAACCACACATATCTAAGCAAATACCGCTACTTTATTACCATGTTATATTTATATGTATTGAACAACTGTTATTAAAAAGATATTTTTTTTTTTTTATTATTTAAAAAAAAAAAAAAGGTGGCTCTCGTCCTTATTGGTTTGTATTAACCTCGGAGAGTATCTCTTGGTACAAAGATGAGGATGAGAAAGAAAAGAAATATATGTTACCTTTAGATGGTTTAAAGTTGCGTGACATTGAACAAGGTTTCATGTCGCGACGCGTAACATTTGCTCTATTTAGTCCTGATGGCCGCAACGTTTACAAGGTTACAATTCTTTCATATTTTGTTAAAATTTTTTTTATATATAATTAGTTGTAATTTTTTATGTGTAGGATTATAAACAACTTGAATTATCGTGTGAAACTGTAGAAGATGTGGAATCATGGAAGGCTTCATTTTTACGGGCTGGTGTTTATCCGGAAAAACAAGAAGCCCAAGAAAATGGTGATGAGGTAAATTATGTATTTTTCATTTATATTTTCTACTTATTTGCTTAACAATGTATCAGGGTTTGACAAATTTTTGAGGATCGTATAATTTATTATGAGGTTTATGCAGTTTAGTTTTTTTGTTTTTTGTTAAAAAATAAAATATATTTCGATAAATTGATAATAAACTCGTGGGAGTTACTTTTTATTACCTTTCTGGAAGTGTACCTGCACACTTGGTTTTGATTTTAATATTATAAGAGGTTACCTTACCCATAAAAGTAAATGGTAATCCAATTTAGCAATGTCTGAAGATTATAGCGAGTGGTATAAGAATTCACATTAATAGTCTTATAATCATTTGTTGAGGGTACAGGAGGGTTCAAATTCAAACAGAAAAACTCTTACTTAACTTCTCAGCCAGTACAGCTTAGTTAACTAAGTGACATAAATGCAAAATTTATTGAGACAAAACCTTAGCCAACTTGGCTACCAATGAGACTTTAGATTTAGATATTTTTAGAGCATTAAATGTCAGTATTCTTTCCTTCTCAAATGTATTATATATTAAAAGCATGAAAGCTGGGAAATTCCTCTATCTAGATAAGCGAATATGTCCTTTAATGTTCGTTTAAAGATTTGTGGAGAATTGATAACAAGTCCCTCTATAGACTAAGTAGACAAGTTAATAGCAAAACACTCTTCCGATAGACAAAATACTCTATAAAACTCTTATCTTTATTCCTGTGCATCGACCCAGAAATCTTAAGCGAATTTAGAAGTATTCAAAGGAATACTTCTATAAAACATTTGTACACGTTTGTGATAAGTTTCGGTATAAAATAAATCAAGGGGTGTATGTACATACACTAAGCGTTTGTGACAGCTTAGTCGATTATTCAAGCTGGGAACTAGACGGAAATCTTGCAAGAGAAAGAGTCCGATACTCTGATGGAACGATATTACTTTGTAGATACCTAATAGAGAAAACAGGGGTAGGGGTGCTGAAAACTATGACATTAACTTTTGTCCCAAATAGGTTTATAATCGTTCAGTAAAGATGAAGTCTTAGATTTGATACAAAGTCACCCCTCAGGCATATGTGAGGAAATGTTTATTAGGTTATTAAAATAAAAATGCAAAAACCAAATTGCTTATTCCATTCTCTATGGTCTTCTAATATTTTATATGTATATTATTCACTTTCTAATATTTTCGTTTTATATTATTACATATATCACTAATTAATTATAATAGTATTCATGTGTGTCTATGTTAAGAATATTTACAATTTCTAATGAATTCTCCATTTGTTTTTATATATTTCTATTGATGATAACAAAAAAAAAAATTATAAAAATGTATAATAACACCAACTTATACATTAATTATAAATGACCTCACCAACAGGAAGGACAAGAGGTTGGTTCCAATTGATTAATTTATAAAGAAAACAAAAAAAAATCATATCATAACCTCACATATCAATTTATAAATCCATATAATACATATACCAAACGAGACTGAAATGTTATTTTTATACAAAAACTTCAAAACATTTTTTCTCCCTCCCTTTTAATGGTTTCGGTTTGTTTTGAACATCGCAAACATTAATAAAGAAAAACAACATTCGGTTTGGTTTACCAACATTGCTTTTAATATAAAAATTTCTTTTTTTTTTATGTGTTTTGTATTTTCTTTCTTCCTTTCTCTTTATTTGTACCACTTTTTGTTACACCATTGTTTAAACAATGAATTTATAACAAAAAAAACCGTTTGTATGTACAACCAAAACATAGAAAAAAGTATGTGGGTTTTATTTATTATATTATATGTATATAAATATTTAATTGAAACAACAACAAATGAAAACCTATTGTTGTATAATAATGTGTTTCTACCCCCTTATTAAAAATAACAAAATATTATTAATGCGCTGTTAAAAAATTTTTTGGTTCAAAACATGGTTCGATTTTTATTTTATGTTTTGACTTATTTTCTGATTGTTTTTAAAATAAATAATCAATTTAACTGAATTTTATATGTATGTATGTATATATTTATGATAACGATTGTGTATAAAATGGTTATGGCCATAGCATAAGGTAGAGATGAGGATTAAAAAATTTGTTCACTTCTTGTCTAACTATAGTTTATTTAAAAGTTATAGTTTTATTATGACGGAAAAATTAAAGAATAAACAAATAGCAGTCTTCTACAATCATGGACATACATTTGATTCAGAAGAACTACAGCTTTATGAATGATTATGCCTTGTTTCAGTAGATCAGGACAAGTTTTGGATCGATTTTGGTTATAGATGTAAGGACAATATTTACTTTTTTCATGTGTAAAACTCCATGTGCATACCAATGAAACAATTTGTCAATTCAGCCTGTCTTTGACAACATCCACTTCTTACGATTATGAAAATTGGAAAAAAGTTTAATCATCATGTCATACTACATAAGTTTTCTTATAAAAGAATGCTTCAATAATCAAAATTCGAATTGATTTAAACATGTCCGTACGTCCATCTGTTATTGAAGTTTTTGTTTAGTGTAAATAGAGGGATTCTTACTTAACCTGCTAGAGTTATATTAAGGTGAAGGGCGTGGCCTCTAAGTTGCTTTTTTCATTTATTATCTATGGTCTAACATTTTATATGGCTGGTTATTCTTGTTTATTTTTTATTATTTTTAACTTACAGTATGATTGATTTTATATCCCTACTAAAGTTTTGAAAATCTAACAACAAGAGTTTGAAAGAAAAAAGTAAAATGAAAGCTATGACCTCAATATCTATGTATTTTATTTACAGTTAAAGGGTTGCCTCTCTAATTATTTTACTAATTCATTTATATATATATACTCTGATAACTTTTTTCTTATTCCTCTGCTAGATGATAACGCCTTTTTCTAAAAATATATTTGTTTTCTAATAAAATTTTCAACATTTATTTTATAACATACAATATATGTACATATTATAAATAGTCGGCTGGTGAGGAAGCCTCAAGTGATCCTCAATTGGAACGTCAAGTGGAAACTATACGTAATTTGGTTGATTCCTATATGAAAATTGTTACTAAAACTACACGTGATATGGTGCCCAAAGCCATTATGATGCTTATTATTAATAATACAAAAGATTTTATTAATGGTGAATTATTGGCACATTTATATGCAGCAGGAGATCAAGTAAGTTGCAAAGGAAGGATGAAGGATTTATGTAAAAATTATTATTTTTTTTTTAATCTTTAAATTCAGGCACAAATGATGGAAGAATCGGCTGAAGCGGCCAGTAGACGTGAAGAAATGTTACGCATGTATCGTGCTTGCCGTGATGCTTTGAGAATTATAGGTAAAATGATTAAAAATCCAATAAATTTTTGTAGAATTTAAAATAATTCATTTAAATTTTTTTTTCTAAAAAATAAAAATAATTTGCTTTATTATAAATAGATTGTGATCCTCAAGATTTTTTAATCGATTTTCTTTTACTTCATATAGGTGATGTGTCTATGGCAACAGTTTCTGCTCCATTGCCACCACCCGTGAAAAATGATTGGTTACCTAGTGGTTTGGATAATCCACGACTTTCCCCACCCAGTCCTGGTGGTCCCCGCAAGCCCACACCTACCGCAGCACAGGTAATCTATTCACATTAAACTTTTTTATCAATAGATTGCAATAATCACCGTACTGTTCATTTAAAAAGAAAATAAAAAATTCATAAAATCATAAAAAGATAAATAAATAATAATAAAACGTTATGTATATAGGGTTCGGCTGGCGGTCGTGGGCCACCACCACCACCAGCTTCTGGTCGTCCAGCACCAGCCATACCAAATCGCCCAGGTGGCGGTGCACCTCCATTACCAGGTGGCCGACCAGGCGGCGCCCTTCCACCACCTCTATTACCCACGTAAGTCGAATAATGCCCTCATATCTATTATTATACGTTTTAGTATTTTTAAAGATTTTCGATATTTTTATTTTATTTAAATCGAACTATAACTAAACCATTAACAAATATTTAGTAAAGTAGCGGCGGATGGGACCTCTTTTTTGTTTTACTATTAATTTTATAAAATTGAAATATTCATAAATTACAACAATAGAGCTTATTAGTGGTTGGTAATTGAAAAAAATGGTTTCATGGGTTTAATCAAAGCTTTTTAATAGCCTTTAAGACAATTAAACAAATCGATAATTTAGAGAAAAACTTATATTAAGTTTTATAACTTTTAAGATCACTAATAAGAAATGACTAAAAGATGGACACAAAATCAAAAAGTATTTTAGAAAGGTGGTTATTTTACTCGGTTTAGTAATACGGTCATAACAACGAGGTTTATCAAGAAGATTACTTTCAATATTATTTAACCAAAGACATGACATTTAGGCTTTTAAATTTTTATATTCGAGTCTCGCATATTTAACCCAGCCCTATAATACTAGTGGTTTTTAATGTTAAGCTTAAAAAAGTCAGTTACCAATATAGTATATTTACCCAAGTTTCTTGGAGTCTACTAAATAATTTTATCTCAAAAACGATATATGGGACAAATGGGTTATATGCATGACTAAGACATAAAGTAGAATTGCAGTTGTTCTAAACGCCAATGGTGGTCGAACACCACCTTATTAATAAAAAAATGTTGTCTATATGTTAGTTGTTCATATTATTTGGTCTATCCAACTTTTGAATTACAATATAATTAGAAAACAACGTGTGTTTCGAAAGGGCGACCGTATCTATTCGATATAATCGATAAATGGAAAAGATCCTGACGTTTTTTACCAAAATTTATTCATTAAATAAGTAAATTTTATTGCATTAAATATGTACTGCTTTCAACCATAATCTATGGCCATTTTACGATCACTATAGAACTTTGGAGATATGTGGGCGAAAAATTGAATCAAGTGATTTTCACAGGTCCCTTTTCGGAGTCCACTTTACACTATTAATAAAATTTTACAGAGAGCAAAACAAATAATAAACAGATGGGTTGGAGGCATTAAAATTTGTCAACAAAGTTTATTAAATCTTTTCGAGTTATTATCAATGCATTGGAAAATTAAGGAATCTCTTCCTTAACCGAATATTAGCTTTAAGTGACAGTAGTCGTTCTTTAACAAAATTAATGACAAGTAATCTTCTAGACTATTTTATCAACATTTCATGAACTTAAAAGATCATCTATTAATTTATTTTAAGATCTGCTAGATATTTAGTATAATGAAGCTTTAACAACTAAAAAATGTTTTTCACTTAATAATTATAGAGAAATCTTCCCACTTATATACTTATGCATATATTTTTTTATCTTCTTTTCTTCCCTTTTGGTGTAATTTTCTCTTTATACCTCACTTAATAAAATACTTAATGCTGCCAAAACAATTATTTAAACTGAAATAATTGCAGACGTCGCTAAATTTTTATATAGTCCTCAACGAAAATAAAAAAATAACATATATCAACAACAACAAATATATATATATAGAGAGAAGAAGAAAATAAAATTACTATCCATTTACTTCGCGCTTCATTATATATAAGAGAAATCCATAAAAAATAACCAAACTGAAGGTGTTGTTGCTTGAAATGTTTAAAAATTCAATGGAAAGAAAAATATAATAAAACCAATCATAATTCTTATAGTAAAGTCTCTGAATACGACTTCAGTATGATAAACAATACACTTTGAAAAATGTTCTGAATTTATCTTAAAAGATTAAAAACAACTGTTATAGGGTTAATTGAACTAATTGTAGAAAGTACAGATTAAGAGTTTATTTTAGTAAAAAACAATTAAAGAAAACTAAATTTGGCGCTTTGTCCAAATCTTAAATACCCTCTACATTTTTGTATAAACGATGGGCGTGGCAGGTATATGATCTGTATTATGTCTCAGCTTGCAAGTAGAGTTTTACGTGGAATATGGTTTTTTGTAAATCATGGGCGTGTCTGTTATCCGACTATGGCCATTTTTCATAACGTAATTTTTATGGTAGATAAATGAATAATTGTCGATTGTGGGCATGGCTTTTAACCAATTTTTCCCATTTTAAATAGCATACAAAAGCTAAAACAAAATTTCAGCTCAATATCTTTGTAAGGTCACTAATGCCTCCTTCTGAGTGTTTCAAACAGAATGACGAACTTAGTATCTCAAGTAGAGGGTATAAAAAACATATACCAAGTACCTTAAAATGTTTAAGTTTATGCTATATAGGTGTCTAATATAAAAGAAATCAAATAATTAAAATATTTATAAATATTTAGAGATAAAAATCACATTTATTCTTTGTTTACTCAAACAAAACCAATCGAGTTAATATCCTACACTTTTTGGTTCAATTAATAAGTATTTTAAGTTTGTTTAATTTAATTAATTGTTAGTAACTGTATCAATTTAGAGTAATTTTCTGAAACAACTTAACTCGTCTGTATGTACGTCTGTCTTTTTTGTACTTCTATTCAACCTACAAGTCTTTTTCATATATTATTATTAAATTTGGCGCAAGGACACGAGAGTAATTTTTATGACGAAAAGTCGCAATTTATAATTATTTTTAATGCATATAATTAGAAAAAGTTGTGTAGCATTCAATTTAGACATGATCGAGGTACTATTAATATAAACCTTTTACAAAAAGTTAATTATTTTATCTTTTAATAAAACAATTTGCGTGGTACTAAAATTGAATCTTCTTAGGAATCTATAATCTACCTATAACGATTGTTGTGACAGTCACTCTAAATTATATTTTTTTATACCTTTATAATTGTAACTAGGTTGTGTAGGGTATTTATTAAGTAGCGACTATTACATTTTCATTTGTTTCATTCATTTATATCCAAATTGCTTGGTAGAGGAAGTAATTCAAAAAGTAAACATTCGTTAAGCACATTAGGTTTGATAAGAATCAAAGAATCTCTTGACAGCCGCAAGGTGACGTTACTTAGTGAAAATAAATGCATACTTTTAGTTGTATACTATTTTTATAAATAATGATTGCCTACATTAAGCTAACCGACACATGAATGATTACTTTTTTCACCAGATTTTGTATCACTTACTTTTTAAATCATTTCTTGTACAATTTTTTTTAGTCAATTCGTTTTTTTCTTTTCAAAAAAGGGGTTTCAAACGGCGTTACTTTGTCATAAGAGAAAAAATAAAATAAAAACCAAAATTCTTTAGTTGTGCTTTATTGTTTATCCGCATTAATTTTTTCATTAAATTACATAACCTTTCCTTAATAAAAGGCGTGTCAGTGGAGCTGTGGGTGGTGCTATAACACAACAAACTGGTGCCAATCGTTATATACCTGAAAGTATGCGCAATCAAGTGAATCAGGCGGTAGGACAGGCGGCCATTAATGAGTTGACCAGTGTTTTTTCGCAACGTTTCAAGTAAATTTTAAAAAGTTCATGCTAACACACAATTGTGGATGTTACCTAACTACCTAACCACCATTAAATCACCACCAAAAATGTGCTTTTTCTACATTACTCATAAATAATTATATATATTTTTTAAATTTAATACATAATCAAAGACTCAACAGCAGCCTGTCCTGTCTTATTTCATTTTAAAGCATTTTTAACTTTTTTTTCTAACAGTTCAAGTGAATGAAAATTTCTTCCTTTACCAAGCAAAACCAAGTAAATGCCTTTGATTTGTTAACTGTTTTGTTTCCATCTTGTTTCTTTGTCTTTTCATGGACATTTCTCTAATTATTATGATTAAATTATTTATATTTCATAAAGAATTTATTTAGCATCCATTCTTATCATTTGTAATCATAAATTTAAAGCATACATTTTGGCTATGTGTTTATGTTATTTTCTTGTTATTTTTATTTTAAATGAACATTTATTTTCTGATTCACAATATCTATACATTATAAAACTATAAACATTACAAAAAAAAATTATTAGGGAAAATTTATAAATAATCCATAAAAAACATTTTACAAAATAATCTCAACGTAGCGTATAAAACGCCAAAGAAAAAAAAAAATAGATACATCACTAATGCTTGTGTTTTTTGTGTAGTGTGTTGTTTCTTCTTCTTCTTGTACAACTTAAGCATTTCAAAAGACAAGACAAGAACAAAGTATATTGAATTTAATCAACTTGACTATAAATTATATAAACGTATATATCATTATATCGTAAATACACCAAATACTAATCTCTACACTTTACTCTAGTAATTGAATCAGATTTTAAGTAAAATGGAAAAACAAAAGTTATAAAATGAAAAGTAGGAGGAGGAGGGGGAGGAGAAGAGATAAATTGTTGAAAATTATGCATTTCTTTATAAACCAAATTAAATAATTACTCATACACACCTACAACTTAATGTTACATATATGTAAATGTAAAATATTATTAATATAAACTTATCTTCCTTTTTGGAGAATCCCTTGAAATTATGTTCTGATTTTTAATTTAATTACCCAAGAAAAATGTTCATATTTTATTCAAATGCTTTATAATGTTGTCACAGAATCTAAGGAAGCTTTTTTAAACCCCTTTGATTGAAGATTCTTAAAGTGGGTCAAGTTCATTTTTAGAAAACGTTGATGTATTTCATTATTATTTTTGTTTTTGATATTTTTGGACTTAATGGACTTACACTAATTTCATAAATGGTCCATCATTTCAGTACTTTAGTACTAAGTTTGGATATCCTAGTAACTTATATAAAAATAAACTTCAGTGATCTGCAATTTTTACACACTTCTAATTCATGTAACTTGAAGACAATTTGAGTATTGATTATAAAACTTTATAGAACTGCTTCACTCTGATTTCTATATGTCCATTTACAAAAGATATTTGAATATGGACCTTTGATACTATTTTACTACTCTACGTAATACAAATCTTTAATCTTTCCCTGCTAATAAATTTCATTTCGAATATAAAGCATAGACTAAATCTTATATATTCTCCCCGTCTACATACAAAAAATAGACATGGAAGGTATATTTAATAGTATAAGTATTACGAATCAGCGTGCATATCGAGTTTTTTCACTGAGTACGGTTTTTTTTGTAAATTGTGGGCCGTGTCTGGGCCGTTTTTGTGGCAATTAAATCGAATTTTGTTAATTGTGAACGTGACTCTTGACCGATTTTACCTAATTTAGGTTCATAAGTCAATTTTTATCTATGAACTTGAAATTTCTACTGCTTATATATATTTATCTCATTCATCGATGTACCAAAAATGGACGCATTTAGATAACAGACATGCCCACAATTAATAAAAAATCATATGCAGCGTAACAGCCGACTTGTAAGTTCATATGTAATACGTATACTATTAAAGGGCTTATTCCTGCCATGCCCATTATTTGTACGTAGATTATTATTGAATTGTATACTTTTAGGATTATTTAAAATAATTTTGTATTCTGTCATAATTAAGTTTCTTCTTAATCTTTTTCTCTGTACCTAAACTTTATAAGCATATCTCAAGATTATCTAAATAATAAAAAAATCTTATGTTTAAGAAAACGTTTCTTTATATATTGCAAAATAAAAAGAAAATACATAAAATATATTAAAAATATATAGAGAGATATTATTAATTGTAATTGTATAAGTATATAAAAATGTATTTGTTGTTGATAAATGTTACAAGAAACACAAGTTATGGGGTCCACTACACTACACATAATTAAAAACACATTCACAACAAAGCGTAAGGTTTTAAATTGTGAATGGTTTACGATCGACCCTCCCCTCTGTAAATTATAATAAAAAACAACATCAAGAATAAAAAATGTAATAAAAAACATTTAAACACAATTCTAAAATCAGTGAAATCTTCTAAACGTACATACATTTGAAGAGAGCTTAGGTTACAGGTAACAAGTAAAGAAACAAAATTTTTGGCTTAAGCCAAATCTTAAATATCCTTCACATATATACACAAACAGGAGGCGTGGCAAAAGTTTGCTCTCTAATGTACGTATTTCCTCAATTAAGTTATAAGCCGGGTGGTGCACCAAAAGAAGCTTTTTTTTGTGTAAGTTGTGGGTCGTGTCTGATAAACAACTCCTTATTATGTATTATTCCAAACTATTTTTGGCAAAATTTCGATTTAATATCTCAAAAATGTGTGGAGGTTATAGAAACCATAACTGTCCTGAAATTCATTGCAAGTGAACTCATTCAAGATTCAAAATTTTTCAAAATATTAATTCCTTTTTTTTTTAAATTTTATAAATAGTTTGAATTTTCTTCAATTTCTCAAGTAACGAATAATAGTAGATTTAGATAAAAATGCTTTATATGTAAAGCACAGCTTATAGATTCATTAGAAGATGAACAATAAAGTAGAAGTTGTAGGGAAAGGAAACAAAAATTAAAAAGTAAAGTGTAAAAGTTATTAAAAAAAGGTGAAAAATGTTGTAGTCATTCTCAACCGACCATTAAATACCCCTATACAACTTAGCTATTCGAATTATGCTACAATTAGTTTAGCGAAGTATTGATGTATAAGTCTGGGCGTGAAATATAATTTTAAAAATTATCTCATCGGATTCAAATTTGGCACAGCCATATAATTATGTAACTAATTAGCTATATTTCATCAAATTTTGTCAAAAAATATTAAGAATTGTTACTTTTTTCCCATATAAAGACTAAAGCAATAAAATAGAACCTTATATGGGTAAGGGTTCTAAAAATGGTCCGATTCGGTCCATTTTCAATAGAGTTCCTGTTTAGACCAATTCATGCCCTGGTACCAAATTTCATTGAAATAGCTCAATAAATGCCACCTGTAGGTAGCTTAAGCACACTTTTATATGGACAGACAGACGGACACTGCTACAATAAATTGATTCAGATTTTGATTATGGTATGATATTTAACACATAGGAGTTACAAACTCTTGAGGTATAGAGTATTAAGATTCACATATAATACCTAGAGGAACCATTGCAACACATCCAATGATATAACTAAAAAATTGGCAAAACGACTATCGTATGGATATAAGTATTATATCTATAAACAATAAAATTGAAAAAAAGAAAAAGAAATTTGTTATAATTGCGTTAAAATCTAATGAAATGTTTGGATTTGAAAACTTATTCAACACTTAATCATACATTCAACACACATATACTTAATGCATACATTGCTATAAAAAAAAAATTAATCATACTAAACGAATATATGTTTAAAAAATATAAACTATTCATTACTTGTATGGATTTGAATTAACCACAAACAATTGTTTCTCTCAGACCCTCTTCCTCTCTCTCTCTCTCTCTCTATAATCCTTTCATTTTTACCGTTACGCTTTAAACTAAAATCATCCATCAATTACATTAACACTCTTTGTCTCAAGTGGATATTATTGAATATAACCTCTACAATCATGTTGATGAATAAATATAAAATAATTATACAAAATTTATTAATGGAAAATTTATTTTCAATTAAAACCTTAAGATTTTTTTTGTTATAAACAAATTTTCTAAAACAATTGAAATATGTCTTTCTGTCCAGTTTAATATTCACTCAGTAACAATGGGTTAAAATTTGTATTGTAGGAGAAAACACAGCTGAGCAATCCATCAAAAGATCTTTATATGGAAATAAGTAAAAATGTTATAATTGGTCAAGTTTGATCATGTAGGACTTAATTAATTTTCAGCTGGTACATAAATATATAGAAACAAACGAGAGACAGACAGACAGATAGAAGGATGTAATGATTCTGAATGAAAGGTGGATGCGTCATTGACTGATTGGAAGTTATAAACATTTGCACAAATTTAATTCTCTACCATGAGCAGTGTAGGGTATAAAAACCCCACAATTCTCAATATTTTCCAAAAAAAAACTTTAATTGTAAGATTGAAATATGCCAAGTTTGAGGGCAGTAGTACGCTTTTTACCGTCTTTTGTGAAATAAGAAAAAAAAAATTTGTTTTATACCCTATACATAATATGTGGTATATTAAGTTTGTTATTACGCTTGTCACATCTGGAAGAAATCCTCGGAGCATTATCATTAGTATCAAAACATTTCCTCATCATGTCTGTTGACTAAAAATTATTAACATTTTATTTATTCCATAAAATTGAGATAATCTTTAGAACAAAAGGTGAGTGGTTATTAATATAAAAGTTTTACAATACAATTATATATAAAAATAATTTGACAATAATTAAATAAAAATTTTCTTTTAATTTCCATTTTCTTTTCGTACGTATTGTAAATAGCCGACCGGTGCCCAATGCTCCACCTAAACTACCAGAGAGACCTTCGTATTACGGTAACACAGCCAATGGACGACCATTTTGAAGGAACGAAAGTATATGATTGTAAGAGTACAACATACCTAAACATACCTGTTTACAGAGGGCAGTATAAACGCTTGGGTTTACCTATATATTGTACATACATACATATATAAAATAGTCACTAAATTAAACTCCATGAAGTTGCTTTACATCCATCTGCTCTGATCCATATACAACTGTAAACAAACACCCATAAATATTAGGAAGACTAAAGTGCTAATTTTAAAATCTGTCGCTATGATAAGAAGAGTAAGAGATGAAATTAGAAATGCATGCAGTATCGTATAATAATGTAAATGTTTAGGTATTTCATTTTAACTTAATAATCTAAATAATTATTTGTATTACATATAAAAAAATTTAATCAAAATCCTTATTTTGTAATAAATTTCTGTATTAATATTATATAAAATGATTTCCTACTCACACCGTATTTAGCTCGTACACGTAACACTTAACTTTAGATATTATTAAGTACGTATTGTCTTTTTATAACACAATAATATAATTTTTATATTAAATTGAAAATATAACAAATATTTTAAAAAAATCATCATTAGGATTAATTTCTTCTCGCTACAGAACACAATATATGATAAAAAAAAAATATTTTTAAAACTTTTTTTTCTAAAATAAATGAATTTCAGAATTATTTTTCATTTGTGTGATTATATTGCCGCATCTTGATATTCTCCTAGGAAATAAAAATAAACAAATAAAAAAAAACCACATCAATGATTAAATGTTTGGATTAAAAACAAACTCTCGCCATTTCATAGCAATTTTTATTAAACGCCATCTAGTGTTTGAATGGTAAGTATACTTTAACAGTTTGAAGTGCTTTAACAATTACTTTTTGACACAATAAGTTTAACATTGCTCTTGCTAGATGACGCTAGTGAGTTATGAAATTGACAAATCTTTAAAGCCTTATAACTTCTAAACGGTAGCTCCAATCGCTCTGAAAATTTTTGCGCCCCTTTTTCTAAATCCTCTAAAGAATCCATTAATATAAGTCTCATGATCCTAGGATGACCCATTTTTGAAATAAAGACAACATTGTGAAATGGCTTATATTAATTAAATGGGAAGTGCCACGCCCACCAAATGTATATCATTGTAAAGCTGAAGAATTTTCCAGCTACGGGCAATTGGTTTGAAGCAAATCCGTCCAAACGTTTACGAGATATAGGCTATTGAATATGAAAATTTTGACAAAATTGGAAAAAAAAATTTCATGTGATTTCGCTAAATTCTTTAAACAACAACAATAACCATACTAAAAAAGAGGTAATATTGTTTGGCTTATAACTTTACATGGAGAGGTCATATTTTATTCAAATTTTTTGCAAAATCTTTATACAATCATAAGCTTTCAGCAGAATATTATTTTATGGGCGTGGCGCTGCCTATTTGCTTAATAAATTACATATTTAAATTGTATGCTTTATTCCTAATAAATAGTCAGTGCCACGCCCATAAATTGTATACCATTGAAAAGATAGAGAAATTTACGATTATTTGTAATATTTTTTTATAAAATTAAATTAGTGTGTGTATGTAAAGTTATAAGCCAAACAATATTATGATGTTTTCAGTATGGTTATTGTTGTTGTTTAAAGAATTTAGCAAAAATCACATGAAATTTTTTTTTCCAATTTTGTCAAAATTTTCATATTCAATAGCCTATATCTCGTAAACGTTTGGACGGATTTGGCTCAAACCAATTGCCCGTAGCTGGAAAATTCTTCAGCTTTCAGGTGAAGTATATTGTGTGGGCGTGGCATTACTCCCTTAATTACTATAAGCCATTTCACATTGTGTTCTTTATTTCAAAAATGGGTCATCTTAGGACCATAAGACCCAAATTTTTGGATTCTTTAGGGGATTTAGAAAAAGGGGCGCAAAAATTTTCAGAGCTCTAGGAGCTACCGTTTAGAAGTTACAGGGCTTTAAAGATTTGGTAATTGCTTAACTCAGTGGCGCCATCTAGTATTACAAAAAGTAAGCTTATAAATATTTTTTTTCATTATGGCGTGGTGCAAATCTTTAATCAATTTCTTACAGGAAATGTCTTCTAGGTAGATTTTTTTAAAAGAATTAAAAATTTAACTTCCGCTTTTTAAAGTTGTGAAAAAATGCCATCCCTGCACTACAAGCGTAACAACCGAAACATTAGTTTTCGTTACCTTGAGTTAATATTAAACATATATGTAAAACTGGATAGATGACGCTGTATGAAAACTAAAGTATGGGTTGTTACACTATTTATAAGCTTACTTTTTCCAATACTAGGTGGCGCCACTGAGTTAAGCAATTACCAAATCTTTAAAGCCTTATAACTTCTAAACGGTAGCTCCAATCGCTCTGAAAATTTTTGCGCCCCTTTTTCTAAATCCTCTAAAGAATTCATTAATATAAGTCTCATGATCCTAGGGTGACCCATTTTTGAAATAAAGACAACATTGTGAAATGGCTTATATTAATTAAATGGGAAGTGCCACGCCTACCAAATGTGTATCATTGTAAAGTTGAAGAATTTTCCAGCTACGGGCAATTGGTTTGAGCCAAATCCGTCCAAGCGTTTAAAAGTTATTAGCCATCAAAAATGAAAATTGTGACCAAAATGACGAAAAATTTTTCAACTTATTTTCCGTGTTTTTACAAAATAACAACAATAACAACAATACTTCATAGTGAAGTACAATACACATAAGCTTACTGTACGTACTACGGGATGGCGCCACTGAGTTAAGCAATTACCAAATCTTTAAAGCCTTATAACTTCTAAACGGTAGCTCCTAGAGCTCTGAAAATTTTTGCGCCCCTTTTTCTAAATCCCCTAAAGAATCCAAAAATTTTGGTCTCATGGTCCTAAAATGACCCATTTTTGAAATAAAGAACACAACGTGAAATGGCTTATAGTAATTAAGGGAATAATGCCACGCCCATACAACATACTTCATCTGAAAGCTGAAGAATTTTCCAGCTACGGGCAATTGGTTTGAGCAAAATCCGTCCAATGGTTCAAAAGTTATTAGCCATCAAAAATGAAAATTGTGACCAAAATGACGAAAAATTTTTCAACTTATTTTCCGTGTTTTTACAAAATAACAACAATAACAACAACCATACAAAGGTACTATTGTTTAGTTCATAACTCCCAAATGACAACTCCGATTTTGGCCAAATTTGTTGCAAACATTTGGAAATTTTTCTAGCTTTTCGTAGATGTATAATTAATGGGCGTGGCACTGCCCATTTGAGTGCAAATCGTTAAAGCCGTATAACTTCTAAACGGTAGCTCCTAGAGCTCTGAAAATTTTTGCGCCCCTTTTTCTAAATCCCCTAAAGAATCCAAAAATTTGGGTCTTATGGTCCTAAGATGACCCATTTTTGAAATAAATAACATAACGTGAAATGGCTAATAGTAATTAAGGAGGTATTGCCACGCCCCCACAATATACTTCATCTGAAAGCTGAAGAATTTTCCAGCTACGGGCAATTGGTTTGAGCCAAATCCGTCCAAACGTTTACGAGATATAGGCTATTGAATATGAAAATTTTGACAAAATTGGAAAAAAAAATTTCATGTGATTTTTGCTAAATTCTTTAAACAACAACAATAACCATACTGAAAACATCATAATATTGTTTGGCTTATAACTTTACATACACACACTAATTTAATTTTATAAAAAAATATTACAAATAATCGTAAATTTCTCTAGCTTTTCAATGGTATACAATTTATGGGCGTGGCACTGACTATTTATTAGGAATAAAGCATACAATTTAAATATGTAATTTATTAAGCAAAAAGGCAGCGCCACGCCCATAAAATAAAATTCTGCTGAAATCTTATGATTGTATAAAGATTTTGCAAAAAATTTGAATAAAATATGACCTCTCCATGTAAAGTTATAAGCCAAACAATATTACCTTTTTTTTAGTATGGTTATTGTTGTTGTTTAAAGAATTTAGCGAAATCACATGAAATTTTTTTTTCCAATTTTGTCAAAATTTTCATATTCAATAGCCTATATCTCGTAAACGTTTGGACGGATTTGCTTCAAACCAATTGCCCGTAGCTGGAAAATTCTTCAGCTTTACAATGATATACATTTGGTGGGCGTGGCACTTCCCATTTAATTAATATAAGCCATTTCACAATGTTGTCTTTATTTCAAAAATGGGTCATCCTAGGATCATGAGACTTATATTAATGGATTCTTTAGAGGATTTAGAAAAAGGGGCGCAAAAATTTTCAGAGCGATTGGAGCTACCGTTTAGAAGTTATAAGGCTTTAAAGATTTGTCAATTTCATAACTCACTAGCGTCATCTAGCAAGAGCAATGTTAAACTTATTGTGGCAAAAAGCAATTGTTAAAGCATTTCAAACTGTTAAAGTATACTTACATTCAAACACTAGATGGCGTTATGTGAAAATTGTTGAGTGTTACCAGATGACTTTTCATTTTTATATCTCGATAACAAGCGTACATTAGGCATGAGTAAGAACATATCAAATAAAAGACCATCACAATTAGTTTTCGTTTGTTTTTGGAATTGTTTTTTTTTTTTTTCTTTTTGAAATCTTTATTTAAGAGAAACTTTTATTTAAACATTTTATTACAAGTTGGCAAGGAATAAGATGGAAATATTTATGCTATGTGTTTACATCGATTAATAAGTGTTGAAATGTCATCAATAACGATTTTTTATTGTTAAATTGTATTTAAGTTTTATTTAATACATTGGTAGTGTCAGTTATAGAAGCAGAGCACATGTTATTAACACAAATTAATATAAACGTTAATTAATAGGGGATTTTTAATTATAAAAAAAGTTGGTATATATTATACCCAACAACAACAACACTAATGTGTTTTCATTAAAGATTGTCAAACAAAAAATAAAAATATACAATAAATGAATTGTTTAATTGTTGTAAATGTAAAAATGATAAATAATTAAAAAAAAAACAATTTTTAAGACCAATGCTTACTTAATATAAATAATATAAATGAAGTAAAATTAATTAAGATTACAAAACAGTAGAGGTGAAAAGTTCAAATAAATTTAATTCAAAACAATACAATTAGATAAAATTTAACAAACTAATAACTTTAAATATTTATAATTCATTAAAAAATAAAAGATGTTTAAGTAAATAAGAGATAAAATAAAATTTAAATATATTTGATACATTAAAAATAAAATAATAATCTTTCATAACAATACAAACGAAGTGAAGTTATTGTAAAAATAAAAATAAACTGAAATTAAGTAAATTTTAAAAAAATTAGTTGAACATTAAAAAAAATCATTATATAATTATAAATATATATATTTTATCCTTTAGCAAATTGACTTTTTTTTTGTGGTAAGGAAATACTTCAGTTAGATAAATGTTGTCTTGAGTTGTTTAAAACAATGCCATTCTCTCAATTCTTTTTTTTTTATATTCCTATAGTTTAAACATAAAAATATTTTTCTTTTCATATATTAATAAATAGCAAAACACTAACCTATTAAAAAAAAGTAAAAAATAATATTTATTATATTTTTTTTATATTGTTGATATATAGAGAAAATAATTCTTATATAGTGATTTAATTAAATAATTTCATTGCTTTAGAATATTTTTTTATTATAATTTACTTTTTGGTAAATGTTAGGAAAACGTTACATGCAAGTGTTACAAGTGTTTTTATTTGTGTTTGAAATATTTTAGTTGAATATGTAAAAAATTGGAAAAAAAATTTGTTTATATGTGATTAATATAATTTTATATAAAAAATTTCGTTTTTTTTGAATTTTTGGTCTTGTCTTTTTTCTTTTGGTATAGTATTAAATAGTTGTAATAAAGATTTTCTTTCTTTTTTTTTTTATAATAATAATTGTTAGCTTAAAAATCTAAAAATCTAGTATCATTTTTAACTTATGTTTGTTTAATGTTAATAATCTTATTAATTAATTAATTGTTTGAATTACTGTGAATCGTCATTATTTTCTTAGATTTTATCTTAGCTTTGTTTTAAATATTTCCTTATAAGTAGAGATTTTTTTGTATATAATTTTTGTTAAATATCTTAAACTATGTTATGTGTGAAACGTAGTTGAATAAGAAAAGACTATTGAATAAGTAAGAAGAAGAAAAGAGGAATGAAAATAACTGCTTTTTCAATTGACAATTCACTTAATGTTTGCCATCCTTTCTATATGGACTCAATACTCAACAGTGGTCTACTTTATTCGCAATTTTCTGAAGCTTTAATTTCTCTATGGCAGAGCCTAAATTAAACTTTAAGCTTAAGTTGCGACCGACTTATATAAGAGTCGCTGAGTGAGAAAGCAAATCTTGGAGTGTTTTAGATCTCATTATTTCAATTGGACTGTGATTCTTCGTTAGACATTAATCACTCAAAGAGTTTCTTCTCAGGATAATATCATCATTAATATATGCTTTGGATGTGTCAAGTTAGGAGACATAATGCGAGTAGTTTTGATTTCAAAGGCCGGCTGCCTTGCATAACATTTCTTCATATTATTCAGGAAACTTTTTGATTTTTTTCCTCTGTAGAACCGTAAAAAAACTGTAAATTATTTCATTACAGACTTAAAGGGAAATTAAAGGTCATTCTGTACGGGAGCAATTCTCCTCTGATTTATATAAAAAGTGTTGAGAAAACACATGAAAACTACATTTATTTCATCATGACGGGAAATGTCATTAAAAAAGATAAGATAGAATTCATTAAAACAAAAATTATTGTTTTATTGTTTAAGCCTCTAGAAGTTTATGAAAAAAATTCTTTAACTGATAAGCTGAGAATTTTTCCATACTGCCCTCGTAGTTTTCATTTTCATTTTGTTGTACAGCTTTCATATAATATTCAACTCAATTCATTTAATACAGTTATTTTCTTTATATCTGCCATCATGTGTATTTGGGAATAAATATCGTTTCAAAAAAACATTTTCGACGTCCACCAACCCCACAAAATATATATTATTTGAATCGAATACTGAGACAACCTGTCGGTCTGTTTAAATATCCGCCGTAATTACTCTCGGAGCTGTAAAATTTGAGATATCGATTCCAAACTTGGTCGTTAGTACTGTACACAGGTTGAAATTGAAAATGGGTACGAAGCAACACGCCCATAACTCAAGATAAACTGAAATAGGAACAATTTTTAAGTAAATTTTCCGTATTACTTATAAAGTCAGTCCTGTAAATATATTGACATATACACTACTCGGGAAGCTTTAATGGATTCTCCTTATTTTCTCTTTAGCCAAATGTAGCTTGTTGCTTGTTCTTTTCGTTTAATCTTTAGCTAATAAATCTATTGTTATAATTATTTCAATACTTAAATGCTATTAGCTAATGTATTAGATTGAATATGTTTTTGGGGTTATATGTTTTTTAGATTATAAATATAATTAAGAAAATTGTGGTTGTAGTCAATATATATGATTTTTGTTTAGTATATAAATTAGAAATTGTGTTTTAGAATTTTTTTTTTGTTAAATTAAGTTTTATTATTATTGTTGTATTGCATTATATATATATTTTTTTATAGATAATATATTGCTTTTAATGCTTAAGAATTAAAAATTTTAAATGAAAATTAATAAACATATTATATTAATATAAAGTATATTTAATTAAAATCAATTTGATGAAAATAAAATTTATAATAAATAAAAGATATAAAAAAAATATGACAAAAAACTTCTTCAGTATAAAATGCATAAAAAAATAATTAAACAAATATAAAAAAATAATAATAGAAACTTTATTTATTAAAAATATTAAAATAAAATTGTAAAAACAAAAATTATTCACATTACGTAATAAAATTATTTTAAACATTAATATATATCAAGTTAATTAATTAAATAAAAAATTAAGTTTAAGTTTAAACTTCCAATTCCAACTTCCAATAAAAAATAAGTAATGGGAATTTATTATATGTCATTATAACCACAACATGATTTTATAAAAAACTCATTACCCATTATTACAATGCTAACGTACTAAGTTTAAAAAGAAAAATATGATAATAAAATAAAATAAAAAGAAAAAAATTAACAAACATAAATAAAAAATGTACAACAACAACAAAAACAAAACAAAGAACCCCAAACCAAAATAAAACAAACAAAAAAATTCGTCATAATTTCAAACACAAACAAAAAAAATTATGGCGAGTAAAATAATTATTAAAAAAGAAATGAACCTTTTTTACACTCGTTTAAATTGTGTTACAATATATGTAAATAACAACTGTGACGAGTAAATGAACAAGACAGAAGGACCGTTTGGCAACAATCGTTACAATAAAATGCCCTTAATTCGGTTTGGGAAGATCCCCGGTTAATAACATGTGCTAATATTTTTAAATAATTTCATATTACTATGAAATCAATCAAATATTTTAAAGGGAACATATTTTATTGTTGATTTCGCGACTGCATACAATTCCATTTCTAATCTAAATATTTTAAATTCATAAATGTACCGTTACAGTTAAGTGTAAATAAGTTTAGTGTTTTATAATCGATGTTGTTGCTGTTATTCTTGTTCTATACCATAGTTTAAGTAATATGTTGCATTTTGTTCAATTTAAAGAGATATTTTGAGATAAATTATTTATATATATATATTTTTTTTTTATAAATATGTATACGTTGAAGTATACAAGGTTATAAATAGATGTTTAAGATTATACTGCATAGGATATAGTTATTATATTGTTATGTCTTACATTTTTTTTTTGTTCTTCTATGAATTTCTAAGAATATGGACATTATATACTTGTAAATAATCTTTTATACGTATATTCATATTTAAATGTAATAATGTAATTTTCTACATTAAATGATATTCCTTCCTACTTTTACAAATACTTTACACTTAGTTTTCTATATTTTATATATATATATATAAATTTTTTTTTTAACAAACATTACCATTTATACCATTAGTTGGAACAAACAAATCCTTAGTAAGGCTGGTAATATTCCATTGTTGCATTATTTTTGTTAGTATAACTGTTAAACTATTTGTTAAGAAATTATTTCCATTTTTTTCTTTATTTAATTTCACATTTAAAGTATAGATATTGTAGCAAGATTTTGTTCTTTTTCATTTTATCATTGTCTAGATAATAATGTTAAGGAATCGGTTACCAGCCGTAACCAATTCGTTGTTTTGGAAAACTTGGGTAGAGGGTTGCTAAGCCATTTTGTTTTAATACTAAATTTTGATTTTTCTTCTTTTCTCTTTTCTTTTTTCAATTATTAATGTAGCATTTGGTGTTTATTCATGTTGTTGTTTTTGTTGTTGTCGACTAATTGATAAAGATTTAATTTTAATTATAAAATTTAGTTACTTTTATATGTTGTTATAAAAAATAATAGTAATAATAAAAATATTTTTATGAAAAACAAAAATAAATAAAAAATATATATATAAAATAAACATTATATAATAAATAATTTAAAAAAACAATTCAAATTAAAAAGTTTTTCCCAAAGCTCAAAATAAATAATAAAAAATTATACATATTGAAAATTGTAAAAATATATTTGAAAAAAAAAATATATATTTAAAGTATAAAGTTTTTTTTTTAAGTAATCTAATGAAAGGCATTTACATATAAAAATTATTAAAAAAATAAAAAATATTTATACATAATATTTATGCATATATAATATTGATAAAAGAATATTAAAAAACACAATTTATTATTAAATGTAAAATGTTAAAAAAATATTTAAAAAATCAAACTAAGTAGAACACACACTAACAGTTAAGCTGTAACACATATTCTTAGTTTGAATGGAATGGAATTTAATTTTTTTTTTAAATAAACTCTTTCAATTACTTTTAGAAATTATTATTTTATTTATATGTTATTTATAACTGTTCTTTTCCTTTAGATTGCAATGTTTTTCGAAATGTTTTTGTTTTGTAAAATACTTGAAGTATTTATTATGGTTGTTGTTATTATTATTATTATTATTTTTATTGCAACATTGTCTACGTGTTTTTGAAATTATTTTCTATATCATTTTTTTTTTAAATAAATTTTTTAATTAATATTGACTTGTTTGTTGTTAATTGCAAACAATTATATCAATTATTATTATTTTTACTAATTAAGTTATTTTTAGATGTTTCTTTGTTTATTATCTATTATTTTTATTTTTTATACAATTATTTTTTTAATTATCTTTGCTGTTTTTAAACAAATTATTTTCTTCTCACTACTTCAATTTTATTTTATTTTATTATATGTTTCTCTGGACATAATTTAATATATTTCACTGTTGTGCTCTTTTCAAAATCAATTATTTTGTTGGTCTTGTTTTTCAATTTTATTTTCTTTTTTTTTAGATTGAATTTTTGTTTTAATAAAATTCGAAATATTTCTGTCATCTATGTGGCTGAAGAATCACATTAGTTTAAAATGTTTCTTATATTTATTTAAATATTTTAATTATTTTTTCTAAATTAATGATTTTGTTTAATTTGTTTTATATATATATTATTATGTAAACCCAGCACATTTTATGATTAAATTGTAAATCATGTATTTTGAAATGTTGCTCGTTTTCTTCGAAATCCATTTTACCATTTTGTTATAATTGATTTGTTATGATGTTGTTGTTGTTGTATATATTTGTCTGTGTCTGTTTTTTTACCTTGCCCTTAATTATTTTGTTCACACATTGATTTTTCTACAGTTTCTGCCGCTACTTCTATTAAGAAACTCTTTGACGGGTTTTTATGGGACCTTAATTCAAGTTTGTTTTAAACTCATGAATCTTTAGTTAATAAAGTGAGATACACATACACATTCACATTATTTTTAAATATTAGATATGCTCTAGTAATCTAAACATTTATAATTATTTTCATATAGGAGCTATTCAATTATGTTACTTGATGTGTGTGCATTGTTACTGTTGATTAAATATAGTTATCCATATTTCCGGTTTTTTATAACACCTTTTAGTTGTTTTCACTACTCTAATACAATCAATATTATTCCATTTTCTTATTGATAAATTTTATAATTATATTTTTATTAATAATTCAAGTGACATACAATATAATTACTGTTTAATAATGATGTTGTTTTTTCCTTTTTATATAATAAATTATTTGTATATATATATATTTATATAATTTTTGATTATACATTTAATTACTATGCATTTTAATCTTCTTTAGATAAGGAGCCCAAATCGCTTAAAAAATTTTCGGGTGTCAGAATGTGTGTGGAGCCAACAATAACTTCCCAATTCTTTAATGCATTGGTCACCTCATAGGCGCAACGCATCTCTGACATGCATACCCCACCCACAATAAACACTATTAAACGTGGCACATTCTTTACTTGCGCCTGAGCCTTATCCTTATGCCAATGGCCGTAGCGAGCACTGAGTATTTGATATAAAAAAATAAAAAAAAAACACATGATTGCAAAGTTATGGTTAATACACAACATTTTTATATCCTCTACATAAGATGGGGGTATATAAAATTTGTCATTCCGTTTGCAACGCCCAGAAGGAGGCATCAGAGATGTAGTCTTGTGTGTCCGTCTGTTGTTGGCATTATCTTTTGTGATATTGAACTGAAATTTTGTACAGGCTCTTTTAGTTTCGCTATTTAACCCCTTGGCCTACATGATGTCTGTCAATTGCGCGAGCTATAGTAAACAAGAAAGTCGGTCGCGCGCCATGTCGGACTCGGAGCTTTTGTTTATAACACGAACTCTTTACCACGAGTGAGACTCGTGGTTATAGACCAAAGGGTTAAATCAGTCAAGAGCCACTCCCACAATCGAAAAAATCTATTAAAAATTTTATATATACGTACAAAATATCTTATTTTTTCTTAAAAAGAGCGTTAGAAAGGGTTTTTGGCAAAGTATTCAATCAAATCATCTTAGCAACTGTGACTTGATCAATTTCAAACTAGAACCATTAAAATTTTTTGAATAATTATCATCGAATGACATCTAAACTTTTGTAATTAAAGTTTCAAATAATTTATCGTTTTTTGCCTGCCCATAAATACATGTGAAATTATTGTAAAATTTATTGAAAAATTTATAAATTTAAAAATTCAAAGTCTGTGGGATAGTAAATCACAAATTAAAGAGCGTGACATTCCATCTCTATCTAAAAATAAATACGATCGGGTCTAAATTTGGTACAGTTAATTATTGTGCCAAACATTTGTTCCAATATTTCTTGAAAAAGGTATTAAGAATTGTGAATTTTCATCACAAAGAAGCTTATTTTTTAAAATAGAACGTCATATAAAGAGAGGTTCTAAAAATGGTTATATTCAGTTTAGCTTTTAACGGGGATCAGTTTTGAGCTTATACCAAATGCATCAATGAATATTATCAGTAAACCACTCACCTGGTTGGTGCATGATAATTGGTATTTTGTGCACGACCAGCCAAAAAAGCAAAATGACGTTGATCCAATTTATCTTCAATACAATCCTCCATAACATCCTTAACCACGGGAGTCCAACGTGACATTTGATAGGTATGTTCGGTAATGCGTTCTTTACGTGGTACCGTATATTGCTTTTTACGCGACTATAATAAAAATTAAAAGAAAAAAAAAACAAGAGTGAGTGGTATACACATTCACTAATAAGAAAAACTTAACCTACATCAGCAATTACATTAACACCTAAATAGCTAAGATTTCGCACCATATCTTGATCTTTGGGTGATAACTGAGCATGCGTAAACAACTTGGTGAGGTTCTCCTCGGTGATGCCATTTTTAATCATAACATACAAGGCAATAATGCGTACCTTGTCATAATTGGAAACGGCCTAAAGCAGCACAAAAATAAATAGAAAAGAAAATAGAAAATTATACCCTTAAAATGTAAACATTACCTGATCCAATAGAATGGGTACAATATTACGCATATGATCTTTAATTTTTTCCCCTTCGGCATCAGTGCCCATGGCCAAATCCTGTTCGACACGACATAACTTATCCACATAGTTCTAGGGATTTAAAAGTATAGTAAAATAGTCATATTGTTGTTGTTATAGCGTATATAACTAATAAGACAACCTGATAGGATTTCATGCAATCCTCAGCCAAATGCAAATGGGTTGAATACTTTGACAGCTCCTTCTGATATTGAGGCATTTTTTTAATCATTTGCGACAAATCACGCATAGACGCTTTGTCAGCTGTGCAGTGAAAAGAATAAAGATTTTTATTATTATTATTATTATTTTTTTAAATAATTTCAATTAGAAAAAATGAACTTATTTTAATTGCAATTCATCACAAAGAATGACAAAACTCACAGGCTGACATGCGTTTCGAATCGGTGAACTTTTTCAAATTTTGCGTTACTTGCGTAGAGACCACCGCGATATGTTCATGCCTTAATTCCATCCACAAATCATCATTCTCATCCAATAATACCTCCTTTTCTGGCTGATTTGGACCCGGTGTAAAACGATAGACATCATTAACGATGGGCAATAAATCGTAAGCCATCGCCTGCAGTGTCAATTCGTGTAGGAGTGGTGAGACACAGTCGAAACCACGATCCAAGATTAATAATTGAGAGCGTGCCTTCTCGGGACCCTCGCCCATCGTTGGCTCGTCAGCCTTGTACGCATCCAGTTTCTGCTGCACCACAGCAGCTAAATCGATGTTGCGATCCCAGTCAGTGCGATATCGCACCATCGGATACTCGCCGAGCGTAGCGCACAATGTGGCAATCTGCTCGGCAATGCGCTCGAGATGTTTGGCGCGTATCGAAGCAAATGCCGGTGAGTACAAACACTGAAAACTGTCTGGCGAATCGAGCGAGTAGACCTAAGAGAAGCACATTTTTTTTTGGTTGTATTTTTTGTTTTTTTTTGTTTTTATATTTTATTTCGATATGGAACGTGTGTAATTTTTTGTGCAGTTTGATGATTATCAAGTAAGTTCGTTTTGCTTAAGCCGGGTTGTGGTGGAGGTGATGGTGACGGTGACGGTGGTGGTAGTATTGGTGGACGGTGGTCAAGCAAATGTTGCCGGTGTTTGGTTGTTATTGTTATAGTAGCGGATGGTTTTGGTAAACGTGCACAATTTAGTTGGTGTGGCATTCAACGCATACACAGTTAGAAAGTTAGAAGTTAAGTGCGCCGGTTTAGTTCAAACACAGAAAGTGGTGCAGGATTGTATTTTTTTGTGTATTTTAAGAGAAATAAAAAAAAAAAAACGTCATTTAAGATTATGTACAGAATCAAGTGATAAATGATATGAAAGCTAATTTATTTTTATTTTGTTGTTGTAATGTTTATTATAGCAGTTCAAAAAAGGGGTAACTAGGGGGAAATTAGTGACAGTTTCAACTTAGTATGTGTATGTGTAAATAATTTATGATTGGCTGGAATTGATTCAACTCTGGATGTGGGGTCGTATTTTGGAAGTTTAGTGAACCACTTAATATGAACAAACAAGTAAAAAAGCAAAACAGTTTTGATTAATTTCATTGCTTTTAATACGAAGTACATTAGCATTCGTATAATTATATGTCCGATCCTTAACGTAACAACATCCTTTACTGTCCAATCTAAACTTTATCATTTTTACAAAACATATTTAAATGAAAAACAAGCAAAAATGTTAAATTTCGCTACAATTAGTTTAGTTGTACGTGAGTCACTGCCTTATAAGTTACTTTGTGAAATATCGTCATGGGAAAAGGTTCTAAAAGTGATCTGATAAGATACAAACTTGGCACAGCCAAATATTTCGATAATTGAATAATTCACTAAATTTTGTTCAAAAATATTAAGAATTGCGAATTTTTGCCATATAAAGACTTCCATTATATTATAAACCTTATTTGGGGAGGGATTGTAAAAATGCTTCGATTCGGTCCATTTTCAATAAGGTACCTTACTAAGACAAGATATGTTCTTGTACGGCGACCAGTAACTTGCGTACAATTTTTCATAGACAGGCAGACGAACAAACAAATTTACAAAATTTAGATTTTGATTCTGAATCGATTGGTACCGGGTGTGACGTATGCCGTTTAGGAGTTACAAACTTAATATCAAAGTTGTTTTAATACTAAAAAGTAGTACTTGAGTATTTCAATAATTACTTAAAAGTAGAAAAATTAATACCCGAACAATAAAGCTACTTCCTAAGCAGGAAAAGTTGACTCCGCAATATCTGGGGTCTTTAAAGTTTTAAAAAATCTATGGCACAAATTGTTTGCTTAAGCTGCTCAACTCTCTAAAGACTTTAGAACCTAAACTCAAATAGATATGTAAACAAATAACACGATTTGGAAAAGGAAACAAATAACCATTGGAGTTAACATTTCCATGTACTTAACATTCCAATTTAAAAAAACGTACAAATTTCATTTTCATTATTCTTTAAGAATTCAGAGTTCGCTAAATGTATCATTTTTAGTAATAGAGTGCTAATGTACTAAGTGGTGCAGGTGTAGTATAGTCTATCCAAGGTTTTAATTAAGAGAAATATAACTTTTTTACTCGTTTGTGTTTTGTTCAGGCTACGACATGCAATGATAGTAAATTTAGTTTAACGATATGTGTATATAATTACGAAAAGATAGTAAAAACTCCAACATATAAAGAGAAGGTAAATAATGGGCAGAAGTGATATATATATAAAGGACAAGGCCAGGCAACAATCAACAAGTATGCAGCAAAGGCAAGCATGGTGGGAAGCAGTCTAGATACGCGCACTACTATAAAAAACTAAATGGAAAAATACGTCTGCTTTGTTATTTATACACCCTGAATGTATATAATTACCATACATGATACATACTTATAAACAATCGTGCTACAAAAACAACAGATAGTTAAGTATAAACTCTCGTATGAGTTCTTTTTATAAAAACTTTTCCTTGTAACAATTATTTATAAATTTACAACTATAATGAGCATAACTTTAATTTTTTATTTTATTAAAGTTCACAATAAAAATTTCTCATACGAGATGTTGAAAGATTTATTTAAATGAAAATTATAGAAAAACTTAAACAACAGCTACCAACAGTTATGTTTTTGTTGCAAATTAAATTATTGAAAGCAGCAACTATTGAAATTTTTTATATAATAATTTTTATTATTGTGCTATTCTTTTAAATATATTGCCCGAGAGTTTTATATGTCAAATTACATAACATCACAAAATTACAAATCAATGCATAAAATTTTTTGTTTTTTTTATTGTTTTAAAGACTTTTTTTCTCTCTGTTGTAATATTACAACCCTCGGTATCATACTTTCAATTTCTAAGACAAAGCCTTGCTATAGAACTCGGGTTCAAATCCAGCTGAATGGAAGAGTCTTTTCCGACAATTAAGATTACTCCACAGTTTTACTTTGGATTATGGTTTTTTGTAAATTGTAAGCGTGTCTGTTATGCGACCATGCCCATTTTTGGTACATCGATGCAATTATAAACATGTACTAAATTTCAGCTTAATATCTAAAAATTTACTACTGAGAGAATGTCAATAACAGATAAGCACGCGGACATACGGACATATGTCTAAAGCGATTCAGTTTTGATGCTAATCAAAAATATATATACTTTGAAGGGTCTATGACGCCTTCACCTGGATGTTGAAAAGCCTTACATTATGTGAAAACCTTATTAATGAATTGATAAAACCCAGAGAGAGAAAGAACATCTTTTAGTTGAAGTTACGCTAATTATATATATTTAGAAACAATTTTATGCATTAATTCATAACTTTACAGAGTATGAGGCAATATGTGGAAATGAATGGAATAATTTGAAGGCATTTAGGGAATATAATTATATAAAAGGAGAATTTAGGAGATTTTTTTGCTTAATTTTTGCATGTGTTATATATTGATGGGTTAGTTGAGTGGTGGATTGGTTTAATTGGTACATAGTCACATTATTTTTATTATGTATGTAATTTGGCATATATTTGTCTATTCATGTAAATAATTATTGTTGTTGTTTTTGTTATTAAAATTATATATTTTTGTTGTTGTTTGTTTAATTGTTTGTTATATAGTATAAACAGATGACGATTTGTTTATCTGTATATAACAGTACATATACATTAAATTGAACACTACAAAACAAGTAAAACAAAACCCAAGGAGATGTAGTTAATTAGATAAAAGGGGCAAAAAGGGGGCGGGCCACGGTAAATAAATAGGCCATGCCTATACTATTAATGAACTTGAACTTTACGTTTTTTTATTATATTATTTTTATATAAAAAGGCTCACAGTTTGAACGCATTGAAAGCGCTAGAGCTGGAGGGTATTAATAACCTTAAATGGAGGGGGGAAAAAATAGTGTCTTTTTCCCAACAGAAGAGGAAAAAGCCTGGACTTCTGTATTAAACATAAACATTTACATTTACACATTTGTATAGGTGTGATATATTACAACATATATATGTACACACATAACATATAAGGCGACAGCCGGTATTGAACTCAAGACGAAGAAGAAGAAGAAGAAATATTAAATCACAACATTTATGTATGTAAAGCTTGTAAAATTAAAGGAAAAGAAACAACATTTATAACATAATTATACACACACATACACGCACGCACACTTATATATATATGGTATTTGTTAGGTATTGTTGTTATTGGCACAGTAATGCTTCTGAATTATTTCTTTTTTTTTTTTTTGTTGTGGTTATTATTGTTGTGGTAGTTATTGTTATTGTTGTTACTGTAACTATAACATTAAATTTGGGTTAAGTTTATTAATGTTTATGGTTGTTGTAAAAGGCAACCAAAAAGTGTTAAAGACACACGTAATGGCTTAGGCCACTTAGAGAGACAGTGGCAGAGGCAGAGACAGAGAGAAAGAGTGTTAAAGAGACAGTTATTGAGACCTTTAAGTGGTATTTTGGAGTAAGAAAGTTCCTGTTGTTAATTTTTATTTTTATAAGTATTGTCTGTACTTTGGACTATGTTATAGTTTTTTTTATTATATTTCCTTTTTGAAGGGATAGAATTTGTTGTTTAATTCTTTTTTTTATATAAGCGCACCTGACATTCATAGGGAAGAAATGCTATATTTATCTCCTTTAGTGTTTTGATCTTTCTTGCAGCGCACGATTTACACAAATCGTTAAATAATTCCTCTGGGCAAACTATAAAATATATATATATATGCATAGATATTTTTAAATAATTGTTGAAAAAAAAAAAAAGTACAAACAATAATTTTGATTGATTACAGTACTTGGAAATACAAGTGAAAATGACATAAGTAGCAAAATATTTAATAAATTAATGATTAATTAATGTAGTTGTTGTATTAAGACTTAAAAAAATTAATTAATTAATATGTAAAAGTAAATATAATAATTATATCAATAATTAATAATAATAATAATAAAATAATTAATAATTATATATGTAATAGTTATACCGTAAATAAATAATTAAAATTAAAATTAATTATTTAAAATTTTCATAATTTTTTTTATAAAGATTATTATTATTTGTTCTATATCATATATAAAATTTATAATTCAATGAAATTAATTATAACTAATACAAGTCTTTTTATACCCTCCACTTAAGACAGCGGCCTATGCTAAGATTGTCATTCCGGTAGCAACACCAGGAAGGAGGCGTCAGAGACCCTACAAAGTATATATATTCTTGATCAGCATTAAAAACTTAGTCCATTTAGATATGTACGTCTGTGTGTCCGTCTTTTGTTGGCATTTTCACGGCCGTAAATTTTGAGATATTAAGCTCAAATAGAAACTTTTAATTTTTGCATGTAGATCAGCCTATAAACAAGAGAGTTGGTATGCATATCTATAGTATCCCATTAATGGATGTTTCAAAAATGGGTGTAGTCGAATAGTACAGACGCGCTCACAATTTACAAAAAATCATACACAACGTAAAACTCGATTTGCAAGCTGACACGCAATACATGACCTATTATTAGGAGCGGTAATCATATACCTTCCAGGCTCACTATTGTAAATGTGGAGGGTATTTCAGATTTGGCCTAAGCCAAATTTAGTTTTCTTTCTTGTCTTATTATAAACATAAATTAAACTATTTACTTTTTATAAAAATTATATAAAAATAAAAAAATTATAAATAAAAATAAAGATTTAATTATTTATTTTATACTAAAAAAAGTCAAACAACGTATTATAAAACATAATTTGTGTATAAAAAATATTATAAAAATAGTTTGGTTTTTATTTAAAAAATAAATAAAAATAAAAAGAGAAAAATCTATTACATAATAACCGTTCGGCTATTATTGAAGGTTTAGCTTAAATGCTTTTAAAAATATATATTTATAAAAAATAAATTCTAAATATGCGTTATAGAAATAATTGAACAAAATTTTTTTTACGCTATTTTAAGGACATTCTAAGGTGGAATAAAAAAAATTGTAGTATTGTTTTTTTTTTTTTCTTATTTTTTATAAGAAATCTTACCCTTGCTACTGAAATATTTTTTAAAATTTTTTTATATAAAAAATCTTACAATATAATTTATAATTAAGAGATTAATTGAAAAACAAATAAAATAATGAGACTATAAGACAAAAAATGTCTTTAGATTTAAAAAAAAAAAGATATATTGATCTCTGCGAAATATTTCTGTCCTGACGCTGATTATTTGTATTACAAATCTAACTTACAGACTGACGGAGATATACTAAAAAAGTCAGCCTAAAGATGTATTGTTTGATAAATTCATATAAAAGCAGGCTCTTGGGTTGATATAAAAATATCAGTAATGATGTATAGTGCACTATGTAGTTGTAGTCTTTTTAGAAAGAGATTAATAACACGATGAATCCCTAACCACATGGAAAAAGCATTATTCGCTTATAGACAAGAGACAGTATTAGAGACAAATAAATATTATAAAATATTAGTGACAATGCAAGGCATCAGTGTAATTATTAAGTTAGAAACCCACGCACCACACAAATGCTTCATTAAGCAACAAATCGTACGTAAAACAGACTAAATACCTGTTCCTCAACAGTTACAAAGGCAACATTAATTTCTTTGCAAGTCTTTAAATAATTGCGTATAAAATGTTTTTCAGCTTTTAATAATTCAAACAAGTCATCGGGTATGGCTAAAAAAAAAATGTTTTTTTAAACATAAAAAATAAATAATAAAAAAAAATGAAAAAAAGTGTTTTTCGGTTTTAAAAAAACCAAACCAAGAAGTCTTTTTTCTTGATAAAAAAATATACAATAAAAAAAAATTCACTTAAACTAATAAAACTTACCCTCCGTAAAGAAGACATGAGCATAACGGTACATGGGACGAGCGGGATTTTCAAAATCCCTAATCAAGCCGCTGACCGAGTCCTGACAAGGTGTTATCAAATAAATGGCATCCATGGTAGGCAACGGTTCACGTTTTTTATTAATATCCTCAACCACTGAGCAATGTCCAGAGTGAAAGTATGATGTGAGTATGGGAGTATAGGGATTGATAAATTAATTATTATTTAATTATTTGTTATTTGTCAAAGAATAAAATTAATATATGTCATAAAAATATAGATTATTTTCTATTATTGCTTGCTTTATATTAATTATATCTTAGGCGCTAGTGAGGGGTAATTAAGATTTGTCCCAAGTCCAATTTAGATTTTTTACTAGTTTTTTAAAATTAAAAATTTTATTTCAACTTACAGGTAATTCCCTCAGCGCTAATTTCATGCATTTTCGTACACGCCGACACCATACGCATACCCAGTTTATCTACCACCAAAACACGCCAATCAAAATTCCCTTTATTGGCAGGTTGCACAACACCTGCCTTTTTGGGTGGCGGTGGCTTATACTTCACCACCTCGTTCATAATTTCTGAAAAGCAAAAAACACCCAAGATGAAATTGAAATGTATGTCAAAAAAGTAAATTTTAATATAATGGTATCAAGGAAAGGTTCTTTTCACCAAAATTCTAACATATTTTTCATTTATTCCAAAAATTTTATTTTTCAAAAAACCCTTGTTTGAAAATGAGCATCAACAACATCAACTTTTCATGAATATATTCAATTCAAATTCAGCATAACCATCTCTGATACATGCATTTAGCAGAAAGACCAGCTTAACCATGCCCTTTAGGCCGTTTAGATACATATTTGGGTTCTGGCTACCTTCTTCAATTGGATGGACGTACGGACAAAAAAAATACCGAGATGTATCTTTGCACATGCTGGAATCTTTGCTTTTTAAAATACAGTCCAAAGTAGTCCAGGACAACTATTCTGGACAGACTTTTCTTTAAAAATATTAAAAATCGGAAATATCGTTTCGTCTTCTATTCTTCGATCTGTTCTAATCACTTTGGTCAAATTTTCCAAAGACCTGTCAATCGCTTCTTCCCTTTCAAGCATCGGGTATTATCATTAAAATTTAGCT
Source organism: Ornithomya fringillina (assembly GCA_963978525.1). NCBI lineage: Eukaryota > Metazoa > Arthropoda > Insecta > Diptera > Hippoboscidae > Ornithomya > Ornithomya fringillina. The sequence continues at coordinate 22,420,740 of OZ021693.1, forward strand.
TAACCTTAAGATTAGGGTATCATTGCATTAAAAGCCTTAAACATTTACCAATATATAGCTGTTACCTAAAAATATTTCCTAACTTAGCGCACGACGAAAGGTTTTGTGTGAATTAGTAATATTCACACGCATTGTGTTTAATGCCATAATCACAACAATAAATGAGTCATGATTTTAATGAAAATTTTAATCATAAACTTTATTTACTTCAATGGCAAACATATGTTTGTAACAATCTTGTCTTCTTTAATGTTATATTTTCATATTAGTATTTTCTATAGACCGACTAAGGCGTTCAATTTATCAAAAAGTAAAATTACAGTAATAACGCAAGTCATGACGTCACAAAGTGACAATTACAAATATATGCATTAAAAATTTTGCCGCATATACTATTTAAATAAATGGAGAAATTCCAATACACAATAAATGATTACGCACGATATACATACAATACATATACAAATGCAGTTGCGCATATTTACGTTAGTTTATTGGGGATGGTGTGGACTACATACATATATATAAATAACGAAAAGGTCGATTTGGGGGCGTCGTCACATACTGCTTTACTACTTTGTTGTACATAATAATTAAAAGGGAAAAATCAATAATGACTTGGAAATAAAAAAATGGTCTTATGAAATACAAATTTTATAGGAATTGTTTTAATCTTTAAATATCCATCTAAATAATATACACTTACTTTGTCCAACCAACACTTTCAAAGCCATTTCTTTAGTTTCTTTTTTAATGTATTAGGTATTACTTTAAATTTGTTAATATTCGAGTTTGTGTTTTAAAGAATTTTCCTTTCCAGATATATTCCGTTTCACCTGGCACACGCAATTACAAATTGTTTCGTCACACAAAAAATTATGAACCCCCTTTAAATTATATTAATTTTTCTACACCTTTTTGCACTTTGCAGCTTATAAATTATGTATTTTGTTCACTTTCATATTAAATTATTAAACAATTTCTGCTTTTGATGTATTTTCCCTGAAATTCCCCACATTACTGAATTGTTGCGAAATATTTTAAAACAAAAATGGCGAATCATAAACATATGGTATAAAATTACATATGCATATGAGAGCTAAGCGTTATATAACTTATTTAGTAAAAGGCAAATATGAAAACAGCTGCTTTTGTTTACATTTTTTTAAACTATAACCTCTTTGGGAAAACGTTTTCTCTTTTGAAAAGAATTCATATTTTATTGTGGAGATATTTAAGATATAATTAAACATAATTATTATATTATTTTACATTTACAACTGAATTTGTAAATCTAGCTTGCGTATTATATCTTTAGCTTTATTAAGTGTAGCCGGACCGTGAGTATTAGTATTAGACATACTATATAATTCTTTCATATATTGTTCAATATTCTCTACTGTAGCTCCGTTGGGTACAGTTGGCAAGGGCAAGCCACTCAATGCTTGTGCTAATTTTCTTTTTAATTTATCCAAATATACTTCCAGTAAACGATTCTTCTCTTGCAATTCATTATTTTCATTGGCCATTTTATTAAGACCTGTTTTCATATTTTCCACATACTTTTCCAATACAGCATTTTGCTGTTCCAAATCGATTTTCGATTTACGTAAAGTTTTCAACTCTGTATCATACAATTTGTTATGCTCTAAAAATTCATTGGTAAAGATTGGTATTTCACCGGGAGTTGGTGTTGCCACAGCAACACTAGCTGATGATCGTGCATTTATTGCAACATTTTCGTTATTCTCTGTGGTATGTGTTGGAGCAGTTACTGCTACTGTTGATATTTGTGCAACATCAGGAGTTGATGATGATAATGGTGGTGTAGGAGTGTTTTGTTGCTCATTCAATTGTTCCTGATTTGTTTTGGGGTTGGTATTAGGTGTAACAGTTGTTAAAAGCGGCGATTTATTTGTTGATTTATCTTTTGTTTCATCCTTTGTGGCCATAGTGGACTTTGTGTTATCCTGTGGTAAGGGTTGCACTGGAATTTTCTCTTTAAGCGTTGCATTAACTGGATTTGCTCCAGAGCTGATGTTTATAGAGCTATCTAACGATTTACGTGATTTATTTTTAGCTAATTCACTTGCCAAAACATCTGGCCGTGATTTCAAAAATATATGCAATTCCTTGACATATCTATATTAAAGAGATTTAGGTTATTATTTCTTTTGAAGGCAACATTTTCGCAAACCTTTGTTTATCTAGTTCAGCTGCGTGCATATATGGTGCTTTTAATTCAGCCAACATAGTCTGCCACTCTTCACCAATCATTTTTGTATGTTCCATAGCTGTTTTATTAGGATGTTCCTTACGTAACGATTCTCTTCGATCATTCATATAACGCACATAACCTACGAATAGGAAACTTCAATTGTCACAATATTTTATTGCGAGGGAATCATATTGATAATTACCTGTTAGTGGCATTTTCGGAGCACCCTCTACATTTATTTTGCGTCTCTTTAAACGATAATGTTCCTCTTCATTGGTTTGTTGCCCAGCACTACCCATACTTCGTCGCTTTTGTACTTTAGCTGCTTTAGGAGCTACATCCACTGATGCAGTAACGACTTTCTCTTGTTCTTCTCCATCCGATAAAGCTATTACGGCCTCTTCCCGAGTTTTTTCTTTAGTTACGCTTTCATTTGCTGCTGCGATTGGTCCATTTTGATCCTCCTCCTCTTTACTTTCTAATATTATTATAACCTCCGTTTCCTTTTTTGTTTCTTCTTCTTCCTTTTCATCTTCCAAGTCTATAACTAAATTTGTAGAATTATCTTTCTCATCTTCCTCTTCTTCTATTTCATTTTCACCAGATGGTAGTGTTTGGACATAACCGGTAGTAATTTCTGCAACATCTTTTGCTAATTCAGGAGGCTGCAGTGGAGATTGATATGGATGTTCTTCGGTGACCGGTGCTTTTAATAATAAGTCTTCCTGTTTCTTAGGACTTTCTAATTTATTTATTTCGATAAACTGTTCATTTATTTCCTCTGGCTTTTTGTTTTCCTCTGGTGTTTCCATTTATTTGGATTTTGAGGTGAAAAATTTGTTATTTAAGTAGAAAATTCAAATTATTTGCATGAAATTTCAACAAGCCTCTTAACAAAATGCCTAAATTTTATTAGAGATGTACATTTCGATAAAATAATTATTAGTTTTGGAGCATTCAGCTTTATGTTATACAGCACACTTTTATGTACAATTTATATAAAAAATTTAATTTGTACTCCTATAATTGGATTTTTTTTAACTTATTTTCTTAAAAAATATATTTATTAAAAATAACCGTTTGGTTACAAAAACTTTTCCGAGTTTTGTAACATTTAGATTTGTGTTTTGTGAAGAACATAAAGGATTTGTTAACTTCTCTTAATTTTATAATAAATAGAACATTATACTTTATTCTATATTCTGCTTCTATCATTATTGTTTTTTGTGGCTTCTTTCCTGATAAAAGATTTTCTTCCATAAAAATGTTTATTTAACATGATAAATAAAAAATAACAAACAAAGTAAAAAAAGTGTCTCCTGCTTCATAAATATGCTAAAATTTAAATGCCTAGCCATTTGTCTCTGGCAAAGCATATTAGGATTAATTTTGCTCACAACATTGGTAAATGGAAAATGTCCGGAAAAATGTCAATGTAAGAATAATACTGAAGCAAGCTGGAGTTTAAAAGTTAAATGTGGGGGCAATGAAGAACGTTTGCAAGATTATCAATCATTAGATTTTGAGGAAGACACCATCAATGTATGGATATTGTACGTCATGTTCTAGATGCTGATGTTGATTTTGCTTTATATTATATATATGTAATATATGTTTATTATCTTTTGTAGAGATCTAAGTAAAAACGCTTTCACAGCAATTGATAAGGATTATTTTCACAATTTTACGGAACTAAAAAGATTGGACTTATCATCTAATTTATTAAAAGAGATTAATAAAAACACTTTCAATGGTATACTTAACGGTATAGAACGTTTACGTTTATCCAATAATAGTATAACTCATATATATCCGGGTTCTTTCGATGGTTTAACAAATCTGAAGATTTTGTAAGTAAGCAAAGTTTTAAAAAGTCAACAGAAGTGAAATTATTTGTTTTCATTTTAGAGATATTTCCAATAATCCATTGGTATGTGATTGTGATCTTATTTGGTTGCTTAATTGGTCTACCAATAATCAAGTGAAGTTGACGCCAACACCGAAATGTGATTCACCGGAATATTTTAAAGGGAATTATTTAAAAAAGTTACGCGTCGGCATTGATTTACATTGCGAAACATCTTTACAGCCGATTTTGGAATTTATACCAAAACAAAATCAGGTTTGGTGTATTTTTTAATACTTGAAATTTTCGTGTTACTTTTCGTTAAAGAAAATAAACACATAGAAGAATACTTTGGCCATAAATTGAAGAATGTATTCTTGTTACATGTTTACTCTTATTTTAAATATTACTACTGTTACTCAATTTAAGTATTTTTACTCTTCCTGTAGGTGGTGTTTGAAGGTGATGAATTATTGTTAAAGTGTCGTGCTCCTCGGGTAGCATTTGTTGGTCCACGTGACTCTGAAGATTTACCCAGTCGTATTAATGTGTATTGGGGATGGTCGGAAAAAATCCTAACGCAAAATTCCAGCGAGAATAACAGTTATAGTGATCCGACAAAATTATTCAATGATGTTTATGTGGATAGCAAGCACACTCCCGAATCGGGTATACTCGATTCATTGTTGCGAGTAGCTAAGGTGCGGCGTAATCATACCGGCATGTATGATTGTACATTACGTTCACCGCAAGCCAATCTCTCGCATGCCATAGCTGTTATTGTTATAGCAAAAAATACAGAATATTGTCCCAGCATTACAACAACTACTAATAAGGGTAATTATGTTTGGCCCAAAACAGTGCGCGAACATACGGTTTATCAGCCATGCGTAGAAGAATCGGACTTATTAGCTATGGCGCAGGCCTCATATCACTGTAATGAGCAGGGTTTTTGGATTAATCTAAATACCAGCCTGTGCCCGTTTGTTAGTCCAATAACACGATTTTTAGAACAATTTGCTACCAAGAACTTCAGCTTGAACAAGGCCAACGTCTTGGAGATAGCAAGAAGTTTACACAATTTTACGCATAGCCCTGGCAATCTAAGGCGTATCCGTGATCCCATTGATTTGGATTTTTTGGCGCTTACTCTTATAAAATATCTGGACTTTGTAATAGAACAAAATGAATTGGCCCGTTTAATGTTGGATATTGTGTCACAGTTACTACTGTTGCCGCCACAAACCTTTTACGAAGCTCAACGGCTGTACCAGAGTGGTGAGAAATTCTTGAATTGTGTGGAAAAAGCTTCCGGTCATATAGCCATAACCAGAGGTGGCGATGCCGACAATTCTATAGATTTTCAAGAACGCTTTTCATTACTCAGTATGCCGCGCCAATTTGTTGTTGAATACTTTACTATACCCTCCGATTCTTTTGCGGGTATATCCTGTGTATGGCTAAGATCAACATCACACATCAGCAGCAGGAGCTCATCATCATTTGAATGCACCACCGCCAATGATACATTTCCCTCGTTTGACCGTTCTGTAGATGCTGGCATACAAATACCTTTGAAAAGTTTATTTGCCGTGCATACCACTGATCATCATTTAATTATTAAAATAATGCTGGCTGTCTTTCGTAATGCAAATTTATTGCCTTATCTGCAAGGCAATGATTCGGTGGTATTGTCCTCTCCCATTATTGGAGTGAAAATTACTGATGACACAATTATGGAGGATATGAGTTCATTGATTATGCAATTGGAACAGCATCCCGTTACGGTTATGTTGCGAGTTCATCCCTATCACGATGACAAGGGAGCCCCCCAACCGGTCTGGTGGAATAGAGAAGAAAGAGAATGGAAATTAAATGCTTGCCAACAATTATATATACATCGCGGCCTAGTGGTGTTCTCTTGTAAACGTTTCGGTTACTATGGCCTGTTGCAACGTACCGCTTATTTAAATGATTTTGCCAGCGAGGGCTCCGGTGCCAGATTTCGTTTTTTACCATTGCCTGTATACATAGGAGCCGGTTTCCTTTTCATATGCTTGTCCATCAACATAGCTACGTATCTGGCGTTCAGCTCAGCAATACGCATAAATCGACAACAGCGTCATTCATTTGTTAATACTTGGCTAGCTTTGGCAACTCTGTGTGTCACCTTTACTTTGGGTATCCAACAAACCGAACGTCAAGACGTGTGTCGTTCATTGGGCTTGCTGGTACACTATTTAACTTTAAGTGTTCTGTTATGGTTGAGTGTTAGTTTGAGTACAATGTACAAACGCTTATCGAAGCATCATCGCATCACGGCCGAATCAGAGTTACCGAAAGAGTTTCGCCAACGCAAACCCATTATGGGTATCTATTTGGTGGGTTGGGGTATTAGCATGATCATTTGCGGTATTAGTGGTGCTGTTAATATTAACGAGTATGCCGGCTATTCATTTTGTTTTCTACATCATGCAGCAGCCATGAATGCTGTATTGGTGCCGGGCGGTATTTTGTTAATATTTCTTTTTATACTATTTTTAACCATTTATTATCAATTAACACAACGTTCACCATTAAGTTTGTTACAACAACAGCAACAACAGCAGCAACCACAATTTTCGGATAATACTCAAGCTACGGAAAATATTGACATGGATTGGTTAGATGGGGGAGCTGTGGTAGCGGCTGCACCAGTTACGCGGCAACGTAGTCGTGGCCAGTTAAGTAATTTGGGTGTAAGCGGAGGAGTAGCAGCAGCAGCAAGCAAAAAATGCCCCACTGATCGTTATACCAGTTTAACTTTAAGCCAGTCGGCTATTAGCAGTATAGTGGATGATTGTGAACGTTCCAATTTGGCTCACTTACGTGCTCATTTCATCTTTCTTGTACTCTTCGCTACCGCTTGGTTAACCGCTTTAGCTTTCATTATGCATTCGTCGAATGAGCGTAATAATCAACAACAGCTTAATGTTTGGTGCGACATATGTGTTTTAATATTTACTGTATGCTGTTGTTTATTGGGAATATTTGTATTAATGTTTTATACTATAACACGTCATGATGTTCGTTACCAATGGAATGTACGGTCGTGTTGTCAATCGGCGAAATTTTTCAACAGTTATGCTGAAAGTTCAACAGATGATGTGGTAGCGCCGGTAGCCAACTCAGTATTGGCATTTAAATCTTCATATGAAGCGGCGGCCACTATAGCTGCTAATAATTCGGGAGCATCACGTTCCAATTCACAGTGTTCCCGACATCGTGGTGGTGGTAGCATAAGAAGTGGTGGTGGCGGTGCCGGGGATGCTACTACTCAACATTTATTAGGAGGCAGTAATAATCCTGGATCCGGCACATATAACATTACCGCACCACCCATACCCATTATTAATAATCAGCAACATTTAAATCTAAATCTCACGCACGAGATACCCAGCGCTGATATTTTTTATAATCCCAATCAAATTAATGTGGCGCGAAAGTTTTTCAAAAAACAAAAACGTCTCGCTAAACGTAATAATTTTGAACTGCAACGTCAAATGGATCGTAATGGTGGTAGAATAACTGTACACAATGATATGAATAGCAGTGATGCTTCCTCGACCAATGGCAGTGCCATAGGTCAGCCGTCTTATTATTCTCGCCGCCACAATGCCATGACCATGAAATTACTAAGTAGTGGAGTGGGCAAAGTTAATAACACCAATCTTCACTATAAACCGGAGTACAATGTTAGTTATAAAGCTCAACCGATTGTAAACAATTTAGAAATGAGCGACAAAACTGTTATTCACAGTGTTAATAATGCCGTTAATTGTGCTCAGTCAACGCAGCATAATAATAATAGTGTTGCCATGCAAAAGAGAGCAAATATATTAGCAATGAATATTTATACGAATATACCGGAAACTGGGCAGCCTCAGCATGAGATACATAAAGTTAGAGAGGCGACAGGGAGAACAGTTGGCAGTGCAATAGCGGGGGTTAATAATCCAGTGAAAACTCTGACACGTTCTTTAAAAACTCTAGAAGAACACCATGAAGAATTGGAGGAAATGGAAGAGGATGAGGCGCATAAAAATGACGCTGATAGTAGTAGTTTAGAGGATAATATACCACTTTATGAAAATACCAAAGCCGTAACTAATATGGAAACTTTGTTTACCAACAACAAAAACAGAAACAACAGCCCTTTTATAACAACAAAACCTCCTAATCAAAAAAACTTCTTAGCTATCCCGGAACAAAACAATCAAACCTCTTTACTGTTAGACCACGAAGAAGTAGAAGCGATGAATAATTTAGGATTGCCAACGGCCAACTTAATTACCCCCGCATCTAAGGTGGACAAAAGTACAAAACAATCTTGTAGTAGTGATGAGGAGGAGGAGGAGCCTACTTTTCAGCCAAATGAAATTTATGTTTCAAATTCTTTACAAATAACAACAAGAATTGATAGAGAAGACGATTTCCCAGCGGTGTTAATACGTTGTGCCCAACAACAACAATCTAAATCTTTGAATAATCTAGATGATATATTCGGCACGAAATTAAAAACTGAAGAGGAGAGCTCACCACCATCATCAACCGCGAATATTGTCAACACATTTAATCATCAATTGAGATCCTTCCAGCATTTATCGCAATCACTGAATAAGCTTAAGAATAAATATCCTTCGCAATCAATGGGACGTAATGGGAACAATAAAAGCATAACACCGATAAGTTCTGCCTCACAAAACCAGCATCCACACCACCACCACCACCATCATCCGCAACATCACTTATCGTCATCGCTGTTGTCCACCTGTAATTCACATAAATTTTTAAATAATACCACCAATCCTAATGCAGAAAGTGGCCGTTCTTTATATCATATGTCGGAAGAGGCGGGTGGTAATGGCACCCGTTCCACTAGTCCCACCAATGAAAGTGATTTAAATTATCAAAATTCTGAACTAAGTATACGTAGTCACGGTGTGTATGCTCCACAAGCCGATAACGACTTGACTTTGGCTGATGATTTACGCTACCCCTCCTCAAATGTTAGTGATTTCGATGATGAATTATCGGCATTTGGTTCACATCCAGATTTTCACTATAACGATCATGAGCCGCCTGAAGAGAATAATTGCATGGGCATTAATGCCTCTATAGATGAGTTGTATGAAGCTATCAAACGTAGAGTACCAAATGCTTCGCGAATGTTGGACAATCGCCGTTGCAGTGATGGTACTTCGTCCAGTTTATTGCTAAATCGGGATGACAATGATAGCTGCCATTATACTAAGACTGATGATCTTCAACATAATCATAATACTTCACCCACTGCCAATTTGTTAAAAACCATATCCACCTCCCCTACCACACCGGCAATGGCCACCTCTTCCACATTAACGATTAGCGGTTTAGCGAAAAGTTTACGTGAGAACCTCATGGAGGACGATAGTAGTCAAAGTAGCGTTATTTCCTATATAAATCCAAAAGTGGCTAAAGATTCTCTTAGTTAAAATGTCTGGGTGTGAGGTTAATTATCCATAAATAATATTAATGTTATGCATACTTTTAAACATTTTAAGTGCATTTAAAGAAATTAACTACTGATTTTTAGATATATAAGCTGACATTTTTTTAAAATATAGCAAAATATGATTTTAAAGGTATAACTTACCATTGATTAAGAAGAAATTGTACAATTAAACGTCTGTTAGTTTTCATATTATGTAGAACTTGCTTATCCATACAACAAAAGGAATAGTGTTAGGCTTTTTAATAATTTCACAATAAATTTTATAAAAAATCTTGTTTTCATAAAATATTTTCATTAAATAAAATGGTACAAACTTTTTTACGTTTTTTTTTTCCATTATACTGTATGGCATGTAATTAACACTCCTAATAAACCACTAATTAACAAGAAGGCCTTTATTTTTTTAATTAAGCACTGAATATGATGAAATTTTAAAACCTTTATAGTTTAGGATATAGCTTTTTTCTGTAACTGAAAATTCGTACTCTTCTTCTTCTGTTAAAGGTATTAATGCATTATGAAATAATAACATAACGCAATTTCCTTACGAGTAAATTCTCGCAATTATAATGAGTGTATATATAAGAACTTAATAAACTGATTTAATCTTTTCAAAATATTAAGATCAGACCTCATACAACTTTTCTGTATATAATATTTATTGTTTTAATTTTTAAAACCTTTTTTTGAACACCAATTGTGCTTTTCACTTCACTTTAAACGAAAATATATGCTCTTCTTCTTGATTTAATTAAAAATGCACTATGAAATAATAACAAGACCCGGTGTTTGTACGAGCTAGTTAAAATTCATTTATATATATATTTTTTTAAATATAATAAAAAATTAACTGCTATTATCTTTTTCTTGCTATTAATTGTTTCTTTATTCCTTGAATTCTTTAACTTATGTAAACTTATGTATTTATTACCATACTTTATCCTTTATATAGAGAAAATTTTGATTCTGTAGTTATTATAAAAAAATTTGTTTAATAATTTTTATTAAGGTTTTTAATTATTGTATATGTTTTTGTCGAAATTTGTGTTACTTTAAACGACCATCTAAAGAAAATGATATAGTTGTATAATTTTTAATAAAAGTAAATTTTTCTATTATATTTAAAGGAAACGCTTTTTTTCTTAAATTTTAATCAAGGCCAACATAATCGAATACATAAATTACATAACAACAGAAACAATATAACTAACGATAAAATAAGAATTCGTTTTTTCTTTTTGCTTATTTCATAAGAGAATTTACTACGGCATTCACATTTAAAGCTTTCAGATCGGCATACGTTTGACCAGTGCCTACAAACACTATGGGCTGACCGGTAATATAAGTCATTGAAATGGCGGCACCCACTTTATCATCAATCGTATCGAATTTGGTTAAAACAATACCATCAATGATGTGAGGATTTTCTTCTAAGGAATAATCGGCTAATGATTGATTAAATTTCACCAATTGATCGACCGCTTCATTCCCGACCAGAGCTTCACCAACAAATAAAACTAAATCAGGATCATTAACTTTAATCAATTTAGCCAAGGAACGCATTAGTGGTTCATTGTCTTGCATACGGCCGGCCGTATCCACTAACACCACATCGACACGGGTATCATGTGCACACTTTATGGCCTCCATTGCAATTCCGGCAGCATCCTTACCGTAACCTTTCTCATACAATTGTACCATACAGCGGCCGCCATGTTTGTCTGCCGGATGTAAAGCATTCAAATGTCGCGTATGTGTGCGCAATTGTTCAACTGCACCTGCCCGAAAAGTGTCACAGGCCGCTATTAATACATTAAAATTGTTTTCGATCAACCAAAAACATATTTTCGCTAAATTGGTCGATTTGCCCACACCGTTAACACCACAAAATATGATCGTATACGGTCGTTGATTACGTTTTGCCTCCATAGCATCACGTATTATATCAACGCGACATTTCGGTGATAAAATACGCACCAATGATGTGTTAAGAGCATCCCTCACCAAAGCAGCAACCGAATCAAAAGTACCCACTGATTTGCCCTCTAAACTGGTGGCCACTGAATCACACAATTTACCCGCTATATCAGCGGCTACGTTTTTTGATATCAAATGATCGCGCATTTTTTCCAAAGCTGGTTGAACATCCAAACGCGTTAAAGTTTTGCCGCTCACAATACCTTTAAAATAGGACAAAATGCCGAATTTCTTTTTGTGCTCATGCAGCAGAGGTTTTTGGTTTAGCGTTTCTTGATATTCGCCATTTATATTATTCACAGATTCATCATCATCATAGTCATTCTCCACCTCCAAATCTCTTATATTACCCTGCATTGTGCCAACAATCTAAAAATGTACATAATGAAGATGTTATTCTACCAAGCAACAATATATTTACTTACATCGTTTTGTAAATTTCTATATTGATCCTCAACTTGTATATCTTTGGAGCGATCTAAAATAACCGCATCCTTGGAGCTCCCACCCAAATCCCATACTCTAGGTTTTTTTCCAGCCTTCTCTCTTTCACCTCTTGGTGTTGAAGGACTTTTCTTACCCGCTAGTTTCTCCTTTAATTTTCTACGATTCTCCAGTATAACATCTTCATTATTTACCGTTCTTTCTTCGGCAGAAGGCTTTGAAGATTCAATAATGTTCACTTTTTTTGTTAATGCTTCTGATTTTTTACTATCCTGAGTCGATGAAGTGGGCGTCTCTATCATGGAGGCTATTGTTTTTTTCGACTTTAACGATTCATTAAAAGAGCGCATTTGTTTCGGTGCTTTATTATTTAATTTGGCTCTGGTCTCGTTCGCTTTCAAAGCAAAACGAAATTCTTTTTCAAAATCATAATCCATACCAAGTAATTTATCACTGGCAGTTAAATAATCAGCATATTTATCTTTGAAGGCTGTCTGCAAATCCAAGAGCAGAGCATCCAAATAGGGTAATTGGATAACCTTTTGATAGACCGCTGCATACACCAATTCATATTCATTGTCCAATTTGAATTGTACAGCCAAGTTATCTTCTTCATATAATTTTGATTCAGTGCTACGGTCCTGTTTATATATATAAAAAAAAAAAACATGTATAAAATATTTTTGACATTTGTTTTCGTTTCTCTTTCTTTGTCTCTTTGTATTCTATACCTCTAATATAACGCTACGTATTAAATTATTGATGCAATGGTTAACATTCTGACCGGTTGTATTATAACTCCATAGTATAATACCGCCTTTTGTGAAGACCACCACAAAATCTAACATTTTTTAATTTTTAGAAATCCCTTAAACTCAATGAAAAAATCACACACAAGAAATACAAAATATATTAATACACGTCAAACACAAATATATAAAATGACCATATGATGCAAAAGACGTGTCAATTAGAGATGGCATTATACGAAGAGTTTGTAGATAATCGGTGACAAGTTATGAAATTACGATATGCCTACCGCACCAGACACACTCTTAATTAAGGCTGGAAGTAGATAGAAAACAGGCATGCATCTTGTATAATCTTTAAATGCTTCAAAATATATAAATTTGAAATAAAATCATACAGTTGTCCCTTTTTTTACCCTTATCATTTATGAATAAAGAAAGTGGCTTATATATAAAAATGCATAGCTTTCACCTACTTTAATAAACTTTGATGCATGGATGCTTTTTACATATTTCATGCTAACAAATTTGTTAAGAATGAATAAAAAATTTAGATAATTTTTTTTTGTAGAGTTATATGTAAATCCTAAAGAAATCAGATTGATAGAAATATTTTATAAATGATCCATATTTTCTAGTTGGCATTCCAAACCTAACCCTAGGCACTTAAAGCATGAAAATTTTACGTTTATAAGACAGGTCGTTGGCTTTTGATAAAATCTTGAACTTTTCTTGTATACTTACTTGAATAATACGTTTCCAATACCTGGAAGGATGAGTCAGAGACCCTACAAGGTATTTATATAGTTTTAATCCGCATTGATTTAATCAGGTTTGTGAATGGCCGGAGTCGTTTCTTTGCAAATTTAATCAAAAAATCGTATTTTAGTTTACGTTAGTTTATCTTACATATTTATTTGCTATAAAAAAAGGAAACCAAACATTTTAATGCACACACTTTTTATACATATACATTATAAATCCTTTTAAATCTCTGGCAGATTTAATTTAAAAAAAATTATGAAAATTCTATATAAATAACTTGCATTTTAGCTTTAATCTTTCGAACTTTTTTTTAAATTGATGACATCGGCATTTACCTAATTCATCCATTAATCGAATGTTAATCTCATTAATTAAGAGCGATTATATTTGCCCCATATATGTAACATAAAAACGGATGCAATAAATAGCAGCGACATGACCAATACGGGAACAGGACCTACTTTAATACCAGGCGAATCATCTGTATAAAAACGCCACATGCCACCTGTGCCGGCACCGCCTGTGGCACGACTTTTTGCTGCACTACTACTGCTGGTGGTCTTGCGTTGTTTTAAATTACCACCACCTGCAGCACTACGTGGTGCTGACAGCTTACTAGGTGAACGGGAACCACTTCCTACATTAGTTGCACTAGCTGATACAGGCATTATTTTGTATTTCTTATTATGTTATATAATTAAAATTTGCAGTTTATGTTATTTTAATACACAATGATTAGTTTTAAATGAAACTAAACTTGAAGTAAATCCAGTAAATCGCCACCAACCGAATACAACTTTTTACGAATGAACGAATGATTTTGTACACGTATATTTAATACAGGTGATGAACATTTAACGATTATATTATCGATTTAATTAATAACGGTTTGAGATTTTTGGAACCACAACTAATTGAGACGTGCAAGAAAAAACCGAGTTTTTATATAAATTAGGCGAAATCGGACGAAATTTATTATTGCAATATATTTAGCCTATAAAATAAATGATTAAAAATGGGCGAACTCACATAAGACACGTCCACAAATTAAGTAAAATAAAATATTTGGTTTCTATTTTTAAGTTGAAACGCACCACATCCACACCCATAGAGTCCGCCCTTTTTTGTTTAACCTATAGCCTGCATCTTATGCACGCATTAAAAATTTTAATTGTAAGATTTGTAATAGTCAAAATACATCTAATTCTCTTTTTACACGATAGATACGTTACCAAAAAATTCGATATTGGCTAAATGGAATAGTAGATTGGTTCCAGGCATAAAAAAAAATTGAAAATCGTGTTAAAACAAAACAATTCGTGTAAAAAGAGAATTAGGTGTAATAGTAATGTAGGCTACTAAAAGGTTACGCTTGTCCTTTTATTAAAAGAAAAAAAGAAATTTAACAACAAAATGTTTTTAACAATCGTTCTCTTTTTATTGAATACATTGAAATGCATATTTATAAGATTTAAATTTAGCGATTTTTTTTTTGTTATCGTAATTAATAAATAAGATACAATCAATATATACGTATTGTATATGTAAAATTTTTTGTTATAGTCCATAGCTGCTGATACTTAACGTGCAATAGATTTTTTGTGTTGTCTTCATCTTAATGTTTAATATAAGCAATTTGTATATATATACCATATATAATTGTATGTATGTATAAATAATTTTTTTGTTACTTTCTTCGTTTTGTTTTTTTTTTTTATAATTACGCGAACTATATATTTAAATATATTAAAAAAAAAAAAAATTAATTTCTTTGTAAGCAGTATTGAAAAAGGTCGGATATTTTTTTAATTTTTCTCTTTATCTTTATCCGTGTGGTGACAGGGATTTATTTTTTCTTTAAAGTGAAGAAAGAACGGCGTTTGGGTTCATCTTTTTGCGATGTGGCTGGTAATGTTTGGGAACGGCTTTCCGCTACAGCAGCAGAATCACCTTGGGTTTTAAGAGCGGCCACCCATTGGGACATTTCATGATCGTCATGGGCTTGTAATAGAAATTCACCACCATTTGAAAGTCTGCAAAAAGTTTACATACAACAACATATAAGAGATTGTATGTTTAATAAATCATAAGAGGGGCTTACTTTATCCTTAGAACATGCTTCTTCTTGGTGTAATCACTGGCAATCTCCACTGAAGCATTCTGTAAATCATATATCGGTTCACTGCGGAAAGTCAACTCGGGATTGCTCTTATAACCCTTTTGATCTTTATAGAAAGATAAGCGACCACCACGTGCCACGGTATACACCTACACAAAACATAATGATATAAAATTATTTATGCAATATTTTAAGAAATAAAATAAACTAAATGAAAATTGATATAACAACATTTTTTACCTTATCCCAAGATCTATTGCTAGCTTTCTTAGTGGTAGACTCCCATTCATGTTTTCTAGTTAAGAAGCCTTCATGAGCTTCACCACCCGCCACAGCTGAACGTTCTTATTATAAATAAATATATAAATAAATCATACAATGAGACTTGAATAATAAAAATTTCTATCACAAATAAATTAAAGGAAAGCAATAGAATATTATCTCAACTTGAAACGAAGAGTATTGCAATGGTCACATTTCCCCTTATATACTGCAGAAAATGTATTTTTATAAATCGTGGTCGTGTTAGTTATATAATAAATAAAGTCCTCTTTTAATTAAATTTAAGCTTTACAGCTATATTTTCGTCAATTGTTCATTAAACAATTTTAACTAACCTCTTTCTTCGTTTAAGTTCTAGCCAGAGACCTCTAAATATAGAGACGGAGTGTCGTGTCGGAGTAAATTTTGACGGCAGTCTCTTTATTATTTTTATATTTAAAGGTCTCTGATAATATTCTATGAGAAAAACTATGTATAATATATATATTTGTTATCTATTTACTTATGTTTTCTTTGAAATTCTCTTTCTCTCTCTCTTTCTTTCTTTCTTTCTCTCTCTCCCTCTCAGTGTCTCTGTCTAATTACCTGTTTGTGTTTCTGCTGTACGTTCAATTTCAACTGTTGTATCGACAACAGCTGTTTCTTATCATTATATTTCCAAGGGGGCATTAAATATATTTTTTTAAAGAAATATTTTTGCAATCATTTAATACAGTGGAAAAGGAAGGTTAGTAACACTTAATTTAAACTTATAAACATAAAAATATAAATAAAATTAAGACAAAAACACTACTTACCGGCAGCTTCTTCAGCGGTGGCCATATCTACAACATCTCGTCGTTCGGCTTCACGTTTTGCCGCCTCTGCCGCTTCGGCTGCTGCTTTAGCTTCCATTTCTGCTTTAATACGTTGTCGTTCCGCCTCTTCAGCCACTTCTTGGCGTCTTTTCATTTCCTTAAGCTCAAACTAAAACATACGTCAATATAAACCATCATTGCTTCAATGTATTTGTATGGAATCCTACTCAACAACTTACCGTTGTTAAACGCTCAAGGGCACTGAAACGCTCTTCTTGGGCGGCTGCTGACTTTTCGAAAGCTTCATGTTTCTTTATAAGATTTTCCACTTCATCGATGGTGTGACCCAATTCGGAAGATAATAAATATGGCTCTTGAGCTATCAACCAAGCTTCAGCCACGGCAGCATCTCGCGCAAACTGATAAACCTCCAAAACTTTTTACAATTGAAAAAAAAAAAAAAATATTTTCTATTAATTTTGTTTCTTATACATTAATATGGCGGCACTTACTTAATTGTAAATTTTCCCAGCGTTCTTCCCAACGACGCAACAAACCATTGCGACTGTTATTCAATTGTAATAATTTCTCTTTAATATCCGCGGAAGCGTAATGATTGCGCGTCAACAGTTCTTTACCCAACGATATACAGGCAGCAAAATTGTCTTCGCGCGTATCAATTTCGGCCTTTAAGCTCTGATGATTATTCATGAGCAGTTCCACACCCGAGACATCGCGCGGCTTCTCGGATGTGTTCATTTGTCGCACCAAGTCTTCCATCCAGATCATAAGAATGCGCACCATATTGAAGAAACGGAAGAGATCGCCGGTGTCAGCTAACTTTTGTTTACGTGCATCGCACATGGCCTGCAAATTGGCCCAGGCCATTAATACTTCTTGTTCTCGGTTGGTAATCTCCTTAGCTTTGTCCCCAGCATAGGAATCTTGCAATTTTGCTGATTCTTCTTGTATTTGTTGGACTTGGGCGTAGAGTGTGGTCAGATCTTGCATGAAATTGTAATGTTTGCGTTGTAGCGTAGACACTGAACCGGCATCGCGACCCAATTCATCGGAGACGCCATGTTGCTTCTCAATAATGCGGCTGAGGACGTCTTTACAATCGTGGAAGAATTTGTGCAATTCACGTGAGGCAGCTAGCATTTGTGTGCGCGTTTCAATCAGTTCCAATAGATCTTGCCACGATTCGTTCAAGTTGTCCTTCCACTCGGCAATGGTGGCTGCATCAGAGTGGCCAGCCTTAATTAGGCTGTCGGCAATGCCGTTTGCTTTGGCCACACGTTCACTGCCCACCGCTT
The DNA here is from genome assembly GCA_963978525.1 of Ornithomya fringillina. Taxonomy (NCBI): domain Eukaryota; kingdom Metazoa; phylum Arthropoda; class Insecta; order Diptera; family Hippoboscidae; genus Ornithomya; species Ornithomya fringillina. The sequence goes on from OZ021693.1 coordinate 22,438,786, forward strand.
CAGTATCACGGGCAAATTCACCAAAGCGTTCCGACAACAATGTCACATGATCAAAATCTTGCCCCAATTCTTGTGATCCAGCCACCACTTCACGATCGGTTATCCACTGCTCTAGATCGTCAACTTCTCGGCTCAGCATAAACAATTGTAGTGCCTCGTTTAGACGAGCTCTGCGTTCGCCTGCCAAATCCTTAAGGCCAGCATATAATTTATCCAATTGGGATTGTTTCAAAGCCACAGCATCTCCACTTGATATATCGTCGACATTGAATTTTCTCGCTACCTCGCCCAACTGCCGGATAGTGTTGGCATAGTCCTCTATGGACTGTTCCAGATTTTCATGTTTCTTCATAAGATTTTGGGCACTCACTTCATCCTTACCGCGATCCTCCACCATCATGTACAATTCTTGTTCGCTCATCCACGATTCAGCCTCCTGAGCATCGAAAAAGTATTGTTGTACCTTTTCGGATTCCAACAAATGTTTCTTGCGGTTCTCCACAGCATCTTTCAATTCTTGCCACCTAGCTGTCAAATCGCTAATTAATGCTTCGAATTTCTTGGCGTCCTCGTGATCCTCGTCGATGAGCTTGCGACCATTATTACAAATCGACATAATGCGCGGTTCATGATTGTCGATTTCGGTAGCAAGCGATTGATTCTTCTTCTTCAAGACATGAACATTAAACAAGGAGTTGCCGTATTCGGTGGAATTGGCCACCGGAAGTTTCTCCTTGATCCACAATTTTTCATCTTCAACATCGCGACAAAATTGGAATGCTTCCTTCTTCTTTTCCAATTGTTTTTGGCGTTCCAACAATGGAGCTTTTATTTTTTCGAAACGATCCAACACGGCTGTCTTTTTGACAACAATCGGTTCAATCTTCTCTTCTGGCACTGTAGTCTTCAAGTATTCGGTTTGTTTGTCGATTTCTTCCACTTGACGAGCCTTAACAGCCATTTGTGTTTGAATGACCTGCTGCTTCTGCATCAAGATGTTGACCGAGGTTAAGTCGTTGCCGGTATCGGCAGTGATGATTTGCTTCTCCAATTCGGTAATGTAAGAGTCTATGTCGTCGCACGTTTGTTGTACCAACACTTCGCGATTAGCATCGAACAGCATGGCACCCTTTTCTTTAGTATGCTCCTCCAGATCATCAAACTGTTTGCCCAGTTCCTTTAATTTCGGTTGTATAACGTCCTTGAATTCGGGCTTCTCTTTAGACAATTCTTCGGCTGCTTTTTCAGCTTCGAATAGTCGTTCTTTGTTGGCGGCAATCTCCGCTTCAAAGGCTTGATGGCGTGTCCACTTGGAGTGTATGGTCTTAGCACTTCTGTACGTTTCATCTTGAGAGGTGGCATATTTCTCTTGAACCCATTCAGCCAATTCATCCAAATCTTGCAGGAACTCGTGCAGTTTAACTTGATTCTTGAGTTTTTCATGCTGATCCAATGCCCGCCTGCGATTATCATCACGACGATTGGCAATATTTTCAGCTCGTTTACCAATCTTGTCCGCATCAAAGTGTTCCTTCTCCACCAACGTATCCGCCACTTGTAACAACGTGTTGATCTTATCGTCGTTAGCTTCCATGGTGGTCAAGAATGCCTCGTGACGTTTCAATTGATTTTCAGCTTGTTCTACATTCACTGGGGTGTCATCTTTGCTAAGGAAATGCTCTTGCTGACTAAGCAACACTTCCGTTTGCCGGGCATCTCGATTGAAGAGTTGTTGATCCAAACTTTGCGATAACAGAACTTGACGATTTTCCCACATTTGATGTAACTCTTCCCAACCATCCTTCAAGGCCTTCAAGCGTTCCCGCAAAAACATATATTGGGGATCGTCGGTTGTATTCGAATCAGATGTTAAGCGTTCGCCGTATTCCATCATGTTTTTATAATCTTCCGTATAATTGTCAATTTCTTCACGTATCGATTGATGCTGATTCAGCAGCTGTTCAGCCTCGGGCAATGAAGTGGGTGTATCCTCTGAGGCTACGTCTGTTTGTGTTTTTGTTAGCCAAGTCTGGAAGTGATCCAAATCGCGTAGGAAACGATGCAAATCACCGGCTTCTTCCAGTTTGGAGTCACGCTCCTTCAGCATATGCGTCAATTGCTCCCAAATCAATTCAATTTGAGCGATACGTTCACGTATTATTTTAGCTTCGTCCGGATGATCAGATTCAATGCTATCGGCCTCTTTACCCAAACTGGACAGTTTCGCTTGTATAGCAGCCAGATCCCGTTCCATGCCGCTTAAACGTCTCTGCAAAGTCATAACTCCAGTTAAATCCATTTCCAAACTATCCGTTTCGGTGAGTATACGCTTTTTATCCTCAATCCATGATATGGTCTCGCGGCATTCTATGTAGAATGTTTGAACGCCATGCGCTGATTTCAATTCATCCATTTTGGTTTCTGCCTTATCGCGCAGCGAAGACCATTCCTCGTTAAGACGATTCTGACGTTGCAATATCTCATCGGAGTTGGGGTGTTCAACGTGCAACAATTGCCGTGCCAACTGATTAACCACGGCCACCCGGGAAGCGTTCGAATTCATTTCTTTGTCGAAACCATCGAAACGGTGTTTCATAATTTCAACATCTTCAATATCTTTGCCCGGCACCATAGTATCCAACATTTTGGTCTTCTCCTTAATCCATTGCTCTACACCATCCGCCTCCGATTTCAATTTGTACAAACTGAGAGCATCCAATAAACGCTGTTTGCGTAATTTTGCCAATTCCGTGAGTTCCTTATAACGTGTATCGATGGCTTCCAACCTTTTGTTGACATTGGCTCGTTCCGTATCGTTCAATTTCAGGGCCTTGGCTTGCTTGTGCAACGCTTCAATATTTTCGGCATAATTCTTCAACTCATCGGCAACATCTTTGTGTTTCTTCAACAACGACTGCACATGACCTTCATCGTGACCCACATCTTCACTGGATACTATACGTAGTGTGTCCAGCATCCAGTTGTCTGTGTCATCGGCATCGGCAAACAATTGGAAATAATCGACAGCGTTTTCTAAACGTTGGCGGCGATATTTGGTTAAGTCCAAGAGATGATCCCACTTGGATAGGATTTCCTTAAGGCGATCCTTAATACGATCAGCTCCAAAGTGACCTTCGGTTATAAGTTCAGCGCCCACCTTGGCGACACTTTGCAATTGGGGATCGTGTGAACCGATTTCCGATTCCAAAGCTTTATGTTTGCTCAGCAATAAGTTAACGGTGGTCAAGTCGTGACCAATATCATCGGCTGATACGATCTGTTCCTTTTCCTTAATCCAATTCTCCTCATCGGCAGTGTCCCAATAGAATTGCCACAATTTGCGGCTCTCTTCTAAACGGCTGCGCCTCTCCACCGCCAAACGCACCAATTCAGCATAAGCATCCTCCAACTGTTGCACCCGGCTAACGATAATCTCCGGATCACAGGGCTTATACGAATCCGGATCATCGCTAAGGAATTTTTGGGAATTTTGTACCACTACCTTGACCCGTTCACCTAATATATTAATGTCCGCTTCGACCAGTGAATGTTTTTGTAACAGATCTTCCACACCCATTAAATGTTTACCATAATCATCGGTTAACAGCAATTGTTTAATCTCCTCCATATTATCCAGTATATAGAGCATTTCTTGGAAGTTTTGTTGCAGTTGTAGGGAGATCTCCAAACGCATGCGGCGTGCTCTTAGCAATTCCAATAAATAATTCCACAAACGCATAACATTCTCTTTACGCAGCAGGATACGTTTAATGTCGTGATAACGTTCAGATTCCAATTCATCACAAACGGCTACCACAGCCTGGACACGTTCCTCATAAGCGAATATATCGGTTTCGATAGCTTCGTGTTTCTTGGCGGCCGCCTCTACAGCAGCCAAATCAAAGCCAAAGTTATCCTGACTGACAAGACGTTGATTTTCGGACAGCCACGTTTCGCGCATGGACGCTTTACGATCAAAACGTGCAGCCAATTGCTCCAATTTCTCCTGACGTATCAATTCCTCCCTTAAGGCCAATTCCCTTTCATGTTCAGCCTTCTCTAACCGTTCCCAGGCCTTGTTAATATCCGAGATCATTTTACCCTCCTTCGGGGTGTAGGGTTTTTGATTGTTGGCGCGCATTTTAGATTGCAACGTGAAAAGCAACACCTCCAGATTACCCTTCTCCACGAATTTGGGTGGTTTTTCTATAGTGCGATAATTCGAGAATTGAGCCAATTGACTTTGTACACCTACCAATGAATTCTCAAAGACGCGCTCGCCCAGTGCTTCAATTGTTGTCTCAATCCATTTCAATAAATCACTGGTGAAATGTTCATAATCATGAATCATTTTGTCGCTTTCCATGGCAATGCCAACCACTTTACCAATACGTTTGCCTTGAACCGTCTCCTGCTTCAGTTTACTGAAGTAATGATAATATGTCACCACATAGGTAATGATGGATTTTTCATCCGGATGTTCAACAAACACATCTTCAGCATCCAACAGTTTGGCCAGACCCAATTTATCTTCGGCCACATCGAAAGCATTGTTTAGATTATAGATGGGATTTGCTTTTGATAACTTTTCGAATTGTACCAAATCTGGACGATGTTTGTGAATAATGGCATTGAAGGCTAAACCATCGCGCCACGAGGTGGTGAAATTGCGTACGTTGACATTATGATAACCGGCCGTTTTCATTTGACACCACAACAATAAAGCGTCTTTGGCGGATTTTGTCTCCTTATTGTCGACCTCTTCAATCGTAATGTCTTGAATCTGAAATGAGAGTAAGTGTGAGTAAGAAAATGAGAAAGAAATACAACAACTGTGAGCTAGTCACCTGGAATCTTAATATTATTGTCCAAATTAAGCCCAAATTCAATGAGGCATTGCCATCCACTATATCATGTGAACCAATATTCTCCAAATGCACCCGCTGTTCACGTAAAAATTGCAACGCTTTATCAACATTCTCCAAACAGTGTATACGCATTTTGCCTTTGGTTGGCTTGGGCAGTCTCTCACCGGACAATACTTCCAACAATTTGATTAAATATTTACCATCACGCATGTCCACATATAAGTCACCAATGCGACAATTCACGCGACATAAATGCGAATTCACCCACTTTGTAAAGGTTTTCTTTTGTACATTTTCACGTTCTTCGGCTAAAGCTTTGATGCGAGATCGTTCAAATAAACGTGAACTGGAATTGCCGCCATCATATTCGTATTCATCAATATATTCGTTGCCGGGACCCTGACTAGGGTCCCAACGTACAATCGATATATCTGTCGTCATTATCGCTGTTGTCGTTTAAAGATAATTCCTAAAAGAAAACACAAAAAACAAAATATTTAAGTTGTGTAAACATTAGCAAAGTTTCAATTGTCTTTTCATTTGTTTATCTTTACACTGTTTGTGTGGTTTTAATTAGAACATTTCAATTTGAATGCAATTACAATCCATACAATATGTGTGTAAACACATTTTCACACAATTCAGGGCAAAGTTTAATGTTTACTGGCGGATGATGTTAATGCTGCAGATACAGAATATCTATCTTTTGGGGTTTCGAGATTTTGTGGTTTTCGTTGAATATCTAAATAACACACACACAATTGAAATTATGCGTATTCTTAATATTGTGTAAATAAGTAGATGATTAATGTGCCGGAAATTGTAAACGATCAAATTTAATTTAAGTAATACAGTCATCAATTATTTATAGAAGAAGAAGAAAAAATATTCATAAGATGAGACATTTTCTATTTTTTTTTATTTTTTATTATTTGTATATTTCTATTTATTTTTAATTTAATATTTAATCGTTTAATATATTTTAATTTTTATATTTATCAATCCAAAGAGAAAATATAGCGATTTTTGATTTTAAATTGATTTAAAAATAAAAATACTTTTCATTGACTCATTGCAGCATGCACAAAAACAGAAAATGAAGAATTATACTTATCCCTCAATTTACACGATACTTTTTTACACGTATACACTTTTTTCATGATTTTTACGCTCTCTTTATAAGATGGGGGGTATACTAAGGTTATTATTTCATTTACGTCACAGATCCTAAAAGGTTTATATATTCATCAGCATCAAAAACTCAGTCGCTCTAGACTTTTACATCCGTGTGTCTGTCTGTTGTCACTCTCAAGGTAAAAAATTTTAAGATATTAAGGTAAAATTTTATATAAAAATCTTCTACTTTCTTTAAGAAGATTGCTATTTAAAGTATTAAGCAAAATCGGTAAAGAATTACGCTCTCAATCGACAAAAATCTATTTATCTACCACCAACATTGTGTTAAGATTTGGTGTACATATACATATTTATCGGCCTTACGTATAAAAATTTCGTTTTGCATGTTTTTGTTTTTCATAAATAAACTAAACAAGAATAATTTTAAAAAGTAGATGGAGAATAAATAACATAAATACCCTCAACGGCGTGTAAAAATATGTAATAAAACTATAATTTTAAATAACTGTACACATACATTAGGCATGCTTGTAGTTTTATATTTTTGAATTTTTTTACTAAAATATTCCTTACTTATATGCCCTGAATTAAATAAATATTTATAAAAAAATGAGTTTATATCACTTATTACAGATTATATTAATGTCACATCGTAAAAATACACATACAGTTGTATTTATTTAGTGCGTTAATGTTACGAAATCTGATACAATTGCAAGATATCATTTTTAGATAAGTAAATTTACTTATACATATGTTTACACAAATATTGGAAATGGCAAATTTATTTTGATTTTTTTCACATATAACCGTTAAAAATTGCAAAGTGCAATGTACACACATTTATCGCTTATTTAACTTATCACTTTAGCAAGCGAAAAAAAAAAAACAACAACAACAACAACAACAAATGACAATAATAGTCCCTCATAATAATTAAATGGGGAGAACTTACAAGTAAATCAAATCAACGATAACATTAAAAAAAAAACTGTTATTCATGATCAGATATAGAAAAGGAGAGAAGAGGCACAGAAAAAACAAAGAGGGTAAAACTTTATCATGGGAACACCATACAATACATATTTAGTAACTGATTAGGGGGAGAGCAAACACAATTTGTTTAGAACAATTTAAATCATTTAGATTTTTAAATTTCATATCATAAATATGATTTTTTTTTTAAATCTATAAAATAAGGCGTAAAAAAAGTAAATTTGGCTTAAGTTTAATATTAAATAACCTCCCCCTCCATATATACAAAAAGTGGACGTGGAAAGCTGCCCGCAATAGTGTAAATAATACGTATTCTGTACTAAAAAGTTTTTCCTAAATTGTGGGCGTGCCTTTTAACCGATAAATGCCCTAATTGTAAATATATATAAATGTAAATAAAAATAAATTTCAACTTTAGTACATTTTTGTGGATATGAGAGAATTCTATCGATTGTGGACGTGGCACTCGGCCGATTTTGTACAATTTAAAGAGATACTAGAAACTTCTATACAAATTTTCAATGCAATATTCCAAAATTTACGTTCCAACCGGACCTACATATTATATTTAGATGCCGATTATGAATATTAATAGGGACATAGGCACACTTGAACGTTTTTTAATGATCTGTCAATGTCAAAATGTCAGTCAAAGTTAACTGTAATAAATTTCACAAACGGTTTATTGTGGCAAAGTTGACAAACGAGCAACATTAGGAAAATTATTACCGCAAGTCGTTAGTCGCGTTTCCTAGGCTGCCTCTGGGAATGGTATAGCAATAACAATAGTGAAGGGTATAATATTTACTAAAAAGTCGTAAATATTTTGTTCCCCTAAATAAATTCTTTGAATCTTGATGGGCAATAATAAAAAATAATAGTGCATATGCACACACACATATATATATCATAAACATAAATAACAACAAAACCAGTTTCAACAACTGACAATACAAAAAAGGGTAACAAAAGATGTTGTATGACCTCAATTCCATTTTTGTGCATTTTTGTACCCTCCACATATGGGGGATATACTAAGTTGGTTCTTTCGTTTACAACACCCAGAAGAAGACTTCAGAGACCCCACAAAGTATATATATTCTTGATTAGCATCAAAATCTAGACATAGGTGTCCCTGTGTCCCTCTGTTTTTGGATTTTCTCACGGACCTAAATTTTGACTATTAAGCTGAAATTTTGTACAGATACTTTTAGAGTTTGAACGCAGATCGGTATTTAAAATGGGAAAAATCTGTTAAGAACCACGCCCATAATCAATAAAAATTTTTAAAACTGCCACAAAAATTGAACTATGAACTGGAAATTTGGTATGCATTTATATAAATATTCCTTTCATCGGTGTGTTAAAACTGGACGTGGTCGAATAACGGAGAAGCTCATAATTTACAAAAAACCATATTCACCATAAAACTAGACTTGCAAGCTGATTAGAGGGTGTAATATATATATATATATATATATATATTTGCCACTCCCACCTTTATAAACCTGCAGGGTATTTAAAATTTGACCTAAGCCAAATTTAGTTTTCTTACTTGTTTTTTTGGTGTATGTATGCGATGTGTATATAAATGATTCCTACTAATATTCTCTCTTTGCTTCATATATGTTAATTGAATGTATGAATACATAAACGAAATGACACATTATATCTTTGTCCGTTAACTATGAAATGTTGCCCCTCCTATAATATGATGCAACCGCAATTTTATTTTCATACCCTTTGTATTTATTTTAAGTTCCAATTAATTAACACTGTAATGTGAAAAACTAAATTTTCGATTTTTTCACTAAAATATCTTATATAGGAATCAATATTGAGATAGTTAAAGATTCACATGTATTCTACTAAACATTTATATGTACAATCAATATCATGAATTCACTTGATTAAGAAAGTGCAAAGTCTTATAAGTATATGGCGCTAGTACACCTTTGTACATTATATGTATGTATGTAGTCAATTATTTTTTTATTTTTTTTGGCAATTGTTAGCTGTAGAATTGTGGCAATTTTGCAAAGAAGCGAACACAAAAGTACAAAAGTATATATTTCCTTATATCATATATAATTACTAATTAATTGTTGTTGTATTATTCATAAAAAAACGTTTTCATTACTTTAACACACATTACGAGAATTTGCTCTCATTCCACAGCAACATAATTTCTTGTCTCATCAAATATTGTAGATATATAAAAATTTATTGATCCCAATTTATTATTGCTTGTATTAACCTTTTGCACTAAACTAATTAATATACATAATATTTAATTGATAAAACAGTCTCAAGGGCATACATGTATAACAAACATAAGCATGAGAGAATTCTAAATAATTTTGCTGTAAACTAAACATTTTATAACAGCACGCAAACTTTTGCTACTAATCATTATAAAAGCAAACATTTCTTTTTCCATTTCACTATCCCACTATTCTTAATATTTTAACTTGTCGTAATAATTTCTTTTCTTGTGCTTTTTTCGTATTTATTCCACACAAATTACACAATAGAAGTTTTCTTTCCTTCTCTATCTCTCTCACATTATACACATTACTATATTACGGTTGTTTGTTATTGTTACTATTTTATTTATATAATTCCTCTTCTTCTTTTTAATAATACGCACTCGTTCTCTCTTCTACACTTTCTTAATTCGGCAAGCAAAAAACTATAAACAAGCACACGCATTTATAACAGCACACATTCAAACGTGTACTTGTATAAATAACAAGCAAAACTGACACAATCAAGTGGAATGTATAGAATACGCCCTATGAACCTCATTTAGAAACTTTCCCCATCGCTCTTTTCCTTCTTTTCTTTTATATATATATTTTCTTTATTATTATAAAGATTTCCTCATTTCAATGTACTGTTAAAGTTCTGTACTTACTGCACTTTATTTAAGGAGTTAATTATGTGTTTTCTTTTGCTTGGTTAGTTTCCTTTTATACTTATGTATATATTGCACTTTTTAAACATTTTTATTTAAATATTTTAAATCAAATTAAATAAATAATAAGTATTTTTACCGGTTTTGTTATTGTAATTGCTTTTTCTTTAATTTAATGCGATCCAATGAACGTTCAGTGTCCAATTAAAACTATCAAGTGAATAATAAGCTTTTAGGCACAACCGAACGTATTAACCGAGAGAAATGATGTCATCAAACAAACATACGCATTTATTTAAACGAAGAGTACGCATTCGTTTGCGAGAAGTTTTTTTTTTCAAAAGCACCCCAATATTGCTTGCAAATCAATGTTAAAATGGTAAAAACTATATTGGGGAATTGGAAAAAAAAACAATCACCAGATATTTTCTATTTTAGATTTTTGTGTAATGTTTTCACTTTTATTTATATTATTAATACCAAATAAATATTTAAGGGCGTTGCCTTAACTTATTGGTTTTAATTGAATATTTGCAATACTTTTTTTGATGTTCGCCATAATTTATAAAATTTTCGGCCATTGTAGTACGGTTTTTCTTTCATACACACACAACTTACCGCCGTTTCGTCAATTTTCTCTTTATAAAATTTTTATCGATGATTAATTAATTGTTCAAATTTGCACTATATTAACACAATTTTAGGAAATCTATTCATTTAATATACAAATTTATATTTAGAAAAACCGCTTATATCCAATCATCCAACATATCAACATGAGAAAACGACAGCAATTATACTGAAAAAAATTAGTATACCGAGAAGTACTTTAAAAATTTAGCAGCATTGCAGAGATTGTTATATGAATGCTATAATTTAGAAAACTTTACCATTCGTCGTTTCCAAACTTGGCATTGCTGTCCTGAGATTTGTTGATGTGTTTTTTATTTTTGAGAATTGGGCAACCCTCACAGCTGTTTAGTAATCTATATATTCTTCGTTTGAGTTATTGGCGGATTAAGAACTTTCTTTATTAGAACTAAAAATTATTTAGCGTTATTAAAAATGCAGGATGTGACTGCTCGCGTATTTGCTGCTATGCAAAATTTAGACATCACTGCTTTGGCTACCTATCCACAAAATGAAATACGTCCCGTTTTGCCAGCATTGGTTCGCATGAGTTTACTCTCGCCATTAGATAATACAAAATCATCAATGGAATCACGTAAACAAATTTTAGCTGTCCTAATTGGTATTGAGGTGGTTAATAGTATTGTATCGTATCTACAAGTTAATTATCATGAATTGGAGCAAGAGTTGAAAAAAGAATTACAAACGCGTCAGAAATCAATGTATTTCGAAGGACAACAACAGCAAACTGAATATGGCTTACAAACTGGCATTGCTTTGGGCTTTGAACGAGCCGATGTAACACGTAAAGTTCGTGTTGTATTATCGGAAATATTTAACGTTCAATGGATGTTAAATGAACAAAAAGCAGCAGCACAAACCGTGCAATCTGAGATATTGGATGATGGCATTTATTTGGAGGAAGTGGTTGATATTTTATGTATTGCTTTAGCTGAATTACCATCCCTGCTTAATATACTCGAACTGACAGACACTTTGGTTCAAGTACCTAATGGGCATCGTATCATTTGTGCTTTAGTGGCCAATTTTCCAGATTGTTATCGGGATGTCATTACTCATGTCATTATGAATTGTGATGAAGAGTCGCCAGAGGGCAAATTAAAATTAAGCTTATTGATGGCTTTAAGTGAAATCAATCCGTCACAGGCGTTATCAACACGCGCCATTTGTGTAGAGATTATGAAGGTGCCATCGTTTATGTTGAAATTATGTTTAAAATATCCTAAAGATTTGGTACGTACTACAACTAATTAATTTTAAATTATTATTAACATAAACTTTGTGTTTTTGTTTATTAAAGATTGCTTTTCTCACCGGTATGTTGTTGGGTAATGATCAGAATGTACGAACTTGGTTTGCAGAGTATGTACACTCCAGTCAAAAACGTAAAAGTGACGCTCTAATCTTAGTTCGAGCCGAATTATTAAAACAATTGCAGAATATCATACAATTGTCTACGACGACTGCTTCGAGTACTAAGGAAGATTTTACTGTTCCTGGAGCAGTGTTAATGCGTTTATATTGTGCTCTAAGGGGTATAGCGGGCTTGAAGTGAGTTTAATTTTTTTAATTACATTTTTTACTTAATTAGTAATTTTTTTTAGTATTTAAGAGCTTTTTAATTTGCGTTTTTTCTAAAATTTCCGTATGCGTCCCTTACTTGAGTATAAAATTTCACTTAGCACTAATTGACGCTCTCTGCACTTGAATATTTTGTAAGTTTCTATTTTCAATTTCTTTTTCCAGATTCAATGACAATGAAATCAATGCTTTGGCTCATTTAGTAACTAGCCGTCCTCAACCTTCCAATTCGGGCATGCGTTTCGTTTCATTATCCCTTTGTATGCTAATAGCCTTCCCTTCGCTAATATCTAACCCAGCTTTAGAGAATCGCGCCATTGAATGGTTACAATGGCTAATCAAGGAGGACGCCTTCTTTGGTACACGTTCTGATGCGAGCACATCTTTGGGTGAAATGCTGCTATTGTTGGCGATCCACTTTCACAGTAATCAAATATCTGCTATTGGTGAATTGGTTTGCTCAACACTGGCCATGAAAATACCAATACGACCGAACAGTACCAATCGTATGAAACAATTATTTACACAGGATCTCTTTACCGAACAAGTGGTGGCAGTGCATGCTGTTAGAGTACCAGTCACCAATAAATTGAATGCCAACATACCCGGTTACCTGCCCGTGCATTGTATCCATCAATTATTGAAGACTAGAGCCTTCTTGAAGCACAAAGTCCCCATTAAATCATGGATATATCGGCAGATATGCAATTCATCGCGACCCTTGCATCCGGTAATGCCCGCTTTAATTGAAGTGTACGTGAATACGTTGATTATACCAAATCCTCAGGGTAAAGTGAATGTCGATCACATGCATAAACCGTTTTCGGAAACGGAAATCTTGCATATATTCCGCTCGAATCAAAGTTACAATATATTGGGTGAATTGAATACGATAATGCCGTATTTACAACAACAAATTTCGTCAGCAACGTCTTCAGATCAAAGCGATGATCTGATCAAGTATCAGGTGCAATGCCCCTTAACAGCTCAGCTATTAATTTTATATTATTTGGTCCTGTATGAGGACACACGCATTAATAATTTGTCGACAGCTGCGTTAAGTGGCCGTAAATTGAAAGAGTACACCAACAATTTCTTATCCGAACTACCGATGAAATATTTATTACAACGAGCCCAACAATATCACAATGATTACGCTGGCATTTTTCATCCGCTATTGCGTTTAATTATCTCCAATTATCCTCATTTGAGTATGGTGGAAGATTGGCTAGAAGAACATTGCCTATCACCCAGAAGACACCTAAATCGTTCCTCTTCCTTTACATCTATAAAACATATACAGTTGGCTTTGCAAAAGATCAACTTTGATGCACTAGTTAGCCAACCGGGTCAGGCAATACCAGTGTTCACCGCTCTATTGAAATTACCGGCCGAAGAGCTGGCCAAAAATGCTGATTTGATTGTAACGAATTTACCCAAAGTTTTTCAACGTCCCGTTTATCGGGCCATTAAGAATTTATACCTGGACATATGGTTGCGCTTGAATGCTGTATTGCCAATAAGCTTTTGGCGCAAGTCCCTAACGTCAATTATGGCTTCGGAAGATTATATAAATCGTTGCTCTTTTGTGGTGGAGAATATGTTGGATCCCTTGCAGGTTTTACGCTGCTCCCGAGAGATATTTTATTGTCCTCATACGCTCATCATATTGTTGCGCATACTGCAGGGTAGTTTGGCAGCCTCTAAAGCTCATCTCAATGTTCAAATGCAATCGAAACAGATTATTGATAAGAACGGTCAAGTACAAATTGATGTGGAACGTGAGGAATTGAAGAAGGCCTTGATAGCCTCACAAGAGAGTGCAGCGGTGCATATTCTACTGGAGGTCTTAAGTGATATGCATGCTAACAATACCTGCCGCGTGGCTTCCTTGGAGTTGCGTGAAGCTCAAGGCATTATCTGTTCGTTTATACATCAGGCCTTCATCTCCGAACCCTCACTAGCCAAACTGGTGCACTTCCAAACTTATCCACACGAAGTGATACCCATGATAGTGAAGGGTGTCCCATCCATGCATATATGCATTGATTTCCTACATGAATTTCTCAGCATGCCCGAAATGGATAAACAAGTCTTCACCATTGAATTGAGCTCCCACCTAGTATTGAAGTATGCCATACCGAGAAGTTTAAGTGTAGCAAAGTTTTGCATAAATACCATACAATCGGCTTTATCTTTATTATCAACCGATGTAAAGTGTAAATATTTAAAGCATGTATTGCCGGCCTTAATCCGTTTTGCAGAAGCTTTCCCCATTTTAACGGATGATTGTATTAATATATTGATGTTAACTGGTCGCAGTTTATATTCACAAAGTACTTTAGGTATTAATTCGACACAAATGCAATTGACCGCTTATACGAGGCATCAATGTTTCAAAGAGACTCAACGTTATATAGCCATGATAGAGGAGGCTTTTGAGACATTGATAACACGCATTATTAATAAGGTAGAATTATATTAAAACAATATTTCATTCATACATTTAGTTTTCTGTGTAAGATAATTTGTAGATAAGATTTTGTAATAAAGTTTTTCCAATTGAAAAAGTAATTAAATTATTATGTAGTCGCCCGGGTTAGTTTTTTTTTTAGTTTTTTAGTGTTAAATGAATCTTAGGTGCGAAGGAAACATTTTTTTTCTGTTTATCGCCATTGTGACGTACTTTTTACAAAAAGTTTTTGTAAAAACTGTATTTATCATGAATTTTCTATAAATATTTATCATTATATTAAATTTTAATAAACAATTTCACTTAACAAAAGCATTGCCACACGAAAAACTATACTACAGCAGCTTGTAGTTCCCACGTTGTAAGAAACTAAATAAAACAGGGATGTTTGAAATGATATTTTAATCAAAATAGCAAGATAGTAATATTATTATGGGTGATTATACTAATTTATGATTTAAAAAAAAATGTTATCTGGAAATATGCAATATCCCTACACTTAAAATAACCAGTTTTCTATAATTATATGCTTAATTTTTATATATACTAAAGTGTTGGCAATCCTAATACTTTTTGTACCGTCATATAACTTTCACAATTCGGAGTTCTGTGTATCATTTGTTGTCTGTTTGGGCGGTAGTGAACTGTGTGATGCTCGTAAAATCATTCCAAGATAAATAAAGTAGATAAAAAAAAGAAAGATCTAATGTAATAATTTAGTTAATGTGCTTAAAAATAATAAAGGAAAGTTTAGTGTTATAGAAAAGGGCAATTAAACGCCCTTATCGCGCTACATTAATTGAGTTGTAAGTGTGAAAATTACAAGGTTAGAAAAAAGCCAAGAAAATTTTTTTCGCCCCTTTACTAAAATCGTGATTTTATGTGCAAAGTGTTTGTCAGTCGCAAAGCAGAGACGCTGCCTCATATAGCAATAGCGGCAGCAGCCGTACCAACTAAATGCTTATTTAGTTTAATTTGTGCCATTATTATCCATACTTACAAAAAGCGTATAATTAAATGCTGCCGCTAAAGCTGGTAATTAAGTATATGAGTAGTCAATGTGTTTGCCTATGTAAGCATGGTGTTATGATTAATATTATGAATAATTTAAAAAAAATCAAACACACATTACAATATGTATGAAGTTTGACGCAACATTGTTTTTTTGCGTCAGTTAAAATGTGAAAATAAAAGAAGAATAACTATTGTGAAATTAATTTTTCATATAACAAATTTTGCTTTTTGTGGTCCAGACTTGTACGAAAGGTTTTGATCTCTCTCTCTCTCTATCGTTTATCATCAATGTTACGAAGTGTTTAATGTTTTAATACAAAATTATTAGCTGTAATGGTTGTGCGCAAGCACCAGAGAAATAAAAATTATTAAACCAAAAAGTGGTGTATTTGTTGCTTTATAACACAACAACACCATGCAAGAGTAACTAGTTGTTTAACTATCTGAATGTGTTGTTTGAGTGTTTGCATCACAGTTTATAGTTTGCATCTATGTGGAGCAGAAGTTTTTGTGGATTGCAGAATTTTTTTTTTTTTTAAATTAAAATTACACTTGTTACCTATATATATGAGTGTTTTCATGATATTGCCACATTGGTTTTAAAAAAATTCTATAAATTAAAGTGATAAATCTCATACAAGGGAATGATAAGAAGAAAGGATTAATTGATTTAATCGTGTTTAAACTTTTAATGTGGTATATAATTTAATTAACGCGTATGTTGTGGGTTTTAATTCAAAATAATTAATTAAAATAATATCAATTTTAAATTAACTTGGAAAATAAAAAATAAATTAAATCAAAAATAAATGAAACCAAAAGAAAATTTCAATATATATTTTCAATAGTATAACTCAAAAAAATTTAAATCTTTCTTACCAAAAAAATTATCAATTATGTTATAATTCTAATATAAAATAACATAGTTTTTTTTCAATTTTCATATTAAAACTTTAATAGCAATAATTTACTCAAAACAATTTTCCCCAAAATCATTAAACATATATGTAATACTTTTTCATTAATATTTCTATAATTTTTATAAAAAAAAAATCTCATTCCCGTTTCATAAGCCTATTTCCCACATGATATTTTGCAATTTTTACAAGTGTGGCAACCATATTTTATGCCTAGCTTAAAGGAAATTTCCTGTAATGTATGTAGTCTCAGTGTCACCTCTCTCCCTCTCTCAGTTTCAGTCAGCTCAGTGTCTTTATTCTATGTGTAAGCAATACATGTTAAGAATCTCAATAAACGGAAACCGGATTTAATATTAATAGTGATTACTTATAAAGAATTAAAAAAAAAAATATATTACAAAAAATGTTAGTGTTGGTGTAGAAAGGTAATATAAAGAATATTTTAATTGTTAAAGAAATTGAAAATCTTTCGCTACGACCTTTAATATTTTATTATATAATTATTCAATTTAATTAAATTATTTCATAATGTTCTGTGTGTATAGTTTACGATTTTTCATTTTATAAAAATTAATGATTTAGTGTTTTGTACGTTATTTAAGAATTAAAACTCGAAATAATTGTTACAGGAAATTACCGAAAAGTCAGTGTTGTCGGAAATTGCTTCTGGTTTTAATATCATTCCTCTCTCTCTCTCTCTCTCTTTTGTCATGCTCACTCTATTAATAGATTTTTGATGATTTTCTACTTTTATTCCTTTACACATTTTCCGAAATGTTTCACTGCTACTGCTAAATATTAGTTAAGTGTACATGTGTGTGTGTCTGCTTTCATATGAAAAGGACATTTTTGTGTATGTGCTCAGAATTCTCCAGGCCAGTAAGCAGCCTCTTAGCAGTACAAGAAGTGCATTTTTTTGCGTATTTATTAATGAACGCGACAAAGATAATTTATTAGTGAAATTATTAGAAAAAAAAAATACAACATCTAGAACAAATAAAATAAAAAGGTAGATTAAACTAGAAAAGAAATGTAAAAAAAAAAAACTGTTGATTGTAAGATTGAAAAATGTGTGACTGTGTATGTAGTTTGTTACGAAATTTTTTCGTAGGAGTAAAAATGATTTTATTCAGAATATTTCCTATTGGCTTTATCCCTTTTTTTTCTATATATATATGCATTTGTATATGTAAAGTGTTTGTTTGTTGTTTTTGGTCTACTCCAACACCATGTAATATGGCTTCATTTTGATGATTGTGGTTATTTATTGTTGTTGTTGTTGTTACTTTTTCACCGAATGAACAGATTGATAATAGTTGAGGGTGTAAAAATTTTTGTGTAATGTGTCGCGTTCGCCCTTAAAATTTTTAATCCAAGTAAAAAGATTATTAGAATTTTCAAAAGAAAAAAGAAGAAAAATGTGTAAAATGTGAAATAATTTTCAAAGAAAAAAGAAGTTTATCTGCAATAAGAGAACTAATCGTGTATTGAGGAAATAGTTTATATATCATGATGTACGTTTTTGATAATAAATGTTAAATATCTCGTATGTATTCATCATATACCAACAAAAATGTTTAAAAAAAAATTCCTTCAAAAAACATTTGCCTGTATTTTATAAAATAATATAAAACTATAAATTTTTAATACTTTTTCTTACTTATAATGTAAAATTGTGAGTATGTGTGGGTGAATGTTTTCGAAAAATTTTCTTGTTATCACAAGAAATGTCTACACCATAATTAGTTTATATTTTTTAAATTTAATTTTTTTGATAACCGTGTATATGATAGATAGTTTAATCACTATTCTCTTCTTTTCCTTTGTATGGCGAAATATTGTTTTTTTTTTGCACTTTTATGTTGATTACAAACTGATCAGAATTACGTACAATTTTTCGTTTATCAAAAATGTGTTTAAAAAAAAACACACCCGCATAAAATATATATGTGTATATAAAAAAAAACACCCGCTAATCTCTCCCACTTGCCTGTTACTCACATATACTTTCTCTCTCTCTCTCTCTCTCTCTCTTTGCTTCCCTTGTACTTAACTATGTTCCCCAACTATTTTTATCAATACGAGTATATATATACATAAGTGTATGTAATTTTGTATCCATCGCTATTAGTAACGGTAACCGGTAAATATTTGTTGCAATTTATACCATTGAAAAAAAAAAAAGCAAAATAAAACAACAATACAAAGAACACACATATTGGTACGTGTGGTAAAAGCGCATGAGAAGCCATTATTACATATGCTTACATTTGT
Source organism: Ornithomya fringillina (assembly GCA_963978525.1). Classification (NCBI taxonomy): domain Eukaryota; kingdom Metazoa; phylum Arthropoda; class Insecta; order Diptera; family Hippoboscidae; genus Ornithomya; species Ornithomya fringillina. The sequence goes on from OZ021693.1 coordinate 22,457,617, forward strand.
GTACTCATACTCGCTTATTGTGATACCCCACTACTACTCTCATTTTAAAGCAACATTACTTTTTTATGCTCCCTCGTACTTAACATGTATTGAAAGTAAATAAATGCGTGCTCTTGTATGCATTTACATGCTAGCACGACTTGCACGTAAGTAAAAACTTTTAAATAAATCAAAGTAGAATGTAGTACACGATAATAATAAAAGCAACAAAAGCAACAATAATAAATTTCAATAACTTCTGCTACAGCAAACAAGTGTAATAAAAGCTTTAACTAGGGTCAAGTCCCATTGTAGACTCTACAGTCTATTTTAATATAAAATTTCTTTGCAAGAGTGCGTTATATGTGCGCCTTTGACTTCTGAACTTGACGGACTTATGACGGGTCTGCGCGTACTGGTTTATATAAAATAACGGGACTAATAAGAATTTCATTAGTTAACTGGACATATGAGCTGTGAACTCGGTCCACGTCAGCCTTATATTAAAACAAATGGGCATGACCTTTATACTGTATACTCTTTCTTTTAAGATATATAAGTTATAATTTATATGAATGTATCGAAAGTTAAAGTTTCTGTTAATTGTGGGCGTCACTGTTAAAGGTTTTTCCTATTTTTTTTTTTAAACTTAAATAAGCGTTTTAAAGAGAGAGCAATAGACAAGTTTTCAGCTTTCATAAAAAAAGTTATAAAAATAACACCTTGCGTTAGTAGTGCGATTACATATCAACCAATTTATATAAATATCAATAATGATGCTAATAAAGGATATTTTTATGAGGTGTCTGATGTATTTTTCTGGACGCAACAAATGGCATCATTGGTTTAGTAAACCCTCTCTCTAATAAGTAAAGAATGTATTGTATGTACATACAATAAAGTTAGCTTTACTCTGGTGTTCATTTATACGGTAGTTGTCCGAGGTAAACAATTTCTTTTTTCTCACATATCTCGGTGTTCTTATATGTTGTTGTTGTTTGTTTGCTTATTTGTTTGTACCTTTTTACATGAATTTTCCATCTCTTTCTACCTCATCGAGTTTTTATAAATATATAAGTAATATTTGCGTTTAGTTTTTACAATTTAGTGAGAGGTTTTCACAGCACTCTGCACGGACGTATTCATCCATGTATGTATGTACGTTCAAGCATATGATGAAAATGCGAGTGAGTAAGTGAATGTTTGAGCAATGAGTTGAGTGTACATGTTCCTATTTAAAAAGCAAACAAATATTTGTACATGAGTGAATGGTAAAGAGAAGAAAGGTTTTTTGTATTCTTAATAAGAGGTGTCTTCTTGTTGTGCTTTGTGTGAATGGATGAATGGTTGGATGGATTGGCACGCTAATGTGTAAAGAATGTTTGCCGCAGCAATGTTTGCCTTTGCTTAGCCTACTCTAGCCATTTGATTGTGTAATGTTTGCTTATATTAACCTTGAATCCTCATAATATTCATCCTTGCTCTACTCTACTCTACTCTGTCCCCTACATACAAATATATTATAGCCTATTAAAAAACATCGTTTTTTTTTTTTTAAATCACACACCGTTATGTTTTCAACACAATAGAGTGTAAAAGAGTGATTTGTAATTCTTTTCCTTCTATTCAAAACATAATAAAAATGACAAAAAAAATGACTACACGGTAACGAGAAAAAACTAAAAGTCAATCAAATTTATGTTTATTCTGTAGTGAAACAATTTTGGATATCAAATAATAAGTTTTGGAACTTTTTTTATACCCTCCACATAAGATGGGCGTCAGAGACTCTACAAAGTATATAAATTCTTGAACATCATTAAGAACTGAGTTGATCTAGATATATATGTCCGTCTGTCATCTCTTCTTGGCATTCTCACGGGCTTAAATTTTGAGATATTTAGCTGAACTTTTGTTCAGACACTTGGTTTCTGTATGCAGATCGCTATTTAAAATGGGCAAAATCAGTTAAGAGCCACGCCCACAATCGCCAAAAATATCTATTTATCTATCACAAAAAATTTAACTATTATAAGTTAAAACTTAATTCACAAACTTATAATTATGTGCCATCCATCAATGTGATAAATATGGCCGTGTTATATGTAATGGGTGTAATGTATGTATAGGCCTGGCCCACTTTTGTAGATGTGAAAATTTCAATCTGTTTCTTCTTTTTTTTATACTCTCTCCGCATAATATGGGAGGTATACTGAGTAAGAAGAAATACTTCAGCGACTCCATACGTTAATAGTTATTAATAAAAAATAATAACGAGAGATACCTATAAAACGCCTACAATTTAGATATATGATTATAAAGGTTATCTGGGAATTTGGCGTAAGCTAAACCGAACACATTGCCTTGTTATATATAAAATTTAGTTCAAGTTTCAGGTTTCATTGTAATTGAAAAAAAAAGAAAAAAGAAAATATTGACAAATCCACTTCTCTCTACATAGAAACATTTTAATTAGAGCAATAACAATGAACGTGTTTTTCATTTTATAAGATAAAAGAACGAAAAAAAAACACAGTTATAAAAAACAAATTTAAAAAAAAAATATGAAATTTGGTTTAGGCCAAATACTCAATACCCTACAGTATTTTTTCTATAATGGTTACGCTTTCCAACACTGTATATATATTATATATTAAGAAACAAGTAAAATTTTGCTACACGTATAGTTTTCTGTACATTGTGAGCGTTCCTGTTATTCGACCGCACAATTTTTGACAAATGGACGAAAGGGCTTCTAATCTTGACTTTTTAGCTTAATTTTTGAAACTAATAGATTGATTTTGGTCGATTGTGGGCATGGCTATCAACCGATTTTTTTTTAAATTTGAATAACATTCTGAATGCAGAAACTAGAAATGTTAATAAAACATTTTAGCTCAATACCTGTCAATAATAGACGGACATACAGACACACGTTCAAACTGATAGACACGTCTATATTGACTTAAATTTTGATGCTGATAAAGGATATATACTCATAAACATTTTAGCGCATCGGATACTACCTTCTGGGTGTTGCAAACGGAATAACAAACTCAGTATACCTCCATCACTAAAGTGAATTCTATTTAAATTCTGTTTTTAAATCAGTTTTTGTTTTATACAAATGCAAAGAGAGAAAAAGAGATCTTTATACTTGTGCCATGAGGGTTATACTTACTTTGTTGAAAACGTTTGTAACTCAGGTAAGGAAGTATCAGAGACCCTTCAAAATATATATATTCTTGATTAGCATGAAATTCTGAATCATTTTTACCATGTCTCTCTGTCCAACTGTATGCCTGACTGTAGTAAATATATATGAATACGTATTAGATCAAGTTGGTATTAAAATTAAGTAAAATCGGTTGGAGAACACGTCCACAATTAAACACAAACAAAGAGAAGTTTTTAGGGATTTGTTTTCGTATTACTGAAAATCTGTAAAAAGCCCACCCAAAAATATTTAACAAAAACGTAAAGATATTTAATATGATCTTCACATTTCATAAAGATCACGCCTACAATTTATAAACATCATTTTAATTCAAAAATCTTAAGTGATGGACAGTCAAAATTTGCCCTAAGCCAAAAAAAAAACTCTTTTACTTGTTTTTGGATAAAGTTTCTGGAACATTATTTATCTATACGTGTGTAAAGAATATTCGAAGATGAGTTTTCTTAGGTTTTTAACAGGAAAACTTAATAGAAAAAGTTTTTGTATAGAAATCTTAATAAAAGAAATGAGAGATTATAAATTTAAAATCATTTAAGCGGAAAGACATTTTGCTGTTCCAGCAATTTGTGTTTTAATGTTTTCCGCCTTTTTTTTTTTTTTATTCTTATACCCAGCATCATAATGAAATGGGGTTATATCGGTTTACTCCCATTCCTACCCAGCACATAATTTTAAAGCGATTTGGTCTTTATGTCCGTCCTTGTATCTGTGAGGATTTTTAGGCATTTTCATTGGAACTCTTATGGTAGCAAAAAATGTGATATCACGCTAAAATTTGGAACACGCAATCTACGATTCTATCATCTATGGATTTCTGTTGCAAGTAGGAAAAATTAGACCAAGGAGACGCCCGAAAAGATGTGCTAAGTCCTAAAGCCGTACCTTTTAGCATTCGTACAATCACATATTTTTAGAAATGGATCTGAAAATTGGAAAACGTGCCCCCAAAAAAGGGAGTTGTTTGGTTGGGAAAAAATACTAATATTGCCATTGGAGAAATAATAAAGCGGTGCTCTCTGTTTGGAAAAGTTCAATGATGGTGATGGTAACCTAGATTTGGTATACACTTAATATAACCCTTTTTTGCTTGTACATTGTTTTTTTTTTTTTTTTATTTAATTCCGCCAAACTAACTTGAGTTGCTAAAATTTTATAAAATTGAATTAAAAGTAAATCCAATTATGTTCTAGTGTTGGTTGGTAGTGATGAACATTTTTTAATTGCCAAAATTTTCATATTATCGTAGAGGACAGAATGAGATAGGTTAAGAGACAGAGAGAGAGAGAGAGAGAGAGAGAGAAAGGCACATAGAGATGAAACAATTTTATAATTTGAAAACTGATGAACAGATAAAAAGTGATTAAATTTGAAAAATCTCTATATTTATAAATAACCTTAGGGCGTGGCGGGCACATGTTTGTTTTCTCTAATAGAAAATAAATTGTGTTTTAACATATAAATCAAATTTTATATAAAATTTTATAAAATAGAGTTTCTTTTAAATCGTAAAAGTGTCTGTTATTCTCCTTCCACCATTTTTTTTTAACATATTACTGTCAGTTACATAAGCCTTTAAAATTGAAATTGTTGTTATCCTATCTAGGGATGCATCAAGAATTGGCGGGGTCGAATATTAGGTACGCCCTCAATTTTCAAAACACCCTTTAATGCAGAATTTCACTGTAAATGGTTACGTAATACTTACAGACCCCTAGAGGGCGTAATTAAGTAAATGTTACACCCACAATGTACAAAAACAATTCAGTCACAATGTATAAAAATCTCGATTAGGCGCGACTGTTAAAATTATGAGTAAGTATAGACACGCCTACAATGTACAAAGAAAAACTTTATTTGTCGCCGAATTTGAACTTTTAAGTTTATACGTAATACATACAACCTGCTATGCTTTCGGTTTGTATATAAATATGAAGAATATTTAAAAAGAGTTTTTTTTTTTCGTAAAATTTTTGATTGTTGTAGGGGAGAGGGGGGGGGTGTGACGTTGCATTATAGAGAAGGCAGGCATTGGCGGCTTATAAGTAATCATAAATCAATTTTTTTTTTCATGCAATGATGGCCAAGTCAACATTGTTGAAATATCTGTCAGATACCTTATAAGTTTCTGCAACACGCACATATTATGTACAACTGTATGTGTATTGTGCTAAGAATGTTTGTTATGTGAAAAAATGGTTGAAAATGCAGAGAAAAAAGAAGAAGAAGAAGACTATTATAAATGATAGGATTATAGGCCATGATTGCGGCAATGGAGATATATTGTGAGACCGTGTTTATTTTTTTTTTATTTCATAAAAAAGAAATTGATTTCAATGCGTTATAATTTCTTTCTTTCTTTCACTCTTTCTTTCTTTGCTCACGCACTATAACGAAAATATGAAAATTGTACCATGAACAGTTGTTTGTATAAATATCATCAATATGCATATAAACACACATACTACAGCGCATAGTGTGCGATAAATGAAATTACATCTTATTCGGAATTGTTTCTGTATTGTGCAAACATATGAATCCTTGTGTGTGTACGTATGGAAAAGCGCATTTAATTCCATAAATTGTAAATTGAAATATGTTGTTTAAAAATGTAGATGTAGATACCTATAGGCGTCTGTTTGTGTGTGCGTGAGACACAATTAGCTTTAGGGGTCAAAGCTGCAGGCCATGCCAAATTAAACCAATGCTGTGCCATGATTATATGCCAAAACCAAACCAAACCAAATCGACCAATCAACCATATGCTAACCAATAAATTTTCCAAATGCTGTTACTACAACACTAACACCAACAATTTATGTTTAATTTTCATTAATATTACGATAATGTTTTATAGCAACACAGAGGGAGGTAGTGTATGTGCATAAGCGCAATTAAGAAATTAATGATTAATTATATCAAATCTTGTCACATTGTAATCTCACTGTAATATTATGTTTTCTCTCTTTTTTTTTCCTTTATTCTAGGGTTAGCTACCAAATTTTTTTTATAAGAATATATTAAACCAAAACAGACACTTCGGTGGCCGTAGTGTGGTGGTAGAAGTAGTGGAAGAAAGTAAAATTGTGAGTGTGTAAAACACACCCATAATAATAAAAACAACATCAACACATACACAGAAACGAAAATGAAACAATTTAACATATCGGTGATCGGCCTATCTGGTACCGAAAAGGATCGCGGACAGGTCGGTGTGGGTAAATCCTGTTTATGCAACAGATTTATAAGGCCAATGGCTGATGATTATTTCATCGATCACATATCAGTACTAAGTCAGGTAAGTTTTTTTTTTATTAATTATTAGAAAAATTCATTCAATCTAAATCGATTTAGTCATGTTTGTCCGTTCGTCCATATTTTGTGTAGGCAACCAACAGCTTTCAAGAATTAAAAAAAAAAAATTTTTTAATAAAGACCGACATTCAGAAAATGTCTTCTATAAATGGCATGGCACCATGCTGATCTTACCGCCCAGATATAAAAATTACCCTTCAATTACACCAAAAAACATTTTTAAAAACCCTCCATCCACCTTCTTCATTATAAGCGGGTTCAACAGTTGTAGATATCGAACCCCGGGATTCTCCGATTGATATTTATTGATGACGTTTAACTGGAAAATTTTTTTGGGCTGAGAAGAGGCCCTTTTGATATGGTTAAGTCTACTAATGAGTCCAATTTTAGCACCATTTTGTATATAATCTAAAGTGTATTTTAAAACAAGTCTTCATCCCTTTTTAAAGTTTTTGATAAAATTTATTGAAGAGGCTTACCAAAATCAGTCCTCATTGAACTATTTTCAAAACCCCTTTCGATAAAGCACTCTTTACAAGTTACAAGTTACTTTTATATGATAATGACTTACGTTTACTGATCTATCTCAACTCATTAGAGCATAAATTGTGGAACTCTAAAAAAGTGTTGTAGGTTAATTCTAACTATATATATTTGTACTCCACCTTTCTCTCTTTTTAGAGTGATTTTAGCGGGCGCATTGTAAATAATGATCATTTCCTGTATTGGGGTGATGTACGTAAAACAATAGACGATGGCACAGAATATACATTCCATATAGTAGAGCAAACCGAATTTGTAGACGATTCCACATTTCAGCCATTCAAAGTGGGTAAAATGGAACCGTATCTGAAACGTTGCACCACCACCAAAGTATTCTCAGCTGAAAAACTCATGTACATATGTAAAAATCAATTGGGCATCGAAAAGGAATACGAACAGAAATATATGCCCGAGGGTCGTTTAAGTATTGATGGTTATGTGGTGGTGTTCGATGTCAGTCCGGTACCGAATCGTAGTATAGAGAAACAGGTGGATTTTGTACATAACGCTATTGCCATGATTATGAAGAATAAGAAACCATTGGTGTTGGTGACTACGAAGAATGATGACTGTAATGAACTGTACATACGTGAAGCGGAAAAGATTTGTCAGCGTAAAGAATACAAGGGTGCGGTACAGTTGGTGGAGACGTCAGCTCATGAATCTATCAATATAGATATGGCTTTTTTGATATTAGCTCAAATGATTGATAAAGTAAAGAATCGCGTAAAGATTATCGCGTATCAAGAGGCCGCAAAGTCACGCAAAGAATTGCTGGAGAGTCGCTCGGAAGCTGTTACTCGTTTGATACGCAACCAAATTACCGATTATCATATATTGTGGTCTCAAGGTTCCAAATTATTGTCACAATTCCGCGAATGGACCGAATTTCTTAATACGTTTGGTATGGAAGCTGGTCAAAAATTGTTTCGACGTCACATGAAGAAATTACGTGACGATCATTTGAATAAAAAACTTCATCAGTATTTGGATAAGTTTGCTCACACGCTGGAATATCTATTGCCCGATATTAATGTATTGGCCAAAGCCAGCACCAGTAGCGATGTGGACGATGTGTGGGAATGTGCCAAAATTTATTTAAGAAATCATGTTGAATTCGATCAATATTTTTTCGAATGCCCTCAAGCGTCATGGCAGGAATTGGTCGATATGGATGAAACGGAAAATGAGGTCCGTTTACCCTATGATGTACTAGATACTAGTGAAGCGGAAACCGTGTTTAGGAACTTTTTAAATTCTGTACAACAGGATAAAAAGAAGATTGGGTATGTAGAAAAAAACACCATAAATATGAATATGCTGGGTGCTTAAGAATGAAGTTGCAAATTTCTACCAAATCTTCTTTTCAGGTGGAAGCAACAATTTAAACTATTATTGGAAGAGAGCGGTTTTGTAACACCTGGCAAACAATTGTCGGAGGTGCGTGTTCTATTTATGGGCCGAGAATGTTTTGAGGCTTTGTCTGAACACGATTGTCAACAGATTTATGATATTCATCAGGAGGAGATTATTGAGAAGAGTAAACAGAATTTTGTTGAACTATTGCTAGAGAATGCACAATTCTTTCAGCAATTTAAAAATGTCGATATAATCACTCAAGACGACGTGCGTCAGATAACGGATGTTATACAAGAAGATTCTAGGTGAGTTTTTAGAAGGGTAAGGCGAAGGTGAAGCTTCAACATTTTAGTGCTCTTTGTGTTAAAAGTTAAATTAATAAATTAAAAATATTATTATTAAATTTCTTTTATAAGCTGAAATGAAAAAAAAAAAATATATTTTTTCCTAAAAAAAAAAAAGGAAAAAAAGAAAACTTTCTTAAAAAATATTTTTTTTTATTTCAAATATTTCCAGGTATAAGATTTTGGATCGTTTAGATCAGGATCGTCGTGTAATATTATTACAGCATTTGGGCTTTATACATTGCCCCATACGAGAACATTGCCCCTTTTATCATAATTGTGTGGATAACTTATTGGAAGAGCTGATGGGCGACAAATCTACAGGGAATAATCATCATCCACACAAGACATTGAGCGGTTGGAAGACACAACAAAGTTCAGATAAAACGTTAAATCTATTGATTGTGGGCTCCGAACATTTGGCCAGCGATTTATTAAATGATATACGCATGTGTACGGGTACCAAAGGGGAATACATTTACGAAAATCAAACATATTATCTGAATTATCGTATAGCCAATGGTGATATGGAAGCATTCAAAGCGATCGATGTGTACTCAAGTGGTAAGTCAGTTCTTTTTTTTTTTTTATTATAAAATAATATAAATAAATAAAATATTTCTTAAATACAGGCTTAATATGCGTCTATTCTAATCAACAATCGTTTGAAACGTTAAAAGACAATCTGGAGCGCACTTTATTGTGCAATTTGGAATTGGAAGACAAATTTGAAAATCTACCCATTGTGTTGGTGTATCAGCCGCAAGATCTCAAAGATAACGAAGTGGAATATTTACGTAGCGAAGGTTTACGCTTAGCGGAAATGTTACACTGTGATTTCATTGATCACCAACAGAATCAACAGAAATATGTTTACGAAATACTCAACATAGTGATCATGTCTTTGCGTTTGGCCGAAATGAAAACATTCGAATCATATCCACCCAATCAAACCGATTTACGTATATTGGTCTGTTTATTTTGCGGCGATCAATATGATATTGAGAATATTATAAGTCCATTAATGGCTGAGGCGACATTTTGCAAGGCCAGCGAACATTCCATAGTTGTTGACGTTTTCATAGGCGATTCTAAGAAACGTGTCGAATTTATTATAACATCGTATCATGGCATTAATCAGTATCGTGATGATTTAATTTATGGTTTTATATTCTTCTATTCAGCCAAACGGCGTTCCTCCTTAGCTAATCTCAAGTATGTTTTACTAACTCTACTTGTTTAAATATAAATAAAGTTTATTTTTATATTTTTTTTATATATATAATTAAAAAATCAAGTGTTCTAGCATCGCAAAACTCCAACATTCCAATACAGATTATTGCCATAACAGAGAGTGGTGGAGCGAATGCTTTCTTCAGCAGTGAAATCTGTCAATTTCTGATTACCGAAGGCAACTCTTTGGCAGATCGTTGCAAGGCCAATTTTATGACCTTCTCTGCTGATCAGTACGTTAAATGTAAGTTTATTGATAAAAAAAAAAAATAAATAAGATTTTGCAAAAATTTTTATAATTTTTTTAAATGTTTTTATTTATATTCCAGTTGCATTTTATAGTCCCTTCTTGAAAAATGCTTGGGATAATAAATATGAAGTGGAAAATTTACATGTGGAAGAGTCAATTACGTTGGATTCGGGTGAGGGTACTTTAGAGAATTCGGTGAATCAGTTGCCCAGACCACCGCCACGTCATGAAAGTTATATGCTTTCAAGTACTTTGGGTACAGATGGTTCGGGCAGTGAAAATTATGAAATGCTTCCTACACGATCTCTCAATTCATTAAATGGTAAGTAATGATGTTTACAACTAACACAGATTTAAAAATCATTTAATAAGCCTTAATGTTAATGTTGTTTTATACGATTCATTAATTGATTTTGTTTTTGTTTGTTTGCAGAAGAAAGAGACATATCTTTAGATGAAATTTATGAAGAAAACAACGAAAAACCAAAGCTTCATCACCAAAGTAAGTTCTTTAGTTTTCTTTTCATTGTTTTTTTGTTCAATTGTTGAATTAATTAAAATTAATAATTTTGCAAAATAAAAAAAAATTAAATTGTTTAGAAACATTTGTTGTTGAATTATTGAAAATAATACAAGTTTTGTATAAAAAATCGAGTCCGCTGTTTGATTTTTGGTCTGTGGTTACACAATAATGAAAACAAAATCAAACCATTATTTATATAATAATTATTTAATTTTTACAATACAAATAAATATGTTTAACTTTGTACATACTTGTGTAATAGCTTATGCCATATGTGTGTGTGTAAAGAATTATGGCACAGGCCAATAAAATTGATTTTTATTCTTTTTGTTCTTTATTGTTAAGAACGTTAAAAGAAATTTGCTAAATGGATTTTATATATTTCATAAGCAAAGAAAGTTCGTTCAACATTCACTTGTATCCAACAAGTGAATCTCAAGAGAAAGTTAATCCTAAAATGTCATTCCTTCCGCTGTCATGTAGTCTTTGTGAAAGGTTCTCATTCGTTATAGTTTGTATTTTATATAACATATGGCCTAAGCTTTGATAAAACATCACTTTAACCAATTAAATGCATTATCTCGCTTATGTTTTTCATACCACTTAACACAGTTAAAGATTATCAAACACATATAACATTGTTTCATGCGAACCTTTCATCCAGAATGTTGGGTGTACCGCACCATTACATATAACGGGTGTCATTTTTAACTCTCTCTTTCTTTCTCTCTCTTAATCTCTTGCTCCATACATTAAATGACACAATATTTTATTGATTTCTTAAACGTACATATTTTTCTTGTTAACAGTTACATTTTTATGCTCTACATGACAAAGTAGTACAGGGATGTATAATGTATTTGTGCTAAACTAAAATAGAAATGCCAAAACTATCTTTAATAATACCAATCAAGTCAGATTAAAAATCTTTAACGGTGTCTATCTGTCCGTCTTCTTGTAATCAATCTACAGGTCATAGATTTTGATATTTATTAATGAAATTTGGCGCAGGTATATCTTTTAAAGACTTAATCGGTCCCTCCATAATATTTCTAATATTTTTTATATATTTTATATACCCCAAAAAAATCCATTTTTCAATTTTTTTGACAAAACTTAGAATAGTTTTAATTAAAAATTAACTGTACCCAAATTGGATCTGCCTGGTGCGCCTTTAATGGTTCAAACTCCATTAATTCTAGCACAAATTGTAAAACTAAGAAATGTAGGGTATTATATGGTCGGATAGAATCGACTGTAATATGGTCACTTATTTATTACATAATAACATTAGTTAAGTACTTAGTTAATCACATTTATATACTTGTGATTATTAATATATTTTAAATGTAATTATTTCATAACATAAGTTTCACAATAATTATTATGTTGATGATGATGATGATGATGATGATGATTTTTATATAAATTGTAAACGATTTGGTTTTTTCATCCCTACACCACTTGTGACACATACCCTCTAGTGTGTGAATTTGTTCGAAGTGTTTTGCATCTTCTAGGCATAATGGGCCTCTACCCCATTTTCATAAATAATGAGAATTACACGTTAAAGCCTTAGTATGGCTGAAAAGCTTGAGAGGTAGACAAAGGTCATACATAAGGAACGGACTAGTGGGAGAACATCATTGAACAACATTGAATCTGATTGGATCCTCTTTGAAACTTACTTTTTATATAAAATTTCTCTTATTATTCGCTCAGGGTAAAATTTTAGTATTTAAACTTTGAATCTAAATGGAGAATTGTTGGAAGTCTTTAGTAGGTCTACGTATAACACGAGTTTATATAAAACGGATGCAACTAACGCGGTAAATAACACACTAAAAGAGGCTCGTATAACACGGTAAAAGAAAAATCACTTATTATTGAACTCGTGTAATAATTAAATCTAATTATTAAAGAAATTTAATTAAATTTTAACAAATAAGTTAATCACCTTGGACTGTGCACGGATTTATATAACACGGAACGCATCTATTGCGTTATAGAGGGTCTACTGTATTTCATTATTTTCAAAAAATTTTTTTTGACGAAAATCTGTGGCTATCATTTAGAAAGCGTAGAATTTAAATATTCCGAATTTGATTTGGATCGGAGATTTTCCAGAACCTCTCAAGGGAAAAATGTTAATAAAATATTATTTTGATTATTATAGAAGACCAAGTGGTGGAAGGGTATTAAATGATCGGTTGTAACCGACTTTAACATAACCATTTAACTATGTTTTTGTTTATTTTGTCATTGCTGCATATTTTGTGTGTGTGTGTGTGCTGTTATTCTTGTTGTTGTTTGTTGTTTGTGTCATTTCAAAAAAAAAACAAAAAAAAAACAAAAAACGAAAATAAAAAACGCAGGATTCCAGATATTTCCTCCTCCAACCACACCTCCAGAGCCAGCCCCACCAGACCATCAGCTCATTACATGCTCATACAAGAGCCAATTCGTCTCAGCTTCTGAGTCTAGTTTGGAAGAAATAACATGTAATTGTTGCTTGTTTGTCTTTCTTTTTTTTTCCTCATTCTCTCTCTCTCTCTCTTTTTCTCTTTTTCCGATTGCATTGTTATTTGCCCACGAAAAATTTATTCATATTTATATATATAAACTCATCGCTTATTCTCCGTTTGTTTTATTCTTCTTCTCCATTCATTCATTCATTTATTCATTGATTCATTCATCTATTGTGGCAAATCATCTTGATCGAACAAATACATATAATATGAAAAAAAAATTGTATATTTTTTTTTGCATAAAAATCATAAGCAGCGGATGTAAGCGGGTCGAAGGATTCGTTGGCCACCCATGATGCAGGTTAACGCTTAATTTTATGTTTCTTTGTTTTCCTTTGTTTAGCTTTGTTGTTTCACTCTACAAATACTTGCACTCTACGTATGTAGATTAAACTGGAATGAAATCTAGATATTTTAAAAATATTTTTATTATGTTTTTATACCCATCACCAGCAGGGGGGTGTCAAAAGGTTTGTAAAATCTACAAGGAAGTTGCGGAGTCTCAACAAATATTCTTAATTAGCATCAGATTCTAAATCGATTTGGCCATGTCTGTCTGTCCGTCTTTGTATTGCTCTCTGGTAAACATTCTGCGGGTCTGCAAAAATTGAGATTTCGGCTCCAAAAATTGCACAAATATTGGTACATAGTTCTTGCATACAGGTTAGTATTGAAAATGGAAAAAAATCGCTTAAAGAACGTGCCTACGATTAAATAAAATTAAAGAAAAGACAATTTTTTAAAGGTTTTCTTTCGTTTGCCATTAAAAAACTATAATAGATAAAGGGCGGAAAATTGGCACACATAATCCTTATAGAATCTTTCTACGTTTCCCCAAAAATCAGGAGGATTGATCACGTGCATTAAAATGAAATTAATATATAAAAGGAAATGATTCTTCACAATATTTCACTAAGAAAATGTTTTAAAGACCGCGCCCCCATAGTTTTTAACATTATTTTACTTTAATGATTTAAGGTGGTGGGTATTCAAGATTTAGCCTGAGCCAAATATAACATTTTTACTTATTTTATAGTGCACCAATTTTCTTTTCATTGATGACTGAAGCAAACGTTATCAAAACTATTGAATTAGTGGCGGATTAATATAATTTAAATATTAAAAAAGTTGAACCGTTTAAATTTAAAATAATATATATTTTTATCCACAACCCCAAGATTGGGTAGGCGGGCGTCGGAGACCCAATGAAGTATTTATATTGTACATCAGCGTCGAAGATTGTGATATAAATTCCAAACTTTTTTGTATTGAAATTGGAAAAAATTAGTCAAAAAACACGCCTGAAAAGGTCAACTTTCAGTTTTAACTTCAAAGCCCAATATTTATGGCTGAGACAGGTAGATTTTTGTCAATTGTGGGCATGGCTATTGATCTATTTTGCCTATTTTGCCAATTTTTAGTTTATTGATTAACGCAACCAAGCGACAAGAAAGTAAAACAGTCTGTTTCTATAAGAGTTTTAACGTATGCATGTAGACGTACGGACGGATATAGCTAAATCGATTATAAAATACTTTGTAGGGGTTCGAAATGACGAATCGAAAAACTTTTGAGAAATACTTGACATAATTTTTAGCTAAGAAATCCAGCCCAGATTAGTTCAGAATAATGACAAATAGTTATTTTTGACATAAAGAAATGCTAGAAAATTTTTCCTTTGACCTGCATGCTGTCCACTTGAGTAAACAAAAGAAAAAAAAAAAAAGAAATTGTTAATATTAACCCTTAATTAAATCCCGTTATAGAAGCAACATCAAAAATTTCATTTTTATAATTTCGTTCTGGATGTAGGGGGTAGTGTGCTTTTCCTTTGTTTTTGTATCAAACGAATGTAATTATTGTTGTTAGCATTAAGCTTGCCTGGATTTATCCATTAACACTTTACTTAGATGCGATTAGAAGCACTTATGTTTAATATATTTTAACATAAAAAGAAAAAAACTAAATTAATCTAAAACTAATTTGCAGAATGGCTGGAAGATAAAAATGATGCGCGACGTAATGTAAATAAAAATTCAATTTGGAATAATTTTGGTGGTTCAACACATGCCTACACTACGGGCCGCAGACATATCGATTCTAATTTAAATAAAATACGCCCAAAAGGACCCTCACAGACGTTAAAGGTATTGAAATTAAATAAAGAGAAATTTACAATTAAATCTGGATGTTAAAAGGAAATAAAATGATTGGTTTGTTTTTTTAGCAACCTGGCAAACTGAATATGAAAAACTTTCAAATTGTTAGTGATGCTGTAGCGAAAATGAATTTCGGTGAATCATATCTGTCAAGCAGCTGCATTGATGGTACCGGTGGAGGCGGCGGTGGTGGTAGTGGTGGTGGTGGTGGTGATAAAGATCCGAAACGTTATACACAATTCGAACATTCACAATTGGATGGCGAAGATGATGATTCTGAAGAGTTGGCCGAATATGAGCAAATATATGAAAATGAAGGTAAAAATTGTGATTTAAATTTATTCAAACATTTTGAATTAATCTCTAATTACAGACTGTACTGAATCAGATAGCTGTGCTAGTTCAACTGAACGGAAAGCTCGCCAACAGAATGCTTATTATAAAATGAACAACAAAGCAGGCAGTGGTGGGGGTGGCGGTGGTTTAGGTGGTGGTGGAGTGGGAGTGGGAGGTGGAGGTGGAGGTGGAGGCGGTGTTAATAATAAGAAAACTAAGAAGAAGAAAGTCGCCATACCCGTTCAAACGCCAAGGGTGCCGATGTTTGGCTCTTATGTTAGTCCGCCAGAGATACCTCTACATTATCAGCGTATGACTAATATTGAAAAGAGTATGTTTTTGAAAACTTTTTTCTATATTTTTCGCAAATAATAAATTTTTTTTTTAAATAATTTTTCCAGAGAAAATTAATGATACACCCGTTAATGATGTTATGAAAAATGATAAATCGCCAGAGGTAAGCCTTCTTTATAACCTCCTTATACAAATTCTTCATCTGAACCGATCTAGTTATGTCTATCCGATTGTGGTATAAATTGTCTTGTTCGTAAAAGTTGAGTTAGCAAACTTGAAAGAAACTTTTCTTGTCCCATGTGCGGATTGGTATTAAAATCGATCGAAAAACATGTCCTTTGATAAACAAAAATTGAAAAATATCAATTTTTTATATAATTTTTTGGTTTTTACTCAAAAATTACATTCAGAACCCTCCTCACTTGGATCGAATTGGGTAGATATTCACAATTTAATCCAAGATTTTCTTTCCTTCGGCGTGATCAGGTACTCGCCACGCCAAAAGTAAACAGAAGGGTGCCTTAGATTCCTTTTTATACCTCTCACACAAGTCAAGGAGTACACTAAGTTTGTCATTCTGGTTGCAACAGTTAGAAGGAGGCGAGAGATATTAGAGAGATACTTTTCCAGTTCTTGCACGTAGACTGCTATTCAAAATAAGTAAAATCGGTCAAGAACCACGCCCACAATCGACAAAAATCTATTTATTTGCCACAAAAATTGAGCCCAAAACTCGTCAAATGTTGTTTTCGTACTTGTTTTGTTTTTTGATAATTCTTCAAATATTTAAGAATTGAAATTTTTCCCTTTTCTTAATTTTGCAGTATTCCTTGGTACCCGATGCCTCGAGTAGTTTATTTACTGGCGATAATATAAATGAATACAACATGAATGCCAAATGTTTAAAGGAGTTTGAAAAAACTGAAAAGCGTCGCATTAAAGAAGAAACGGCCCGTTTACGTAAACTGCAAGAAAAAGAGAAGGAACAGGAGAAGAAACTTAAACGTAAAGTTAAACAAAATTCTAAAGGTTTTACTGAAAATTCGGAATCACAATTCAACAAACTTATGATGGGTAACGACGGCGAAGAGATTCCGATCTTTTTAAGTAAATGCATCGAATATATAGAGAAAGAAGGTTTGGACTCGGAAGGTATATATCGAGTGCCGGGCAGTCGAGCTCATGTAGATCTATTGTTTCAGAAATTTGAAGAGGGTACGTTTAAAAAAGTGATTAAAACCTTCAAATGCTCACAACCTTAACGTTATTAACTGTCGTTAAAACCTAACTTTTTATTTTATATTCACTTTTTTTTTATATAGATCCTAATACAATTATAGAATTGTTAGATATCCCCGTAAATGCGGTGGCGACAGCTTTAAAAGATTTCTTCTCGAAACGTTTGCCATCACTATTCAATAAGGATATCATTAAAGAATTGGAGGAAATTGCTGGTAAGTGAATAAATTTAAAACGAATCAATTATAGACGAGAATTTCGATTTGTATGAACCGTAAGACAAGTTAAGTTGTACTGAATTAAGTAAATCGATCATTTATTTATAGGTTCCCGAAATGTGGGTGGTGGCGGTTCCAAAATGAATGTTGAAGTGAAGACGGATCGAAGCTGTCGTTTAATAGCTTTAAAGACTCTATTACAAAAACTACCACCGATCAATTTTGCCATATTAAAATATATATTCCAGCATTTTGTACAGTAAGTATAATAAATTATTAGCCATTGTCATTAAGTTTTAGGTCTCGCTTTAGCTGTTTAGGAGTTACATCCGCACAAACTTAATGTACTCTCTCTTACCCGTGGCAAAGGGTGTAGAAATTAAATTAATTTTCCAATATTTTTTATTTACAACAATTTAAATTAATTTTTATACCCTTCACATTAGTGATAAGGGTATACTAAGTTTGTTCTTCCCTTTGCAACACCCAGAAGGAGGCGTCAGGGAGCCTATTATTGAACAGCGTCGAAAACTAAGTCGATTTAGATATATATTGTCGTGTGTCTGTCTGTTTTTGGCATTTTTATGGTCGTAAATTTTGAGATATTAAGCTGAAATAGTTTTTGCACGCAGATCGTTATTTAAAGTAAGCAAATCGGTCAAAAACCACGCCCACAATCGATAAAAATATATTTATTTGCCACAAAAATTGAGCTATAAACTTGAAATTTAGTGTGTACATCTATAACTATAAGATTAATTGATGTTCAAAAAATGGGCGTGATACGATAACAGGCACGCCGACAATCAATAAAAATCTTTATATCTGCCAGTTGACCTAAGAACTTGAAATTTAATGCACTTATTAAAGGTTAGTCCATCAATTGATATACCAAAAATGGGCGTGGTTGGATAACAAACACGCCTACAATTTACAAAAAATCATATTCAGCATAAAACTAGATTTCCAAGCTTATGCGTAAGACATACACTATTAGAGGGCACAATATATATTTGTCATGCCCACCGTTATGGATGTGGAGGCTATATTTAAAATTTGGCCTAAGCCAAATTTAGTTTTCTTACTTTTTTTTAAATAAAACATGATTTTTTTCTTTTCCAATAGCGTTTCCGATAATTCCAAATTGAATAGTATGGATAGTAAAAATTTGGCCATATGTTGGTGGCCCACCTTAATACCCATCGATTTCACCGATATGGGTCATTTTGAACAACTGCGACCATACTTGGAAGATATTGTTCAAACTATGATCGATCAATTTCCATATTTATTTTGCAACAAAGACGCCTTTGTTATGGTATAAAATTAAGAAGCAGTCCAACAAGAAAGAAGCGAAAAATTCAAGGAAAATAAGACTCATTTTATATATACGATATATGCCACCACTTATCGAG
Source organism: Ornithomya fringillina (assembly GCA_963978525.1). Taxonomy (NCBI): domain Eukaryota; kingdom Metazoa; phylum Arthropoda; class Insecta; order Diptera; family Hippoboscidae; genus Ornithomya; species Ornithomya fringillina. Next base: position 22,476,587 of record OZ021693.1, read on the forward strand.
TCATCATCATTATCATACAATAACTGTTTACATCATCACTATATTAAAAAAAAAAAGAAAAATGAAAAAAAAAAACATAAGTCATCGTCGCTTAATTGATTAATTCATAATTGTGTGGCTAAACTGATTAGATTAATACGAAGAAAAAAGAAAAAAAAAAAAACGAACTCATATATATTGTTGTGATGTTGTGATGTAAGTGTAAGTGAAAAGGTGTGCGTGTGCGTGTGCGTTTGTGTGTGCTTTACATTGTAAATGAATGTGTGTAAGTTTGCATGCGAGCTATAGATATAATGGTGCTCCCAAGAGACTCCGATCATTCATATACAAAATATCATTTCCACAAAACACCACATATATATGTATGTATGTATGTATGTATGTATGTATGTATGAGTCCTTTTTTTATAAAAATACATATTTAGCTGTAAGTAAAAGGTAGAAAGAAAACCACTGGAAACGATTGAATAGTAAAACGAGATGAATATATAAAATATTTATATTGTATTATTGTGTGTCATGTGTCATTGTCATATTTACCTAGTAGATAAATGTTTTCACTGTATATTGTTGTATTATATCATTTTGATTATAAGCGGAATTTTTATAAACTAGTTTTTATACCATTTATATACAAATAATTTTATATACAATATATATATATATATGTATGTGTATGTGATTTAAATATATTTTACACCCTACACCACAAAGTGGTATAAGAGTTTATGACAAATGCCATGCCCATGTGTAATTATATTGATCGGCTGAAACAATTGAATTATGTCTGTCCGTCTGTCTGTCTATTGTATTCTATTGTAATCAATGTATAGGTTGCAATTTTTTTAGTACTTTTGAATGAAATGTGACAAAACGATCGTGACTGTGCCAAATTTAGATTTTAATGAACAATTTTTTTTACAACTCTTTCTTAAAACGTTTGTTTTTATTAAGGCTTACTAATGCAACTGAACTAATTTTAGAACTAAGTGATGTAGGGTATTAAATAGTCGATTGAAATCGATTATAATATTTTTACTTGTTATTTTTATTTGTTTTTAATTATGAATCTGTAAACTATTTTCCTTTTCCTTTAGTTGAAATGAAATTTTTACAAAACGTAAGCTTTTTAAAAAACATGTATTTTAACAAACAAAAGAACAAACACGCCCAATAACTCCACAAACCTACCATCGTTGTTTATTAAACCAGCAAAGAGGAAAAATATTTCTCTACGACTGTACAAGATTCGTTTACATTAATGAATGGGTAAAAGTGGTCTAAGTCTAATTTTTCAAATACAACGATCATCATATTTCTCTATAAATTTTCAAATTTTGATATTTTTGAAAAATAATAATTTAGACCATTTTCATAATAAAAGGTCACAACGCAAGGGTCTCTGACACCTCCCCTGACACCTTTTCTTACGTGGAGGGTATAAAAAAAAAATGCAAACTGTATGTTTTGTATTTGTTTTGTATTTAAATGATAAGCTTAAGAGTTGTTAACTGGTCTACTACTATTCTTCCTCTCTCCCTCTATCCTCTCTCATCACATAAATTGTCCTACTTCCAAATGTTTTCCTAGAAATTTGTGCTTTAAACAACGCAACACACACACTCTACAACAACAATTAATTAGATATTAACGAATTAATATTTAAGTTATAAAATTAAAAAAAAAAAAAACAAAAAAATAAATAATAATAAAAATATATAAAAACTTTCAATGTATCTGTGTCTTTTGTGTATATGTATGTGTAAGGTATTTATATAGAAATAAAAAAAATATAAAAAAACATTTTAATAATTTATAAAAAAAATTTATATACAATAATAAAAAATAGAAATAATAATAATAATAAAAAGCTCAGATTTTTGTATGCATATAATAATATTTAATAATTTATAAAATAAAAAACAAAATAATATTAATAACACAAAAAAAAAATCAAATTTTTTATATACCAAGAAATGTTTTAATTTATATATTTAATTTAATCAATTATTTATTCTTTGTTTAAATGAATTATAAACATATATATATTTTTAATGTTAAAAACTAAATATATTAACTAAGTGTCTACAACAACGCACCATAATCTCTTCCTGACAAAAAATAAAAATAAAAATAAAGAATAAAAAATAAAAAAAAAACACAAAATAGCATATTTCTGTATTTATATGTTTTAGCTATTACAAATAAAAAAATTTTATTTTATTTTTTAACGAAAAAATTAACAATAAACAAATAAAAAAATAGTTTAATTTGTAAAAACGTATGTCATTATGTGTGTATCCATTAAATATAAGAAAAAAATATATGGAATTATGCACATAAAGAAACAACAACAAAAATGCTAAATATTTTTAAACAAACAACAACAACAACAACAATTTTATGATGATTATTATTATTGCAACAACACTAAGCATATAAAAGTATATGTGTATTGTGTATTGTATGTATTTAGGTGCATTCTGTATATGTATGTGAATGTGAGTGGGCGTGTGTTTTTTGTGTATATATATGAAAATATGAAATATATACAAACACCACCAGCATCAACATCAACGTCGTCCCCACCATATTCAGTATTTAGAAAACGCAAACAAGCAAAATATGCAAGCAACACACACACAAAAAAAAAACAAAAACAAAAAAGGAAAAAATAAAAATCTTTTTGAAATAACTGTGAACATAAATGTGGTTTAAATTTTATTTATTATTTTACTACAAGAATGATGAAAGAAGAAAGAAAATTGACAAATTGCAGACACCTGCCGAAGATACCTTATCAAATGGGCGTTGTTACGCCTCTATATTATATGTTTGGGAAAAATTTATGAAATTTTTCAAATATTTGCAAAAAAAATGAATAAAATCGAAGCTTTAGTTAAAAAGTTATAAACTGTGAACAATTTTTCTCTCTAATATGTGTTAGTGTGGTTGTTGTCTTTTATAAAATTTTAGCAAAACCAGTTGAAAATATTTTTATCAAATATTATCAAAATGTTTGCATTCAACAGCTTATAACTTTTGAACCAATGGATGAAACTTGTTCAAACCAATTGCCCGTACCTGGAAAATTCTTCAGCTTTACAATGAGATATATTTGGTGGGCGTGACACTGCCCATTTAATTTATATAAGCCATTTTACAATGTGTCCTTTTTCTCCGAAACGGTTTGTCCTAGAACCATGAAACCACAATTAATAGATTCTTTGTCGGATTTAGAAAAAGGGGCGCAAAAATTTTCAGAGCGATCGGAGCTACCGTTTAGAAGTTACAGGGCTTTAAAGATTTGGTAATTGCTTAACTCAGTGGCGCCATCTAGTATTACTAAAAGTAAGCTTATAAATATTTTTTTTCATTATGGCGTGGTGCAAATCTTTAATCAATTTCTTACAGGAAATGTCTTTTAGGTAGATTTTTTTAAAAGAATTAAAAATTTAACTTCCGCTTTATAAAGTTGTGAAAAAATGCCATCCCTGTACTACAAGCGTAACAACCCAAGCATTAGTTTTCGTTACCTTGAGTTAAAATTAAACATATATGTAAAATTGGATAGATGGCGCTGTATGAAAACTAAAGTATGGTTTGTTACACTATTTGTAAGCTTTCTTTTTACAATACTAGATGGCGCCACTGAGTTAAGCAATTACCAAATCTTTAAAGCCCTGTAACTTCTAAACGGTAGCTCCTAGAGCTCTGAAAATTTTTGCGCCCCTTTTTCTAAATCCTCTAAAGAATCCAAAAATTTGGGTCTTATGGTCCTAAGATGACCCATTTTTGAAATAAAGAACACAACGTGAAATGGCTAATAGTAATTAAGGGAGTAATGCCACGCCCCCACAATATACTTCATCTGAAAGCTGAAGAATTTTCCAGCTACGGGCAATTGGTTTGAGCCAAATCCGTCCAAACGTTTACGAGATATAGGCTATTGAATATGAAAATTTTGACAAAATTGGAAAAAAAAATTTCATGTGATTTCGCTAAATTCTTTAAACAACAACAATAACCATACTGAAAACATCATAATATTGTTTGGCTTATAACTTTACCTACACACACTAGTTTAATTTTATAAAAAGTTATTACATATAATCGTAAATTTCTCTAGCTTTTCAATGGTATACAATTTATGGGCGTGGCACTGACTATTTATTAGGAATAAAGCATACAATTTAAATATGTAATTTATTAAGCAAATAGGCAGCGCCACGCCCATAAAATAATATTCTGCTGAAATCTTATGATTGTATAAAGATTTTGCAAAAAATTTGAATAAAATATGACCTCTCCATGTAAAGTTATAAGCCAAACAATATTACCTCTTTTTTAGTATGGTTATTGTTGTTGTTTAAAGAATTTAGCGAAATCACATGAAATTTTTTTTTCCAATTTTGTCAAAATTTTCATATTCAATAGCCTATATCTCGTAAACGTTTGGACGGATTTGCTTCAAACCAATTGCCCGTAGCTGGAAAATTCTCCAGCTTTCGGATGAAGTATATTGTATGGGTGTGGCATTACTCCCTTAATTACTATAAGCCATTTCACGTTGTGTTCTTTATTTCAAAAATGGGTCATCTTAGGACCATAAGACCCAAATTTTTGGATTCTTTAGGGGATTTAGAAAAAGGGGCGCAAAAATTTTCAGAGCTCTAGGAGTTACCGTTTAGAAGTTATACGGCTTTAACGATTTGCACTCAAATGGGCAGTGCCACGCCCATTAATTATACATCTACGAAAAGCTAGAAAAATTTCCAAATGTTTGCAACAAATTTGGCCAAAATCGGAGTTGTCATTTGGGAGTTATGAACTAAACAATAGTACCTTTGTATGGTTGTTGTTATTGTTGTTATTTTGTAAAAACACGGAAAATAAGTTGAAAAATTTTTCGTCATTTTGGTCACAATTTTCATTTTTGATGGCTAATAACTTTTAAAAGCTTGGACGGATTTGGCTCAAACCAATTGCCCGTAGCTGGAAAATTCTTCAGCTTTCAGGTGAAGAATATTGTGTGGGCGTGGCATTACTCCCTTAATTACTATAAGCCATTTCACGTTGTGTTCTTTATTTCAAAAATGGGTCATCCTAGGACCATCAAACCCAAATTTTTGGATTCTTTAGGAGATTTAGAAAAAGGGGCGCAAAAATTTCCAGAGCTCTAGGAGCTACCGTTTAGAAGTCATACGGCTTTAACGATTTGCACTCAAATGGGCAGTGCCACGCCCATTAATTATACATCTACGAAAAGCTAGAAAAATTTCCAAATGTTTGCAACAAATTTGGCCAAAATCGGAGTTGTCATTTGGGAGTTATGAACTAAACAATAGTACCTTTGTATGGTTGTTGTTATTGTTGTTATTTTGTAAAAACACGGAAAATAAGTTGAAAAATTTTTCGTCATTTTGGTCACAATTTTCATTTTTGATGGCTAATAACTTTTAAACGCTTGGACGGATTTGGCTCAAACCAATTGCCCGTAGCTGGAAAATTCTTCAGCTTTCAGATGAAGTATATTGTGTGGGCGTGGCTTTACCCCCTTAATTACTATTAGCCATTTCACGTTGTGTTCTTTATTTCAAAAATGGGTCATCTTAGGACCATGAGACCCACATTTTTGGATTCTTTAGGGGATTTAGAAAAAGGGGCGCAAAAATTTTCAGAGCTCTAGGAGCTACCGTTTAGAAGTTATAGAGCTCTGAACATTAGTCAATTTCTTTATACACTGCTGCCATCTAGTATGAACTATGCTATAACACAATGCAATCGACACTAAAATATTTTCTGCGTGCCACTAAAGTTTTTTCATGTACTAGATGACGCTTTATAGAATGAAAACAATTTATATAGATGGCGGTCCGTTGGATCCATAAAATCAACTAATGCTAGATGACGCTGTTTATTATTTATATATTCTAGATGGCGCTGTATGTCATAGAAAAATGTCGAGAGTAGTTTTAGGTCTCTGGTTTTAGATTAATGCCCAATGCTCTCCACCGTTACAAAAAAAAATACTTTCAATACCGTAAAATGCATTAAATGCTGTGGTAAGAATTATTTAAGCAAATGTTACATTAATACAATAAATAAAAAATGACAATTTTAATTTAATTTAAATACAACATAACTATGAGCGACAGCATAATTCACAAAACCACATTTAAAATAACGCTTGAACTTTTTCGGGCTAAACTTCAAATTTTATAATTTAAAACCAGAATGAATGCTGACCATACCAAATGTTAAATTTTCATATGTGACCACTTCGAAACCAGCCTCTTCCATCATTTGCTTAAACTCTTCTTGTTTGGGCACTTTACGTATACTTTCCACCAAATATTGATATGGTTGCCATTGTCCAACTAAAATTTGGCCCATTGGAGGTATTACTTGAAAAGAATATTGATCGTACAGCCATTGTAATGTATCATTAGTTAAGTGGCTAAATTCAAGGCACATAAAACGGCCACCAGGTTCCAAAACACGAAAAGCCTCACTTAGAACCTAAGAGGAAATGAAAAAATTCCAAACATATAATTAATTAAGTATAAATTATTAAATACTCACTCTTTGTGGTCGCGTACAATTTCTTATACCAAAAGCTATAGAATAAGCATTGAAACTGTTATCCTCAAAATCTAATTCTTCAGCATTTGCACATTTCCATTCCACACTAATATTGGGCAGTTTTTCTGCAGTATATTGTAGCTTTTTAGCTCTTTCTTTGCCCACCTCTAGCATATGTTCATTTATATCGGAGATGGTCACATTGCTTGAGTACTTATTTGGATTCGGTGTATTGCACAAATATTTAATGTAACGAAAGGCAATATCTCCGGTACCACCGGCCATATCTAATAATTTCATACCATGAACCGGACCTAAACGTTCAATAAATATATCTTTCCATAAACGATGTATGCCTAAAGACATAGCATCATTCATGAGGTCATACGATTTGGCCACATCCTCAAATACTTTGTGTACTAAAAACATATAATAATTGCAAAAGATTTATATATTTAAATATAATAATTTCTAACCTTTTTCTTGCTTTTCATTTTCTTTAACTGTTTGAAAACCAAAATGTGTTGTACGTTCGGAACTTTGGCTGTCATCAGCTGGGATTTCATTAATGGTAGAGCTTACAATTTGTCTTAAATTACAGGCTTTATTAAAAAATACACATTTAAAATGTGGTTTTAAATAATTCATGTTAATGATTTCTGATAAATATACGGTTTATTAAAAAAAGAACAATTAAAAATATCTTTTTATATAAATTTTTGCAAAATTCTATTGTAAACTCACCGATAAACAGCTGCTTTGCATGTAAAACGGTAAACCAGTATGTATAGAAAAAAATATACAGTTTGAAAAGCACAATTTCTATTTACTGTGAATGATTAAAATAAAAACATAGTTTTAAGATCACAATTAAAACTTGAATTTGCATTTTTGTGAATGATTACAAAAGTTAAACTAAATTACGACAACAGCTGCTTGTATTTGTTAAAATTTTCCCGAAAAAAAACTACAAAAAAGTTAAATTTCTCAAATAATTTTAGAAACATTAAGTTTTCTTTTTAACAAAACCAAAAAAATAGTATTAGAAAACACATTCCATAAAAATTTATAACAATGACTGCTACAATATGTCGCACTTGCATAAGTGAAAGTGAACATTATCATAAATTGCTGGATAAGCCCAAAGAAAATCTTACAATTGTAGAAATGTTGTCCTCATTGGTGCCTCAACTACATTTCGAGTTGGATATGATGACGGATTTAATATGTGAAACGTGTGTAGAAAAATTAGTGGCTGCATATCAATTTCAACAATTATGTATGGAAAGTGATAAACATTTTGCAACCTTAACAACTCAAAAGGAGAATGCAGACATTACAGCAACAACCGCAACAGCAACGGACATATCCAATCATTTAGAAAATTTCCCTCGTGTAAAAATGGAAGATTACCGACCCTTGACGACTTTAACGCCAACACTGAATATTGATGAAGTACAAATGGCCACAGATATTAAAATGGAAATTGATATTGAGAAGGAGGTCAATACCGAAGAATTAGAGGTGGCCATTAATGCAGCCGTTGATTGGCTGCAGGATGATAATTTAAGGTAATCATCCATACATTTATGAATTAAATTATGTTTGAAATAAATCATTTTTGTTTCTGTAATGTAGTGATCATGAGGACGTTTTAGACATTTCTTCCATAAAAAAGACATCTTTAAAACCGAGAGGAAAGAAAAGAAAAGCAACAACAACGTAAAAACGAATATATAATGTTTTGGTGCTTTAATAAAATACACAAAATTTTTGCTTACAGAAATGCAAGGAAATCACGAAAAGTAGTACATACCCCTACACCAAGTAAACGGTCAAACAGGCAGTCAAAATTAAAGGCAGCATCTCTTATAGAAGATAATGTTAATGAATCATCATCATCAAGCGAACTATCCGATTCCAGTATACAGAGACAACATAAAACGAAAACTCGTAAAAGTGTTAAAATGGAAGATGACATTATTGATACTGGCGTTGGTGAGATAGAAAAGTATGTATGAAATCCTAAAATATTATTTTAGTAATTTTTATAAGAAAAAAGAGAAACTAGCATATGATGGCACAATTGTACAAAAGATTTTTCACCCATTTTTAAGCGCGATAGACATATCAAAATGTTACATCAATTTTTTTTTTTGGCTTAGCTCTTTACGATCTTAACCCTTTAACCTACAACCACGAGTGTGACTCGTGGTAAAGAAGTTGTGTCATAAACGAAAGCCACGAGTCTAACTCGTGGTAAACAATTTCTGTTATAACAAATACCTCGAGTTAGACTCGTGGTGAGGAAAGTGTGAATTAAATGCCTCGTACAGCGATTAGAATTGTTTCCCCTCGAGTATTTTTTCGTAAAACGTGGATATTCTGTTTTAATCACTATTTGTTTATATCATTCGCATCTGAACAAAATTGGTTAATCTCTTTAGTTCATTATCGAACGGGAATATACCAATGAGGCTACAGGCGAAATACTGGGGACACTTTCCGAAACATATAGATTCTACACCATCGAAAAAAAATCCAGCAAGAACTTGCAAAGTATGTACGAAGCATAAGAAAAGGAGTAAAACTACGTGGGAGTGTAAGAACTGTCGGGTGGCCTTACATGTACCATTACAGTTGAAGACTACTAATTTTCGTCAAATTCTATCATGATTCAATATCCATTTTGAAATAAATATATAAATGTTTTTGTTAACTGATCAATTAATCATGATTACACCATAGACGTCTTGAAAATACTACATGTCCCCTAAAGTTTTTTATCATTTCACAATTGCTTTTTGTCCAAAATATAATTGTCATTAAATGTATAACTCTTGCTCCACTTTAAACACACGGTGGGACAGCTAAATGGCACAGCGCGCGATCAAACTTCTTGCTACCTATGGCTTGGGAAATCGGCAGACAGCGTGTAGGTCAAAGGGTTAACTTTTGTGGCAGATATATACATTTTTGCCGATTGTGGGCATGGCTCTTGACCGATTTTACCCAATTTTAAATAGCGATCTGTGCGCAAAAACTAAAACTGTTTGTGTCAGCTCAATATCTCACAATTTAGGCCCATGAAAATGCCAACAAGAGACGGACACATGTATATATATTTCTAGATCTAATCAGTTTTAATGGTGTTGTAGGGTCTCTGACGCCTCCTTTTGAATGTTGCAAACGGAAGAACAAACTTAGTATGCCCCCCATCTTATGTGGAGGGTATAAAAATACTCAAATATATCGACCGCTCCCATAAAATCCTTTTAATTCTATTCTAAAATTACAAGTTCATATATATTCTGAGCACTGGTTGTATTTTCATCAATATATTGAAAGTAAGTTTAGACTTTTCTCTATAATGGTCTATTGGCCAAATGCCTTTCAGTGAGAAATTAGTGAAGAGAGAAAGTATTGTAGCGAATGATGGCACACATCATATAGCGAATAATGGCATACTTTTTTCCTAAATTTCAGCATGGATTTACACAAAAAGAGACCAAATCGTGGTCCTAAAGATTTAAGTGTGGTGGCAGAAGCCATCAAAAGCATTAAAATTGAGAAACAATCAACGGCAAGTGTTTCAAGATTATTTAAAATACCACGAAGAAGTTTATGTCGATATATATCAAAGTTAAATCAAGAAATATGCGATTATTCTAAAATCGATGATGATGAGTTAATGGAAAAACTTAAAAATATTTGTTCGTATGGTCCTTCAACGGTAATTAAAATAATTTTGTTAATTGTCTAGGTTTTATTTCCTCATACCCACCACTGTAAGGTTAAGGGTTGGTCCAAGTGATTGCAATATTAAGAATTTGTGTGGGATACTGGCTCGATCTAATTATATCGATTAGTCCGTTTGGATATAGAATTCATTCCCTTGGTAGCAATAATTATGATAATGATTCCAAACCTTTCAGAAGAATGCCCTCTGGCACTTGAACGATACGCCTACATTGAACTAAAGACTGAGTTGAGTTTCATTCAAAAATTTTAATAAAACCCCGCCTACAATTTATATGTATTTTAATGCTTTGAGGTGGTGTGGTGGGTATTCAAGATTTGGTTAAAGCCAAATAGAACTTTTTATGCTTTAATACCCTACACCAGTTGTGGTACGCGGTGCATTATGTTTGAGTAGATGTTTTGTAACTTAAAATCTTATATTGTTTCTGGACCACTTTTAGGGTCTCTTTTGTAGAATAAGTGTTTGAAATATAGTTCATTAGTGACTGTACCAAATTTGAACCGGATCGGTACAGTTTTAGAAACATTTCGATTATAACTTTTTTTCTAAAACGAACCATTTCATTAACAATTGTGGGTGTTCTAAATTTGGATTGGATCTCTGCCTATAACGATTTTCACAAAAATCCTTCAAGTTTACCGGTACTACTAAACCCACTTGTTAGAACAAGCTCGATTACTTGGATTGCTGTACAATTGGAAGGCATTGGTGTGGGGTATTATTTGTACGGACTTGATCTATTATAACATGATCACTGGTTATAATTGTCTTTCTAGATTTTCACAAGGGAACAAGAGTTGAGATTAGTCGATTATGTAAAAAATATCAGCCAAATTTTCTATGGCCTCAAAGTTATAGAATTGGAAACTTTAGCGTACGATTTCGCTAAAAAGTTGAACGTGAATTATCCGAAACTGTGGGATGAAAATGGCAAAGCTGGAAAAGATTGGTATTATGGATTTATGCGACGTTATCCAAACTTGGTATTACATACACCGGAACAGACTAGCGCCAAGAGAGCGAAATCTTTTTGTAAGGAAAATATCGATGCTTTTTTCCACCAATTAAATGGCGTACTTACAAAATTATCATTTGAAGCGGCCTCTATTTGGAATATGGGTGATTTGGGCTTTTCAACGGTACCAAGTAAAGTTGGTAAAGTGATCAGTGAAAAGGGATTTCGCAGAATTAGTTTAATGACATCACAGCACCATAAATTTATGATAACAATGGCTCTTGCAGTCAGCGCTGCGGGAACTTCAATACCACCTTTTTATGTTTGTCCAAGAGAAAATATGACACGCCTCTTCCTGGACAATACCACCTCTGGTTCAATGGCTGTCGCTAATGAGGATGGCTGCATGATGCAAAATGAATTTGTCAGTTTTATGCAGCATTTCATAAAATACTCAAAAACCTCGACAGAATCTCCCACCCTCCTATTAATTAACAATCACACCTTTCATATGTCAATCGAAGCTTTCGATATGGCAGTTCAAAATGGTGTAGTAATTCTGTCATTCCCGCCCCATTGCAGTCATTATTTACAACCACTAGATGTGTCCATCTGTGAGGCTGTTAAATCATTTTATAAATCTGAATGTAATTCCTGGATGAAAAATAATGCAGGAAAAGCAATAGAACTCCATCACATACCGGGCATTCTGGATAAATGTTTAGACCTCACATTGACACCCACCAACATTAAAACAGGCTTCCGATCCACTGGTATTTGCCCATTTGATCCAGACGTATTCAATGAGCGGGATTATGAAGCTGAAGAATCAAGTGGAGAAAACGATGACAGTGGCGTTAGCGGCCAACAATTTCATTTATCAGCAGCATATGAAGAAACTTCGACTGCACCATCGACATCTCAACAAACAAACAAAAAAGAAGAGTAGTCGGCAGCCGACACGCAAATCAATGTAAAGCCCCCCCGGTGTAAATACAATAATAAAGTTGAAATACCAAAAATTAAAAAAATTAATCGAAAATTGCCGAAAAGAAACACGAAACACGAGCAAAAAAGTAAACTTTTAATCTTTACTTTTTTAAAATAAATAAAAACTAAATGAATTTCAATACAAAATGACTTTAGTTTATTTAGATTATGTTGTGAAGTTTTTAGACTGTGTGCCATCATAAGCTAGTACCAAATATTATCAATTCTTTATGCATATAGGAAAAGCACTTGGAACAATAGAAATCGGAGAGTCTACATTATATAACGGTATCGCTTACTTTCAAAGACAAAAAACAACAGAATCTCATTAAAAAAATGGGTGATCTATGTGAATCGAAAATTTTATAAAAACTTTTAGAACCATATGAAGCAAAACTAGCAATTTTTTTTAAATCTATGACAAATGTTTATGAAGAATAGTTAATTAGTTCAATAAGTTAGTGAGAGCCAGATGAATGAGAAAAAGAACCAAGTTGTGTAGGGCGTTGAAAAGGTGTGATTTAATTACCTACAAACCAAATCAAAGTTTCTTTTGTTCTTTCGTTTAATTCTACAGACCTAACAGTAGCAATCGCCGCAATGGCCGTTTTCCTTGTGAAGAATGTGGAAAAGTATTTGATCGCCCCTATCGCTTAAAACGTCACAGTTCCGTTCATTCGCTGGAGCGTCCCTATCAGTGCGATATGTGTAAATATCGCTTCTTAACTGAATCTTTATTAAAAGCCCACAAACTAATGCACGCTAAGGGGCTGGACAGGAATCTGCAACGCACCCCAATTGATGGTTTCAAGTGCCCGGATTGTCCACGACGTTTCGAGAAACAAGCATCAATGGCCGCTCATCGTCAAACGCATACCCGTGCTGCCAATATTGCCACATACCCTTGCCCAGCTTGTGAACGGAAATTTGTTAATATGAGTTCGCTGAATGAACACATGACTAATAAACATCCGGAAGTGCCTCGACATCAATGCAATCAATGCGAAAAATCCTTTGTTCTGCACGGTCATCTGGTGGAACATTTAAATCGTCATGTGGGCAACAAGAATTTGGTGTGTTTGGTGTGTGAGAAAGGTGCGTTATATACAAGTAATGAAAAAAATAAATAAAACAAATTTCTCCCTTTGATTCTAACTTTAGAGTTCAATTATAATAATGCTTTAAAGGAGCATATGCGCACGCATAGTGGTGAGAGTCCGTACTTGTGTCCACAGTGTGGTAAAACGTTTCGTAGTGGAAGCAATTTGCGTCAACATATGGAACGACATGGCACTGAAAAACGTTATCAGTGCACCGAGTGCCCTAGTCGCTTCTCCTGCCAATCGGATCGCATTAAACACATGTCCATACATAGCAACAGTAAACCGCATGTATGCGATTTATGTGGTTCCCGGTTTACTCGTGCCTACTCCTTGTCCAAACACAAAGTCCTGCATACCGGACAACGACCTTTCAAATGCGAACAATGTAATATGACGTAAGTATAAAATTGTTCCTATATATGCACACACACATTGATGCAATTTCTCTTCTATGTAGTTTTGCCATCAGTTATCATTTGCGTCGTCATATACGCACCCATACGGGAGAGAAACCGTACAAGTGTAAATATTGTGAACGGGCTTACGCTGAAAGTGGTGATCTTACCAAACATTTACGTACACATGTCGGCCAGAATACTTACATGTGCACCGAATGTCCGATGGCATTTAAATATCAGGCCGAACTGCGAAAACATCAATCAGATCATTTCAAACAAGCACAAAATTTATTGAAATGTTTACAAGAGAAAGAGGAAGGTCAGGAGAAACAACAAATGTCACCAACAACAATAACAACAGCAACAGCAACAACTGGAACAGAAACAACAACAGAAATGGAGGAAAATAAAATATAAAAAAATAATTTGAAGTAAAAGCATTAATTATAGATTAATAATAATTGAATTATTATGAAAATAACATATTTTTAATATGCAAATAAACCATTATTTATGCAACGCAATCATATGGCCGATTGGTCAAGTCTTTGGGCCTTTAGACTAAGATAGATCTAAAATAAATCCTAGCTTCAGATTATCCTGAGGGGTACGACAAAGTATCTGGTCAGGAGTACATTCTCACGTTTCCAAAGTAATCTGCCAGGGTTGGTAACAGAAAAATATATTTTTTTTTAAAGACTACAATTCTCCGTATGTCATTGAAAAGTCTAATAGATGGAGATGAATGGTTCCTAATATTAGTTTTATGTCGAACACCAAACGCATTTTATTTTGATTTTTCTTAAAATTTTAGCAAAAATTGTTTTTTTAAACAATATTTCATGCATAAATGTTTATAACGGAATATTAAACTTGTTGCGTGTATTTAATATGGTGAATAAGTGTTGGTCGTTAAAGCAGTGTCTGAACAGCTGTTTATGGTGGTTATATTGTAAAATTTATTGTAAGAAAAATTGTTAAAAAATCAAATTGGAATTAAATAAAGTTGGCAAAAACCATGAATTTACATAATATATATGGGCAATTATGTCGTATTTGTATGTGCAAATCATCGAAATATATTAATCTAAAGAAGAAAATTCCATTGAATGTCGAAGATGGCGATGAAGTGGAAATGACGTTACAAGATATGCTGGAACAAATCATACCCACCGTAGTACCTTCTAAAAAGATTGTATTACCTCAAGAAATATGCCGAACATGTATGGAACAACTGGAAATGCTCTATAAATTTTACAAAATGTGTTTGAATACCAACCAACGTTTAATTAAAATGTGGAAGGACAGTCAAGGTATATATAAATATAAATACTAAGATTATCCTTGATATTCTTTAACATTCCATTCACTAGGTGATAAATTGTTTAAACCAACAACAGTACAATTGCCTTGTAGTCAAAGAGCGAACGCCCATGAAGATATTAAATTATTTTCATGCGCCATTTGTTTAACTAAGCACACCACTCGTTATATGCTTATGAAACATATCGGCCAACATCATCAACCAAAAATTATTCTAGAAAAACTGCTACCGAATATAAAAGAAAACGAATTTCATATAAAATCGATGCGGATAACAGATAATTTACAGAAAAGAACTCCTGATGGACTGCAAGAATGTGCGGATACTAAGAATAACGCAGCTATTAAATTGAGAAATGATAATATCATGAAGCCTTCGCATGAAAATATACTACCGAAGACTGTGCCGTTAAGTCACAATTATAGGTAAATTTATAACATTTTTTATACTCTCTAGACTACGTTGGGTATATTATTTCAATTGATGGGATTGCGCAATTTGCTTGTTATTCATAAGTTTTTTCCCTTGTAGTGGATATATAAAGAAGTACGTTAAGGACTATAAGTATGGAACAAAAAAAGTCAACGAAAAATTGAAAAAAACTGTACTCTTTACCTGTCCACAGTGTCCGGCTACATTTACGACACTAACGGAACGCCGCAAACATAAAAAGCAACACTCTAGCATGTACCGTTACTTGTGTTTTATATGCAATGACCGCTTCAAATATCCTCATTTGGTGCAAAAACATCAAGTGAGGAGGCACTGCTTACAGTGTGATATTAAAAAGAAAACAAATGACAAAAAGAGGAAAATCAAAAGACATGTTAAAAAATATCAGTGCGATTTTTGTGAAATGGCTTATACGTCGGTGGGTGCTTTGGCGCAGCACATGTCTAAACGACACCCCACGTTGCAGCCTTATCCATGTGAGAAATGTAATCAGACTTTTGTGGTTGAAGAACACCTGCGTATACACATGGATCGACATAACGGTATTAAAAGTTTCAAATGTAATCAATGCGAGAAATGTAAGTTACCAGCATCACATTGTTTATGAATAAAAAATTAATAATCCCTTCCAACATTTTTAGCATTTACATATAAACGCTCAATGAAGCAACATATGCATATGCATACTGGCCAGGTCAACTATTTATGTAGTTTGTGTGGCAAGAAATTTTATCGACCTAGCAACTTTATTCAACATATACAACGCCATGGTAATGAAGCGTGGGAGAAGGAAAAATACAATATGATGAAATTATTTGCATTTGCCAATTATAAAAAGAAGTATCACTGATTTATAAAGTTATTTTTGTTTCACTTATATATTATATTAAATAAATTATTAAGTTATATTCCTTTAATGTGGGAATTTGTTTTAATTTCCTATTAAACAAACCCAACAACATATTTTTTGTACAAAGTTTTTGATATTTTTATACCGTTCAGTGTCGACTTCATTTATCACATGTTTCAATGCTTTGAATAAGTATGGATAATAAATATTTTCAAGTATTTTTGGTCCTTGCAGTCTTATTGCTAAAATAATATGCATATTTACATGCGTCTTATTCATTTTAGATACTTTATTGCTTTGTTGCAATACTTCACGTTTATATGTAATTCAAAAGTCTAATAAAAATGATGCGTTTATTTAATGTCGTGAATAAGCATTGGTCGTTAAAGCAGTGTCTGAACAGCTGTTTATATATATTTAGAATTTATTGTAAGCAAATTCAATAAAAAATCAAAGTAGAATCAAATAAAGTTGGCAAAAACCATGAATTTACATAATATATATGGGCAATTATGTCGTATTTGTATGTGCAAATCATCGAAATATTTTAATCTAAAGAAGAAAATCCCATTGAATGTCGAAGATGGCGATGAAGTGGAAATGACGTTACAAGATATGCTGGAACAAATCATACCCACCGTAGTACCTTCTAAAAAGATTGTATTGCCTCAAGAAATATGCCGAACATGTATGGAACAACTGGAACTGCTTTATAAATTTTACAAAATGTGTTTGAATACTAACCAACGTTTAATTAAAATGTGGGAGGAGACTCAAGGTATATATAAATATAAATACTAAGATTATCCTTGATATTCTTTAACATTCCATTCACTAGGTGATAAATTGTTTAAACCAACAACAGTACAATTGCCTTGTAGTCAAAGAGCGAACGCCCATGAAGATATTAAATTATTTTCATGCGCCATTTGTTTAACTAAGCACACCACTCGTTATATGCTAATGAAACATATAGGCCAACATCATCAACCAAAAATTATTCTAGAAAAACTGCTACCGAATATAAAAGAAAACGAATATCATATAAAATCGATGCGGATAACAGATAATTTACAGAAAGAAACTTCTGATGGACTGCAAGAATTGGGAAAATATGCGGATACTAGGGAAAACGCAGCTATTAAATTGAGAAATGATAATGATGAACATATACTACCGGAGATTGTGCCGTTAAGTCACAATAATACGTAAATATGTATAATTCTTTATAAAATTTTCTATTCCCTCTACACTACCATTGGGTATATTATTTCAATTGGTTTTTTCCCTTATAGTGAATATACAAAGAAGTACCATAATAAGTATAAAACAAAAAAAGCCAACACAAAACAAAAAATCAACGAAAAATTGAAAAAAACTGTACTCTTTGCCTGTCCACAGTGTCCGGCTAAATTTACGACACTAACGGAACGTCGCAAACATAAAAAGCAACACTCTAGCATGTACCGTTACTTGTGTTTTATATGCAATGACCGCTTCAAATATCCTCATTTGGTACAAGAACATCAAGTGAGGAGACACGGCTTACAATGTGATATTAAAAAGAAAACAAATGACAAAGAGACGAAAATCAAAAGTCAAGTTAAAAAATTTCAGTGCAATTTTTGTGAAATGGCTTATACGTCGGTGGGTGCTTTGGCGCAGCACATGTCTAAACGACACCCCACCCTACAGCCTTATCCATGTGAGAAATGTAATCAGGCTTTTGTGGTTGAAGAACACCTGCGTATACACATGGATCGACATAACGGTATTAAAAGTTTCAAATGTAATCAATGCGAGAAATGTAAGTTACCAGCAGCACATTGTTTATGAATAAAAAATTAATAATCCCTTCCAACATTTTTAGCATTTACATATAAAAGTTCAATGAAGCAACATATGCGTATGCATACTGGCCAGGTCAACTATTTATGTAGTTTGTGTGGCAAGACATTCCATCGACCTAGCAATTTCATTCAACATATGCAACGTCATGGCAAAGAAACGCCCTACAGTTGTCCGCATTGCCCTAAACGTTTTAAATGTCAATCAGATCGCTATATACATATGATGACACACAACGAGGGTAAAGTTTACAAGTGTCCTATATGTGATAAGAGATTTTCACGTCTTGATACTTTACAACAACATAAAATACTACATACCGGCTTAAGACGTTACAAATGTAATCAATGTCCAAGATCGTAAGTATATACATATATATAAATAAAGAAAATATAATTCAACTTACCGCATTTCTTGGCAAACCACTTTTTTCATACAGATTTGCCAGCGCAGATAATTGCAATCGTCATAAGCGCACGCATACTGGTGAAAAACCTTATATATGTGAATATTGTGAACGTTCATATTGTCAGCGTAACGATCTGGTTAAACACTGGCGCACTCATTTGGGTGAAAAGGTTTATCGTTGTAGGCAATGTCCGGAGGCCTTTAAATTTAATGCCGAATTGAAAAAACACGAATTACAGCATTATCAAAAGGAAATGCAACAAAATACTGTGTCTGTTTGTAATGTGAGAGGGAAAAATATAATATGATGAAATTATTTGCATTTTAAGCATTGCCAATTGTAAAAAACACTATCACTGATTTATGAAGTTATTTTTCTTTCACTTTTATATATTATTTTTATTAATTTATTAAATTATATTTGTTTTATGTAAGAATTTGTTTTAATTTGTTCTGTTAATTTTGTAGTAAAATAAACGCACTAATTTAACAACACATTTTATAGAGAGTGTAACAGAATATTGAATGCGGTGCGGTAAAACTCTTGCAAGAACAAGCATAAAATCAGTGCTATTAAAAACAATTTGGCTGATGGTGGTAATATATAATTATCTTTATACATCCCCAGAACACTTAATTGTACTTTCTTTGATTTGAAAATTCTTTTATATCTTTTAATAAAGGAAATTATTAAACAATCTATTGCAGACATTAGATCAACTAAAACTAACGGTTTTCAGCATATATTCAAAGTTGTTCTAATTTAAGTACAGGGTAACATAAAAGTATTTTTTTTTTAAATATTTTTATTTATTTCATTTTTTCATTTTTTTTTTTATTATTTTAAAAGTTTGATCCAATAAAAAGTTTGTTAATTTTATATAAGTAAGAAATTTCCTTAAAAAATGTCAAATTAGATAATTTGTTATATTCGTTAAAGAGGAAACTATTAACTAAATAAAAGAAATATAATAAATTCTTGTTAAAAAAAAAAAAAACAAACAGAAAAAGTACAATTTTAACTATTATTAAAATTAATAATATCATAAAAAATGTCTACTTAATACTATTTGACTGTTGATTTAAATTATTAGTGTACAAAGTGTGTAATTCGGTGCGTGGTGTATTTTCAAAAAGAGCTGCACGATTTTGTCCTTCACCCTTCTGCACCCAATGACCATAAACACGAAATGCACAGCCATCAATTACCTATAAATTCCATATGAATGTATTTAATTATGTATTTTTAGTTTTATTCTTCAGTTTAATTTAACCTTGCGTAGCGTTTTTATTCTGTAGGGATCGTGTATAGCATCTTGGATGTGTAAAGTTTCAGCGGTAAAACGTAAACGTTTAATACGTATAACAGCGCGTACTACCAATATAACAAACTGGAATTTCTTGCGTGCTTCGAACGGATTATGTTGCCGCAACTGTTATAATGTAAGTGAAAATGTCTCAATTAATTGTTTTTTTTTTTTTAACTTTTTTAGAACCGCTCACATTAGTAAACCAAAACCACTAAACATTATAACATAAATTATACACTTATTAAATAGAAACTTGAATTTTTACCAATTGAAGCATAAAGGTGCATACACAAGACGACATTGTATTTGCTATTGCTGCGCAATTTCGCGTTAAATTTAAATTATTTATAGAAAGGAAAAAGGAAAACAAAAAACCTGCCTTTTGGGTGTTAGAGAAAAGGCCGCATGTTGAGGTTGTCTCCGCATGACATTCTTCATGAAAATCTATTATTGTGTTGTCCACTCCCTTGGCTTTGGGTGCTACTTGAGTTGGTGCCACAAACAACTTATCCTTACTGTTACCGTTATTATTAGAAAAGTTGCTGGTTAGGTTACCGGGGCCATAACATAATTGTGTTTGAGATCTAGCAGGTATTTGTGTTGTACTGTTAGGATAGTATAAGTTAACCGATGATAATGATAAATCGTGTTCAGCAGCATGTTGTTGCTGATCACATTCATATGCTGTTAAATGCTGTTGCTGTTGTTGTAATGTTTCATAATTTTGCTGCTGATGCTGTTGTAGTCCTAATGATGTTTTATTATCATTATGATTAACTTTAAAATATTTCGAATGTTCTCGTAATCTGTGAACACTCTGTTCACGCAAATGGTAAGTAGTCTTTTGTCCATTAGGTGACAATTCTGGTACTAACACCTATATGTAGGGCATATAAAGTGAAAGATTGCTTTTTTATTTATTATAATTAAGACGTTTTTTTAAACCATCCGATAATGATCACCACACCATAATTAACCGTAATTGAATTATATCGCGCGATAGATAAAAACTATTTCTCAAAATTTATAACAAATGATTTTTCGCACTTTAGTACTTTATTTAGTACTGGTAAAATAAAATATTTATAAGTAACTTAAGTAGATTGGGTACTTATGTATTCGTATTTTAATTACAAGTACTTAAATACTTGTTTTAGTACCTATTTCACAAATTTTTAAACCTTAGTTTAGTACTAATTTCCAGTACTTGCGAAAATATTTTATATGCTGGACTTCTTAAATATCACTACTTAAATATTGATTTGAATAATTAATTTTTATAATTTTTTTTTTCTTTTATTCTTTGACAAGTTCGTACAGTACAAAAATACTAAGTTGGTCATTCCGTTTGCAACACACAGAAGGAAGCGTCAGAGATCCTACAAAGCTTATATTTATAGTAATCCCATTCATTAATGTTCCGAAAATAGGCGTGGTTGGATAACAGACACGCTGCCAAACATATACATAATACATACACCGTTAGAGAAATTGGTTGGAATTTTTTGAAAATTAATTTTAAAATTTCGTAAGTGTTCAATCAAATCAAACGAATAATACTTTTATATGCACCTTTAATCTTCGGCATTCTATTGACAATAGACTCTCAAAGGTTGATTTTTAACTTTAAGTAGAAGTAACACTCACACAGTCTAAGTTTTGTTAACAAAAATATTAAAAAGTTTATGTTACAATAAATTAGACAAAGGACACACACAATATCAACAATTGTTATCACTAACCAGACAACATTTAGTACATTTCAGTGATTTTTTAGTTTATCACAAGCTATTGCTTTGCTATCAATCATTTTGTACAATAACAAATAATTTTTAGTACTACTAATGAATTTAGCATTTTTAGCAAATGGTTACCAATGCTATTTCTGTGATGCGACTCATTCTTCTCGATGTCAAAGACAAGCTGCGCTTAAGTCCATCAATATTTTGCTCGAATAACTAATTTAAAATCGTATAATTTATGAAATTTTGAAAAAAGATTTGTAATAATAAAGAAGTTAACAAAATTTATGTTATACAATAAAAACTTGGTTGACTAAGTATATTGTCCTCCCTACATTGTTTTCTATTCACTTACCATTTGATTAAAGAATGGATGCTGCAATACATCGTGTACAGTTATACGTTTGGCAGGATCAACGACTAGACATTTGCGTATCAAATCTTTGGGCTCTTCTAAAAAGTTGCGCAAATGAAAAATGATGAATAACTTTTAGACTTTAATCAACACATGTATGTAAATGAATTGATTCTTTACCTGAAATGTCCGCCCATTCAGGTGATGTAAAGCTGTATTTGCCTTCCATAATATTACGTAACATAACCATTTGTTTGCGATGCCAAAATGGTGGACAACCCACCAGTAAGGTAAACATTATAACACCACAAGCCCAACTGTAATAGAGGAAAGGAGTTAGAGAGAGGGAGAGAGAGAAAGGGAGAGAATGCGTATTAAAGTAATAAATAACAAGTGAAAATGTAATAGTTGGTCAAACCCGATCATTTAATACCCTACACCACTTAGCTCCACAAATTATTCTACAATTATTTTAGTTGTATTAGTAAACGCGAGGAGTAGCCATATAAGTCTTTTCCTGAATATTAATTATATGGTAAGAGGTTCTAAAAATGGACCGATCGGGTCAAAATTTTGCCCAGCCTTAATATGAAGCTGATTAACCATTCTTTATCTAATTTTATCCAAAACTTTTAAGAATTGCGATTTTTTGCCATATAAAAACTTCAGTTATAGGAAGAGGGGTTTTAAAAATGATCCGATAGGGTCTCCGAGGCTTTCTTCTAGGTGTTGCAAACAGAATAGCAAACGTAGTGCACCCTCATCACCAAGAAAGGCTATAATTGACAGGCTTGGGCCAACTTTTACAGTTTCACAATAGATTTAGTACTACTAATAAAATACTTACATATCAACTTCACGACCATAACCGGGACTGCCCTCAAACATATTGCAGCGCAATGTTTCAGGTGCCAAATAACCGGGAGTACCGCAAAGATCTATTTAATCATTTAGAAAATCATAATGATATGATGGTAATAAATGTGTTGTGTGTCTCATACCCGTTAACATTTCATTATCCACTATTTGGCGGGCAAATCCAAAATCGGTGATTTTCACATTATGATTTTCATCCAATAAGATATTTTCGGGTTTCAAATCTCGATGTACAATATTCTTTGCGTGTATGTATTCAACACCCTCAAATATTTGACGCATTATGGTGCGTGTCCTTTTCTCAGACAATGTTACCACCGAGGTCAGATAATCGAATAATTCACCTTTCGGACACAATTCAAAAACCAAAAATACAAATGCTTCCGACTCGAAGACATCTTGCAATTCAACTATTTTATATGCGACAAAAAAGCAAAATATTTTATTAAATATATATAAAAATTTATTTGTTGTTGTTTTATATCATTTAATGTACTTATGTAAGGATGACCGATAACTTGTCGTAAAATGGTGATTTCTTGACGGGTAGCTTCCAATATATGTAACGGATTGGTATCACCCGCCTCTGTGGCAGCACCACCCAGATCAATAATCTTGGCCGCATACTCTTTGCCTGTCAGTTTTTCTATGCAACGTCTCACCGTAGAACTGATGCCTCTGTTTAAAAATTGTATAAAATAACAACAATAACAATAATTAACATAAATAGAATTGTACTACATTGTAAATAAATAATAAAGAAATTAAAGCACGTGATTATTTTAAAACGCGGTACGGGGTAATAAATTGTAATTACTTGTCTGTCTCATTGATTTTAACGACGCAGCGAATATGTTTAATTTATACACTCCAATTATTGATTTGTATTTTATAGCTTTTTTGTTGACGTTTTGTTTAATAATAATAACAACAACAATAACAAATGCAATAATTAATGTTTGTATAAAACTGACACTTGTGAGAATATTGAAATTTTATTGTTTTACGCTTTAACGATAAAGATAAGGAGCCTGGACCAGTTTTAATTTGTTTATCGTTTCGTTGCAATTTCCTGCATAAAGAAGGTGTGTAAAAATGAAAGACAACTCATACCCTACACTGCTTGGAATGGAGCAGAAGTTTGTGCAGATTTTTGGTCGTTGTAAAGATAATGAAATTTATAATTCGTCAAACCCTTTCATTTGATACCGATCTCATATACATTTTGCAGAATTTATGAGTCGACAATTCCAAATAATTAAAATTAGAAGTAAACTACATTGTTCTCCTTTGTTTTTAGTATATAAAAATGTTAATAATCAAACACTTAGAAGGCATCTCAGATGTCTAATTAAGTAGGCAACACATTACGAAACCACTTCTCAATATTATCAATATTGTAAATAATTGATTATTCATGTACACACACACATGCTTGCTTAAAGGCAAATATTGTCTTGAAATTGTTTTATCATAACATTCAATTATGTACGTAAAGTGCTTTTTCCTCTTCTTTCTATTGTTTGTTCATTTGTCCCATACATCTCGTTAATTAATTAATTTACGTTTTACAAATATTTTTTTTCGATTTTTTATGCCCACCATCACCTTGTGAAAACGTTTGCTAAGCTCCGATACAGGTCTCGAAAACTCCGTAAACAATATATTCTGCATCAGCATTGAATACTGAGTCGTTCTAGTCATGTTTGTCTGTCTGTCTGTCCTTATGTACTGTAGAAATCACATCGTATGCAGATTGGTGTTGAAATTGAGCAAAATTGGTCAAGCGACACGCCCACAATGCAAAAAAAAAATGAAAAAGGATCAATTTTTTCAAGAATATTTTTCCGAATTGCTCCTAAAGTATGATAATATAACTTTATACTCATTAGGAAACTTTGGTGCCTAGGTAAAGGGTACTCAAGTCAAATATAGTTTTTTTTTACTTGTTTAAAGTAATTTATCATCTTGATATTGTTATTAAAATAACGGTAAAAATGCTTGGGGGCCTGAAAATGTTGAATCAGCTCTATTTTCCATAGTGACCGCCCTTGGCTTAAAAGACATCTTTGTGCTTAAATCGATTCAGATTTTGATTCTAAGTTCATACGTATATTTAAATGTCTGACATTTGCCGTTTAAGAAATACAAATATTTACACAAACCATCAAATAGTTAATCTTAACCTTGAACTACTTCATGGAATACGCAGTGTAATAACAATAAAAACAATAACTTTATATAAATGATAGTAATAAAATATTATATACAGTTATTTGTTTCCAATGAAAGAAAAACGGTCATTGTACGTTTACATATAATCAGAGATATATTTATTTATATATGTAAAAGTGAAACTTGTTGTAAACATTGTAAAAACTGTAATTAAGCGATTATGTGCGCTGGTAGGTATTATCAAAAGAAAAGAAAATGACAAAAGTCGCTGCAACAAAAATTGAAATATGAACTTGAAATTTGGTATGCGTAATCATAGTTATCCTATCAAGCTATATGCCAAAAATGGGCATGGTCGGTTAACATACACGCTCACAATCGACAAAAACCTTTCTATCTGCCATAAAAATTGACCCATAAAGTTGAAATTTGATGCACATATTTATGATTATCCCATTCAACGTTAATTATAATTGTTATTAATTATGGACTTTAACTTTCTTGATACTCATTTCTATTTATATTTGAGTTCAACTCCAGCACATGTTCATCTACACCATATATTATGTTTCATAACCATTTCCAAATATTATTGCCCCAAACTTTGGTTAAGAAATATTAGACATTAAGGAATTTTTAAATTCCATATGGCGTGAGAAAATATAATAAAATTTTACATTTGATAATGATTTGTTATTTGATTTTACTAACTAATGTATATAAATATATCAACAATCGATTTCCTTAATCTTTTTCTGTAATAAAGCCAAAAACCTAACGTTGTCAAGAGCGTCATCATATTACTTTGCAAGAATGCATATATACATTTATATTCGGTCATATAACCAACAAGTTGTCGTTACCTGATGCAATTGTTAGATGGCAAGTGAATATTTGGGTGTTTCTCTCTTTAAATAAATCTTGCTTTTCTATCAAGATTCAAAATTTTACATATTTCACTAATATTTTAATATTATTTTTATTTACCTGCCCAAAATTTCTTTAGGTTCATATTTAGCATAAAATTCTTTGGCGGCATCCTTGTCAGGTAATGGATCATCGTCTTCATCTTTGGCCATATTAAATGCGAATATGTTGTCTATAATCTATAAAGCCACTAATCACAACAACACTACAATATGAAATTAATAGCAGTATTGTAATTGTCTGCTAAAGACATATAATTCACAAATCTTTAGATATTTTTCCAAAATTTCCAAGGCACGCACGCTATGCGGTTTCAATCACTTAAAAAAAAGTTTTTATGCAAAAAACTTAACGTGTTGTTTTGCACGTTCTCATATTTCTTTTTTTATTTAAAATAAAAAATTCATCACCTTTACAAACTTTCATTAGTTTTTTATAACAATTTTATAATTAATATTCATTTAAATGAATGAATAAAAGTGTTTAATAATTTGTTTGGAATTACATCAGATTTTTGTGTTTTTTTTTTTGTTGAAAAAATGCGGGAGGTAAGATGGTTGCCTTTTTTCTTTGTTTTCATAATTTTCTAATTCTTTTTTGTTATTTAACTTTCCTACAAAATCATCACTTTACTTTATTAATGTGAGCTATTATAATAAAAAAAAAAACACTTTATTTTATTTATATTTAATATTTTATCATTATATTAAAATTTTAATTAAGTTTTGCTGGTTCTTTGTATAAATGATGTACCACTTATTTTTCTTACTTGTATTTATCATATTGGAGAACTCTTCTTCTTCGTACATGTGTCTTTCAATAAATTACGATAACATTAAGCAAAGTTTGAAACGCTCTATAAAGAAACAGCTGACTGAACAACGAACTATTAATTTTATACGGAACAAGAACAAGAGTAAATAAATAGTTTTCAAGTAACCGATCTTCCAATAAAATGAAACAACTTTTAATTTTCTTGAGTATAAAAAGCGCTTATATATATATATTTATTGTTTTCTTTAATAATTGTAAATATTTATGGTGTTTCCTTTACTTAAAAGAGGTTATATAAATCGTTATAGTGTCATATTTTCTTATTGTGTATTTGTGTTACATGCAATTCGTTGTAGCAAAATTATAATTTTTAAATCGTTTTTTAAATAATCAAAAGTTTAATTAGTAAAAAAGCCAATTATTTACGCTTATATATATATATATTTATAGTATGAAATTTTATTGTTATAGGATGCTTATAGGAATAAGTGATCTTCTCAACATCGGTATTTGTTTGAAAGAGAGCTAAATCATTTCAAATCTAATTAATTTTATTCTTTCAACACTTTTCTTATATATATACATATGTATATGTTTTCTTTTTCTATAGGTTATGGCCCAAAAAACATTTTTTATGGAAAATTATTATTTTTAAATGTTTATCATTTATAGAAATTTTGTTTTGTAGAATTTTTTATACTTTTTGAAAAATGAATGAAAAATATCTTTAATATTTTTTAATTAATACATTGTTGAAGTATCAAAATTGATTGATTTTTATCATTATTTAAAAAAAAATTTAATAAAATTGTTAATAAACATTTTGTGTTATCATTTTCTTAATTAAGAAAATAATAACTTAATGCAATTATATGTATTATTATTTTTTTTTAACTATAAGTAAAAAGGAATTATTAGAATTATAATAAAAGTAATTACAGTTTAAATTAATTTTTAATTAGCACTAAATATTGATTTATAATGATTTTAATTAATTTTTTTCATTAATTAAAAAATATTTCTTTTCTTTTTTCATCTGTAATGTAGAAAAATATAGCAAATAGATCTAGTAAGTAACTTAAATGGTAGGATCTCAAGTATGTAGTATTTCTTCAGATTTTTAGAAGAAAAAAATATTAAAAAAAAAAAAATATTCGGCACCTCGCACTAGCACTAGTAGTTGTTTATTGAAAATATGCGCAAACTCACTGTTGGGCTTGCATTTTGGCTTGCATTTGAGCCAACATTTCTTGCATTCGTCTTAGTTCGGCCTCTTTCTCTTGCAGAATGCGATCTTTTTCACCCAAAACACTGTTAGCAACAATTTGAGCGGGCACCGCACTCTCACGCTCAGTTCTAATAAGACCATTCTCCTTCCCTTTAATGCCCTTGGCCAAACGATCAGATCGGTAATTTTCATAATGCACTTCTTGAGTAACTTCTTGCAAATCTTGCATATGCGTACTGTGCATTTTAAAAATGATGGAAAAAATAATAAAATTAAAAATAAAAATTCATTTCTTTTGTCACAGTACATACATTAACATGGTGCGTAATTTAATGAAGTCACAATGCTCTGGATTTTCCACTTCCACAACACCCCACGGATATAGTCTGCCACGTACCTTTTTACCCTTAACCTCTAACAAGGTATTGGCCCCACAGACAGCAAACGGTACAGCCGCTTTTAATTGTTTCACCTGCTCCTTGTAATCTTCATCCTCATCGGAGTCGCAATCGGGCAGTGGATAAATTTTTATGCCATGATCTTCAATCTCTTGCATAATGCGAAACTTTAAACGCATCACTTCCTTTTTAGTTAAACTGTCAGCTTTGGCTATAACCGGCACAATATTCACTTTGGAGTGTAATTTCTTCATAAATTCCACATCTAATGGTTTTAAGCTATAAAACAATACATATCAAACTGTATATCAAGTATATCATGTACTTCTCTTACCCATGACCTTGTGGCGAAATGAAATAGAAGCAACAATGGATACGATTGTCAACAATATTGCGACGATTAAGGCCGCTTTCATCGCGTAAAAAACGCTCATATTGTTCATCAATATACTCCAATATGGCACTAAAACTATTTAAATTATCAATGGCATCGCCAAAACCGGGCGTATCCACCACTGTCAGTCTCAATTTGACGCCGCGCTCTTCAATCTCAACTGTACTCGCCTCCAGTTTAACAGTTTGCTTTTGTTTTTCCACAGCGTCCGGTACAATACGCTCCGGATAGAGATCGGTTAGAAATAAACTGTTAACCAATGTCGATTTGCCCAAACCCGATTCACCCACCACCATTAGAGTGAATTCGAAACCTTTCTTCACCGATTTGCGATGTACTTGATTCGGTAGATTGGCGAAACCAACATAACCGGGAGTTTCAATACTGGAAAACTAAAAGAACAACAGATACAGTAATAGAATGCTTTAAGTATTATTTTAATATTATACAATTAAAAAAATAGAATTAAAACGTTCTATACAACTATTTAAATTTAAAATATGGGCGTGGCAGGTACATTATTACTGAGCTGAGTAAAGGTTTTTGAAAATCGTAGGCGTGTCTATTATTCGACTTCGTCTATGAATAGCTTTTTAGCGATGCGAGATATTTTTTGCGATTATATGGGCGTGGCATTTGCCTAATTGAAACAGAAACTTTTATAAAGATAGTGGTAGAACGACAAGTTCGTTCTGAGTTTCATGGTAAAATTTACGTCTCTAACGTCTCCTTCTGGGTGTTGCCAATTTAATAAAATTTAAACATATATGGAACAAATTATCATATTAAATAAATTCAATATTAATACTAGCTCTGTAATAAAATTTTTAAATAGCAATTAACAATAATCCATGAATATTTTTATTCGCTTATAATAAAAGTTACTCATCCACTCATTTGTCTTATTGCCACACAAACAAGGAGCATAAGGTCAGACATGCAAATATACACTCACCCAGTTATATAT
Organism: Ornithomya fringillina; assembly: GCA_963978525.1. Lineage (NCBI taxonomy): Eukaryota > Metazoa > Arthropoda > Insecta > Diptera > Hippoboscidae > Ornithomya > Ornithomya fringillina. Next base: position 22,506,410 of record OZ021693.1, read on the forward strand.
GTACACGTAACTAAATAAATAACAGTTTTAAATTTATTATATACAAAACGAACGTAGAAAAACAAAGAAAACAAAACAACACAATATGAAATGAAAAAAAGAAAGCTTAAAAAATAATTGTTTGCTAAGTTTTTGTCTGAGACGATTATACAAAACACACCAACTTACTCACATAGTTGCACGTATGTTACAAAGTGCTTAATATGCGGTTAGTTTATATAGCTTAGTGGTAATAGTGTACGTTTGACAAAAGGGAATACAATGAGGGAGGTATTAATGTTTTGTGTGGTACGCGTATTATTTAAAAACTATCTATTATTATATATAATGTAAAATTTAGACATTTAATTATCATTTAAATGTATTAAGATCATTTAAATACTAACTATACATATAAAACAAGAATTAAATGTTTCTCTATAGTCCAAAGCTTCTCACACTATTAATATTGTCTTTCTTTTGCCTTTGTGTAACTGTCTTTTTTTTTGAGAAATTCAAGAGAAGCAATAAATTTACCGTAATTTGTGGTTTGTGTGGAAAATTGATATTGTAGTTAGTACTTTAAATATTTATTTTATAAAAACAAACGAATTATAATAAAAATTACATAATAACTGCACGGTAGTTTTGATTGCTGTAACATATATAAATGTGTTTGCTAAATGTTTTTTTCCAATGGGAATTGTTATCGCTCTTACATACAGTCATACAAATTGCTTTTAGTTATTGTATGTATGCCTGCTTAAATGAGTCATTCATTTGAATTTTACATTTATTACAATAAAATTTATTGATAAATGAATTCTTGATATATATTAAATAAATTTTAATTTATATAAATGTTTTGACGGTTTATCGCCATTTTTATGTGAAAAAAATGTTTTTAAGTTACCTACTGAGACATATTTATGTAGAGAATTTTCTCTCTGCGTTATTATAAAACCATTTCCTCAAAAACAACATGATTTAAAAAATTATGTAGAATTATGAGTATTAAAATATTATTTTCGTTATGATTGACTATTAAAATTTATTTTTAAGGTTTTATGCTGCCATTCAAACAGTTCATACAATATGTTTGAAAAATGGACAATGGTACCATTTTCAAAATAACCCATTCATGTACCAAAGGTTGGCACAACAATTTTCTCATAAAATTAAAATTAACAACAATTATTTTAATTATTGCTAATAATTGTTATTAGGATATGTTTTATACATTTTACAGATTTATTTTATACATTTTTACAGATTTATGTAAATGTATGAAAAGAAGTTTTTTAAATGTCTGCTCCATTGTGTGCGGTTGTAAGATGCTTGCAAAAGTAAAATTGGAACGTTTTAGTTCCAATTGAATTGTGTGAAATCATGCTGGTTTGTTGTTGTTATTTTATATAAACAAACAAACAAACAAACAAAGGTATAAAAAAAAAACACTAATCGTATGCGTTAGTATTTGGAAGGCACAATAGAAAGTGTCAATTAATTGTTCATGCAATTTACAGTAATGTTTGTATTGTTAAAGCCACTCATACAAGTGCATTATTGAATCACAAATTGAAATGCTGCACACGCTTTTTAATTGGCGGTACTTGCACTTGTCAATTAAGGCAAAGAAGCAATACTGTTAAGGAAATAAGAAAAAACAAATATTTAAGCTTAAAAAAAATTGTTTTTGCATAGCAGGTTAATGCTCCTGTTTGCTTTTATTGAAAAGTAAACAACAAAACATCCCTTAAGTTCCACACATTCATAGACATTTTTTACATGTTTATACTTTCAATTGATTTCAATTTAAAACAAGAAAAAAAAAACTTAATTCGGTTTAAGCCAAATTATAAATACCCTCCACAGTGAATGTATTATGTAATTATAAATATTGATACTAAATTTCAGTTCAATAGTTAAATTTTTGTGGTATAAATATAAATTCAAAACTTCAAAGGTGTCGATATGAACACACATTGACTCAAATTTTTAATGCTGATCAAGAATATATATACTTTTGAGGGTATTCTGGGGACTCTTTCTGGATGTTGCAAATGTGGAGTGACAAATTTAGTATACTCCCAACCTATGTGTAAGGTACAAAAAAAAATGTTTATGTAGTCAATGTAAATGAATTCTTATGTTTTATATAGAGAAACATATAAAAGAAGTGAGAGACAGAAAGAAAGAGAAAATAAAACGTGGAGATATAAACGGTACAATTTCAATTTGTTTGTTTTTTTTTCCTAAATAGCGCGCATTTAAAATGCATTTATATATCAAGTGTTAGCAGCACAACCAAGTGCCTTTAAGTGCTAAATTTTTTTCTTCTCCTTTTGTATATGTATGTAAGAGGGGCAATAGAGTGGAATGAATGTTTACCAATCATCATTCTCACCACTCTTTAATAGCACAAATTTAACTTTCTACATAGAAATTAACGGTTTATACAAATATTACTCACACTAAATAAATTTTCTTTCATTTAAAATTTAACTGTATAAGCTATATATGTGTGCTCACTTGTTTGTTAAGGTGTTGAAGCAGAGCAGCATCATTTATACAGTGTATCCATACTAAAGTTAGCCATTGCTATATTCGATGGGAGTTCAGTCAACTTTTTTTTTTGAATTCCTTCATTAATTAATATGAACTTTATCGATAAAGTTAATATGGTTTTTAAAATAAACAGAAAGATGTTTTCATATATATGCTTGTTCTTCTTCTTCTTTTTAGAGATAACATTTTAATTAAATAAAAAAGATCATTGCATCGTTACCGTTCTTAATTCAATGGAATGTCCGTTATCATTATAATATTGGTTTTTGCTTTTGTTATATGCGAGAGTTTAAGTAATGTAGATGAAAGGCTGTTAAATTTAAAGAAGAGTAAATAAAGAAAGCGTAAAACTTGTCAGTTCCATATGAAAATGAAAGTAATGACAGAGTTTAATTAACTTTATATTGATAACGTCTAATATTTATTTATATTAACATAATTTTTAATAATTTTTCTCATTATTCATCATGCATGTGAAAGTCACTAATGTTTGTGGTGGTAAAACTCAATAAAACAATGAATTTTATTGATAAACTCTCTTGAAACCGTGATGTAAAGATGAGAGTATATGTAAAACAGATTTATTTATATATAAAAATAAGAGACAATATTAACAACAACCATGTGCTCAGGGTTTTAATTTTGTTTTGTGGCAACAATGAATATATACACACATTTAAAGCAATGGTAACAATAATCAAAAAAGACACAAAATACATACATGTACAAAAAACCGACTGACGCACTTAACCGCGCCCTTGAAGAAACGCTATAATATGCATATTTTAGTAAAAGAACAAAAAATTTCCCACTTACGCTTTTTGTTTCCGACATAATGATGATGTCTTATCTGTTTTTTTTCTTTTAGTTTAATACTTATGAAAAATTTTTATAAACGTGTATATTATCTATAAAAAATATTACAGAAACTTGTATTTGGTCCAATTTTTTTATTGTTTTTTTTTTTAATGGCTTCTTTCGCAGAAGACAACACTAACACTTATGAAATGGAGACTGTGCAACAAACAGGAGTAGAAGGAAATCTCCAATAATACATACGCGTTATAGACAAACAATGATAATGATGACACATTACATTACGTTTTATTGTTTATTATATTTTATTTCTTTACTTTTCGTTAAATTTTATGTTTTTTTGTCACATTCTTTATAGAAATTGTAGGTAAAACTTTCTTTTCTTTAATGGCTTATCCGTGCGGCAAATTTTAATAAAAAAATATTATTGCACACCAAGCAAAAACACGACCAAACAGGAAGATATAAACTAACAGGATTTTCTTTGTACTACACTTTTATTCGTTTTAACACTTAACCGGCATTCGGAAAAAGTAATTAAAGTAGAATGGAATTTTATAGTAAAAGAAAAGAAATATAAATAAACGTTTGCAATTTTTCACTTTAGCGTACCAACAAATATATCAACCGAACACGATGAATGCATTTTTTAACTAAAATGATTTCTTATTAAAATGAGGCAACTCTACTTTAAATAATTCTTCTTCTTATTTTTTTAAAACCTTTCACAAAGATGTAATAACATTATCGTCACATAACAGCTGTTTTTACTATTCTATTTATTCGTTATCTTAATATTTATTATAAAGAAAATTGAAAAATAAAACGAATTAAGTAAAATGCGTTTTACGCAGAGTTTGCGTTTATGTTTAAAATATCAGGATTTTTCTGTGGCTAGGCAACAACAATTTGTACCTAAACATAATCCCGTATTGGAAGAAGATATTA